>CM042674.1:34688583-35998225 GCA_023638005.1 Forsythia suspensa
CACAGACAGACAGAGAGATGTTGTTTCAGGTGGGAGGACAAGGGACGCGTCCCACGTTCTTCGAGATGTCCGCTGCTCAGCAGCTCCCGTCAAGTCTACGCGCCGCCCTCACTTACTCCCTTGGTGTATGATTGCTCCATCAATTAGTGGAGTCTATTTTATGTTTTTTCCTTATCATTTTACTCCACTACCTATTTTTATTTACTCTGAATTTGATATTATTTCGCAAATTAATGTTGTGTGCAGGTATTAGCGTTGAGAAGACCCTTCATTCATAAAATCTTAGACTATGAAGATGAATTCTTCGCGTTGCTTATGCTCATTCTGGAAACTCATAGTTTGCGTACCACTGGTAATTTCCTCTCTATTTGCTTTATTGGAGATTTTAGCTTATGAATTCTGTTAGGATTTGTATTGGAGCAATTGAGATGAAACCATTGAATTTTAGCCTTAAACTCCAGAGCGTATAGATTATGCAATGAATTAACTGCTTTCATAGAAGGACTGGACGGAGTTTATGGGGTGAAAATTTGAATTTATTAAACATTAAACTAGCTTTTTTGTACCTGGCTACTAAGAAATTAAATTGGCTGCTATTAGTTGAATTGATGAAATAAAGAATTCATCACTCCGTATAACTAAATATTTTCTGGTGCTAGTAATACCACTTTGTGATATTTTGTGTTTCCTCAGATGCTTCTTTTGCGGAATCATTATATGGCCTACGCAGAAGAGGAGTTAAGATAAGACTGAAGAAGAATTCTAAACTTACGGACTTTGGCGATGACATTCATCACACTGGGTTAGAGAAGCGCCAAAAAGTTCTCTCAGTTGTATTTCTGGTGAACGATTCTTGAGTACTTATTCACTTGAGAAATTGCATCAACATAGAAATCTCTATGTTTTTTAACAAGGCTGTGCTGCTTCTGTGGTGTCAAGTCTATGTCTAATACATCAAAAAGTTTGGACGTCGTTATCTCCTCTGTCCCAAAATGGCTAGTTATTTAGAATTTTTACATCAAACAAACACTTCTGTTTATCAAAATTAATATTGGTTTATTTAGTATTAGGAAGGATAAAACAAGAGTAATAAACTTCACTCAAAAGACTACTCCATCGAGCATTTTTGCTTTTGCAGAACTAAAATGATGTGTAAGTTAGTTTCAAATATGAAGAACTTATCGTGTCATGGATAGTATTTGGTTTCATGCTTTGTTTACCTAAATTTTATTTTGGTTAATGTTTCTTGATTTTCTTTTTGAAGCTATCCCTATTCTTATCAACTCAAAGATGGTTATATGCTTGCTTTTTTTCAATTGTTCACTGAATGTTATGAAATATAGCAACTATGGTTTCCAAGTTCAAATTTCAAATACTTTTACCATTGCACAGTTCACGTGGCAAAGAAAGGGTATGAAGTTCTATTATTTGCAATCCATAAACTTAAAGTCCATTGCCGTGTGTGTAGTTAGTTATCGTGGCAGGGAAAATAGATCTTCTGAATGTTAGCTTAAAACCTGTGAGGTGCTAGGATAGAGAATGCCATTAGGTATGGTCATTCAATCTTATTGAAATGGTTTGCTTTGCTTCTAATTGCTGACCCTCTCCCTATCCAATTTTTAGAAGTTCTTTTAATTGGTCCATACATATCGAAAGAAAAAAGAAGGGATTTTGTACTTCCTTCAAAAAAGCACACCTGTATCTCTAATTCTATAGTGGGCACATTAGTTTTGTTCTTATCTACTCCGTGTAATTTTAGCCCAAGTTTTCGGATTGTCCAGTCCCCCTCAAAGAAAGACAACAAAAAAGCTTTAGAGAGGCTTGGAATGCTGAACTGTAGAAAAAGCAATAACAGCATAATCTTGAGTAGTTTACCTCTCTATTGTCACATTAAAAGGATCTGTTTATCACACAAACTACAGTTTCCACTTTATTTCATTCATTGCCAAGTTCTTGACTCCTAATGCTAAGATGCAATCTTGCAGGTCGTTTTGCCATATATGAAGTCAAAACTGCAGTCTATCTACAATAAGGAAAGGGAAGCTACACTTCAGGCAAGTTTATGGGGAGTTAGTGATGAAAGATTAGATGATACTGACTACCTTGATGGAGACAGTAATTCCTTTGGGTCAAGAAGCAATTCAGAAGTTGAAGCATCAAGTAGAGCCCGATTGATCAAGAGACTGCAGAAGGCTATAGGTGCTTGCTACCCTTGGATACATGCTGGAAACGAAGGTGCATTTAGCATGTGTTTTCAACATTGATCTTTTCTTAAGAATTGTAAATTTTGTTAGGATTTTTATCAATGATGGAACAAGATGGGATTCACTTGACTTCAGTTAGTTGTAAATTTGTTTTGAGGTTACTTTATGGGGATTGAGATAAAGGAAGACAACTTTGGCATGAATTCTTTATATGCCCTTTGTGGAAGTTGTAGTTAGTATAGTAACTTCGCAGTTTTTTTTTTTGGTTGGGTGTAATCTGTTTGAGTAGTTCGATTAGAGGGAAACTAAATTGAGCAATTCTAAGCTTTACAGTGTACTTCAGGGGAGAGAGTAAAATTGGTACTGGGGAACACTGGAGATGAATTCTGGAGAATAAAATGTCAACAAGTTCTTGGAGGGATAAAGTGCAAATTTGATTTATTAAAACGAGGGCACAATATAATGAAGAAGTTGTGAGCCGAAAATTTTCACAAAATGATTGAATAGGGCATGGTAAGATTGTGATGTTCAATAATGACTGAGTTTACTACGTCTCAGTTTTTTTGACAAGACAAATCATTAATGAATGGACTGAAAATAAAAAAGAGAATACTTCTTTCCAATCGAGAACAATTAGTGAAAAATGAAAACCTTCAAATTCCTTAGACTTAGTTGTAGATGCCTGTAATGATACCAGGAGTTTTGCCTTTTCCCATAATTCAACAATAACTTGCTCTTTTCTTCAAAAAGCGGTTCCTTTCTTTCCATCTTACCTAAAATGGTTTACTCTATTCCGTTTCTTCCTTCTCATGTTTTGTTTGAATTCTCACCGTTATGTTTCCTTTATGATCGCTAGATTGCCCATTGATGTGTTTCTGTCATCCTTTTCTTAAAAAGAACATTTTACTCTTGTTCGAGCTCCTGGGATGTTTTCTTGTATATGTGCATGTTATCTACCTATTGCAAAGCAGCTTGTTTGCACCAGCCAAAGAGACCAGTTTTAAACAGTTTTTCCACC
The DNA here is from genome assembly GCA_023638005.1 of Forsythia suspensa. Classification (NCBI taxonomy): domain Eukaryota; kingdom Viridiplantae; phylum Streptophyta; class Magnoliopsida; order Lamiales; family Oleaceae; genus Forsythia; species Forsythia suspensa. The sequence goes on from CM042674.1 coordinate 34,691,806, forward strand.
AACTAAGTGTATGATTAGTTTATAGTTCATGGCCTTTTCTGATTATATTTTGTCCTCTATTATTTATTTTCTATGCAACATTGAAGCTATAGTTTGGCAATCCCATTTTTTCATTACTAAAAATTTAGCCTACGTGACAAAAGTTCACAAAAGCTAATACCATGGAACTTCAGCTGATACTGAATTTGACTATGAACAGATAAAGCTCCTCAATGTATATTGTTAGAAATGTCGAATTCCTAAATGATTTCCATGGGAAATATTGTATGTATTGGCGGGGCTATCTTTCTACAATGTCTATTGCTAACATCCATCTAATAAGAGCTAGTTTGTGTTGTGCAGGATTATCTTTTGCTTATCAGCTGTTATATTTGTTGGATGCTACTGGGTTCTACTGTGTAGGATTACATGCACTTGGTGTTCATGTCTGTCGAGCTACAGGACAGGAGCTGGTATTTGTTTATAATTATATATGTATCTAATATGTCTGATTGCTTTTTTATGGGATATTGGTTCTTGTTAATAATATTGAATGACTGCTGTTATGCATGGTTGGATAACTATACATGACAAATCAGTTGAAAGATTTTTGAATTAGAAATTGCTTTCATGGTGCTACAAGTAAATACGTGGAGATCAAATATTGCTTGACCAAGTAACCTGTGATACTTTTACCCTTTCCAGCCATGCTGAATTATTGGGAGATCAATTTTTGTACCAGTAAGGCAGTTGCCTCTTTGGTCAAAGCTTTAAATGCGTTTTCACCTTTGTAATTGCTTTTTGTCTTTTAAGCATCTTCTCCTCAACTAATTAGGTTATAGTTTGTCAAGTGTCTGATAAACGGTTGATTTATTTGTGTGACTTTTGTTGTCACTTGACAATGGATAATAATTGGATATTTATATTTTTTCATGAGGATGCTGAAATTTAAAACCTCTGTTCTCTGCGGTTGGTTCAATAACATATTCTATGAGATCAGTAGGAATACATACAGTCGCTAAGCCACTTCTTGTTGTATTAGAATTTCAATTTTTATACCATATTTTTAATTATACGTGAATGTTTATTTAAGTTGCCTGTCAGTTTTTAAACCTTAATTTTCTCAATAAGCTTCGGTGCAATCATTAAGCTGTATATTAATAAATGCAAGCTATTCATAAAAAGATTATTTGTCTTTTTGGTAAAGATTAAGCCTGTTCTAGACAGATATAATTATCATTCGTGTTATATCTTTACTGATATCATCCTATTTTTTGAGCCTTTTCTCTTTCTGATGTCAAGGTAGATGGATACTTCTTCCAGAATTTCTAAGATAAGAAGCCGTGAGCGTGAGAGACTTCGTGGGCCCCCTTGGCTAAAGGTACAGTTTTATCTTTTTTCATTTACTATCTATATCATACTTGTCTCTGACTTTTTGATTAAATAGTTAGAGTAGTTAATCAAGTTTGCAGAATGTCCATAATTCCTATAATACCTGCCATGACTTGTTTAAGTTCGTGCAATACCCATAGACTTGCCAAGTTCGCCTATCAAATCGACCTATTAATGGGCAATGGCTCAAGGACAGTTAATAATTAGCAAGGTTTATCTTGGATTTTTAAGTTGCTTTAAGTGGCCAACTTTTAACGGACAGGTAACATGGATAGAGGTAAATACAGTGTGACTTGACATCATGTGATTGAGGACATCTAGTCGTGCTCCCTTGAATTTCTTTTATTCTATTCACCACTCTTTATCATTCCAAAATAGAAAAATATTATAGTTGCTGTATTTTGTTATTTAGGTTCTTAACTAAAGGAGTTACTTGTAACATACCTCAGGCATTGCAAGGTGGATTGCTCAGCTGTGCATATGCAGCTCTTGACTATGCTCAGACAGGTCTGATTGCTGCAGTGTTTTTCTTTAAAGTGAGTTCCCTTCAACCTAATGCAAAGTTTACAGTTGTGATTGCTATATATGTTGGGTTGGCCTTTGCTTGCTTTTTGCAACTTATTTAGTTAAGCCCTTTAGGTATTTGCACCTTAAGACCTAACTATATGTTCTGCTTTTGCCTGCGTGCCCTCAAAATGGCTAATTCTTATTATTTTTGGATTTTCTTCACTTGGAAAGTTCTCATCTTGCTTAGTCTATTTCATAAGATCTAACTAGAGGGAGATTAGGGCGAACCATTGAGACCCTGGAATGTTGTAATCTCATACTATCTTCTACTTCTGTTTTACCCATTTGTGATCTTTTAATTTTGAGCATCCATAAATATTTGAGATGGGTTTGCAGATGATGGAGTGGTGGTACCAATCTGCAGAAGAAAGAATGTCTGCTCCGACTGTCTATCCCCCTCCACCTCCTCCTCCACCCCCAAAGGTGATTTGTTGCACATATGTTTACAATTAAGGGATCATAGTCGTGGTAAGAATTGATATGCCCAATTATTATTCTTCAACTCTCACAATTTTACTCTTTAGGCCATAGTCAATTTAAAATGTATTCAACTTGACGAAGGAAAGTAAAATCACACTTATTTTAGCCAAGTAATTTAGATCCCCCCCCCTCTTTTTTGAACCCTATTTGGTTTGCTGGGAAAGGCATTTTGGTGAAGTAATGTAATCGGATAGCAACAAATCATATTCTTATTTTGGTATTTTTATTGCATTCCATGACACGATTTCATTCTAAAAATTGGGATTAGTGGCACTATATAGTTGGAATCTAAATTTTCATGTTCTTTAATCCCATGTCCAGAGAATGAAGCGTGGGGATATGAATGGTATGGTCCTTGTCCTTATCCACGTATGCGCGTGTGAATAGATGCTATTGTTTTTTTTTTTTTTTTCCACTTGGTTTTGGGATTCACACATGTTCTTATTTATTGATGCATGTGTTCATAGTTCTATGTAAATGTATGGCATCCAAGATTTTTGGTTTTGAATCTCTGAAGCTACAATATGGAAAGAGTTAAAACTTGGGTGTTTGGGGAGGAAAGTTGTCACTACTGTTCAATTTCAAATTGGACTTGTCTCCTCCCTTAACCCCTAAAATTGAAAAGAGAAGGAAAAACAGTTACTTTGTATATTGCAGCACTGGTGTTTGATTACTTGTAAGTTGTAACCCACATAGATCTGAAATTCTTGCATGAATTGAATTCAGTTCCTGGCAGAATTCTGCCAGTTGATGTGCTGCAATATTTACTCTAAGTCTTGCAATGAGATTTATGTTTAATAGAAACAATGCAAGGAGAACCAATTGGTTTCAACACGGTCTCGAGATAATATTCCGTAAGTCCAAATGGGCCTTCTAGTTATTGTTATATCTGACACCGTATGCGGGTAAATGGTGGGAGCTAAGGGTAGCCAGAAGAAAGCTAGCATTAGTCCTTTCCCCTCCCCCTTATGAAAAATAAATTTTTTATTAACCATCATTAGAATAATGTTACTAGTTCCTACTCCGCCAACTTAGGAAAAAGGCAATAAGAACTCTCGAATATTTGTTGGAATATTAAGTTCAAAAATCTCAAAATGATATGTCCTGGTTGGGGCTTCTAGCTCATATATTAACGAGGTACTTGTCCTGTTTGGGAGTATAATCTTCGAACATATTGAATGAAGAGAAGAATGTCGGTGGGATATTTTGGAAATGGTATATGATTTTCATTAGGCACTTCTTTAGAACGGAGAATGAGGAATTCGTTCCGGTGTTTTATTGTGACAAATTTTTTTCTACCCATCATTTATGACATACTTCATTATGAAACAGGTTGCGAAGGAAGGAATTCCACTGCCACCTGATAGAACACTATGCCCTTTGTGCTCTCAAAAGCGTGCAAATCCATCAGTAATGGCTGTTTCAGGATTTGTCTTTTGCTATACTTGTATATTTAAGTATGTCACTCAGGTGAGATTCTCAAACTCCGGTCATTAGTGTACTACTGTGTTCAGTTTCCAGATAAATTTCGCAAATAACAGCTTTATTTGAATCCTTGACTATAAATAACTATGGTGCTTTTATCTACAATTCTTTGGATGGCCTGCAAGATGATTCGCTCCCTCTAAAAGAATTGGGATGCTTTGCATTTTATGTAAAAGTTTTTGATGATGTTTCTTCTGAGAGAGAACAAAATAGAGTTTTGTTACAACAATCCAATTTATGAGTTCTGTATTTTGTTTTTGTTTTTACTTTCCCAAGCCAATTCATCTTTCCTCTCATTCGCTTTTTCTAGTTGTTAGGATCACTGTTCTAAAAAGCTCGCATAGGCGGCGCCTAGGCTCTGCCAAAGCTTGAAGCTTGGCCTCGATGCCTAGCCGTACCTCACACCTCGCCCTCGCATCGCCCTTGTCTCTCCTTTGCCTAGGCCTCGCTTAGGTCCGAAAAGTTTGAAGCTCGGCCTCCACGCCTAGCCACATTTTACGCTTTTTAGAACACTAGTTAGGATACAGTTGGTTGGTTGGTGAGGCTTGAGGTGAGAAATTAGACAAGTATTCACAAATTTCCAGGAATTAGAAATATTGATGTTTGTCTGGCTTGAACTTCATTGTTTCTTGGATCTAACCAGTTGTTGATGTTACGTAAAAGATTGTGGGTTAATGAATGAGACAATCTTAACAATTAATTCCTTTATTTTAGGATTCAAATCCTTGAGGTCATAATTCAATGCTTATGAAAGAATAGACCCTAGTGATTTTCATCTCGATGCTTTTGACATTCTGTTAAATCAAGATTTTCTTTGCATTTTTATTTCAATATAGTGGTTGTTTTGTCTGCTCTTTGTTCTCTAATTTTCATGTCCTATGTGGTTACTTTGACCAATCTTTCTTCTGTCTCTTTTATGGTCACAGTACAAGCGTTGCCCGGTTACATTAATGCCTGCAACAGTGGACCAAATCAGGAGGCTTTTTCACGATATGTAAAAACTACTGTTTGACCTTGACTGGGATGATTCGGCACATTTGTTTGGAGTTTGCAATAAGGTCAAACTCGAGTTTTATCAGCCTCATGCTGCATACGAAAGGATGGTTTTGAGAATGTTGATTTTAGTTCTGTAATCTCTCTCTCCTATCAATTGTTATTTGATTCGGTTGGATTCCGCGGATGGAGAATCGGTATCTCTTTCTGTGTCTTCAGCTGGGGAATGCCTATTTGAACTAGCAACTAGCTTCTTAGTAATGTATTGCAGTGGAGGCAATAGATTCTTCTTGTTCATCAACTGATTCTGAAACCGAAAAAGAGTAGGGAAGGAAATAAGTGTACTATTGATTTAACAGAATACATTGAAATTTATGAAATACTTCGAACTTTTTGTTGCGTAAAAATCTGTACCAAATACCATAACAAAATACCCTTTTTCTCATACATTTGTGGATCCATGGTTTGGATGAAAGCTATGCTCTAAGGTAGAGATGATTTATGTTGAACATGTTTATTTTCTCTCAACCCTGTCATGCTACTCTCTCTCTACACGGTCGATTAACACCTCTCCCGTGCCCTTGAGTATTGTTTAGCATTTTATCATTTTCCACCTTCAGTCTCTACCACGAGGGGTAACGTAAAAAGATGTTAGCATATGATCATTTGTGTTGCAAGCATTTTAGGGTCGTTTGTGAAATGTGGTTATGAGCTGAAGAGAGAATTGTTGTATTCACCTATTCTCCTTTACAAATTCTATGAAGCCTTTGAGAGATTGCTGTTAGATCTGGTTGCAAGAAAATAAGCACTGAAATTCAAATAAAATGCATTCATGTCCTAAACTTGGGCAAATCCACTGCACAATGCGCCCCAAAATTTCTTAGGCTTCGGGAGTTTTTAAAATTCATAAAAAAAAGTAAATTATTGGGAAAAGTGACTTTAATAATAATAATTTCAATTGTTGGATATTTGGTTAATTTATAAACATTAGAGAAAATAGATTGTCAAATGCTAAATAATAATTGAAACTGTAATGTTAACCGTCTTATTAACTAAAGTATTCTAAACAAAATTAATTTTATTTGCGACCATTGGCCCGATAGCTTTACCAACCCGCCATGCATCCATTACGTTAATCATTACCTGAAAATTTGTTAAAAATGAAGGATGAGTACAAATAATTATACTTAGTGAGATACTTACTATTTCTACAATCAATCCAAATATTATAATTAGGTATAAAATTATCTTACTAAACTGAGCTGGAAATGATCACACCATGACAATGATAATTCATGCAAGCCCTACAAATAAACTGAAACTCAAATGTTTAACTGTACCTGAAAGTTTAACTGAACTGATTCATAATTTTTCTAGAAGAAGCACTAAAATGAAGTAATTAAATTACATGTATAAATATAATATGTAGAAAAAAAAAAGTGGAAGACAACTAATAACACATAGTATCTCACCTTAAATTTAGAATCTGATTTTTTGGATATAAATTTGAAAAATATAATTCACCCACAACAGCAACTTGATGTAAAAACCTTGAATAGAAATTATTTTTTCTGGCTGAAAAGGTTCTCCAAAAGAGTCCATTTTTAAAATTATTTTACAATAAAAATTTTAACTGTCTCTGTCTTGAGTTTAACTTATTTAAAAATACTTTTTTTAGGCCGTTAATCGTAAATAAATACGAACTATCCAACGAACCCAATATTAATATCCTAAAACTCATTCATTCACAAATAAATTATTTAGCCAAGTTAAATAAATAAATTCTAAAATTTGATTTTCATAGAGCTCTTTTAATAATAAATAATAATAAAATTAGAGATTCTACAATACGTCTCTCCCATGTATATAAAAAAAAAAAAAAAAAAAAATTCTCAAACTAGTCCCTTCAACTGCTTAACACACTTGCCATTCCTCTGGAGGTTCAGTCCACATCGGTCACCCTCCATGTATGCCGCCAATAACTCCCTATCGTACCAATCCCGGGAACATCATCCGACCCATGGCTCGGAGTTCGTTCAGGAGACAAAGATTCGTTAAACTGTTTAAAATCTTTACTAGTGAGTGCCTCCAAAATTGGTCTATTTCCATAGCTTTTCAAAGACTTAGTCCTCTCAGAAGAATTGCCAACAGAAGTTGGACTATTTTCATTCTTGAATGAGTTTTCAGATTCAACTAACCAGCTTGAAAGACCAGTTTCAACTGCAATTTATTTATCAGATTCTTGTTTGAGTATTGTTTAGCATTTTACCATTTTCCAGCTTCAGTCTCTACCAGGCGGGTAACGTAAAAAGATGTTAGCATATGATCATTTGTGTTGCAAGCATTTTAGGGTCGTTTGTGAAATGTGGTTATGAGCTCAAGAAAGAATTGTTGTATTCACCTTTTCACCTTTACAAATTCTATGAAGCCTTTTAGAGATTCCTGTTAGAGATCAGGTTGCAAGAAAATAAGCATTGAAATTCAAATAAAATGCATTCATGTCCTAAACTTGGGCAAATCCACTGCCCACTGCAATTTCTAACCTTACCTCTCTCCCATATATAATAAATAAATAAATAAAATCTCAAACTAGTAACTTCATTTGCACTACACACTTGCCATTCCTCCGCGACACGAGCTTTGGTCCACGACCGTCACCCTCCATGTATGCTGCCAATAACTCCCTATCGTACCAATCCCGGGAACATCATCCGACCCATGGCTCGGAGTTCGTTCAGGAGACAAAGATTCATTAAACTGTTTAAAATCTTTACTAGTGAGTGCCTCCAAAATTGGCCTATTTCCATAGCTTTTCAAAGACTTAGTCCTCTCAGAAGAATTGCCAACAGAACTTGGACTATTTTCATTCTTGAATGAGTTTTCAGATTCAACTAACCAGCTTGAAAGACTAGTTTCAACTGCAATTTCATTATCAGATTCTTGTTTGAGCTGCTGAATTGAATGCTTAACATCAGGCTCTTCACTCAAGGGATCCAAATTAATATTCTCCTTTTCTTCTTCTTGATTCAATGATGTAGTACTAGCTGTTTTCACCTTAAAAAATATCTTTTGGCTAAAATTTTCCACAGGATTCAATACAGAATGAACAGGTTTTAATGGACTAATGACTTCCTTTTCTCCCATTTCAGCAGCAGAAACATGTTTTCTTGAATCTATAGATAAAGAAAACAATGATTCAGAGGACTCTTCTTCTTGTATGAACCCACAATAACTTATTCCTCCATTAACATTCCTTTTTGAATGATCCAAAGAATTGCATTCTTCTAAATCCTTCTGTATGCTTTTTTCATCACAAGCACAATTGGGGCACTTAGGGCATGCTTTCTGCTCAATAGTAGACGCGACTGGACAATCGAATGAATAAGATTCCACCTTATCCAACATGCCAATATGGTTTCGAGGACACGACATAAGGCTTGATGCAGTTGAATCCGAGCCATCATCTTTGCCAGTTTCCCTCTCTTTTTCCACTTTTCCATTTTTGTTTTTCACCAAATATTTCTCAACAACGTTGGTTGGGCCATTATGGTTTGGAGGATATGACATAAGGCTTGACATAGTCGAATCCAAGCCATCGTATTCGCCTTTCTCCCTGTCCCTGTCCCTTACCACTTTCTCATTTTCGTTTTTCACCAAATAACTCTCAACAATGTTGGTTAGGCCATTCTTGTTCCAATCATCAAATGTAATTTTCTCTCTGGAACTGCTATTCAGCTGCTCTTCATTTGTACCTCTGATTAAAGGTGGGAAAATGCACTAAATAAATAATATAGCAGGGAAAGCCTTAAGGTAAGCTTTGTAAGTAATAGTGGACAAGACTCAGACAGATTGTAGCTTCATTTTCTTCATTAATCTTGTCCACTCTACAAAACAAGTAATTAGCGTACCAGAAAATTCAAGAACTAGTTTAAAGCAAGTGATAACTTACACAGATTCTGCAATGGGTTTGATAATCTCCTCTTCTTTTAGGGATTTAGCAGTTAAAAGTTTGACAGCTTCTTGAATTTCATGGCTGGGAGATAAATACTGGATATAAAAATTTAAAAAAAAAAAAAACACACACACACACAAAATGAAAGAAAAATTCTTAGCAAAAGAATGCACTCTGATTATAAGGCTCAATAAAAACTAAATTTTCCATTATATTTACTAAGACTGAGTTCGGATTTCAATTTACCTGATTCTTGAGAGGAGTTTCACCATATGCCTTTAGGGATTTTTTATGCTTCCAAGTGCCAAAACAGGCAGTAAAATATCCCATTTCGAGTCAAAATTGAGTTCCAAAAAGTGGGGGTTTTGACCTTTTCTCCAAAAGTTAAGTGCAATCCTGTTTAGAGGAGATGGGGGTTGGGGTGGGATTCTGAAATGGAGGGCATATGATGGGGTCTGAGGCTTTTCAAAGAAGTTGAAAAAATATGACCGTTGGGCTGTTGGGATAGCACAGAATTTAATGAAATCAAGTAGATGTGGTGTGTTTAATTGAGCTTTGTCTTATCTTTATATAATCTATAGATAATAAAATAGTGTTATTTGACATCATTAATCCTAAGGAAATGTGCATTAAGCCATTAATTATGGAATTTAATTGCTAACTCCTACTAAAGAACCGTGCAAGACTTTTTTTTACAAATAGGTCTCTACCTGGGTAGACTCTTTTTATTTATTTATGTTTTCCATTCAAATAATCAATAAAAAGGAAAAAATTATAGAAAAAGGTATTGGGCTAGTAGCCTTTAACCACCATGTCGGCCCGGTGGACTGAAAAGTACGAATTGAAAACTTAATTCGACTCACTTTACACTTCAATAGAAAAAGTTGTGGGAATTTCGAATATTTACTTATGGTAGGTAGTTTTGTAAAATGTTAGAAACACAGTCAAAGTGTTTACATAGACTTGACTTTGTAAACTATAGACCACATAGTGACATAAGTCACATTTTTTAAAATGTTAAGCTTGCTTTTTATTTATTTATTATTATTATATCAGTCTTTGAATCATTTATTAATAAGTGTTATTGGAAAAAATAAAATTAAGATTAGACTTCTCAATATTTAGATAATGTGAAAATGGCTATGCAATCTTTAGAATTGAGATTTTGACTTCCCAACTTATTTAATATTGTGAGATTGATTTTCCACGTGACGAAATCGATTATGTGGATGTTAAAATTGCAGTCGACTCCCATGTGAATTAAAGATGGAGGGCTAAACTGTCAAACTCCTTAATATTGTCTAATTCAAACGTAAAAGTCGCATGACATTTTAACTTCTACATCATCGATCTTCGTCAAGTAGATATCCAATCTCACAACATCGGAAAATGAAAACCTCCACTTTTAAAGGGTTATAAAGCCATTTACTTTACTTGAAAATAGAGTTGAGAACAAGTTTAAAAGAGCTAATTTGTCTGTTGAAAAACCAACATGAATAGCACTAAAACTGGTTGTATAATGATTGAACACTCCAACTTTCAATTGTAACATTAAACAATTTCTATCATTTTGAAATGAATCTAAGATTCTAAATGTATTTACACATTGCCCTTTTCCACTAGGGTCCAGTATTTTTTCTAAATGTATTTACACAAGATTTTTGTCCTTTTCCGCCAGGATCGTGTATAAATACTCGATCACGGTCGAACACGATGAATAACATTATTCTTACCCAAACAACTTTTTAAAATTCTTTTGTAATATTTTTTACCGTACTTATTATCTCACGTCTCAACTCTAGTTAAAAAGGACTTGGGACGTGAAAGGATATATCTGAACATGAAATGCCCAAAATCCTTTCTGAACATGAAATGCCCAAAATCTGGAATAAGTAATTGTAATGTCCTAAGGATTGACCGTGGCCACAGTCTTTCCAGGAAAAACAATTGCTATCAATTTTAAAATGAACTGTTCTTCCTATTAAATGAATATGATAAATAAATTTAATAAATAATTACGATTTTTAATTTAAATTAATCTAATAGTCTAAATAATTTCAAATCTTTATAAATTTTTTTAATATATCTAAATTGTTAAATTAGCTTAAATTAAGAATCGTAATTATTTATCAAATATATTAATAAGTGTAACTATCTCTATTTTAAAATATGGACATAATATTTTTTTAATTTATATTTCACTTTTCAACGGTTAGACGAATAGTTCTTGTCGAGCGATGTCTTAAATGTTGAAAATAAGTTTGTGGAAATCAAGAATGAAGAAAAAATAAAAAAGATCATTTAAATCTACAAAATAGGATGTTCAGATTCTCATTATAAATATTTCAATTAATCACATAAAAAGTATAGTAGAATCTCCCTTTGACACGTGATTAATTCTAATTTTAATTTACTAACGGAATCTCTTACCATCATATTTTGATAAGGCATCCACGTCAGCAAAAGCCCAATAAAGATCCAAGTTGGCCCTCGCTAAGGCCTTATAGGCCCAGCGAAGGCCTTCCAGATTCATAAAGGCTATAAACATCAAGCGAATGCCTCATAAATATTCTTAAAGCCTAGCAGCATGTTAGCACTCACGAATTGGAATACAGTGAAGCCCATGACAGGCCTCGAATACCATAACTGATCCAATGGGCCTCGCCGAGCTTCGAATCCCTCGTAATCCACAGGTAACGCAAGTGTCCCAGAATGACAAGAGATATGCTTAAGGAAAGATCGTGTTTGATTGACGCACGGATCCTCATAAGAAAACCAAATCTCAATCTCCTAAAGATTAAGCAACGTGATTAATTCAAACAAGGATTGTAATTTAAGAGATTGCCTTGACAACCGATCATCCATATCTCATAAGGAAGAAGGATCCGATCAATTGTTTTTTAAATCAATTAGAACTCTTGTGCTATAAATACAACGTCTCCGGTTATTCTAAGGTACGCTCTTTTTACGCATCAATTTCACTCATAAACTATGTTCAAATCTCTGCCTGCTTATTCCTCCCACACCCAATTGTTTTTATTCCCCGTATATTATTCTATATACCGGCAGTTGACTTGATCGTCGGAGTACCAACGATTGCTAGACCCTTTTTTCTCGGAGATCTTGGTGCCTAACGATCGTCATAGTGTGCAGGTAACATATAGGTTGGCAGAAGAGTGACTGGAGATCTTTTGACATGTAGACGGTGCAGGTTCTGACGTCAACAGATTGGTGCCATCTGTGGGAATCGATAAACGTTACACAACCTAAAATTTGTAGTAAAAATATATTTTCTACCAAGAAGAGCATGGCAACTGAACACTCTATGGAAGAAGAAGTTGAGTCCCACCACACTGACTTGCGGCAGGAAAGCGTTTAAGATCTCCAGAACGTAACTCGCCGTAAGAAGAGAAGACAACGACAAAAGCGACAGTTGAGCAGGAGAACCAGGACCTAAAGCTAGACACTGCCCAGATGAAGGCATCGCTTAAACTGTTGGAGAACCAATCCCTCCAATATGGACCCAAGCGTAGTCGTGCCCAGTGAAGCCCTTCGAGGTCCGGCTCAATAGAAAGTCATTGATCTCAGGACGACCCGCCTGTTTCAAATGGCAGGAACCTACGGGACATTGTTCCGAAGCCCTCGCAGGACAATTAGAAGGGGAGACCTTTTTCGACGCGTGGGAACCGGCCAGCTCCTACTACCAGTGTGTTTGATAGGTTGGGTGGGATCCTCCATAGCGCCCACCCTGTCGGCGCACATCAGGCGCAGTGAGCACAGCGAGGCCCGCATAGAAAGGAGGAAGGACCTAAAACCCGTTCACGTGAGGCCTGAGGAAAAGAAGGAAATGTTAGAATGCTATGAGGATGATGACGACTAGAACCTCCTATTCACCAATTACATGAAGGCCATGGAGGTACCCGCGAATTTCAAAATGCCTCTGATGGACAAATACAACGGAAGAGGCGACCCTACAGATCATATCAACATATACAAGACGAAGCTCCTGGGTCACTCCCCCGCAGTGAAGTGTCGAAAATTCCACAATACACTCACATCCAACGCAAAGAGGTGGTACAACAAGCTAAAACCAGGAAGCATCAGGAGTTGGCCTCAACTCAAAAGAGAGTTCATCAACGCTTTCATTGGCAACTGAACAATGATAGCCGATATTGCCCAACTCCACGACATTCGACAGAAAGAGAAAGAGACAGTCAAAAGCTATTTTAAGAGGTTCAGCAACGTCATCAACAAGATTGAGACCATAACCGATGAAAAAGCCTTGGATGCACCGGTGACCGGACTTTACATGCGTGGGATCGAAAACAGGGAGAAAGCTGAAAGAGACAGGAGAGACTGCTATCAAAGGGAAGGGTGACGCTCTCCTGAACCCCGTTTCAACCGCTTTCAGAGAAAGTGTTCCCCTGGACCACAGAACAACCATTACAGGAGATTTAACCAGATGAAGGTAGCCCCTACCCCCATCCCAGGACACCCGCAATGGCCCTTTTACCGACGGCCCTTCCATCCAAGTTCTGTCGCATACACAGGACTAGGGTGCATAAACAGAAGATTGCCCAGACGTAAGAGAACTGATCAACTGCAGAAACCAGGGACAAAGAGAGAGGAATCGACCGGTGCGAGGATGTCGAGGGCCATCCAATCAAGAGTGAAGACCTCCTCCTCGGCATCAGGAAGATGGACCTAGCCGCAATGATGAAAGAAATGATAGAAAGCAGGGACCAGCCGAGGGTTGAAGGACCTGTGGGAGCTCTCTAGTTAGAGAAATCAATACGATCATAGGAGGGCCCTATGTTGGAGAGCACATGGTGAACTCGCGGTGAAACTACACGAAAGCAGCAAGAGAAGAGCCCGTGGGGAGTTGGCAGGTTCACAGACACCGACCAAGAGTCCCACATATCTCCTTCACTTAGGAAGACGAGGTCGGCATACACTACCTTCACTGTGATGTCCTGGTGGTCCATGCCATAGTCACTAGAAACGGACTAGGACGGATGTTGGTTGATGATGGAAGCGCCGTGAACATCTTATTCGGCAGTACCTTTGATTAAATGGATGTAGATCATGAATTAACAGCCATTTCTGAAACCGACTGAACCCTTGTTCGGATTTCACCGGAGATAGCCTTATCCCACGAGAAAGGATTACTTTCGCAATAGAGCTTGGAGACCTCCTGTGTCATCTCAAGAAATTCATGGAGATCCTGGTGGTAGATACTCGTGCTCGCCTACCACGGAGTCCTGGGTAGGCCCACACTGAAAGACCTACAAGCGATCACTTCCATACATCACTTGGCAATGAAGTTTTCCACCCAGGTGGCGTCGCCAAGATTCGTGGCAATCAGACAAAAGCCAGGTCTTGTTACATGAATGTACTCCGAAAGGCCTCAAACCATGAAAACCCCACCCCGGTGGTGATGACGATACACATGGAACCAATGGATGTTGACCACAAAAGAGTTGAGGAGGAGATGATACTGGACGAAGACCTGGATCCTCGGATCATAGGCTCGGATTCCTTAGCCTCCATGGCAGGAGAGTTAGAGACATTTTCTGTAAATCTTTCAGACTCTACTCAGATGCTGCAAATGGGAGAGAAGTTAGATGAGAAGATGAATGAGGAAATAAAACAATTCTTGCAATAAAACGTCGATATCTTCGCATGGAAAACATAGTAACATGATAGGGATCGACCCGTCCGTGGCTTGTCATGTCCTAAAGGTGGATCCAATGGTGTGGCCCAAGATACAGAAGTTATGACCTCTGAACTGCTGGCGAACAGGTTCATCAGGGAGGCATTCTACCCCCAGTGGGTGTCCAACTCCATGCTATGAGCACCAAGAAGTGGAGAGTGTGTATAGACTTCTCGAACCTGAACCAGGCATGCCTCAAAGATAGCTTCCCGCTACTGCGCATCCAATTGCCGGCCATAAACTACTCAGTTTTATGGATGTCTACTCTGGTTGTAATCAGATCCTGATGTTCACAGAAGACGAAGAGCACACCTCGTTTGTTACGGATCAGGGGCTGTATTGCTACAAGATGATGCCTTTCGGCCTGAAGAACGCGAGAGCCATATATCAGCGGTTAGTAAACCATATGTTTTCAGAGCTGATTGGGAATTCCATAGAAGTCTATGTCGATGATATACTCGTAAAGAGCGTGAATGCCGAGGATCACGTTGGGCACTTGAGGAAGATGTTCGAAATACTCCGCAAATATCGTATGAAGCTTAACCCCTCAAAATGCGCCTTCAGAGTCGCGTCGAGAAGTTCCTCGGCTATATAGTAAACCAACATAGGATAGAGGCTGATCCCGAAAAGATCAAAGCACTTGTAGATATTCGATCCCCATCTTCTCTCAAGGAGGTTCAAAGCTTGACAAGAAGATTAGCGGCCCTAAACCGATTCATATCGAAGGTGACCAACCGCTACCAGCCCTTTTTCCAGACCATCAAAGGAGGGAAAAGATTTGAGTGGACCGATGAATGTGAGAAGGCCTTCCAAGAACTCTAGGTCCTCTTTGGGAAGGCCCCGCTATTGTCCAAACTGAAGAACGGGAAAATTTTGCTCATCTACCTCGCGGTATCCGAAAAGGCAGTGAACTCGATTCTGATTCGAGAGGAGGGACCGACACAACTCCCAGTGTATTATGTGAGCAAGGCCCTGCAAGATGCGGAGACAATGTACCCTGACATGGAGAAACTAGCCTTGTCTTTGATCATCACATCCTGGAGGCTCTGGCTGTACTGCTAGTCGCATAGCATTGATGTCCTGACAAACCTCCCCCTAAGATAAATTCTGCAGAAGCCGGACACTTCAAAAGGTTGATGAAATGGTTGATCGAGCTCAGCCAGATGGACATTTCCTATAAGCCAAGGCCCTCCATAAAGGGACAGGCTCTGGCAGACTTCATGGCTGAGTTCGCCCATATCCCAGAAGGCCTGCTCGAAACTAAGCCACATGAAGTACCAACATGGAAGTTGTATGTTGACGGGTCCTTAGGATAAGCGGGGGCTAGAGCCCAAATTTTGTTAGTCAGTCCCGATGGCCATAATCTCAACTGGGCGCTTCACCTGGAGTTTAAAGCCTCGAACAACAACTCTGCCGAATACGAGGCACTCCTAGCAGGCTTGAGGTTGGCACAAGAGATGAATGCAAGAAAACTCTAGATCTACAGTAATTCGTAGCTGGTGGTTAGCTAGGTCAACGGGACCTTCACGGCCCACGAACAGTCCATGATGGCGTACTTAAAAAAAGCCAAAGACCTTCTATCCCACTTTGTGATATTCGAACTCCTCCAGATCCAGTGAATCGAGAATGGTTACGCCGACGCCTTGTCAAAATTAGTGAGCAGCAAGAACTCCGACTTGATGAGGGCCATCCGGTCGAAAAGCTCAGTCGACCATCCACTGACGAGAATTTACTACCAGATACCATGGTGATCTTCGAATATCTCAAATGGATGAAAGAAACCATCGCATATTTAACCGACCAAATTCTGCCGGATGACAGGCAGAAAGCATGAAAACTCCGTAAGAGGGCAACAAAATTTGTGCTACAGGATGATATCCTACATAAGAGAGGTTTTAGCCACCCCCTTCTACACTGTATCACTCAAGAGGAGGTAAATTAGTTGATGTAGGAAATACATGAGGAAATTTGTGGTAATCACTCATGAGGAATGGCCCTCGCACAAAAGGCGTTGAAGCAAGGGTACTACTAGCCAACCATGAAGAAGGATTCGCATGCTTATGCAAGGAAGTGTGACAAGTGCCAAAATTTGTTGTCATACCGCAGCTCCCTTCTCAAAACCTCACCCCGGTCACGAGTCCTTGGTCTTTTTTCAAATGGATGATCGACTTCATAGGCCCCCTCCCGACCGGGAGGGGTGGGTTTAAATTCGCTATTGTAGCGGTGGATTATTTCACCAAGTGGTGTGAAGCTGAGCCTCTGGCCAAGATCACAGAGGAAAACACATGGAAGTTTGTTTGGAAGAATATCGTCTATCATTTTGGGATACTCCACTCCCTTATTTCTGACAATGGTACACAGTTCACTGAGAAGAAATTCAACTCAAACTGTGAAGAGCTGGGCATTCGGAGGGACTTCTCCACTCCATACTATCCTCAGTCTAACGGCCAGGTGGAGGCCGTCAACAAGATCATGAAACACACCCTAAAGAGGAAGTTAGAATCCGCTAAAAGAGGATGGGCTGAAGAATTATCCGAGACCCTGTGGTTATATCGAACCACTTCTCGAACATCAATTGGTGAAACTCTTTTTACCATGGCATATGGGGTTAAAGCAATGATTCCCATCGAAGTAGGGATACCTTCTCCTAGGCAGTTACACTTTGACGAGGTGACCAATGAGCATTTACGTAAGACGAACCTAGACTTACAGGATGAAAGATATGCAGACTCACAACTTCGCCTAGCGGTCTATCAAAGAAAAATGGCCAGATACTACAACTCCAAGGTTAAGAACAAGAATTTTCATATCAATGACTTCGTCCTGAAAAAGGTGTTCCAAGCTAATAAGGAGGTGGGAGCGGGAACCCTCGTACCCACTTGGGAAGGGCCTTACAAGATCATCAAAGAAATCTGGGCTGGAACCTACAGATTGGAAGATTCGGAGGGAAGAGAGACGAGGCATCCCTGGAACATCACTCATCTACAACCGTATTACCAGTAGTTTTCCTTTTTCATTTCTCAGTTTTTTAGCATTGTTTTCAGCATCGCTCATACGCTGCGTTCTTTTAATAAAGTCCATTATTTTTTGAACTGAGATATTCTCTCGCCCAATCTGTCTTCGATAAAAGAAATTGGCGTGAAGGAGTGTGGTTCGTGAGCCAACTCTATCAACTTGTTAGATAAACATTCAACGCGCATTCAAATAAGTAAAGAGAAATTGACAGTGAGGGAGTGTAGTTTGCGGCCAACTTTGTCAACTCACTGGATAAATATTCAACGCGCATTCAAATAAGTAAGGAGAAATTGGCAGCGAGGGAGTTTAGTTCGCAGCCAACTCTGTCAACTCGCTGGATAAATATTCAACGCGCATTTAAATAAGTAAAGAGAAAATGGCAGCGAGGGAATATGGTTCGCGGCCAACTCTGTCAACTCGCTGGATAAACATTCAACGCGCATTCAAATAAATAAAGAGAAATTGGCAGCGAGGGAGTTTGGTTCGCGGCCAACTCTGTCAACTCGCTGGATAAACATTCAACGCGTATTCAAACAAGTAAAGAGAATTTGGCAGCGAGGGAGTGTGGCTCGCGGCCAACTCTTTTTGACTCGCTGAATAGACAGCTAATGCATTTTCATCTAAACGTTAGCGTATGTCACAAAGTAAAGCGTTCTTAATAAAAATGTACTTCGCAAAAGTTTTACATTTCCAGAATCAAGAAAACAACGCTCATAAGAACAAACATGACCCCTAAATCCCGGTCGGACCCTTGGGATCAGCATAACCAAGGACCCTAAGGTTAGCCAACAGATCATTGGCCCTCGACAGCTCCGTTAAAGCCTCGGTCAATTCTTTATCCTTGGCATGACTCATGTTTTGACATGTCCTCAGCTGCGATTCAGCCGTCGTATGCGCCTGTACATATGCCCTTTGGATCGTTTCAGCTTTGGTTATGTCGTATATGGCCCGTGTCCTCGCGTCTTCAGAAAATACGAGTTGTGCACGAAGGTCTTTATTCTCTAAATGCAACGCATCGATATCCTTGCCTCTCTCGACCGTTGAATGCAGTTCGTCAACCTTTATCGCTAGCACCTTGTACATCTCACAGTTAAGCACGTGACTTCGGGAGGTATACATCTCTACCAATTTTAACAACTCCATCAATTCTACATTATTTGCGACCTTCGTAAAAGAAAAATTTCAATACTTATGAATTGAAACCGCTACTATGGCAGCTGGAGCCGGCAATTTTTCCAAAACGGCTGGGTCCAATTCGTCCTAACGAGACCCAATATTAATATACTCAGACCTGCTAGGAGGAGTAGAGTTTCGAGATACTCCTCGATTGTAGAGAACGCTATCCTCAGCCTCTCAAGAAGGAGCCTCCCGGCCTCGCCTAACCCTCCGAAAATCTCCTACCTCTCTCGCCATCAACAACCGCATTCCTCTTGTTTGGTCGTCTGAGATCTTTCGACGGAGATAAAGGTCCTGTAGGGAGCGGAACAGAAGGAACCCCATTGTTATTCCCAAAGACCGTGAGACGGTGGGAGAAATGCTCACCATTGCTTATGTGGGAGAAATGGTCACCATTGCTTCTGGTACCTGCGGAACAGCAATCTCTCGGAACGGACGCTATACGCGATACCAGAGGTGGAAGGAGAATATCCTCATTTTTACCCACAACTCCTCCATGTCTTATCTTGAGCTTTGGCACGCTGGAGAAATAGAAACCAGTCATGACCAACAATGGCGGAAGTCCAATATTGCGATAAGGAAGTAAATGTGAGAGAAATGAGAAGAAGTTCTGCAAGCGCATATACAAGCAAAGGAGAATGCACACGGTCAAATAAACAGACACGTGTGTGGGGAGGGGGGATGTACCCCAATAAACCCTAAGAAGATATACAGGCTGCGTGGGTTATACGCGCTCGTAAGTTGCACCATCATTGCAACAAGTTGTGTGGGAGGGGATGGCACCGCCAATACATATCTCACGTGGAAACGTTAAACAAAGTCTAAGAGCCCCGCCCAAGTTGTGAAAACATGTCAACCCGAGAGCCTCGCAATTGCACGATGGCGAAGGCAAAGGCAAACGCCTTGACTACAGAACCTCACGTTTGTAGCGACTGTTCCTCAATCACCAGCAAAAGCTATCTAGTCAAGAAACTACATGTTACCCATTTAGATATCTCTTCACTGAGTAGCTCATCTCAACTTCAATTGTACAAAAAACAAGGATAATCAGATACATTCTTATTTTATTCATCACGATCTGAATTACAAGGCAAAAACGAACAAATATGACTATCATCCTACTACCCCACCGCCTCTTAGGATCGGCACATATCGAGATCTATGATCTACTAAATTGATATTTTGATTTTTGTCACCCCGAGCTTCGTCATTGGTAAAAATCTGACTTCACCATGATAGGGAGTCTCTCAAAATCATTACAAGTTGATTTGGTGACTAATTAGGCCACACTGCCTAAAAAATACCATTGACTCTTTTGGCAGACGGCTTTTAGCCCTGTCATCCGAATCATGATCATCAATGGGTTGGTCATCGATGTCCACTGTAAAAGCACCATTCGAGACCTCATGGCTAAGACTACTAGGCCTAACTCTCTTGTTCGTTTGGTCCTCTGAACGCTGATTCCCTGGGCATTTGGTCATCTAAATGTTGATTCTCCGATTGTTTGGTCCCCTAGATGCTGGATCTTTATTCGTACTTTCGCAGTACATTTAAGACAAACGTTGGAACCAAATGGACAAATATTAATAGATGTGCTTATGCTTTTTCTACCAGGAGAAGTCACAACCATGAGGATTAATTAGCGGGATTTACCAAACTTATGAATGCGTGGAAAATGCAATGAAGGACCCTTGATGTTTTTATAAGAACTGTACGGGAAAAGTAACATTCAGCCGCATGGAAAACACAAGGCAATAAATGGAATGGTTAATGTACAGTCAACAAGTATGTATTTGGAATGCCACGCATTTACTGGGACATTAAAGACGCTAACTCTTCAAATTCAACAAAGAAGTCTGCGCCATTAATGTCCTGAAGAATGATCCTTCGATTTCAGGATCGATTTCTCGTACCCAGTAAACATAATCATTCATGAAGTTACCATCTTTGAAACGTGCAATGGGATTTCATACGAAGAAGATATGGTAGGAAATAAATTTGATTGACTATGCTGGAACATGTACAAAAAAGGAAACAAAATTACAAGTCTCGATACCCCGCCACCTCTCTAAGGGTCGGCACAAAGTGGGCCTTCCCCTGTAACAGAAGGAGTGATTTGATCTTTGCTTAAATCGCGGCCTTTGTCAGGAAAAGCCTCGGGCTCTGAGACCTTGGTAGGAGCATATCGGAGAAAGGAGAGGTCCTACTGGATGAGTTTTTGCGATCCGCTCCATCAACTGCTTCTCACCTATGGTCATCAAATGATGGGTGAGGTCTTGATACTCAGGCGTATCCACAAATGTATCCTGATACACCTTCATCGCCGAGTCTCGACATCCACGAGTTCGGCTCTGACCCTCTCCACCTCTTCTCTGGCCGCGGCCAGCAGCCTATCATTTTCTGCAGCAACGGCCTCTAAATTGCTATTTACGGTGGCTATGGTGGTCACAGCTGTGAGGGTCCGATCCTTGGCCAACTTCTCGGCCTCCTCAGTACATTTCTAGGAGGCCTCGGCAGCCCTCTTCTGACCTCGAGCTTGTTTCAAACTCTCTTTTGTGGCCTTTAGTTCAATTTCATACATGCCCTTCATGTCAGCCTCATTTGTCACAACCAAATCCAACTTGAATTGGAGAGTTCTTGTCTGACTCCAACTGCACCTTCTTGAGACTCATAGCCTTCAGGTCCTCGAATAGCTTCTTGGATTTTACCTCTTCCTCGCTGCATTGGCCATCGAAACTCTTAAGGGTGCTGAATAATTCTTTGGCCATGACCAATCCTCGTACTAAGTTCATCTCAGCCAATTGCAGCCGCCAGCGCATTTCAGCCAATTGCAACCGCTAGCGCATTATAGCTTCCTCAGCCGGTTTCTCCCATTTTTGGGTCCAGTACTTGTAGATGCTCGCTGCCATTATCGCAGGATGGACAGAGAACAATTCCATCACAGAGGTCTCCAATTCGTCATGGAGCTGAGAAATGCAGATACGACTTTTTTTGGACCGGGTCAAGAGGCGAGTGCAGGTGTCTCGACCCTCCGTTAAGATGTAGTGAGGACTGGCGATTCTGATCGGTCCGCCTCGTCTTGCGAGCATCTCTCATAAACACTCCCGTAGTCGCAGTAGCCTTTCTCTTCCGTCCAGCCGCCTCACCCATGTCCTCGGCAATTTTTTTTCTCCTTGTCCTTTAGGATAATAGAGTAAGAGAGATGATGGGAGGATGAAGGCGGGGTGGAGGAGCGATAACGACACGGAACTCAGATGACGTGGGATGTCGGAGGATGGATCGTCCTTAATGGTGTGGCATCCTGGACTTCTTGCGACGGACAAGGCGTCTCGCGCAGAGGAGCTTGGGCCGAGGAGCCCTCCCCGCCGGTGGACGAGCGAGATGGAGTGAAGGAACACTCTTAAACCTGAAAGCTGCTAACACAAACACCAATATACAAGTCATTAAGGTAGCTTATCATAGCAAAGCCAATACATTTCAGCTTGTGAGATTCACCCATCAGTCCATAGCAAATTAGTAAGTTGTTATCTTTCAACAAATTGCTGAGACTCCTGAAGTAGCTATCAAGAGCTCGCACTTTATTCCATTTCGATCTTAACTCCCTTTGATCTCTATTTAGAATGGGTAGCTTCCCGCAGTCTACAAAAATAAGCAAAACATTAAGTCAGGAGCAATGATAAAAAATCTGCACAAAGACAACAATATATACTAAGTTCTCCAAATTGACGGGGAATAGACACGTTTGGAGAGAGGATCCTCCAACATAAATTTTCAGTCCCCTCCGACGAAGATAAACCTATCCTTCCAGTTATGTACTTTGTTGGGCTGTCGGTGGCCGTTCCCTATTTCTGGCCTGGCCGAGGAGAGATATTAAACCAACCGACAGATTGGCAGGGTCGATAAATAGATTCAAATTCCCTTGGGGTTAAGTCTCCACCAACCTTGGTAATACTCTACAATAGGAACGAGGCCACCATTTGGCCCCAGCCATTTGGTGTTATCTGGCAGGGGGCTAGATTCCAATCTCTCAGAACCTCGTAGAAGAAGTGATGCATGGGTAGGCGAAGACCTTGCTGCATCGCAGGTTTGTAAATCGCGACGAATCCATCAGATGGGTCGTCGGGCCGCTCCTTAGGACCAGGAGCCCTAAGCTTTACGGAGGCAGAAATATCATAGGATAATCATATATCTTCTAACTCCGCTTCATTGATCTTCGAGCGAGCCATGGATGCTTTGGTGGTCAAATGCGTGAGCTCCTCGTCGAGTGCCTGGGCCACCGAGACATCCATTTTATCCAGCGATCCTCTCATCTCGGGTATCCCGGCGTCACGCCGCCTCTTTCCTACGGTCGCCTTCGGTAATCTAGTTGGGCTTACCTCTCTCCTGCTTGTGGACGCAGTGGGCAGGCGAGTGACAATGGCTGCTTGATTAACTTCCCCCATGCCCTTGGTCGATGGAAAAGATGAAGAGGAGGACGACAACTCACCTCATATACTAGGGTTTGTCCGAGAGTCTGACTGGTTCTGCAAATCATCTTGTCCAGACGACATCGCTACCCTCCTTCAATTCTAGAAGATTGTACCTTTACGATCACCGGAAGGTATAGCAGAGAACGACGTCCAAACTAAGAAACCAAGAAATAAAAACGAAGCCAGTCTACAAAACAAAGCACAGCAACTCTCGCAGCGCTTACCTCGAGATTACAGTTGACACAATGCACACGCCTTGAATTTTCTTGATTATCGATGCATTATCCCACAAAACCTGTAATATGCGCAGAAGTAAGAAGAAATCAAATATGGAGGGGGCACAAATTTATATAGATTGGGGCACCTCAATCCCCACGTCCAAACTCGAAACATGGCATCTAGATTGTCGCTCAGAGGATGCGTGTTTAAAGTAGGACAACAGGCGAGAAACGGAACCCTAAGCATTTATTGATACGAAGAGACGCGCCTCACCCGCGCACCCATTCACCCGCCACACACCATTAGCATTGAATGTACACACTCTCTCACTCATGATTGCCTGACCAATAGATTGATAGCTTTGATTGACAGCTCGGACAAAATCACACCAACCAGGGACACGTCACCGGAAGTCTAACCAATTAAAGCCCTCACCCGTCATAAATATTCGGCTTCGGACTTAGGAGACTATACTGAGTAAGTAATTCAACAGTGTATCTGCGAAGACCACACCCGCGGGATTCGCTTTCGTGAAAACTTATTTCTTTTTTTACTCCAAAGTCCCATGCCTACCATAAATAATAGGCTTGGACATGTGGGACTATTGTTACCATCAGATTTTGATAAGGCATCCACGTTAGCAAAAGCCCAATAAAGACCCAAGTTGGCCCTCGCTAAGGCCTTATAGGCCCAGCAAGGCACTCCAGATTCATAAAGGCTTCAGACATCAAGCGAAGGTCTCATGAATATTCTTAAGGCCCAGCAGTATGTTAGCACTCACAAATCGAAATACAGCGAAGCCCATGACAGGCCTCGAATACCATGACTGATCCAGTGGGCCTCGTCGAGCTTCGAAAACCTCGTAATCCGTAGGCAATGCAGTATCCCAGAATGACCAGAGATATGTTTAAAGAAAGATCGTATTTGATTGACGCACGGATCCTCATAAGGAAACTAAATTCCAATCTCCTAAAGATTAGGCAAGATGATTAATTCAAACAAGGACTGTAATATAGGAGATTGTCTTGATAATCGATCATCCCTATCCCATAAGGAAGAATGATCTGATCAGATATCTAATTGGCTGTTTTCCTAAATCAATTAGAACTCTTGTGCCATAAATACAACGTCTCCGGTTATTCTAAGGTACGTTCTTTTTACGCATCAATTTCACCCCTACTATCTGTTCAAATCTCTGTCTGCTTGTCTCTTCCACACTCGATTGTATTTGTTCCCTGTATATTACTCTATATACCGGTAGTTGACTTGATCGTCAGAGTACCAACGATCGCCAGACCCTTTTCCCCCAAAGATCTTGGTACCTAACGATCGTCCTAGTGTGCATGTAATATACAAATTGGCAGAGGAGTGACTGAAGATTTGTTGACACGTGAACAGTGCAGGTTCCGACGTCAACATAATCGATATAAGTTCTTGTTCTGTTCTTAAATCCTCGTGCTTCTAACTTCCAAAATTTTCTTCGATTTTCTCTAAAGTACTTACTACACGCTACTGAATAGCACTAAAAAATCAAAACTAAATTCTAGAACTGTATTTTTAAAGACTAGAACTGGATAGAAAGAACAAGAAACAAATTCTCTATATAAGTCGTCGACCAGGACACCCCACCCCACCCCACCCCACCCCACCCCACCCCACCGGACCTATGATTTTTCCTTCTTGTCTCGCTCCTCCAAAGGCATCATATACTAATGACCTAGACTGTCCATTATAATTATTAGTCTCCGCCCATTCCATTAAAGACGCGAGATACACTCTCCAATTATATAAATAACAAAAGTATTTTATTTTGCGTAATTATATCCTCTTGACTTGTCACATGACCTACGTCGAACATCGAATAATTAGTACTAGACTAAAAAAACTGTTTTGCCTTTCTAATTATTTTTTCACTTAAACTCGCATTTTCTCTAACAATTTCTTTATGAACAAATTAGAAAAATTGGCGCAAATGGTCCCTAACATTTTCCCTCAGTGTGGAAATGGTCCATAATCTTTATTTTTTGGCTCATACATCCCTAACTTATGTGTTTTGGTGCGTAATTGGTCCTTATTTGATTAAAAAGATAAATATGCCCTTATTTTTAATTAGATAAATTTTTAATTGGATTATTAACCTTTACAAAAAGTTCAAATGAGTACAATACTTTTATTTTTATAAGAAATTAAAAGAAATTAACAAATTGATAATATACTAAATTATTTTGTATATTTTACGAACTTATAAAATAACTAAAATTTAAGTTCATAATTATTAACAAACGTGTTAAATAAATTTATTTTATTATTATTAAGAAATCATATTATTTAAACTTTAAACTTTAATTTTATCTTTAAAACATAAAATGAAAAATAACTGTCACAAACTTGATACTCAAATATTTTTATTTAATTGAACTATTCGTTTATTAACTACATTTATTAGGGCTCAAATTGTATTCCTTATATTTTAATTTACGTTCAAAAATAAAGAACACATAATGTGTAAATTAATTTTTTTTAGTATTTTTATGTTAAAAAATATAATAAAATTGGTTCAATGTCATAAATTTATATACGTCATTTTGTTATTTATTTAACTTAATTTTTATTCAAAATTTTCACATCACATAGCAATTACATATACCTAAAGTGCAATAATTTTATAATTTTCTTTTATGAAAAATTTAATTGATACGATTATAGCGATATATTTAATATGCTAAATTAAATATTATTTAATAAATGTATCGGATCTATTTGTACATTTTACAAATATTAGAAATCCAATTGCAACTTTCTTTAATTATAAATAAGGGTATTTTTGTCATTGTTATAAAATAAGGACCAATTGTATACTAAAACACATAGATTATGGATTGTTGTGCCAAAAACAAAAGTTAGGAACCATTTTCACACTAAGGATAAATGTTAGAGACCATTTGCACCAATTTCCCAACAAATTATAGAAACAATATAGTCGTCGATAAATATTTAGAACTATTTAGTAGAAAGTACTTAAGCAGACTCATTTATCCTTTCACTGGGTGGTAGCTTCCAAACGTGAATACGTGTTAACCATTCCACTAACTCTAAGTTCTCAACGTGAATATGTATTAACCATTACAAATTTAGGTAATTCCATAAAGCAATCACGTGGATTTTAATTTTTCGTACGATTATGCTATAAAATTATATTCTAGATATTATTCATGTCCAATACACTTCCAAGTTAACTAGTGTCCCTATTCTTAAGATCCACTCGCCACGATTAAGATAAACCGCATGCTCCTGAGATCCGTTTGCCACATTAAGAAAGAATCCATATCCCATTTGGTAAACTAGTTACCTGTATGACTTTATTAGAACAAAGTGTCAACCCTTGTTCACCGGTGAAACAATCGTCAATCGAAATACAAGTAATGTCTGTCTGCTATTCTTGGTGCAAGCAGCTAATGCATTATCACGAAACGATCGAAGAAACTTATAGTGTGTTTGAAAAGGTTTTTTTAAGGTTCAAAAGCACTTTTTAAAGAACAAAAGTACTTTTGGTTATATTAATGGTCGTTTGGCTAAATTCAATAAGCACTTTTTGACTAAAAACAGCTTAAAATCTATTTTAGCACATGTTTGGACATGCTTAAATTATAATTTCAGTTGGTCAAACATACTTTTTATCTACAAATTTAATATGACCCATAATTTACAATTCACTTTTTATCTACACATTCACCAACAATTTATAACATAAGCACTTAAAAAATAATTTCAACACTAACAAATACACGCTTAGAGAAAACTAAATTTTGAGTTTCTCTAAAAAATTCTAATTGAGCTTTTACGAGAAGTTGTTATTAACATCTAATGAACTTAAAAATTAACAAAATTATTATTACTACATAAAAAAGATATTAACTTATTTACATCATTAATTACTTATATTAAATGATCATTTCATATATTTATATAAAGTGAAAAATATATATTGATGTGTTAAATAATATAATTCAAATTACATATAATATGTTTGCTATAAATAATTAATGAATTTAAGTAATATAATTTATACTAAAATAAATATGTTATTGTAATTAAATTAATATATTAATTATAGTTATTATAAAATATAAAAATATATTATTTATTTTAAAACTAATAATATGAGAATATATAATGATTAATCATCATTTAGTCAAATATACTAAAATAATTGTGTTATTATAATTAAACTAATATATTAATTTTAATAGTTATTAAAAGATATAAAAAAAACTTTTATTTATTTAAAAAATAATAATATTAGATATATAATAATTAAATAAATATAAAATTTTTATAAAAAAACTTTTATAGATATCTAATCAAATACTCAATTTAATATTCACAGAGCACCTTTTGAATTCAAATTTAAACAATCAATATTTTTTTACCAAAAGTTCTACTAACAATAGATGTATCAAACGGATCCTTAATCGCATGCTCAATTAAAATATAAATGCGATAACTATTTTAAAAATAAATAAATAAATAAACAATAAATATGATCTTATATCCACTTATAATATTCACTTATAATAGTTTACGTTGAAGTGTCATCACATGATTAGTAAAAATAATAAGTATGAGATTATAAAATATCAATCATGTTATATTATATTAACATATACATTATAAGTGGATAAGATCAACTCTGAAATAAATAAATAAAAAGTTATCTAACAACAATCAAAATGTCTCCTAATTTTAGACAAATATCCGAACATGAAATGGACGATGTCCATTCACCATTGTGCAAGGTTTCTTTTCTATCTCACCTAACATTTTTTGCTTCTCTTCACTTTCATTTGATTTGACAAGTGGCCAAACAAATAGTTAGTGCCTACCTTTGCGTCCTCGTAAATGTAGGCTTTTTTTTATAATACAAAATAGATTAATATTTGTTGAACTCTTCACCTATTTTTTATTAAACTACTCAACCCCTCTTTCACTTTTTCTTTTTGGCATTTTCTCCAAACTTCTATAGTAAAAAATATGATGTCCCAATTATTTATTTGTTGAATTGTGACTTAGTGCAATTGTGAGATATTTGATACGTTAGAATATAGTTTTTGAAAATTACTTTTTTTATTAATAAAATTTAAAATAGTATTCTAATTTTTTAAGGACGGCCAAACATGTTCTTATTTTATCAAAATA
Organism: Forsythia suspensa; assembly: GCA_023638005.1. Lineage (NCBI taxonomy): Eukaryota > Viridiplantae > Streptophyta > Magnoliopsida > Lamiales > Oleaceae > Forsythia > Forsythia suspensa. The sequence goes on from CM042674.1 coordinate 34,720,442, forward strand.
ATATATTAAATTATGATTAGCTTTGCTTGTTATCTTGAACTAACATATTTATTTATTTGAATTTATTATTCATCAAACTTATTCACATACAAGTCGAATGTATTTTTATAAAAAAATTAATACATGCACAATTTTCAACAAGCCTATTTTGTGAGATATGAATTTAAATATTTTATTTGTTTTGACTTTTGATACAATGTTAAACTATCTCTTAAGAAAGTTTAAATTTTGATACAATAATAAACTATTTCGTATAAAAATTTAAGTTATTAAAGAGACATGCATTCATATATTTAAATTCAATCTTCAATATTAAGTAAATTAAATTGGAAAAAGTTGTACAAAGAAATATTTTTGACACGTGACACGTAATATTTTTAACTTGTTCACATATATATCACTATAAAAAAAAAAAAAAAAAACTAAAGTTTAGTTTAGAGTCACATTCAATACTATAAAGTAGAACCCCACTGAATTAATAGTCTTGGGATCCACCTTTGAGGTCTTAAATTAGAGGGATTATTAATTTGTAGGGTTTTATTTTGTTAGTTGTTTTGTTTTTTTTTTAAAAAAAAAAAATGTGTATATTTGATATTTCACATCCTTTAAATTCTTTCAACGATTCTATAGTATTTAATCTCTTTAAAAAGTTCACTTTAGTTGGTAAGTTACTTAAAAATGTCCTTTCACATATATTTCATCATACTATTTCTTAAAAATTCTCTTGTTTCGGTTTTGTATCTATATTATCTATTATCTATTCCTAAAAATTTCTCTTTTTTTTATCTTCTTTGTTATCGTTCCTTCTTTCTAAGATGTCTAATCCTCATGTTTCTACGATGGACAACATTCCGAAGAACTTTGTTTGATGAAGAAAGATAATCCTACATTTACTCAAAAGTATCTTACCCAATGGCTATTGAACAAGTACAAATTTCAAAGTCAATCAATGCACATTCTCAAACACCATTCACTAGTGGTGGCGCGTGGATCGAATTGAATCAATTTTGAACTTAAATCGAAACCGAAAACCGACTTAGTTGGTTTGGGTGAATTCTAACCCAAATTGACCCAATTCATCTTTGAGACCAACCAACCGAAATCGATTTAGTTGGTTTGGGTGGATTCCAACCCAAATTGACCCAATCCATCTTTGAAACCAACCAACCAAAACTGAATTAGTTTGAGTTGGTTCAGTTTTGGCTTGTGCCCAAATTTGAGTAAATCTATTTTTTTGTTGTTGTGGCCTGCATATTAATAAAATCTATAATATAAATTGTAAAGGGTCGGTTTCCTAAAAGTATTGCAATCAAATTTGGGGTTGAATTATCAATTTTGGATCACGTTCATCTTTGCTGAAAATGGAATTGATTAGATAAATTTGGGTTGAAATTGAATTAAAAAATTTTGGGTTGGAAAATTGGGTTTGAGCCATTTTGAGATGGAGTTATTTAGATTCACATCAATAGTTAAAAAAAAATTATCAAGTTGATTCAAGTCGGGTCCAATCGGGTTGGTACCACCAACTCGAGAACTGACTTGACCTATATTTTTTAAACTTTTAACTAAGTGAAGCGAACTGCCAACCCTCCCAAATTGACCTAAATCGGGTCGAGTCGATAGATTTGGGTACGTTGGCGATTAAAATTTTTCTGGATACCGCTACCTCTTCACCATAGTGAAAAATTGCTCGGTGCCTATCATAAGTGAAAGTTTGAAACACCATAAGCCTATTTCATACTCATACAATGGGTTAATATCAACAAAAGTAAATATCGGTCTTGATCTTATCAAAGAGAAATGTGCCTTACTTCTTAATCAACTTCATCCCAAATCAACATTTTTTACTTCTCCAATGGTTGGCTTTAAATCTTGTAATGGAATCAAATGCTTTAGACGTTCTAGATAAAATGGAATTGTTGATACTCAAGCAATAGCAGAAGCTAAACTCAATTTGTACAATATACTTGATGAATATAAGTAGAAGGACGTCTACAATATGGATGAAAGTGACATGTTTTATAGATTACAAGTAATATTTTTTCCATTTTTAATTTAAATTGCTTATATATTTAAACTTTGATGGATTAATTGGGGTATTAAATTTGTCCATATAAGGGGATAACTCATTGGCAACAAAACAACTTCAAAGTCGTAAAAGAACAAAGAAAAAATAATTGTGGTCATATGTACCAATGAAGATGGCAATTACAAAATTCTCTTGTAGATAACTGAAAAATATTTGAATCACGATATTTCAAGCATGTTAATAAGGACAATTTTGGCTGAGGAAAATCAAAAAGTTTGGATGACCCAAATTCTTTTTGTGCAGTTGCTTCAAGCATCTGATCTTCACGCAACAATCAAAAGGTTTGACTTCAAGGTGTAGTGGCTTCAAGCAGTTGTTCTTCACGTGACAATTAAAAGATTTTGCTTCTCCTTGACAATTGCATTGGGTAAACACCACACACCACCGTGCACTACATGCTATCAAATTTGACATCAAAATTGCAACTATGTGATACTAGAATAATTTGTAACTTCAAAGCGTATTATCGTTGTTTTAATTTTATGCTACTCAATCACTTGGAATCCAACACGTTTGATTGTGAAAATATTTTTATTTTAGAAGCCATTTGTATGGCTGTTGCAGCATAGACATTTGATGTTAAGTCCAAGACCATCGCTTATTATATTTTTCATTATAGAATTTGTACAGTCCAAGGAGAAACAAGGAGAGATATTGAGGACTGTGGTGTTATGACTAAATTAGAACAACAAACTCAAAACTTTGCACAATATAAATCCTATGAATGTCACTTATGTTGGATTTGGAACACAAAAAGAACTTATTTTATTATATAAATACTTGTACAATATTTTTTGGAACACAACACTCACTCTTTAGTTGATCTCACTCATCTCTCATTACCACACACCACTACACTAACACTCTATTTATACTTGGTTATTACTATTCTAGAAAGTTCTACTAATGGAGGTTAGAAAATTCTAGTACTAATTCTCTATGATTATTCTAGATCTTTCTTGATATATATGACATGAAAAATTTTAGAAAAATTATTTTAAAGGAAAACAATGAGAAATATCTACAACCTTCAAATAAGTTGGTGATAATCTTCAACTCATCCACTTAACCATCCGACAAAAGAAGTGTGTACGCTCAACTGAAGATGATATCATCAATGATATTACAAGACAAAATAATGATGGTATGGTAGAAATACATAACGACGACGACAATAATCATGAGGTACCTAAAATATCTACCAGTATGATTGTTGAAATCCTATAATTCCATTACTTATAATTTAAAAAGCTATCTAATAAGATTGGATAACTCCCAATCCTGGATAAATGCTATTTAGACATAACGGTTAAAAAATTTGACATGATCAAAATAATATATCTCGTAACATAAACACGACTTTAATATATCTATTTCAAATCAAATGATAAGTACAATTCAGTAGATATTTAAAAATGATAATACTTCATATAATATCAAATCAAATTTTATAAACATGTTTGGTCCACTTAAAAGATATATTTTTTCCACTCTTTTGGACCGTATCTATACAATTACTTAAAAGGTGCTTTTAAGTAATACTAAACGTGCTTCGATTTTCATTATTTTTGATAGTTTGTGTACGTTCAATGCAGTAAAAAGGCATTATAACTAATATTGTTACACATCTTATTTTTTAATCTCGTCCTTTTGATATTTTGGGCCAAACAACTGTTACTAAAATAAATAAAAGAACATAACTTCTGTTGACAATGATAAGCAATTATAATGAAATGAAAATCAAATATATAACCTTTACCATACTGGCACGTTTACTCAAAATCATGGGTTGTATAAAGGGATAACCTATTTTCTTGGTCAGCTTAAGAAATTACATGCAACCCAGAGTAAGATTAACAAATTTTTTCTGCTTTCATTTTTAATCAAAAATTAATGACGATCAAGAAATTAACATATTTTACAAGAAAAACAGCTCACGATGATGATGATGGGAGTGGTGTAGGACCGCGGAGAATATATTCCACCTACACCAAATACACACACACTCTTCGAGTAAGTAGTAGTAATCACTAAACCACACAAAAATATGAAAATTAACAACAAAAATGACTGTTCTCTGATCGCGATTGAATGTACTTATGTACAGAGGATGATGAAATGATATGTCATCTTTTGTTCCTCGAAAAACATTAAAGAAAATATTCATGGGTCAGTTCCCAATTCTCTCTGACAATTTTGATTCTGTTTCTTCTCTGGGCTTTTGCTGGAATTTGGCAAGAAAATGGCATTTTTTCTGTTCTTTTTATCTTCTGAAGAACAATTCTTTTTATTTTCTTGGTTTTGCAATGGTTTAGGTGCTTTTCGTTTCTTTTTTGTACTATAATTATTCGATTAGAAAAGTGACAATCAGTGTGATGTATCTCTATGCATGGTTTCTCTCTTTCTTGATAGTCCATACGTTTCTTGTTCTTTCTTTTTCATCCATGAGTCTGCCATGGTTGTGACTCTTTTATCTTTGTCCCTGTTTGTATCTGCACTTTTTTGTTCTTTTTCTTTCACTTATTCTCTGGGTACTTATCTTCTTTTCTCCTCTTATTTATGCATTCTCAATAGTTTTTCTTTTATTCTTTTTCTACTTTCCACGCTTTCTTGATTATCTGATAGGGTTTCATTTTTATTGCTATTGGGTGCAGGTAGTACAGGAGCAGTGCAGGGGACTTATTTTTATAGAAGTTTTTAGTTAAGATTAAAACCCATCCAACAATTCAAGCTTATTAATCACAATTAATGTTAATTTTATGGTTGAAACACATGAAATTGGAGATGTTATGGGGAAAACGGAAAGTTGAAAGTAGGTTCATGTGATTGCAATTATAATTTAGTTGGGCACATGACTTTTTTCTTAACTGTTTCTTGAAATTTTGTGGAAACGAAATGGAGCCTTTAAATCCAAAATCTCTAGAGAGAGTTGTTTCACAGAGAGCTTTTCAGATGGGCAGCTCATTCCCATGCCAAATTTGTGTGGTGGGTTTTCTTTGTGGGGTTTGCCTAACCTCATTGTTTCTGGCTGCTCTTACTTCGTTTGGTACCTCTGCTTTTGGTGGTATTTCATCTTCGACATTTTCGACCGGAATTCCCATGTCAAATTCTAGCCCATTAGTTATCAGTAAGCTCAATTTTCCGGTTATCTCGTCTGTTTAAAGTTCTTTTTGCTGCTATTATGATTGTTGCTTTTAAAGTTTTTAATGCAATTCTTTGTGGACTGAATTTTGGGCTATTATTTCCTATATTTCGGCCAATTGTTGTTTAATTAGTTGATTGTTGATTGAATTCTCGACAATTGACTAGTCTGAACTGGGCATTCTCTTTACTGGGAAGAAATATGAAATTAGCATTAATTTCAGTGGATGCCAGAAAAAATCCTGGAGTTCTGGTATCTGGTATTCATAAGTTATCCATCCGATAAGCTATGGTACGATTGAAGTTACAAGGAATGTTTCTTAAATGTGCATTTGAAGTAACTTAAAGTAGGAATCAATGCTTTGGACTTTAGACAATTTCATGATAACCAATTCACTTTATCCAATGAAATCCTTTCTGTGCAATCAACTCCCACTTTCTCCTTGACAAGAAGTTCATAGACATTTTAGTCATTTTAGCTGATGATGTGGTCTCCAATGATAGGCAACATACGACTTTCTAGGATATGGTAATGAGAAGAACACACAGTAAAGTTAGGAATTAGAACATTCAAAAAGCAGTAAATCTTGGGGAGTACCGGTACAGACACAAAGTGTGAAAACTGACAATTTTGAAAATATGTGAACAAAAGACAACCATTACGTAGAACTCTACCATTTATTTGCACCATAAATTAGTTAACATAAGAAACTGCTTGCCACAGTGTAGTGAGTTCTTTTACTGTTAGTCCTGAGAACTTCCCTACTAGAGTCACTTCCCTTGCTATTTGGGGCTCCCTGGAACCTACAATCTAGCGGAAAGTTAATAATCGTTTTCTCCTTTGTGATTATTAATTTAATTTTGTTAGTATTTAAGAAACTGATGCCACTCTGTTTCACAACTTTCAGATTTGACTGAGTATTTCAATCACTATTGGTTGGATAAACAATTATACATTATGATTCATCAAGTTGTTTTAAGGCGTGTGATTAATTTGTTATGGGATAGATGTTACAGGTGGAGACATTAATATGATACGGAAAGAAAGAGAAATAATTTTGCATTCACAGGGAAGTACAAGCCCTGGAACTGATGAGAAAGTGTCTTCACTATATTCAGCATGGAGTGATTTACTTATTAAACCAATAGATGAGGACGGTCAATTCTCCCAGAGGACCAGTTCGAGAAAATTCAATGTACCAAAAGCCCCTCACTTGGAGAACTGCAAGTTGAGTGTGGAAGTAAATCAACGTCTTGATAGTCAAATTCGAAATGGGTCTTTCCCACCTTGGACAATTTGGAAAGGACGGTTGGATGACTTCCCACTGTCAACAACTGATGAGCAGCTGAAGAACTACAGGGATCAGATGATAGCTGAAGGAGCTTATCCTCCCTGGGTAAGTATCATCATGTATATTAATATTCTTTTGTAGATTGACTTGACGAATCTCAGATAATTTGATAGGGATGTACCTTTTAAAGAAAGATTAATCGGTCGTTTGCTTGAATAGTAGCATGCAGCCTATGTTGTTTATGATGAAGTTGTTAATTAGTTAGACCAAACAACTTCGTTTCTGCATCAGTGATTGTAGCAGTTAAGGTCTGATTGTGCCTTAGAGTTGTCTTCCTGTTAGGAGGAGACACGGTATCCCTATTGTGTATTGGACAAAAGAGAAAAAGTATTTTATGGAAATGGAGGTGTATTTGACCTACTGTATATGTGAAACAGAGGGAGCTCAAGAAAATTGGGAGTCTGCGGCAAAAACTTTGCATGGATCTTTTCAAGACTAAAAATAAAAATAAAAAAGGCAGAAAACTAGGATAGAAGTCCCTAAAATCTGAGAACCTTACGCGTTACTTGCCTATGGGTTGAGTTGCGTCTGTTGTAAGATAAATATGGTCACATTTCTTCTTGGAATCTGCCAAAGGTTGGTTCATTGAAAATTCATGGAACTCGTGCTCATTAAAGCAAAAGGCAAACTTTGACAGTCGATTGTATGTTCAACTGATTTCTTCATATTCATGTAAAGAAGTATCAAAGTGTTCACTTGTTCTTGACTCTTGGTAATAAAACTCGACTAAGTGATCCAACCTACATTAAGTTAGACCGTTTTATCTCAACCAATTCATATTAATCCTGGCATTTTTTACCAATCTGTGAATCTTTACAGATCATGGGATCTGATGAAGAAAACTACCCACTTACCAGGAAAGTGCAACGTGATATATGGCTTCATCAGCATCCAGTAAACTGCAGCGATCATAATGTAAGGTTTCTAGTTGCTGACTGGGAGAGATTGCCTGGATTTGGTATTGGAGCACAACTTGCCGGAATGTGCGGTCTTCTTGCTATTGCAATTAAGGAGAAAAGAGTTCTTGTCACGGCCTACTATAACAGAGCTGATCATGATGGCTGTAAAGGTAACACCCGAGGAGTTGACATATGTGATTGACAATTTCCAAAAGCTCTATTTGATAAATTTTGTTTTTTGTATTATGTTAAGGAGCTTCTAATTTAATTAGTCACTTGTTCATTACTGTGCACCAAACATGCTCTTTTTATTTTGTGTAGGTGCTAACCTTGTCAAATTAGCATCATTACTAATAAGAAGAGAACCAAATGAGTTTTGCCTCCATCTTTTCCCATCCTTCTATGGACATACTCTTCCCAGTTATATTTGTAGTCTTCCATACTATGATTTGAAATTTAAAGTTTTCAATCCTAACATCATATGCCCATAGCGGATCATTAGCATGACATTCAAATTACATGATTACATTGAATATATCTGAGTTATAGCTTGTGGATTATTCACCATCTAGGCAAAATCGAATTCTTACTTCAAATTACACTTTCCTGGTTACAATATTTCATCCTATGTGAAATTATCATGATTGATAAAAAAATATAGTCATTTTTCTGCAGGTTCATCACGCTCTAGTTGGTCTTGTTATTTCTTTCCAGAAACCACCCAGGAATGTAGGAAGCGTGCATTTGAGATAATGCAAGACAAAGATGCCTGGGAAAAGGGGATTATTACAAGGAAAGACAATTATACTTCAAAAGAAATATGGTCTGGACGGATTCCTAGGTAAAATGTTATGCATGTTTTCAGACCCCTCTCCTCAACCTCAATTTCTTCTAAACACATAAGTGTATCATCTTAAGAAGCGGCACACGTCAATTTTGTACTTCAGGATATGGGGAAATCCTTGGAGTATCATGCAGCCAACTACAGAGATAAATGGGAGTCTCATTGCTCATCATCGTAAAATGGACCGTCGATGGTGGCGAGCACAGGTATATTTAGTGTAGCAATAATCATGTGATGCCATCTTGTTTACTTCAAAGGTAGAAGCACTGAATAGATACATGATTTATGAGGCTCAAAGGTTGCATCTTTATTCTTGAGCGTAAATATATTTCCTTATCTTACTAATTTTCATCTGCATAATACAATTTGCAGTTCTCTGAAATTTTGAACTGCACTTTGTTTCCATCTTCATACCTTCTATAAGTCATTTTTCAATAATGTAGTATGAGTGGCAATTCTACATAAATTAAATATAAAATTTCAATATCTATTGTTTTTTCGGTTCTGTGCCTGATATAATTAACATCATTGTCAGGCGGTGCGCTACCTGATGAGGTTTCATTCTGAATATACATGTCACTTACTAAACACGGCACGACATGCTGCATTTGGATGGGAAGCTGCAAAAATGGTTCTTATGTCATCTTCCAAAGATTTTAGAGAGGTTGTTATTGTTGATCCATTTTGTTACACATGAAGGGCTTAATAGTTTAATATACCTATTTTCAGTCGTACACAGCATATCTTGAAAGGAAACTGAAAAATATGGAATGTCAGATCAGTATTATCTTAAGAAAGAATACTGAATGAGTGAGATCAACACATTTCTGTTGGGTTAAAAACATTGGCGGTCACTGAACTTTTAGTGAAATTTACACTGATTTCATTTCTTCCCAACTTGAATTTGTTTCAAGTTTGTTGCTGAATTTAAGCATTTGTAATAATTTAGTTATTCCATCAATGTCTGATAGCTCGACAAATTAACAAGAAAACTGATGTGACAGTCTAGATTGAAATAACTTGACTGCCACGTCATCTTTTCTGGGAATGGACGGAATGATCAACTTAAAACAAAGTTTAACTTCAGTTTGCAACTTGAAATAAATTGAAGTTTAGTGACCTAAATGAAATTTCGTTAAAAGTTAATTGATCGCCATCATACTGATCCCCATTTTGTGCCTTCCATATTTTGACGGAATTTGTTTTCTTTTTTTCGTAAGTGGCTCTTCCCTTTTCTGCAGGAATTAGAAGATAACAGTTTATCTGAAATTGAAAAATTCGTGTGGTCGAATCAGAAACCGTGGATTCCTCACCCTTTGTTAAGCATGCATGTGAGAATGGGAGATAAGTCGTGTGAAATGAAGGTGGTTGGATTGGAAGAATATATGCATCTTGCCGAACGAATCAGAGGGCGCTTCCCTCATCTTAACAACGTTTGGCTATCTACTGAAATGCAGGTTAGCTCAGTCCTTCAATTCGTTGAATCTCGGAATAAATGGAATAAGAGAATGTATGGCTAAACTTAAAAAGTTTACATATAAATAAAGAGTAAGTTTTAAAATAAATAACTTTTCTGATTGGTAATGTTTGAAAATAAGTTACTTATGTTGAGTCTTTGACACTAAAGTAAGAGTTACTTTCAAAATAAGTAATTTTTTTATGTATGGAAGCAAAAAGTAAATTAAAAGTAAATTTTAATATATTTAAGATTAGCCAAACATTCTCCCTGCTGTCATCTTACAGTAGTATTCTTTAATTTCAGGATGTGATTGATAAATCAAGATCTTACCACCATTGGAGATTCTACTACACTAATGTGACACGCCAAGTGGGGAACATCACCATGGCAGCTTATGAAGCCAGTCTTGGCCGGGAAACAAGCACGAATTATCCTCTTGTTAATTTCTTGATGGCTAGTGAATCTGATTATTTCATTGGAGCATTAGGCTCCACGTGGTGTTTCCTTATTGACGGAATGAGGAATACTGGAGGAAAAGTCATGTCCGGTTACTTGAGCGTCAACAAGGATCGATTTTGGTAGTGCTAATCGGAAGCTGCTAGTTGCTATGGCGTTTTCCAGTGTGAGGCTCATACGGTTGAGCCATGTAAAGACTGCTAGCCATTGGAGTTGCTTGAAATGTGAGAAGAAGAAATGGAACAGTCACTTTTGTGAATACTAGATAATTTCAGATAAAAACATGCCTATGTAAATTCTGAATATGAAAACTGTTGTATTTTGTGAAGAGGAATTGTAACAGGCTAGAAAGCTTTGTACATGTAGGAATGATCTCCTGCCCCCAAGGGGGCAGGAGATCATTGACGGTACACGTAAATTGTATGTACTTTGGTAAATAGAAACATATTGTACTTATATATTATTGTTTTGGATGTTGTATATTTCTTCTTCGAATGATTTCCAACGGAAAATAAGATTCAAAATTTGAAAACGTACATGTTTAGACTTGCTTAAAAGAATCTTTTTAAGTATTTATTTGTATGATATGTTATAAACGTTTACATGCTATTCGAAAAAGCAGATTTTTAAGCTCGTCAAAGATGCTACATAAAGTACATTCAAATGATTGTCAAAGTATAAATTGTTACAAAAATGACTAACATCATCTCCAATTTTTGTTCATAGTAAATGAATAAATTGTTAAAGATGAAAGAATTGCAATCACCAAAAAGTTACAATAATGATTTATATTTGGTTTTATCCTTCATTGAGCCGGTGGATTGTATTATTGATTTTTTCCTACATTTATGTTGATTTTTCTCAAGAGACCTAATGAATAACATAATTATGACCTCAAAATTTCTGACATAAGATCTCAACCATTTCACTCACTAGCATGTTACTTGCATATTAAGAAAACAAGTTAATTCGCAAAGCTGCTATCACACAAAGAGTGGCGCAACTAGGGATGACAATAGAGTTGGTTGGGTGGGGCCGCCTCGCCGCCCGATCTTGCCCCGCCATGCTCGCCAAATTTTTGTCTTGCCCCGAGCTTTGACCACCAATCGCTCCGATTATTATTATTAATTTTAATTAATTAAAAAAAAAAAAAAAAGAAATATGAATTTGTTTATATATTTGTAGGAAATAAAACAAAAGAAATATAAGATTGGAGTTGTGATGTAGTGGTTAAGAGTTATAATTTCATAATTTCAACTCGGTTAGGGATGGCAAAAGAGCCGGATAGCCCGTCTGGCCAACTCCTTGAAGTCTGGCCCGTCATGGGCTCGAGCCCGTCCTAGAGCTGGGCCGCCAAAATAAAAAGAAAACTATGGGCCATCCCGTGGATTGGTAAATAATTTTTTTAAAACTTCTAAAACTAAAATAAATAAATAAAGGAAAAATTCAAGGTAGGTTCACTGCTTTTTGGACTTATACGAAAGTCATACGCTCAAAACTTAATTCAATTAAAGTCACATTTTAGAGCTAAAAAGACCAACATACCCTTAATTGTAAAAAATGCTAATTGTGATATTGTTTTGTGGTGATCTTGTTTTGTTGTGATCTTGTTTTCTTGGTGACATTGTTTTGTTGACATCTTGTTTTGTCTATTATATTATTTTATATAGATAATGTGCTATGGTACACTTACACCATACTTTTATCTTTGATATTGATTTATTATGATAATGTTTCAACCTATGATTGCAAAATGTTAGATACTCTTTCAATCTATGATACTGTTTCTATTTTTCGAATTTTTTCCTTATTTTCTAATGATACTAAAATATTGTGACATAGTTTCAACCTATGATACTGTTTTAATATCTTAGATTTATCTTTGATACTGTTTAATTATGACAATGGTGTCTAATAATAGAATACAAAATGCTTGATACTCTTTCGATCTATATGATACTATTTCTATTTGCCGACTTTTGGGATGAATATGAAAATTTGATGAAATAAAAGCAAGATCATAGATTAAAACAGTAACAAAATATACTAATGCACATTACATAAACAAAACAATATCATAGACAAAACTAAGACATTCAAACAGTATCATGGATTAAAACAGTATCATGGATTAAAACAGTATCAAAATATACTAATGCATATTACCTAAATAAAACAGTATCATGGATTAAAACAGTATCATAGACAAAACCAAGACATTCAAACAGTGTCATATGATTAAAACAGTATCATGGATTAAAACAATATCAAAATATACTAATGTACATTACCTAAACAAAACAGTATCATGGATTGAAACAGTATCATAGTCAAAACTAAGACATTCAAACATTATCAAAATATACTAATGCACATCACCTAAACAAAACAGTATCATGGATTAAAATAGTATCATAGACAAAACTAAGACATTCAAACAGTATCATAGGATTAAAACATGTTTCAAATGATAATGAAATATTATGACAAAGTTTCAACGTATGATACTGTTTCAATCTCTTAGTTTTATCTTTGATACAGTATTTTAATCTATGATACTGTTTAATCCATGATACTGTTTTTATTTAGATAATGTATATTGAACTTTAATCCATCAACATATGATACTGTTTGTTTAAGATAATGTTTCAACTATGATACTAATATATCAAACTTTATATCTAGCTGGATTCATGGAATTTTTATTGGATTTTTGTAAATTTTTGCACTTCAGTGTGCTGTAAGTGACATTTATAATTTCTGTATTTTGTTTCATTTCAATTCATTTCTGAGTATGTTTGGTTAAGTTTAAAAGCAGCTTATTTGTGTGTATTTGATCTAATTTAACCATCAAGACCGTGTTAATTCATTTCTGATTCAATTTATTTCTTCGAGCAACGATTATGATGCACCAACTCCGCCTGTTATCTGTTATACTGTTTTAGATGATGTGTGATACTGTTTTGAGAAGAAAAATTAAAAATTGCCATTTTAAACTAAAGAAACGATTTCAAACGAGTAAAATCTATAAATGCACGATGGCTAAGCCACTGGTCTTAACCGTCTCGTCGAGACCATTCCGAAAACATATTATAATAAAAATTCTGAGTACGTATGCAAATTCTATGCCCATTTATATTGTGATACTGTTTTTTGTGATACTATTTTGTATAATCTGAAGATCAAACAACACATGACTAATTAACAACACAAAGAAATAATCCAATGGCCAACTTAATACATAAGAAAAGTCGCTATTCTATAATACAAGATCAAATTGTTTTTATAATTTAGTAACAAGTTGCTATTTACTGATTTGTTTTCTATAAAACAATATTCTATGATTTGTTTTATTGGAAGGGTAAACATTAGCATTGCCATATCGATTTGTTGGCGGTTTCTCTTCTAGAAAGCCAAACAAATAGTCATTACGGTTCACGCCTGGGTTGAACATAGTCCGAGCTTTCCTTAGGAAGTCCTTCACGAAGATTCACCTTGCCTCTTGCTCCGCATGTTTTGATGCGTAAACTGGAGCATCTTCAAGAAAATTTACCTTAGCCTTTTTGCCCCGATCCTCCAGAGCCTCGATTCATAAGCTCTTGTAGCTTCCTTAGCAGTGTTAAAAGTTCCAAGCCATTGAAGTATTGAAAAATGATTCTAAATCTATAATAATTATGGATCTATCAGTGTTTATATTGCAAGTAAACCATCAGGCAGAGAGATAGGAAAATCAGTCCAGAGCTCTGGCCTTGATGAAATTTTGCTAACAAAATCCACCATTTTCTCAGTGATTCTCACTATACCATCGTTCTCCTCATCCAAATCTTCATCATCATCATCGATATCGTTCATTTTTCTCGGAAACTGTAACAAATTGGAAGTGAATTTCGAGGAGAATAAAGAGAGGCCCGATTTAAAGGTGCCCTGAATTTCTGCCAAGTCATTCTTTATTCCGGCAATCATGTCTGCAGAAGGCCCCGACGACGATGTCGTTTCAGTGGAGGAGGAATTGGGCAGCGGCGGTGAAAGAAAGGCGGCCACACCGCAGAATAAGGTGGAAATGTCTTCTTTAATGCCGACGGAAGGACTTCTGGGGGAAGAGGATACATGTGAAGAATTTTCATCGGAATTGAAAATTGACGGAAGCCAAGGTCAAGCACTCGCCGGAGGTTGATTACAGGGTGATTTTGGAATTAATTTAGAATATTATTGAAAGTATGACTTAATCACAATTTCAAAAAATGTTTTGACCTAATTTGAAATAAGTCTTGTGGAGGTGACTTATATGCAATTTTCCCATAAATAAATTCACGTAGGCCTGTGGACCGACCCATGTGGCCCATGAGCCACGGGCCGGTCTGGTCCGGCCCATTGCCATGACTACTCGGTTCGATTCTTATTCAACCTATTTTTAGGAAAAAGTGATTTTTAAATTGTAATTCTATTTTATGATACTTTTTTAAAAAAATTATAGAGAGGCGGTGGTGGGGTTGCCGGACACATCCATATTCAAATAGTCGAGCGGATCGATCAAGGGGAAGAGGCAGGCACGGGACGGATTCGAGGCGACGAAATTTTTCGCCATCCCTAGGTGCAACAAATGTATGCATTGTGATACTCAACGATAGTTTTGATTATGTGGTGAAATATTCTTAATTTGGATTTTTGTGGGGGTATTATCGGCCAAGTGTCAAGCAAGAGTTTTCAAGCCTTTGTTGATTTTTTCCGCCCATTTGAGGTATTTGGTGATAATTTGTACAAAAATAGATAATTGTAAATACTAGTGTGTTGCACCATTTGCAGAGAACCATCTATTCTCAACTATTTTTTTTTTTAAAAATAAAGAGATAAAAACAAAAATTTATATTTTATTACTCGTTTTCTAAGTATATTTGACATTATTCAATACGGCTTTAATATAAGCTTCATGAAAAAGATAATGAGAAAGTTAAAAATCTAGTCAAATTCTATCAATTTGATTTCTTTATCACGTGCTGACTTAAGTGTTATATTTTTTTGAATCACCTAACTCGTTCTGTGTTGGTAGTCATGTATATTCTATTTCTAATATATTTTCTAAACAAGCACTTAAGAAATGAGTTATCATATAGTTTTTAATGTTATGAAACTAGAAAAGTAGAGAGAAAATAAGAGAGATAGATAGAGTCAAAATTCATGTGTGAGGATCTTTTTTCTTTTAGAAACTCGTGAGAGCACCACTTTCCACGGTATTTTCTTTTGAATAGAAAATAATAATTCATTTGCTAATTCAATTGACTAGAACTTCGTGTTGATAATGTTGTGAGGGTGAAATTGAGATTTGGACAACACAACCAAAAACTCATATATGAGAAATATTAGGTTCGTGACCAAATACAAGTTGTAAATATGAGTATTCATGATAAGCAGTTGATCTTATACGAACTAATAATACAGTATCTAATATAGCATGATCCCAAACAAATGTTGGGAGTTTTATTTTCAAAAGTAAGTGCATAACAATCAATTGAAGACATTTGATAAACGACTCTTCTAAACCATTTTATGTATGGAAAAAACAACTGAATGTTCAACGATAATCCCATTGACATACAATAATCATTGAATGTTTGTGATCTAAATTCACCAGCATTATCAAGACGGATTGTCTTGATTGAGTAATCGGAGAATTGAGCTTATAGTTTTATAATTTGAATAAGTAGCCTAGCAAAAACTGCATTTCTAATAGAAAGTAAGTAGACATGTAATCATCTAATAGAATAATCAATTAATATAATAAAATAATGAAATATTCCACATGGTGAGTGTATTGACCTACATATATCTCCATGAATTTTTTTCAAGAAAATTGGAGATTCAACACTAACCTTGTAATAGAAGGTCTAATGATTAACTTGCCTTGTGAACAAGCAGCATATTGATAATCATTAGGTAAAAGAATCTTCTGGTTCTTTAGAGGATGTCCATGTGAGTTATTAATTATTCGACGCATCATTATTGTTCCTAGGTGTCTAATTTGATCATTCCAAAGCATAAAGTTGTTTGGTTCAACGAACTTCGGGTTCGTGACATTGTTTGATTTAATTATTTTTATAAATGTATAATACATGCTAGATGGGAGTGCCGTGAATTTTTCTTTTATCTACTTCTAACCAGATTCAAAAGAAATTATTAGATTTTATTTTCTTTTAGAGACGTAAGGTTTTTATTTTCTTGATTTTTTTTTTAATTCTTGTTTTATTTGCCTACAATATTAATGTAAATATTGTATTTATTAGATTTTTTGCAAGTTAGGGTTAGATTTTATTTACTTGAATTTATTTATTGAAATTTTAGTTCTATTTTTGCATACAATATTAATGAGACAAAAAGTATGTATTTAAGGGAGTGATGTGAAGGAAAAGAGTGTTGAAATTTTTTTTTACAATTTTTAGATAGTGGTGTGGACAATGGGTTTAGAGTCTAGAGATAATACGGCTTACAACAATTTGGACGATGGGCAATGTTAGCAATACTAGATTTTTTTTTTACAATTTTTACTTTTTTTATTACTTTAGTGTTAGATTTTAAATGTTCAATTTGTAATTTTTTGTTTATTTTTTCCTGTAATTTTATTTTTCTTTGACTAGAATATGAATATCAGTTAATTTTTTCAGATTTATAGTTTTGCTTTGTTGGCCTACAACTTGGTGTTTTGATTTTTTCAATTTGACCCACTTTGAAATCCATATTTTTCGGTTAAGGTATTTCGTCATTCTCAACTTGATTGTAGAAAAATTAATAACTTTTGCATATGGAGTATAATTACAGTAATGAAGGTTCTTAATTCACATTTTAGTGTTCTTTTAGACAATTTGCACAAGTGCACACAATGATATATGTCGATCAATTGCACATGAGCACATGATTGGTTATTGTTGTTGATGTTGTTTTTAAGATTATACTTGAAATTTTGTTGATTTGGATTGAATTGATGGTGTTGGATATGAACATTTGTGTTAATTTGTTGATTTTATTTATTCATTGATGAAGTTGTTGGTGAGTGATCACTTATATTAAAAACTTGACTTGTTGAATTATTAAAATAATGATTTTTTTTTTGTTAAGACTAATCAATCAAAACATTCACATAACATGACTCCTAAATACATGTTTGGGGTTCAAAAAAGAAAAATAAAACGAAAGGAAGAAATATTAATTCAAAGTCAAACTGGAGACATTGATAAGCACTTTAGTAGCAATAAAAAAAATAGAAAATGAAGAATCAGTTGAAAATTTGGTGAGTAAATGATAAGTACAATTTTGTACTTGTCTAAGCTCACAAAAAGGGACAATTACGAGTACTCTTATTTGTTTTCAGTTTAATTGCATGTTGTTTTCTTATTATTTTAGAAAATAATCAAATTCAAGTGTCAATCTGACGAAAAGACGAAAAGAGAGCAAATAAAAGAAAAATAGATTCAATTGAACAGACAAAGAGACTTGAGGGACTTGACATGCAAATATCAAAGAAATAAACGCAGGAAATCACAATAACTAACCATGAGATCGCATGGTTAGTAAGCACTGCGATCGCAAGATGTCAATTTCTGCTCCAGAACATAAAAAGGTAAAGCCATGCGATCGCAAGGCATAAGCCCATACGATCGCAAAGCTATATGCAGCAGTTTGGCAGAGTCTTGATTGAAATAGAATTCTACAAGTTCTACGATAAAACAACTACCTAATTCACGTCTTGGAGGGTTTTGAGAGGTGTATAAAAGGTAGATGATAGCCAGAACAAAAGAGACGAATTTTGGGAACAAGATACAAGAAGAGAATCAAAGATCAAGGCACGGGATGGAAGATTCTTCAGCCAGAGTCACGGGTTTTATTTTTTTTTTTTCTTTTCTTTTCATTGGAACATGATTGATACAATTCTTTCGTTAATTAACGAAATCATGTTCGGCTAATTTACTTATTTCTAGGATGAACGATGAAACCTCATGATTTTAATTAATTAGAAGTTTTTCCGTTTTAGTAGGTAATTACTTTTGGATTGATTATTCTTTATTCATTATTTCTATTATTTTAATGCATGATCACCATTAGAATATATTGTGATCTATATTGAAGTCGAGAGATTCAATATAGATTAAGTACGTGGTATTGAATAACATAAGGTCCAATAATAGATAAAAATTACTATTATGCTTTATGAAATCTATTTAGGTGTTCTTGAGATTTTAATGCATATGTTTATATTCAAAGATTAATTAGAGATAATTAAGTTCGCATTTTCTATAGAATTGATTGACCATCGAGAGAGGCTTTTGATTATTTTGGAATTATTGATTTTCAATTCAAGGTCTAAAAAACGATTAACGGATAATTAATTGTAAAGCATGTAGGTGGATTCACGAATCCTAGTGTTAGTAAAATTCGAATTCGTTCTCATAAAGTTACTTTAATTGTTTGATAATTGAGATTTAATTAAAATAGTTTTAGAATCACAAATCAAAACAAATATGTGTTTCTTTTTATTGTTAAAATTAATGTTATAAGTCAATAGGTTAAATTAATATCTAGTCTTCGTGGGTTCGACACTCTACACATCACTTTATTACTTGTTAACGATCCGTCCACTTGCGGGATTATAATCGCATAACAAATTTTTGGCGCCGTTGTCGGGGACTAGTTTTATTAATTACTACATTAACTGATAATTTAATTTTAACAATTTTTTAGTATTATTTATTTTTATTGTATTTTTATTTTTATTTATATTTTCAATTCTTCGTGATATCGCTGAATGTTATCTGTTTTCTAAATTTTCAGGTGTTAAAGTGTTTATGCGCCGTACAAAGGATCTTGATCTATTTGATTTAGATCCAGAAATTGAACGGATCTTTCACCGACGACAACATGAAAAACGAGAAAAGACAAGACAGTAAAAAGACACTATGACAGACCACCAAGTACATTATCAATTACCTGCAGGTGTGATAAATAATCAAGCACCAATAGCTCGACCAGTTGAAGTTAGTGAACGAGATATTATTATGGGTGAGTATATGATGCCACCGATTGTTGAGAATCGGTCCAACATAGTCTATCCGCCTTATGGACACGATAACTTCCAGTTGAGGCCAGATGTGATGAATTTGTTCTTGAACAATCTACCGTTCTATGGGATGACAGATGAAAATCTTCACTACCACATTTCTCGCTTCGATGAATACTGTGAAAATTTCAAATACCATGGTGTTAATGAAGAGGCACTTAAGATGAGGTTATTTCCACATATACTGAAGGATAAAACTAGAGAATGGTTAGACTCTCTACCGCCTGGGAGCATTACTACTTAGGCAGATCTGATTCAAAAATTCACACTGAAATATTTTCATTCGGCCAGAGTAAACAGACTGAAATATGAAATTTCCAATTTTCAACAATCTGAGTTGGAAAATTTTCACGAGGCATGGGAAAGATTCAAACAACTGCTCCGAAAGTGTCCAAGTCATGGTTTCCCTTTAGCAGCTCAAAATCATTATTTCTACTCTGGACTAGCTACAACTAGTCGTTCTTCAGTAGATTCTGCAGCAGGTGGCTCTATCCAAAATAGATCCGCCGGTGACCTTTACGATCTATTTGAAACCATGAGTGAACAGTTTATTATGTGGCCATAAAGAGGACTGCATAAGAAAGCAACAAGAATACACGAAGTGGACACCAATTTTACTAGCGAAAATCGATGCATTGGCAAAACAGATAGAAGCACTGAAATATTCTTCCTCAGCCAATATAGTTCAGATGTCCCCACCAATTTGTGTAACTTGCAGGGCAAACCACCAGTCATCAGAATGCCCTTTAACCAAAGTCGATATGTCATCACCTGAACAAGCTGCATATGTTCAAAACTTTCAGCGACAACAAAATAATCCATACTCACAGACCTACAATCCTGGATGGAGAAATTATCCAAATTTCTCATATGGAAATACACAAAACATTCAAAATCCGTCAAATCAAGGAAGACCCCAGGAAAGAGAAGGAGGATTAGAATTGTCAGAACGGATGGAGATGGGATTCAAGAAAGTGCAGAAAAGACATGATGGCGCGATAAAGAATATAGAGACTCAGATTGGGCACTTAGCTAAACTATTGACCGAGCGACAACCAGGCACATGGCCAAGCAATACCGAGGTCAATCTAAAAGAGCAAGTCAATGCAATCACCACGAGAAGTGGAGCTAAGTTGCCAGAGATTCATGTGACTAGACCAGGTGTAGAAAAGGAAACTGTGTACAGCAAAGAGAGAGAAAACAAATCAGATACATAAATTGAACAAAAAAAATAGAACTCTCCACCAGATTATATTCCACCACCGGCTTACGTCCCTCCAATTCTATTTCCTCAAAGGCTGCGAAAACATAAGCTAGACCTAGCAATTCAAGAAATTCTTGGATGTATTCAAAAAGCTTCACATCAACATACTTTTCGCCGATGCCTTAGCTCAAATGCCTAGCTATGCCAAATTCATGAAGGAAATCTTTTCAAATAAGCGAA
This sequence comes from Forsythia suspensa, assembly GCA_023638005.1. NCBI lineage: Eukaryota > Viridiplantae > Streptophyta > Magnoliopsida > Lamiales > Oleaceae > Forsythia > Forsythia suspensa. Next base: position 34,741,229 of record CM042674.1, read on the forward strand.
AGTTGGAGGAGCATGAAACTGTGATGCTAACTGAAGAATGTAGTGCCATATTGCAAAATAAGTTACCTCCAAAATTAAAGGATCCAGGGAGTTTTAATATTCCTTGCACTATTAGTAGTTTATTTTTTGATAAAGCTTTATGTGATTTGGGTGCTAGTGTGAATCTAATGCCTTATTCTATTTTTAAGCAGCTTGGTCTGGGAGAAGCAAAACCAACAACAGTATCATTACAGCTTGCAGATAGAACAACCAAACGTCCAAGAGGAATCATTGAAGACATATTAGTGAAAGTGGACAAAATTCATATTTCCTACTGATTTCATTATATTGGATATGTGCGAAGACAGGGATGTACCACTTATTATGGGTAAACCTTTCTTGGCTACTGGTCGGGCAGTAATCGATGTTCAAAAAGGAGAACTTATGCTGAAAGTGAATGATGAACACATTACATTCAATGTGTTTGAAGAAATTAAATTTCCAAGCTCTCCAGATTCCTGTTTCGAGATTAATGCCATCGACCAGGAGAGAACCAACACTTCCACACTGAAAAATCAGTCAGACCAAAAGAAATACATACCAATCAATAAACCAAGGAGTGACGAAAAATTATCCGATGAGGACAGTGAAATTTTCTTAGTTGAGTTCGAGCAGGGCGGTGAAACAAAATCATATCAATATGATAAGGAAAAATCAAGATCTGGAAGGTAAACAAAAATTGGTGCGAAGTCGATCAAAGCAAGAAAAGCAAGTCTTCCAAAGATCTATTCAAAGTGTCTTGAGCGATCACCATGACAAAGTCAAGCTAATGACTTAAAGAAGCGCTCAATGGGAGGCAACCCATTTTTCTATCCTTTTATTTAAATTTCGTATTTTTTAGTCATAGGATTTCAATTGACATTTTGCACGTTTTAAGTTTTTAGGACTTTAAGTAGGCTTTCAATTCTTAGGCAATGAGGCTATGATCATCGTCATTCTAATTTTTTTTTTTAAAAAAAATCAGGTTCAGCAATTTTGTACCATTCTACCCAGATTTTCATGTATTTACGATCGCATGACTTTAAGTCCTTGCGATCGCAAGGACAACCAATTTTTTTTTTAATTAATTAATTTATTATTATTATTAATTTTTTTAGTTACAACTTGCAGGCTATCTAGATGACATTCAAACAAAGATTTGTCGACCAATCTGTACAGATTTCTCCACCAGTTGATCTTATCACACCTTTTCTTCCAGCACCATCTGATCTGCCTTAGGAAAGTCTCTGATCTTTTGACTTTAAATTTTACATTGGGGACAATGTTTCTTTCAAGTTTGGGGGTGATGGATGGACTAAAATGAAAATTTTGCTTGATTAGATAATTGATATTTTCGTTTAAAAAAAATATTAAAAAATTTATTTGTTTGCATATTTATGTGATATGAATAGCCTTGCCGGCTAATGATGCAACTTTTTATTTAATTATTTCGCTTTAATCCATGACTTGTGAACATATTATTACTATTGGTTAAATGTGAGACTATTTGACCATGTCTGATGTTGTGTTGTGTCGGCCAGTTAAGATGATTTTTAGCTATGTTGGTGCACTTAAGTTGAAAACAATAGGATATCCTGTTTGAACCTAAAAATCATCTGTATCTCAAACAAGTAACCAATATAGTGAGAAAGTGTGGTAATTAAACTGTGATAGTGGCTATCTAGGTTATGATTGATTCCATGTATGTCCAAAAATTGTGTGGAGCACTTTAGACCAATTAGAGGAAACTAAGTAATGACTGAATGTTAGGAATCTAATCCCCACGCATGAACTTATTGCACGCAAGGAGCAAAATTATTTTTATTATTGTTTAACTCTTTTCGTAGCCTATTTGACTTGCATGAAAAGGTTCGTAGGGGTTTCTCAAAATTCGATGTCCCGAGGTTCGAAAGACCTGGGAGTCATCGACCTAGTAATCGACCTCAAGCTCGTTACATGAGTCATTTAGAAAGTTTAATGGGTGAGTTTTGCACCATGTTAATATCTTATAACTCTTTTCGTAGCCTATTTGACTTGAGTGAAATGCTCGTAGGGGTATCTCAAAACCCGGTGCCCTAAGGTTCGAAAGACCTGGGAGTCATGGACCTAAAGCTCGTTGCATGAGTCATCTAGAAAGCTTAATGGATTGAGTTTTGCACATAAGATTTATATATATAAATTAAAAAAATAATTTTTTTTATATATCTGTTAAAGCCAGTGAAAAATCCTTTGCAAAGTAAATTTGGAGTTTAGACAACTAATAAGTTTGACTTACTTAGTAGAAACTTCCTAGTCGAGAGTGCTCATAAATTAGAGAATCTTCATATACTTAAGTTGTCACGATTATTAGTTTTCTCAACTAGCCTTGAGCAAGAAAATAATTAGCGAAGTTTAACCTTTGAACCATAGTCTCGGAAATTGAAAGAGAAAATCATTTTGGGAGGAAGTGTACCTTACGAGAGGGAAATGAAAAGTTGACCAAGTGGTTGGGCTATCACCACCATAGAATTTAAGTTGATCAGATTAACTGTTCTCACACACGTATCAAGTATGGTTTGAGTATAATCACATTTGCAATTGTAATACCTGAACACTCGTCATGAATTATAAGTTTTTTTTTGCAAAAGCTGAAGCAAGAACGGTAAGCTATTTTTATTGTGAATTGTGTTACTACTTATTTTATTAAGTGCATGATTGTCTTTAGCTAGTTTATTCGAGGACGAATAAAAGTTCAAGTTTGGAGGTATTTGATAAGTACAATTTTGTACTTGTCTAAGCTTACAAAAAGGGACAATTATGAGTACTCTTATTTGTTTTCAGTTTAATTGCATGTTGTTTTCATATTATTTTAGAAAATAATCAAATTCAAGTGTCAATCTGATAAAAAGACGAAAAGAGAGCAAATAGAAGAAAAATAGATTCAATTGAATAGACAAAGAGACTTGAGGGACTTGGCATGCAAATATCAAAGAAATAAACGCAGGAAATCACAATAACTAACCATGAGATTGCATGGTTAGTAAGCACTGCAATCACAAGATGTCAATTTCTGCTCCAGAACATAAAAAGGTAAAGCCATGCGATCGCAAGGCATAAGCTCATGCGATCGCAAGACTATATCTTGATAGCGATTTGGCGAGTCACGATTGAAATAAAATTCTACAAGTTCTACGATAAAACAACTGCCTAATTCACATCTTGGAGGGTTTTGAGAGGTGTATAAAAGGTAGATGATAGCCAGAACAAAAGAGACGAATTTTATGAACAAGATACAAGAAGAGAATCGAAGATCAAGGCACTAGATTGAAGATTCTTCAGCCAGAGTCACGGGTTTTATTTATTTTTTTCTTTTTTTTCTTTCGCCGGAACATGATTGATACAATTCTTTCGTTAATTAACGAAATCATGTCCGACTAATTTACTTATTTCTAGGATGAATGATGAAACCTCATAATTTTAATTAATTAGAAGTTTTTCCGTTTTAGTTGGTAATTACTTTTGGATTGATTATTCTTTATTCATTATTTCTATTATTTTAATGCCTGATCACCATTAGAATATATTGTGATCTATATTGAAGTCGAGAGATTCAATATAGATTAAGTACGTGGTATTGAATAACATAATGTCCAATAATAGATAAAAATTACTATTATGCTTTATGAAATCTATTTAGGTGTTCTTGAGATTTTAATGCATATGTTTATGTTCAAAAATTAATTAGAGATAATTAAGTTCGTATTTCCTATAGAATTGATTGACCATTGAGAGATGCTTTTGATTATTTTAGGATTACCGATTTTCAATTCAAGGTAATTAAGAGCTAAAAAATAATTAACGGATAATTGATTGTAAAGCATGTAGGTGGATTCACGAATCCTAGTGTTAGTAAAATTCGAATTCGTTCTCATAAAGTTACTTTAATTGTTTGATAATTGAGATTTAATTAAAATAGTTTTAGAATCACAAATCAAAACAAATATGTGTTTCTTTTTATTGTTAAAATTTAAGTTATAAGTCAATAGGTTAAATTAATATCTAGTCTTCGTGGGTTCGACACTCTACACATCACTTTATTACTTATTAACGATCCGTCCACTTGCGGGATTATAATCGTATAACAATAAGCAACAAGAGAATCAAAATGACAATTAACATGGTCTATTTATGAATGAGAACGACGAGGAAGAAGTGATGCAAGCTTCCAATATGTATGAACTGAACGTGGTCTATTCTTGAATACTCGTTTCTTTGCAAAACTACTGATAGTTGCATTCATATTTAGATTTTTAATATTTCCATAGTAACTTGTAGAAAAGTGAAAATAACAAACCATTCATTCATATGATAATACTTCAATATTTTTGTAACTATTTGGGCAACCTCTTAGTCTTTCTGTTAAAGTTCTAATTTCTTCGTTTATTTGAAAAAGACGCAATAGTTAATCGTCTCTAGTTGTTTTCTTTTTCTCCAGTCTTGATTATCGTTAATTGTCTATTCTTTTTTTCCCCTCTTTGATATGGCAAAAGAAAAATGACTTTTGGTTTACCATAATAACAACTCTTAACAAATTGTCCCACTTTTTAAACTCCCTTAACGGGTGAACTTTGATTTTGTGGGTTTGTGGTTGAGAATGCAAGTTAGCATAACCCTCGTCAAACAGGGGTGGTCAAAATCGGACTCACTTTTAAAGGTTATAGAGCTATTTACACGTTAACTCAAAGGTTGAGGAACCCATCTCTATTTTTCTTCAAAAAAATGCTAAGAACAAGTTTGAAAGAGCTTATTTGTCTGAAAAACTAACGTGAATAACACTAAAACTGTCGTGTAATGATTCAGCACTCCTTTTTGTAAACTTTCAATTGTAACATTAATGAATTGATGATGCAATTTCTATAATTTTGAAATGAATTATATTACTACTGAATTAAGAATTTTTTTTTTTTTTTTAAAAACACTCTTAATTCATCTCCAACTATATAGTTGCATAATCCGTCTCCAATTGTCTAAAAAAAAGTTAAATCAAGTTAAATCGTCACATGTCTCTTATAACAGTATATCTCATTTTAAATTTATAGATATCATTTTAAGCTTCCGTTTGGTATAGATTATAAACTGGTTTATGGTTTATTTGACTATTTTTGGTCAAAAATGTCATGCTGTATAGACAAAAAATTTGGTCAAATAAACTGTTTTTGGTCAAATAAACTATTTTGGTCAAATAAACCAATTTATAATCTATACCAAACGGAGGCTTATGAAAAGTAACATATAATATAATTTCTTAGTGATGATTTAACAAAAAATTTAAATAGTTCCGATAGTAGGGGGGTCCATGGTGCAAGGTTCCTATTCTATCTCACCTAACCACCTTTTCGCTTCCCTTCACTTTCATTTGATTTGACAGGTGGCCAAACAAATAGATAGTGCCCACCTTTGCGTGCGTCCTCGTAAATGTAGCCTTTTTATACAAAATAGATGGTGCCCACCTTTGTTGAACTATTCACTCTATTTTTCATTGAACTACTCAACCCCTCTTTTGCTTTTTCATTTTGGCATTTTCTCCAAACTTCTATAGTAAAAAAGATGACAGTTTGAAAGTCGTAGGCAGAACAAAGAAAAATTAAGAGCATGTTAGTTAGAGTTTTTTTAGAAAAATTTATTTTTTTTGTTACTGATTTTGAACTTTTCAACCCTTTTACACTATTACTGAAAAGTTGAAAAGTCAAAAAGAAACAAAAAAAATCCATTTTTCCCCAAAACATTCTACCGAAACAAGCCCTAAATGTGGTCTTATGACAGTGACAAAATCCCTTGTGGATAATTGAATTTTTATTTTTTTTTATTTTTTATTCCACTTTGTTTTAAGCATGTTAATCATGACAATCTTGGCTGCCAATAAAAGGCAAATAAAAAGTTTGAATGACCTAAATTGTTTTGTGCAGTGGCTTCAAGCATTTGATCTTCACATGGCAATTAAAAGATTTTGCTTCTCCTTGACAATTGCAATGAGTAAACACCACAGTATATTACTTGTTATCAAATTTGACATCAAAGTTGCAACTATGTGATGCTGGAATAATTTGTAATTTCAAAACGTATTATAGTCATTGTTTTAATTGTATGATATTCGATCATTTGAAATCTAACACACCTGGTCGTGAAAAGATTGATTTTTTTGAAGCCATTTGTATGGCTGTTGCATAGACATTGGTCGCTAATTATTTTATTTCATTGCAGAATTTGTACAATCCAAGGAGAAACAAGTGAAAACATTGAGGACGGTGGTGTTATGAGTAAATTACAACAACAAATTCAAAACTTGCAATATACAAATTATATGAATGTCAATCATCTAATCAACCATCCTGCAAAAGAAATGTGTTACGTTCCAACTGAAGAGGATATTATCAATGATATCAAAAGGCAAAATAATGATGATATGGTTGAAATGAATGATGACGACGACAATAATCACAAGGTACCTAAAATCTTTACCAGTAAGACTGTTGAAATGCTAAATTTAGTTGAAACTGTTTGACCACAACAAGAAGGTGATAAGTACAAAAGATGAAGTAAAAATGATGGCCTTGTCCAAACAAGTATCTTGAAATACTTTTCTAGTTCTTAACTATTATAAAATATATTTTATATTTTTATAAAATTATTAATTTAAGGGAGTAGGTCTTAGTTGATTTCACCCTCGTGGTCGAGATTCAGAAGTTGTTGGACCGGTCGACAAATAGTTGGAATCGAAATTTTAAACTAGGTTCCAAAAGAAATTATTAATTATTAAAATAGAAGAGCTTATTAATTTTTTACACTAGTTCAAGTGGAGACGGAAGTTCTTATTAATTTAGAAAAGGTGAATATTTAGTGATTTCTATTGTATACCAAATATTTTATTTATTTAAAAAATATATATTATATTTATTACTAATATCTCGAGGGATCAAAATATTACTAATTATCTGATAATTCCATTACTCTATACTTAATCTAATTAAAATTGGATAACTCCCAATCCTGGATAAATGCTAATCGGGTGAAACAGTTAAAAAATCTGACGTGATCAAAACCAATAATTGGTAATATTTACAAACACAACTTTGACATATCTATCTCAAATCAAATGATAAATACAACATAAGGCTTGTTCGGTGTAATATATATATTTTTTTTAATCAAAAAATGGGTTTTTTTGCTCATTTTTTTGATTTTTCAAATTTTTTTATAGTATAAAAAGTTTGAAAAATCAAAAAAATAAACAAAAAAAATGATTTTTTGAAAAATAATAGGAACCGAACAAACCGACATTTAGAAATGGTAATATTCCATCTAACAATCAAATCATATTTTATAAACATGTTTGGCCAATTTAAAAGTATATTTTATCAACTTTTTTGGAAAGTGTCTATACAATTACTTTAAAATAATACTTTTAAGCAAAACAAACGTGCTATGATTTCCATTATTATTGATGTTTTATGAACGAAAGCTTAAGAAATTACATGCAACCCAGATTAAGATTAACAATTTTTTTTCTGCTTTTCATTTTTAATGACGATCAAGAAATCAACATAAGTTTTACAAGAAAAACAGCTCATGATGATGATGATGGGAGTTGTGTAGGACTGCAGAGAATGTATTCCACTTGCACCAGACACACACATACTTCAAGTAGTAGTAAACTAGTAATCACTAAACCACAAAAAAAAAAAAATTGAAAATTCCCAACAAAAATCACAATTATCTGATTGTGATTGAATGTACAAAGGATGATGAAATGATATGTCATCTTTTGTTCCCCAAAAAACATTAAAGAAAAGATTCATGGGTAAGTTCCCAATGTTCTCTGACAATTTTGAATCTGTTTTTTTCCTGGGGTTTTGCTGGAATTTGGCAAGAAAATGGCAGAAAATGCCATTTTTTTATCTTCTGAAAAACAATTCTCTTTATTTTCTTGGTTTTGCAATGAATTTCGTTTCTTGTTTGTACAGTAATTATTCGATTAGAAATGTAAAAATCAGTGTGATGTATCTCTATGCATGGTTTCTCTCTTTTTTGATAGTCCATCTGTTTCTTGTCCATTTTCTTTTTCATTCACGAGTCTGTAATTATGAGTCTGCCGCCATGGCTGTGACTCTTTTGTCTTTCTCCGTGTTTGTATCTGCACTTTTTTTGTTCTTCTTCTTTCACTTTTTCTCTGGGTACTTATCTTTTTTTCTCCTCTTCTTTTTGCTTTCTGAATAGTTTTTCTTGTATTCTTTTCTACTTTCCACGTTATCGAATAGAATTCTTGATTATCTGATAAGGTTTCATTTTATGGCTATTGGGTGCAGGTAGAACTGGAGAAGTGCAGGTGACTTGTGCTTATAGAAGTTTTTAGTTAAGATTAAAACCCACCCAACAATTCAAGCTTATTAATCACAATTAATGTTTTTAGTTGAGGTGCAGTTGACTTGTGCTTATAGAAGTTTTTAGTTAAGATTAAAACCCACCCAACAATTCAAGCTTATTAATCACAATTAATGTTAATTTTATGGTTGATCCACATGAAATTAGAGATGTTATCGAGGAAAAGGAAAGTTGAAAGTAGGTTCATGTGATTGCAATTATACGTTAGTTGGGCACATGACATTATTTTTAGAAGTCTCTGTTTCTTGAAATTGAACATATGATCATTTGTGGAAACGAAATGGAGCCTTTGAATCCAAAATCTCTTGAGAGAGTTGTTTCACAGAGAGCTTTTCAGATGGGCAGTTCATTCCCATGCCAAATTTGTGTGGTGGGTTTTCTTTGTGGGGTTTGCCTAACCTCATTTTTTTTTTCTGGCTGCTCTTACTTCATTTGGTGCTTCTGCATTTGGTGGCATTTCATTTTCGACATTTTCGACGGAAATTCCGGCATTGAATTCTCGCCCTATAGTTCGCAGTAAGTTTGATTTCCAGTTATCCACTTTGTTTAAAGTTCTTTTTGCAGTTATTATGATTGTTGTCTTAGCCGAAAGGTTTTTTTTTTTGCAGTTTGTTGGCTTGAAATTTGGAGTATTATTTGCTTTATAAGGCTGATTGTTTTTCAATTGGTTGATTGTTGATCGAATTCTTTGCTTTATCTACTAGTTTGATCTGGATTAGAATATTGCTAGTTCTTCATATAACACTCTGTTATTGAAAAAGAAATTTGAATTGACATAACTTTGAATGCCAGAAAAAATCCTGAAGTTTTGCTATTTGGTATTAACGAGTTATCCTTCAAGTGTTAGAACTATGTAGTCTGAATGATCTGTATTTGAGGTTCTCTTAGTTCATTTTGATAGGCCTACGGTCAAAAGTTACAAGGAATGTTTCTTAAATGTGCATTTCAAGTAACTTAAAGTGGGAATCAATGGTATGGACTTTAAACAATTTTTCATGACGATCAACTCACTTTATCCAATGACATCCTTTCTATGCAAGCAACTACCAATTTCTCCTTGACAAGAAGTTGATAGCCATTTTTGAAGTCATTTTAGTTACTGATGTGTTCGCCCGTGATAGGCAACGTCACGACTTTCTAGTATATGCTAATGAGAAAATACATAGTAAAATTTGGAATTAGGACATTGGGAAAGTAGTAAATCTTAGTGAGTACTGTCGAGAAGCGTGAAAACTGACAAATTCGAAAATATGTGAAGAAAATATAATCATTAGGTATAGTTCCTTTCTTTATTTGCACCATAAATTAGTTAACAGAAGATCTTTATGCTTGTTACAGTGTAGTGATGTTATTTTTTTGTGATTATTATTTTAATCTTGTTGGGATATGAGCAATTGAGGCCACTCTGTTTCACAGATTTCAGATTTGTAATAAGTAATTCTATCACTATTGGCTGCATTGAAAAATACTATAGCATCTTCCATCAGTTGTTTTATGGCACGTGATTAATTTGTTCAATAGATGTTACAGGTGGAGACCGTAATGTGATACGGAAAGAAAGAGAGACAATTATGTATTCACAGGAAAGTACTAGCCCCGGAATGGACGAGAAAGTGTCCTCACTATATTCAGCATGGAGTGATTTACTTGATAAATCGATAGATGTTGATGGTCGATTTTCCCAGTGGATCAGATTAAGAAAATTCAATATACCAAAAGCCCCTCACTTGGAAAACTGCAAGTTGAGTGTGGAAGTAAAACAACGCCTTGATAGGCGACTTCGAAATGAGTCCTTCCCACCATGGACAATTTGGAAAGGAAATTTGGATAATCTCCTGCTGTCAACAGCTGATGAGCAGCTGAAGAACTACAGGGATCAGATGATATCTGAAGGAGCTTATCCTCCCTGGGTAATAATGAAATTCGTGCTCATTAAAGGAAAATGCCAACTTTGACAATCCATTTCATGTTCAACTAATTTCTTCGTATTCAATGTAAAAAAGCATCCAAAACTCACTTGTTTAGGTAAAACTTTAAGTAAGGAACCAACCTACATGAAGTTAGACCCCATTATGTCAACTAATGATCACATTAAATCCTGGCCTTTGTTACCAATCTATGAATCTTTTCAGATCGCGGGATCTGATGAAGAAAACTACCCACTTACCAGGAAAGCATAGCGTGATATATGGATTCATCAGCATCCAGTAAACTGTAGTGATCCTAGAGTAAGGTTTCTAGTTGCTGATTGGGAGAGATTGCCTGGATTTGGAATTGAGCACAACTTGCGGAATGTGCGGTCTTCTTGCTATAGCAATCAACGAGAAAAGAGTTCTTGTCACAAACTACTATAACAGAGCCGACCATGATGGCTGTAAAGGTAATTCATTGACAACTCAGAAAGTTCTATTTAATATCTTTTGTTTTCTGTGTTATGTTAAGGGGCTTCTACTTTAATTACAAGAATAATGTGAGACCATTGTAGTAGCTTAAACTCGACTCTTTTTCACTTATTGTGTGTTTGTAGAGAGGATTCGATAGCTGTACACTATAAAAATAAGGAAAAATAAAAAAGAAACTAAAATCTTGTTCAATTAGACTGTCCACTCTTGCGCACCAGACATGCCCTTAATCTTCTGCATCGGTGCTAGTATGTAAAATTAGCATGTTTACTAATAAGAAGAGAATCAAACAAGTTTTTCTCCGTCTCTTGATCCTTCTTTGGGCGTACCTTCCCAATTATTTGTACTGATGAAATTTAAAGTTGTCAATTCTAATATCATATGCTCCATAGTTGCTCATTAATTTTAAATTGCATTGACAATATCTGATTTAGTCTTGAATGTTCGAATTCTTTCTGTCAAAGTGTACACATTCCTGTTATAATACTCTTTATCTTATGTGAAATTTTCACGATCAATCAAAAAATTTAGTTGTTTCTCTACAGGTTCATCACGCTCTAGTTGGTCTTGTTATTTCTTTCTGGAAACCTCCCCAGAATGTAGGAAGCGTGCATTTGAGCTAATGCATGACAAAGAAGCTTGGGAAAAGGGGATTATAACAAGGAAAGAAAATTATACTTCAAAAGAAATATGGGCTGGACGAATTCCTAGGTAAGATGTAGTACATGTTATGAGACCCCAGTCCTCAACCTCAATTGCTTCTAAACACAGGAAGCGTATCATCTTAAAACGCAACGCACATCAACATTGTATTTCAGGGTATGGGGAAATCCTTGGAGTATCTTGCAGCCAACTACGGAGATAAATGGTAGCCTAATTGCTCATCATCGCAAAATGGACCGTCGATGGTGGCGAGCACAGGTGTGTGTAATGTATCAATAATCATGTGCCTTGTCCTACTATTTTCATGTGCATCATAAAATTTTGCAGTTCTTTGAAATCTGAACTACTCTGTTTCTATCTTAGTGTCTTCTATAAGTATGAGTGTCATGAGGAATGATCTACTCCCCATAGTGGGGAGTAGTTATAATCCCCACTGGACACATGTCCAGGTGGGGGTTGGACAAAGAAAAGTGTTTAACACTTTTGTCAAACAATTATCCAACTCCTACTGGACATGTGTCCAGTTGGGTGGGGGGGTTATAACTACTCCCCACTATGGGGAGTAGATCATTCCTCATCATGAGTGTCATTACTGCCTTAATAAATACAAAAAATTCAAGGATATATAGTTTTTTTTCTGTATGTTGCCTAATACAAATCACATCATTGTCAGGCGGTGCGCTATCTAATGAGGTTTCGTTCTGAATATACATGCCATTTACTAAACATGGCACGCCATGCTGCATTTGGATGGGAAGCTGCTAAAATGGTTCTAATGTCTTCTTCCAAAGATTTTAGAGAGGTTTGTTACTCTTGATCCATTTTGTTGCACAACAGGGAAAGGGCTTAATATACCCTTTTTTCAGTGGATGCAGCATATCACGGAAGAAAACTGAAAAGGGGATTTTTGGAACAGAAAGAAAACTGAAATGAGTGAAATCGACACATCTCACACATTTCTGTTTGAGTTAAAAACGACAAGCTTTTAGTGAAATTTCACTTTGTTAACTCCACTTCATTTTGTTTAAGTTGAATTCTGAACTTAAACATTTTCACAATTTTGTCATTTCCATGTCATATAATAATTTTGATGTCACAATCTAGTTGACAAATAACTATACTGCCACGTCACTTTTTCCATTAGTCAAACTAACGGAAATGAGGACTGAATGACCAACTGGAAACAAAGTTTAAGTTCAGTGTCTAACTTGAAATAAAATCAGTTTAGTGATCTACCTGAAACTTCACTAAAAGTGTAATTAGTGAACACCAGTACATTTAACCCCATTTTTGTGCCTTCATATTTTGACAGAATTTGTTTTCGTTTTTCGTAAGTGGCTTTTTCCGTTTCTGCAGGATTTAGAAGATAATAATATCTCTGAAATAGAAAAATTCGTATGGTCGAATCAGAAGCCATGGATTCCTCGCCCTTTGTTAAGCTTGCATGTGAGAATGGGAGATAAGTCATGTGAAATGAAGGTGGTTGGATTCAAAGAATATATGCATCTAGCTGAACGAATCCGAGAGCGTTTTCCTCATCTTAACAGCATCTGGCTATCAACTGAAATGCAGGTTATCTCGTCCATTCCATTTTTTGAATCTTGAAATATGAGCGTGTATGGCTGAGCTTAAAATTTTTACCTTATAACTTTTTCTATTAGAAGTTTACCAAACATGCGCATTGCTGTCATCTTACATAGGTAGTCTTTAATTCCAGGATGTGATTGATAAATCAAAAACTTACCACCATTGGAAATTTTACTACACGAATGTGACGCGCCAAGTGGGGAATGTCACCATGGCAGCTTACGAAGCCAGTCTAGGCCGGGAAACAAGCACCAATTATCCCCTTGTTAATTTCTTGATGGCTACTGAAGCCGACTTTTTCATTGGGGCATTAGGCTCCACGTGGTGCTTTCTTATAGACGGTATGAGGAATACTGGAGGAAAAGTCATGTCTGGTTACTTGAGCGTCAACAAGGATCGATTTTGGTAGTGCTATCGGAAGATTCTATTAAGTACGGAGTCATCCATTACGAGGTTCAGACAGTTGAGCCATGTAAAGCCTCCTAGCCATTGGAGTTGCTTGAAATATGAGAATAAGAAAACTGGAACAGTCACTGTGTAGATATTAGATGATTTCAGATAAAAACATGTATGGTATGTCAAATTTGAATTATGACCAATTATTGTATGTTGTGAAGAGGAATTTAATTTTGCAGCTAGAAAGCTTTTACCTGTAAATTATATGTATTTGGTAAATAGAAGCATAGTTTGTTTATTTTATTATTATTCTGAATATTGTACACAATTCTTTTTTTGGAATGAATGTCAATGGAAAATAAGATATAAAATTAAAAAGCAGGCGCATATAGCCTGGCTTAAAAGTACCTTTTTAGGTGCTTATTTGAATAATACATAAGTATTTACGTGTTGTCTAAAAAAGCTGACTTTTAAATGTGACAAAACATGCTATAAGTACCTCAAATGATTGTTAAAAATATAAAGTGTTACAACTTACAAGAATGTCGAAAATTATCTCCAAATTTTTTTTTTATAATAATGAAAAAATTGCAATTATCGAAGAGTTGCAATAATAATTTATTACAAGAACTAGTCTTTGCGTCCATATAAATGTAGGCTTTTAAACCTATTTTACGTACCAAAGATTATTAATAAATAAGATTCAATTCGTCACTATTCTTTATTGAACTAATGAACCCAACTTTTTCTGTTGTTAAAATAAAAAATAAAAAACTCTCAATTAATTATCTGTTGAATAGTCTTAGAAACACTGGTGAGATATTTAATATGTTGGATTAAAAATCACTAAATCAAGTAATCAATAAAAAAAAATGTGATTTTTGAAATTGTATTTAGCATAGCATATTATGTTTGACATATCTCTTTTGAAAATTTAAGTTGTTAAAGAAATGATATATTTATTTGAATTTAGTCTTCAACGTGCCTACTCTCATTTGTGTAAGATTCATTCTTATCAAAGACATGACTCATGCATACACATTTTCATAAATGAGTTAAAGCGATACTTGATTTTAAGATCTTTATCACTCTAATATAATGTTAAGTTACCACCGATAACTCAAGAATAATTAACCAAGAGGAGGGTGAATTGGTTTTACAAATTTTTTCGAAAAACAATCTCAAAATAAAAGACTTAACAGATGTTAATTAATCAAGTAAAGAATACAAGCACAATGTAAGTAAATAAAATAGTAGATAGAGTGCAAACGATCATTGGTTCGATCCAAACTAATGATATACGTCACCCGTTACCAAGCTCTCCGTCACGAGCACGATCTTTCCACTATATTGATTGACTTATGGTGCAATCAAAACTCTTACAACGCTTTCGATGACTTACAAACAAGGAGCATCGATCCTTATACAATATTGAACTTTACGGGACCTCAATATGACCCAAAGATATGAAAAAGTTAATTTAAGATAATATTTCTCTTTTAATAAATGATAGATACAAGTTAAGTACCAAGAGAGACTAACACTTTAATAATTAGCAACAAATGAAAAGCTCAAGTGTTAGAAAGAAACTTTGATGAAGATGATAATTCAAAAGTTTGATTTGATCAATCAAAATTTTTCAATGAATAATTTAGAAGATGTAGATGCAATGAAAATTTGAATGATTTTTCTCAAGATGATTATCTTTTTTTATGCTCTTGTGAATGTGTTTCAATAATAATGAATGAAGGGCAATTTATAGAGAGCAATTTTTAGAACTTTCTGTCTATTCGAATGATCAGTCGGTCGACCTACAAAATTTTGGATGATCAAAAATAGCCGTTGGAATATTAAGAAAAAAAAAGATCATATTTTTTGAAAACTAACGTTCAATCGGTCCACCTATAAATTGGACCGGTAGACCGAATTGATTTTCGGTTGACCGAATCTTGTGCCTTGAGAAAAATGTCCAAAATATTTTATGCAACTGATATTAACATAGTTTTTGGTGCACAAAATTTTCTTTGAGCTTTTATCATTTGTTGCCAAAGATCAAAGAATTAGTACTTTTACATTTGATTTAAGAATTTAATCTTCGATCTTGAAATTTGAATTTTGAACTCTTGTATTGGATGATTGACTTTGATCTTGATTTCTTTGAGAGACCGATTTGTAATATAGTCTTGATTCTGATCTTTTTGATGATGATTGACTTGAACACTTTGAATATTACTTTAAACCAATTTGTTAATAAACAAGATTAATTTGTTTGTTATAATCAAAACATTAAAGTAAAAGTTAACCGTATGTCAACAATTTCTCCCTTTTTGATTATGACAAATAATATAATGTGCAACAGAGAATATAATAATTGAAAAAATAAACATTATCATATATATTCTCCTATTCTTTTTCAAATAAGCAAAATTTGATAAATTTATTTTCTTTACTCATAGCATAAAAATTTATCAATTCATATCAATTTATCATAGCATACAAATTTATCAATTCAATACTTATCAATTTAATTTTTAATTCAATACTATTCTTCCCCCCTATAGCATAAACAAAAAGATAGCTTGAATGAAAGAAGACATGATCAAAACATTTAACTGAATGATATGAATAGAATAGAATGATATTCCCCCTTAATTAAATAAAAAATGCCACATCATTCATTGATATTACCAAAACAACCATAGCTTAAAAAAACATAAATCCAAAAGGTTGTTTCTAAACCACATAAGCTAAAACTAAAAACTAGTTCTCCGGAGGAAGAGGCGGAGGAAACATCATGTCAAAACGGGAGTTAAGTGCTTCTTGCGAGGCTAGCACTTGTTGAAGCGCCATCAACCGATTGTTGTGGACCACCCACCATGTGTTGGAAGCCAGCCACCGTAGAGGTAAGTGAGTCGATCCTTCCATTGAAGAGATTGTAGTGATCTTCGGAGAATGAAAAACTGGATGAGGAGGATCATGGAATATGTGAGCTAGGTAAATCACTAGGATGAGACGGGTGAGGTGCATCATCTTCGTCCATAGCTTCACCTCCTTCAAACGGCAATGTTGAGGGCCCCGACTCCATATCAAATCACTTTTGTCTTTGCCACTCATTGCCATTCTCCTTTACAATCTTCATTCTTTTAAGGGTGTAGATATTGATAGTGTCGGTGGGTTTTGGATAAATGACAACTTCTTCACGCATTGGAATTTCAAAGTGGTGAAAGATTTTGGTAAGGATCATCCCATAAGGTAATCTCGTGATCCTATGGGCGTGATGAATATTGTTCATGTGATTTAACATAATGAAGAGAAAATCAATTTTTCAACCGACTAAGAAGGAATCGAAAAGAAAGAGGTCAAAAAGGGTTACCTCCTCAAGATGACCTTTCCTAGGAATGATTATGTGGGTGATAATGTTATGCAAAACTCTACAAGATAGAGAAAGTTGATTGGAACTAAGTTTTGAGGTATTTTCAAAGATTTTGCCGGTGACTCGACTACATGCCTCGATAGGATTATAACCTTCAAAATAAGGAGCAATCTTTTGGCAATAGATACGATTTTCACAATCCACAAGTTCAAGAATGGACCAAATGAGAGTTCGAGTAATTTTAATTCATTTTCCTTGAGTATACAAGTGATACCGACCGGAGTGTAAATCATGTCTTGGTAAAAAGTTTTCATGAGGTTTGGGTAGGCTTTTTCATCTAGGGTAACGATTGACAATCAATCCATGGAAAAAAAAAAAATAAAATCTTCAACATGAAAGGAAGGATCATCATAAGTAAATGAAGCAAGGTCGACATTTTTACCTATGAGAATAGGGCATTTATCAACACAATTTTTCGGTAATAGGTCGTCTTAGGAAGATGGTGATGGTAGCATTTCCTCCTTTTTCGTTTGCTAGCCATTTTTACCCGAGGTATATTGGCAAAAAAATCGGATTTGTAGTTTCTAGGGTTCGATTGACCAATTTAGGAAATAATTTTTGTGATTAGGTGGATGAAAAATGGGAATTTCACGGAATTTGGAACGTGAGAAAGATGGGTTTTTGATTTCAAGTGAAAATGTTGAAGATTTTGAGTTAATTTTGTGAATGGAAAAGGATTTGAAGAGAAGAAGTCAAAGAAGCGTGAAATGGGAAGTGAAGAATCTGAAGAATATTGAACTTTAAAATCAAAAATTTCATCAAACCGGTCAACCTACATGGTACGTGATTGAAGCAGACGTCCATGGTCAATCAAACGACAAATTGGTAAACCGACAAAATTGTAACGGTCATCCATTCACCCAAACAATTGTCCGTGATAGCTTGTCAAATTTGAGCAAAATTTCCTGGACAAATAGACGATCAACCTTGAGCAAAATTTCACGGACAAATAGGCGATCAACCGTTAAATCGAATGATTGCTTATAGGTTGTTCGACTTAGGAACCGGTTGACTAGAGGTGGCAATGGGCGAGCCGAGCGATCACTCGGCCCATTAAAAACAAGCTCAACTGGTCCCAAAATCATGGGCTCGGTTTAGCCCATGAGTTAAATGGGGCGAGCGAGCCGAGCCGAGCCGAGTTGAGCTGCCCACGAGCTCGACTCGGTTTTTTTTTAATAGTTCTAAAATAAAAAGAAAGGAAAGTTCTGGAATTGTTTTATGTTAAAACTTCAAAGTTGAAACCCTCCTCTTTTTTTGGGCTTGGGATCGACTACTTTAAACGTAGGTGGAGTTAAAATTATACACGAACAAGTTGTTACATGTACAATTTTTTGTTAAACAAAGACAAAGAAAATATCACATACGTATGCAAATAATACTTACTACAAATTCAAGTATTCCATATTCAAATCTTCAAGTATATAATATATTTAGAGATTAAAGTGTGAAAAAAATGAATTTAGAATGAGGTATTTATAGGAAAAAAATATGAATTAAAAAAAAAAGAAACGATAGCACGAGCCATGAGCTGAGCAGCCCGTGGATTAGATAAAGAAGGGATCCGATCATACCTTCTTTGAATGAGAGTTCTAAAAATGCGTTTTATGGCACTAAGATGAAGAAGGGATCCGATGATACCATCTAAAAATGTGTTTTACGGCACTAAGATGAGAGTTCTTTGGATTAGATTGATATCTTGCATATAAACACACACTAAACATAATATCGGGTCTACTAGCAGCTAAATAAAGAAGAGATCCGATCATACCTCGATATTTAGTTATGTTTACGGAAGTACCTTGATCATCTTTATCTAATTTGATTGATGAGCTCATTGGAGTATTCATTGGTTTCAATTCTTCCATTTCAAATTTCTTGAGCATATCCATGATATACTTAGTTTGACTAATGAATATTCTATCATTAGTTTGTTTGATTTGGAGTCCAAGAAAGAACATGAGTTCTTCCATCATACTCGTCTCAAATTTTTTACTCATACACTTAGAAAATTCTTCACAAAGCGAAATGTTAGTGGCACCAAAAATGATATCATCAACATAAATTTGTACAACAATCATATCTTCCTTTTTAGTTTTTATATAAAGTGTAGTATCCGCTTTACCCATTAAAAAACTATTTGATAGAAGGAATTTGCTCAATATTTCGTACCAAGCTCTAGGAGCTTGCTTAACCCATAAAGAGCTTTTCTAAGTTTGAAAACTTTATCCGAGTACTTATGATTTTTGAAACCGTGAGGTTGCTCAACAAATATCTCTTCTTGAATAGCACCTTTCAAAATGCACTTTCGACATCTATTTAAAAATGAGTAAAATTTTTATGACAAGCAAAAGTAAGAAGCGTGTGAATTGATTCTAATCTAGCAACCAGTGCAAAAGTTTCATCAAAATCTATACCTTATTCTTGATTATAAACTTGGGCCACTAATCTAGCCTTGTTACGCACAATTATGCCAATTGCATCTCGTTTATTTCGAAAAACCTATTTTGTACCAATAATGGTTTGAAAATTTGGTCTAGCAACTAAATCTCAAACATGATTTCTTTCAAATTGATTTAGTTCATCTTAAATAGCTAGAATTCAAAATTCATCAAACTCCACTTCTTTGAAATTCTTTGGTTCAATTTGTGAAAGAAATGCACAATTGTTAAGAAAGTTTCTAGTAGAATTATTAGTGCTTACATCTTTGGATGGATTACCAATGGTGAGATGATTTGGATGAGAAGAGACAAACCTCCATTCTTTGAGTATAGATGAAACATTTTGTTCTTCGAGAGATTCTACCTCACTTTGTTGGATGGTTGTTTTTCCTCATGTTGATTTTCAACATTGTTAGGGTTCTCCTTGTCTTGATTTTGAATACTCAATTGTTCAAAAGGAATTTTCAAATCTACATCATCCTCAATATTTTTCTATTGTTCAAAGGAGTTAGTGTTATCAAATACAACATGCATGAATTCTTCAACTATCAATGTTCCTTTGTTAAAAACTCTATAAGCCTTGCTAGTAGATGAATATCCAAGAAAAATTTTAATATCGAATTTTAAATCAAATTTTACCAAATTTTCTTTTGTGTTTATGATAAAACATTTACAACCAAAACTTTGAAATATCCTATATTGAGAATTCGATTTTCTAAAGTTCATATAGAGTTTTATTTTTCTTTCGACCAACCAAAATTCTATTCAAAATGTAGCACAAACTATTAATGGTTTCAGCCCAAAAATATTTTGGTAAATCATTTTCATTTAACATAGTCCGAGTTATTTCTTGTAATGTACGATTCTTCCTTTCTACTATACCATCTTGTTGAGAAGTTCTAAGAGCCGAAAAATTGTGTTCATATCCATTTAATTTACAAAACTCATCAAATGCAATATTTTCAAATTCTCCACCGTGATCACTTCTAATTGTGGTAATGGTGTACCCTTTTTCGTTTTGAACCATTTTTCCAAAATGTTTAAATATATTTATGACCTCATCTTTTAGATTTAAAAATATGACCCAAGTAAATCTTGAAAAATCATCAATAATAATAAACGCAATTGTTTAAAACTTAAGCTTACGGTTCTAGAAGGTCCAAATAGATCTATATGAAAAAGTTGTAAAGGTCTTGTAGTAGAAAAGTGTTGTTTGAATTTAAAAGAACTCTTTACTTGTTTTCCAAATTGACAAGCATCACAAATTTTGTCTCTTTCAAATTTTTATTTTGGCAAGCCTTTTACAAAGCAATTTTTAAAGATTTTGGAAAGTAAGTTCATGCTAACATGATCTAATCTTCTATGCCATAACCAAGTGTCATCTTTTATACTTGATAAGCATTTTATCTCTTTCACGCTCAAATTCAATGTTTATGATATAAACATCCTTACTTCGACTCCCTATGAACATTACCTCCTTAGATATAGCATCCTCAATAAGGCATTTAGAAGAATCAAATTTAATGAAATAACTTTATCACAAAATTGACTAATGCTAATCAAGTTATGTTTGAGGTTATCAACTAATAGAACATTTTCAATAAAAAGAGATAAGTGATTACCAATATTTCCAATGCTTATGATTTTTCCTTTGACATTATCTCCAAAAGTGACATGACCTCCATCTTTTCTTTTGAGGCTTGATCGTAATGTATGATCACCAGTCATATGCTTTGAGTAAACACTATCCAAGAACCAATTGTTCTTCATTTTCTTTGGTTTATTCTCGTAGTCACGAAGAACATGGTGAGCACTTGAAAATTATTTTATAGACTTTGCGAGATAAACAGTTGTATTCTAAGTTCAGCAAACATGAATTTTAGCTTAACAAAGTAATATTCTTGGTTCATTTTATCTCAGTTGAAAGCATTTACGTACATCCCATCAAGACCGAAACAATGATGAAATGGGAACGCCCTACAAATATGATAGAAGTACAAAATTTTCTTGGGCTGGCAGGTTACTACCGTCGATTTGTAGAGGAATTCTCTAAAATTGTTCTTCTTTTGACTAGTTTGACTCGAAAGAACTCTAAATTTGTGTGAATAGGAGAATGTGATAAGAGTTTTCGAGAGTTGAATAATAGATTAGATTATGCTCATGTATTACTTTTTTCATCTCCGTGTCAAGAGTTTGTGATTTATAATGATGCTTCTCATGAGGCTTGGGTTTGTGTTCGATGCGACATAGGAATGTTATAGCTTATGCTTTAAGACAATTCAAGAAGTATGAGTTAAACTATCCAATACATGACTTAGAATTGGCTGTAGTGGTGTAGGCATTGAAGATTTAGAGGCATTATCTATATGGTGAGAAATGTCATATATTCTGACCACAAAAGTTTGAAGTACATTTTTTATCCGAAAGAACTGAATTTAAGACAAATAAGATGGTTAGAATTGATAAAGGATTATGATTGTAGAATTGATTATCGTTCGGGAAAAAGCTAATGTAGTTGCATATGCTCACACAAGAAAGACTAGTAATTCTTCGCTTCAATCTAGTACAAGTATGTGCTTCTTTGTTTTATGAGTTGAGAAAATTGCATGCCCGGTTGTCACTACTACTTACGGAATGGTATTAGCTCATTTTAGGTGAGACATACTTTGATTGACAAAAAGCTCAATCTCAAGATATGACACTAAGGTTATTGAAAGCAAAAGTTAATACTGGTTTGCAAATAGATTATGTAATCCGAGGTGATGGTGCTTTGGTTATGGAAAATTGATTGTGTGTTTCTAACATTTTAGAACTAAATAACAAGATTTTCGAAGAGGCACACAATTCATCTTATGTGATGCACCCATGTAGTACTAAAATGTATCATATATTAAAAGAGCATTATTGATGACCAGGTATGAAAAGAGAGATGGTAGAGTTTGTATCCAAATGTCATATGTATCAGCAAATGAAGATAATTCTTCAGAAGACAGCTAGACTTTTATAACCATTGCCTATTTTGGAATGAAAATGGGACCATATTACCATGGACTTCTTGTTCGGCCTTCCTTGTACTCAGAGTGGTCATGATGATGTTTGGGTCATTGTGGATTGATTGACCACAACTGCGAGGTTTTTACCAATCAAAGCTACTTATTCTCTAAACAAGTTGGTAAAGTTGTATATGGATGAGATAGTTAGGTTATATGATTCTCCATTATCTATTGTGTCAGCTGGAGATTTTTACTTTATATCTAAATTCTGGCCTAGTTTGCAGGAAGTACTTCAGCTCAAATTTTCACCCGCAGAAAGATAGCCAATTAGAGAGAACCCTACAGACTCCAGAAGATATGCTACAAGCTTGTGTTCTACAGTTCAAAGGTAACTGGGATACGCATTTGACTTTAAGAGAATTTGCTTATAATAACAGTTATCATTCCAGTATTGAGATGGCTCATTTTGAATCTCTATATGGTAGGAAGTGTATAAAACCAATTTGGTGGGATGAAGTTGGAGAAAGAAAGTTAATAGGCCCTGAAATGGTTCAAATTGTTTCAGAGAATGTAAAAGTGATAAAAGAAAAATTGAAAGCAAAGACAAGAGCAGGCAGAAAAGTTTTACAAACAGATACATAAAAGGTCTTGAATTTGAAGTTGGAGATAAAGTTTTCCTGAAATTGTCGCCATGGAGGGGTGTTTTGAGATTTGGCAAGCGGAGAAAATTGAGTCCACGATATATTAGGCCTTACAAAATTATTGAGCAGATTGGTCCATATTGCTTATCGATTAGCATTGACAGCTGAGTTATCCAGGATTCATGATGTATTCCATGTTTCCATGCTTCAGAAGTACATTCCAGATTCCTCTCATGTTTTTCCATTAGAATAGAAAGAGAATTTAACTTATGAAGAAAAGTCAGTTGAAATCTTAGACAGAAAGGAGCAAGTCCAACGAAATAAGATGGTTATGCTAGTTAAGGTTATTTGGTAGAATCATATGATAGAAGAGGCTACGCGGCAGAATGAAGATCGGATGCATACTCAATCTCCTCATTTATTTCAAGAATAGCCGATTGAATTTCGAGGACGAAATTCTTTGAAGGAGGTAAGATTGTTACAACACATTTTAAATTAGACTAAGTCAAAAAAATTATTTAGTCAAAGTCATGAATTCAATTGGTCAAGTCAAAGTCAAATTAGGACTTAAATTAAGTAAATAAATTTTCATGAGTCTATTTTGTAAACTATAAGTACTTAAGGATTTAAATGACACAAAATAAAAGTTGGGGACCTATTTACCAGTTATAAAAAATCAAGGGGCCAAAGAGTTATATTAGCAAGATGGTGGCTTAAATTACAATTTTGGCATATATGTATTTGGAATTGGGACCATTTACATTGTAGAGAGCACCAAAGCGGCGTAGAGGAAAAATATGAAGAAAAGGAAAGGGCCAAAAAAAAAAAGAAAGAGGTCGGCCGACTCGTAATGTGACCGGCAAACCAACTATTAAAGCTAGGGATCTTCGTTTCTTTTATAATTTTAAGAGGTAAGTAAGAAATTACTTATATAATAATGGTGTAAATTTTTAGGGTTCTTGAGTTAATAGGTTTAATTAGAGATTTAAGCCATTTTAAGCATATTAAGATTTGACAACTGTATTGTCGACCAGGTTTGGCGCTATTTTTCCGACATTTTCATATAACCCTCTACCGATGGAGAGGTTTTCGATGATCGCTTCATCTTGGTGTTTCTCGGGTCAATTTGTCGAGCGGTGGTCATATTCGCACGATCATTCCTCTTTTGATTCTTTGGTTTATTTGGACTACGAGAAATGATGCGAAGGCACCGAGATATCTCTATGGAGCCAAGACGGATCAACTGGAGAATATACCATACTATCCCCCTACTATATACAGGCTGTTTATGTTGGATTATTCATTTACGATGAGATATGGATATTGCTCCTCTTTTTGGTATCTCTCTTACTACTCCATCCATTCCTCCTCCTGTTTTGGTTTATTGGCGTATTCCACCAATGGGATCTTACAAGGTCAACACTGATGGATGCGTTAAAGATAAATTTGCGAGTGGATGAAGGATTATTAGGGATTCATCAAGTTAGTGTGTTCGCGCCTTCTTCTCTTCATATGGCGAGTGCCCTATTTTGGAGGTCGAGCTCAGGACTATTCTTGACGGTATCATTCTTGCTCCGAGGATTGTACTCTCAGATTTATGGATTGAGGCCGACTCTACTTTGACCATTCACTGCATCACCAGAGGTGGAGGACCTTGGTCTATTTAGACCACTCTTCACTACATCAGACATATCTCTGCCTTCGACCGTGATACTATTTCTCATATTTATCGCAAGGGCAACCAAGGAATCTGACTTACTTGCTTCAGAGGATTGGGATCGTCGTTGCTATTTCGAGTACAACACTCAGGACTTACTGCAGTGCAACTGCATCTTAGTTCAGATTGATAGACATGAGCTTCCTACAGTTAGGGGTCTATAGATTTTTTAGGATTTATTGTTTGAGAGGTAGTACCTCCTTATTTATTGTTTTATTATTTATTCATTTATTTGTTTAATTTAGCTTTTATGATTGGATGTCGATTTATGCCCCCTCCTATGTATTTTTTTATGAGTTATTTATATATGGTTGGAGTATCCGAACCCCCACCCCACCCCACCCCACCCCACCCCACCCCACCCCACCCCACCCAATCCCAATCCCAATCCCAATCCCAATCCCAATCCCAATCCTTTCTGGTGGAGGCGACAACCACATTGGGGATGTGACAGTGTGTTGAATAAAAAAAAAAGATTGGATCACTATAAAGAATATTGAAAATGGTTGAAACTATTAAGGATAGTTATATGGTATTGGGTTCATGGAAATGGATTTCTAGTTTGGTGATTGTACTACCAAATTTAAGGAAATTATGTTTGATAGTTTGTAATTGTTGGAGATAAACATAGGAAGAAGAGGAGTGATGAATTAGAATGAGGATTAGACCAAAATGAGTAAAGAAATTTTGGGAAGTTTTGCTTAAGTACAAGTGGATTAAGTTTAGTCTTGCCTATTTTTGATTATTAGTGCTACTTGATATAGTTAATTATTAATTCGAGAAATTATATTTTATTTCAGGAGGTGACGAGAAAGTTGTAGCAACGTACCAGCCAACCTAATTTGTAGTCAAAAGCCCTGTGAGTGGAAAAAACTATTTTTCAAAAAATAAGCATTTAATTATATTATATTAGTTCGTAAAGTTATATGAATTGTTTAATTATTTCACTACTTCTAGTAAATTACATAAATTGCAAAAATTAATCATTTTCAAAATAATTAATAGACAAGCATGATTTTTATCACAAAATAGCTTTTATAAATAAGTTATTCTTTCGAGATTTAAAATAAATATTGTTAAATCTTTTGTGAATATATTTTATCATTAAAGTTTTGATCAATGTAAAATAAATTTTAAAACCTCCAAAAAGTACCAAGGTGATTTTACCCAACTCTGCCTTTGGTGTGAAGTTTTTCCATGGTGTATCACCATATATGGTGATTTTACACACTCTGCAATGGTGTGAATTTGTTTCTACATTATTAAAAGTCTCTGGGACCCACTCTCGTACACACATAGGCTTTGGGCCGTGTACCAGGGTGCTCAGCCCTTTGGGAACAACTTTTCGCGCGTATGGCCAGATTATCAGATTTGAATAGTTTTAACTTGTACATCGAGAGTACTCTTTACAGGTGTAAGTTTATTCATTGGGTACCTCTTGGTGTAGTATATTTCAAAATAACCAGTATATAGATTACAAATTTCAGATCATACACTTCCATACTTTAAATTTCAGCTCATTTGAGAATTACAGTCATACCAGCATTTCCCAGTTCGTCTATACTTTGCAGTTATTTTACTTACATCAATTATAATGGATTTTGTAATATTTACTACTTATAATTTTTAAAGTTATTGTTAGAATTTATAACTGCTTAAATGTATGATATAAAAATTCATAATTTTAGTAAATATTTAAAATTTGAAAAAAGTATACTTATTTGAGAACTCTCTACTCACTGAGTTACAAACTTATATATTTGTCACGCTTTTTCTTATTAGGACTCGGTTGAGATTTTGAGCAGCTTTTGGGAGAAACTATCGCTACACCAGCCAGAGCTATCTGACCTCTTCGATTGTTTGATTTCATTTTGTTAAGCAAGTCATTACCATTCATGTATCACATGTCACTTATGGCATGTAAATGTTAGATGGGCTAGCCGTCTTTCTTTTTTATTTAAATCATGTACATTTGGGCTATTTTGTAAAGGATATTGAAATGGTCGAGTTGGCTACAATTTATTTTTGATTGGTACATATTAGATGGACAAGTGGTCCCATTTGATATTGTAAATATTTATGTTTGCAAATTTTGTTGCTTTTCAGGTTGGTTTAGTCCAATTTATAGGGAAAACTATGTAGAATTTTCATTAAATCCATATAGTCAAAGACATGTCAAATTTTGCCTTGGTGGTGGGTCGGTACCTCGCTAGCATTCATTATCGGTGCATGTCACATTAGGGTCCACTAGGGTGATTGGGGACTGGTCGTGTCATCTCAGTTCAAGGAAGCAGTGATGTAGAAATAAATTTCTCAGGCACTAAGGGACCAGAGGAATGCGGAGTTCAAAGACTTTCAAACAAGAAAAAAGATGTCGATCGATAATTATCTAAAGTTCGAGCAGCTCTTAAGGTGTGCATCACACCTAGAAGAATTATGGCATCTTATCAATTCACTACTATGGTCGAGTTCTGCAACGAGCACAAACCTTTTTTACTAGTATGGGACTTGAGCAGAAGACTTAGCAAAATACTGAAGTTTTAGGAAATAAGAAGTGGAACGAACACAATAAGAAAATGGCAATGAGCAGAACAAGAAGGGAAAAACCAGATCACGCTCTAATAAGATGGGTGAAGATATTCCGCAATGTCCTAAATGTAGCAAACACTGGTGAAATGTCTATTAGGGAAATAAGTGTGTTACAAGAGGCATAACATGACCCAAAGATGATAATAGGTATTTCATGAATATGTAATATACCTGCTATTGTCTTTATAGATTCTAGTGCTACACACTCATTTGCTTCTATTACTTTAATTGTTAAGACGGATAATTTTTGTGAAAAAAATGTATAATTCATTAGAGGTCAAATGTTCTAAATTTGATAATGAGATGAACTAGAGTTTTATGCAATATTACTTGTGATGATTATATGTTTTCTTCTCCTCGAGTGCGGTGGGCAAGTGGTGGAGAGACCGCAAAAGGTGGTGGAGCTTTGTCCCCGTTTCCACTTTGGTGTGATAATCAGTATGTGGTTAACTCAAATATGCAAAATAACAATATTGAGTATGTGTGTTCTACCTTTACGAAAGGTTGATCTTCTATTTATAAGAATGACCGCGGTTTGTAGCCTTCAATGGTCATTAATGGCGGGTGCCTTTTGATCTCCTTCATTATTAGAAATTAATGAGGGACGTTTCGTCTTTCTCAAGCTCTTTGGCGTTTCATATTTCCAATGAACGTAGGTAGCTGTCGTTCTATAGATCACTGTCGATTAATTTGATGGCAATTTGGATTATGGTTGTCTATCTGCTAGAGGCAGCATATGAGAAAACGATGAGGCAGGCGGACCGATGAGGCGGGCGGACACTTAAGGCAAAGACCTAAGAAGAGTAGCGATTATCTACCAAAGTGTAATCATATTTATCATCATAAGCCCTCTACTTTTCGTGGACCATTGTCAATGAGAAGTAGAAATATTGTCTTTTAATTAGCTACTTTTGGCCAAAAAATTGAAAAATAACACATGTAATAAATAATTCATTATTTATTTATAATGAAAATTATATGGTAATTAACAAGCCAAATATAGAATAAATATTTTGGGCCTAATTTAAAATTGATATGGGCTTAAATCTTAGCCCCATTTAAATTTATATATATATAAAAGAGAGGTAGGGGGGATATTATTTGTAGTATTCTCATATCTCCTCGCCATTGGAACTCTTTTAGATCGATCTCCTCTTTTCATCTAAATTATAAAGGTTTTTTCTTCTTTCATCGCTTGAGGTAATATTTTCACTCTTGTCTTCTTCTTTTTTGTTTTTTTTATAAGAAAAAAAATTTCGACCATCTTCTAAGATGCATAAGATGGTGATTACCTCTAGTAGAAGTTCTTCAACCAATAATTCTAACAAAGATCCCTTTTATCGCACCCTATCTATAGGAATATATGATAATTTTTCACCGGTTGAAGAATGGACATTTGTTAGTTCTTTAGGACGTGGTGGACCTCGATATTTGAATGATCCCATTGATGAACTTAACGTAGGTTTGGACAAGGGAAATTTATTTATAGCTCGAAATTATTCCACTCGAGACGAAAGCAGGGCGGGGTGGCGGTCAAGTCCACATCCTACAAGAGGCGGCCGATCCAACCCGCCCCCTCTTGGAGGTGGGCGGTGAGGCCCGCCCACCGCTTGGGCGGCGGCCAGCCCGGCTCCCGGCTAGGGACGGGCGGCTTCACCCGCTTCTCACCGCCCGCCCGCCCGCTCTCTGCTAGGGACGGGTGGCAGCCCGCTTCTGCTAAGCCGCCCACTCTTTTCTAGGGGCGGGCAGCCAAATCCACCACCTATTGGAGGTGGGCGGTGCAGTTCGCCTTTATTTGACATTGATCCCATACTTGAATTTTCATCATCTATTGGATTGGTAGATTCTGATGCCGATTCTTCTACAAAGATCCCGCCCACTCAATATTCAAACCGAACATTCTCTAAGTGGCAATTTGATAGAGTTAGATTTACCAAAGGATTTGGTATTTACAATTCGAAAAGTTTTATGAAAATGTTGAAAAAATATGAATTACCTCCCGATCATTTGTATCGAGTTCCCCATCCTAGTGAGAGAATCCCAGGATCAAACCTTAGGGAGGTGGTAGCTTACCGTGATAGCATGACAACTGGTTTAAGATTACCTCTTCATCCTTTGTTTGTTTTCTTCTTCAACGAATTTTTTGTTACTCCTGGCCAATCAGGGCCTTTGCCGCCTCTGCTAGGGGCGGGTAGCCTCATCCGCCCTCTGCTGGGGGCGGGCTATCCAGTTCGCCTTTATTTGACATTGATCCCATACTTGAATTTTCATCCTCTATTGGATTGGTAGATTCCGCTGCCGATTCTTCTACAGTATCCCGCCTACTCAATACTCAAACTGAACATTCTCCAAGTGGCAATTTGATAGAGTTAGATCTACCAAAGGATGCTGGTATTTACAATTCGAAAAGTTTTATGAAAATGTTGAAAAAATATGAATTACCTCCCGGTCATTTGTATCGAGTTCCCCATCCTAGTGAGAGAATCCCAGGATCAGACCCTATGGAGGTGGTAGCTTACCGTGATAACATGACAACTGGTTTAAGATTTCCTCTTCATCATTTGTTTGTTTCCTTCTTCAACGAATTTCATGTTACTCCTGGCCAATCAGGGCCGCCCGTCCTCTGCTAGGGGCAGGCAGCCTCATCCGTCCCCTGCTGGGGACGGGCAGTCCAGTTCGTCTTTATTTGACATTGATCCCATACTTGAATTTTCATCATCTATTGGATTGGTAGATTTCGATGCCGATTCTTCTACAGTATCACGCCCACTCAATACTCAAACTGAACATTCTCCAAGTGGCAATTTGATATAGTTAGATCTACCAAAGGATGCTGGTATTTACAATTCGAAAAGTTTTATGAAAATGTTGGAAAAAATATGAATTAACTCCTGGTCATTTGTATCAAGTTCTCCATCCTAGTGAGAGAATCCCAGGATCAGACCCTAGGGAGGTGGTAGCTTACCGTAATAGCATGACAGCTGGTTTAAGATTTCCTCTTCATCTTTTGTTTGTTTCTTTCTTCAATGAATTTCATGTTACTCCTGGCCAATTGACCCCTAACTCTTGGTGTATATCAACTTACTTCTTATACTTGTGCCTTACAAATAATATCGATCCGTGTTTGAGACTTTTTAGAAGTGTGTTTGATATGTATCCTGTGCTTGGGAGTAACTGTTACGCGTATATTCAACTTAAGGTAGGATTATTATTATCTCATTTTCCCAGTTCAAATAGCAGTTGGAGAAGACGTTTCTTTTTTGTTTGACCTGAAGTAGGACGATTCTCTTTCAAAACTTGTTGGAGAACTCCTTTTTGTAAACATTTTAATGAGCTCCTGGATCTTGATCATGAGTTGAAGGCACGTCTAGAAAAGATTTTAAGCTTGACGTCTCTTGGGTCGTATATGAGCGAGGTTTTATCTAATGAAAACTTGCGGTGGGTTCACATTGGATCACCTGAGAGTAGGCTACTTTTATGTCTTTATTCGTCTTTTTGAACTTTTTATTTTTGCATGTATTTGTTGCATCAACTTCTATTTTTCTTTCAGATATGGATGATTTTGATTTTGGAGGCGTGATGGATGTGGCGGGATATGCCACTGATGCTAAAGACCCGTCTTTATCTTCCTTAAACAAAAAGAAAAGGTGGGCTGATAAAGGAAAATCTACTCATCGAGACAACAGTTGCCCCTCGCTCCGTGTTGCGCACTACTAGGGATAATGATGTCTATGCTTTCAAGGAGTTTGGATTTCCTCCCGTTGATTCGACTGTTGAAGCTGTGATCGTGTTAGGTTGTGTGAATGAGAAACTTATTGAGAATTTAAAAAGTAAATAAGCAGTTACCATGCGACGATTATGTATACCAACCACCGCATGGTAAGTTGTTATATTTTGATGACATTTTATTGCTTTCTCATTTAATTTTTATTCTCCATTTAATTTCAATTTTTTCTGTTGTACAGATGCTTGTTATGGAGGAGAAAGTATTGCGTGATTTGGAGAAATTCGAGAATTATGCAGCTGATAGAGACCATGAAAAGAAGAAAGCTATAGTAGAGATGCAGTTTTTGTTGGACAAGTCATCAGATGCGTCTAAGAAAAAAGATAGTGAGATCGTTCACCTTTATAAAGAAGTAGACCAGCTTCGCAAAAAGTTAGAGATTGCAGATGATGAGGCCGTAGCAAAATACAAGATATCTGCTGAATATAAGGGCAACTTGCACATGTACGGCGCATAGTCTTTGAAGGCTGCTATCAAAATGACCAAGGAGTGGCTGGTTGATGATCATTCAGAGATAAACTCAGATGAATTTGATAGGTATCTGAGAAAACGTTGAGCTGCAAATTTAGTTGCTCAGAAGGTCAAAGTGACTGATCATGGAGGGGTTGGATCTCAACCCGCTGGTTCTCTTGATAATTAAGCAGTTGTTTTACTTATTTTAGTTTCATGGCGGTTGTCCCGCTTAATCATGAAAACTATAACATTCAGTCTATTTCATTTCGAATATTATTGACTATTGCAAATTTCAGTTTTATATGTTTGACATAAAACATACATCTTTAATAAAATTGCTTTTTACATTATAATCGTTAATTGCTTGGTTGCAATTTTTCACTTTATAATCGTTGATTGTTTTTCACTTTATAATCATTAATTGTATGGTTGCAATGTATGATAGTATGCTCCCTCAAACAATATTGGAAAGTGAAAAAATGTAGGAAAAGAAATAAAAAATAAAAAAGATGTGCGTGGATAGGAACCCGCCCTGCTCTCTTTTGGGGCGGGCGCCCCATATTGGGGGCGGGAGAACCGCCCGCTGCCCCCTTTTGTGGGCAGGCGCACCCGTCCCTTACTGGGGACGGGCGGGCGCCCCTACCCCTCCTTTGGGGGCAGGAGGGCACCCCTATCTCCCCTTTGGGAGCGGGCGCACCCGCCCCTTATTTGAGGCGGGGATCGGGGCAGACCCTAATTTTTTTATTTTTTATTTTTTTTTTGTGGGGACTATCGCCTTGTATGAAATGAAGGCTCGTCATCAAGAATATTGAACCAAAGTTCATTACCTCTGATTTTGAAATATAGGCTTATTGCCTTAATATTTTGATTAAGGCTCATCGTCTTAAGTTTTGAGACATGGGCTCATCGCCTTGACATGATGATTAAAGCTCATTGCCTTAATTCTTTAAGCAAGGCTCATCACCTTGATTTTTGAGACATAGGTTCATCGCCGTGATATGTTGATTAAGGCTCATAGCCTTAATTTTTAATTAGGGCTCATCACCTTGAATTTTTGAGACATGGGCTCATAGCCTTGATATGTTAATTAGGGCTCATCGCCTCGATATGTTAATTAAGGCTCATCGCCTTAAGTTTTGAAACATAGGCTCATCACCTTGATTTGATTGTAGTAGCAGTTGAAGAGATATTCATATAGCTTGATAAAACATTAATAGGGATCATACCAATTAACAAATGATTGCCGTAGGTCGACTTCAGTAAGTGCACCAGGACTTCCCAGCTAGACTGATTCTTCTATAGCACCCTCATCATTCATCTGCATTGGCATTTTATTGACTTGAAAATTAAATGTAGGAATACTTATGTAATACAACTACATATGTTAAAAAAAACTGATGAATTATTGATAATAATATTTCTTCAAGTACTCTGCGTTCCATGGTCTTCCCAATGGTTTACCGTTCATAGCTTTGATACTGTATGCTCCGTTCCCTATCTTCTTAATGATCTCGAAAGGACCATGCCAATTAGGCTCTAGTTTAGACGGTGGATGTCCAGCAGCTGCACTGCTCCTTAACACTAGATCCTGTGGTTGGAAACTTTGGGCTTAACTCGGCGATCGAAATATTTAGCGACCTTTACGCTTGTAAGTCGATAGCGGCCCTTTCTCGACTTCTTCAAGTAGGTCGACTTATGCCCTTATGATGTCGTCATTCATCATTCAACTTGTATTCTCAAAGTTGGATTTACAATTTCAGCGGGTATCACTGCTTCCATACCAAAAGATAATTTGAATGGTGTCTCTCCTGCCGGCCCCCTAGGGGTAGTGTGATTCGCCCATAGTACATTTGGTAATTCATCTGCCTAAGATCATTTTTCCTTTCCCAACCTCATTTTTAAATCCCAAAGTATGATACGGTTAGTTACTTTAGTTTGGCCATTGCTCTGAGGGTGTGCCACTGAAGTGAGTCGATGTGAGATTTTATAACTGTCACAAAAATTCTCAAAGCTGTGGTTATCGAATTGCCTTCCGTTATCGGTGACTATCACCGCGATATCCCAAAATGGCAGATTATATATTTCCATATGAAACTCTGTATCTTGGCGATAGTTATAATAGCTAGTGGCTCAACTTCAACCCATTTCGTGAAATAGTCTATGACCACTAACAGAAATTTTCGCTGACCCTTAGCAATTGGCAAAGGACCCAGTATATCCATCCCTCATTGATAAAATGGACACACTGCATAAATTGCTGGCTGTGGCTCAGCTGGATAATGAATTATATTGCCAAACCTTTGACAAGCGTCGCATTTTCTTACCAGTTGCTTAGCATCTTGCTTCATTGATGGCCAATAGTATCCTTGCCTTAAAATTTTAAAAGCAAGGACATCTCCACCCAAGTGATTTCCACACATATCATTGTGTATTTCAAATAGGACCTCAGCTGCTTCCACTGAACGGAGGCATTTCTGATAAGGCACAGAGAATCCTCTTCGATATATTTTTCCATCAATTACAGAATACATAGCAGCTCGCATCCTCAAGCGCTTTGCTTCAGTTAGGTATGTTGGTAGAGTACCTTTTGTGAGATAATCCAAGATTGGGTTTATCCAGCAAAACTCCTCGTTCAATTCAAGAACAACAATCAATAACGCCATGCTAGGCTCACCAAGTATTTGAACTCTAGCTGTAGCTGAAAGATGTTTCTGATTGGCTGATGCTAGCCTGGAGAGAGCGTCAGCCCACTCATTCTTCTTTTTTGGGACCATTGTAATCTTGAACTTTTTGAATTTTTACTGCAGATCTTTTACTTTTATCAGATAAGCAGCCATGTGTCCGTCGTTGGCTTCATATTCTACATCATTATTAGTGGCTGGAAATTCAAAGCAAAGTGAATATTTAAGTTCTTCATCATTTGGAGAGAGAATTATGACCACTGCTTCGGTGCCATAACTGTTAGATGATCCATCTACATATCTTATCCATGTTGCT
This sequence comes from Forsythia suspensa, assembly GCA_023638005.1. NCBI lineage: Eukaryota > Viridiplantae > Streptophyta > Magnoliopsida > Lamiales > Oleaceae > Forsythia > Forsythia suspensa. Next base: position 34,775,758 of record CM042674.1, read on the forward strand.
TTGTCACCTACGAGTGGTTCTTCAGGAAGAGTGAGTTCTGCAATGAAATTGGCTAAGGCCTGTGCTTTTATTGTTGTGCGTGGTTTGAAACCAATATCAAACTCGCTAAGTTCAATGGCCCATTTCAAAAGGCATACGATGTCTCCTACTATGCAATAGCTTTTTAAATGGTTGGTCAGTCATCACTTGTATCTGATGGGCTTGGAAATACGGTCTTAACTTTCTGGCTGCCACTATTAAAGCTAAAACAATTTGTTCGACTATGATGTACCGTGTTTCTGCTCCTCTCAGTACTTGACTCACATAATAAATAGGTTTCTGTACCTTCAAAAGGTCTTTACCAACACCGCGCTAACAACGTGAAAAGATACTGCTAAGTAGAGGCTTAGCTTATCTCCAGGGTTGGGGCGAGCTAATACTGGCAGTTGTTGTAGCAATTTTTTTAACTGTTCAAAAGACTACTCACACGCTACTATCTGTTCAAAATTGTTAGACCCTCCTACTGCTTTGAAGAAGTGATTACATTTATCCGCAGCTCGTGACATGAAATGATTGAGAGCTGCCACCCTCCCAGTCAACTGTTGAACTTCTTTCTTGGTAGTTGGACTTTTCATATCTAAGATAGCTTGTATTTTGTCAGGGTTTGCTTCAATGCCTCGGTGTGTAATCATAAATCCTAAAAATTTTCCGCCAGATGTGCCAAACACACATTTTTTAGGATTTAACTTCAGTTTAAGTTTTCGAGCAACACTGAAGACCTCATTGAGATCCATTACATGATCTTTTACTAATTTGCTTTTGACCACCATGTCATCTACATAGGCTTCAACATTACGACCAATGAGTTCTTGAAATCCCCGATTCACCATCATTTGATAAGTAGCCCCTGCATTTTTTAATCCAAAGGGCATAGCGGTATAGCAAAAAGTTCCACTATCAGTGAGGAAAGAAGTTTTTTCTTGATCACCTTTAGCCATGGAGATCTGATGGTAACCAACAAAAGCATCTAGGAAGCTTAGCCTTTCATGTTCTGAAGTTGCATCCACCAGATGGTCTATCCTTGGGAGAGGATAAGAATCCTTAGGACAAGCTTTGTTCAGATTTGTGTAATCTACACACATCCGCCGTTCTCCATTTGATTTCTTTACTAATACCACATTTACCAACCATTCAGGGTAGTATACCTCCCAAATAAAACCAGCTTTTAGTAGTTTCGTTATCTCCGTAAAAATGGCATGTTGTCGTTCGAGAGCAAATTGTCTTTTCTTTTGTTTAATTAGTTTTACTCCAAGAGGGATCGCAAGTCTATGCTGAGCGATCATAGGGCTGATCCCATCGATATTATGGGGTCTCCAAGCGAATACGTCTATATTGTCGGATAAACACGCCAATAGTTTATGCTTTTCTTCAAGATCTATCCCGCCTCCAATTTTCAAAACCTGACCTTCAGTTGTAACCACATCTTCAGTGAGTTCCAACGGTTCGATTCGTCCATTAGGCTATTCAACATAGAGCATCATTACCGTATTTTTGATAAGTATGCTGTCTACATAACACCTCTTTGATGCCTGTTGGTCACCTCTGACACATCTTACTCCCCTACTAGTGGGAAACTTCATCACCTGGTGGTATGTGGAAACTACAGCCCTAGCTGCATTCAAAAGTGGGCGACCATAAATTGCATTGTAGGCCATAGGAGCTTTTACCAACAAAAAGCTAGTCATTATTACCATGCTAGCTGGGTAACTACCCAAAGTTACTGGCAACTCAATTGTTTCCTCCGGTATAACAATGGCTCCTCCAAACCCACGGAGTGGAATAGTGACAGTTTGATCTTGCTAAGTGAAATCTTCAATCCTATGAAAACTCTCCAGGACATGATGTCAGCCGCACTACCATTGTTCACTAGTACTCTCTTCACATCAAAATCTGCAAAGTTGGCAACTATTACTAGAGCATCATCATGTGGATAGGCAACACCTTCCAAATCCTCATCATTAAAGGTGATATTCTGGCTGAACCTTTTATTTTTATCTATCGAAGTAGATCTATTGACTCGAGCATAGTTCTTCCGTGCTGAATTAGAGTTACCTCATACGGCAATGCCACTCACGATGACATTTATAACTCCAGCGCGATGGGATGGTTGTTGTCGATATTCAGCCTCTTTTACCTTTTCTTTATCCATTTTTACAAATTTGGACAGGTGTCCTCTTTTTATAAGTCTTTTTATTTCCTCCTTCAATTGTTTGCAATCTTCAGTATCATGTCCATGATCTTGATGAAATTTGCAAAACATGGTCTCATCTCTCCTATGTGGTGGCGTCCACATCTTTTTGGGCCATACAATCTCTTTCATATTTCGAATTTCCATCAGGACGTTAGTCCTAGATGTGTGTAGCGGTGTACTATACGCATCCTTTCCAGTGCTAGGCCGATTAGGACCTGGATGGCTCATTTTTTGTTTGCCCTTGTCTTCTCTGGGCCTTGGTTCATCTCGGGTCTTTCTTTTATTAGATTCAGGCTCTTTTCGATCCTTCATACCTTTAGCAATGAAAAAGGCCTCATCAGTATCACATATTTATCTCTCTCTTTAGCAACTCATGCATCGTATCAGGTGGGTTTTTAAAGAGTGACATTTTGAAAAGATGACTGTGGGTTCCATTCATCATGGCAGTGACTACAGCAGACATCTGTAGATCTTTAATTCCCAAAGTGGCCCTATTGAAATAGGCAATGGAATCTTTCAACAATTCGTCCTTGTCCTGGGTCAATTGCATCAGGCCTATTGCAGTTTTCTTAGCATGTTTGCTACTGGCAAAGTATCCAGCAAAATTTTTGGAAAAATCATCAAATGTACGAATTGATTTTGGAGGAAGGATGGCTACACAATCTCTGGCCTCACGCCTAAGTGTAGGCGGGAAAGCCCTGCACATGATTACATCAGGAGTGGCTCTCAACCTCATCAGATCGACAAAAGCCCTTAGGTGATCAACATGATTAGAGGATCTGTCGTACTTCTCCATTTTTGGTTGTTCAAAATCTCGTGGCAAGAGAACTGCCATTACTTCAAGAGAAAAAGGATCTTCTTCCAACACCATAGATTGTTGTCTACTTTCTTTTTTTGACATAGCCTCGGCTATTTTACGACTCACCATGTCCTCTAGTCGCTGTTCTAGGGTTAACATCGGTGTCTCAGCCAGAGTAGGTGTTGGCACCCATGACGGTTGTCCCCAAAGTGGATTTGGACCAGATGCCAGTGAATTGAAGTAAGGTGAAGAAGATGGAGCCAATGAAATTGGAACCAAGTTGTCCCCACCGTTGCTTCCATTCTTTCGGAAAATTATGAGCTCTCGGGAAGGAGCCTCTGGTGGTGAGGACCCTAAAGGCGAAGGGTTAGGACCCCAGGATGGAACATCTAGTAGTGAAGGCCCCCCTATGCGAAGGGTCGGGACCTTATGGTGTTGAGAAACTGTAGTGTTACGATCCTAGAGCAGAGCCGTTAAAGCGGCTACTTGAGCTTGCAATGCCGTAAGTTGAGCAAAGCAGAAGCAAACTCTTGTTGTGGGTGATTAGTGGCGGCGTTAGATTCGGTGTTTGCATCCCGACGAAATGGAGGGCGGTCGCATTCTGAGCTCTTCTGGTTCGAGCCATGACTTTATGTTTGGTTTTCCACAGACAGCGCTAATTGATGATTATATATTTTCTTCTCCTCTAAGTGCGGTAGCAGCAGTAGTGGAGACACCGCAAAAGGTGGTGGGACTTTGTCCCCGCTTCCACTCCGACGTGATAATCAAGATGTGGTTAACTCAAATATGCGAGAATAACAATATTGAGTATGTATGTTCTACCTTTACTTGGAGGGTTGATCTTCTATTTATAGGAATGATCTGCAGCTGTAGCCTTCAATGGTCATTAATGGCGGGTGTCTTTTGATCTCCTTCATTATTAGAAATTAATGAGGGACATTTCGTCTTTCTCAACTACTGATATTTCATATTCCCAATAGACGTGGGTAACTGTCGTTCTATAGATCACCTGTCTGATTAATTTGATGGCAGTTGGATTATGGTTGTCTATCTGCTGGAGGCGGGCATATGAGAACAGTGAGGCCGGCGGACTGATGAGGCGGGCGGACCGATGAAGCGGGCAGACACTTAAGGCAGGCGTCCCAAGGAGAGTAGCAGTTATCTACCAAAGTGTAATTATATTTATCATCAACTTGGAAAACTGATCTAAGTTTGAGATTGAGGCGATCATGTTCGTCTCAAGTGTTCTAAATTTGAGAATAAGATGAACTTGGAGTCTTAAGTAGTCCTAGTTGGAACACTAATCGAAATTTGAGATTGAGACAGTCATGCGATGGTCTAAATTTGATTTTGAGATGACCATTACTTGATCTGAATGAATGTAAGTTATGTTATTTTATTTAAGATTAACGCATGAAATCGAGCTCCAATTTTATAATGACTATATCAATTCCTTTAATTTTGCAAGACATACTATTTTTGGTTAGGACATGTCCCCCAAAAAGTTTCGGTAAAGTCAGAGAACCAATCTTTGGGCACATATGAAAGGTACAACTTAAATAAAAAATGCACTCTTGATTTCATTGGTTGTTAGAAGCTACATAAACATCTCCATTGTTAGAGTTGGTTTCATTATAGGCTAGGGCTGCTCCTCCTTCATTCTTAGATTTTTGTTTCAATTCTTCATGTCTTTAAGATTTTTGTTTCAACTCTTCATGTCTTTTAAAGAAATCCTTAGGCCCCTTTGGGAGTTTTTTTTTCATCGATTTTGACCGATTTTGGATGGTACCACTTATGAGAGATAGAAAAATCGGTGCTTATTAATTTTTGGAACCTTGAATTTTGGTGGCTTAAAACCACCTAAAACTAGTGTAGTGTAATTTAGGGTATATTTCTCAACCCTCCAAATCGGTGGTTTTTGGTGATTTTTCAAATTCTTTTTCCATTTTACCCTCTCTAAAATAATTATTTCTAAATCTACCTAAACCTAAAATACATACTTTATTCTTTATCTTCTCTCCAAACACATATTTTGCCCATTGAACACCATTGTGTTCTCATCTTCTACAGCAGCCAAATTCAAAAGACAAGACTCATTGGGTAAAAATCCCTTCTCTATTCTACTTCAATAATTTTTTTTATGTGCTATTGATTTATTTTTGAAATTTTTTGCAATCGAATATATATTTTCATTTCCAGATATTGATGTCTTAAATCTGAACTTTTTATATAGACTGTTATTCTCTTCATATCCATTGACGAGGATATATGTAATAGTATTTTTTAAATTTTTTTTAGAATTGCTGGATAATAAACTCTCAAGTATGAGTTCTACTGTTTTAAAAACCACTATTAAGAACCTCCCAAAATCGGTCCCCTTATAAACGTCACAAACCGGTACTTCAAAAAAAATCCATTACCGGTACTCTAAAACTTCCAAGAAGGCTCTAATGAAATGACATGTTTTACTAGAGAAATAGCATTTCTTGCTTTTTGCTTTATTCTTAGATTTCATTTCTTTTTATTGTATTTATTTTCCTTATTTGGATTACTACTTCTATCACCATTAGAAGATTCAAACTTCCCATTTTCCTTTACTAGCAAGTTCTCACCAACATTTTGCTCCCTTGTTATGCTTTCTATTCAAGTTCTATATTGATAATCTCAATAATTAAAAATACTCTACCATAATCTAAGGCTTTTTTTTTTGTCTTTATATTTATCACTTATTGAATTCAGCACAATCACAACCAATTGACCTTTTAAAAGTTTTTCATCCCGATCGGCTAGGTCTTGGGATAGTTTATTAAATCTATCCAAATTTTCATCTAAGTCAATGGCAGGATCTAGCTTAACGCTGAAGAGCTGTTTTAACAAATAGACCTTATTCGAAATTGTTTTTGTCTACTTTTACACAAAGCAGCTATAGTTTTAGTTTCTCTTACTTTTCTAATGACGCTATCAGATAAGTAAAGAAATATTGAACTCCAAGCAACTTCATCATATTCTTTTCTCTTATTAGCATCAATATCAGTAAGTCATGCTTTCATTTTCTGGCGCCACATTTTCCATTAAACACTTCTAACTCAAACTTAGAGGAGGCCATTATTACTGATTACAATCAGTATACAAATCAAGTAGATATCATCCACAGAGAAGTGTATTTATGTGCAAGTGATTTTACTTATAATTACAAAGCGTGTTTTAAATAATTCATAAAAACACTAGTTATCTATTGTACAACGAAATACTTAACACGCTATAAATCACTTTGTTACAGAAAGGTATTTTCAAGAAGTATCGAAGATAGTACAATCTATTAGAGAATTAAATCATTGTAATTAGTTTTCCTTAATCATTGTAATTAGTTGTCTTTGTAATTAATTGTAATCCCCTAATCCTTGTAATTAGTTGTAACCCCCTAATCCTTGTAATTAGTTCTAATCCCCCAATCCTAGAATAGTTTCCATATTCTTGTGTTTTGGATGTGTATATATATCCACTCTTAATCAATGAAAAACAAGCCATTGTTTTCCAATACTCATCTCTCTATTTCAACATGGTATCAAGAGCCTAACTTTCTTGGGCGTATTTTCTCTTCTTTTTTTTTCCAGCAATTAGCTTCAATCTTCTCAATGGCTTTCGATGCGACCTCCACTTCAATCAACGATCCTATCCCCATCCAAAACTCCCAGGATCCTCAACATCCCCTCCTTACAATCAATCTCTCCAATATCACCAAATTGTCATCCACCAATTATCTTACATGGAGCCTTCAAATCCAATCCCTTCTTGAAGGTTATAATCTCCATCACTTCATTGATGGAACTCATAATCCACCACCATCCACTATCACCGTCAATGGTGTTGCATCTCCAAATCCTGCATACACAACCTGGAAGCGTCAGGATCGTCTCATCTTTAGCGCTCTCCTTGGCGCTATCTCTGTTTCACTACAACCGCTTATTGCCCGCACCACCACTTCTCTTGATGCATGGCAAACCTTAGCTAATACCTACGCCAAACCATCTCGTGGTCATATTAAACAATTGAAGGACCAATTAAAACGATGTAACAAGGGCTCAAAATCAATTAGTGAATATATGCAGGCGATAAAGACTCGTGCCGATGAACTTGCTCTTCTGGGGAAGCCAGTTGATGATGAGGATCTTATTGATTGGGTTCTTGACGGCCTCAGTGATGAGTACAAATCTATCATTGATGCAATTAATGCCCGGGACACGTCAATTTCTTTTGCTGAGCTCCATGAGAAACTTCTCAACAAGGAAGCATCTCTTCAGACTGCTCAACCATCTTTTCTATCACTACCAGCAACGGCAAATCCCACAGCCTTCCGAAATCGTCCAAATTGGCGTCCACCAGCCACCAATCCACAACGACCAGGCTCTACCACTGCGTTTTCTCCTCATGATCTACGCCAACCCAAACCTTATTTGGGTCGTTGTCAAGCATGCGGCATTCAAGGGCACACCGCCAAACGATGCCCGATGTTCCGCTCCTCTTGTCACAAATCAACAATCCTCGACACCTCGCCTCAAGGCTCTCGGGATATCGCTCCTCCACCCCGGCAACCACAAGCTAATCATGCTCGTTTCTCAAAGGCAACAACACTACTCCTACTTGGTCTTTGGATAGTGGAGCATCTCACCATGTTACGTCTGACTTGAGCAATCTCTCTCTTCATAGCCCGTATCAAGGATCTGATGATGTCATGATCGGTGATGGATCTGCCCTTCACATCACCCATACCGGTTCTACCACCATACCTACTTCCTCTCGTACCTTTACCTTACAAAACGTCCTTTGTGTCCCTTCCATGAAAAAGAACTTAATTTCGATTTATCAATTTTGCACTAATAACCATGTTTCTATTAAATTCTCACCCTCTGCTTTTCAGGTGAAGGATCTAAACATGGGGGCAATCCTTTTGATGGGTGAACCTAAGGATGGCGTATATGAGTGGCCAACTACATCCTCTTCAGTTTCCTCTTCACCGTTGCTTGCATTTTCCACTGTCAAGACCACTTCGTCCTAGTGGCACTCTAGACTAGGTCATCCATCATTTCCCATTATGAAAAATATTGTTTCCAAGTTTGCTTTACCATTTTCTAGTCGATTACTCTCTTCCATACATTGTAATGCTTGTTCTTGCAATAAAAGTCATAAATTTCATTTTCTTCCTCTACCTTAACCTCATCCCATCCGCTTGAACTTATCTTTTCTGATGTATGGACCTCTCCTGTTTACTCTGTTGATGGTTTTCATTACTATGTTATTTTTGTTGATCATTATACACGGTATATTTGGTATTATCCACTTAAACGAAAATCCCATGTGCATGATGTCTTTAATGCGCTTCAAGGCATTAGTCGAAAACCAATTTAAGCACAAAGATTGTTACCCTTTATTCGCACAATGGTGGCGAATATCAAGCCCTTAATAGTTTTCTCTCCACCAATGGTATATCCCATCTCACTACACCACCCCATACACCAGAACACAATGGTCTTTCTGAACGACGTCATCGCCATATTGTTGAAACCGGTCTATCTCTTCTTACTCATGCATCGATGCCTCTAACTTATTGGACTTATGCTTTTGCCTTCATTGTATATCTCATCAACCGTATGCCCACACCCACACTACATCTTTCATCTCCTTTTGAAAAACTATTTGAGTCTCAACCCAACTACACTAAACTTCTGGTGTTTGGTTGCTTACGTTATCCATGGCTTCGTCCTTATTCTCAACATAAACTTGACTCTCGCTCCACTCCTTGTGTTTTTCTTGGTTACTCTTCAACACAAAGTGCCTATATTTGTCTTGATCCGTCCACTTCTAAAACATATATTTCTCGTCATGTCAAATTTCTTGAAAACTCTTTTCCCTTTGCCATTCACCAATCCCATCTAGCTCGTCCAACCCCGGAGATCATTTCCAAATGGCTTCCCCGGTCCAAATTCTACCCATTTCAAGTGGCTCACTCAATACGCCACAAAGGGATTCTTCGTGTCAACATCCGTCACAAAATGCCCAAACGATCGACCGCCCCTCCTCACTTTGATCGACCGTCGCTCTACGTCCTGCAGATCTCCATTTACTCGAACACAATTCGGTTGACCACCAAGAAACCACAATGACCGTTTACCACTAGAACCACACAGTTCGAGACCTCTTTCTGTTTCAACCACAACTCAACCCACCTATCAAAATACCCATCCCATGACCACTAGAGCGAAAAACAACATCCACAAACCCTACCCAAGATGAATCTCACTCACTGTCCTTTCTCAACCATCGACATTGAGCCTCATAATATTAACCAAGCACTAAAAGATCCCAAATGGAGGCAAGCTATGAATGATAAATTTGATGCTCTTGTTCGGAATGGAACACGGGAGCTTGTTCCATCTACTTCTCGCAGAATCTTGTTGGATGTAAGTGGGTTTTTCAGTATTAAACGACTTCGATGGTTACGTTGGATGTGTACAAAGCCGATTAGTTGCTAAAGGTTTTCATCGACACAGGTGGATTATCATGACATCTTTAGTCCGCTTGTCAAGTCGACAACAATCCGCCTTGTTCTAAGCCCCGGCATCAAGAGAGGTTGGCGATTCTGCGGCAGTTGGATGTTAATAATGCCTTTCTTCAAGGCCATCTTTCCGAAGATGTCTACATGGCCCAGCCTCCGGGATTTGTCGATAGAGACTATCCAACATATATGCAAATTAAAGAAGGCTATATATGGACTTAAGCGAGCTCCACGGGCTTGGTACCTTGAACTTCGCCAGTTCCTCATTGAGTCCGGGTTCAAAAACTCTCATGCAGACACTTCTCTATTCATTCTTCACTCAGGAGACACTACTATATATCTACTTATTTATGTGGATGACATTATTATCGCAGGTACCAACACCAATATTATTCAGCGCTACATTGACCTCATGGCACAAAGATTTTCAATCAAGGATCTTGGTGCCTTGTCTTATTTCCTCGGCATTGAGGTTCTCACCACTCCATCTGGTCTGTTGCTTACCCAAAGACGCTACATCACTGATCTTCTTACCCAGACAAAAATGTTTGGTGCAAAACCTGTTGCTACACCACTTGTTACAGATGGAAATCTCACACTTCATTCAGGTACTGCTTTGACTGACTACACAGAATATAGAACAATTGTTGGTAGTCTACAATATCTTTGTCTCACTCGCCCAGACATAGCATATGCTGTTAACAAACTTTCCCAATTCATGCATCGTCCGACGATCGAATATTGGAATCTTTCAAAAAACGATCGCCCGATATCGTGTGGCACATTGACTCATGGATTATTTCTTCACAAGGAAAATCCACTTTCCCTTCATGCCTTCTCAGATGCAGATTGGGCTGGCAACAAAGACGACTATACCTCTACGAGTGCATATATTGTCTATCTTGGTCGTCATCCCATTTCTTGGTCATCCAAGAAACAGCGTAACAGAAGTTGCTCGGTCATCCACGTGGCGAGTATCGATCAGTTGCCGCTACTACTTCAGAAATCAATTGGGTTTGTTCCATTCTCACAGAGCTTGGCGTCACTCTTCCTATACTGCCTGTTATTTATTGTGACAATGTTGGTGCCACCTATCTCTGTTCTAATCCAGTCTTTCATTCCCGCATGAAACATGTGGCAATTGACTATCACTTTATTCGGGATCAAGTTCAATCAGGTGCTCTTCGTGTTACTCATGTCTCCTCCACAGATCAACTTGTCGATGCTCTTACCAAACCGCTTCCACGAAGCCGCTTCCAAGAATTAAGGGTCAAGATTGGCGTCTCCTCCGGAGCTCCATCTTGAAGAGGCATATTAGAGAATTAAATCATTGTAATTAGTTTTCCTTAATCATTGTAATTAGTTGTCTTTGTAATTAATTGTAATCCCCTAATCCTTGTAATTAGTTGTAACCCCCTAATCCTTGTAATTAGTTCTAATCCCCCAATCCTAGAATAGTTTCCATATTCTTGTGTTTTGGATGTGTATATATATCCACTCTTAATCAATGAAAAACAAGCCATTGTTTTCCAATACTCATCTCTCTATTTCAACACAATCTTATTTTTAGCAGATTTCACAGCATGCATTTTGCAAAGAAATACTTGTGCATAATTAGTTTTGATAACCAACAAGTTTACCCTCAAATTCGAGTTCTCAAAAGGGTTCTAGAATGGATAATTGGTACTGGGGCTACACACAGTGGTTTTATAAAATAACTTTTAAGAATTTGACTTTCAAGTCACACAGCATGCTAGATTTGTTGGATAATATATATTGAGAATACAAAAATATATATTCTATAAAAAGGACTTGTGTTTCATTCTTTGTTATTGTGCCCTTCATTATTTAAAGGCATTTTGCATCGGTCTATATTTTAAATAGAGAGTACATAATAAATTTCGAGTTTGTTGTTTTTGCTATTTGAAGTGCTTCTACCGCAAGAAGAAGGCCGTTGTATCTTGGGAGACGATTACTATTTATCGTGAGCACCTATACAGGGCAAATTCATCTTCAAGAGATAGAGTCGAATTCTAGAATCGGTCTACCAAAATGAATTATGCATTTTTAATTTCTGCAAATCATATCATATTGAATTTATGAAATTGCAGTATGGGGACCTATTTATAATAAACCAAAAGTTGTTTCTAAATAGACACATCACCTGAAATGACTTAATTGAGAAGATACAAGACCTAAAATGACTTGTTTGAACAATTGTGTCTGTACTTCTATACACGTGACACGTATCAAATTCGAATATTTTAATATTGGAGGATGAAAATTAAAATAAAATAAAATAAAATAATTATTTTATATTTATTTTGTCCAAAAAGAATATATTAGGCCAAACATGACCCACACCCACAGCCACGGCAAGTTGGTGGGTGGCGTGACAACAGGCGTGTGGGCTTTGAACCGAATTCGATAGCATGTAAGCCTTATTCCCTTTAAAGGCTTGCGGTGGCCCTTGGGGCTCAAACCCAAATCCAAATTAGAGGTATATGAATTGGTCACAAATCATGTCATCTTCCTATGTGGGATAAAGTTTTTCACTTGCTCTAATATTCAATTTCCACTTTCAAGTTGTTAACTTTTGCTATTAATTTCTCATTCATTCAAAAATATTTTGCGAAACCAAATGTATCACGAGCATCTACTCAATGAGTAGAATGCATTCGACTATAAATTTAAAGCAATCGGTTATCGAGACTCACCCAAATATTTGGTTAAAATTGGTCAAACCAATTTATAAATAACTTATTTCCAACAATCCTCTACATGAATGGAAATTACCATAAATATGCAAATGCTAAAAGAGAGTACAATCGAAAGTTATTACATCGGGAGAGGTGGCTTCGGCTTTGAACCTTCTTAGTGAAATACTATAGAATTTACTTGATTAATCAGTGAACATGATGTCTTGAACTGTTCAGATGTTGGTGTAAACCAAGACAACAGTTCTCATTTTAGCCTTGAACAATTTCAGTTTTCATGTCGTGTTCATTTTAGCCCTGAACAAATCTTGGGTTTCATAAGTGTTTTAGAGAATTTAAGCCTCAAAAATTCTTATAGAAGCGGTACCACTTCACACTTACATAGGTGATCTCCTATTAAGAGTATTCTGTCATACTTCACTTGGTTAATCCAAATTATAGGAATCATTTAAAGTATTACTTATCCTAATATACTCTGTAGAAAGTATTTTTCTTATCATAGAAATGGGTAGGAGATAACTCCTAAGTGCTTAAATTGAATATTCATAACTTAGTTGTCCCATTGAACCAAGATGTTGGGATCTCCAGTCAACAAAGTTGGATTACTATTATAAGGACTCTTGCGTAGTAGGCTTTTAATCTTATTCCATTCAACAAATAGTATACTTGATCTCTTGGTAAGCCTTTTGTAAACGAATCCGCGAGATTCTCCTTTGATTTCACGTAATCAATAGAAATAATACCATTTGAGATCGATTACTTAATAATATTATGTCTTCAACGTATATGTTTAGACTTACTATTATACATACTATTTTGTACCCTTCTGATAGTCGACTGACTATCACAATATATATTTAATGTAGAAACTGGCTTAGGCCAACATGAAATATCCTGTATGAAATTACGAAGCCATTCTGCTTCTTTTCCAGTTTTATCTAAAGCTATAAATACATATTCCATTATGGATCGAGCTATACAGATTTGCTTTAAGGACTTCCAGGACACAACAACTCTACCAATGGTAAAAACATAACCACTTGTGGAATTAGAATCTTTTATGTCTAATATCTAATTGGCATCATAATACTCTTCCAATACAGCTGGATATCTTGAATAATGTAATCTAAAACTTAAGGTGTATCTTAGATATCTAAGAACTCTATTCAAAGCCTTCCAATGGTCATTGCTTGGATTACTAATAAATCTAATCAGTTTGTTAACTCCGTATGCTATATCCGAACGAGTGTAGTTGATAATATACATTAAATTGTCTATTATTTGAGATTACTTCAGTTGAGATACAGATTCACCTTTATTCTTAACTAAATGTAGACTTAAATCAACTGGAGTTTTAACTACTGTCATCATACATATTAAACTTCTGAAGTACCGTTTTAATATAATAAGGCTAAGATAAGACAAGTCCATCAGATGTCTTAGAAATTTTAATTCCTAATATGACATCTGACATATCCATATCCTTTATGTCAAAATATTTTGTCAACATTTTCTTCGTAATCGTGATAATATCATTATTACTACCCATAATAAGCATGTCATCGACATACAGACATATTAACACATAACGTTTTGGTGTGTTTTTTATATAGACACATTTATCACACTCATTAATTTTAAAACCATTTGACAACATCGTTTTGTCAAATTTTTGGTGCCACTATTTTGGCGCTTGCTATAATCCATATAATGACTTAATGAGTCTATACACTTTTTTGTCTTGTCCATGAGCAATAAACCCTTCAGATTGTTCCATGTATATTTCTTCTTCTAACTCTCCATTTAAGAATGCGGTTTTACATCCATTTGATGGATCTCGAGATTATGCAATGTTGTAATTGCAATTAAAAATCGATCAAGGTGATCCTTATTACCGGTGAGTATGTATCAAAGAAGTCAATGCCTTCTTTTTGTCTATATCCTTTAGCTACTAACCGGACATTGTATTTATTAATAGATCCATCATGTTTTAACTTCTTTTTGAAAATCCACTTACAGCCTAAAGACTTATTTTTCGGTGGAACATCAACCAATTTTCAAGTGTAATTTTGCATAATAGACTCTATCTCACTTTTGATAGCTTCTTTCCAAAACGGCACTTCTGGAGTAGACATTGCCTCATTAAATGTCCTAGGATCATTTTCTACCATGTAGGTTAGAAAATTTGGACCAAATGATGAAGATGTTCTGGTCCTTTTATTGCGCCTAGGTTCTTCATCACTTGCAGTATCATAAGTTCATTTATTGGAACTTAATTCTTTCTTGTCTTTGCATGGAAATACATCTTCAAAAAATGCAGCATTCCTAGATTCAATGATAGTACCTTTATATACGTCTGCAATGTCTGACTTGTGAACAAGAAATCGATATGCACTAATATTGTTAGCATATCCGATAAATATACAATCAATTGTTTTATGTCCAATTTTAACTTGTTTAGGCATTAGTACTTCAACCTTAGCCAAACACCCCCACACTTTTAAGTATTTATAGGTAGGTTTATGACATTTTCATAATTCATATGGAGTTTTATCATTTTTCTTTTGTGGTATCTTATTAAGAATAAAATAACATTTGCTAAAAGGATAGCTTCCCCCTATAAGTTCTGAGGTAAGCTTGAACTTATCAATATAGCATTCATCATTTCTTTAAGAGTTCGATTTTGCGCTCAACAATACCATTTAACCGAGGTGAATAAGGTGCCGTTGTTTGATGAATAATACCATATTCTGAACAAAATTCTTTAAACGGTGCTCCGTATTCTCTTTCTTTATCACAACGAATAATCTTTATTCGTTTGCTAAGTTGATTTTAAACTTCATTCTTATAATGTTTAAAAACATCCAAGGCTTCATCTTTGCTTCTTAGCAAATAGACATAACAGTATCTTGTACAATCGTCAATAAAAGAAATGAAGTACTTTTTACCACCTCTAGTTTGCACAAATTTCAGGTTACAGATATCACTGTGAATTAATTCTAAAGATACAGTGTTTCTTTCAACAGAATGAAAATAAGTTTTGGCTAACTTAGCCTCAACACAAATCTCGCATGTATGATTAGGATCAAATTGTAGAGAAGGCAATAAACTTAAGTTCATTAATTTACGCACAGATTTAAATTTTTTATGCCCTCATCGACAATGCCATAAACAAGAAGACTCGACGATATAAGCAGAAAAAGATGTATTACTATTATTATTTAATTTCGGTACAATAATAAGGACATTCATCTTGAATAGTCTATGAGAAAGGTAACCCTTTCCCACATATACATCATTTTTAGTTAGTACATATCAGATACAAAGACCAATTTAAAATCATTCTCGCTAAGTAAAGACCCAGACACAAGATTCTTGCGAATAAAATTAATTAAGTTTTAGTGTCAACAAAACTTATATTTTAGTAACAAATAAAATTCGTCTTAAACTTGTTGGATATATATATTGAGAATACAGAAATACATATTGTGTCAAAAGGACTTGCGTGAAATACGAGATGATTTGTAGAAATTAAAAATGCAGAATTAATTTTGGTAGAGCGATTCTAGAGTTCAACTCTATCTTTAGGAGTATTCGGTAACCAATTATGCAGAGAAGGTGAGATCCCATCAAGGGACATTACAAGAATGGCTTTTGTGCCACAACGGATCTTTAAGACAAATTTGTCCTGTCTAGATGTTTATGGTAAATAGAAATCGTCTCCCAAGATACAACTGTTTTCTTCTTACGGTAAAAGCACTTTAAACACCAAGAACAACGAACTTGAAATTTATTATGTACTCTCTATTTAAAATATGGACGGATGCAAAATGCTTTTAAATAATGCATGGCAGAATAATAAAGAATGAAAGATGATTGAATTTATGAAATTCACAGAAGCGAGTGGATCTATTTATAATAAACCAAAAGTTGTGTCTGAACAGACACATCACCTTAAATGACTTAATTGAATAGACACAAGACCTTAAATGACTTTTTGAACAATTGTGTATGTACTTCTATATACGTGACACGTGTCAAATTCGAATATTTTAATATTGGATGATGAAAATTAAAATAAAATAAAATAAAATATTTATTTTATATTTATTTTATCCAAAAAGAATATATTGGGCCAAACCCTACCCACTACCCACGGCCCTGGCCCCGATCCACGAGCCCAGTCTGGACGACGATGGCACGTGTGTGTGGGCTTTGAACCAAACCCGATAGCATGTAAGCCTTATCCCCTCTAAAGACTTGCAGTGCCCATTGGGGCCCAAATCCAAATCCAAACTAGAGGCATATGAATTGGTCCAAAATCGTGTCATCTTCCTATATAGGATAAAGTTCATCACTTGCTCTAATATCCAATTTCCACTTTCAACGTGTTAACTTTTGCTACTAATTTCTCATTCATTCAATCGGCTATCGAGACTCACTCGAATATTTGGTCTAAAATTGGTCAAATCAATTTATAAATAACCTATTTTCAACAAGATTCACGTTAGATTTCAAGCTTCTCTCAAGGAACCTGTATAAAGGACAAATATTGGGGCCATAATGTAACAAAAAAGCATAGATAGCAAAAAAAAAACCCCTAAAGAAATGTATTATCTAGTAAAAAATACTTCAGATAATCAAGAAAATATATTGTTCTTACCAAATCTGCTTAAGATATACATTCACACTCTTTTAGCTTTTAGAAATAACTAGGTTCCTAATTACCAGATCTTTCAAGATTTATCACAACAGAATGTAAATCTCTAGAAAACACCAAGTTTCTACCTAAAAATGATCTGGTACGACTGTTGGTATTAGATCTAGTGTCACAAGGCCTTAATCAACCAGTGAAGTGTAGAAAATTACAAGTGAACATAGTATTTGTTTAACTGAAGATCCACTACAAAGCTATAGCACTGGTAAAATATGACCACGTAATAGAATCAAGTCTAGATTATAGTACGAAACCCTCTGGTTTCACAGAATAAAGAACTTTCAGAAAACCTCGAGATCCTAACAAATTTCTTACAGATATACAATCAAAACATCACAAAGATCACTCGCTTTCTATGTTTCCTCACCTTCACTGTAGCAACAATAGGATTATAGAAAACCTTAATTCCTCATAGAAAGAGAGAAGACAGAAGATGAGAGAGAGAGAGAGAGAAAAAGAATCTCCAATGCAACTGTGGATTGCTAACGTTTTATTTTTAGTCAACACCATCACATCTCCAATGTGGTTGTCAGGCCTCCACTAGGAAAGGATGGGGGGTTCAAATACCCCAACCATATATAAATAACTCATAAAAAATACATGGAAGAGGGACATAAAACCTGACCTCTAATCAGAAGCCCTAAACCAAACAAATAAATAAATAAATAAGAAAGTAATAAATAAGGAGGTACTACCTCCCAAACAATAAGTCCTAAAAAATCTATAGATCCTAACTGTAAGGAGTCCATGTCTATCAATATGAACTAAGATGTAGTAGCGCCAGTGATAAGTCCTGGCGTTGTACTCGAAATAGCAACGATGATCCCAATCTTCTAAAGCAAGTAAGTCAGCCACCTGGTTGCTCTCATGATAAACATGAGAAATAGTATCAAGGTCGAAGGCAGAGAGATATCTGATGTGGCAAAAAATAGACTGAATAGACCAAGGTTCTCCACCTCTGGTGATGCAGTGAATGGCCTAAGTAGAGTCGGCCGCAATCCATAAATCTGATAGTACAATCCTCCGAGAAAGAATGATACCATCAAGAATAGCCCTGAGCTCGGTCTCCAAAATAGGGCACTTGCCATATGAAGAGAAGAAGGCTGCGAACACATTGACCTGATGAATCCTTAATAATCCTCTATCCACTCGTAAATCTATCTTTGACGCATCCATCAATGTTGACCTTGTAGGATCTCACTGGTGAAGTACGCCAATAAACCAAAACAGGAAAAGGAAAGGATTGAGTAGTAAGAGAGATACCAAAAAGAGGAGCATTATCCATATCTCATCGCCAATAAATAACTCGAAATAAACGGCATGTATATAGTAGGAAGATAGTATGGTATACTCTCTAGATGATCCGTCTCGACTTTATAGAGATATCTCGATACTTAGCATCATTCCTCCAAGTCTGAAAAAACCAGAGAATCAAAAGATGAATGATCGTACGAATATGACCCGACCAAAAAGCCCGACTCGAGAAATGCCAAGATTGAAAGCGATACTGAAAACCCTCTATTGGTCGAAGGGTTATATGAAAAATGTAAGAAAAATGGTGCCAAACCTGGTCAGCAATACAACTGTCAATAAATAAATATTGAATAGTCTTAATAGCCGAGTAACACTGACAACGAGAAACCATATGACTCCCAATCTACCTCTGAATCACAACATCAATCGAGATAAGACCACCAAAGTCTCAGTAGAGAAGAAAGCGGTCGTGAGGGATAATAAAACTCCAAATTTTAGTGTATCTGACTTAAATAGCATGCCCCGTGAGAACTTGTCGCCATGCAGACTTGGTAGCAAATCTGATCCAAGTATCCTTCCACATAATCGATCGTGCACTTCAGTAGTGATAGAGATGCTCCATATCTACCCAACAATAATATATGGTACTAGTCAAGAAGTCTGTCAATGTTCCATCCAGTATCATTAAATAAGTCTCTAACCTAGATAGAAGAATATGTCTAGTGTGGGTGCTAATCAACTAATGTAGACTCGCCCATCCAAAGATCATGCCAAAAGAATATCTGTCCATGCCCTAACTGCCAAGTAATGTGTGTCTCCGCCTATGGGCCTATGTGCTTCAGCCTCTTCCAAACAGTTGTATCATAGTAAAGAATAGTAGCCAGCAAAAGATGGGTATCCTGACACTACTTACTCAGTAAAAATTAAGCCCATAATGACAGCTGAGATCTAAATAACCACCAGAGCTTTAGGAAGAATGTATCAACAAGATCCCGCAGTCTCCTAAAGCCCAGTCTACCTTCCTTAGTAGGAATACAAAGGTCATTCCATCTCTTCCAATGTAATTTGTGTGCATCGTCTCTGGAGTCCCAAAAGAACCTAGCAAATATGCCCTCTAACTTCTTCAAGATAGCCTTAAGAGGCTTCATAATTTGAAGAAGATAGAAAAGATAGAGGATAGCACTGATCGAATCAAAGTAATCCGTCTCCCAAATGATAAGAGCCTCGAGGCCCAACCAGAAATCCTACTCTGAACTTTCTAGACTAAGTCATCATACAAGAAGATCTTCCTAGCTCCTTTAAATAAAAGAACACCAAGATAAATGAAGGGCTGCTACTGATGACAAAACCCTGTCAGATTCTACAACCTGTGTATCTTACTAGTAGAAAATCTCCTAGGTAAGATAATTCCGCTCTTATCTCTATTCACCAACTGCCATGAAGTCCCCTCATAGTGCTCAATACCTTTGTAATATTCATCGATAGACTACTTCGGCCATTGGCAAAAATAATCATATCATCTGCAAATGACAAATGAGAGATAAGAGCATCACCCCCATGTCTGTATGTTATCGGATGTTATGATCACCCTCACAAGTCCAACGTGCCCCTGGCTTTTGTTTCCAAAGGCCTCCTCAATAGATAAAGTACGGTTTAGAACTACCTGAGCCTGATGCAAAGTATCACGATGGGAAAGAGAATGATATCTATCATGGTCTAACTCTGCCTCGTCCACTCTACACTCCGCATCCCTAACCCTCTGAAAAATATTACCAAATATTTGTTGATTCTACCAACGAAGGCCCTGTTTGAGCCTAAAAATCTTCTCCCAGAGAGCATCCATTCTCATAAGATGGGTAAGAAATGACCACTTCTGAGATACAAAGCCCAAAAAATCATGATGCCTAGACCAAACATTGAAGAATCGAAAAGGATGAGACCCCAAATCATCGTTAGAAAACCACTTAATCGAAGATGTGAGTGATCGAAGTGTTTCGGTTTAGATGACGAATCGAAAACTAAGAACAAATGGAGACAACCAATGAGTTAATCAAAATTTTGTCCAGACGCTTCCAAATCCTCCTATTTGTCCACGTATACTGACTACCAGAATACTCTGCATCTGTCAAACTACAATCTATCATCATATCTACAAAGTCTGAAGTGTCCCTATCATGAGTATTCCAACCAGTACGCTCACCATTGTGAGTTATCACATTAAAGTCTCTCCCAACTAGCCACGGCTCATCCACAGAAAAAGATATCTGGTGAAGACCCTCCTATAAATCCCTACGCCCAACCGGCGAGCAAAAACATAGATGGCGTAATAAACAATATTACTGGCTAATTTAGGATCCTCAACTTTAATGTGAAGAAATTGGGGGTGATCAACAATCGAAGTAACGGTAGTCTCCAAATTCTAAAAACACCAAATCTTATCTGACCTATTCTATAAGCCCACATCAAAAAAGAGAAATCGTCAGATAAAGTCAAAGTTTTTCTTCAAAACAAACGGCTCCAACACGACCAAAAATACACCTAATAAAGCCGAACCAATTTCTTAAGTCGCTCACTTAGTGGTAATCATCGCCCACACACAACTTACATTTTAGATGATAAAACTCATCAAAAAGACTGGCTCTGTGACGAAGCACATGATTGACTACGAGTCACCCATTTTACTAGGCGCATGATATCAGTAACTTTTGAATTTTTCTTCCTCTGCATTGCAATAAAACCATTTGCCTCCTACCACTCATCCAAACCAACTAAGTCATCAGAAGAATTCCTACGAAAGTGCCCCTGCTGGTGAACCTCAATAGGAAAAGAGTTATTAATTGAAAAATCGAAGTCTCAACATTCTAATTGCAATTGAGGCGTGGACTAATATGCAAATCGGTATCAAATGGCTCAATAGCCTGATCAGGTAATGGAATCTGAACAGGTATTGAGAAAATTACTGGCTCAACTGGTATGACAAACTGGATGTCTCTCAAGGAATTGACATCATGTGATCTAACAGGGGATCATAAATAGTGGGACATACTGGCTTTGATGCTACAACAGTAGGAATAATAGGAGGAAACTGATGGGTAGGTCCTACATACACAACAGGAGGTGGTATGACAACTAGGGTTTGAGCTAAAGAAGAACCAACAACTGGGACCCACTGCCTATGAGCATCGTCAACAACCTCTTTCCCATTACCCTTTTTGGCCTTATCAGTAGCTTGAACATCAACAGGCTTAGAAGCGAGTAATAATGAGCTTATGAGTCAAGCAACAAAAGGTTTAGTAGCACGGTTAACAATAGAATCTAATGGTGGGGCACCCACCGCACTAATCAATAATATGGCCCATATAATGGCACTTGGTAAAAAATGTGGCAACCTCTCATACACAATAGGTTGCCAAAACTACGGATTTACCACCGATCAATTCAAATTTTATCCGGGAGCTTATACTCCAAATTCACCTCAACACAAACCCCACGGCTTCACTAGGCCTCAACAAATCGTGATAACCTCATCAATCCTCAACGGCACCCCAACAATTTTAGATAAAGCAAATAAAAATTCATTTGTAAGCAAATGAACATGCAATAAAGAAAAGATATTCATACGGAAGAAGGTGGGCGTGGGTTGGGTTGGGTTGGGTTGGGTCGGGTCATTTTGGACCCAACCCAAAAGTTTCGGTTTGGCAAAAATTCAACCCAACCTAACTGCGAAATGGGTTGAACCCGACCCACACAAAGCGTCAGGCGGGTTGGGTCGGGTTTTTTTTTTTTTTGCAAAATAACAGTTTTAATTTTTTGGGCCATTACATTTACATGAGTGGACTACATGAGTTTAGCAAATTTTTTTTTTTTTTTGCAAATTCAAACCCAAAATGAGTACTACAAATTCAAACTTCAATAAATACTTCAAATGAGGTTCTTCATTGGAGTAGAAAAGAATATATATAATGATCAAAGGAGGTTCTTCATTTGCGTTCATTGGAAGCTAGAACCCCTTTTAAGCCCAACAATAATCATTTCATCAAGTCTTGTACGGTTAAATTGCTTTTCAACATGTTCTTTGTATGGAGGTTAGATTAAAAATAAATACATTCAAAAAAAAAAAAATTGAGAACTAATTAGTGGCGAAAAATCTATCATATTTGGGGGAAATCATTTTTTTCGTAATCACTGGCAATTTGGAGAGTGGAGAGGTACTTGAGAGATGATTCGTGGCGGTTCTAAGCGATCGCAACCTGGTACTGAGGAGGCTCGCTTGCATGGTGATCATGACTGGAGAGGTGACTTATAGCTACTAGCGGCCTGCGTTTTCTATTCGAGAGGATGAAGAGGTGGAGGGTCTGGTGGAGAGTTGGAGGCGAAGAGGAGATTGGAGGCCAAGAGTGTTAGGGTTGGTGTGAATTGCAAATGGGTCACTTTTTTCACGCGGCTGATTTTAGTTTAGGGCACCAACGGTCTAGGCCCATCGCTATTTCTTCCAATTTTTTAATTAATTATGTCGGGTTGGGTGGGTTTCTTGATCCAACCCACGACCTGACCCGACTTAATTTTTGAATTAAAAACCCGAACCCAACTCAATTACACTAAAAAAAACTGACCCAAACCGCTTGGGTCGTTTGGTTGAGCGGTTTGGGTCAGTTTTTGCCCAGTCCTACATACAGGAACAATGGAGGTCTCAGCATTAGGGTAAAAATCACAAGTCCACTTAAGTATACGCATAGGGCAACCTATAATAAACTAAAGTGGTTTAAAAATAAACGACTGTAATCATCCTCATGTGTTAAGTGTATAAGTATGTGCCTGTAATCGTTAAGTCCAAGTTTAAAATCACCACAAAATCCAAACTTCTGAAAACTATTACGTACCTCCACCATTTTGATCTTACGATGCGAAAACTTGCCTACAAGTGTGAACTTAAATGGCTCAGCAAGAGAGGCATCTTCATTAGATGAAATAACCAAAGCAGACTCACCACGATGTAAGTATGGATCGTTACCCACAAACCGGTGACAAGTAGAATCGGAGGATCAAGGATGAAGCAAATGACTTTCTCATACTCCGTTCGACCGAATAGATAGTCTATCGATCAATAACAAATGTATCATAAGTCAATTTGCCAGAATTCAGTATAGATTGAGCTTTCTAAGGAAAAAATATGGGCTCAAAGCAATCAGAGCTAAAAAATTAGGCAAGCAGTGGGCGGAAAAAAGCCAGAGGCGCGCGCGCATGCTGCACCGCTTGGTCGGCATGGGTGCACGCGATGCGCCATCTGATGATAGGTCGTGCATGACCCCTAGCGCGACTCCTTGGGTGATGGGTGGTCCGCCAACAGTGATCGCGACCAGCGAAAGAGAAGAGATTGTCACGGCTAGCGATGACTCGAGCTGTTGTAGCGATTGGATGCGAGCCCAGGAGCATAGCCGAGGGTGCACTATCCCATTTCGATCACCGATGATGCAAAAGAATAGACCGAGGTGGGCACGCCAAGTGAAACATCATATTACGATGCGGCTTGTGGTTGTGGGTTTAGGTCAACCCACACAAAAGACCCGACCGCAGATTAGCGGTGCTACACCCAGGCATCAATTTTACCGGCGGGCACTTCGATCGGTGGGTAGTCGGAGGGCACGCAGACTAGTGATGATGGGTGCGGCGGCACTAGGAACTGCACTTAGGGTTTCCACAGGCTGGAAGCTGTTTTGGGGCATAGGGCCATTGTGGTTTCGTGCGTGAGGCCGGTGGGTTGGTGAGGGTTAGTCGGTGAAAGGTGGCCGACCACATGGGAGTCCGGGTCCGATGGCTTGGGTGGCGGTCCAATTGATTGAATTGATTCTTGGGAAGGTCGTAGCATTATTGGGGACTAGTTTCTTTTTATCACATCTACAATTCATCAAAAGACCGTGGATTGCTAACGTGGTAGTGAAGAAATAGACAATGTCTAAAAAAATCTTGAATGTAATTTGTCAATGACTATGTCAAGCTAATGTGGTAGTAAAGAAATAGACAATGTCTAGAGCCCTGTCTAAATTCAGAAGTTATACACTGTCAAGGATTATGTCAAGCTAACATGATAGTAAAGAAATAGACAATGTCTAGAGCCTTGTCTAAATTCAGAAGTTTTGTTAGACATGCTGACTCAACAAAATTTAAATTTTATATGTATATTTAAATATATTTTTATTTTTATTTTAATAAAACAAAATACATCTAGATAGCAAGTCATAAACTTTAGCTAAGAAATGGAAGGAAATATATAAGAACTGAGACACTGATGTTTACATGTTAGGACACTCATGATCCTTAAGAAATTCCATATTGAAAGGGTTCTCATAGAAACTAGCAATGAAACACATGAAGATGGTATGAGTATATGTTTCAAGACTTCATTGAAAAATACGTCCAACAAGAGTTAAAATGTCTAGTTTAGACCACAATAGTTAAAAGTATGCTGGTATTGTGCATTTTAAATATTAAAGCATAGAGCTTCAGTAAAGGGAGAAGTGTAAAGTATAAAATACAAGAACAATTTATTAAATCTTTGAACTTTTAAGTCTTTTTTTTGTTTGAACTACTAATTTTCTTTTTTATTGGGGTTAATTATATTATATACCACGAATTTTATGCTCAATTTCATTTATGGCACCATACTCTAATTCGTTTTATTTATACCACCAAACATGAAAATTACTTTCAATTAAACTACCCGTTAATCGATGCGTTCATTGTGTGATTTAAAATTACGATGTGACATTAACAGGCCGTTAAATTGTTGATGTATACTAGTTTTGGACGGTTAACGAAAATTACGATATGGCATTAACGTGTTTGTAAAATTCGAAGTGGCATTAACGATCGTTGAGATAACCATAAATTTGTGTTACTAATCTTAATTTTAATCAACTCGAATTCACCGCTCATTAATTATCATATCAAACTCCTCTCTCTACACGTCAACACTTCTTCATCTCTATTTCACCTCCGATTCAATCAATCCATTCTCCACCAATTTTTGTTGCCGGACATTTTCGCCGCCACTGGAGATTTTTCTTTCTACATGTTCAAAGACAGAGAGAAAATTTGTATGAAAAAGTACTTTCCATTTCCTTTTTCCTTATTTTCTTTTCTCCAAACCCAATTTGCTAACTGATGATAAATATATTTCTCTTTCTCTGAGCATGGCGGCTACAGTGGTGGAGACCTGCAAAAGGTGGCGGGACATTTTTCTTTCGTGTCCACTCCGGTGTGATAATCAGTATATGATTAAAATATATGTGCAGAATAGCAATGTAGAGTGTATAAGAATTGTGTGTTCTCTTTTTACCTGGGGGTTGGCCTCTATTTATAGGTATGGCCTGCAGTTATTGATGATGGGTGTCCATTCATCTCTCTCATTTGATGATGGATGTCCCTTCATCTCCCTCATTTGATGACGAGTGTCCTTTCATCTCCCTTGTTATTAAGAGTTAATGAGGTATGTTTCATCTTCTCAATTGCTGGTGTTTCATCTTCTCAATTATCGATGATAACTGTCATTTTATGGGTCGCCTATCTAGCTTGTCTAATAGCAGTTGGGTCATTGTTGTCTATCTGTCAGAGACGAGCTTATGATACCAACGAGGCGGGCAAGTCGGTGAGGCGAGTGTGCCAGGACGTACCACTATTGACAGACAACATATAGCAGCTGTCATTATTTCTATCATCACTAACTAATCTTTGTTTATATTTTGTAATGATAATAACAAAAAAAATTCTATAATCAAGGGATGTAATAATCAAACTTATCTAATAATGGATGAAGGAAGACTAATCTTAAGCAAACTGATAATATCTTCATGCGTTTGATGATCGTGAACCCAAATTCTGGCGATTTCTCAAGATTTTTTCTTCTGTTGTCAGATTGATTTGGAGTTTATATCAAAGTAACATTTTTTTATTATCACGAGTATATAAATAAAGACTTTACCCAAAAGATGTTATATCTTTAAGCTCTCATGGCATTTCGTTACCCATATTTGTTACTTATGTAATATTATTTTCATTTGTTCATATATTAATATACATTGTTATGCTATATTGACATACGACATACAATTCATTCAGGTCTTTCAATGGAAATGTTACTACATATTGTGTTACATCTAATAAATTTCTTATGTTCATGTGTTAATATACATTGTTATACTATATTTACATACTGTAAATGATTTGTTCTAGTGTCTGCTGAATATTGTGTTATCTTTAATGAATTGCATCGAAAATCTTAACAGGTGCCGCAAAATGAAGAAAAAAAATTTGATTTTTGGGTCATGGACTGAATAATTTTGCAATAATCTCCGTTGCCGAAATGCTAACGGCAATTGTTGGTTGATGAAGTTGGCGTGGAGGATATAATTTAGAATTTGAATTTCAATTCAAGAGGATTTTTAAATTGAATTATGAGAAGGAAACTATTCCCGAAAGGAAATATCCCATAAAAAATGGAATTTTGAAATGCATGTATATTTGATACCAAGATTTGTTGGTATATTTGAATTATTTTTTCTGAACAAGTAGATATCAATTTTTGGGCAATAATTAGTGTGTGTGTGTGTAACTAAACAAATTAAAGATCAAATTGAAAAAATTGATAAGACCATAAGGACAGGAGTTTGTTCTACCATTCCTAATGCTTTTTGGAATAAGAACAAACATATTGTTACCCTTCCATATATTCCCAATTTTAATGAAAAACAAATACCTACTAAAGCCAGACCTATTCAAATAAATAAAGAACTCTTAGACGTCTGCACAAAAGAAGTCAAAGATCTCTTCGAAAAATGTTTAATTAGGACTAGCAAATCTCTTTGGAGTTGTGTTGTCTTCTATGTCAATAATCATGGAGAAATTGAGAGAGGTGCACTAAGATTAGTCATCAATTATAAACCTCTAAATCAAGTCCTTCAATGGATTAGGTATCCAATGCCTCAAAAGAAAGATCTTCTAAATCGTCTTCTCAATGTTGTTATCTTCTCAAAATTCGATCTCAAATCAGGCTTCTAGCAAATTCAAATTGATGAAAAGAATAAATATAAAATAGCTTTTAATGTTCCTTTTCGTCAATACAAATGGAATGTCATGCCATTCGGTCTCAAAAATCCTTTTGGTCAATACGAATGGAATGTCGTGCCATTCGGTCTCAAAAATGTCCCTTCCAAAATTCAAAAGATTATGAATGATATTTTCAATCCTTACCAAAACTTCTCAATAGTTTAAATTGATGATGTTCTTATCTATTCAGATAGCATTGAACAACATCTTCAGCATCTTCAAATTTTCCTTTCAATAGTTAAGAGAAATGGTCTTCCGTATTCGAGAGGAAAATGGTCCTATGTCAAACTAGTATTAAGTTCTTAGGACATGAGATTTTGAAAGGAAGAATTACTCCTATCAAGCGTAGCCTCGAGTTTGCCTCCAAATTTCCTGATCAAATCCTTGATAAAACAAGCCTTCAAAGGTTCCTAGGTTGTGTCAATTATATTTACGATTTCATCCCAAATATTCGACAAATCTGTGAACCACTCTACCAAAGGCTCCGAAAAACTCCTCCAGTTTGGTCAGACAAACATACCGAAGCAGTCAAGCTTATCAAACAAAGCGTCCAAACTCTCCATGTCTCAATATTGTTAACCCAAATGCTTCTCTTGTTGTTGAAACCGACGCCTCAGATATCAGTTATGGGAGAATTCTAAAACAATCAATTGATCATCAAAAGGAACAACTTGTTCGCTATCATTCGTGCATCCGGCTTGGTCCTCAAAAGAACTATTCAACTTTAAAAAAATGTCTTTCAATTGTTCTTTGCATTTCAAAATTTCAAGATGATTTGATTAACAAAACTTTTCTTGTTATAACTAATTGCAAAGCATCAAAAGATGTTCTACAAAAGGATGTCAAAATCTTGTTTCAAAACAAATTTTTGCCGATGGCAAGCAATTTTATCATGTTTTAATTTTTCAATTGAAATCATCAAAGGTGAGAATAATTCATTATCGATTTCTTAACGAGAGAATTTCTTGCAGGATAAATATGTCAAAGAAAACCTTCAAGAAGGAAAAACCCTAAGGAATACCTCCTCGAATGTTCAAGTTCAAAATCTACTCAAGCATTATCCTCGCAAAAATCCAAAGGTGTTTCTGTTTTCTCGAATCCTTTTACAGTTCTTGGAACCCTTCACTCACAAACAAAAGTTCCTTCAAATTACAAAAATGCTCTCAAATCTGATATCGTTCCTGGATCAGGTAAACTTCCAGAAATCAATACTAAAAAGTTTCAATATTTTACCAAAGGAACCGTCCTTCATGTTTTTGAACTCGAAAGTGAGTGGGCTAAATACCCTTCCCTCGAAGAATGCATCTTAAGGATTTTTTCTCTTCTTAAGAATAATGATCCATTCAATTTTTTAAATCAAAAATATCAAGTCCTCAATGAGTTCTTCTTTCTTCCACAAACAATTTATTAATCCCGGATGTGGTATGAAATAATTCTAAGGTCACAAAATCAGCCATTATATCTCACACCGCCAATAAACCAAATACTCACTGAATTGATTTTTCAAAAATTAAAATTCTCCAAGTCCTCACTCTTTCCGATTGAAATCAAGAACCATGGGAAACAAAAACTTTTTCCCTCAAAAATGGTCAAAAATCCTCTTTTTCCTATCATGATTACATCAAAGCCTGGTATAATGTTCTTTATTTCAGGCCTTCGAGTCATTCATGGTTCATCCTCTTTGATCCAAATTGTCCAAAAATATTTTCCAAATGGTTTCAATCCTGGTGGATTTATTTCGGTGCTACTGAAGAAATCCTTCTTATTCAAACCCTTGAAGGGTTCAATCTTTTTCATAACAAAGGGCTCAATCATACCCCTCAAGAAGATCTCATGTTCCAATTCTGCAAAACATTCAAAGTTGCATGGATCTTCTATTTGGAATTTTCAAATTTTTCCCATTTCGATAAAGATATACTCTTTCAAACGTATTGTTCGCAGATGCAAAGTCAAATGGTGGGAGAAGTTTAATGAATCAAATGCATGCTCAAAAGCCGTTCAATCATGGATCAACCAACAGGTTAAAACCAAAACAGTGCCGACTCTACTCAAAGTAACTTCCTTTTAAAGAAAACAAAAATTATGGCCCAACTTGCAAAATTTTCGGATCCGTAAGAATTTCTTTGTTTTGGTCCACAAAGCCGCATCAATGGCAAAAGCCGAGTCCAATAAGGTTTCATTGTCGCTTCGTAAGTAGGTTCAGATCTAGACTTTGTTCAAGATAATGAAGATGACTGCTACGGAGAAAATTTCTTTGAAAAATGATCTTATCTCTTTATCATTACTTTGCTGAAAAGCAAAGAAAAAATGTGGATAGATTTTCAAAAAGAATCTGACGCTCCTAGATTATTAGCATCTTCAAACAGTGACATCAATCAACAATAGTACAATGGTCGATAATCTTTTCAAAAGTAAACAGTGACAGCAATGATAAACAGTGACAAGTGGCCGACAACTTTTCAAAAAGAAGAACAGTATTTTCTACTTTCTGCCACTTTTCCAAAAGCAGAGATTCTTTGATCAAGCATCCAAGGTCCAAGAAGTCTATATAAGGAGACGTCTTCCTCTTGTATAGGTAGAATGTAATTTTTCAATTATCATTTTCATATTTCGAAAATCATTTGTAAGTATGAAATGTTTACAATTATTTCAGTCATATCAATACTATCAATGTCTATCAAATATCTTGCTGAATGTTCAATTGAAGCATATTTCAAATATATTTCTCAAATTTCTGATTTAGATTTTTTATCTGACATTTATGAATTGTTTTCTCAAATTTCCATCATTTAACTCAAGGCAACTCAAGAGAATTATTTTAGACAATCGTATTGAATATCTCCGTAGTCAACATTTCCTTTCTCATTTTCCCGATTCAGTGTTTCCTAACAAAGATTAATACCTTAAACAAATGTGTGATCATTTGCTCAAAATTACCCGTGCTCGTCCTCAATTGGTATCAGAGCCAAGTTCAAGCCATTGTGAGTCAAGTTCGACATCTTCTATTGGTCAATAAGTCCTCTATGTTGGAGAGCGTTGGAGTATCCTAGAGTCTCTCAGGCGTTGGTCGACCAAGGGTAGAATCCCATTTAGGTGGTCCCGTTGAGATTGGATATTACGTCAACCAACCTATCGTACTTATTTTCCAAAAAACGGGTATCAAACTTCGTTCATTATGTCTTGGTCTAGGTCTTGGTTCAATAGATCTTGAAGCATGCGTAATCCTAGAGAAGATTCTTTCAATAATGAAAATGAAAATGAGGAAATTGACAATCGACAAGAAAGCCTCAATGTTAGAGAAGTTCAAATAGCAGAAATTGAACAAAGACTTCAAAATTGGTCAATTCCTAAAATCGATCAAAAAACAATCTATGAGATAGGAGTGTTTGATTTCAAGACATATTATGCAATTAAAACATGTGAACAATCTATATCAATCAAACAAAATTTTGACGCTTTAAGATTACTCTCTAGGGAGACTATCTTAAATCATAGACAAAAATGTAAATATTTACATGTTGGATTAGTTCAAGTAGCAGTTAAGCCTCTATTTAGACTTGGATTAGATATTCCAATATACATTACTCTTAGAGATAAGAGATTTTCAAGATTTTCAAGCTCTTTACTTTCAATAATTGAATCAAATCTAGAAAATGGTCCGTTTTACTATAACCGCTTTCCTAATTTCTCATTAGATCTTTCTGATGATTCAATAATGAAATCTTTATGTTTAGATATACAGACCAAAAATCTTGATCTGGATGTTAGATCCAAAGCTATCTGTATAATCTACCGTATTTATTACAAAGTTATAAGTACAAATATGAGTCCAAGAGCTCTTAGAAGCATGAAACCCTCTTAATTGAGATCAATCCCTTACATTCAAATGTTGCAATTCCAAGAAGATAATCATGGGATCAAGTAACTCAAAATCCTCTTTAGACGTTTGAAAATGAACAACCTCCAATAAGAGAAGTCCCGAGAACAAAATTAAGGAAAATCACCGAGTTGTCAGATGGAAGTGTGCAAGTTCAATTTGCCCCTTCATCATCAACATCTCGCTCTTCCTTTTGTTCCTTCCGTCCAGAATCCTTTCAAACTTTCAAACAAGCTGAAAAACAACCCTCTGAAAAGTTCAAAGGTGTTGATTTTTCTCCTAATATCCCAAAAACTCATTATTCAAAAGAATATGAAGATTCAACCCATCATAGCTCTAAATCTCCTACTCTTTCTGATATGAGATCTCAAAAAAATCAATTAAATGTTATCTCTTCACAATCGATAGAAAGCGAGAATTCAAAAAAGATAAAGATCCAATTGTCAGATCTTTTCGCAAAATGTTAAAAAGGTTACATTCAAAAGAAGAACTAAAATATCTTTGGGAAGAATTTTATTCTTATCCGGAAGACGTTAGTTTCTTCGAATGGGCCTATATCAAAACATTTAAACAAAAACCAACAATTAACAACACTCATAATAAATCAAAAATATGGAAAACTTCTTCCGAAAATACTTTCCAATCTATCCATCCTCCTTTTGAAGAAATTATTGTCCGTAAAGGAGATGTCAAAGTCACTTCTTCCCCTCTTAAACAAATCTCCGACAAATGAGAACATGAAAATCCAACAATAAAAGATATTAAAAATATTCAACAACAAAACAACCATGCAAACATTCTCCTTATTTTGTCGCTACTCAATTAAACCAAATTGATCATCCCGTCAAAATATCATCCCGTCAAAATAGAAAAAATTGAACAAATAAACCTAAAGAAAAGGGTAAAGAAACCTTAAGTACAAATACTCTCTTCAAATCTAACCTTCGAAAAGGCTCAATTAGGTCCAAACTCCTCCGATATATTTCAAGAAATAATCAAACAACTTCAAAATAAAGAATCAACTTGTAAAATCAATGTTATCGATTCTATTGACAAAATTCAAGAACAATTTGAAGAATTAAAAATAAACAAACAAACTTAAACAAGAAAATTATGGAACACATAATCTTCCTTCTTTTATTCAAGGCCAACCTTTCCTAATATGCTAAGCGAAGAGCCTAAACCTCCTCAAATATATTTCTCTGGTCTTGAAAACGTATCTTAGAATATTGATGGTATGACCAAGCAACAAATTCTTCAAACAGTAACAGAAATGTCAATGGCATCTAGCGCTTACACCGCTAGAGGAAATACTGACAAAGTTGCTGCCACGAATATTGCTTGTGGTTTTGCTGGTCAATTAAAACATTGGTTGTTTAACTACCTCACCCAAGAAAAACGTAATAAAATTTTTAATGCCGTCAAAACAGAAGGTGATGACCATTTAGATCCAAATAAGCAAGACGCTGTTTATACACTCTTGTTTACTATCATCAAACATTTCGTAGGAGAACCCTCTTCTTTTATGGAAAGATCATCCGAACTCCTAATGAATCTTACATGTCCAAAATTATAAGATTTCGGATGGTACAAAGACATTTTCCTTCAAAAGGTTATGTTACGTGAAAGACTATAATTCAGCTTTCTGGAAAGAAAGATTCATTACAGATCTTCCTAAACTTTTTGTTGAAAAAGTCCGTGAAGCCATCAAAGATGAATATTCAATAATGCCATATGATGATCTCACATATGGTCAACTCATTGGGTTTATCAATAAAGAATGTCTTTCCCTTTACAATGATTTAAAACTCAAAGCAAAGCTCAAATGGAGAGAATGAAAGAACTTGGTTCTTTCTGCGAACAATATGGATATGAACGTATCCATCATCCTTCTAGAAGTCATAAAAAACCTCAAAAATACTTCAAAAGTAAAAAATTCTACAAAAAGACTTTTACTCCAGATTATTACAAAAAACAAAAAAATCCTAGGTTTAACAAATATAATAAATACAAGAGAAAACGTGATAATTTCTAAAAAGATAAATCTTTCAAAGATCCTCCTCTCCATGATCCTTCAAACACTACTTGTTGGAAATGCCAAAAGAAATGACATTATGCTAACAAATGTCCTTTAAAGAAAAAGATCAATAATCTTCAAATTGATAATGAATTAAAAACTCAACTTTTAAATCTTATCAACTCCTCCGATTCTTCCGATTCCGAAGAAATTATCTATAATCTTCAAGAAGATTCAAATTATAGTAATAATTCGTCATCTTCTTCGCAATCGTCCGATTCTAAGAAGGAAGGTATGCAATTGCAAAGACAATTGTATTTGTGAGACTAATTCTATCAATGTCTTAACTTCCAAAAAAAAAAAGGTTAATTCAAGACATTACCAATCAAATTCAAGATCCTGATCTCAAACAAAAATTTAGCCTTCTCATTGAGCTAGAAAAGGAGAAACCACCTCAAGTAAACTATAATATCAAAGATGTTTTCTATAGATTTAAAAAATCTAATAAACTTTCTTCAAGTCAAGATTTACGTGATAAAATTAATCAAATGAAAAGTCAAATATCCCAACTTGAGAAACAGTTGACTGATCTCAAGTTTGAAGTTTCTATCATCAAAACTTACTCTCCTCCTCTCGATAAAGAAAAAGAGAAAGTTAAGCCCTCTTCCAGTTCTTCTAGTTCTTCTTTTGACGACGAAAGAATTTTTAATACACCTTTTTAAGTTCAAAGTCCCCTCGATGAAGAACAATCTATGAATGTTATTAGTCAAATTCGTCTACAAAAATGGTAACTAATGCAACAATAGTTATCAACAAAGAATATAAAATCAAAACTAGAGTTCTTCTAGATTCAGGTGCTGATCAAAATTGCATTAGAGAAGGTTTCGTCCCTACCAAATACTTTGAAAAAACTACTAAAAACCTTTATGATGCTAGTGGAAAGAGTCTTAATATCAATTACAAATTAACAAAAGCTCACATTTGCAATGGAAATATTTGTTTCAAAAGTAGTTTCTATCTGGTCAAAGATCTTGATCAAAAAGTTATTCTTGGTACTCTTTTCCTTGTTCAATTATATCTAATTTCTGTCATAGAAAAAGGATTGAAATATAAATATCTCGATCAAGAGATTTTTTTTTTTTAATTTACAAACCCTCCTACCATTAGGGATATCAATCTAATCAAAGAACATTTAATTACAAAAATAATTAACAGTATTAATCTCAAAAGACAACACATTAAATATTTAAAAAGAAGATATCAAGTTTTCAAGAGTTCTAGAACAATTAGAAACTAAAAAAATCAAAGATCAAATTGAAAAAATTGATAAGGTCATAAGGACAGAAGTTTGTTCCACCATTCCTAATGCCTTTTGGAATAGAAAGAAACATATTGTTACCCTTTCGTATGTGTGTGTGTGTGTAAATTACCTATAAAAGATTGTAATTGACACTTTTAATTAATATAGCTTTGATTCAAATTCTTTGAACAGTTTTTTATATTAAATTAACAAATTGCAGTCAAGATATTATTAATTCAAGGATGAATCGTGAATTATAAAATAATAGTGACGACATCATTGTCCAAAAATATTTTCCCAACATGAGTACACTTATATAAAACTAGTTAAGTATATGTGCATTGTATGTGATTTTGTAATAAAATTGTGAATTTATTTTTGTTTGTTAAAATTTTTAAATAATAAAAGTTCGATGGTTATTTCTTTATTTTATTTATCCATCCCTCAATTAGTACATCGGATCACTTGGATTAATAAATTATAGAAATTGACAATTTACTTGGAAATTCGAAAAAAAACAATGGAGTTTTGAACATGATTGATCATGAACTTCTGAAAAGAGGCTCGAGACAGCAATAATCAAGTAAATTTTAGTTTTTCAAGAATTAAAAGTATTGGATTTATATTTCATTCGATTGCCGATCTTTTGAACTTGAAATCAGTCTTTGGTTATTTTTTTTGTGCTTGAAGTTGATTTTTGTTAATATGGGTACACTTGATATATTAGATGTCGTTTTTATATAAAATTCTAGTAAAAACCTTAAAAACTTCAAGTACCGTCATATTTTAAAATTAACGGATTGTAAGGAAATCATTTCAATTTAAAAATAACAGTTCAAACATATCATTTTAAACTTTTATAATTAAAGTTCAAGCATAAAAAAATTAAAATTGGCATTTCCACGTAAGGGGATGCGTTGATAACCCAAGAATAATTAGTAATCATTTGTATATCTATCTTTCTTGTATAAAAGTTAAGGCATAAGTAAAAGCTCTCTTTACAACTCTATTCACTTGGTGCTCCGTTGTCACTGTGTGGTATGTTGGTTTTCTAAATATCTTTTATTCTAAGGATTATGTATCTATTAAAGTTATATATGTCTTCAATGTAACGTGTACAAAATTGTAAATATGTAATGTGTACAAAAGCTTTCAATTTTACCATCCATACCATGATAGAGAAAAATCATAAATTTACCGATAATAAAATTTACAATAAAACTCATTGTTCATCTTCATTTTCGCTTTCATATTCGTAGGGCAAAACTTTTCTTGATGGCATGGCATTATCAACAAATGTTGCAGAATCCACTTCTATTTGACAAATCCTAACAGCACCAAACAATCTCTTTAGTAATTTCTCATTCGACTGTACCTATACCAAGATACTCATGTCCACCGTCACTGCCATAAAGCATCCCAAAGCCAGACGCAAAATTGTAGTGGCAATAGCTGAGCCACCAACATCAACATCTATTTCAAGATAATTATGCCCTTTGTAGTAATACTAATTCAATGCTTTACCTAATAGGCACGCAGAGTAAGTTTCAACTATAGTTTTCATGATCCATGGTTCATTTACAATTTTGTTTACTCTTAAACCTACTATTGCGAAAAGCATCCGACCCATGAATAAATTGATATAATTGTGAATTGGAGTGAGTGTGATGATTAGAGTTGGATGCTAGTATTTCCAATTAATTACATTCAATTCATGAAATAAAGGGGTGGGTGTAGATGTATATGTAAAAAAATTTAAAGGCCTTAATTAATTAAGATTTAATTGAAACAATTTTAAAGGCTTTTGAAATTAATCAAGGATAAATTGGAAAATCTAAAATATGATGATATTTTGGTCCAAATTTTTTTATCCCTTTTAGAGCCTTTTAGATGTAGATGTATATAGCTGAAGAATTTTAAAAGCCTTAATTAATTAAGGTTTAATTGTTAAATGTAGATGTGTAGGTAAAGAATTTTAAAGGTCTTAATTAATTAAGATTTAGTGTGATAATTTTGCCATATACTTGATTTTAGGGTGTGTTTAATTGGTTTCTATGGAAAATGGTGGAAAATGAAAATATTTTCCATATAAGGTGGAAAAAAAAATCTACCAAAATAGTGAGAAAATATTTTCCAAGAAAGTGGTCAAAAGCATGATTTAAGTGATTGTAACTTGAAAATTATTTTCATTTTCCATGTGCAATCAAACAACAAAAGTTGAAAAATATTTTCCATGAATGTGACATTTTCATGAAAAATTGGCCAATCAAACACAGTCTTATATTAAAATTTTATATTTACTTTTCAACATTTTAAATTTTAAATGTAATATATGTAACACACATTTTTTATATGAAATATAACAAACATAACAAATGTAACAAGTGTTAAAAAAGCAAAATCAGTATTTTTAAAATAAAAAAAAAGTTAGATAGTAGTTTTTAAATTATTTTATATTTTGTGGTGTATGATTAAAATATTCCAAATTTAATTGAACCAATTTTAAAGATTTTTTAAATTAATCAAGTGTAAATTGAAAAATCTAAAATATGACTGAAAATATTTTGGTCTAAAAATATTTGTGTCATTAAGACCTTTATATATAGTATAAATATATTATAGTTATAGGTGGCAATCAATTATAAGGGCTACCTTTTTGTCTCAATTTTTAGGGTTAATTATATTAATGGTCCTTATTCTTTCAAGTTTATAACAATTTCATCCTCATTTAATTTTTAATTTGTACAACCATTTTCACCTTTATCTCCCTTTCCGCACCAAAAATTGGACATAAGAGAGTATAACTTCGAAAAAGTCCATCGAAAGTCTAAAATAGCTCATTGCAGCTATAGCTTTTAAAAGCACTTCCTTATTGACAAAAAACAAAACAACCAGAACAATTTATTGATCTTCTCTAAAATATTGACATTCCAATACATTTTCGACTTGATCGACAAGATAAATTGTACAACAAGACAATATCAATAAAAAGAGAAGTTAAATTGTATTGATTGTACTTTGAGTCTTTACAATATTGCGTACAAAACATTTGTTGTTAACTCATTTACTTACTAATTTAGTCATGATAGTTGGGTCAAGAAAACAGTTTTACCAGCTTATAGAATTTGAAAATCATCTCACTTGTTTTCGTTTACTGTTTTAAGTGATTATGGTTGTTGAGAAAACTCTCTAAAAATCTTTGCACAAGATTACAAGACGAAAACTCTCTTTCTTTAGGACATTATTGAAAAGTACAAAGATGTATAACCTCAAATACAAATAACAAATTCATTTCATTTCATTAATTAGTGGAAAAAGATGTCATAAAAGAACCTTGTCAAAATTGAGTGTATTTGGTGCCATATTATGTCATATCTTTAGTCTAGGACCAAAAAATAAGTACTTTGTAAATATTAATCAATAGATTGCACGAATTAAGGTTAAGGTTCTCAAGCATGGGGATATTGCTAGAAAACGGAAGAAATTTAGATACTTTATACCTTCAATGAAGTAAATTATCAAAAATCAATCAACACAATTTCTAGCCGAGTGATGGTGATTTCCCTTTACACTTGGATAAATGCTATGTATATATATTGGTGAGTGGGTACACGATAACTATGTTATTAGGGATGAATCTAGGAATTTTTGGAAACCGTACTACTAATAAAAAAAAAATTACATTTCAAAACCGGACTATTATTAAAAAAATAAAACTTTACACTAAATTTTTTTATACTATAAAAACAATTTTTTCTCAAGTAGGATCGAACTATATTCCAGGTCCGCCCCTATATATATTGCGAAATTATACATGCCGTCTCTAACTTAATACTCTTTTGATATTTTTATCTTCCATTTTTTTCCTCTTTTCGTCTCTATCTTCCATTTTAATGTGCAGTTTTTATATATATATATATATATTTATTCATGCACATAACATGGTATTTGAAGACTTCACACTACTTCCTATAATTGTCTTTTAAACAAAAGAAATTTCAATTCTATAAATAAAGTATTTGCGCCAAATACTTGTTTGCTTCGATTACAAGTACATGATATTACGATCAATTTAGTATCAACTCTACGAAAACTATATTATTTTCTATCGATTTAAGCTAATCCTAACTTCTGTTTAAACAATTTAAAAGATTCAATTTAGTTGATGATTTTTAAACTAAAAGCTAAAATTAAGTAAAAGTTGGTCGACAATCTAAACTTGAGACTAAGGTGTTAAGGCTTGTGATTTTACTGTAGTTTATCTAATTTAATTTCGCCTACCAAATATTAACAATATTATATGCATGTATTTGGTGGAACTTCTCTAACTTATTTGATATCTCTCTCGAACAAAATCAAACCTACTTAAATAAATGAATTCATTATATCTCTACATGAATTTCAATATATTAAAGTGCATTCGACCACTAAGATATTCAACACACTTGCACAAATTACATATTTCTATCTTCTATCCATATTCATAGTTTTTATTATTTTGGTCTAAACAAATAAATTACCTTTTGGTCTCAATATTGTTCACAATTCAATCAATTATTGGCCAGATAATAGAAAGCATTAATAAGAACAATAATAAAAACGATACATGAAATCATATTGAAAGTCAAAACTTAATAATTGAAATATTAAAATATCAAACTAAACTAAATCGTTCGTCTTAACTAAAAAAATTAGTACACATAGTTTTGTAAAACACAAATAAAAGAATAAGTACGTCACCGAGTTTTGAAAATAAAAAGAGAGAGATGAAGATCGATTCTCTAAAATTATCCCCATTAACTTCTTCTTCTTCTTCTTCGTTTTTCTTCAAATCCAAGCCAAGTGTTTTGTGTTTTCTTATGTGTCAAAAGTATGATTGAAGAACCCTCTCCAGTCCAAACAATCAGATATTCATGTTTCGCCCAACTGGTACCTTAAACACTCTTAAGAATTGCACAGACGAATCTCACAAGAATTCGAGCTCGCGTGCGATATGCTGTAGTGAGTTCAGGTCGCTTTTTCGTGAGCCCGCACGCGACTTTACTTGTGAATTTTTTTCTCATTTCGTTCTTCGTGTTTGATTCTCGTGTTGGGCACATCTTTTCGCCCTCCTTCGTCTCAAACTCGTCCCAAGTCCGTGATTCATCCGACAATGCAAAAAAAATGGAAACAATCGCACCAAATTAGAGCGAAAATTAATGTAACTTTTACACTTATCAAGCATCATATCGAGGAGAGTCCAACAAGTAAAAAAATTGGGATATGGAGGTTACCAGGTTGTATTCGTAAGACGTGTTTGAATACTATATATATATTTGCAAGAATTCCATTTTTGGAACATTTAATTTCAATCTTGAAAACAATTGAATTGTAAGTTGTAATGTAAACATCAATTTGCTCCTCAAGAAATTAAGAAGCTTTTCTTTTTAACCAACTTAAACCCTATATATCCTTATAATCCTAAGGCAGGCAAATGGCAATCAAGAAAACATGCACATTACTGATATAGATATAGAGAAAATGGAGGGTGATACTGATATGAATAAGGTGCTGAGTTATTGGATGCAAGGAGAGATTAACAATTTCATCATTGTATGGCTATCAGTTTTGCTATCTCTATCCTACTGTTATTTTTCCGGCAAGATTCTCTCAAAAGGCACCCCAAGACTAGTCGCTTTTCTCCCCGTCGTCTTCATCTTCCTCCTCCTCCCTCTCAAGCTCCACTCCATGCTCTTCGTCGGCTTCACCTCCTTCTTCATTGCCTGGCTCGCCAATTTCAAGTTACTCATGTTCGCCTTCAACAAAGGCCCTTTATCAGACCCTTCAGAACTGTCCCTCTTAGCATTTCTCGCCATTGCTTGTCTCCCCATTAAGCTTCAAAACTCTCAGACTGAAAAAGCCCAAAAATCACTTTTCAATTATGCTGTAAAGGGTCTTTTTTGGGCTTTATTACTTAAGATTAATTATGAATACACTGATTATATACATCCAACAATTATACTTGGAATGTACTGTGTTTATATATACTTTGCCTTGGAGATTGGGTTAGCAATTACAGGAGCCATGGCTCAGGCCCTGCTACGAACTGAGCTCGAGCCACAGTTCAATCAACCATACCTTTCGACCTCACTGCATGACTTTTGGGGTCGTCGATGGAACCTCATGGTATCCCGTATACTGCGTCCTTCAATATACGTCCCTGTACGCAGCTGGTCAGTTAACATTTTGGGACAAAAATGGGCTGCACTCCCTGCTATAATGTCAACTTTTGTCGTTTCGGCCCTCGTTCATGAGCTAATATTCTATTATTTGGGCCGCGTGAAGCCCACATGGGAAATCACTTGTTTTTTCTTGCTTCATGGCGCGTTTTTAACGGCTGAGATTGGGGTCAAAAAGTCAACTAAGGGGAGGAGGAGGATTCATATACCCAGGATTATTGCGACGATCTCCACCATTGGATTTACGATGATCACAGCCTTTTGGCTCTTTTTCCCACAGTTGTTGCGGTGTAAAGCTTTTGAAAGAGCGTCTGCAGAGTACGTGGCTGTAAGCGCGTTTGTGAAGGATGTTCTTAGGGCTTGTTTGCCAAACATTGGATAAGTGTGCCTTTTCAAACAATTTATGGGGTACTAATAATCAAACATTATGCCTAATGTTTTAAATAATTCTTTCCATTGGTTATAATTATTTTAAAGAAACTAGTTACGTGCACGTGGAACGCACGCGATTTTGCAATAATATTGTGCTTTTGCTATGTTCTTGAATTTTTAAATATTAATAATTATAGTGGAAGTTGCAATTAAAATAAAACCATGATTTAGTTTATGCTAAAAACTTAATTAAAACAAAAAAAAAAATTAAAAAGGATGGAAAAATACTTCTTAGGACTTTACGCAATTAGCTTATTCGATTTAATTTCACATATCACATTTTGAAGATATTTTGTTCATATTGCAGGTCAAATAACTCTCAATTTTTAATAGTATCCCCCAAATAAAATTAAACATAATTCAAAGTGTGAATTCATCATACTCTAATTCTATGTGAATTTCAACAAATTAATAAGTCCATTAAAACAACACAATATCACATCATCAGTAAAAATATATCTACATCTTCTACTCGACTTTTGATTTCTATTTCAAGTGCTAAACATGCATATTACTGAGACATCTCGTTTTCTATACAACTTCACAACATCATTCATAAATTGGCCAAAAATATAAAAATAATATAACTACACTAGAAACTCAACGTGAACTCGTGTTTAGCGTCAAAATACAACAAAAAAAATTAAACGTTTCATCATTTTGTCTTAACAATAAAATTTAATTACACTTTGTTTTGCAAAAACAACTATGAAAGATTAAGTACATCACCAAATAAAAAAGATATCAGAAAAAAAGACAAAGATTGATGATGAATTCCACTGCACAAACTCTGAAATGCAGTGATTTCTCTTCTTCCTCCTCCCAAACCTAGCACTTCTTGTTTGTGTTATTGTCTAATTCCAAGATTGCGTAACACCCCACCCACGATTCTAAAGTGTTTAATATATATATATATATATAGTCTTTAAATTCATTCATATATTGTAATGATTATGTTTTTCCTTCGTCTGTGTCTATCTTTATATTACTGCAATTATAGAATCTTAAACAATACCATACAACAATCGTCTTTTATATCATAAATTTCCACATAGCAATAGTTACAAAACAAATTTTGTGATATGAATCGAGCATAGAGGTACAAAAGCGAGTGCAACTAACACGCTTTAGGCATTGTACGAGTTTATCCAGCAACACATTCGTCCCGATGGGTCGTGCAGAAATCTAAATTGGAGTTCAGGTAAAACACGAGAGAATAAACAAGTGAACCATAAGTTATTCGATACTTGACTTGCGTTCTGAAATACAGAAAATACTTCACTAAACAAAAGAAGAAAAATTGAACACTTTCCAGCAGAGTAAATATGATTTTTTGATCCATTGAGATTTGCATAACCATTAAGAAAATAAATATGAAAACAAACAAACAAACACTTGAGCTTAAACAAAGACTTCAATTACTTCCCGTCTTTCAACATTCCTTTTGCTGAACTAGAATGTCATGCTCTTAATATGCAAAACATGAGAAACTTAAAAAAAAATTATCACATACATCTGCTAAATCATTTTTAATGTGTTATCCAATCCGACTTACAAAACAGCTTACTTACCTCCTTAGATGAAAGAAGTTGGACCTTACGCTACTCTATTCCTTCTCACGTCAGAAATTGCAGTTCACATAAAGCTACTACCTGAGATACATCTTCACGGGTGACCTTTTCCAAGGAAGCACTGGGGGAATTTGGAGCGATGGTTTGGCAAGCCCGCAGGGAATAAATAAAAAGATGGGGAAATACTTGGGATAAGACAAAGCAATTACAGCACTGTTCCTCAACCTATTGATATGGTAACAAGTTGGTTCTTAACCTTTAATTATATTTGCACAATCAATCTTTTTGAGCTTCCACATCTCTTTAAAAACCCTAATAGAAACTTGTCTCACTTCAAATTTCTAAACACGGGTAGCTTTATAAGGTCACGTGAAGATTTAACAGAGATTTAAACATTGAAAACTGATAATGTAATTATAACAAAAAGTTGAAAACCAACTTGCTCTTTTTAAAAGGTTGGGAACAAACTTGGTACCCAGATAATACGTTTGAAGACCACTAAGGCAATTTTCTCTAATTTATTAACCTGAAGAACTTCTGGCTGCCAATATAGAAGGTTACCCTTTCAAGCAAGTCTGAATATAGACTACATCTAACTGCTCCTTACACAGGTTGGCAATAGTAAAGTTTAACTGCATTACTAAAAGCAAGTTCAACAGACAACTACAAATAAGAATTTGACGAAAACGTCAAGCAGAGAAAACAAGAACCACTGTTATCACAACACTAATCCGTGAAGGAAACTGTACTAGGAAAAGAAAAGAACATTGGCTCTAAATGAAATAATTAATTATAATATTTCTTAGAACTACACAAAGGAAAAGCACTAAAAGTTGTAAACTAGCGTGATCTGTTACCAATTAGTGGCCAGCCGATTGGCCCGCTTTCGCCAAGCCTTAGTAGTCTACTCCAAATCACTGTGACATTGAATTAACAAATCTTTAGCTTGGCAAACA
Source organism: Forsythia suspensa (assembly GCA_023638005.1). NCBI lineage: Eukaryota > Viridiplantae > Streptophyta > Magnoliopsida > Lamiales > Oleaceae > Forsythia > Forsythia suspensa. Next base: position 34,819,501 of record CM042674.1, read on the forward strand.
TGCTATGCGCATATAACCTCAAAATTTCATTGACAGTCTTCAAACACTCATTATTGGAAATGAGCAGATTGATCCCATTTGACCACTTCTCCCCCAAAATATCACTACTGCTGGATTGCAGCTTGTTACAAAGAATCACTATGGACACCTGAAGACAAGATAAATGAAAATTTGTGAGGATACTGAAGAAAAGAATTCGAAGAACAAAAAGACCAAGGCAAGAAACTAAATAGGTATGAAGCAATCAAGGTACTTAATTTAATACCTCATCTTGGTATTACAAACTACATCTAAAGGTATGTAAGCCAGTAATCTCATCAGCACTGGAAAATGAGTCCTCGTGAGAAGGCTTTTGATACGTTCAAGAAAAGTGCCTGTGCGTGAGGGATCTGGTCCATTCAACTTGTTGGAGAAATGGTAGTGGAGGTTTGCCCATGATCAAATCTTTTTGTTCAATAGAACTATAGGATAGCTCTGTGGAAAGGTATTATACATACTTGGGACGATTTTCCGAAAGTGGTTGTTTCATTTGTTCATAAATGTGTATAGAATGTGATTTTGGATCAAAGTGGTGCGCGGAGGTGGCCCTAAAGGACAATTCCTCATATTTTCAGATATGCAACCAACAAAAAAGGAGGGGGCAGCTGATGCCCTGTTCCTTTCTAAGGGGGCCAATGTTCTGTGGGACTTACATTTAAGAAGAAATCTATAGGACTGGGAGGCGAAGCCAGTTCAGATGTTACTTGCAAAGATCTACAATTTAAATGTTGATGCTACTGGGGATGATAGGATATGGTGGAAAGGTGCAAAAAATGGAAAAGGGATGTAGCAGGCAGGATTGGAAGCTTTTACCTTATTGCATTATATAGATAAAGAGAAATAAGTGTTTTTCAAGGCATGGAGAATTCAATATTCTGTCCCACTGTGTAAAGATTCTTGGATAGATTTTCTAAGAGACTTGGTGGAATGGGCTTTTGTTCATAGCTTGTGAATTTTCTTGCATTTAATGGAATTCTGGTCTACATATACAAAAAGAAAAGATCACGGAATGAATTTTAGTCATCATGCTGCAAAAAATAAAAAATTGTAGAATAGATAAACTATAACAGGAACTTCAGAAATCTCCTAACAATCTGCCATCATGAAATGAACTTTAAATGCTTTTTACCAGAACACAAGTATTGATCACTTAGCAACACTCAATTTTTGGGGTGCAGAAGTTAGGAGAAGCAAGTTTTGAGTGGGTTTTTCCTAAAAGGTGCAGCACTCAGCAGGATATTTAGTGTAAAACCTATTATTTTGGCTCAGGAAAGTTGGGAGGTGTTACGTGGAGAACCATGATTTTAGCTTTCTCAGGGTAGTTTGGACAGAAAGGAACTCCATAATTCTTGAAGAAAAGAACAAAAGCTAGGCAATTTATATGGGAGAACCAAGTTTTCAGCTTCTTTATGGGCTTCTCCATTAAGAAGTAGGGATTTTTATCTTACCTTTAGTAGTTTTTGGTTTGAAAAATGCAATGCATCTTTATATCGTGATTACTTGTGGAAAAATTAATGAACTTTAAATGAAATATAACAAAATGAACTTCTCAAGAGTATAGTTACGGGGTCTGCTGTTCAAAATAAAGAAGTAAAATAAATAGTTCAAAAAACATTCTTTCTGGTTAAGTATATACTGTATCAATTCTTGGTTGTCAAGAATCATGGGAATGCAAATTAATAATGAGGAACATATGTTACTCTTTTCGTCTCCTTTCTACCATATCCAAAATGACTGATGATTGTCCATATGGAAACCCATAAAGTCTGAATATGTGGTAATTATCAATTATCAATCGAAATAAAGGTGCAGTGATGCACTAATCCAGATGAAATATTGGTCATCAGAATGAAAATTAATAGACTGGAAAAGAATTCCATCCTAAAGTCAACAAGTATCTCACCATAAAGAACTCAAAAGGGAGCCTCAAGCGATTCATCCCAGACATCTGCACTTCCATTTGAGGCATCTTCTGCATCTTCCTCCATTGAAAGCCTAATATATTCTCTGTGCGCAAAGCGATCCCACTCAGTCAAATTTGGGTTCTCACGTTCCTGTTCAGGAATTAAATGAAGGGGGGAAATAAATCTTGCCAACCCTGCTAAGCATATTGAAAATCGCAGCATCATCAAGCCTGCACTAAAAATAATGAAGTTGCAAGCATTACCTGGCGAATTAGAAACGGATCGCGAGTTTCAAAAGCCATGAACTTATTGAGGTTAAAAAGGATATTGAAAACACTGCCAGAGAGTCTGCTGCCCTTTAAGTCACGCAACATAAAATAGCTCTCATCCTGAGCATGAATAATTCGTATGTCACAAGAAGTTATAACAAGCATATGCCCATTAAAAGGAAAGTATAGTGTGTGTGTGTCATCACGGATACATCAACTCAAAAATCTGTAAGAAATATAAAAACATTTGACACAAAATAGGAAATGCCTACAAGATCAACAGATGCAACCACAATCTTCACAAGATGCCACATGATTCAGTTTTCTGAACTAGCACTCTTCAGAATTTTTGTATTAAGTTCTACCTAGCATGTCATAATATTCAATTAACAAGTTCCAGCTGATTACAACCCTATCACAGTCTACGTCAATCAGCTTCTTCTAAGCATATATTTTTCTTTTGATAAGAAACGAAACCTAGTTAATCAAAGGACTGTATTTCCAATCCATGGAGGAGTAGGACAAGGTATCCTCTATACACCAAATTAAAAATTAAGAAGAAATTACTTCTTTCCAATTAAAAACAAGTAGTGCAAAGGAACACCCTTAAATCCCGTGGATAAAGACGCCCAAAACATCACTAGGAATTTTGCCTTTTCCTATGACACAAAAATAACTTTCAATTTTCCTCCAAAAATTTCTACCATTTCTTTCAGTCCATATTACCCAAAGAATGGATGAAACTACTGATTTCCACAATACAACCATTTTTCCAAACTGAAACAAATTGGGTTTTGTATCTTATGGTACACATCCAAGCTAAATCTGCTTCCTGTAACAATCTACACCATCGCAACTTTCAATGTAAGACAGATGATCAACATATTCCAAATAATTTCTTCAGATTACACACTATGAACAAATGAAATAAATCACTAGCACTGATCTACCTATGAAAAACCAACCTAAAAACTTCAGAATGTAAAACATATGGTCAATGAATTCAAAATCCTTTCGTCAAATTACACACTAAGAACCTTTGAACTAAATCACTAGTATTGATCTTCTGTGCAAACCAACTTATCAATCAATATAATTCTGCAAAGGATACAAGATTTCCAAATGCATTTAATTGTTAAAAGATCGTGTAACAAGGCAAAACAACCAACCCTTAGACATATGATGTACAGGAAAATAATCCACTATTTCACCTGAACGGTGAGGTTACAAGAAAAAATCAAGGATAGCTAATCTGGAATTTTCTGTAGCACAAGTATCAATGAAGCTAGAAGTCTCAACTCCATTGTTGGAAGAAAACCAGCATACTCAATAGGAATATTCTCAACCAAGATAGATACAATCAAAAGAACCAAAAGGACATTCCCATCCCAAACATCTACTGAAAACCAGATCTTTTTATGCCATAACCACCTCCCGTGTCATGAACCAGATAAATGATTAACACCCCCAAAATATAAACTTCCAGGGGTTCATAGACAGCCTTTCAAGATTGTTTTGAAATCCCATCTTGGGTCCAGACCATCTTCTAATCATAATTATTTTCAAAAATTAAAAATACTCTGGCCCATGCAACTAGTCACATGCTTTAAACACCAAGGTAGAACTTCATAATAATTTAGCAAAACAATGATACGACCAGAAAAGCATTACAAGCAATTACTGTAGCAGAATTCAATTCAGAAAAAATAAAATAAAAGAAAGAAGAGTTATACTGCTCCTCAGAACAGCTTGTTAAGGCACCTAAAGCACAATAAGACAAAGAGAACAAAGCAAAATACACAGATGAAAAGATTTAAGAAACAAAGTCTAATGGAAGTGCACCTCTGGACTAATCATGTCAACCATCTGGCACAAAATATCCTCAAAAAGCACAGGCTCTTGGGCCATGCATTCCATTCTGTGCAACTGCTCTTCATAAAAGAATTGCATTTCATTCCTTGTAATAACTCCGTTTCCATCCAAATCTATGCACTTGAACCTGATAAAAATAATTTGTTTTACATTGAATTATACAGAATAGAAGATATTGATGAAAATAAGATAAACAGCTAAGAAGGATTCAACAATTAATCGATTGTTCCTAATTCTTACAATTAATCCTTTTCCTTCCTCTTTGCAACGACACACTAATCAATCACAAATCTTGAAATTCCTCAAAAGTGAATTTTCAGGAAACCATTGAGGAACAGAGTTTAAGATTTAGACATTTAATTCGTTCCTAATTTTCAGAACTTCTACAGGAGATTCAAAGAGAGGGCAAGTAGAACAGTATTTTTCTTCCTTGGGTTATCTGTAACTCTTAAACGGGCAGAAGTCACAATCCAGAATCAGACCATTTCCATCCACTCAAAGATCAAAACTTTCAGCAATTAAAAATCCTGAAAACTCACATGTAACTTCATTCTCCTGTGCAGTTCAAAAATTAATTAAAACTTAACTATCTTCTATAATGAGCCTAAGGTTCAAATACCTAAGAATGGGAAAACATCAGAAGTGCAAAAAACCAAATTTGCGTAGATACTGGCAACATCTTTTTATTTTGTTAAATTAAGGGTACAATAGAAACAAGGCTTAGCTTGATGTACTTATATTTAAGAGAGTACACATACCAATACTCAAGACTAGGCTCAGATGATTTATCCTCCTCCGACAATATGAAGTAGACAAAATCTTCATATCCCATCTTTCCTTCAACCTTACTGGTGAACTTTCTGGGGACCTTAGACAATTTAAAAAATAAATACTTAAAGAAATCGAAGAAGCATCCATTAATGGATAGATTATTCATGAAAGCAATGAGGCTTTAATAGAAAAAATAGCACACATAAGATACGAACCTGAGAAAAAATTCTGTCAACAATCCTGTAGGTAAGTGCGTGGTTACCATATCTGATGAGGTTCTCTTTATCAATCAGAAAATCATGATCCGTATCCAGCTCCCAAAACTTGCAATATATCACGTAAAAATGTTCATAAGAGAAGTACCTGTAGCAAATGGGGGAAACAGGAAGGAATAATAATGAGGATGAATATGAGACCACATAAGATAAGGTAAAAATACACAAGTTATATGAACAAACTGAGATAAAAGAAGTTAACATATAGTACTTTTCTTCCACAACAGTTGCTTGGTAAATCAAAACTACAAGAAATAAATAATGTTACTCTCACAACATACTGATCCCACTAAGTGAGAAAATTACTATTCATCATTGAACTTGTTGAAGACAATATTTAATGATATAAATGTGGCATTCTCTAACTGCTTAAGCTTTTAGCCTTTTAGGTTAAGGGCTTCAACATGGTATCAGGCAAAGGGCCTATGTCCAAATCTCGCTGCCACCCATTTAATGAATTTGTGCACGTATTAGGCTTTGATGAGAATTTCCCTAGCCTATACGTGATGGGACATGTTGAATACAATATTTAAATGATATAAACGTGGCATTTTCTAACAGATTAAACTTTCAGATCAAGCTCTACTGGCAAACATTCCTTTTTGTTAGGCTGTCTTATGAAGAGTCTCACCACACAGCACAATTCAGGCTGTCTCCTATATAACTAATGCTGTATAAACTTAATCCAGTTATACTATAAATCATTAGCATTTACAAAAATGGTAATAATAAACAAGAACCATTGTCCAATGTAAAACCAATGAAGCAGCTCCTATATTTACCTCAATACTTTGTTGATATCTTCTTCTTCATCTGCATGTTGCATTGCAGCAATTAAGTTCGAACGTTTCAGCTCTCTGAGGGTAAGATGACCATTGCCCGATCTATTCACGTAGTAAAATATTCGGTATATTACAGTTTCAGCTGGCCATTGCAATAAATTGAACTGTTAAAATTCAACCAAGTAGTGTAGCTTCTCTTACTAACAAGAAAATAGGCAAGACAATTGATAAGTACACCACATAAAGCTGGCAAAATAATCATAGTGGCAGTCATAAAACTTAGAACTTGCCTTCTGAATTGAGCAAGCAACATGAATGCACTAGAAACGTAATAAAGCAAGACCTCAAAAATTAGCAAACCCATTCTTCTATGAAAAACAGCACTGTCATCAGTGTATTGGAAATGTGAGACAACGCATATCCTGTACATCCTCAAACCCTTTCTTCTATAGAACATATTCTAAAAATCCCAAGCCACACGACCATAAGCCTTTCAGAATTAATCTTCAATATGGCACCTCTTCTTTAAAGCTATATTTCCACAAATAGTTCATTAGCTACTGGCATCGCATCTAAATTTGTTTTCCCTTTACACTAAAAAATAATTATATTTGTTTCCAAAACTATTTGAGTTGTGCAGTTGTTTGCAGTTTGCTTCCACATTCACTCCATCTTATAGAACTTTTCTTCCAATTTAATTTTGATTACCAACAACAACAAAACCCTATTCCAAATAAATTTGGGTCATGGCATGCATCCTTTTTCACCACTCCAATCAATCCACTACTACAACTATCGAAAGATCCAATAATATTAAATATATTTTAACCATATCAAGCCATGTTAATTTTTAATGTACTTCTCCAAATTCTAAAATGTTCTAGTCATATCGTATCACTACTGAGAATGGAAGCCATAGCTATGAGAACATTTTACCCTATCTATCAACCGATCAGAGTTTTGATTTTGATTCACGTAATCCAAAAATACAATTTTTCCATCTAAAGAAGATTACTAAGCAAAAAGAAAGTGAATTTATGATTTCAAATTATTGCTCCAAGGTTGAGAGTAGGCAAGAGAGAATAGAGGTGTACACATTTTTTTGTTTCAGAGAACAAAATGCCCGATACATTTTTTCCCCTATTCATCGTGTATTTGAACATACTATCAAACTTTTCTATAGATTTTTCTCCTACATAAATTTTAGGAAGAGAAATTTTTTGGTCATAATAGCTATGTCAAAAGAACTTTTTCTTAAAACTATTTAGAAACACAAGGACTCCCGTAATGCATATGTCAAAGAAAGGATTGTAACCCTGGCAGGAGGAGGAGGACTAAAGAGAGTGCAGAAATGAGAAATCTAGCAGTCATATCTATGATTTGCATTAACATCATCTCCCCCTCTATAACTCTTGGTAATGATTCATACATTATGATCTTTACTTTATCGAAGGATAATGTCACTACATCAAATTATTTCATAGGTTGTCTCGCCTAGGGGCCTAATCATGTATCTAGTACACATGGAAGATGCCATATTGCACATCTTTTAAGCACTTGCAAACTGTATGGAAAGTTCGCATAACTAGAAAGGAAAGACAGAGAAAATATGAAAGGCTGCCTCAAATTCAGGTGCCTCCGTAACTTCTTTACTCATTGTGGGTAAGTTAATTATACTTCTCTACTACTGCTCCTTTGTTGTTTATATTCACCAATTGTTTACTACCTTGGTACAGACCAAACAAATTTGAAAGACAAAATAATTGTCAGCATAAAGAAAGATATATAAATGTGGGAGGATCAGGGTCCTGTAAGATAAAAGAAAAAGAAGGTAAAAAAAATGCAGGTATAAGTTCCATGTAGTTTATGAATAAATCGGTCAACCAAATCTAATAGAAGTAGAAAGCACTGCATTTCAAATTTACATTCTGTAACAACTAGGTAAACTGAATTTCAAATTTACATACAGTAAAAACTAGGTATCTACTCATTCTTAGTCAGGAAACAAAATGGTTGCTCAAAAAACAATAAATCAATCCACATGCAAATTAGCAACAGCTCTAACAGTGTTCCAATGCTTAGAAAAGTGTCATGAGCGACTATGATATGCAAAAACATAATTTTGAAACGATGTAGTGGCAGCGACAGCAGTGGTGATGGCAGCATTTAATTATGCAATGTGGCAATAATAACTTTGATAATACACTAATAATAAGTAACAGGTGAACAAACATGCAAAAGCAAACAAACCAAAATTGATCGAGCTCGCCAGCAAGTGAAGTACGACATACCATATCTTTCTTGGAATTCAGGTGTGCTGTGTAAGAATTCCAAACCTGGATGAGTTGCCAAAAGTTCTCGAAGCACAGGTTTGAAGTCTTCCTATTGTCAAGGTGATCAGAATTGCAAATGCAAGAAGAAAAAGGAAACAGGTAAACAATCCACTCAACAAAAGTTTCTGTCAAGAAAGATCACTGTTGATAGTCATATGACCTGAGCTAAGTATTTGAAATCTGGCTGCTTCAAGAGTGTGTATATCTGGGTTGCTATATCTTTGGTCAACATGTTGCCATTGATCCAATAGTCCACAAATGCCTCCCTGTATGCACATTGGTAGAGAAAGTAAGAGTGCATACATCTACTCTAAATAAATACATCTACACTAATCAAGATTGATCAAAAGCAGTAATCAAATACGTATACCAGTCAACCACCAGTAACTATAAATGATGCAGTAAAAAAAAAAATTTATGGTAAGAAATTCATTCATTTCGGTTATTTCTCAAAAAGAAAACGAAGAAAACAGAGGGTCTGTTGAATTTCAAGTATTCAGTTTCACCACTAAGATAAGGAGACTTACTTCAAACTGTAGTTTACCTTCGTCAGCTACATCATTGTCTACTAAAACAGTATTTACCTATACATTTTACACTAATATATTCATACTATAAAGCTGCTCATTTCTGAAAATTAAACATGTCTAGCTGCTAAGTTTTAATATTAACTTTTGCCTTGTCACTAGGCTAAGCCTACATGTAAGTGTTGTAGTTAGAAGATCGCAAGAGTTCAGTAAATCACAATTTCTGACATTTCTCTAAATTACAGTTCCTATTAAGAGCTTGAGATTTTAGTGCTTTAGCTCATATAATTTGAAACAATTTGCTAAACCCTTGTACTCTTCTAATTGATAGAGATTTGTTTTGGTCTTCTTTCTTGTTGATGAAAGATCCGACTACCTGATTTAAAGTATAAAAACTAAAATTCATTGAACCACGCCATGTGGTGTGTCCTATATTTCTTCACTCTTTTAATTTTTGACACACGAGGGACAAGAGAGTTGAGGGATGTATTCCTTTCTGAAAATTCGGACAAATATGTTAAGATCATGGGCTGATCTGTCCTTATTCTGAAAAACAGAAAATTCACAAGCTTTCCTAATTTGCTTAGAGCAATCAGATCCTAGAAATATGTGACAGACAATCGAGAAAAGCATGCACTTTCTGACCTCTCCCCCTCAAGCAAGACTTGATACTTGCTTGTATTAAAGGAAACATCTGGTGTGGAAGCCCCTTGGTGAACACATCAGCCAACTTTGGCCTTGATTCAAAGCTTTTGAATGACAATTTAGAGTTTAACTCGTCGAAGTTGAGATCTTAATTTTGAGTCAGTTTAGGATAAGTTATCTAATAGATTAGGTTACAACCCTATATAAAGAAAAGGGTATGCTTTGTTTTAAACACAACTTTGATTACAGAATACAATAAAAATTCTCTCTACATTTCCCTCTCTCTCGCCTCTCTCTCTCTGTCTTTCTTCTTTCTCTCTTCTCCTGTCCTCTTCTTCAATTCTGGTGCTTGGTACGCGCATGCTACATCACTTAGTCTTGAGTAAGTCGAAGCTAAGCATCAGTAATGAGTAAACCTTACAATGGCACTTAAGTCATAAGCTTTGAGGCATTTAATGAAAACTCACGTAAACTGGAACTCCAGGTGTAACCTCAAAAATGTTTTAAACAATGCATTCCACTAGGAAAGTTAGGTAATGTAATATGGAAAATTGTGAACAGCCATTTTTTATTAGTCTGGAAAGAAAGTAACCAGACTACTTGTTATGGATAAAAAAACTCGTTGGTGATATATACAAGAACAAATTATTTGGCCTCTTTACAGGCTTCTGCATATAAGGAATCAAAGGATTTCTCCTTATCTTTACTTGTTCTAGGTTGGAATAGTGTGTTGTATTCTTTATTTTATTTTTGAACTTGTTTTTGCTCTTATTTTAAGAGACTCCTCGTCCTGTTGACATGTGTATCTTTTAATAGACTCCTTGTCCTGTTGACATATCACATATGTATCTTTTAAGAGATTACTTGTCATGTTCATAAAATGCCTCGAATCCTACCCTTAAGTGCCATTTGTGAGGCTTACACCTCAACTTACTGAGGCTTATGCCTCTAGACGACTAAGATGTTCACCCATTTGGCTTGCATTTTGGACATTTTATAGTTAGCATTAACTTTTTGGATTATTTCTTTATAACCTAAAATGTTTGCTCATTCTTTTATTTCTCTTTTTCTGCCTACATGGAAGGAAAAAGAATACACCATTGCAAGTGGAGTGGAGGATGATGGCAAAGAATGAGAAGAAACTTACAGTCCATATGATTCCCTTAAAAATCATAATAGTATTAATGTATAAGAGATTTTTGAGTTGTTTCTACTTCTAGTAATAGATTTTAACTCTATTACGTGATCACTAATTTGAGAACTTACCATATTCTATTTATAGATCTATGTTATGTTTGTGTTCAAGTTACTTTTAATTTGTTAATTTGTTTTGTTGTGGATTTTCTAAGAGGTTTATGGTATTATGAGCATTTTTTGTATCTTAATATTCTTTTGAATTATTCTATTGGTATGTCTCGAGGCATATACCTCAAATGCCCAAGGCTTATGCCTTGCCACACATAGGTAAAACGCCTTTATACCCAATAAGCCTTTATAAACATTTTAAATATTGATAATTGAAAGTCATTATGGGAAGTTCTAGTGTAAATGTAACAGGAAAATATGACTATCCTTGGTCAAAGTCTTGTAATCACAAAGGATTGTGATACTAACATAAGGAAATCAATTGTGATCCTAACATAATCTTAGAAAATCAGTCAAATACCTAAAGGGCAGTCGCTGAGGCTGAGGAAAAAGCTTGCATGCTAAACTAGGTCCCACATCGGATAATGTACTAAATCTAAAGATTTATGACCTTCCTGACTCATTCTCATTGATTTTGTAAATGAGATAAGAAAGAGTCAATAACATATTTAGTGTAAGTTCTCGTATCTTCTATTTAGAGCAAGATATTTGAGCTCCTAAGTAGCTCTAAAATCATATCTTTCAACCTTTTAACTGCAAGAGAACTGTTTGAGGCCTTGTTATCTTTTAGTTGAGAATGATTCCTGTTGTTTCCGCATTACCTTACCTAGGTTAAGTTTAAATACATAGCCATCTCAGACTCTTCAGATTTTTCAATTATGTTGTGTAAAAAACTTCTTTTCTACCACAATTTCTGATATTCTAACTATAGTAACATAGTACAAAAGAACTAAATACAGATCAAATTCCCATAAAAAGTCCTGACTATCACTGAATAGACAAGCAGCCCCCAATATTTCCTCATCTATGAGACAAAGCTCCAATTGAATACATAAAGAGAAGGAGAACCAAATAAAGTAAAGAAAGGCAGGGAAAAAAAACCCACGAGCCTTTTTATCTACGGATGGTTAGTTCCTAATCAAAGACTTGCTTTTGCTTCTATCAAATAATTTCACGTGAAGCCGGCTGATTCTTTTGAGAGTTACATTGCCAACCCCCAACTATTCACCCACCCCCTCACACCCCCAAAATTTATTGCTTGTGAAGGACAACTTTTTTCCTGAGCTACTTTAAGGCAATGTATGCAAAAACAAAAAGACAAAAGTTTACAACTCATGAAACATTGAGTTATATGACTGCACTTTCGGCAACATCCACCACCAAGTCACGAGCTGCACGTCGTTCACATACTCTTCATCATGCCTAAAATCCTACCACAAAAAACTTACATTTTTCCAAAGATCACAGGATTTTGATACTAATGGAGAAAATTGTCCATTCTACAGAGAATTAAATGCTAATTAACACAAGGCAAACACACATGCATATTGAGCACATCACAAAGGGATAGTGATACCTAGGTATTGCTGTACAAATCAATAGAAAAGAACTCTTAAAGCCTAAAATTCCATCACATGCAAATTTTATTCTTCAAAAGATAACAAGATTTTCATTATGGGAAAAAGAGCGTCTACCATACCAGAGAATCAAAGTTTGCACAATGCAATGCAAAGACATGCAAATTCCAAGTATACACACACACAAAAACACTCATAAATAAGGTCAACTTGTGGTACTTGTACAATGATAGTTGCATATTTCACAAATCTCTAGAGGACAGGTTGAGAGCAGAATACTCCTAAACAAATTATGCATGCCATGTACCACCTCTATCAAGAATCAATAGATACTTTTCGTGATAATAACTAGTATACCGCTTTCCCGAAGTGAGATTCGACCATAAGATCTATGAGAATGGGTTACTAATATTAGAACTCCTTTGTTCGTGATGGAGTGTTGATGGGAGAGGATGACGATCTGAATTGCGGTAATTATGGCTTTAGGATTAACGCAGTGAGTAGAACAAAGAAAATATCCTTTGAGGGAAAGTTTCATTTAAGATAGAGATTAAAGACGTAGAGACACATGGACGTATATATTCTTTTTTTCATTTAATAGCAGAAAAAACTATCTACGGTCGTAATAAAAAAAAATTTAAGACAATAGAGAAAACATTATACTGATAGGGGCATTTTCAGGCATAAAATTAACATGTATGAATTTTGTGCACCCATAATTTCCTAATTCAAGGGAGTTGAAAACTTAGGCAAGGGGCTAAGTCTTAAATAACTTATTTCATGTGCAACTACTTAGTTTCTTTTGGGGGGTATTTACTTGGCATAGCGCCTTTTTTCATTTGTACGTGTGCATGTAAATAAAGAACACGAAATCTAAATATTAAGATGGCATGAAAGTTGATTAAGCAAGGGACAAAATATAGTAAAAAGTATTAACATAAGGTTTACCTGGTCACAATGCCAGTGCCATTGGCATCAATCTTTCTAAAAAGTGCAGTCGAGAAGAATGATGGGAGCTTGCAAATTTCCTTGGTAACTGGTTTAAATTCTGGCATCCCACGAAAATATAAGTAGCGTGAACAGCCCACTGATTCTCAAATATTTTTTTTTTATATTATAAGTTTCATATTGATGAATAAATAATAGAATAAAGAAATTCATTTATATGGGTGCAACTGTAATACAATAAGCAACTAAACCTTCAAATATGAATTACATTGACAATCTCACCGTGCATCTGGAGCCCATCTGCATGGCCATAAAAAAACTGATTGGTTCTGAACAAGCACCGCTCTTTCAATTCATTTGGCGGCGGACGACCATTTTGAAAATAGAACTGTGTTCTCCCATCAGTATAACCAATTATCAATCTTAGAACCAAATTTAAACAAAAGCAGCACTCACAAAGTGAAAAATCTAGAATAATTGTCACTATATTATCAAAAGATTGACTATTCGAACCTGAGGTATAGGCTCTTTCACAGGTTCATTCACTATTTTCAGTGGAGAGCTAAAAGCAGATGGGCCTACCCTCTGTTTCATGACCCGAGGGGAACCCGATGAACTCCTTGGTGAAAGTGGCGGTGTACTGCCAGCGGGAAACATTGAAGGTATAGAATTGCTTGTAACAGCATTTGTACTATACGATGTCCCAGAGACATTCAAGGGACCACCTCCCTTCACATTATTAAGCAACGATTTTACCTATAATTTGCAGATAGTTGTAAATTAGGTCTTTTATGTATTTCAGCTAAAATGAAAAGCGGGAAGAACTTGCCAAAAAAAAAAAAAATCACCTCTCCTTCCAATTAGTGAAGGACAAAGTATTATATTTGTTTATAACCTATATTAATTTATAATATATTTTCACTGGCTTTGAGTAACAGGGATTTGCAAATGCAATGTAGAAGATAATTGATTTCCTACTTATTGGACCAAATATAAGTGGAGTAGAATAATATTAAGCTGAGGTTAATAATTTCAATAAAATCTGTGGAAGACTTAAAGGTGCCACCTGCATCAATCCAGCAATTGTATAAGTCAATAGATCTCTATTTACTAGATGAAAAGGAAGAATCATAAATCAAATACAAGCCTTAGCTCATTATGAATTAAACCTACAGTAAAGAGCAACAGGTGCAGAATGAATCCACTCAAAGCAAGATATTACAAGAATATCACTTCTCACATATGGTATTTACACCGGCACATCAGGAACTCCATAGTAGCTCAAACTAAATTCACTTACACGTTATTTCCATACTCACCAACAATATCCTAGAACATCACTTAGATTCTGGTGGGCTTTATTAGATGAGAAGGGACGAGGAAGGAAAAGGCAGATAAAGGTGAGATAATCCTCAGGGTCTTTTGCATATACTGTATTTGTATTGTTAAAGAGTTAGAGAAAAATTAAAAGAAAAGATAAAACACCCAAATAGAAGAAAAAAAAAATATTACTGGTAATATAGGAGTATCAAAAATAAACCAACATTTCTCCTTGCCCTTCCCCCTCCTAGTTTTGTCCTACCAAACAACAAAGAGGAATTGAGATATTTCATCTCTATGAAGGGTTGCCACAATACCTTACCCTACCCTTCATGTTATCACCTAGAAATGTTCTTGCCCCTAACATAGCTATTGCGATTCATCACATGGGCAGGAGGATGCAAAACGGGATATTCACGCGGAACATCTCAAGATATTGATCAGTAATTGTATGTTTGTTGGTGCTTATAACTTATAAGCACTTATAAACAGTCAAACATTATTATTATTCTCCTAAGACCCACAACTTCCATCTACTTTTTATCTACACATTCCGTAGGAGCCGCTGCTTATAATCTTAAGAAAAATATTTACCAAACATACACATAATTTGACCTTCATATCTGGCATAGCCTGGGAGTAAGAATTCTTATATTTCCACAATGGTTAATGGACTATCAGATTCCTGAATCCGTATGACATCATCTATTCCAGTTCTCTTCTGGCCCAAAACTTAGCAGCTGAGGTCTTGGCAGATTTTAAGCATTCACATGATTCCAAATATCCCCAGTTGTCATTCTCTTTGCTTGTAGTACTCTGATTGGTCACATATTTTCTTTAATGTATTCTAAAAACTTCTCAATTAAAAAATAAATTCTTGAAAATGCACAGGAAAACACCAGCGGCTTTAAATAAAAATAAAAGATCACATTTTACGTCCTGAAAGCCCAAAGTTATCTCTCAGAATGCTTTTAGTTTCCCTTATACTCAGCATTCCACCTAAATGACATTTCAGATAACATATTGTTCATCTTTTAATCAAAGTACTTCCTCAAACATTAACGTAATACAGCAAATATTTGACCAAAACAGGTTCCATGAAAAGGAAAGCACAAAATGAATCCAATCAGTAAAGTAAGCAGCTGATGTATACTAATTTTACATCCACCAACAGACTATAATATAAAAGAACTAAACAAAACGAACAACTTTACCAACGAATTGGTATCAGGAAGCGAAAGCCACTGATCAAAGAGCTTCTCGGCGATATAAGGATTGGCTTTGATTGCCAAAGGAGACACCTCCTGAAGCTGCAACAGTTCCGCATCAAGACTTGCTACATCCCCATTGAAATCCATATCCATAATTCTCTCAACTCCTTAAATTATAACAATAACTCAAAATTCTGAGATCTTTAAACGCTTTTTGAATCATCAAACACAAAATAATGCCCTCCGACTTCGAATTTCAAAGATCTTCACAGATTCCGAACAGAAGAAGCAGAAAAAATCGAGATGTGTGCTAATAATTTATACAAGCACGAAACCCTAGAATTCGATTGAATCTAAGGTCGGAGAGAAGAGATACACAAAGGGATCAGAAACCCTTGGAAGCAGAAGCAAGCGTCTCCTGTGTGTGCGTGAGAGGGAGGGGGGATAGAGAATGAAATGAAATGATAATGATGGATTGTGATTATACTGTGATGCTACGCCTGAAACTCTGACGGGACGATTGTGAATCTGTTGTATTTTGGCACGTGAATCGAACGTGTTACCATACAAGTGAAGGATCTTGAGTGTTGTCGATGTATAGTAAATGTTTGGCTAACCTTAAAAAATTGGGAATTTTGTCCCTAACCTCTGGCTTACAGGTGTCAATTCGGGGTCGAGCAGGCTGGGTCGACCCGTCTCCAATGAAGTTCGATGACGATCCGCATTAGAAAAAATCTGTGTGATGGCGGGTTGAGGGCCGGGTCAACTCAATCCACAAAAATTGAATACGAGTCCGGCCCACCCGTCGGTCCATCCGGGTTGAGCCCATGTGGGCCATGATTCAAACCCGGTTCGACCCATATGAATAAAAATGGGAAAATTGCAAATAAGTCATCTCCACTGACTTGTTTCAAATTAGGTCAAAACTTTTTTAAAATTGTGATTAAGTCATACTTCACATCAATATTTTATATTAATTCCAAAATCACCCTTTTAACCATATTTTTCATTGACACAATCTTTCAACTCCACAAACCTCCTCCACCTCCGGTGACAACCTCCGGCCACCTCCAAAGACGCCTCCACCCTCCCGTGACCTCCGCCTCGGCCTCCATGACCTCCGGCGACCACCGCTTCCACCTCCCGGCGACCTCCCATGAGTGCTTCTAAGGCACAATGTCACTTTTATGCACTTTTCTTGGTGAAGATTTTGGATCACTTTTAGGCGGTTTTTTTGGTGAAGATTTTGTTAATTGTGAAACTAAAAAATAACGTTTTGTGGACTTTAGTCACGGTGTTTGAATCCTTATCTTTGGTTTGTATGCTTTTTATTTCTTCATCTTCCGTGGTTGTACTCTATTCTTAATGTCTTAACAATTAGCATTAATCTATCCGTCTTCGCAAGAGAGGTGACCAATATAGAATAGCAATTTGATATTGTATTAAACAAAACAAGATCACAATGAGCGAAATGAGCATAGAATGTTGTATATATGAGCTTGAATCTTTGTAAATATGAGCTTGAATACTCTACTATCTTATGTAAATAGGAGCTTGAATGCTCCACCATCTAATTCTTTGTAAATAGGAGATTGAATGTTCCATCATCTAATGTTTAGTCATGGTATTTTATTTGATACTATATTATACAAAACGAAGATCACATAAAACAAGATCACAATATAAATGGACATAGAATTGTTGTAAATAGGAGCTTGAATGTTCCATCATCTAATATTTGAATGTCTTAGTTTTAATCCATGATAATTGCTTTTAATGCCTTAGTTTTAATCTATGACACTCGTTTAATTATGGCAAGGTTTAATAGATTGAAACTTTGTCATAATATTTCACTATCATTTGAAATATGTTTTAATCCATAATCTTGTTTTAATTTCGTGCAATCTTGTTTGAATATATATATGTGATCTTTGATCTTGTTTAATTATGGCAATGTTTGAACCTCGTGATATTGTTTGAATGTCTTAGTTTTAATCTATGATCTTGTTTTAATCCATGATCTTGTTTTGTTTGGTAATTAGTATATTTTGATATCGTTTTAATCCATGATAGTGTTTTAAACTCGTGATACTATTTGATTATAGCAATGTTTGAACCTGTGATATTATTTGAATGTCTTAGTTTTAATCTATGATATTGTTTTAATCCATGATATTGTTTTGTTTAGGTAATTAGTATATTTTGATACCGTTTTAATCCATAATCTGCTTTTTATCATGTGATATTTCTATGTGATCTTTGATATTGTTTAATTATGGCAAGGTTTGAATAAGTGATCTTGTTTGAATGTCTTAGTTTTAATCCATGATAATGTTTTGTTTAGGTAATATGCATTCATATAAATTGATATTTGTTTTAATCCATGTTTTAATCTATGATCTTGTTTTACATAATAAAATATCAAACAAAACATATGACTAATTAAACGAAGATCAAAGATAAAAGCATGATATCATAGTCATGTGTGTTGTTTGATCTTGTATTATATAAAAGCAAGATCACAAAAACAAGATATCACAATAGAAATGATTATAGAATTTGCACACGCGCTTCGTAATTTTTATTATAATATGTTTTCGGAATGGTCTCGACGAGACGGTCAAGACCAGTCGCTTTGCCACTGCCTATGATGGATTTTACCCGTTTGAAGTAGTCTCTTTAGCTTAAAATGTCAATCTTTAATTTTTTTTTTCAAAACAGTATCACAAATTCTTTAAAACAGTATCACGGATAAATGTACATCCTTTTGCTGCAAATTAAAGCTCTTCCAAGGTATCTGAGTCCTTTAAAAGCAAACACATACTTCAGAGCAATGCTAAAATGAAGAAAGAAGAACTACCAATCATTCTCAAGTTAAAGGGAAGTCATCTAAAACTATGTAGGCATATGTATTAATCTTATGATACTGTTTGAATGTCTTAGTTTTAATCTATGATACTGTTTTATTTAGGTAATGTTCATTAGTATATTTTGATACTATTTTAATCCATGATACTGTTTTATTCTCTGTGGAATGAGTTTTATTTATGATACCGTGCTTTTATTCTTTGATACTGTCTAATTATGCCAAGGCTTGAACACCGTGATAATTGTTTGAATGTCTTAGTTTTGTCTATGATACTATTTTAATCTATGATAATCTTGTTTTGTTTAGGTAATGTGCATTAGTAATTTTATCTTGTTTTAATCCATGTTCTAATCCATTATATTGTTTTGCATAATACAATATCAAAGATAAAAGCATGATATCATAGTCATGTGTGTTGTTTGATCTTGTATTATGCAAAACAAAGATCACAAAAAATAGTATCACAATAGAAATGAACATAGAATTTGCACACGTGCTCGTAATTTTTATTATAATATGTTTTCGGAATGGTCTCGACGAGACGGTCAAGACCGGCCGCTTCGCTAACGCTTATGATGGATTTAACCCGTTTGAAATCGTCTCTTTAGCTTAAAATGTCAATCTTTAATTTTTTTTTTTCAAAACAAGATCACAAATCTTCTAAAACAAGATCACGGATAAATATATCTTTATTGAAGCCACCATTCATCTTTCTCTTGTTGAACATCATTTGAACTTGATCCTTTTCATTAACACTCCCAGTTCTTGATTGATCGGATCCTAGTTCTTCATTATTACTACAAGAATCATAAAGGTTCACTACAAGAATCATAGGTTTAACAATCTTTAATTTTTTTTTTTCAAAACAAGATCACAAATCCTCTAAAAAAAAGATTATCACGGATAAATATATCTTTATTGAAGCCACCATTCATCTTTCTCTTGTTGAACATCCTTTGAACTTGATCCTTTTCATTAACACTCCCAGTTCTTGATTGATCGGATCCTAGTTTTCATTATTACTACAAGAATCATAAAGGTTCACTACAAGAATCATAGGTTTAACAATCTTTAATTTTTTTTTCAAAACAGTATCACAAATCCTCTAAAACAGTATCACAGATTAATGTACATCATTTTGCTGCAAATTAAAGCTCTTCCAAGATATCTGAGTCCCTTAAAAGCAAGCAAACACATACTTCAGAGCAATGCCAAGATGAAGAAAGAATAACTGCTCACTATCATTAAAAACAGAGAAAAAAAATCAGCAAATTTCACTATCATTAGAAACAGTATCATATATTGAAACAATATCAAGCATTTTACATGTTCTAACATAAAATCCTAACTCACAACAACTACATTATCAAAAACTAGTTGAATCAGTTTATCCAAACTCCATTTTATTAATCGCATTGCATATGTTTCAATTGGAACAATATCTCAATATTTTCATGATTATTTTAACCTAAAATGGTTACTTTATACAAAAAAAAATAAATAAAACAATATGTTCGCCATTGAAATATCAGCTTTCGAATTGTTTGTATGCAGTTACAGGTTATGGTAAGAAGAATCAAACACAAGAAGAAGATGAAAATTGTTAAAAGTAAATGAAGGAGTTTGTAAACAGGCATTGAAATGATTTTGTTGGTTTTTACGTGTTTAAATGACAGTTTTTACAATTGGAGGGTATATTGGTCTTTTAGTAATGAAGTATGACTTTAGTTGAATTAAGATTATAACATATGACTTTTCAACCCACTATGGCGTTAACAGTGACCGGCCCCAAATTTTCCCATAAAAAATTAATTTTTTTTTAATTTACTAAAAAAAATTAGTTATCTATTATAATTAAAAAAAATATTTACATATATAGCAAAAAATATATTAAATTACTAAATAAAAAATAAATAACAATCATAAATTCATATTTTTTAATTTTTTTAATTCAATTTCTATTTTTTTTTGTATATTTAAAAACTAAAACAACACGCACCTGTCACATCTTTCACTTTAAACGGCTCTTTGCCATTTATTAAAAAAAAAAATCAAAATAGACCCGCGGTTAAAAGTCGAACCGCCGCAAGGCGGTGTGAATGACCCGCCTTGGGTTCACTGGGCCGACTCAGCTTATTTGGCCTACTCGGCCGTGAGCGGCCCGCGGTTTGGTCTCTTAGTTCGTGAACGGCCCTCCCGATTCACGGGCTGGCCTGTGATTCCGAGTCGAGACAGGTGGGCCAATACGGGTTTGGTCGGCCGGTCCGTCTTGACACCTCTACGAGTATGGCCCCCCATGCGAAAATGGTTCATGTACTTAGAGCATCTATGTGGATTGCTAAAAAACTTGTTACAGTGTAATTTTGTTTTTATGCAAATAAATAAATACATCTAGATATTCGCCAATAGAATGTATTGGAGACGAAAATTGAACTTGAATATCTATTCATTTGACATCAAAACACCTCCAATAAAAAATATGGATTGTTGTACATGTGGCAAATAAAATGAAGATGAAGAAAAAATATCATCAATGAAGTTGTGAATTGAAAAAAATTATGGTCTAATTATACAAAACAAAGAATGTAGATAAATTACAAAAAATTAAATAAAGAATGATTAGCACACATTTTTATGAAAATAAATTATGGAAAAAAATAAAAGAGTTTTAACACACATTCCGATACATATAAATTTTAAAAAATAGAGAATGTTTATCACTTTTTAGTTTTTAGTAACGTTGATGTTGAAAAATGCCATGGTGCTTCCGAAGCTAACTTAATGCTAAGATCCAAGTCGTTTGTGGCCAAACTAAACTAACTACGAGAAATTGTAACAGAAAATGTGTTAAAAGTTCTTTCCGAATGCTATGTATTGCTAGCATTTAAATGTGTCTGTTGGGACATTTAAGTCCTTTATTTATAGGTGATTTATAATAATCATTTGCATCATGGCATTAAATGCTTAGAAGACAATCACTATTTTGGGATATTAAATGCGAATTGACATTTATATTAATTGTGACTGACAAGCGATTTGGCCTGACATGTAACACATAGATCAGACTTGATTATATGGTGGTGCCTTGATAACTGTAACTGACTACGACACTTTTACACTCTTCGCGGTGACACAATTCGGACAATTGAGTCGATGCCAACATGAGATATGGTGGTCCTCGAAACGCTTACATAGTTCGACCCCTATTAGTTCTGACCTTTTTGAGGTAGGACCTCGTGAACGAAGGTATCCCTTTTCGTGGAGGTTAGGTCGAATGCCAGCAATTGCCTTCCAAGGCTTGCTCTTGATTTTGTCAGATGTGGCCTTCAGTTTGTGTTATTGCTAAGTTCCGTTCTTCAATGTTTCAAAGATTCTCACATGCTTGATATGATGTTGTTGGCGGGGTGGTATAATGATTTGATGGTTTTCATTTTTTTCATTGACAGGGTGCGTAGTCTTAAATGGGATGCCAACTTTTTGCGTGGCTAGAGAGCGTCATTTGTTAAAGTGCCATCATTGCGCTGTAGTGTCGTCATTGCGACATTAATTATCTCTCTTTCATATTACAAGTTATGGACATTTGATTCAAAAGATTTTGAAATCAAAGATCCAGATTGCACTGCCTCCTTGCCTCCATCCCTTATAAATAAGGGACACATTTGGGCTCCCACGTTGCTTCCTTAATTTTATTTCACCCTATTTCTTTGAATCCACAAGAGTTAAAGAGAGTTTTGCCGTGCCGAGCTGTTGTTGAAGAGATGTCCTGCTTTGTGCTCCAATCTTAGGTATCTCTTCCTCTGTTGTAGTTATTCCTCTTTTTATCTTTTTTTTTTATCTGGTAAGGACGATTCAGGGCACTAATAGTGAGAATGAGAATCAAGTTCTATCTTGGGATAAAGGTCGGGAAGATGAGATTAGTCTGGGTAGGGAAGTTGAGGAAATATGTTAGGAAGAAGTGATTAGCGACTCCGATAGCAGTTCTTCCACTATGTCAGATGTCTTCACCTGTCGGGAGTAGTGAGGACAAGTTTGAGGAAAGGAAGGTCGGAGATTCTAGCTAATGAGAAAAATAAGTGGAGTCCGGTCATAGAAGTGCTCCGGTCTAGAAGTGTAGGTTTTTCCCCTTTGAGGTCGGACGAAAACAACTTTGGGATTATCAAAGAATTTAATCATAGACTTCACTTATTACACAAAATATTGTAAATTGTCAATCCCATATTGGAAAAAACTATAAAATTTCTCCCAAAAAAGTGAAGAACACAATAAAATCAAACAAATGATTTAAGAACATTGAAGGAAAAAAGAAACCAATAAAGATAAATTTTGAAAAATTACCTCTGAAAAATAACTTATTTTTGTTTTCTCCTCATCAAATAAGATAATTTTGGCCATCAATCGTTGAGTTTGCCTCGACTTTTATCTTCTCCTCAATAAAGATTGTGATTGTTTCTCCAAATCCTTTTGTTTGGTGACCAATTTTTTTATGTGAGAAAACTCTTCATTTTCTTCTTTTCCTGCATAAGTTTTTTCCTTAAAAAAAGGCCGCCTCTTTTTTCTTCTCAAATAAATTCATAGAAAATATCAAATTTGTTGACCACTTGTCTAGTAGAGCTTGTAAATGTAGACAAAACTCTTCATTTGGTCTTTTTCTTGTTTTTTTTTTTTTTTTTGCCACATAAGCTGAACAAAATTTGCATTGGAGAAAATTTTTATTAAACAATGCCTATTTCGCTGACGTGACACTTTTTTTAATCACAATCCACGTTAGCATTGGAGATACTCTAATGTGTTCTATCTACAATTCAATATTGTTGCTCATTTGTCTTTTATTTTCTTAAAATTAAAATAAAATTAAAACCACATCCAATTATGCATATGAAATATAAATATTGTTGAGTCACAATATCTAACAAAGTTTCTGAATTTAGACAGATATCTTCACAAAGTTTGTTTGTTTCTTTGACATATCATCTTAATAGAATCCCAATTTGATTGTATTGAAGATGATTTTTTTTAACCACCATTTACAATGCTTATGTGGTAAATAATTTTAGCTACTTTGTAGATGCTCTAAAGGATAGATCGTGTTCTGTGTTGTATGAAAATTGATGCATTGATTTGTGTCAATGTATTAATATGATTAAAGTAGTATTGTTATTAGAACTATATATTATTAATGTTAGTCTATTAATATGATTAAAGTAGTATTGTTATTAGAACTATATATTGGTTAGGGTAGCTTAGTCTTTTATTGGTTTTATTATATATACAAATTGTATATCTCATTTAACCCTAATGTCGTTTTGCTTAATGATATTCATTTTCATTATCTCTTTGTTTTTTCTTCTCTTAATTTGATTTGGGATATTTGAATACTTTGATTAAGAATATTCACATGTTTATCATATCCCAATTTGGTTCTTTTTTTTTCTTCCCATCTCAAAACTCGTGTGTATTGAAAAATCCTAGTTTTCTCTTTGAATCGTGGCTAAAAATCCACAATTCTCGTTCAATGCAACATTGGTTCGAAGATTGGTGACCAGATTTGGGTTCACGGCAATGAGGCATCCCAACTTAGCCAGCGTGTGAAGTGCGTGGAGGCCTTCTTGCAAAAGTACGTGATTAGTTGGCGTGTGAAGCGTGGAAGGTCTGTTTGGCCTACTTATTTGAGACAGTTTGTCTAGTAGGTAATTTCTAATATTTTGGTAGTGTTGGTTTGGTTGGACATGCACTCTTTGGATTATTCTGGTGGTAGTGTGTTGGTTGTTGGTTGTGGTACGTGTATAAGGGCAAATTGTTTACCTTTTTTGTGCTGTTGATTTTCTAGAATTATGTAATTTTGATTCCATTTGATTCATGATTGTATTTTTTGACTCCACAATGTCAATTCAAATGGATGATTCACTTCAATCCAGTAGTATAAGATTAATTGGTAAGAATTATTCGTATTGGAGTATTGTAATGAAGAATTCTCTTAAGGGTAAAAAATTGTGGGAATACTTATAGCACCAATGATAATTATGCAACAGAGATAGATTATTGGGAATCAAACAATGCAAAAATTCTTACTTGGATTCACATTTATGTTGAACATTCTATTGGTGCACAGTTGGCGAAGTATGAAACGGCAAAGGAAGTTTGGGATCATTTATAGAAATTATATACTAAGTCTAAATTTGCAAAACGGTATGAGTTGGAGATTTGATATACGGGCTTTACAATAGAAGAATATGAGTATTCTAGAGTTTTACACTGCTATGATATCGATTTAGGATGAGTTGGCTCTTACAGAATCGATAAGAATGAAAAGCATATGAGGACTATATTATTTACAGAGATGAGAAACGATTGGTTTAGTTTTTTATAGCATTTCACAATGATTTTGAGAGACTTAGATGCTCTATATTGCACCGGACTCCACTTCTTTCTGTTGATTCCGTGGTTGGTGAACTTGTGGCTGAAGAAACACGTTTGAAATCTCTAACAGGGGATGTATGTCTTCATACATCTAGCACTTTAGTTTTGGATATCCGTTCTCGACCACCTATGCATAATTAGAACAAAGGCTATGAGCGGGTTGCTAGTGAAAGTGTAGCTTTTGCAAACAAAAGAGACATTGAAAGTCTCAATGTCCTAAGTTATTGAAGAAGCAGCAACCTCTACAGAGTCAGCAGCAGCCACAACAGCGATCCTATCGTCCCAATGCTAACATAGCATGAAGTCATGCCACCTTGTGACTCATCTATACTTGGATCACCACATTCCTATGGTCCCATGTTGACTACTCTAGTTGAGCAGTTTCAGAAGTTTCTAGCCACACAACCACATGCTATGTCAACCTCTACTCATGTAGGTTTGTCATCCCAGAGTCCCTCAGGTATTTCTTCCTCATGGATCTTTGACTCAAGTGTTTCCAAACACGTCATCTAACTCAACATCATTTGATTCCTTACGTCTTTCTAACTAATCTATGTCTGGTATGACTGCTGATGGCATCACATTGTCCTTGGTATGAGTTTGTTCTGTTAACACGTAATTTATCTTATTCAGATGTCTATTATGCTCTCACATTGAATCTTATTTTTGTTTGTCATGTGCAGGATCCTCAATCTCAGAAACTGATTGGGATAGGCCGTAGAAAAATAGGGTTATATATTTTGAACAATCTGAGACCACCACATGTTGCTGCTTCTGTTGTTGATCTGTCATCTTTTTCTTTAAATTCTTCTTCTAATTTTTATTTATGACATTTTTGTCTTGGACATGTTTTACTAGTCGTTTAAATTTTTAGTTTCTAAAGGTCAATTGGGAGATTTGCAAACTCGTGATATTTTAGATTGCAGTGGTTGTAAATTAGCTAAATTCTTTGCTTTAGATTTTACTCAAAGTGCATCTCGATCTGTCACCATTTGATTTTGTTCATTTTGATATGTGGAGACCTGTTCATATTGCTACAAAAGAGAGGTGTAGATATTATGTTTCTTTTATTGATGATTATAATCGTTATTGTTGGATTTATCTTCTCAAAAGGTGTTCTGATTTTTTTTCTATTTATCGTTATTTTAGATCATTTGTTAAAACTCAACATTCTTATGTGATTAAGTGCTTTAGATGTGAATTGGGTAAGGAGTATACTTCTGCTGATTTTTCTGAATTGCTTGCTTCTGTTAGCATAATTTATCAAACCTCATGTACTGACACTCCACAGCAAAATGGTGTCGCTAAACGAAAGCATAGGCACATTGTTGAAATTGTCCATTCTCTTCTCTTATCTACCAAAGTTCTTAGTGGATTTTGAAGAGAAATAGTCCTAATTACTGTCACATAATTAATAAGATTTTGTCTTATCACACTTCGGATTTGTCATCCTTTAAAAAGTTGCTTAGGCATCCTTCTGGTTATTTCCTCTTAAGAGTTTTTTAATGCACTTGTTTTCTCCTTCGTCCTAAAGTAGAACGTAGTAAGTTGACTTCATGCTCTACTATTTGTGTCTTTTTAGGATTTGGGGAGAGACATAAGGGTTATCGTTGTTTTGATCCCATTCATCAAAGATTATATGTTTCTTGTCATGTTATATTTCTTGAGCATATCCCATTGTTTTCTATTCCTGATAATACTTATGACTTGACTAAGACTGATATTATTCGTATTGATCAATTCTCTGATGATACCGACATTCCACATTCTCATACCTCTTTTAGTATTGATCCTTCATGCACTACCGCTACACATGTGATGAATCATGATGTCCTAACTCATTATATAGCCTTTCAAGCACCGTTTAAGACTGTGGATCCTCCTACTCGATATCATCAACGTATTCGTAAGTCCATTAAGTTACTTGATTTTGCTTATTCTTGTTATTCGAAATCCTTTTGTTGTTTATTAACTTCTATTCACAAACTTTTTGAACCTTCTTCCTATAAAGAAATTATTCTAGATCTTCTTTGGCAACAGGCTATGACTGATGAGCTCTCTGCTCTACATAAGAAAGACACTTGAAAATTGGGTTCCATTACCTCCTAGTAAACCTGCTATTGGTTCTCGTTGGGTCTATAAGATTAAAATCAAGTCTGATGGTTCAATTGAGCGTTATAAGTCTAGGTTGGTGGTTGGATTATGAAGAGACATTTGCTCATATTGTAAAGATGACTACTTTTTCATATACTTATTGCAGTTGCATCTGTTTATCGGTGGAACCTCCCTCAGTTGGATGTTAAAAATGCCTTCTTGAATGGGACTCTTCAAGAGGATGTCATATGGTCCATCATCTTGGTGTTTCTCATCATCCTAAATTTGTTTGCAAACTCAAGAAGACACTTTATAGTCTCAAACAGGCACTTCGTGCTAGTTTGAGAGATTTTTCACTGTTGTTGCCTCTATTGGCTTCACACCAGTGATCATAATTCTACATTATTCTTTAGATGCACCTTGGCCGGTCGAATTTTATATATGTTATATGTTGAAGACATGATTATCACTGGTGATGATGTTGATGGGATTGCTGAGTTAAAATCTGAATTGGCTCGTCTTTTTGAAATAAATGACTTTGGTCCATTATCTTTTTTGGGGATCGATGTTATTTCTTCTCCTAGATGTTATATCATCTATTAGTCTAAGTATACTATTGATGTTATTGAGTGTAATTGTCTCACTGATACTAAATCTAATGATACTCCTCTTGAGTTGAATACTTGATATTTACCTTCTAACGGTGTTCCTTTGACTGATCCTACTTTGTATTGCACTATTATTGGATCTCTAGTTTATCTCACCATTACCCATCACGATATTGCTTATGCTATTCACATTGTTAGTCAGTTTATTTCAGCTTATACTACAGTTCACTGGGGATCTTTTGTTCGTAATATGTGATATCTTCGTAGTACTTACTTTCAAAGTCTTTTTTTCTCATCGACCTCCTCTTTAGAGCTCCGTGCATACTTTGATGCTGATTGGCCAGTAATCTCACTTATTGTAAGTCCACTAATGGCTTTTGTTTATTTTTAAGTGATTCTCTTATCTCTTGGAAGAGTAAAAAGAAGATTGTTGTTTCCATTCTTTCTACTGAAACAAAGTATCGTGTTATGGCATCCACTACTCACTGAGATTGTGTGGTTGCATTGGTTACTTGCAGACATGGGTGTTCATCTTTCCTCTCCAACTCCTATATATTGTAATAATAAAATTGATATTCAGATCTCTCACAACTCTATATTTCATGAGCGTACGAAGCATATTAAGATTGACTATCATCTTATTCGCCACCATTTTCAACATGTCATTATTTACTTACCCTTTATTTCTTCATCATTGCAACTTGCTGACTTTTTCACAAAAGTCACATCCGATCCATCATTTTCCTTTCTTGCTTGACATACTCATCCATGCTTCTTTTGTTGACTTATGGTATTACTAAAACTATTTATCTTTTTAATTTAGCTTTTGGAGTGTTCTTAGGAATATTGTTGTGACTGAATGATATTAAAATCATGTTGGGGGTCTTTGATTATTAAGATTGAGGTAAATATCCCTCCCCGTTGCAGGATTTATGTATTGGAAATTTTGATCTCTATCGGCTTATATTATGCTCATTTTCTATTTATACTTCTTGTGTTTGTGGTGTTTGTGACCACTTTACCTTACGATTTATTATGTGTTGTGTGAATGTTGCTTGCCTAAGGTTGATATTACAGTCGGAAGCTTAGATTCATAGACCAAGTTATTCACTTTTCTCTTTTTTTAGTCTCTAGAATCATAAGTTGAACTTCCACATCTTAAGTACATAGGATGCTCAATTAAAAGTGTATTGAACAACATACTAAAATGCCTTGGATAAAACTTGTAACATATTTAAGGATAAGGAAACGACATACGTACTCAGAGATAAACGTTGTTAACACGAGAGTATCACATCCTTGTAATCTACATAATATGTGAGCCGTGGCTCTGATACCAAAACTTGTAATGACTTCTAAATTTAATTTTTTTTTCAAGTTGTCTGCTTTATGTCTGTTGAAGGCTTCTAGTAGTTTCGAGTTGTACTAAGAAATCAACTGCTAAAGGATACTAGTTTCAATCTGTTAAACACAGAGTAGGTTTGTCTATGTCCATTTTTGAACTTTATTAACTTAATTCTTGATGATCAAATTAAATAGTTAAGGATATAGTTCACAATCCTTAGGTTTTCAAAACTGGGGCAAGAAATAAAATTTTGAAAATTATGATGTAGATGACGGAATTTAAAAGCTTGAATATATAAACACAAAATCAAACATAAGCATAGGTAATAAGATTCCCATTTCTTACATATATCGATTTTCCTATTCTTTACAAAATCAAGTATTCTGATACTAGTAAAAAACAGCATCATCCAAATACAACGGTCTAGTAATACATAAAACTACTTTATCCAAAATATTACTAGGCCACCAATTCATCCTTCTACTCATTCTTATACATGTGGCTTGGTGATAACAAGGGAATCAACAAAATAGGTTGAACATCAAAACTCTCCATCCTTTATGAGATGAATAGTAGGGTTCGTAGGTGCTCTAGTGTTATTACTTTGTAAGTAGAGACTGATTTTTAAGTTCTTTCTTTTATATATATTCCGGGCCACATAGGAAAATGGGTCCATACTTCCCGCTTGGCGATGGTGTGATACTCTCACCCATTACTCGACATTTGTCTCCATATCTTTACCACTTTCGTGTATCGTCAATCCATTTTCTACAAAAGTGATGAAACGACTTATTAGCTGCGAAGCTTTGCGAATAAAGCAACAAATAAGTCACATAGTTTAAGAACATGCTTCTATGTAATAATTCATGCATTTCATGAATACATTGTTTATAATCACTTTACCTTCTAACTTTGACTTATAGTTTTATATAAGCTAGACAAAAATCAATATATGAGTAGCTAACTACATAGGTAAAAATTCATCTTCACTTTGATCACCACAACTATGAGCATGTAATGAAAACATATAAGCTGCACTTGACCAAATCTGTATATATGGAATGATTATCTCGTTCACATAGCTCACTTGTGGACCAAGTACATACCAGGATGTCGAATGCATGTGTAATATTTTTATCTTGTCTTTAGGCCCGTCCCATGAATAAAAATTGTACACCGAGCGCTCAAATATTGTACTTAAAATAGCACTAAGAATACAGTAACTTTCTTAGAGCAACTTTTTGCTCATTTGATATCCCAAAGGCCCTATGGCCTTGTGGCTCTGTAACCTTAACTGAAGGGACCCTATGGTCTGCAGGCACTTAACACCCTATTGGTGTACATGTATTTAGGGATAATGACCTATTTTATTCTTGTATAGCTCATACTCTAAAACTCTTTAATAATTATGATCATACAATAGACATCCCAAATCTTGTCAAAGCATGTTTAGTTTCAACACTTTAACAAAAACACATGAGAGAATCATGCTTGAAATAAATAAAGTAATAGAATGTATCTCATGAACACTTTTCACATAATATCTCTTTGAGAGTTACTGAGACATTAAATTACATAATCAATACTTCAATCAAAGAAACACCTTGAAATAGAACATCATTATAGTTTAATGTACTGAACATTCAATTTAAAAGTATAAAGAATGCAATTATCAACTCTTGAAGTGATCTTGAATCAATTTAGAATACTTGCTGGAGTATATATTACATGCAAGTAGCAGCCTTTGTAAAAATTATTGAAGAGAATGAATGGAGTCAAACTGAGCTATAATCAATATCATTTATTCATAAGAATTCCTTGGTTTGAAGAAAAATAATCTAGTGTTGTTCCAAAGTAAAGATGTTCAGCTTAATTAACACACAAAAAAACTAAATAAATTAAAGTGATATGAGATAGTTGAACAATGAAAGTACTTAATTTTCATAATTTAGTTGTAAAATCCATCCTAGAAAATGGATCTAACTGATGTAAAAAAAAAACTTAGGGAATTGAATACATATGGAGAAAGTAACTAACATTTTAGTACTTTAAAAATTTCTGAATTTGATTTACCTGTTGTGAATGATTGTAAACAACATGTAAATGTAAGAAACAATACTGCTATAATGATGAAAATCTAAAAGTGAATGTAAGAAATAATATGTTGTAAATTATGGAAAAATGGTAAGTAATTGCAAGAACCACGTTGCAGTAAATGCTAGAAAGTGTAAAGAAATTGTAGGGAACAACATTGATAAAGGAAGTCTTAGGAAGATGTTTAAATAGAATTTATTGATTCCAACATAGGTTGAGCAAAATTCTTAAAAAAACCAACAAAATCTTCTATTAATCCAACATAAACAAAGAGTAGTCTTGGATATTACTGCATAAATTGTTATATCCATAAGTAAATGCAACAAAATAAACATATAGAACAGGTAAAGGCTTTAGTCACTTGGTTCGGTAATTAGATTTTTGTTCTTTACACCTAGAATATTTCTATCTTGGCTAGGGCTCTTTTTTCTTTCTTTCTTAATATACTGAAATTTCTTATTTATAGAGATAGCTAGTGGTACATTAGACTATGTTTGGCCTTATTTATTTTCATGTTTCTACTTATTTAATGTTTAACTATCCCAATTTCTGTTATTTTATATTTAATATGTACGAATATAGTATCGTACTATTAAATTAATTTACTTTTGTATTTTTAGTTCTGCCAAACAATCCCATAAAGGTCATGATTAATTTTTAACATTTGTAACCAAATGAATATTATAATAAGAAAGTAAGCAGATTCTCATTTTGAGATACAATGTTAAGGTCAATATTTAGGGTTCCTAACGAGATTCAAACTGGGAAAACTTTATACCATTGCGATGTTATAGCTATGAGCTTCGTAACGCACACACATGCAAAATGAATGAATCATCCAATGGCTCGTACAACCCGCTCAAAATGGACTGCCCGTTAATTGAATTTTTACACTTAATCAAAATTCTAGTTTTTCTAAAATTTTATTTGACTTTAGCTCAAATTTCTAGGCCTATCCCAACTCGAAAAGTCTATAAATTTGATACTAACACGAAAGTCTCAACATGAACTACGAGATAATATAACATGCATTGTCCCCAATTCAACGTAATACACACGAAATGTTTATAAAGAGACTCGAACACAATGGAAAAATCATAATTATTTTGAATTCCCAGATTTCGGTCCTGCCTCCAACTTGCCTCCAACTATTAGAACATGATTAATTAAGTCTTTCAAATTTCCTCTAATTTAGTTCTTAATAAATAAATTGACACATTTTTCTCTATTTTTTACGTTGTACACTATGGTAGCTCTTCAATTATAAAAGAAATTAATCATTTGAAATTGAAGTATGCTTTCATACACTTAAGATAAGATTTATAAATCAAATAATTAAGACGTGAAATTTTCGGGATGTTACATGCCCCATACAGGTGCTTACAATTTTTCGGCACATGTCTCTCAAGTTACAACAACCACTTCTCGTAACAATAGTATTCCAAATTACGAGAACAACGAATTGGACATCATTTTGTTCTCTCTTTTAAACAAAAACTGGACTTTAACTTTATGCAGAAATTATTTCTGAATTAAAATTATTTTTGCAAAAAGTGCATGGACATTTTACTTAAAGTGGAGTGATTAAATTTTCAACCATAAGGGACCTATTTATAATATCTAAAAAGTTAAAAAGACACGTCCAAAAGACGTGTCTTGTTGACAAACACATATCCAAAATGACATGTCTTTGAAATGAAAAGTTGTGGCTGTTTAGAAATGACACGTCCAAAAAAAGACGATTTTTCAGCCAAATAGATTCTAGAATATTCCATAATCCATTTTTTCAAAATATTCGTGAATTTAAGCGATTCACTTTAGACCTTAATTTCTTATTCACTTGAAATTGGTTTCGAGCAACTAAATATACTACGTTAATCTACTTACTAAGTAGAATACGTTTGGCCTTACAACTACCGTACTCGACTAACGGGTCCCGCTTAAATAATTTATCAAAATTAGTCAAAACCAATATTTTTCTAACCAATTTCCATCAAGGGTCATGGGCCGGGTCATAGATAATTGGGCTCTAGCCGAGGTTATATATATTCTTTTTGGTAAAATAGAATAATAATTTATTTTTGGACCTTCTAGATTGTAACATGTGTCTTTTTAGAATGCGTCTGTTGAAATTGTCTAGAGCTGTCCTTTTTAGACAGATATGTCTGTAGACATGCCTGTTCAAAGACAAACCTATCTAGAAAGGATATGTCTTTTCAAACATGACTTTTATTTGAGTTGTGTCTTTTTGGACACAATTTTTGGCTTATTATAAATATACTCCAATTTTCTATATAATATACACTTTATACTTTCCATCTTTAATTTTATGCTCTATACTTTACAATTTTCTACATTCAGTCCCTACATTTATAAACAAGTAAAAAACTAGTTCCAATTTGATGTTTCTTATTATTTGAAGTACTGCTATCATAATACAGAGATCGTTGTATCTTGGTAGACAATTTCCATTCGACCGTGGACATCTGTGCAGGACAAATAGTCAAACTATTGCCTCGATCTAATTTCATTTCTTTTCAAATTGTAAATAAGTCCTTTATTTTCTCTTAATTTCAATTTGCAGTATTAAAAGAATATTCAAAACCTAATTTTTCTAACACATTAAACTTAATTCACAGTGTTGTTCCGATTCAAAATACTATCTAATACACTATGTTTATTCTATTTATGTCCTTTTTTTTCTTCTCAATATTTAAATTATCACTTCTGATAAGTACAATTTTGTACTTATCTGGGCTCACAAAAAGGGACGATTATGAGTACTATTAGTTGTTTTCAGTTTAATTGCATGTTGTTTTCTTATTATTTTAGGAAATAATCAAATTCAAGTATCAATCTGACAAAAAGACGAAAAGAGACTTGAAGGGCATAACGCAGCACCGATTTTGGCGAGTTTTCGATGGGACTAGAACTCTACAACCCAAGATAAAACAACAACTTAAACACACGTCTTAGAGGGTTGGAGAACATTATAAATAAGACAGATAATAGCCAGAAGAAGGGACGAATTTTGGAAACAAGATACAAGAGGAGAATCGAGGATCAAGGCTCGGGATTGAGGATTCTTCAGCCGGAGTCACGGGTTGTAATTATTTCTTCTTCTTTTTCTTTTTCTTTCACCGGATCATGATGAAGTCAATTATTGTTATAATTGACGAAATTATGTCCGCTAATTTACTTTTTCTAGGATGAACGATGAAACCTCATGATATTTAATTAATTAGAAGTTTTTACATTTTAGTAATTAATTGCTTTTGGATTGATTATTCTTTATGCGCTTTTTCTATTATTTTAATGCCCGATCACCATTAGAATATATTGTGATCTATATTGAAGTCGAGAGATTCAATATAGATTAAGCACGTGGTATTGAATAACATAGGGTCCAATAATAGATAGAGATTACTATTATGCTTTATAAAATCTATTGAGGTATTCCCGAGATTTTAATGCATGTGTTTATGTTGAAGCTTAATTAGAGATAATGAAGTTCGATAACATATAGAATTGATTGACCATCGAGAGAGGCTTTCGATTAATTTAGGAACGCCGATTTTCAATCTATGGTAATTATAAGCTAAAACAAGTTAAACGGATGTTTGATTAAGGAAAGTGTTGGTGGATTCGCAAATCCTAGAGTTAGTAGATCTTGAATTCGTTCTTACCTTTTATAGTTACTTATTGTTATTTTCAATTTAATTAAAATAGTTAAATTAGTTTAGAGTCACAAAATCAAAATTAAATCTGTGTTTCTTTTTATTGTTAAAATTTAGGTTATAAATTAATTGGTTAAATTAATATCTGGTCCTCGTGGGTTCGACACTTTATTTTATCACTATATTACTTGTCCACGATCCGTCCACTTGCGGGATATAAATCGCACAACAAGTTTTTTGGCGCGTTGTCGGGGACTAGTTTTATTAATTACTACGTTAATTGATAATTTAGTTTTAACTAATTTTTTAATTATTATTTTTTTTTTATTTTTTTATTTTTTATTTTTTTTATTTTTTTATTATTATTATTATTTTTTTTTATTTTGTTTTGTTGATCTACTTGTTTCTCTTGATTTCATTGCTACTGGGGAATAAAGATGAGCTAGGAGATCAAGCACAACACAAGATGATGAGACTTTGAGATTGACAAGGATGACTTGCTCTTGGAAAATTTATGGAAACCACCGGTCAAACAAAATTTTTGTCCCTACTCCTACACCTACAATCGGGATTGGCAAAATCACTCAGACACTCTTTGTACAATAACCAAAGTCAAACAGAATACATGGGGTGGACATCAATTGGCTCATCTTGGCGAAACTTGATTCATTGGCAAAGCAGATGGAAACACCAATTACTCTCGACCACCCAATATGGTTCGGGATGTCTCTACCAATATGTGCAACTTATGGGCAAATCATCAATCATCGAATGCCTTTTAACCAAAGTCAAGTATCATCACACCGAACAAGTTTCAGATATGCTCGAACTTTCACTACATCGAATAATCCATACTCGCAGACTTATAATCCCCGGATGGAGAAATAATCAAAATTTCTCCTATGGCAACAAACAAAATATCCGTAATCCGCCAAATCAAGGAGGCCACAAGAGAAAAAGGAGGACTGGAAGAAAGCATCACCTTTGAATTGAAGGAGATGCAGAAAAGACAGGAGGAGATGCAGAAAAGACAGGATGTTGCTATAAAGAATATGGAAAATCAGATTGGGCAGTTGGCTAAGATGCTGACAGAGAGTCCACAAGGCACCTTTCCAAGTGACACTAAAGCCACCTCGATGGAAGACATGTCAAGCATTACAACAATTAGTGAGGATCAACTACATGAAATTTTGGAAAATAGACCAGTTGTCCAAATTGATGAAGTACCAACAAAAGAAGAAGAGTATATGGAGAATGAGAAGTTGATCATACATAAGCAGAATGAAAAAGTGGCGTTTAATGATGCTGCACCAACTAAGCAATTTTTCAACTCCCATCTTTCTTCTAAAATTGATTTTGTGATCAAGGTCATTGAAGAAGTTGAAATTTTCATAGTTAAGTTCGAGCAAGGTGATCAAATTAAATTATATTTTTATGAGAAGTACAAAGTTAAATATTGGAGAACAAAGGAAAAATGGTACAAAGTCAATCGATGCAAACAAAACAAGTCATCAAAAGCCATGTTCAAAGTACCATGAGTGATCACCGCGACAAAGTCAAGCTAATGACTTTAAAGAAGCGCTCAATGGGAGGCAACCCATTTTTCTACCTTTTATTTATTTAAATTTCAGTATTATTTAAATTTTAGGATTTCAATTGACAATTTTACGTTTTAGGTTTTAGGATTTAAAGTAGGTTGTTAATTCTTAGGTTTTGAGGATACAATCATCGCTATCCTCGCATAATCACGTTGTTCAATTATTTTAAATTTATATTTAAAAAAAATTTGAATTTCGTTTTTCAAAAAAAAAAAAAAAAAAAAAAAAAAAAAAAAAAAAAAAAAAAATCGTTTTTAAAAAAAATAAAAATAAAAATAAAAATAAAAATTATTTTATTATCATTAATAAATTCTTTTTCTTTTCTTTTAGGGTTACAACCTAAGGACTGGGTGGATGACATTCAAGTTAAAGATTTGTCGACCAACTTTGTACAGATCTCTCCACAAATTGTTCATACCATACTTCTTCTTCAAGACCATTCGATCCACATCCGGGTAGTCTCTAATCTTTATATACTCCTTTGAATTATTTTTACATTGGGGACAATGTATCTTTCAAGTTTGGGGTAGTGAAAAATGTTTGGTCCGATAATAATACTTGATATTGATTGTTAAATTTTTTTAAAAAAAAAATAAAATTATTATCATTATTATTATTTAAATTTAATTGTTTGCATGTTTGTGTGATATGAATAGCTTTGCTTGGCTAATCGGGCACCGAGTTTAGCAATTTTTCGATGGGACTAGAACTCTACAACTCCAAGATAAAACAACAACTTAAACACACGTCTTAGAGGGTTGGAGAACATTATAAATAAGACAGATAATAGCCAGAAGAAGGGACGAAATTTGGAAACAAGATACAAGAGGAGAATCGAGGATCAAGGCTCGGGATTGAGGATTCTTCAGCCGGAGTCACGAGTTGTAATTATTTCTTCTTCTTTTCTTTTTCTTTCAACGGATCATGATGAAGTCAATTATTGTTATAATTGACGAAATTATGTCCCAGCTAATTTACTTTTTCTAGGATGAACGATGAAACCTCATGATATTTAATTAATTAGAAGTTTTTCTGTTTTAGTAATTAATTACTTTTGGATTGATTATTCTTTATGCAGTTTTTCTATTATTTTAATGTCTGATCACCATTAGAATATATTGTGATCTATATTGAAGTCGAGAGATTCAATATAGATTAAGCACGTGGTATTGAATAACATAGGGTCCAATAATAGATAGAGATTACTATTATGCTTTATGAAATCTATTGAGGTATTCCTGAGATTTTAATGCATGTGTTTATGTTCGAAGCTTAATTAGAGATAATGAAGTTCGCATAACATATAGAATTGATTGACCATCGAGAGAGGCTTTCGATTAATTTAGGAACGCTGATTTTCAATCTATGGTAATTATAAGCTAAAACAGTTAAACGGATGTTTGATTAAGGAAAGTGTTGGTGGATTCGCAAATCCTAGAGTTAGTAGATCTTGAATTCGTTCTTACCTTTTTATAGTTACTTATTGTTATTTTCAATTTAATTAAAATAGTTAAATTAGTTTAGAGTCACAAAATCAAAATTAAATCTGTGTTTCTTTTTATTGTTAAAATTTAGGTTATAAATTAATTGGTTAAATTAATATCTGGTCCTCGTGAGTTCGACACTTTATTTTATCACTATATTACTTGTCCACGATCCGTCCACTTGCGGGATATAAATCGCACAACAACTTCATTTATCCCACAACTAAAAAATTCTGACTCTACTCTGCATAACATACCAACTTTCGTTACTTTGGTTCTACCTTGATCGAAAATTCTTTGTTTTTTCGTAAACTTTCATATGAGACTATTCTACTTTATTTCCCTGAGTAAAACTTTGCCTCAATTGCCAATATCTCTGTTAGATTTACGCAATTATTTTCAACGAAGTCTTTCAATGGTAACACGCTACCTTAAATTTCTTGACTCCATTTCTTAAGCCATTTTTGCCAATTATCACTTTTATTCGCAATCATGTCCGATCTATCTTCCTTCATAACAAACATCCAACATCCAATCTCTACTTTTATTTTTGCAAACTCTCAAATCACAAATTACAAATTCAATGGCCAAAATTTTATTGAACAATATATCATATTATTTATCAAAGTCGAGACGAAGATGCCATTAAGAAACATTACCTTCTCTAAATGATAATGGCCTAATTTTGAGACATGGGAAGTTCATAATTCCATGATTGCGTCTTGAATTCTTCATCATATGCAATTTGCAATCAATAAATCTCTTTAGTTTTTTCCCGCTCTTGAAGATATTTGGGATGCCGTGACTCGTTTATATATTAGGGCATGAGATGTTGAATTACAAAATGAGATTCAATCTATGAAGCAAGAATTACAATATTCCATGGAATGCTATAATAGTATAAAGGGGATGCGGTCATAATTGGTCCACTGTTAACAAATCAAAATGGGATCTATGGTGGATGTTGTTCAATTGCAAAAAATATAAAATACTATCAGATTTTACATTTCTATCTAGCTGTAAGTTAGATCAAGTAATAGCAAAAGTTATAGACAATAAACATTTCCATTCATTTCCAGAGGTATTTATGTTAGGAATTGAGACAAATTTCTCGTTTTGCCTACAAAGATGTTTGTTCAGAGAAAAATAACAGATAGAAAAAATATAAAAAGATGACAAAAATTACGGATTGTCAAAACTTTTCACTAAATGAAAAATTGTTACAATTAAATAGATTTTCCTGTTATCCAAATCTCCAAATATCATAGAAAAAATAACATAAACTTTATTACATCCCCAATTTTTACTTTTTATACAAACCATAAAGATAATAAGAAAAAATTGAGATATTATGTTTATAATTTTTCCTCTAAAAAAACCCTCAAGTCGCGTTTTCAAAAGAATGGAAAACATATTATATTTATAGGAACAATAAGTGCTAGAAGATTAACTCAACCAAGATACATAAACCATTCTATTTAATAATTCTAGTTCGTTACTAATTAATATATATTTTTGTCTCCCATCAATAAAATGACACTAAATCAGTTGGTCATACCAATTTGTTTTGTATTTGCAATATAAGTTCTTTTATTTTGAAACTTTTGTGGCAACAATTCCAACAATCTTCACCTTGCCAAAAATGAGTAAAAATTATGTCATCTCTTTTGCAGTTTTTTATCACAATACTTGAAAAAAAAATTGATACATTTTGACAATTTCAATTCTCAAAACAAAGAATTAACATACTCAACCATAAAAATATAATCACTTAGAATTGATATATTCTAAGAATTTCTTCGGCTCATGTCTTATTAGGAAAAAAAATTATGGTGAAACTCCCTTGCTTGATTTATTAGGAGTTCATCAGCTATTAACATCAATTCCACTGCACACCTTGCATCAATCTTAGACCAATGTCCGTGTGCAAATATGTGGACCCACTAGTAGTAACATATCTTCTATCATAAAAACTAACGGCAGGCCATAAAGATGTAAATTTCTTACTCAAAGGATATCATTGTATCCCATAAAGAGAGACACAACGTCCGCGTCTAACTTCGAGCAATTAGCCGAGCTTGATCTACTTTTTGGATAGTTTTGCTTGATGTGAACATGTTGTCCATAATTCCAACAAATTACTTTTCTTTTTATGAAGTTATTCTTCTTCCATTTTCAGCAACAAGTAACTAGTTTTTCATATGAAATATTACTTCCATTACTCAACCTTGTTTTTAGCAATCAATTGACTTGTAACTTTTGCAAAATTCACAGTTTATTTTTCATACATCGAAATTAGTTTGATGTGTTCATAAGAGAATGGAAGATAGCAGATTAAGTCTTAATGCTTTATTCTCATCATCAATTTTACTTCAATAGCCTCCAGTTTAGAAACAATCCCGCTCAGAACACTCAAGCAGTCTAAGATTTCTGCACTTGCATTTGTTGACGTTAGAAAATGACGTGGCACTTCCCAAGCCACTTAATGTTAACGACTCTCAATCAGATGTGACCAAACTGAACTAGATACGAAAAATTGTAAAAGAAGATGTGTTTGAAAGCTCTCAAATACTTTGTATTATTAGCATTGAATGTTCTACTGTTGGGACATTTAAGTTTTCTATTTATAGGAGATTTTGATGATCACTTGCATTTAATAAATGCCATGCTAGGCATTAAATGCTTACAAGATATTCTTTTTTAAGATATTAAATGTGAAGTGACATTTACATTAATTATGACTGACAAGCAACTGATTTGACATCTAACATGTGGACAAACATGATCCTCTAATGACGTTTCGATGACTGTGGTAGGACCTCATGGCTGACCTGAAGTATATAGGTAGGACCTCATGTACGAATGAGTCTTAATTCATGGGAGAAACATAAGATATTGGTGTAGGACCTCTTGGATGAGGGTGTCCCTATTCGTGGAGGTTAGAGATGACATTCTACTTGGGAGAGGGTTCTTAGGTGATCGTGACAGGTCAGGTCAGATGTCAACAATTGCCTCCAAGGCCTGCTCTTGACTTTGGTCAGGGGTGGTCTTCAGTTCGTACTATTGCTTTGGTATGTTCTGGGCTATTTCAAAGATTTCCAAGTGGTTGATACAATGATTTGATAGTTCTGATAAGCCCTTTCATTCGTTGACAAGTGGCAAGATTTTAATGAGATGTTAGCTTTTTTGTGTAGATCGAGAGCATAATTTATTGGGACGTCATTATTGTGCTGCTGTCATTATTACGGCATTGATGGCACAACTTTTCGCCTTCTTCTTTTATAAATAGGGGAAAAGAGATCATTTGGGCTCCCACATTTACCTAGAGGTGGCAATGGGCCAAGTCGTTATCCACCGAGCTCGGATCGTCTCCATAGTTGATGCTTGGTCCAGTTGGCTCGTAGTATTTGAACTGGTCGAGTGGCCCACGAGCTCGGCTCGATTTTTTTTTTTTAATATTGTTTCGAAGAATTTAAAAATAAAAAAGAAATAAAGTATGATAAATTTTTTCTGTTAAAACTTAAAAGTTGAAAACCTTTCTCCTTTTTTCAGACTTGGGACTGACTACTTTGAACATTAGCAGAGTTAAAATTGTACACGAACAAGTTGTTACGTGTATAATTTTTTGTTAAAATAAGACGAAGGAAATATTAAATATTTACGCAAATAATACTTACGACAATTCAAGTATTCATTATTCAAATCTTTAAGTTCTTCAAGCATCATTCTATCTACTTTATCTTGGATCCGAAGTTTGGCATCATCCAATCCTTCAGACACAGTAAGCTTTCTAATATATCGGCTTTAAGTCTTTTCCTAAAATCAGACAGAACCCTACCACCTGTATTAAAAGCAGACTCTCATGTTACAGTTGATACTGGATGTGTTAGTAGATTGCATGCCATACATGAAAGAAAATGAGTATTAATATTCATTTTGTCTCCACCATCGTAGTATATTTTCATCTAAAATACTTAGCATGTCATGTACGAAAATATCTAGTTACCTCTAAAGGTGTAACACTAGAACAGAAAATAAAAAAGCAGAAGAAGAACCACTATCATATTGACTACCCCTAACTGAACTAAGGTAACATAAGTCATTATCTTCAAGTGATAACGAAACACGTGTTGGAACAAAGGGTTGTATGACGTTTCTACCGGCCTTTTCAGCATAAACATCATACATTTGACATAACTTTTTTTTCTAAATTACCATATGTTAGTAGATTTTCGTATATTAATTTTTGTGAAATTTCTATTATGGTTACTTTCGTACCCTCTAAGTTTCTGAAATCTATAATAGATGTTAATGAAAATAACATAGGCAACTGTTCCCAATATTTTTTAAATTTAACATCTATCACATATATAATATTAGAAAAAATAGTAAAATTCTTATACCTATTAAAATTATTAGTAATGTAATAGAAATGATTGAGAACTAGTAGAGTAGTCGGATAATATACACCTGAACATGTATTTGTTGCGTTGAAAAAAATTTCAAAAATTTTCTAACATGGGCACATATTTCCAAGTCATATGTTTATAAATCATATTCTAGGCGTAGGCTGTTATAATATGTAGTAATGCAATCTTAATACCCTTCACAAAATTCAAGCATGTGATATGTTAAATTACACCTATGTCCTACATTAATGAAAAATATTTTTTTTGAAGTCGATTTTCAACACACAAAACAGTAAAAACTTGTTTTCTAGTTGGTGAAACCCTAAAATAATTAATAGCGTATCTAATTTTTTTTAATTGTACATTTATAGATTTTAACCCATCTTTTACAATTAAATTAAAAATGTAACATACACAACGAATGTAAAATAAAATACCATCAAATTATGAATGAAAATATTGAATTAATTTTTCAATTACTATATTGTTGGTTCAATTGAATTAATTTTTCAATTACACAACGAATCTTCGTTTCACAATTAATTTCACATAAAACACCCAGTAAAACATGAAAATATTAACTCCGTTGTGAGGATAGTCAATTGACTATTACTTTTTATGCATTATCTAGTGTTATCAATGTAGTGTGCATGTGCAGCCATATATCCTTTTTGGTTATTATCGGTCCATAAGTCCGAAGTAAAAGAAAAAAACTGTTATAATTAAATAAAACAATAGTGTATTTTCGAAGAATATTTCTAGAAATAGATACGTACCTTGGTTGGAGATATTTTTGTATGAAGTTCGTGAAATAAGAATTTTCCACCAAGCTCAATGGAAACTTGGCATTTGCCACAAATTGCGGCATTCCTTCACAGCACATAATGTCTTGTGAATATACTCAATTGTTTATATCAAAAGTACCACTAGGACCGGCTCCAGAAGATTTGATTGGAGTTGTGCCTGATTTGATTTTAATTCTCCGTGTTTGAACATACACTTTTTGAAGTATCTATTTAGATGGGTCGGTGTATATCTCTTTTTGCCATGCTAACTTCTCTTTACAATATTTACACTGTGCTTTGTACTCAGATACTCCGTCTATTAGTTTACCAGTGGACACTAACTTAAAATGATGCCAGCACATAGCCTTTTATTTTTTGGCTTTTCGTTTAGTGCTAGATACGGTAGTTGTATTGTATGTGTGTTGACATCTTGTCGAACGTCATCCAAATCAATCAAATCTGTGCTACTTTCAAACTCATCAACAATATCGCGAAGAGTTTAAATGTCATTAAGACCAATGAAATCATCATCACTTCGATTGTACACTATTTCGAATAAATTATAAAGTAAAGAGTAGAAGATGTAATAGCAATTTAGAAATGTAGTAGAAGAAGTTATAAAATTAGAAATATAGAATAATATTTAGATAATGAGATTTGATATAAATAATTACAAACTAATATTGAGAGATAATGGGATTTGAGAATTGTTGTTAAATTTGAGTATATAATAGATTGAGAGATTGATGTGTGAAAAAATGAGCTTAGATGAGTGTATTTATAGGAAAAAATTTTGAATTGAAAAAAAACATAAAAAAAATCATCAAATGGTTACTTAAAAAAGTAATAGTTTGAAGCTTGCTCAAAAGACGCCCAGCTCAACTTTTCCGTTTTGGCCCAAAGCCAACGTCCCTTCAATTCAAGATTTTAATAGCTATTGCTCATACACGGATACACTTATATACAATTGTGATTTGGAGCCTTGGAGGACGGGCGATTCATTACATTGTCCAAAACTAATTTGTCCAAGAAAATTATTATTCCTCTTCAATTCTTCCTCCTCGGCTCCTCCATCTCTCGATTTTTAATAGTAAAGGTATTTCTTTTTTTAAAACCGCTAGACGAGTTGTATTTAAGTGATAGTTTAGAACATTTTCGACCTTGTTAACAATATATTATAATATAAATTTTTTT
Source organism: Forsythia suspensa (assembly GCA_023638005.1). Lineage (NCBI taxonomy): Eukaryota > Viridiplantae > Streptophyta > Magnoliopsida > Lamiales > Oleaceae > Forsythia > Forsythia suspensa. The sequence goes on from CM042674.1 coordinate 34,863,694, forward strand.
GTATAATATATTTTGTTTGTTATTTTTTCTTGAGTTTTAAATTTGTAGTTAGGATGGCATAATATAAATTGGGGGCCTATTTTTTGAACTTAGCCTCGGGCCGAATGTCGAACCGGCCCCATTTGGATGGGAAAAGGTGGTATACTTGGTGAAAGGCCATAATGGCGCAAGAGCATTGTTACCCGGACCACGGACTTAGTAAAATTGGAAGAAAAACTGGTTATTCGCTTGAGGTGTATGTCCGTTCTCTAAAAATGTCACGAGACCTGATGTAAACATTTTAGTTCGTTATCACAAACTAAGTAAGCCTAAACTGTCCTATGTGTTGGTTAGTTCAGCTTGTTACCCATTGACCATCTTTTGTTTTTTCTTTTAGGGTATAACACTTACAGTCCAACCGAGGAGTTTTTTGAGAGAGTTGGAGGGCACGTTCTTTGAACGAAGATTCCAAGTCCTGCAATGTTCTGATAAGTGATGAAAACTTGATCACAGCTCGGTTTTCTCCTGCAAGTTCAGACATCCACCATCCGACCTATCATAAGTTGACTAGGACTCCGATCTTGATTTGGTTTTAATGCTAAGTTCTGGACCTCCACGTGTTTTTAGGTCATTTTAAAAAGAGATAAAGGACATTTATACATTAGCTGAAGAAGCCTGATGAGTCTGGCAAAGGTAAAAAAAAGTATCGGAAGAAGGCCGGGGCTAGACAATCCAACGTAGGCTATCCCGAGTCCCGACTCCAATTGTCAGATCTCTTTTTAACCCTGAGTGTTGAAGAGGTGACTTCTCATCTAGGTCGTTAGGGCCTGTCCTCAGCTCTTCCCATCCTGAGCTCCGTCTTCTTCAGCCCCATACTTGGGTTCAATTTCGGAGAAGGATGATGAGTATATTTAGCTTTACAGAGCTCTTTCTAAGTCAGCCTGGGACTTTTTTCGTTCTAACTCCCCTTTCAAGAATGTAGCGACAATGCTCCCTCATCCTGCTAAGAAGACTACGAAGATCATGGCCAAGACTTGGACTCCAGCCCAGTAGATGTATTTAGATGACATGGACACGGTGGAGACCGCCATTATCGCCTCGGTAAACTCCGCCAAGGCAGCAATTCAGTTTACCTCGACCGCAAAGAAAATAGGTAAGACTTTGTCAGAATTCTAGAAGTTAAAAGATGAAGGTCAGGAGACGCTGGCTGACCTAGACGATGAGATAAGGCTCTTCTATGAGGCTGAAGAGAAGAAAGAAGAGCTCAAGGTTAAGGAATTCGAGCTTCGGGCTATGGTATAACAATTGGCAGAGAAGAAGATGAAAAAATCAGAGCTGTAGACTTCATTGGATAAGAGCCAAGCCGACCTCAGAGCTGCCTTGGAGAGGTTGGTGGACAATGAAAAGTTCGTAGTCGAGTTCAGGTCTTCGGATACATATTTGGCTGATCAAGAGAATGTCTACTTCATCGCTATGGAAGAGCTAATTGACACTGTTGCCGAGAAGCGTCCGGAGTAGGATGTCTAGTTTTTGAAGGACAGGCTTAAGAAAAACTCTAAGTTCAATCCTTCTTCTGCTGGGGAAGAAGATCAGTCAGGACTGAGCTTGGTCCTTATTAGCTTAAATGTTTATGTAACCTTTATTATTTCAGAGATTCCTTCGTGCTGTAATGAACTTCCATATTAATGAAAATTTAACTTGTCTTTTTATTTTTCAACTTGTTTGAACTGACCTCAAACTAATTGGCCTTAAACTGATTAACTTTTTGACCTCAAACTAATTGATCTCTAACTTCTGACTTTAGAGGTTTGATCTCTAACTCCTAACTTTAACTTTTGATAATGTTGCGTTCTCCCAAGTTTATAGCTCGGTCAAATAGCTTATGTTTCTTGAAGATGAGTACGTCGGGTTAGTGCCATGATTTTGGTCCGTCTCAAGGCCGAGTTTTTTTCTTACGTTGGTAGCATAAAACTTATGTGTCCATCATAGGGTCCGAGCTGTGTGGGACCTTTGTGTCCAGATATTTGTGACCTTAATCATATCCTTAGTTTGGACATTGTTTTTTGGGCCAATGTCGGTAGTGTTGCACTTACGCTATCCAACGCGGGTTCAAGTTGTGTGAAACTTTTGTGTCCAGAGGTTTTTGACCTTGGTCACATCCTCAGTTCGGAAGTTTAGCTTTTTGAGTTGATATTGGCAGCATAGCACTTACACTATTCGACTTGGATTCGAGCTATGTAGGACCTTTGTGTATAGAGGTTTGTGACCTTGATCACATCCCCAATTTGGACATCGTCTTTTCGAGCTGACGTGAGTAGCGTAGTACTTACTCTGTTCGACATGGGTCTGAGCTGTGTGAGACATTTTTGTCCAGAGTTTTGCGACCTTGGTCACATCTTCAGTTTGGGCGTTGCCTTTTCGAGCTGACGTCGATAGCATAGCACTTATACTATTCGACGTAGGTCCGAGCTGTGTGGGATATTTTTTGTCCAGAGGTTTGTGACCATGGACACATCCTCAGTTTGGATGTCAAAAGCGTACCACTTATGTTGTTCGACGTGTGTCCGAGCTATGTGGGACCTTTGTGTCAAGAGATTTATGACCTTGATCATACCATCGGTTCGAACTTTTATTAGATTTACTAATTTTGTAATTGTTTTTATCGAAAATATTTCTTCATTTCAAACAATGGGAACTTCACAATGTAGAAGTCATGGCTTCTTTGACAAAATTAGTTCGTGCCCGTAGGACAATGTCGAGAACTTCTACTGATAGTACTTCTTCAGGCGTTCGCCGTTCCGCATTCCATGGGTGTATGAGCGATAAGCCTTTCATGTTCTGGAGCTTGTAAGCCTCATTCTTCAGGATTGTGGTAATTTTGTGAGGACCTTCCCAATTCGGAACAAGTGTCACTGCATTTTGTTCTCTTGTTGCAAGAAAGACATTTTTTAAGATAAAATCTCCAACCTTGAATTTTCGCCCCCTGACTTTGCTATTGTAGTATATTGCACTTTTCTGCTTATATACTGTATTTTTCATTCATGCTTCCAACCTTTTCTCTTCAAGTAGGTCAAGCTCGTCTCTCATAGCACCATCATTGAAATTCTCGTCAAAGCTTTGAGTTCGGAATGAAGGGAGTACGAACTCTACTAGGATAACAGCTTTGACTTTGAAAGCTAGTGAGAAATGCATCTTTTCTATACTAGAGCGGCAAGTTGTGCGATAAGACCATAGAACGTTCGAAAGTTCTTATGCCCAGGCCTATTTGAGTTCATACAATCGCGTCTTCAAGGTGTGTTTGATGATTTTGTTGATGGCTTTGGCTTGTCCATTGACCTGGGGATGATTTAGGATGGAAAAGTGTTTTTGATTTTCAATTCTTCACAGAACGAACTCGGCTTGGAGTTGTCAAATTTCTTGTTGTTGTTTGTAATGATTGAGTAGGAGATTCTGAATGTGCAATGATCGATTTTCAGATGAAGTTTGTGGTCTTTTGTTCGATTATTTTGGCCAGTGGTTATGCTTCTACCCATTTGGTGAAATAGTCGACAGCAACTGTAGCGAACTTGGTTCCACCTTTTCTTGTGGGCATTGGACTGATTAGGTCAATCTTTTATTTTGAAAAAGGCCATGGGCTAAGGACTGAGGTTAACTCTTCTGAATGAGATCTGATGATGGGATAAATTGGCATTTGTCGCATTTTGGTGATGGCCATAAGTATCCCTGCCTCAAAATTTTGTGTGCTAGCAATTGCCCCCTAACGTGATTACCACACACTCCTTCATGAACCTTGCTGAGGGTATACTGCGCTTCGTTTTCCTTTAAGCACTTGAGTAGCGGTAGTGAAAAGCTTCTTTTGAATAGAATATTTTCGATGATTGTGTATCTGGTTGTCCCAATCCCTACTTTTCTGGCCTCTGCACTGTCTGGAGGTACCCTACCATTCGTTAAAATTGAACGATTTCATCCATCCAGATGGGGTCGGAGTCTGTGGTGGTGAGCATGGGCTCCAATTTGGTAATTGTTGCATTGTTGATTTTTTCCAATCAGGATGCTCTCTAGCTTTTCTATTCTTTCACTGGTAGCGAGTCATGCCAAGGCATCAGCGAGACTATTTTGTGTTCTTGGGATTTGCTTGACCTCAATGGAACAATTTGAGTTCTTTATCAGCTACTGCGAATAAGATGTTATCATTTCATCTTTAGCTTGGTAGGACTTGCTGATTGGATTGACCACCAACTGAGAATCGTTGTATACCAGCAGCCTGAGCACTCCCATTTCCTTTGTAAACTTTAATTCATCAATTAGAGCTTTGTACTCGGTCATCAAGGTAGCACTGTCAAAGATTTTGTTAACTTCAACTATCATCTTACTGAACCTGTTCAAGTAGCTTTTTAATGATTCGGTCCGTCCTTGCTTGATGCTCACCAGGAGGTCATTGGGGGTGGACCGAGCTCTACTCTCATGAAGGTGGTGACGAACTAAGCTGACAGGTCATTCCAACTCTAGATGGAATGCTGTGGTAGTTTTTTAAACCATCTCATGGCCCTATTACCGAAGGTTAAGGTGAAAAGCTTGCACATAATGGCATCGTTGGCTCCCTGGAGTTCCATATTTATACCAGTCGAGGTGTCCAATCGGATAGCTGCCATTCTCATAGCTAGCTAGCTAGCTATGGCATCTTGAGCGTCTTTGGTAGCGGCTTTGTTAGGATGTCTTCCAAGAATGGAGAGTGTTGATTAGTCACATATTCTTCCGGGATTTTCTCTTTCTTAGCCTCCACTTTGGATAGGCGATGTTTCATTTGCTTTAGTTTGTCTGGGGCATTCCACACACTTGATGCTGCCACCAACGGGACTTCTTCCTTCCTCCATGCTTTCTCTCCGCGTGGAACAATTGGGACTTGTGAGGGACGACATATACGGTCGAAGACATTCACTAATCACTGAGAGACAGTTTTTTGGAGGGCAAGGACATCTATTTTTCCCTTCCTTACTACCCGATGATTTTTACTCATCGAATTCTAACTTTCTTTTTACACGGCTATCTTTGGGTCTGTTCTGGGCTGGGACTCTGCTTCTGAGTTTGAGATGTGTCTAGAGGTGACTTGATTCTTCTCAATCCATTCGATATCGTGAGTTAGATATTCCAACTTTTGTAAAACTACTTTTTTTCCGAAGTCACGGGCTAGAGCTAAAGTTTCTCCGGAATGTCTTTGGCAGAAGCTTAGGAAGAGATCAATATGTTGACTCTCTATTCTTTCGTGGCTGCGAGTCCTTGAGTCATGGCTACGACTCATGTTGAAAGAGTTTTAGAGATAAAGTTTTTAGGTGTGATAGGAGATATTCACTTTGTGGAGATCAAATGCTGATCTTTTTGTTGAGCTTATGGAATATGGAGAGCCTTTTAGGGGTCTCCTTCCTCTAGCGCCAAACTGTTGACGTTGAGAAATGACGTGGCACTTCCAAAGCAAATTTAATGTTAAGAATCCAGGTCGGACGTGGTCGAATTGAACTAGATACGAAAAATTGTAGAAGAAGATGTGTTTAAAAAGCTCTTTTCGAGTGTACTATGTATTATTAGCATTCAATGTCCTACTGTTGGGACATTTAGTTTTCTATTTATAGAATACTTATGATGATCACCTGTATTTGATGTTATGCTAGACATTAAATGCTTACAAGACATTCACTTTTTAGGGTATTAAATGTGAAATGACATTTACATTAATTATGACTGACTGACAGCTGGTCTGATATCTAACATATGGATAGACGTGACCCTCTGATGACACTTTGATGATTGTAGTAGGGCCTCCTGACCGACTTGAAGTATATAGGCAAGACCTCCTGGATGAATGTGTCCTACTTCGTGGGGTTAACATGAAATATCGGGGTATGGCCTGATATATCAAGGTAAAGGTAGAGAGGGTCTTTAGGTGATCGTGATAGGTTTGGTCGGATGTCAACAACATTCATTCACAAAGAATCTGTTCCTTAAAGTAGAACCGATTTGAAAAACTTTTTGTTTGATATAGTTGTTCAAGTTTTTCCCAAAACTCATTTGTAAAAGATATTCCATAAATATTTTTGGTTAAACAAAGAGATATTGTACTTGCAGGTTTCAAATTCAAATATTCTCATTCCTAATTGCTCATACTAGAGTTTTGAGCATATTTGTTGGAACTAGGGGTTGATTTTTCTTTCAAATCCTTGAGTTCAGATTCAATCACAACATTTTGATGTTAATGTTTGTTTGCACTCAAATTAACTTTTAAGCTACTTATTTTATTGAATATAGAGTAATGCACGGCACTTGTTTTTTATGATAGTGAATTTAAAATATTTTAAGAGTATATTGTTTATTTATTACATTCAAATAAAAAAATATCATATAAATAACATTTGATTACTCATTGATACTGAAAAAAACAACATAGCTAATATATACTTTCAAACGCCTCTTTGAAAACCACGTTTGTGGTCGAATTGATTGGTACTCCATTCCTATCACAAACCAACATCTTTAATCCCATACGATTTGTAACTCTAGACAATGCAACACAAAGTTATCCATAACTAAAAACTGGTTTTTTTTAAATATAATCTCACGCGAGAGAAATATTGATAGTCAATTAATTAATTTTTGGCATAGGTATATTATAATTTGAAAATTGATTTTATAAATTCTAAAGATGCAAATCCGTTAATGATATTATGCAAATTTATTTATTTTTCTATTTGTAGACAATTAATAATATTTACATACTCTAAATCTTATACTGATTAATTAATGTAGCATTCAAATTTGTTATTACTAATATTGAAGTGAATTTATCTTGTTCTAGAAGATGTGTATTTTTTAATTAGAAATGTCAATTAATAATTTTATTGATTTCTACTGAGTATCATTGAAAATCAAAATATTGAGAAGCTGAACCGATGATACTATTTACAATGTATTGGAATACTGATAATTAATTAACTAAAGTTGGACAATTACTTAACAAATGAATTATTGGGAATCTAATTTGAGTGCACATTAAATCTGATTATTAATTATTTGATATTTGGCAATTAATATGTGGGAGACATTTTGGGCGTGAAAATGTGTTGACTTTTATTGATGACTATTATTATTATTATTATTATTATTATTATTATTATTATGTGGGAGACGTTTTGAGCGGGGAAATGTGCTAACTTTTAATGATGACTATCTTTTTTATATATATTAAAATAAAATAATTAATTACCTGAAGTTGGATAATTAATTAATTAAATTAATTAAATTTTAATAATATAAAATATTAAAATTTTATCATTTGATTTAATAATAATTTTTTTGTTGACACTGCATAAATATAAATAATAATAATAATATTATTATTATAAAATATAATATAAACACTTTTATATTATTTAATATATAATATAAATAATATAATATTAAAACTTATTGAATAATTTTCTATTATAATTTGAAAAATAATTTTTGGGTATGCACATATAAGTTTTTTAAATAATCGACACAAATATTATTATATGGATTGATTTTTCAGTTACAATTACAGTTTAAATCTTACTATTTGTTTAAATCAAATGAATGTGTTTTTCTATCTCTAATTAATAATCAGATTGTGTATTTATTTATATTTTGTAAATTACAACTAATTTTAATTGTTTATTAGTTAACGTGGAAAAAAAAAAGAATTTAAAGAAATACTTGATTATCATTTTCTAATTTTTAAGAAGTGCTTCTGGCTTAATATTTGGCGTGGCTCATTAAATAACCCACTAATTTTTATATTATAATTTGAAAATTGATTTTCTAAATTGTAAAGATCCAGATTGCGTTAATGATATTCTACAAATTTATTGTTTTTCTATTTGTACACAATTAGTAATATTTACGTACTCTAAATCCTATATTGATTAATTAATGTAGCATTCAAATTTGTTATTACTAATAATTAAAGTGAATTTATCTTGTTCTGGAAGATATGTATTTTTTAATTGAAAAATGTCAATTCATAATTTTATTCATTTTTATCGAGTATCATAAAAAATTTAAAAGATTGATAAGTTGAACCGGCGGTACTATTTATACTGTATTGGAAAACTGATAATTAATTAACTAAAATTTGATAATTATTTAACAAATGAATAATTGAGAATCTCATTTACGCTGCATATTGAATCTGATTATTAATTACTTGATATTGAGCTATGTGGGAGACGTTTTGGGCAGAAAAATGTATTGACTTTTATTGATGACTATCATTTTTTATATATATTAAAATGAAATAAAATAAAGGTTTTATTATATAAATCACAATGGTTGCATAGTGCTCAATGTCTATGTAAATTAAATGTATAACAATAACACTTATTGAAATTAGGTTGTTGATCTCTACCCACTTATATTGCTCACGCTGATGTAACATTACATGATTTGGTTAGTTTACACTCATTATTTTTACCATTATTTGATCTTACACTCATTGGTATGGGACATCAAAGAGATCAAGACCCAATTGATATAGATATTGACTTAAATTTATTTGACATTGCAAAACGTGTCTCCTATAATTAATATTGTGAATGAGATTGGCTTATTTTTATTTCATAATATTGCAAAACGTGTAGTTAGTTAACTATTAATTAATTATTATATATATAAATCAAATAGATGGTTTTATTAATGTATTTTATTTACTAATTATTAATTATCATTAATTAATGAATGTTTTGGAGGAAAATTTGGCAAATTTTTTTGACGATTATCATTTTTTTATACTCCTCCGTCCCACAAAAATAGTCTCGTTTCTTTTTTCACAAAGATTAAAAAATCCCATTTAATGTAATTGAAATTATAAATTTTTCACAAACTTTTCCTACTATACTCTCATTTAATATTAGTCATTAATGAATCTAATAAATTTAAATACACATTAAATTACAATTGGAATGCAAATGAAATTGGATTGCATTACATTGAAACAATAATGAAATTAATTGTTGATTTTGTTATTGGGGATATCGGTGTTTTCTTGGCAATGTGGAATTTATTGATTTCCTACTTAAGTAAATGTGTAAATAAATTTTATGTATTTTTCCATTATAATTGGAATACGTTATGTTTATTTTGGTTGATAACAATGTAAATTAAATAAGAGGTATATAAGAAAATTGAAAAATTTAATACACTCAAAGTAAGTGAGTCTATAATTTGAGACATATAAATAAAAAAAATAAGCATATCTTTGTAGGATGGAGAGAGTATATATTATTTATTAAGATTAAGATTTATTTTACGGAAGTAAATTTTAAGTTTTTGAACTTTTTGTTGAACTATTAACTTCTGAGTTGTACTATCACAAGAGATTTTTGTGGAGAGGTACAATTTCTTCTCCTGGACAATTTTGTTGGGCTTTTGGGAAGAAAATATTTTTAAAGGCGCCTTGGTATTTGCCACACTACGCTGCTCACATCACACATCGCACAACAGAGCGGTTTTACATTTCATCTCACTTCCCTCCGTCCCTGAGTTTAGCGACGACGATGCATCAAGCCTGCTATAATCAGAACAGTGCTCCACCCGATATGGCTAAACTCCAAGACACGATGCGAGCTATCGAACTTGCCTGCAGTTCTATTCAGGTTCATTACAATTTTTAGAATTGTTTACATCTGTAAACGCCTTTACTGCTCGGTTGGCTGCAACAGCGGACAAATTATGATAATATAATCTGCTTCTTATTCCAGAGTTTACAAATCATTTGTAGATTTTCGACTTATCGGATTGTAAAACTGACATATCGAAACAAATGACGGACTTATCTAATATATGTGTGAAATGAAATGAAATATGTTTGATTTTTTTTTTTCATAGTGATGATGAAAACAGATGTAAGCATATATGTGTTTGATAAACTGAACATGTCAATTTGCTGCGTTAGGAACCGGAATTCATGGTTGCAACTGATACTATATAGGCTGCGTATTTGTATCTTTGAAATCTCGCACATACCGTTATGTATGCAAATATAAGTTTGAAATCAATAATTCCCCTCTAAACATCATAGATTTTGGCTTCCCTGCTGTTTTTTCATATTTTATTGGACCCGTACAACGTGCTCAGTTACTTTTTATGATGTATCCTCCAATTAATTAGTTCAAGATGATTATATATCAAAAAATTATCTAATTTCTGTCAAATTTCTAGTATGCAAAAATTCTATTAATGAATTGGATTGTGAATTCTTACTTCTTAGTGATACGCATAATCAAAACTGTAAGAAATATTAGAGCATTAAGTCAAACGGTGAACTCTATTAGCTTGAGGCTTTATCAAAAACCAAACTGCAAGAAATCATATATTGTTAGATGAAATGGTGAAATTTATTAAAGCTGTGTACTAGTCAATCACTAGATTGCAAATGCATTTGATCTTTGGTCACATTGTTACAACTTTCATTTCACCACAAATAAATGGATGACATATTTAAGAAATGCAGCTAGAGAGGGTCCTATTCTATCTTATTTTATATTTGAGCTGTAAGTTTTGAAGTGTGTTAGTCTTGAGTATGTTTCATTTTTTTGGGTGCATATATGGACGCAATATTCTGCACTTAAACGCTTATACAGATGCATGCCAATCCATCTGCTGCTGAGGCAACCATATTATCACTAAACCAGTCTCCTCAGCCATACCAGGCATGTCAATTCATTCTAGGTAATGCTTTATGAAATTATGCATGTAATTTTTACTATTATCGTGATTGATGGAGGAACATTTTGACAAGTGTAAGTGTAACTGGAGATGGCGATGTGAAGTAACAGACAACAATATAATTACTATTAGCTTCTAGATTCTGCCGTAGTTGATTTTATAAGTTCTGTTTGCTAGTTTAATTGTTAAATCAAATAGGTTATTTATTTTAAGTTTCTTCTCTATGATGGGGAAAAGAGGAGGTTCAATAATACATATGATGATTGGGGAAAGATTTGGCAGGTTCAATATACTCTTTTTTTTGATACGTATACATATGAGATACATATGAGAAATCAATCGTGAAGCATTGGCTCTCGATTTGGCATTCTCGAGTCTTCTTGAGAGGAGCCGATTTGATCCGTTCTATTTCTCGGTTTTAGTTTTTGTGATATTTTAGGGAAGAAGAGGCGTAACGAAGGGAAGAAGTATGCAAATGGCTGCATCACTTTGATTTAGGTATGAATAAAATTGACAAAGGACTCTAAGTCTATGCAAGAAATTGAATATGGAACAAAAAAAAAAACAAAAGGAAGACTCAACCTCCATGTTAAAATACCTGTTCGAGAAGTTTTGAAATTTATCAGTCATCGTGTCGGATACGCGTATCCGTATAACTTGAACTTTAATCATGAATTGAATAGCAGACAACCTCCATCTCTCAGTCCTTGAAATTTAATCATGAAGAGCAGACAAATTCTCTCTCCCTCTTTCACGCATGCCCACGTACATACACATGGACATGAGCATAAATACAAGTGTTCACGAGTAGCTCGAGATATGGTCCTTGTGGTGTATATCTGGCTGATTAGGACACGGGGTGGTGTGCTCAGAACCTTTTATTTGGAGGTATTTGAGAAATTATCACTCTGCTCATCTGCTGTACAAATTGCAGTGGATTAGCCATCTCTTAAGGTTGAAACCAGTCATTCAGTCAGCATTATATGGCTGAAAAGAAACATTGCATTGTCTCGTTATATATGATAGAACTTTGATGATTGTTTTTGGCCTAGAAGTGGCAGATAATTATCATTCAATGAGTTCTGTCTAGCATTGCAATATATTACATATCTTAAGAAATTGGAGAAAGGTGGCTGTTTCCTAGAAAAGCAAAAGAAAGGCTTTTCGTGAGAAGGTCAAAAAAACATCTGGTAGTATGAGACTTAGTAGGTCTGAGTGTGGGTAACCTCAAAATTAAAATTTTGGGTTCGATAAGAGAGTGGCTATGGGAGATTTCCTTTGCAACAGTTATATTTGCGGGTAGGGTTGTGAAGAGAAAATTTTGATTGAACCCAAATGGTTGAGATTCTAAAAAGGTTGTGAAAAACTCTTCTTGGAATCTCTGGAAGTCTATATCTCAAGGTTTTTCTTCTTTCATTCAATTCACCAAGAACATGAGGGCGAGAAATGAAATCAAATTTTAGGAGGATGAGTGGATCAGTCATGCTTCTTTCACCTAATCATTTCCTAGATTGTATAATGCCTCAACCCTAAAAAATGCTCCCATTAATCGTGTTTGACTTTCGATTATACTTCCATTGTTTGTAATCTTCACTTTCGTCCAGATCCAAGGGACAATATACAATCATTTCCTAGATTGTATAATGCCTCAACCCTGAAAAATGCTCCCATCAATTCTGTTTGTTTAACTTTTGATTATACTTCCATTGTTTGTAATCTTTACTTTCGTCCGGATCCAAGGGACAATGAAATTTTCAGCTTTTTTCTCGTCATTAAGCATTCTAATTTTGGTCATTAGAAGAGGTTTCTTTCTATGTCTGGCATCGTTTGTTGATTTTGGAAGACTTCAATTTGAATTATGTAGCATTTCTGTTCTTCAGCCGGTATTTTTTGACTTCATTTTGACGTTTCCTAGTAAAGCTGTGTCATATTGTAGCTCATCAACGTGTTGTGTCAGAATGATGAATTAATAAATTGAATATAATTGAGACAAAGTAATGAAAGGAATATAAGAATTGTATAATTCTTCTGTCTTCCTTATTACAAGATAAAAGACCTTATTTATGAGGTTACAATAGTCCTAAAATGAAAGATTGTGTAATAATCACACAATCAACTATAAAGGAAAGTAATCTCATACAATTGAAAAATATCAAATAGAATAATATTACGATCTTTTCATATTTTCAACATTCCCCCTCAAACTCAATATGGTGTTGTAGAAACCAAATTGAGTTTGAAAATTAAATTAATCCAAGCAATTCGTCTTGTCCATGGATCAAAGAATACTTCAGAAATGGGTTTACTAAAGTGTCATGTTAAAGATGGTGATGAATAAGATGACAGTCAATCTCAATATGCTTCATGCGCCAATGGGTCGACAACTTCATTACAAAAGCCATAACACTAATCCGAATATATTAAGGTAATCAAATCAAAAGAATACAAACTTCGAAGACCAAAATTCCAAATTAACTTGACCAAATATCAAATTCCAAATTAACTGGACTAAATACCAAAAACCAAATTCCAGATTAGTGGACCAAATACCAAAAACTAAATTTCAGATTACTGGCCCAAATTGCAAATCCAAATTATTGGATGCAAATATCAAGTTGCAAAACTAGATTAGTTGGATGCAAATTCCAAATTTAAATCACTAGATGCAAAAACTAAATGCCAAAAACTGCATCCAAGATCAACAAAACAAAAAAAAATTCATATTATCACTTGGATACAAAACCAACCACATTTCAAAAGAGAACAACTAGACAAATTCAAATTCTAAATTATAAACTGACTTGGACATACATACCCCAAACAAATCAAATGGGCCAAGTGATCTAGTCAGTCAAGACCAAAACAAACCCGACAAACCTACAAGAAAATTCATAAAAAAATAAAACTTAGTCAGATGACAATATCTAAAAAAAAAAAAAAAGACTTGGCCGAATGAGTGGCACAAGGCCACTCGTCAGATAACGGAAACGATTTCAAGTTTAAACCAAGTCGGATTAAATTTGCTCTGATACCATGATAAATTAATAAATTAAATATAATTAATACAAAGTAATAATAGGAATATGAGAATTGTATAATTCTTCTGTCTTCCTTATTACAAGATAGAAGATCTTATTTATAAGGTTACAATAGTCCTAAAAGGAAAGATTGTGTAATAATCACACAATCAATTATAAAGGAAAGGAATCTCATTAAATCGGAAAAATATTAAATAGAATAATATCACGATTTTTTCATATCTTCAACATTTCTCGTCATTAAGCATTCTCATTTTGGCCATCAGAAAGAGGTTTCTTTTTGTGTCTGGCATCCTTTGTTGATTTTGGAAGACTTCAATTTGAATTATGTAGCGTTTCTGTTCTTCAGTATTTTTTGACTTCATTTTTATGTTTCCTAGTAAAGCTGTGTCATATTGTAGCTCATCAACGTGTTGTTTCAGAACTCGAAATATAGTTGCAAAATAGCTGATACTGACATCGAAGAACTCATACATGCAGCATATGCTTGTTTTGCATGCCGTCATTGTATATTTATCTTTAGTTTTTTACATGGTATACTTGATTCTAGTAGATGATTGCAGCTAGAGGCTTACAAGTGTATGAGTTGGATTTCTTAATTGGAATTATGATTGTCGCTATACACGATATCTTCCCCTCTGTTCACATGCATGCATGCATACACACAAGGTATACATATCAACATGCATATAGTGTGGCAATTTCTCACATACCATCTCCTTTATGTTATCTGAAGATTCTCTGATCTTCTGTTCTTCAGTCATTCGGGTTAATCCGACCTTGTCTTTGGTGAATTGTGTATTGTATATTATAATTTCTTACTACTTAGCAAAAATGAAGTGTAATTCTTTTCTTACTATAATTCTTTCAGAAAATTCGCAGTTGGCAAATGCAAGATTTCTTGCTGCTGGAGCAATTAGAGATGCAGCTATAAGAGAATGGGCATTTCTCGAGGCCGATTACAAGAAAAGCTTGATCCGGTACATTAACCACTCATTCTGTTGAGTCACATTGAGGTTTCTTTATTTTTTTTCCTTAGAATGTTCTTTTTTCGACTTCCCTTGAGTTCTCGGTATTTTGTTTGACAAGAAACATAATTTCATTATTACATGATGACAATACATAAATGAAACAAAGAGTGCTCTAAACATATGATAAACAAGGACAAAAATAAGATCAAGAACACGATGCTAAGTTCTCAATATTACACTGGAAGAATATTAAACCGCACGATAAAATATTAACGACAAGCAGTCTACTAAGCCTTATTACCACAAATTTGGGATGACAAAATATTAATACCACTAATAATTTAAATGATGTCCAAAAAAAGAAAAAAAATATTAAATACATTGTTCTGATAATGTTCTCCGTCTTATTCTATTGAGTATTGCTTGTCCTAGCTGGCAACTTCTTATTGAAAAAATGTCTTCATAAAACATAATTGATCATTAGCAAATGTAGCAATAAGCAAGGATGGAGATTTTACTGAATCTGCTACTTTTTGGTAGTTGTATGGTTCATTGCTTAAATAAAAATGTTATAACGTTTTTGATTAATTATACCACTTCGCACAGCATTAGTTATTGTCTTTATCTACCGTCATTAAATATTTGTTTCAGGTTTTGTTGGCTCTTTATTATGAAGCATGCTGGATCACCTGAGGGTTACGTCCAATCAAAAGTTGCATCTGTGGCTGCTCAATTGCTGAAAAGGGGCTGGTAAGTTGCTCATCTTCTGAAACTACGACCGTGTGATAAAAAATTGGGTGAATAAGAAAATGATGGAAAGAGCAGGAATGAAATGGAAATGACTTTTCTAAAAACTGAAGCCTATTGCAAAATAATCTATGACAAAAGTGAAAAACTGGGGAAGACATTATTAAAATTTAGTTTTAGAATTTTACAGATTTTGTCAGTTTGCTACTCAGTTTCTGATTAGTGCTAATTTGCACAAGGGTGTTGGCTCCTTAATAGGTTACCTGTTTTTGCCTTTATATGCCACTTCAGTGTAAGAATAAATGGTACCTTCATTTCATTACCTGCCAGGCATTTTAAAATCTTATGAATGTAGGGAATTTCTAAACAGCTCTCATGTGACATGTTGGAGAATTAAAATCTTCTACTACTACTACTATAAATATCTCAAATTGATATTTTCAACCCACTGAGATAAATGAATCTGGGTCCTTCTTTTCACAAGTCAATTTAATTTACAATTACTATTACATGTTTTCTTCTGGTGTAAAAGAACATCGAAACCACCAACGACACATTTAGGCATTATTTGGATCAATATATTTCTCTCAGATGTTGAGACTCATCGAATGTAATACACTTGACTTGAGTCTTTCTTTTCAAAAAATGATCAGTGGACATTGCTAAAAGAACTTCCCAATTTGAGATGAGACGCTCTCTACAATCACATCAATATTTTAGGGATAGATTGCATTGGCAAATTTTTGACTGGTTTTTTGACTATTTAATCTTCTTGTTAGCCATTGCTGGAGAAAGGATCTTCTGATTAGTTCCATTTCTATGTTCTTTGTGTAGGCTAGATTTTACTGTTGCTGAGAAGGAGGCAATTTTCCTTGAGGTAACCATAGTCCAAAAACTCTTTATCTTAGATGATCTTCTTAACTTTTGAGTACTTATAAACTATGGATATGTACATGTCTGTGTTTTTTTATCCGAGTATGTGCTCCACATAATGTTTCCTGAGGTAGACCTTTGTATATTGCTGTTCTGGTATACCCTGCTGCTGTCAAGTGTCCAAACTCCTACATCTGGAAAAGCGTTCCTGATCATTGAGATTGCGAAGATGGTGAACATTCCAAGAGATTGACCTCCATTAAAGGTTGCAAAAGCTGAATATAGAAACATTATGAAGTGAGGAGAGATGTACAAATGAGGAAATAAGATAGAAAAAAGATATTATCCTTTTGAAGAGTAGATATTATCCTTTTGAAGAGTCCTCCCAGAAACAGGTATAGATCCGTACCTACCTTTAGACGAATAAATGCAAGGAAATTATGGCATAGTTTTGTAATGTTTTTCTAGGGACTAGCATAAGTGACGTAGAAGCAATCCCAGGTCCCATGTGTTCGACTATCATCCATATTTACTCTTGATTACGTGATGCTAAAGAGAATTAGATTCCAAAGGACAACATCACTACTGCCACTAAATTAATTATCTGCCTGTATTGAAAGTTTAAGTTCTGCTGCTTCCCATGTAACTTCCGGCACATAGCCTTGTGTTCCTGTAATCAGACCAAAGCTTGTCTTTGCTTGTAGCTTTCTTGTCCCCTGAATTGGAGCCAAGTTTAGAGGTGGTTAATGCCGAGTCTTCCATTGTAGGACCCCTGGTTTTGCCTTCCATCAGTTCTTTGTGGCTTTCCTGTCCTTGGATTTGTGCAAAGTCATCACATAGGTTAAGGAACCGAACTCTTCCCAGCACTTGTCCACAAGCTTGATCATACTCCGGATTAGCCTATTAGGAACTTAAATACCCTATCCTTCACCAACATATTCTTGAACTTCTTTTTATGTGCCCAGGATTCCATATCCAAATCTTGATGTGGATCTAATTCTATAAATAGACCTTTATGGGAGTTGTAATAATGTGTGACACTCAAGGAGCCTTGCTTGGTGTTACAACTTGCCTCTTGATCTCAAAAATTTGTGATTTAAAACCTCCTTAGGATAGGGTTTGTGACTGCCTCCAAAATATCTTAGCTGTTAAAAGAAGAAGTTAAGTTTTACTAATCTCCGGTTGCATAGAATGGAGCAATGAGGACATCACCATGGAATTTTAGCCTCCCAAATATCATTCTCGGGATCTTCCACAACAGGTGGCTTAGCAAACCTTCAGATTAAAATAAGAATAGGCGTCAGGAAATAAAAATCTCTCTTTATCAATAAAATGCTTAAATACTATACATAAGAATTGACTGAATCTCCTGAATAAGGAAACATATAATGAACCAAATTTCTTGTATCTAAATTCTAAAAATATTCTACGCTAATTGTGCCCCAAGGAAATAAATATAGAAAAAGGAAACTAGTGAATAAGTAAAGTCAAATATGCTACACAGATATACTATTAATATATTCTTTTTCTAGAATTCTAGCATGCTTAATTTGTTAATTTTATGCATTGCCATTTCTCTCATATACAGGTGAAACAGGCTGTTACTGGTAGCCACATTGTCGATGTACAGTTGGTGGGAATCAATTTTTTGGAATCTTTGGTACTTGATATCCTCAAAGGATTGTTGTCGAGTTGTTTTTTCTTTAACAATTCTTTTTTAAAAATTGATCTCATATGTAATACGTGTATAATCTTTTTCCTATTAGGTATCAGAATTTTCACCCTCTACATCAACTGCTATGGGCCTTCCTAGAGAATTTCATGAGCAGTGCCGAACATCATTAGAGATGGACTATATAAAGGTTTTCCATTTTCAATCAGTAATTCCTTTTGCTGCTTGCAGTTTTCCTTGCACTCGGTCCTTCTTTTCTAGCATTTCATGCAGCACATGACCTTTTCGATACAAATTGTTTCTGCCATTTTCAAAAATTTTCACAAAAATCTTTCCTTTTCTTATACTTAACAGGAATTTTACTGTTGGGTGCAATATGCTGCTTTAAACGTCTCACATAGAATAATTGGATCTGACTCAGCCATTCCTGAAGTTAAAGTGTGTTCCACAGCACTTCGTCTAATGCTTCAAATCCTGAATTGGGACTTTCGAGGAAAAAAAAACGCAGTTGAGAGTTCTAAAAGAGGGCTAGATGTGTATAGTGGTGAAATTAAGCAAGAGAGTAACTTTCTTGGAAGGTCTGAATGCATCTTGGTGCAGGTATGTAGTAAGAGTTACTACCCTTTGCATCAAACCTCTTGTTGTTTGGAAAGAATTTTTTATATGATATTGTTTGTAAGAATAGGCATGTCAACAGGCTGGCATGGACCCTTAAGCAATCCTGACACTTAATTTCTTATTTTCTTTTATGATATACATTAAAACCTTAAATTTGATTTAATCTAACATCTATATCTTGCTTTTATTTTAGAACCCTAAAGAGACCCCCCCCCCCCTCCCCCCAGGTGTCCACCCACAGCTCCGTGCCAATATCTTTCTTGTTCTTCTCTTTCCATCTCTCTCTCTCACACACACACACACACACACACACACACACACACACACACACACGTGCGCGCAAGAGCACGCATAGGGAGTTGAAGATGGTGGCTAATAAGGTAGAGCTTACTATCTTTGGGGCTTCTTGGCAGGTGGATCCATGCATCAATGGTCATGACATCTCTCCTCTGCCTCTTTTTCTGCCACTTCATCCTCCCAATACCATCCTTCAAATAAAACCGTCGAAGGAAGTTTGCAATTTTTGATCTGAATGAAAGAACATTATCCTTCCAGTTGCCCTAGGACCCAACTAAATGACATCGAAAAGCCACCAGACCATAAAACGAGATCTTTGCAGAAACCTAACACTGACAGTGAATGACATTTGTGGAACATTCTTTTTCTTTTTTTTGTTTTTTTTTTTTCATTTCTTGTTTGTTCTTTTTATTCCAACTTTTTCTTTTGCTTCTCATTTTTACAAATCAAATGAAATGAGAAATGATAATAATAATATAATACAAGAATGACATGCAAGGTCTGAAATTCTATAGTCATATTTTGGTCATCCAATGCCAATTGGGTTTAATGGTCACACTGGATCTAGCAGGTCGAACCATGGCTTAAGCAAGTTTCAAGTTAATCTTGGACCTAGATATTGGGTTGGATCGGGGTGGTTCAATCCAGATTTGACTAGACCTAGTATTTGATGGACATTTTCGCACCAAATATTTATTTTGTGAAAAAATTCAAATAATCAATAAGAAATTAAGCATTGAAATATCTTCCTTCTCATTGAGAAAGTTGAACAAGTCGATTCAGATAGGCAGAGGTCACGGAGCAGATCTAAATCTAAAAATTTTAGAATATTTAACTGGTCAAATTAATTAGACATAATTATGAGCTAACCGAAAGATATTTATATTTATAATTGAAGCATTGAGCTTGACTCTGGGCTTAAGCAGTACTCCAGCTCAATAAAGCTTGAACTGGGTCAAGCCTAGGTTGAATTAAGCTCAAAACTCTACTGAGTCAGCTCATTTGTAGATGGCACATTTGTAAATCATACCTTCAAAAGGGACTAAATTTGCATAGAGGGTTTCATTGTCCTCTTTAGAACAGAAGTCTTTGTTGGCTTGTACGTCTCTCCCATGTTATCTATCCTTTTTTTTCTCCTTATTCAACTTCAAAGACAGCTCGATTAGCTTTTTGCCAATTTTTCTTTATTTATTCAAAAATGATCAGCATTTAAGTTCACTTCATTGTAACTTTGAATTATTCATTCAAGGTACTGAATTTAGACTGCACAGTTTATGTTTACATTTTTCATTGATCTATTAGCTCCTGTTGTATGGTCATTAACACTAACGTTTTGATTATTGTACTGCTTTCTACTTTTGTGGTGCTTGTAGCCTGGTTCCTTGTGGCGCGATGTGTTGATTTCAAGTGGTCATGTTGGATGGCTTTTAAACTTGTATGGTGCACTGAGACAGAAGTTTTCATGTGAAGGTTACTGGATAGACTGCCCTCTTGCAGTTTCTGCCCGGAAACTTATTGTCCAATTTTGCTCCATAACAGGAACCATCTTTCCTTCTGGTATAATTTTTAGTTTTTTCCTTTCATTAATGGTTAATATTTTGTTTGATCACATAGCTAAGCTTGTGATAATATTCACTTCTCTCTTTTGGAAAGGGTAATATGTTACGATGGACTTGTGGGAATTGTGCTTGTGCATTGACCTGTAACCATGGTTTGAAAAGGCGGAACTGAAGGTGCGCCTCAGTCTGAGGCGTAGACTTTGTGCCTTGAGGTGTTGATTGTGGTGCTATTTTTGTGAGGCAGGTGCCTCATTCTGTGAGGCGTACGCCTCACGATGCACACCTCACGGGCGTGTGCCTCACATGTCAATAAATTTTTTTTCTTATATTTTTTAAAAAAAACGATTTTTTTTTATTATTGTGCCCATTTTCTCAACTCATTTCTACAAAAAAAGTCAAAAGTTTGACGGGGAATTGGATATGACAATGATTCCATGGAAAATGCTACTAGTAGTGATGATGATTAGAGCACAGCCTTCTAAACTTTGCTAGACAATTTTTATATTAATTTATAGTTTTTTGACTAATTTTCAGTTTGAGGCTTATGCCTCGCCTCACAAACGAAAACCGTCGTTTGTATGTGGATTTAGTTTTAATATTATGACCATAATTTAATTAAATGTATAAAAAAGCCAAAATCATGAGTGCTTTCAAGAGTGTAGACTAGTTTGATACTTGTCTGTAATACACAGGCAAATGGAATGGTAGAAAGTGGTAGGACATTGACACAATGTCTTTTGCAAACGTTATTTATAGGTTTTTGTTGAGGACATGGGTAAAAAAATTACTCCCTTCTCTAATAGATTACTTTTTAGATAGTGTCAAAATTGATATTGCACACGACATTTATACTGGAAAAAGGTCCTTATATCAAGTCTTGTTATCACCCATGATGACAATTTTACGTTTTTGGCCAAGTATTATTTTCTCTAATAGCTTATGCTTTTAAGGAGATGATCATTCAATAATTTTTATCTTATGTACGCCTTCATTTAGAAGCCTTTAGGACCTGTGCAGTAAATTGAAGTTACTATTGATTCTATACATTGTGAACAAGTCAATACTAGAAAAAGCAGTTTATCTTCATTGAAACAATAGGAGTTGTTCTTTGTGACCACTACATCACAGAAATTACACAGCAGTTATTTGCTTCTTCTGATTGAATGTAACGTGCACCTCCGAACTTAAGCACGTGCTTTCCTTTCTTGTTACCACGTCTTATTACCAGAGAGGAGGATATCACCATATACCTTACATTACAGTAGGTGCTTTTGCAAGTTCTTTAAACCTATGTGCCAACTGAACCCCTTTTATCATGTTAATGTTTCCTTCTTCTTTCTTTATTTGCTTTTTTTGTATTATTGTCCTATCTGTCTCACCTTATGGTATATCAGTGACTATTGATTGCTAGTGTGCATTAAAGAACTAATTGTTTTGGAATTCAGACAGTGGGTACATGCATGGGCAGAACCTTGTACAACTGTTATCTGGAATTATACAATGGATAGAACCTCCTGAGGCTGTTTTGAAAGCTATAGAATGTGGAAGAAGTGAAAGGTCAAGTTATTTCCATCACTTCCTCCCTCTTGTTTCGTGACATGTATGATATAATGATTGGTTATTTGTTATTTGTTATTTGTTATATCTTCAGTGAATTCCTTGATGGTTGCCGTGCACTGTTGTCTATGGCAACTGTGAGCAAACCACTTGTGTTTGATCAACTCTTGAAATCTTTGAGGTCAGTCTTATCATATGTCAGGATTTAATCACAAATTTCTCAATTTCAATCCGAAAATTATTATCTTGTCTTTGTGGTTCGTACTGAAGTCGAACTTTGAACTTGGTGCTCAGGCCTTACGGCACTCTTACACTATTATCCGTGCTGATGTCTGAAGTCATCAAATGCCTTATGGAAAATCTCTCAGAAGAGGAGACTTGGAGCTGGGTAGCACGCGATATTTTACTGGACACTTGGACTGCATTTCTTATGGTATACACTATTGGTTCCTTAGTATATGCTCTTCTAAATTATAGCTACCGCATGCGTGAGATCTTGTTGGTATGTCATCTGTGTCTTTGTCTGTCTCTTGGATTGTTAGCTGCTCAGTGTTTTAGTTTTTGCATACAAAGACTTCATTTAAACAGAATTTTAAAGAAAATGGGGGCTGGTTCAATCTTGTATACGGAAGGTTGGAACGCTTTTTCAATGGGCTTTTTGAAGGAATATATGGAAGTTCATGGAACTCTCATAACTAGTTATATAGTTTTCATTAACCGGAAAGGGACTAGATACTACTATTTATGAGGCAAAGAATGGAGGAAATTCAAAGTAGATTTTCTTAAAGTTCCTATAGTCTTATGGCAGGATTTGGATCCAATTTTTTCCTTTCTATCGTGTGACTGGCTCTCCAGGAAGCCTGTGATGAGCTTTTATGGTCTTGTTGATGTATGAACATAGTAAGCTAATGGCAGATTTTTATGGCAGTGTGGGTGGCTATGATTTTACCTTTAGCTAGTTTAGTGGTGGTGGCTGGAAGATGATGGTTCTGCCTTTTTTCTGGAGAGAAATCGGTTTTGAGTAGTGGGTAGAGCTGGTGTCAGCTTAATTAATGTCACTGTTGTCTTTTTTTCATGGTGGCAACTGAAAGGTTGCTGATAAATTGGTGGTCATGGTACAAGATGATTTTCACAATTCAGTATCTTTACTCTTTAGGTGATTATGAATGTGAAGTTTTATCTTCCCCATGAAACGGTTTGAAGTTTACAAATCATTTTGAAAGGTATTTAGCATCGATTCACCATATTTATTTGTATGTTTTTGATCTTTTCCTTTTATTTAGGTGGTACTAATTGTGTTTAATGTTATATCATCCCTGGGAGTTTTGAGCTATATATGTAGCTTGTTGTCTACAATGAGAAATCCCATGCTATCTTAGATATCAACATAAATTTATTTTATTGGTATTGCAGCATTTGGATAGCAGTGAACATAATGATATGCTTCCAGCAGAAGGGATTAGTGCAGCATCCAATCTCTTTGCAATTATAGTTCAGTCTGAGCTGAAGGGTAGTTTATACGTGCTCAATACCATATTGGCTTTATAATAGATTTTGGATTATATTGTTCATACACATTATTTTGTTATAGCTGCTTCTACATCAGCCTTCAGTGACGAGAATGAATATGATTACCTCCACGCTTCTGTTGCTGGTACATGTTAAGCTAATAAGTGATTTTTTTTTTTTTTTGGGTTTGTGATTACAATTGTTGTTATTAGCATTTTCATCATCTTTATCACTACTATTGTATCTTTCATCGTGCTCCATTTCTGCTCTTTTTATAGCAATGGATGAAAGATTGAGCTCTTATGCTCTCATTGCTCGAGCAGCTAGTGGTGCCACAATCCCTTTCCTCACCACACTTTTTTCAGAGCGTGTTACAAGGCTTCATCAGGTACATTACCACTGGACATTTCCTTTATGGTAGCTGAGTAGTCAAAGTGACGTAGCTTCTCATACAGCCACTGTGCTCCCATTTTGTACTGCTTCATTATATTATTCTTCCGAAATTTCATGGGATTCCCTGCCCTGCATGGTATTATTTATAACTTTTTTGTCATTTTTTTTCTTTTTTCTTTTATTTTTTGGGTGTGATAAAAGAAGATAAATTTTATTAAGCTAGAAAGTGCAGCATACATAACGTAGAGGCCAGGATGTTCCCAATTAGAAATAAAAGAAATTATAATCAATTATTGGCAATAATCGATATTCAATCACATTGCAGATAGGAAACACTATCCCAGAAAAAGAAGAAACTCTAGAAGCTTTGGTTCACAAAGATGCCAGTAAAATTGCATCATAATAAAGTGCAACATGTAGATATTGGTAGTCTAGGGATGGTCAAAAAAACCCGCCGACCCGTCCCGCCTCCCTGCCCGCCAAGCCGAGTAATAGAGGCGGGTTGGGAGTGCAATTTTACGCGCCAAAGTGGTCCGGAGTAGCCCCGCCCCCTAATTTTTTTTTTTTTTTTGGGTTGAAAAATCATAAAATATAGTAGAAATTATAATATTCACTAAAAATGGACTAAAGAAGAATCGAACCCGGGTTGAAACTTATAAACTACTAACGTTAACCACTAAACCATAATTCAAATCTTATAATTTTTTTGTTTTGTTTGGTACAAATATTTTTTTTTTCATTTTTTTTTTCAATTTAAAAAAAAAAAAAAAAAAAGTTGACGGTTAAGGTCAAAAGCCGCCGCCCGCCCCGGTCATTTTGGTCGCATCATGGGCAAGGCAGGCCGACCGCCGGACCCACTCCATTGCCATCCCTAATTGGTACTTGAAAAATTTCTGGCATTCCTCTCTATAATACTCTTGTTACGGCAAAAATTGCACATTAAAATCTCCAGTTCTACTCTTACCAATTGTGCCCCTAGATACAACAACATTAATCTAAATCTTATTCCCGATAAATTTGGCCTGCTACACAAATCCTATTCGCGATTGCGTTCTATCCATATTTACCAATTTTGAAATGTTCAAGTTTTTGCTACCTTATCAACCAATGTTGATCTTGCTCTACCCCTCATTTTCAACATGTTCTATAGCTTCGCTTTTATTAAAAAGAGACGACATGCCCAAGCCGGCTATGTTGTCATTCCCTTAATTTATTCTCATGTGTATATCCTCGTTTCTTAGTTTGTCCATTCTGATAGGTATACATCCATCTAACATCCTCATCTTGGTGATATTCCTCTTCTGGACATTTTTCCTTTAATGGCCTAAATCCTAACAAATTATGCCGGTCGATAAGCACAATTTATTAATGGAGTTGATTTTAATTTTATGGTTGCAACATTTTGTCAAATTTGGGATCTTGTGTACAATGACCAGACTTTTGCCAGGCGTATCCCCTGGATGGGCAGCTTTTGCTTCTTATCGAATACTACCTGTGTAGGAAGGCCGCTTCTTTGAATAATTATTCTCCTACATTTTGTCTCCTTAACATGGCTATAATAAATGCCCAAATAATAACATTTTATTCTTTTCTTTTACATTTGATACCCTAGTATTGCAATGATAATAGATGCACAAATAACAGCTTTCTATTACACTTGCTTCTCTCGTAATTTCATATCAAATGTAGGGCAGAGGCACAAGTGATCCAACTGGAACTTTGGAAGAACTTTACTCACTGTTGCTGATAGCTGGGCACGTTTTGGCAGATGAAGGACAGGGTGAAATTCCCTTGGTAATATGGTTTCTTTTTTCACTGCATTCTGTTATTGCTTGCTACCATGTTCTACAGTTCTAATGATGTTTTTTCTTCCTGGAGGGTACTTGAGTCAGTCTCAGTAGATACTTCAATCAAATAAGACTTCTTTGTGCCCCACTTCTAATAGATTTTTGGTTTGCATTATGTATCGTTCTGCATCAGACATCCTGCTATCTGTATTTATTTTATGTCTTTCTGGAAACTTTTGCCTTTCCATTATGAACTATTTAGTAAATAGTGCGAGTTAAGTGTTAACAATTGATCCTGTAGTGAAAGCCAACTTGCATTTTATAACTTATGAAGAAGAGATTTTCAGCTTTCGATCCTTTAAATATTCTAGTTTTTTTATCTAGTGTGATCTACATGTGCTCTCTCTGTTCTGGAATAGATTAATTGTTCTGATTTCCTAGGTCCCTCCCCCACCTCTCTAGAGATATTCCACGTCTTCAAGTTATATCATGCCATGGAAAAATGGGCTTAAGCTTTATGTGGTTTCGCTTTCACGGTTCTGGCTTTGTAGCAAAGGACTGGTTTAAGGTACATTATTTTATTCATTATTAAAACATGCAATGTATAGGTGCCGAAGGATATACAAGCTCAATTTACGGATGTTGTGGATGCAGACAAACATCCAGTTGTTATTCTTTCTGGGTAAGGTGTCTACTTGTGCGTCTTTCTTTCCTCCTCCCCCCCCCCTCCTTTCCCCGAAAATGGGTGGTTCCATTTGAATGGAATATTCAAACTGGCTTCATTGTTCTAACCATTTGAAAGGCCATTTATTTATTATGACTTGGTCAAATACTTGAAAAGTCTAAAATGACTTCCCCAATGTGCAACATTGATTCATACTTCAACGAGTAATTATTAGCTGTTACCCATTTCTAACGGGATGGAAAGGAATTGCTGCCGACTTAATTATGCTCTTCATTAAGCTGGTTAATCATGCTAGTTTCTATAATATGTTACTTTCATCTCTTCTTAGAGGTTTGCTGTTTAAATAAAAAAAAACCTCTTGGTTTGTATGATTAATGACAATATTGAGCTTTGATAATTTCATAAATGTGGCTAGGGGTGGCAAAAAAGCTCGTGGGCTCGGCCCAGCTCGTCTAAAGAGACGAGCACGAGCTAGAGCCGAGCCCAAAAAAAAAAGAGGGCCGAGCTCGTTCGGCTCGGCCAAAAAACGAGCCCACGAGCTCGGCTCGTGGCTCGTGCAACGGTCACTTAATCGTGGCTGTTGGATGAACATCTTGTTTTTTGTTTTGTTTTTTAATTTCATTATTTTTCTATAAATACCCCTATTCTTATTTTAATAAAAAATTGTACACGTAGTATTTTTATTTTGTTCGTATACAATTTTAACTCCGCCTACTTTCAAAATAGTAGGTCTCAAGTCTGAAAAAAGGATGAGGGTTTTCAATCTTTAATTTTCAACATAAAGGATTCCCAATATTGTATTTCTTTCTCATTTTCAAAATTTAAAAAAAGATAAAAATTAAAAAAAAATTGAGGGCTGAGCCGAGCTCGTGGGCAGCTCTGCTCGGTCCTTCGGTCCACGAGCTCGTGGGCCGAACCGAGCACAGATTTTGGAGACGAGCCGAGCTCGCCCATTGCCATGCCTAAATGTGGCTGCGATCTCTAAGCTGAGTTTAATTAACTTTCAGCTGTATGGGCAGAATTAGTCCCAAAAGCACATGTCAATTTTTTATCAGATGCTTTTGCAGTTTCACTTGTATAATATTATATGAGTGGATCTTGTAGTGAAATCTTAGGCATTTTCCATTCTATTATTGGCCAATTAGTAATTTCATTCTCATGTATACAGGCACAAGCGTAATGCATAATGTGCTCTTTTATATTTGTTGCCCATAATGCCATACATTAGGGGGAGGGGGAGGGGAGGGGCGAGGGGGAGGTAACTTCTATGTTCTAAAGGTGATATATAAAAAGCTGTATTTGAATTTTACAGTTTTCTGGACCCGCTGTGTTTACTCTTAAGATTCTTTGCTGAATAGAAATCAATTTTCGAAGTATTTCCAATTCTTGTTTTTGGACTGCAGCTAAACTGAATGGGGGTAGTGTCTAGTTTGGCTGAATGTATATGTATGAAGTCATCCCAACTTTGACTTGATCACGTCTTGACATATGAAGCTTAATTTGGGTTAAATAGTGTTAGACTTAATTTATGTTGGAGTTTCCATTTGTTTCTTGGATTGAATAATTCTGGTGTTGCTTTGTTTATTTTCAAACCATTTAGGTACTTTGTGGTGAATTTGGACCACCTTGAAGTTGGACCTTTGTTCATTGAGCATTTAGGAACTTGCGAATCATATTTCTTAAACATTGGCTGAGTTCTGGCCAATTTACAAGTGGTGATGCTTGCCCAAAATTCTATAATAGTGGTGAAATTATGATTAGCTTCGTGTCAACTGCCTTTTTCAGATAATGTCAAAAGTAGTTTCATATGCGATTCAACTACTTCTAGCACACTTGACGACCAAATCAAGTATAATTTTTAGACACGAGTCATGTTCTTTTTTTATGGTCGTGTATGTTGAAATCTAAGTCTAAATATGCCATGAAGCTACTTGAGATAAGGGCTATATTATTGTGTTGGCCTCTCTATTTGAGCTATATTATTGGTATCTCCCAAAATAAAGCCTTATAGTACGTGCTGAATAATTGGCAGCAGTTTCCTGGGAATTAAGTTTACATCCTACTCCTCTCTTAGAAGCTAGATGTTAGCCTTGTAACGTTGCAATCTTGAAGATGATATGTAATGGAACAAATTAATGTGAGGATGTATGGAAGTGGAAGCAAAATCTTTGTAGTCATACAAGTCTTGATGTTTACTCTGAAGAGAAATTAGAGATGGCAATGGGCCGAGCCTGGGCTTGGCTCGTCTCCAAAAGTTGGGCCCGGCCCGGCCTTGCCCACGAGCTCGGTTGTTTATTTTTATTTTTTAAATGTAGTATTTTTGGGATTTTTGGATTTTTTGGGCTTGGCCGACGAGCTGGCACGTATTTATCAGGATTGGCCCTTGTTTCAAAAGGGCGGGACGAGCCGGGTCCATAATGGGCCGAGCCCCAGGGCCCTCGGCCCAATTGCGATCCCTAACAGAAATATTATACAAATACTTCATGTGAAAGTTCTGAAATTATGGATTCTAATTAGTTTTCATCTTATAGTTGAACCTGACTTCCCTCTCTCTCTCTCTTGTTATTTTTTATGCTTATATCATACGATTGCACTGCAAAGTTCAAGAGAGATTTTGATGTTAGAAATGGTTCAGCAACTAACCATCAATCCACAACTACTCAATCTATTCACTCCCATAATCTTCAACTAGGTACATTTCACTTAGGTCTAATAACCACACAATTCATTACATATCTATTACACCTCTTGTATCATACAATTGGAGACGCACTTTCTTTATAGTCCAGATGCCTTTCTGTTGACCTCAGAAATTGCTCAACAACTTCCCACTAACCATTAATCCACAACTAATCAATCCATTCATTTCCATAATCTTCACGTGGAACTAGTAACCAGCACTATAATCATTAGCCTGTCTCGTGATTAGGTGCTGGAGAATACAAGTCAGGATCATCTTCTCGCTCTAAGCAATCTGGTGAAGGGAAAATCTGACATTCTAGCTTTCTCCTCTTCCTCGTGCTCATCCAATGTCTTGGGAAACTTGTCCAGGATCGGACAAGGCCCTATCCTGTTATCTCTGCATATGCATGCTTAATTGATCCCTTGTACTCCTTTGCTTTGTAAATTATTGCAATTCCAAGTAAACATCCAACTAGAGATTTTACCCCACTAGCTTAAGTAATTATAGTAAAACTTCGATAAATTAATAAAGCTGGAACCATGTGAAATTTTTTAATTTAGCGGGATTATTATATAATTGATAAATTATTAATTTATCGATACATTAAAAAAGTATTAATTTAGAAATAATTTTATGTTCGATGTACATCGAAGTTAGTATGTATATACAAAGTATACCAAGAGTTAAGTATATACATCAAATCAAGACATACACAAAACAATGAACAATTCTATAGAAATCAAGTGTTTCGAGATGTTACATGCATATTTATTGAACATCATTTGTATAAATACAATCATCATCAGCTTTAGTCTTAGACTCAAAAGCATAGTAATTTTCATCTTCTTTTGCACCTATCAATAGTGTCTCATTTGAAAGGGGTGAAAAAATCGATATTGATTGATGAGATGAAGAGAGCATTGTGTGATTACAAAAATGAGCGTTTGTCGTCTAATCAAAAGCAACTGCGACAATGGGTTCAAGAAAAGTTTCAACACTTCATCAGCCAAGGAACAATATCAAACACTCTCAAAACATGAGTCGAATACTTGTTAGATGAGATGAAAAGTAGTAATTCTAAGATAAGCAAATTAGCAAAATATCTTGAGTTAGAAAAAATATTATATGAGTGGTTTCTCCAAAATCAAGAGAAAACTAATATGATTGGAGAAATGATTCACAGCAAAGCCAAATATCTTTACCATAAAATATATGGTGAAATTAATCTAGAGTTTAACTTCTCAATTAGTTATCTAGATCGGTTCAAGGCAAGACATGGAAGTAAGTCTTATCGAATGTTCGGTAAAAGTGGTTGAACTATCATGGAGAATATTGAAGATGTTTTACTGGAAATACGAGTTAAACTAGACTAATTTGATTGGAAGGATATTTACAATATAGATGAAACATGGTTATTTTATCGATTGGAAGTATATTATTGGCTTGCTACAAAGCTATTGGAAGGACGCAAGAAGGACAATGAGAGAATTACTCTTGCTGTTTTTTTCAATGGCGATAGTTCACACACTCTTTAAACATGTGAACTTAAGCAATCTAAGTTGTGATTATCGAGCAAACAAGATAGCATGGATGACTTGTTTACTTTTTAAAAAATTTGTTTGTTGGTTTAACAAAAGCATAAATGATAGAAATGTTCTTCTTATCGTGGATAGTTGCCCTGCCTATCCAAAGGTCATTGAAAGCTTAAGGAATGTTGAACTATTTTTCTTGCCTCATCATACCACATCAAAAATTCAATCATGTGATGTTGGGATCATTCAAGCATTGAAAGCTCATTGTAGACGTCGGTTTTATGCTAACATCTTGGAGGGCTACAAGGCATGAGCAACAAATCTCGAAAAAAATAACATTTTGAATGCTATTAACTTTATTAATGTGTTTTTAACCATTGATGTCAACTCAACGGATCTTGCAATTGTTTCCGGCATTGCAAGATCCGCTCAATTGAATGCATGGCTTCTCAAACACAAGTAGTGAAGATGAAGACATTCAAGAATTATCTCAAGTCACATTTCTAGTCTAAATTATAGAAGGCCAATGGATGTGGAACTTCTTTTGAATTATTCAAATGAAATTGATGCACTAATAGAAAAGTTTACTAATGACGAGATTATTCAAGGGGTAATGGATACACCTAATGATGATAATTATGATCGTGATGACACTTGTGTTCTATTGATTGTTTCTCCAAAAGAGGCCTTTCAAGTTGTAGTGACCTTAAACTACTTTTTGCTACAAAGCGAAAAAATATACCAGATGTGATATATGCACTCCAAAAGATCAAAAGTTGTTGGAGATCTCGTAATTATGGAAAAGATTATTTGGTATATTTGATTGATTGTAGATTACTTGGTAGATTTTCTATATTTAGGAAATTATATTTTATGTTTATTTCTTTCCTTTTTTCTACTTACCCCTTTGTATTATAAATAGGATAGATTTGCATTATCAATATATACAATAAAACTTGTTTTAAATCTTTGTCTCTCAAATTCTACATGGTATCAGAGCCAGGTTCGTCCAATCTCGGCCAACCATGACAGAATCATCCAACAAAGAGTCGGAAACAACAAATAACCTCTACAGCGAAATCGAGGTCATCTCCACTATGAGTTCGAACGGAGCAGAAAACTCGTCCTTTCAACTCATCGTGGAAAAATTAAATGGGAGAAATTATCGAGAATGGGCTCAATCCATCAAATTGGTAATCGACGGCAAGGGAAAACTGGAATTTCTTACCGGCGAGATGAAGAAACCCGAAGCCACTGACGCCATCTCTTTGCAAAAATAGAAATCAGAAAATTCCTTGGTGATAGCTTGGCTCGTTAATTCCATGAAACCCACCATAGGGAAAACCTATTTGTTCTTGCCAACTGCAAAAGACGTTTGGGATGCTGTTAAAGAAACTTATTCAGATTTTGAAAATTCCTCCCAAATCTTCGAAATCAAGACAAAATTGTGGCAATTAAAACAAGGAGAAAGGGAAGTCACCGACTATTACATGGAGATGTGCAATCTTTGGCAAGAACTGGATTTGAGCAGTGAAGAAAATTGAGAATGCTCGGTTGACAGACTACAAAATTCAAGAAACGACTTGAAACAGAGAGTTTTTGAGTTCTTGGCCGAACTAAACCGTGAGCTCGACGACGTGAAGGAGAGGATTTTTGGCCGGCGACCTTTGCCTTCAACACGAAAAGTTTTCTCCGAAGTCAAAAGAGAGGAGATGCGTCGCCTGGTGATGATGAAAGGAGATCCATCCGTTGGGCCAATTGGGCCTGAGACCTCGGCTCTATTATCCCACAAATCCAACACTCGTGGGCCTGATTCTAATGGGCCTGATTCTCGTGGGTTTGATTTTAATTCTCGTGGGCCTGGAGTTGCATTTAATAATCGTGGGCCTGGTGTTGTTTTTAATACTCGTGGGCCCAGTCATGACTCTCACGGGTCTCAAACTGGATCAGTCCAAATCAAGAAGGCGTCCCCTTATTGTGACCACCGCCAGAAGCTCGGTCATACTCGGGATACATGTTGGGATATACATGGAAAACCAAGCAGATTGGAAACCGAAGGCGGAATAATAAAACCCGAGGATACCAAGCTATCCTTGATCATCAACTAGAAAGAAATCAAGATGATGAAAAAATTTTTGGGAGGAGCATTTAATCCCGAGCGATTAAATCAACTTTACAACATATTCTTTAGTCTCCAATCATCTGGTCAGTCCTCAACCTATGTTCCATCCAGTTCACTGGCTCACAAAGGTAATTTTGTCGCTTTAAGTACCATCTCCCAAACACTTTGGATTTTCGACTCAGGTGCTTCAGATCACACGACTGATGCGCACTCTCTTTTCTCGTCATATTCTCCTTGTGCTGGTAATCTTAAAGTGAAAATTGCAGATGGTACACTATCAGCAGTTGCAAGAAAAGGGAGTCTTAAAATATCCGATTCTATAACTCTAGAGTCTGTCCTTCATGTTCTAAATTTATCATGCAATTTATTATCTATTAGTAAATTGATGAAAACATCAAATTGCTCAGCTACTTTTTTTCCCACTCATTGTATTTTGCAGGACCTATCATCGGGAAGATGATTGGCAGTGCTAAGGAGTGTGATGGACTTTACTACCTTGATGCGGCTAACGTGAATAAACGACATCAACTAGTTGTTTGTGGTTCTCGCTTCTATTTCTAGAGATTGGGGTGGGCGTGGGTTGGTTTGGTTCGGTTTTAAACCCAACCGAAACCAAACCGACCAAATCGGTTTGGCCATTAACCCAAACCGAACCAAACCGCCACTATTGATGAAACCGAATCAAACCGAACCGACCACTCTTGGTTCGGTTTGAGCGGTTTGGGCCTAACATTTTGGGCCTAACGTTTTGGGCTTATATACAAAAAAAATAGTTTTCTAAGTCTCATTTCAAATTTTCCTTACAATATAAAAACTGTTATTAACAAAATTTACAAAACAATTAAATATAACTCGCATTTATAAAATAACCTATTATTTACAACTTATTTTTTGACATGTTATTTATAAATAATTCCTATTTGAAATATAATCCTATATATTCGAATCAAAACCTAGCAAGGTAACAAGTCCATAATATAATATGATCCAACAATCACAAATATTACGATCATCCAACAAGCACAAATATTACAAATCATCAACAATCACAAATAGTCAAATATTACGGTCATCCAAAATTCCAAACTAAATAAATAGGAAATTTAAAATATTACGATCACTCAAATTAATCAAAAACAAGGATCAAATTCAAACATTGAGCAGATCCAAATGGGAGTATCCAATTGTCACCGACTTTCATCATTTCTACAACAAATAAGAGAAATATTTAGACAAAACAATAAATAATAGATCGGTACATTGAATAAATGAGTTAAGTTTACAAGACATTAACATATAAATTATACATGTACCTCAACAAACTTGAAAAAATGCACAATCATGTAGCTTATTCGTTACTTTTCACTGATTCGTCAAGCTCTACAAAAATGAAGATTGAATTAATAATAAATTAAAGCAGAAAAACATATAAATATCAACGGCATAAAATAGCTATAATACCTTCATCCGATTTGTTATAGAACTCCACATCCTCCATGAAAAATCTATCGATATTAGGAGAAGCTTTGAGCCGATTTTGAGTGGACACCAACACCTCCACCATCCTAGAGCTCGAGGAACTACGAAAGGGATCAAGAATTCTACCACCGGTGCTAAAAGCGCTCTCTGAAGCCATGATGAGACACTTGCATTCCCAAAACATCTCTTGCAAGTTTGGATAAAGTACTATATTTACTTCTATGAACCCTCCACCAATTAAGAACATCCAAATTTTTATCATCTATATCCTCACAAGCATCCAATAGGTATCTTTCCACATCATTTTTATTTCAACACACTCTTTTCTTGCTTTTTTTTTTTTTTTAAACTTGGAGATTCTATCATCTTGTACACTTGAATTAGAATCATCTTGTACACTGAAAACCCACTGGTAGAATCCACATCACTCGATACTTGATTGCTTTTAGAATCCACTTCATTTTTCACATACCAATCGTAAACAGACATCAAATTTTCTTTCAAAATGTTGGACATGTTACTAGCAAGTGTCTCATCTCGATAAATATCACTAAAACAATAGTCAACATAATCTATTTTGTATCTTGGATCAAGAACAAGAGCAATCAACAACATCTGGTTAACATTTTCCATTTTTCCCCAATACTTGTCAAATTTTCTCTTCATGTTAGTAGCCATTTCACCCAAAAGTGGATCGAACTCAAACTCCATGCTTCCAATTCGGATAAAAGTGAACATACTTCATGAAGATAAGCGAAGAGAGCTAACATGCAATGATGTACTAAACTTCAAAGTTATATTAAAAACCCTTTAAGGAACTTGACAAAATTTTAGCATTTTCCCAATCAAAATTTGAAGGAGGTCCACCCTTTTTTACCACCATCATCCTCATGAAAATAACCTCAGGTAGTGACCATCCTCATCCTCTAACCTATCAAAGGCTCTTTGGAATTTCAATGCGAGCTTCCAACATCAAATAAGTGGAATTCCACCTAGTTGGAACATCTAAAAACACAATAGATTTGCACTCAATTTTTTCTTTGTTCGCACACTCTTTCAATTTTGATACCTAGCTAGGAGAAGATTTAACATATTTCACAAAGATTGCGAATACTAACAATCGAGTCATGTGCTTCTCTCAATCCCTCACATACAATCAAATTAACAATATGTGCACAACATCTCATGTGCATATATTTGCCATCCAAAATACACCCATCATTTCCCCATCCAAGCATCTTCCTTTTAAGATAATTTATAGCGATCTCATTTGCACTTGCATTGTCAATGATGATTGTGAACACTCTTTCAATACCCCATTCATGTAAGCAATTCTCAATCACTTTCCCGATAGTTTCTCCCTTATGGTTAGGAATCACACAAAAACTCAAAATTGGTTTTGAAGCATCCAATTGAGTCGACATAATGAGTCAAGAGACATATATTGATATTTTGAATGGAAGTCCAAGTATCGGTCGTAAGAGAGACTCGTTGACGTTCGACACTAAAGATCTTTTTTCAATTTCAACTTCTCATCCAAATATAATTGATAAATATCTCTAACAATGATTCTACGAGATGGGGGTCAAATTTCGGACATAGTGTACTACAAAATTGTCTAAATCCCCCGAGCTTCAACAAAAGCGAAAGGTAGTTCATCCGATATTATCATCTTAGCACAAGAAAGCCTACATGCTTCTTTACTAAAGCCAACCGCTAGAAGATTGCTCCCACCACCCCTCATTTTCATCGTCAAATCTCAATGTTTTTGCCTTTTGTCTTCTAATCTAAGGGATACATCTTACATTGATTTATTAAATGGTTCCTCAACGTGTCTTGTCCCATTTTTCTTACCATCACATGCATAATCTTTCCCACAATAGTTACAACTACACCTACGATCCATCACATTTGAATTTTCTATTATTGTGAAGTGATTCCAAACATCCAGAAGATTTCTAGCGGTTTTCTCTTACCTAAACATGAAGGAGGAATTGGAGGAAGAGAAACATTATCGATTGCAAATTTGTGGATGGGGTTGCCAGTAGTTTGAGTATCTTGATCTACCTCCATATTTGTATCTACCAATACACAATACCAATTTCGATTAGATAAACAAACAATTTCAGTGAGTACAAAATAAAAATTGGATAAATACTTCTTGACAAAATGAAAATTCATACCTTCAAATTGATATATTGTAGAAAGTGCTAGCGAAGCAACGAGCTTAGGATAGAGATATTATGGAGATAATGCCACTGTAGTCAATAATTATATTTTATCAGCTTTTATTTTGCACAAAAGAATGAGTTATACACAAAAGAGCATAAAAGATTACCTTGTCTGATAATTTGGGTCGAAGATGGAGGCAACTCAAATTGAGGAACCCTATGTTTTCGAATTGGGGCTTGGACGGTTGGACCTTAGACAAGAAACAGCGGCCGGCGTCTGTTAATCACCTTCAGAAGTGACTCGATCGACAAAAGACCAAAGACTCAAAGACTAGCAACCAAAGAATGACTCAATGAGCACTTCAGCGACTCAAAGAAGACGCCAGCGACTCGGAATGATCGCGATTCGCGATTCGAGAAGGCGAGAAGGAGAAGGAGATGATGAAATCGATAATGAACACTACGCGGTTGTCCAAAATTGAGAAGGAAACGACAATGATTTGAAGATGGAATGGAGAAAAGAGGCGATTTCGGCGATAATGTTAGGGTTCATCGTTATTAGGTAACTGAATTGGAGAAGGAGGAAATGAATTGTGGTGGTCGGCCGACTAGGAAACGGGAATTGGGATGAACGGTGAAATGAATTCGCGATTTGTTGGGTTGGGTTTGGGCCAATTGGGTATAATTCTCAATTTCTCATTTCGGGGAATCGGGGTTTTGTTTATTGGTTCGGTTTATACGGTTTGGTTCGGTTTTTTTTTCTTCAAACCAAACCGAACCAAACCGACTACATTTTCTAAATTTGCAAAACCGAACCAAACCGTCAGTGTGTGAAAAATCGAACCAAACCAACCCAATTCGGTTCGGTTCGGTCGGTTTGAGCGGTTTGGCGGTTTAAATGCCCACCCCTACTAGAGATAGTAATTTGTTGTTATGGCATTTTCGAATGGGTCATCCCAATTTTCGATATATGAGACGTTTGTTTCCTTCTATTTTTTTGAATAAAACTGTTTTTGACTTTCAATGTGAATTTTGTGAACTTGCAAAACATAGACGCATATCATTCACAACATCTAAATATCAACCCTCCCAACCATTCGCTCTAATTCACAGTGACTTGTGGGGTCCTTCTCGAAATCCAAATCGCACTCATACAAAATGGTTTATCACTTTCATTGATGACCACACTCGAGTTTGCTGGGTTTACCTGCTAAAAGAAAAAAGTGATGTTAGTCACATATTCAAAGAATTTCACCAAATGATTCAAACTCAATTTCAAACACAAATTCAAATTTTGCGAACCGACAATGGCACTGAATACTTCAACTCTACTTTGGGGAATTACCTTAAACTACATGGGATAGTTCACCAAAGCCAAAGCTCATGCGTTGACACGCCCCAACAAAATGGGGTTGTCGAACGAAAAAATAGACATCTTCTAGAAGTAGCCCCTGCCTTGATGTTCACAACAAATATGCCAAAAAATTTCTGGGGTGATGCCATTCTAACATCCACATATCTTATCAATAGAATGCCTAGTCGGGTTCTCTCTCTTAAAACACCTCTCGCAAAACTTCATAAATTCTTTCCTACCTCTCGCCACATATCTAATTTATCTCCTAAAGTATTTGGATGCACCGCGTTTGTTCATGTCCATGTCCATGCCCATGTCCGGAACAAACTAGATCCTAGAGCAATTAAATGTGTTTTCATCGGATATTCCCCGACCAAAAAAGGCTACAAGTGCTATGACATATCACAAAAAAAGGTATTTGTTAGCCTTGATGTCACATTCTTTGAAAACACTTCTTATTTCCAAAAAACTTATCTTCAGGGGGAAAATAGGGAGGAAGATCACTTTTTGGACTTCAATCTCTCCCTATCTCAACCCATTTCAAATTCTAAATCTGACCCAAACGAACACTCTAACTCTAGAAGAGAGGTTGAAAAACAAAATGGCAAAGAAATGATTGTTTATTCACGAAGGCCAAAATTAGGGAACGGAGAAAACCTCACACCTGAGACTCCAAATGAATTGGACCCGATGATAGCTCCTAATTTTCTTGAGTCTCTTTCTAAGTAAGGTAATTCTGAATCTCCCAGTATAAATTTACCTATTGCTCTAAGAAAACAACCCCGGTCATGTACTCTTCATCCGATCTCAAAATTTGTGTCATATAATACCCTATCTAGTGGATTCTGTGCTTTTATCTCTAACCTTGACAGCACAGAAATTCTAAAAAACATTCAGAAAGCATTGGAGGCTCCGAAATGGAAAGAGGCAGTAATGGAGGAAATGCGAGCATTAAAAAAGAATGAAACTTGGGAGGTGGTAAATTTACCCGGAGGAAAGAAACCAGTTGGATGCAAATGGGTCTTGTGATGAAGTATAAAGTCGATGGAGCAAAGGATCGATATAAAGCACGACTTGTAGCAAAGGGGTTTACTCAAACATTTGGGATTGACTATACTGAGACGCGTTTGCACAAGTAGCAAAACTAAATACCGTCCAAGTACTCTGTCTATCAAGCGGTCAATTTTGATTGGTATTCAACAACTTGATATAAAGAATGCATTTCTGAATGGCAACTTGGACGAAGAAGTCTATATGACATTACCACCGGGCTTCTGTAAAGGAGAGGAAGAAAATTAAGTGTGCAAACTCTCGTAAAGTCAATTTATGGTCTCAAACAATCTCCACGAGCTTGGTTTGTGACGGTAAAAGTAATAAGAAGTCAAGGATGAACAGGGATAGTCCCGATCATACTATGTTTTATCACCAGACTATAGATGGTAGGAAAACAATCCTTATCGTATATGTAGATGATATTATCCTAACAGGGGATAATGTAGTTGAGATGGAGAGATTAAGGAAAACTTTGGCCAATGAATTTGAAGTCAAAGACCTGGGACAAATGCGATATTTCTTAGGGATGGAAGTAGCAAGATCAAAAAAAAGACATTAGTGTCTCCCAAAGAAAGTATATCTTAGACCTCTTAATCGAGGCCCAGATGCTAGGATGCAAACCAGTGACACTCCCGTTGAAACAGGAAAAGGTTGGAGGATGTTGGAAAACCCGTCGAAAAGGATAGATATCAACGACTAGTGGGGAAGTTGATCTACCTATCACACACAAGACCTGACATTGCATTTGCAGTTAGTGTGGTAAGCCAACACATGCATTCACTAAAGGAAACTCATATGGAAACTGTACAAAAAATCCTCAGATATCTCAAAGGATCCCCAAGCAGAGGATTATTCTTCAAAAAATGTGAAATTAAAGGAGTCGAAATATTCACGATGCGTATTAGGTGTTCATGAGGAAGATAGGAGATCGACTCACGGATACTGTACATTTGTAATGGAAAATTTGGTAACTTGAGAAGTAAAAAACAAAATGTAGTAGCTCAAG
Organism: Forsythia suspensa; assembly: GCA_023638005.1. NCBI lineage: Eukaryota > Viridiplantae > Streptophyta > Magnoliopsida > Lamiales > Oleaceae > Forsythia > Forsythia suspensa. The sequence continues at coordinate 34,903,513 of CM042674.1, forward strand.
CAAGCGGTCTTGAGGCTGAATTTCAGCGAGAGCTCAAGGAATTTTTGCGAAGGTTTATGGCTAAAGAAACTTTTGGAAGAACTACATGTCACATTAGAGTATCCACTCAAACTTTATGTGACAACAAGCAAAACTATTAGCATCTCTTAATCCGAAGACAACATGATCGAACCAAACATGTAGAGGTGGGATGACATTTTATTAAAAAAAAGGTGGAAGATGGAGTCATTTGTATTACATATATCCCTACAACAGAGCAAACGGCAGATACCTTCACCAAAGGACTACCACGACAGAGTTTTAATGATTTCATTAGCAAGTTGGACATGATTAACATCTATGATCCAACTTGAGGGGGAGTGTTGGAGATCTCGTAATTATGGAAAAGATTATTTGGTATATTTGATTGATTGTAGATTACTTGGTAGATTTTGTATATTTAGGAAATTATATTTTATGTTTATTTCTTTCCTTTTTTCTACTTACCCCTTTGTATTATAAATAGAACAGATTTGCATTATCAATATATACAATAAAACTTGTTTCAAATCTTTGTCTCTCAAATTCTACAAAAGTCAAGGATGAGATTGAGTTCTATTTAGAGAAACAGAAAAAGCAAATGACTATAGATGCATATTTTGAGAAAGAGAAGAATTAACAAAAGAAGTTGTCAAGTTTTTTCTTTTTCAAGAGTAAGTTGTAAAGTTGAGAATTAAGAGAATAAAAAGAATTTTTAATATGTATAATATATTTTTATATATCATTTTAATCAATTATTAATTTATATATTCAATGGGACATGTTGAAGTTAAAAAAAATTATTATCTTATGCATTTAGGAGAATATTAAAATAGTACATTGGCTCAAGTTGGGACCGGAAGATTTATTATTTAAACGCAATTATTAATTTATCACATATTAATTTGTCGAAGTTTTACTGTAATCTCCCCACCTCCTCCTTTGGGCCTCTTTTTCAAGCTCTTTGAGTTCAAAATAGGCCTCCAGCAGCTATAAGAATCACCCCCTTCAAGCATTGAAATATATCTGCGAGTTGGGTTTCAGATTTCTGAATCAAAGGGGTTCTTTAACAACTCTGCTAAATGGCTTGAGCTATGGTATATAAGCATTGTTTCTTGAAGAACAGTAAACGGTGGGATTAAAATCACTTCTTAAACTTGATCTCGAACAATGAACAACACCATTAATTTCAAGAGAAGTGCGTAAAGATGAATAATTTAAGGGCACTGTTTGAATCCTTCTTTTTCTTCTGTAATTGTGATTTTCAGATTTCCCTCTCTCGATTTGATGAAGGTTATTGTACTTTTTCAAAATTGTAGTTCAATCATTAGGTTCGCTGAGCAAAGTTTGGATCCAGAAATGAGAACATCATTTTTCAGTCCTAGACTTATGGAGGTACATATCATATTTTCTCCTGTTTTTTTATCTGTTTTAGTTATCTTCTCTTTTATTAAGCAATTGCATCCGAAGTCCCTGGAACGCAGATCGTTCTGGATCAGTGAATGAAGTAACACATGGTGTGCCACTTAGCTCATGGAATATGGTTCAAGAGGATTATGCTTCTCCAGATTGCTTAGTCAGGGAGAAGTTATTTCGTTTGGAATGTTGAAAGTTTCCAGAATAAAAATAGATCCTACAAATATAATTGTGTTAGGAAATTAAACCCCCTTTTTTAACACATGCTTTAAGTGATTTTGTTTTTTTTGCAAGTTTCAATTGTATCATATCCCATAAGCATCATACAAGGTAGCACTATTTTTTAAATTTAAATCTGATAAAAAAAAAATTGTTTGAAAACATCAGTTTAATATTAGAGTTCTTTTAGATCTTACTTCATTTTTTAATTGTGATTAGATAATGAACTTATGTTCAATTGCTTCAGCTATACCGACCATCTCAGCAAAGAATCTGAGGTTTCACATTCTCCATGGAAAGACACTCTAATTTGATGACAAAAAACCTATCATCCAGAAAACATACATCAACCAGAAAAAGAAGAAACAAATAATCAAGCCAAGAAAAGTTACTGTAACATCAACCAGAAAACATATAAACAAATTTGCTACTATAGCAGTTGCCGTAACAAACCCAGAAGCAACCTCTAACCATGCAGCTAGTACCTCATATTGATCTCACACCTTGTTGGGCTAGGTAAAGTTACCCCTTCGTGATGGATTTTATGCCTATAAAAATACAGAAACTAACCTGAGATTCTAAATGGTGGATTTTTCTGTTCATCAAAATATTGATTCTTGGTTGCATTACTCAAACTCATCTATGAGCATTGGATACGGGGACGTGTCCGAAATCGAAATGTGATATTTAAAACCTTTAACTTTGGGGTGTATCTACAGGGAAGATTAAGTAATATTTTTGGTTTCCATCTTTTTGTGGCAAAATATGCTTTCAATGTTTGTAATGAGTGCAATATTTCAGGCATGTTCCCATGCTGATACTCTTGTCTGAATGTCAAATGCCCCAACATTGGTACTTAATGCATTAAGAGAGTGGAACGATATAGTTATGGCCTTTCATTTTCTGAACTTGGGAATCCAAATTGCTTATATTACTCAATTTATTTTATGCTTTGACAAGAGAAATCTTATCATGGTTGCTTTCATCTTTAACGTATATGACCTGATAATCTGTCAGGCAGTTATATGGTTCCTTGCGAGATGGTCTTCAACGTACCTGATGCCACCTGAAGAAAATAAAGGAAATAAAAGCGGTTGTGAAAATTATAGTGATGCCCAACTTCGTTCAGAACACTCCAAAAATGCACTGCTTAGTTTTTTTGGAGAGTATAATCAAGGGAAACTCGTGCTTGATATTATTATTCGTATCTCCTTGACTACACTTGTTTCATACCCAGGGGAGAAGGACCTGCAGGTATGTAATCTGTAGCTATTTACTCTGTAATTTGCACCTCAATGCTAGGAAATATGTACTGCAATAGTAGAAACATCTCTATGCGGTGAAGGACACATGCCAGTTAATCTCAGCTTCTGTTTGTTATGACAGGGACTTACATGTTACCAGTTACTCCATGGACTAGTTCGACGAAAGAATGTTATTGCACATCTTGTTTCTTTGGTCAGTTGCATTTCTCTTCATGCTAAAATTTCATGAATTCCTTTGCATACTGGGTTTCACATTCTTGTTCCATTTTTTCTCTATCATTTGGATTGGGTTGAGAACTTGTAGGCGAAGGATGATAGTTTGCCTTGGAAGAGAAGCCTTAACAGTCGGTCAGACATTTCCTCCGTTGGGATCGGACCCCATAGTGGTTTGGTGGAGGGAAGGCAGGATTTGTTGTTTCGAGGATGTTTACTTGTGTTTTGACTTTTGAGTGGGAGTTTGTAGCTGCTGGTTAAGGGTGGGCATGGTCCAGTTCCGAAGAGATCCAAACTGAATTGAGTCCCATTGAGTATATAAAAAATAGAACCATTGGTTCCATCTCTAATTATGGAACCGAACTGACCGGTTCCGATTTAGTCTGGTTCGGTTCCATAATTAGAGATGGAACCAATGTCGACCTGATGCAAATATCTCCGATGGATCTGATACAAATGAACTAAACATCTCCAAGGCAACTAATCCTGTTTTTAATTCAAAGTAAGCGTCAAATCATTAGAAGATGAACTAAATATCTCCAACTAGCTGCAAGATTAAAGATTAAATGTAACAATTAACAAACATCACCACGTAACTCCAAAATAACTGAACTTTAACCAAATTGACAAACCAACATTCCAAATTTAAAAACACAAACGAAAAGTTGCATCTTGATACAAAATATTGTCTAATAAAAATCGTTTACCAATGTACATGAATGACTAAAATGTAAATAATAACAATAAAACAAAGGCAAATTTCCCTTCCATCCCATCCATTCCCTCACATCAATCTATCATCTCTACATGATAAAAAAAGAAATGTGAATATAAAGTTAAAGTAATAGAAATAATATTTTTATGGTTTACCAACCATTTAGAGCATGTTTGGGTTGGCTTATAAGTTTACTTTTAAGGAGGAGAGAGAAAATGTATCAAGACTGTAGTTTTTCTCTTTCCTTATAATTAAGCTTACAAGTCAACCCAAACAATGTGTTAAACATCAATTGCTTGGGTTGTAGCATTAAGAAACTCTACAAGACATAATTGAAAATGCACAATTAAATCAGACATAATTAAACTAAATCTTCTCCAATTAATTAGATGTAATATGAAAAAATCTGATAAATATTGTATTTATTGTCTCAATTTTCTCGTATAACTCTGTCTCTTCAATGCAAACACTATCATGGGATACTCTCAAAAGATTAGATTCTTCCTCTAACCAGTTTTGCATATAAATTAATCAAGAATGCACCCTCTAGTACAAATCGAAAGCATCGGAAGCAACTGTAGAATAATGAATAGCAAGTACACCCCTCGCAACCTTAGGAATATTTTTAAATCTTGATGTATTGATCTTCCACCAATTCAAAATGTCGAATTTTGCATTAGTAGAGTCTTCGGCGGATTCCATTATATATCTTTGAATCTCATCCTTTTTGGATAACTCTATTTGGCTAGTTTTCAATAATTTCTTGTACCAAAAAATTATTAAATCAATAATTTCTTGTACCAAAACATTATTAAAGTCATTCCATTCATCGTCATCAGAACCCTCTACTAAAGTGACTCTGTCGTTAGAGTCACTACTACCACTAGCTCTATAGTTTGTGCAATGCCAGCCCTTGTACGAGTTATATAAAGCATATAATAATTTCATAACCTCATTTTTTGTGGCTTTGACTACAATATACACTAAACTCCAATTTATATCTAGGATGAAGCACAACTGCTACAATCAAAAGCTTGTTCATTTTGTACATCTGTAACGCCCCAAATTTTATAAACCCCGGAGAGTTGCTAAAATATATTTCGTGACATAGTGGAATAAATTATAATAATTGAAATTTGCTAACAAAATAATTCAAACTTTTACTAATTTTATTAACTTTTAAACGAGTCTTCGAAAATAAACTTTAGAGCATGTTTGGTAGAGTTTATTTTAAACTCTTTTTTTCCAAACTCATTTTCAACCCTATATTTCATAGACCTACAATTTTTATAAATTTTTCAACTATATATTTTATTAACTTTTTTCAAAGTCTATTTAAAAAACTACTTTATACTCCACCAAACAAACACTAAATAAGAACAAGAAGACTAATATTTTGAAACTAAACTTTGAAAATAATGCCAAACGTTCAATCAATTAATAACATCCTACAGAAAATCTCTAATTTTACTTAGCGACCATTGACACAGCATCCCACTGAATCCGCCACACATCCAACATGACCCAAACTAAAATCTAAAATCTAAAATTTGTTAATTAGGAGGGATGGGCATAATAAATTAAACTCAATAAGATGCTTGCAACTTATTACAATCGATCCAGATACACAATTATATTATAGAATTTTCTTACCAAACTTAACAGAGAATTATCGCACCATGAAAACAATTCATGCAAGTGCTGCAATTAACACGAAAGCTAATACTAAAATTGACTCATGATTTTCCCGAAGAAGCCTTGAATATTAGCGGTTGAATATAAAACATAATAACAAATCAGGAATGATGTAGAAAAATCTACTATTGCACGTAGTACATCACCTATAAATTGGAAATCTGAAAATTTGAAGCTAAACTTGAAAATACAGATTTGCATGAAACCGCCACGAAAACCTGATTAGAACTCCAAATTTATTTCTTTAACTTTCTAAAAATTGAGGGATCTATATGTATATATAATTGCTGTATTTTTTTCTAAGATGCAAAGTGGGTGGTGGTGTGTAAAATTGAGGGACCGAGAGAGACGGATGTGCTATTGTGTGTGTTTACTAAAAGAAAATTGGAGTGATGGGCTATTCCTATTCTACGTGCATATATAAATTAACATGAGTGCATGCATCGTTGATGAATCCCAACGGGTTTAGCAAATTGATCCCAAATAGGACTTCAAGTCTATCCCCATTCATGCTAACATGATTTGGTCTATGGGTTCTATCCTTGCCGCATGGTCCGTGGGCTAGAAATGTGGTCGTGGGCAACGTTGCATAGTTGGGTGAATATGGTAAGATGTCGTTGTTGGAACGAATATGCTATGAAGGCACTTCTAGTTAGTCATGGATTATTAGTTGATCTTGCTTGGGCGAGGCCTTAACGAAGGGTATTGACGTACGCAATTAGCCAATATGCTTGTAGGAAGGGACGAGCACAATGATTGTGTTGTGAAACATGCAAATGACCCTCAATACTTCGAATAGAGCTAGGAGAGCTCTCATCCATCGAGTATGATTCGAGGGGGCATATGTAATGCCTGAGCATGCGGGCAAGCTAGCTAAGTCGGGTCCAATAGGATTGAAGAACATCGATGATGATGTGTATTGCGAATAGGCGTGCACCTTGGCACCAAGGGCAGCGTAGTGATGTGTTCAAGTGTTGAGACACTAGTAAGCTTTGTGGGTAAAATGAGCAATGAGTTATGTCTAGACTCGTGATGGAGAAGACGTAAGGTAGTTGAATAGAGTGAGACTACTGCTGCATATAGTGAAAAATAGTCGTGCTGCGCTACACAGAGTCGGTCCGTAACACTAAGACCGTACTTAATCATGATTTCTATGCAGTTTACACTTTTCCTTTACATTCAGCTTTTGTGTCCATCATTATTACTTTAAAATAGCATTGTTTGTTAATGATTAGCAACTGGCTTTTGAGATTTTTGATAGGAAAAAGTAAATACTGCAATTTTGACTGGGCAAACGTTGTTTCATTGAGTATATCACGAAATTCCTGTATTTTGATCTTCAATATGCACTTCATAACTCTTGTTAGAAATTTTTGTTTAACCTAACTTATTTTTCAGGACTCATGGCGTGACTTGGCAAATGTTTTTGCTAATGAACGGGGTTTGTTCTCATTAAACGCTGCACACCAGGTAATTTAATCTAATTTTATCATGTTCTTGTGGTGATGGTATATATAATTGAATAGATATTAGAGGAAGAAAATAGATGCTCCGTAACTTATGTGTTCCTATATTTGATTCATGCATATCCGAAGGTTGTAGTAGTTATTTTCCATTATACTGTTTCACATTTGCTAGAGGGTTTTGTTAGAAGCAAAGCATGCACCATTTTTTTTTCCGTCTTTTTGACTTGCACCTAAAACAATGTTACTCTTTCACTGTTCTCATTAAAACCGGTAACCGCATGGTTACATACAAGGAATTGAAGAACATAGGTGCATCCTAACTTATGTGTCCCTATATTTGACTATTACATGGAGGAAACTGAGAGATCCATTAAGTATAGTAGGTATTTTCCATTATACTCTTCGCGCATTTGCATGAGTTCGGTTAGCAGCAAAGTATGCATCTTTCTCTGTTTTTCCCTCTTCTTCCTTGACTTGCTTCTGTTTGCACTTTACTAAACAATGAGTTGAAGATATGATATAAACAAATAAGTTCCCATCTCTAACACTTTAAGCTTTATGAAGACGTGGTTTAATTGGTATCAGAGTGTGGAGAGGTCCCAAGTTCAAGTCTTATCACCACCTAATCCTGAAAATTCAACATGTTAGGTCTTGATGCAAAATGATTACATGTGAGGGGAATGTTGAAGATATAAATGAATTGACTTTTGTGGATGGTTGTTCATTTGGGATTCTTCTTTATTACTATTGGATCAACTACTCTGACTTTTAGCCTTTGGAACCAGTGGAACCTTAAAGTCACTCGCCCGACCTAACTCTTCTCCCAAATATAAATGATTGAGTCATCCCATCTCCAATAATTTAAGCTTTTAGATAAAATGGTTTAACATAGTATCAGAGCAAGAAACATCTTAAAATCAAGTCTCACTACCACCCATTTACGAGAACTGTTCATGTGTCAGGCCTCCTTTGATGAAGAAATTAATTGAGCCTGTATGTGAGGGGGCAGTTACAAAATTTAAATGAATAAATTCCTCTCCCTTCTAAAAGCTTAAACTTTTAGATTAGGTGGTGTTACTTGACGATACTCTTTCATTGTTCTCATCGAAAACTGTAACTTTGTCTTTCATCCATTTCAGCGTTCACTGGCTGAGACACTTGCTCTTTCAGCTTCTGGCATGAAAACGTCCGAGGCATCGAATGAGTTAGTATATATTTGGGTTTTTCTCCACTTGTATCTCATTCTTGTCAGTTGCAGATATTTTTATTGCAATAAAACCTGATCTCCAATTACAATTATTTATAGGTATATAAAAAGTCTGACGAGCCATATGACTGCTAATTTGGTGGCGCTGTCATGCAAGAATGATTTTAAAAATATTGCTCAACAGCCAGATATTCTTTTGTTGGTAAGGACAGTTTAAAATTATCCATTCAATTCGTTTCATATTCTAGAACAATATTGGTTAATATCATCATGACATGCCATAGGTTAGTTGCTTGTTGGAGCGGCTTCGTGGGGTTGCCAGTGCCTCAGAACCTCGAATACAAAAGGCAATTTATGAAATGGGTTTCACTGTGATGAATCCTATCTTGATTTTTCTTGAGGCTTACAAACACGAGGTACTGAATTAAGAATACATTTTTTTTTTTTTAACTTTTCTTATAGCTATTCACTCCGGAAGCATGGTTTGAAATTTTCTAAAATCCTTGTCTTTCATGAGATGTCTGATAGTTAACTCCATTAAAGTGTCTAACACTGTCCACAATTCTGAAGCCATTCAATGCTTGCTTGATATTGAAGTGGCAACCTTCAGTAGTGATGGCTTGCTTATGGCAACAATTGCCCTTATTGCAGAGGCCCACGTATGGGCTTGCGACAATTGCAATATGGCGCTTTGTCTTCTGTTAAGATTACTCAAAGACTCGAGTAGCATCGTTGTTGATAACTATAGCTTTTGGCCCAATGGCATGTGCTCAGTCCTACAGTCTCTGTCAAAGTTAACGCAATTAGTACGATTTCCAGTGGAGGCAATTGTTTGGCAGGAAATAGTTGGTGTGAATATTGCTACGTGCCCTCATGGTGCGGACAGGGTTTATTTGCCGAGTTTCTGTGAAGACGTGGCACTTGGATTGCTGTGAAGAATAGAACCTTTTTGAGTAGAAACCATTGTTAGTAGCTATAACTTCTGGCAGAGTGGTAGTTACTGGTTTTTAATATTATTGGTGGAAGTGATGTTTGCATGCAAGAGAGCCAAGTATGAAGCCTAATAAAGGCTTACACTCACTAGTGCGCACATTGTATGGTCTTACATATTTGTATTTTTAAGTTACACTAATGGAAGTGAGAAACATTGCCTTGAAATTGCAGGAATTCAGAGGGAAAGAAAGTAAGTTAATGGTATTGGCATCTCATCCAGGTTTAAAAAGAACAAGTTTCTGGGATTGAAAATTGAACAGGCAGAAGCAGAGGCAGAGGCAAAAAATGAGTTGGGGAAAACGTGTAATTTTTTAATCAAGAAATTTCAACTAGATAAAACTGACAGGCTTGTTTACTAAGATGATTAAAATTCAGTTAATGCAACTAAATCACAACATCTACTGTGGTTTCTCAATTGTACAATTTGGATTGTTGCTATCAATAGTTGTTGATGGAGTTCAAGTTTTTCCTCATCTAATCTACGCAGTTTTTCATTGTACTTTTTTTTTCATTAGTGTTTTCTTGTGCTTTTGAGCAAAAACGGCCAGTTATTTTCCATATGATTACACTAGGTCTCATGTACAAATTACAATTTGAGCTGCATAATCTAGGAAAGTTCTCTGCTATTTAAGCAAAACTTAGAACTCCAGGTTTAAAAAAATCAACTCAAATACACTAAGTATGCGAAGGAAGTAGCATCTTTAGTTATCTGCTGAAAAACCATGTATATTAAACACATTGGGAACTCTTTTGTATCCTCGAATGATAAAAAATTAAAGTTAACCCCCAGTAACACTTTCTGTTTTCCTCTTGTTAACACTTTGATGCATTTAACCAGTCCTTTGATAGGCTATTTATGATGATATATTTATGGTCGTTAAGTTTCTGCTTAATAATTTTTGGATATGTTAACACCCTTTTTTATTGTTTCTAAATTCTATGCTTATCTTCATTGTTGGTTGTGTATTTAATTTCTCCCTTTTTGGGAAAAAAATTGATCATTGGATTGATTAATAATGTGTTCTATTTTTGCCTATTTTAGTCAGTAGTTGTCTATCTTCTACTCAAATTTGTTGTCGATTGGGTGGACGGCCAAATAATCTACTTAGAGGCCCGTGAAACTGCTGCTGCTGTTGACTTCTGTACGCGTCTGCTTCGGCTGTACTCGTCTCACAATATCGGCAAGGTATTCTTTTTGGCCCAACGTTCATTCTTTAAAGTAATCTAAACCATTTGGCTAGAAGAAGAATGTAAGTAGAAAAAGTTAATAATCAATAAATATACAACTCCTGAAAAGGGTACAAGATATATATGTTCAGTACAAAACCTACTTTGATTTGTTGGAACCTACTTCTTGTTAGTTTGCTACAGATGGAGCAAAATGAAACTTATATTGTGCTGCAAAATGAACAGCGACAGTGTACTCTCTGGAAATTATTTGAAGAATAGAATCTTCTTCTAGAATGACATTGAAAATTTTGTCCATCCAAAAACAGTTATGAAATATGTCTAACCCCCATCTTTGAATGGGTATGTACTGAGACTTCTTAATAAGGTCGATGGCAAGAATGCCCAGTAAGGCTTACAGTAGTCAAAAAATGTAACACTGAATGCGCTTGAGCTATTATAAATCATAAATGTAATTTAGTGTGAATCATATATTAGATCAGTTTCCTATACATAGCCCATCTTCTCAGAATAGTCAGCAAATTATTTATTTTCTTTAACTTCTGTTTTACAGAAAGCCCTTTTATGTGAAACCAAAATAGAATTAATTGCGACTCTATCAAAGAACATAGGATTGCAAATTCGTCTTCAGCGGAGCATTACAATGATGACACTCCACAGATAATCTCTAACCGATAGGCTGTACATAAATCACAAAACCCTACGTAATTATAGAGAGAGGAGGTTATATGGAAATTTTAACTACCACTAAAAATTATTTTTATTTCTCTTAATTCCTTCCCACCATTTAATCCTTTAGATTTGTCTTATAGGGATTTGAACTTAAGGAAACTCATCTCATGGCCTTTATTAATATTCCCATATTTCCTCTACAGTACAAATAGGATTAACAATGGCAGAAGAAAGAAAGCACTAGGCATGGACCAAAGTCTACAGATGGGCAGTGTCATGCAGTGCATACTGCTAGTGTGAAATGATGGTTCTCATGCAAAAAATTGTTGTGTATCGAAGTCTTACATGTCAATACCTCACTGTCTTTCTTATTTGTTGACTTGACTTTGGGTAGAATTGAGTTCCTTTCTCTTGTTCTTTAAAACATGCCCAGAATCTTCACTTTTAGTGTGATCATCTGTCTTGGATAGGTGCAATAGTTGGAGCAATACCAACTACCATCTAAAGTTTTATAGAAAACAGAGCATCAGAGTGCAGATGTACATGTGCTACCATTTGTATGTGTATTTCTGAAGATACAACATGAAAAGCAAAAAAAAATTAAGGATCCATTTGATTGAAGAATTTGAACCCATGAATTTCAATTACTTCAAACTTGTTTCAATAGTTTTGGTTCTTGACTTCTCACAGACATGAAATCGTAGTCAAATCCATTCTGCATTTTGTAATGTTTTATGATGGATTCCAAGCTTTCCAAACATGCAGTGTTTTGAAATCCTTTTCAATGTTATCCAATTTTGGCATCATCTGGAGACTGAATTTCAAATACTTGGTCAAAGTTTTAATTCCAAATATATAAGAAAGCATTAGATTTGAAATAATTTAAGCTGAAACACAGTTCTCAAATTATAATCTACACTAACCCAACACATAAAAGTCATGTCCCGGTGGTGAACAAAGTACAGTCAATAAGGCATGGATACAAGGAGCTTAACAACAGCTTAACGAATGGTTGGAGGGACCAAACATGTCACTTTAAAGACAAGGATGCTGTTGGTAAACATGCAATTGAGCAAGATATGGGCAGGAAAAGATGGAATGCAATTGATTTGCCCAATTTGACAAGGATGCTGTTGGTAAACATGCAATTGAGCAAGATATGGGCAGGAAAAGATGGAATGCAATTGATTTACTGAATTTGCTATTTTGATCAAATTAGAAAGTGAGATATTTTGGATTATTTTGGTTCAGTGGCATGACTAGTCGTTTAAATAATTATTTCTAAATTTTGATCACTCTGTTCGTAAAAGAATTATAAATCATCAAGTAGAAAGTTGACACTTGTGATTTCACTGTCCTTTATTTGTTTTGCGCACGTGATGTGAGTTATATTTTGGCTTTCAGATATCAGTTAGCCTTTCAAACAGCTTACGTAGTGAAGCAGATACAGAGAGATACAAGGATTTACGGGCCCTTCTACAACTCCTTGCAAATCTCTGTTCGAAGGATTTGGTAACTCTTTTTATTTCTTCATTTCATCATTAAGAAAATTCTTTTCTCCTATGGGCAATGGATTTATCACCTTTTTAATATCCAGTTTCATGTTCAAAATGTGTATTGTGGAAATCCTAGGATAACTCTCCTTTTGGAAGATTGGGAAACTAATATGAGACAACCATTGAAATGAACTCAAAAGAAGCAGGATCCATTTGTTCTAGTGTGCAACATTATCATGTCAAATTCTTACAACCGTCATCCTTTTATATATTATCTAGCACTTAAACCCGGCTCCCCACTGAACTAAAATCCCTGCTGCTGCCCTCTCTACTACTTACCTATTTGAAGAGCAAGAGGGATTTCTCCATTGAAATCCTTTGTTCGACCTTTAACTTGTGTCTTTATTGAAGCTTTGATCGTGAAGATTCTAGTTAAAAGATTTTTGCACGTCTCCCACGACGCCCCAATTTTTTTATAAGAAAAGACTATAACATTATTTTGTTCGCACAGTGAATTACATTTGATTTTTATTCTCGAGTACAATTTAGTTTTCCGTTAGTCAAAATTTAACGTAGCAGTTTTCTGTTCTGCATTGATACATACAAGGCGTCGATTATTTCCCTTTTTAAGCGAAAGAAGCATCTATAAATTCCGGACTCAGATATCATTTTTCAAATCTTCTAATGTATTAGGTATAGTAGAATTCTTGCTAATTTAAACAAGATTAAACATAATCGAAATCAAGCTTTAACGAGGCTCTTTGCTTCTTCTTTATATATTAATAGACCTCAGGCCTCCCAATCTACTACACACACACACACACACAGAGAGAGAGAGAGAGAGAGAGAGAGAGATGTGAATATTCTTGTCAATGCATATAAAAAGTTATATTCATGCTCAAAAAATTTCTCCGAAGCAACAAACTAAAAAATCATTGGTACCATTGTATACTTCTCAAAAACATCATTTTACCCCTTATAAAATGCCACAGACCCTTGATTCTACATCCCCAATCCCACCACCTCCCACCCCCTGAAAATCTGCTGCAACAGCAGTTTATCTTCCTTTACAACTGTTGTTTGCTCGTGGAAGAAGAACAGAGATGAGGACAGCGAGGTTGAGAGGTGGTTGGGAGGAGGTAGGGTGGTGCAGGAGCTAGTGGGGGTGAAGTTGTGGTGGAGTTGGCTGAGACAGGAATTTTGTTTTGAATTGGTTAGTGAGTGTAGGAAGAACATGGTTGTTGGGAGAGATTTCTGGGCTGTGAATGAAAGCTGCCTAATTTTATTTTGTTTTAGGAAATGCACATATTGCATCGATCTCACAGGTCAAGCAAACGAGAATAATTTAAAAGGATTTATTTAGAATCTCAAACTAAGTGTCTGTAACTTGAAGAATCCAATTTGAATTATGTCCAATCAGGAAAAGAAATAAAAGAAAAGAGGAAAAATTCAAGGGAACATTTGATCTATTATCATGGGATAACATGGGAGACGAAGAACATGAGTTCTCCTTAAGCTAGTGACAAGTTAACATAAGCAATCTATGCCTTTTTTATGCTATGGATCATGTTCAAGATCAAACGATGTCTAGTTGCATTGCATTGTGATTTAATTTTTTGGCATTTGAATTATATATGGTGTGATGCTTCAAATAAAAATGTATGTACAGGTTGACTTTGCAACTGAACCTCTTGAGGCTTATGGTGTGAGCATTTCTCAGGTACACATACACTCTTGTAGCACTCCCATTAGTATGAATACCGTGTGTTTGTTTTGTATGTTTCACATAGATTATTCCTAAATTTCCCATTACACGTTTCTTTTACAGGTCGTATTTATGGGTCTTCACATAGTAACCCCTCTGATAACTTCGGAGCTGCTGAAATACCCCAAACTTTGTCACAGTGTATAGATTTTTCTGTTCTCTTTTTTGGTGTGTGTTTTGTAGAGGAGAAAACTTCAGAGGATTAATGAGAAACTGATATTTTTCCTTGGACAGTATTTCTCACTACTATCACACATGCTGGAGGTTTATCCCGAAATAGTCGCTCAACTAAATAAAGAAGCCTTTGGTCATATAGCAGAAACTCTTGATTTCGGGCTTCATCATCAGGTAAATTCTGGTGCCGGATGTATGATGAGTCTGTAGTTAAATATGCTCATTTGCTAGAATATATTCTCAGAAGGATTAGTTTATCTTGTCAATTTCGAAAAAAGAAAAATTTGCTGTGTCACTAGAATTCCACTGCTAAATGTTGCTAAACTGTTCCCTTCTTCACTAGTTTATTTATTTCCTTCATTAGGACGGTGAAGTTGTTGACTTGTCTCTAAGGGCTCTAAAAGCACTTGCGTCCTACCATTACAAGGAAAAAGGAATGGGTAAAGTTGGTTTAGGTTCACATGCTACCAGTTATAAGGATCCTGGTGGAAAAGTTCAAGAAGGCATTCTGAGTCGGTTCCTTTGTTCATTGCTGCATCTTCTTCTTTTTGAGGATTACAGGTAAGATATATGGACTAACTTGAACTTCCATTCCAGAGTTGTAGAAAATTAGTGGAGACTTTCTTAAGTACATTATAAGACTAGGCGCCACAGTTGTATTTTTGAGAAAAAAGTACATTATAAAGCTAAGCTAGTCATTCATATGAAATGCAGTGCATTTTTGGTATACGCAATACTTGATATAAGTGGAAATTAAAATTAACGAGATTTTTACTTCTTTAATACTGCTCAGTGCTATGCAATCCTCTCTACAAATATGCAAATATGGTCTTATTGTTTACATTTCATGACCATATTGTTCTGGTTGTTTGGTGTCTGTAAACATATTATGAAGTTTATATTTCTCTGTGTTTTCAGCAACGATCTTGTTAGTTCTTCAGCAGATGCACTTTTCCCATTGATACTGTGTGAACAAAGTGTTTATCAGGTATGTTGGTTTTCTCTACTGGCAATACACCTTGATTATCTATAAATTTGTCCTCTCTTTAACTTACTATCTTTCAAAAGGTCGAATGATAGTTAAGATATACCCCATAAGCATTTCTAGCTGTTATATATCTTCAACATGCTCAATCAAGGAACTGTTAGACTTGCGCCATTGCTCTCTGTTAGATGCAGTAAGCTTATTCTCTAATCACTGTGAAGATAGTTAAATTGGTGCTTGACAGTCTGGGTATTAAATTGATCCGGGTGATTAATCTTATGCTTAACTGACCGGATAATTTAACTGGTGGAGGGGGGCTGGGTTAACAGCGGATTAACAATGCATGAGCAAATGGTATCCTACTTTCTGGTGTAATGTTTCATCTCCGCAGCCTCATCCCAGACATCATGGTTTGATTTCTTTCAAATGTATGCCAATCTCCCAACTCCAGAAGAAAAAGCAAAAATAACAGATTTTCTCATAAGTAAAATTACTTAAAGTTTAATAAGTAAGGTTAAAATAAATAACTTTTTTTTTTATAGAAGTTAAGAAAAAATAAGTTACTTATTTTGATATTAACATAAATTTTTTAATTTTTTACTAAGTATAAAAAAATGTAAGTTATTCAAACATGTTTGTATGCAAAAAGTAAATTTAATTGTATATAAATTTACTCATTAGTAGATAAATAAGTTTTAAAGGAAATAACATTTTTGTTAATCAAAGTTAAAATAAGTTACCTATTTTGAGTCTTTGACACACAAATGTGAGAATTACTTATTTTAGTTAAGTAATTTTTAATTAGAAGTAAGAGAAAATTAACACATTTGTAGAAAAAAGTTGCTTAGAAGTAACTTCACTTTTTTTTTTATAACCTTAGACAAGAATATTGTCATAGATTTTTTATTTTTCAATATTACGGCATAGCACCAAACGCCGTATTATAATACACCCCAATTCACCTTAATACAATCCCCTCTTATCATATCCTCTTTAATCCTATCCTTTCTAATCTTATCCTCCCTAATCCATTGCAGTGTACCAACGTACCCTTAGTGCATGTTTGGTATGCACTTCACACTACATTGAAGAAGATTTAGCTTCTTTGCTTTCTTAGTAGTGTCCACTGCTGTCTAATCCACTTACAAAACACGCCATAATTGTTACTCTTCTACCTTCTGCCAATTAATAAATATACTTGCTTCCTGCTCTATTAGAAATTATTCGAATCAAATTGTGATGGATTTGCGCGCAGATTTCCAGGTAAATTATTGGTGAACTGGTTTTAGAAACACAAAACCTCGGCTGTAATGACACAATTTTACCTGGGATTATGCTTGGTTGATGTTTGTCACATTATCTGCTGATTCCTCATCTTTCCTTCGTTTTTGTAGAATTTAGTGAATGAATTGCTAGAAAGGCAGGCAAACCAAATGTTCAGATTACGGCTAACTAATGCTCTGCAGTCTCTCACAAATTCAAACAACCTTTCTACAACACTTGACCGTGTAAATTTCCAGAGATTCCGGAAGAATTTACACAGTTTTCTCATTGAAGTTCGTGGATTTCTTCGAACAATATGACGCATGCAGAATCTGTAGAATATGATCAATCTTCCAAGTTCGTAAATTTTTGTTTGAGGAACTCCAAGAGTGCCTTTTTTGGTTGCGTTTGGACTTCAGCTCCTTTTCCACAATGTGTTGTAAAGTTGATATTGTGGTTCTATAGGCATTTATGACTTCTATTCATTTGTTTGTAATGTGTTGTAAACTCGCTCTTGTTGTGAATAGTCTGAGAAGTTTTGAATCATTATAAAGTAAACAAAGAGTTACTTGAACTGAATTTTGTATCTCCCTCCACCCCACCCCGCAACAAACCCAATTATTCCCCCTTCTCCTTTGGATGCAAATATGTTCTCAATTTCTTTTATTATGGGAAAAGTAAACAAAAGAATTTCTAAATACTGTTGTTACAAGTTGGAAATGCCCCCACATGAAATAACTCAAAATGTAAGACACAAAAATATTACCAAGTGATCTTTTGGTTAAAAGGGGGCAAAAGTAGCCAAAATTGACTCTTTAAGTTCAGTCTATCAGTAGGAAGGGAGAGGGAGATGAAAAGGGAAATTAGCGCTGGAGGAGAAGCAAAGTTATGTGGTTCTTTGCCCTACGCAAATCTGGCTGTGGCTATTCCCAATGGTTTATGCCATCGAAAGCAAAATAATGTTCATTTGGACTGTAGAAGAAAGAAGTCTTTTCATGACTCTCACAATACGTACAAAAAAATTCAGTTCGCAAATCAGTTAATTTAATAAGAAATGAAAGTTAGCACTTGAAAAAGGATAAAAATCAAAGTGCTACGCGACTCTCATGATACGTGCAAAAAATTAAATTCGTGTAAACCAGTTAATATAATAATAATTGAAAGTTAGCACTTGAAAAAAGATAAAAAGAGATTAATCGAAAAATCCATACGATACAAAGGCATTTGGTGTCCTCTCCAGACAAGAATTATGGCCTCACGATCACTAGCTGATAGCCCCAACTTATTTCTGGTTCTAATACCAGTAATTTTATAAAATTCAAAATAAATGTCGAGTGAACTTTAACCACTCCCAACCAAGCAAAAGCGCTGTTATCTAAATTGAGTTCTGCATTACACAATCATGTAATTGGCAATATATATCACAGCATAATTGCTACAAAATATTGTTTGAATACAAAATGACTTGCAATATCACAACAAATATGTTCATCTTAAAATTTCAGGCTAAATACATAAAAGTGACGAAATCCAGTATATGTTTTATCAGCAACCACATTATAGAAAACAGAAAAACAGAAAATCAGAAAATCAGAAATCCTCAACTTTTAGAAACTTTTCCATGTAGTAAGTACATAGCTGAATGATTTTCTGGCAAGCCCAAGTCCTTGAAACAGCGATTGACTATGAAATGAGACTATCAATTCAACACTAAAAAGGTATACATGAACACTAGAACGTCTATACAGATATCATCTGGATCACTAAATCTATTCTGAAAGATCTACCTCATCTAATATTCCCCCTCCCTGAAAAATAAAAGAAAAAGAAAAGAAAATGTTACTGATACAACCTACTTGGTTGACTGTATATTCTGAACTAAAGTTCCCTGTGCCTTGCGAGATTCCTCCACCACAACAAAATCTACAACTATTACTAGCTAAAGCTAGTCCAAAATTTGCTCTCAAGTTATATGGCAAGGAAACATCCTTGTACCTACGAGGACCGATACTTCGCTCTTAATCAAGCATAATTCCCTTCTCTCTTGCTGCTTCTTTCACGGAATTTGCATTGTCACCAGGCTTGGATAAATTGAGATAGCACCTCCACAGGTTGACGGAAAATGGATATACAGACAAAGCTCTCTTAAGGAAACTCTCACATATAGTCTGAGAATCCATCAAATTCTGCAAAATATCGACTGCTTCCACCCACACAGACTCTGCAGCTATAGGAACGGCTTGAAACAGTGAATTTATGAGGAGTGAACTTGCCCAGAAAGAAATAGTAGCATTAGCACCGTTATCAGAATTCGTGCTCAATAGTTTGCAGACAGAAATCGCCAACCGATAATTCGAGGGGCGAATCTCCATTAGGGATTCGATAAAATCCACCAGATCTGTCAGTTTATCAGACATTTGGGGCAGGAGAGATGGACCACACAATACTTCAAGAACCAAGTTCACAAGAGAAGAGTCAGATGATACAGGACTCAACAATTTGCTAATTAATTGCCTCAACCTTGGCTTCTCGACTTTCTGAATGAAATTTCTAGATAATGGTTCAGAGGACGCCGGGGCATCATCTAGATAATCGTTCAGAATCTTTAATATACCTCCATTATGACCATTTCTATTACATAATCTTCTATTTGTAAGCAAAAACTGGACATGCTCTCCCACACAGTAACTGTAATTCTCTGCAGTAGTAGCAGCTTTCAAAGCTCTCTCTAAGGCTAGGAGAGCTTCAAGGTCATCATTCTGCAATATTTTGTAGAGAGAGAAATTGAGTAGTGCAAACATGACATCAATCTGGTCATGATGGGAAAACCATGTACACAGATCTGACACCGAAGCAGGTTGTGGGGCATTCTGGGTATTTCCACAGTGTACCGTATTAAGAATACCATTTTGAGAACATCCCACTCTCCAAACAGAGTCGAACCATCGATCCATTAGTTCCTTTGTAAAAGTCGATTTTCCATTTCGAAGTGCACATTCAGCATACTGATTCCAAATACACTGAATTCCAGGGACTTCATCCTGCCAGTTACTAAGAGCTTCTTCAAACCCAACAAAACTCGAATTCCGTATATCATTTTCTGCCCGAGCCAACATCAAAACAAGTTCTAGACATGATGGATACAGTTTAGCGTAATTTTTCAACAAGGTTTTACTACATTCTAAGCCTTCAAGCACTTTAACACACTTGATGTGATTGATGGCAAACAGGTGTGCAGCCCTAAGAGTTGCTTCACTTTGAAGGGATTTACCATCCATATACAGTGCTAGAGAGTCCACTGCTAACTCCATCAATGAAGCTGCGTGCTGCTTCTCATCAAATGTTAAGTGAATCGAAGGCCACTCTATAGCAGAAATTTCTTTCCAATGCTCAATCCTCTCTACTATAGAATCAGGCAATTTTCTGTATATGACTAAGTACACACAACAGACCCAGAAGATACATGCATCACTGATAGTGAAGCAAGCAACGATATCAGCAAGAGAGTAACTAAGAGAATTGTCTGATTTCATTGTGGCGGGAAAGAGCCCATAAATTTTCTGAGCGGCTTTTTCAACATTCCCAGACATGCACAAACAATTCATCATCTGAACAAAAATGTCCAAGATGCATTCACTGGCATGCCCGGCATCTCTGTCAAAATTAGATGCATCGCAGCAGAGGGCTGAGAGTGCAGCATCATATGCAGCTAACCGATCAATAAGCTGTTCTCGACTGTTAATGTACATAAGCCAGAGCTCATAAGATGTTCTATTGAGTTCAACCTGCAAATCAGAATGAAGTGTTCAGAAATGACCATGAATGTAAAGTAACATTTTTAAAAGAAAAATACTATAAAAATTGACGATTATCAGGATGTTTCTTTGAGAGATGAGGGTGGAGAGAAGTCAATAATGAAATTTTAGATGAACACAATTGAAGATGAAGGTAAAAAGCCACAGCTCATACCGCACAAAGGAATAAGTCATCCTTTCCAATCGAGTTCTGATTGCAGTAGTAAATCTGCAAATAAATAATCCAAAGGACTGCAGAGGTTGCATCGGATTCAAGAGCTCGAGCAATCACTTTAAGAGCCTGTAAATTTTAAAATAGAAAGTGTTAGCTAAAAATAAACCAACCTACTAATAGCAATATAATACTACAGGTCATATATCTTATATAGGCATAAAATCACCTCTAAACGACCTTTTTGTTTGTCAGCCTCCTGATTTAGATTAAGAAACGCCATTTCCAGGGATTGGTCATTATCAGCAAAATGTCCATCAACATTACTCTAAGTAAACATCAAGAAAGCAGGAAAGTCAGAAGAACTTGGGCAGAGCCAGAAAGCACAATACAACGATTCTTAAATGAAATTTGGAACTCATAGAATCAAATATGTACAAAGAGTTAAAAAAGTTCAAATAACAATCGACTTAAACAAGGAGGGGGGGAAAATCAAATTTAGCAAGAAACAACAGAAGCGGTGCTTTATGAAAATTTACAGGCCACTTGTGGATGTGCCACAATGCATAAAGATGGGGTATACCAAAATCCGAGCATAAAAATGAAGGCATCTATGTACAAGCACATACATAGACATGTACACATATTTTTCTAGAGGAACTCGTGAGAGTATAAATGCCTGGGGCACAATGAAAAATGTCGGTCAAGCTGAAGGCCAAGAAAATGTGATATTGTTCGCTCATGCATTAGTAATTCTGCAAAAAATTAGCAATGACTGAAGCATTTTCTTTACTACTGGAATGATTTTAATACAAAAGATAGGAAGCTTCGACAAACCTTTGTACCATTTTTACTGTGAAAATAAAATGATTGCCTATTCCAAGCCCCATGGACTTCTATACGAGCTTCAGTGCCATGCAAGAACGGCTCATTGAAAGGCATGTTTGTCGAAAGCAGACTCGAAAGAACCATGGAAGCACTGAAACACTTCCTCCAGCACTGTCCATTACCTCGAGATAAAATAGAATTATTCCGCTTATCAGCTTTGAGAACATCCAAGCCAACCAGATAAGTAGGAGGAGCCAAAACAAGATTATTGAGAGACTTAGCAAGACATGGTCCTCTCCGGGATGGTGATTCGGCCTGAGAATCTAAACAAGAGTATATATTCCCAGATTACTGCAATATAATGAGCCTTACCATAATATTTAAGAATTCATAACAGCACTATTACCAGGTTTATTAGAGGCATCATGCTTTATATTGCTAAACGTGTAGTCTCTAACATGTTGCCAGGAGCACTCGTCATTGTTGCATTTTCCCCGGAGTTCATACATGCAAAGTGGCCAAAGTGGATCAATAGCAAGATTGCAAGAATAAGAACCAATCTGTCCATAGCAGGTATTCACTGAAGGCACTTCAACTAGATCCTGACACAATATGCTCCTGTCGCTTTCATCATACACATGGGTCCTGTCATTTTCACTGTTAATACCAGGACTAGCTAAATCTGGACTTCTAATCAGCAACTGAAAACTTTTGGGCTCTGCAACTTTCAGGTGGCAGATCACACTCTTCACAACAGGACAAGATAAGGTGACATACATTGTTGATTGTTGACCTGCAGAAGAACATTTAACTACTCAGATAACCAGTAAAAAATTGCATGATTAGGGCTCCTCAATCATACAGGCAAGTCAAAAATGTATTGGCAATACGAGAACTTAAATTGACAATGGAGTGGGAGAAACCAAATAACTTGCTTCAGAGAAGAAAGGGTCAAGAGACAATACAGAGAAGTTACTTTCAACCTAGGAGTGTATATGGCTTCTGATCAAATTGAGCATATTGGAACATCACATGACACAAGGGGTACATATTGACAAGTGGAACAAATTATTGGAAAATACGGTTTTATGGGCACTAGATATGATTTGTGTATATTAGGAAACTTGTATCATTCCTAAAATCATGGGATTCCTAGATATGATTTGTGTGTATTAGGAAACTTGTATCATTCATAGAACCATGGGATTATTGTTAAAAAATCTCATTGATATAGAAATCTTTTCTATAATAGTTAGTTTCCTTATTTAGGACAAAAATCTGTGTATATAAAGTTGTGTATGTGCTTCATTCTAAATATGAGAGACACAATTTTCTCCCAAAATTCCTCATGGTATCAGAGCTGTAAGGCTAGGGTACTGAAAGGAAAAAAAAAAAAAACTGTTCTAGCCTTCATTGCTGAAAGAGTTCTTTTCTTTTGACACATTTGTTATTTTTTTCTGTCTCAGGCCTTCATCGCCATTTATCCCTGATTTTTTCCTTTGTTCTGAACCCTAACCACAGAATCCACTACCACTGCACAATCTGGAGAAGTAGTCTCACACCAAGCATTCGGTGATTTGCAGAACATTCAGGCAGCATATAGGCTGAATGGAAAAAATTATTTGAATTGGTCCCAATTCATTCGAACCTATTTGAAGGGAAAGGGAACTCTCAGCCATCTCGTAGGGACTGGACGGAAGGAAGGAGATCCAAGGTTTGACGCATGAGATGAAGCGGATTCCATGATCATGTCATGGTTATGGAACTCAATGAATCCAGAAATCAGCGACACCTGCATGTTCTTCTTCAATGCAAAAACGATACAAATGTTACAATCCACCTACCAAAAAATTCTTTGTGTCTATTGATGTTACGTTTGAGGAGAAAAAATCCTATTTCACTCAGCTTTATCTTCAGGAGGAGTTATCTGCCATTGGACAAAGACTTGTTTTTTATTAGATTTACCTTCGGCCCCTCAGCCCTCCATCTCTATACCTGCTGATCCATCTCAATCCATGTCACAAACTCAATCCGAGTCCTTTCCAAACACTTCATCTCTTCCATTGCCAGAGAATAATGAACTTCCTGACTCTATGAGATTTATACAGGTACATTCAAGAAGACGAGACCTAGATTCAACTCTTATGCAAGTTAAAAATTCAACGCCTAATCCTGAGAATGAGGTAAACACAGTTCCAGAAATTTCCTCACAAATAACAAATGATCATGATCT
Source organism: Forsythia suspensa (assembly GCA_023638005.1). Classification (NCBI taxonomy): domain Eukaryota; kingdom Viridiplantae; phylum Streptophyta; class Magnoliopsida; order Lamiales; family Oleaceae; genus Forsythia; species Forsythia suspensa. The sequence goes on from CM042674.1 coordinate 34,927,290, forward strand.
TCCTATTGCCATTAAAAAAGGTATGAGAGAATGCACCAAACACCCATTGTATCCTTTAGCGAAGTTTGTCATTTAAAAAATTCACACCATCACATAGGAGCTTTCTAGTCAGCCTAAACACTATTCACATTTCTAATTAAGGATGGCAAAAAAAAAACCGAACCCGCCCTGATTATTCGGGTATGGGGCAGAATTTTCTGCCCCGCGACCTCTCGCAGGGCTGGTCCGGGGCAGCCCAGCTCTGCCCCACCAACTTTTTTTTTTTTTTTTTTTGTAAAATCATAACTTAGAATATAAATTAAAATTTTGCTAGAAATGGACTAAAGAAGAATCGAACCCGAATAGAAGTTATAAACTATAATTCTCAACCACAGAACCACTTCACCACAATTCTAATCTTGTATTTTTTTTTTTTTTTTGGTTTGCTACGAATATTTAAAAGAAATTCTTTTATTTTAATTATTTTTTTCAGTTTTACAAAATAAAACAAAATAAAACAAAACAAAACAAAAAAAAATTTGTGGGGCGGATGGAGGGTCAAAGGGTTGCCCGGCCGCCCCGCCCAGCCCCATTGCCATCTCTATTCCTAATACTTTATCTGAGGTATTGTCTAATAATAAATGAAAAGATGTTATGAGAAAAGAAATGTAGGCACTAGAGAAGAATCAAACATAGGATATTGTTAACTAACCGCAAGGGAAAAAGTCAGTCGGATGCAAATGGATGTTCACAATGAAGTACAGGCTTTTTGAAAAATATAGAAGGCCAGACTCATGGCAAAGGAATATATCGTAAACCTACATGGTTGACTACCATGAGACATTTGCTCCATTGGCTAAAATGAACACAGTTTTGTTGTCACTAGCAACTAACTTCGACGGGTATTTGGAGCAATTCGTTCTTCACGTTAATTTGGAGGAAGAGATATACATGGATGTTCCACCAAGCTTCAGGGGAGATCTGAGAAACAATAAAGTGTGCAGATTGAAAAAAGCACCATATGGTCTCAAGCAATCACCAAGGGCTTAGTTTGGAAGATTTGCCAAAGTAATACTTGCCGCTTGATATAGACAAAGTTAGAGAGATCATACACTCTTCATAAAGCACTTGAATACAGGGTGAGTCATGGCCTTTTGGTATATGTCGATGATATAATTATAATAGGAAATGATGAGAAGGAAAAGGAAGCCTTGTAAATATGTCTAGTCAAAGAATTCGAAACAAAAGAACTTGGGAGATTGAAGTACTTTCAGGAATTGAAGTAGCTCACTCTAGAGAAGGCACCTTTATTTCGCAACAAAAATATGTGACCAATCTTTTGAGGGAGGTTGAAAAGTCAGCATGCAGAACAACTTCCATACCAATTGATCCGAATCACAAACTTGGAGAGGCAAACAAGGACCCAATCGTAGTAGACAGAGATATGTACTAGAAGCTAGTGGGAAAGCTCATATATCTTGCCTACACAAGGCCAGACATTGCATATGCTGTGAGCGTGGTTAGCAGATTTATGCACAGCCCGATTTAAAACTAATCCTGGTAAAGGGCTTTTATTCAGAAGAATAGTAGATAGTTCTGAAGAAGCTACACAGATTCAGATTATGCAGGCTCACCTAGTTGATAGGCGATCGACTACATGTTATTGTACTTCCTTGAGGCAATCTTGGCATACTTGTGACTTAGAGGGGTAAGAAACAAAGTATAGTAGCTAGATCACGTCTTCGAGTGTAATTTAGAGCAATAGCTCAGAGAGTGTGAATTACTATAGCTCAAGATAATTTTGGAGGACTTGAGAATAACATGGAAGGACAAATGAGATTATTTTGTGACAACAAGTCTGCTATTAACATTGCTCATAATTCTGTTCAACATGATAGAACGAAGCACATTGAAGTAGACAGATACTTCATGAAGGAGAATTTGGACTGTGGGCTAATTTGTACTCCATACGTCTCAACTAAAGGTCAACTTGCAAATGTGCTCACAAAAGGGCTTAGGAATGCAACATACTAAGAACTTATCTCCAAGCTGGGAATGAAAGATGCATATTCACCAGCTTGAGGGAAAGTATTGGAAAATACAGTTTTATGGGCCCTAGATATTATTTGTGTATATTAGGAAACATGTATTATTCTTAAAATCATAGGATTCCTATATATGATTTGTGTATATTAGAAAACTCGTATAATTCCTAGAATAATGGGATTATTGTTATGAAATCTCATTGATATAGAAATCTATTCTATAATAGTTAGTTTCCTTAATTAGGACAAAAATCTGTGTATTTGCTTCGTTCTAAATATGAGAGACTCAATTTTTCTCCCAAAATTCCTCACAAATGTCTTGTAATGTTATCAATTATCTTGAGCAGATATCACTCAGACAACTGAAAAGTGATTTCAAGTAGGAACTTCACTTTTAACAAATATTATACACATTACTCCCTCTCTCTCTTTCTAGCATGGATGTCCTCATTTCAATTGAAATATAATTTTGGGAGAGAGTTGAGGAAGTGTGTATTTGATGCAACTTCTCATTTTTAGACGTAATTCTAGTGCCGGGAAATTAGGAATCTTGGTTAGTCACGCCATATGCTTCAAGGAAAGTACATTTGAGTAGAATAAATATCTCTTTTGGAAAAGAGATTTGCAGACAACCCAAAAAGGAGATGGGGACGTTCAGTCCAGGGAGATAATATGTAATCTTATATTCTTCTTTCGTACAAGACTGCAACAAGCATAAATCAGTCAAAAAAGCCTCATGAAGGACAAGAAGACCAGAGTTAGAAAATCTCTGAACACTTAAAAAGACCTCCTGAACAATTAAAACAATCTTTTTCAATGGTGCACCAAACGAATGTGTGTTTCTGTGTGAGTGTGTGTGTGTGTGAAAGAGACCCAATTGACCATTGCATAAACCTAGCAGTATGAAATCCCTTTACCTCACCCTCCAAAAAAAAATGAATAAATAAACAAAACCAATGATATATATAATGAAGGCAATGATATATATAATGAAGGCAGCAGCCCATGCAAAAGATTGTGGCCAACATTTTGTAGGTGCAAAGTTGAGAGAACAAATTGCACTTCAAAGAAGCACAGAAAAGCTCTTTCGTAAAACAAGAAGTTCAGTAATGACAGAACAGAGATATAACTGTGGCTAACATGTTGGCCTCAGCTCCTTAAATGACATAGACTAGGTATAACCAAACAAACAAATCTGTCAATCAACCATCCATCTTACAAAATTTGGCATGGGCCATTTAAGCAACCTATTGCCTTGGGGCACACAAAGTTGGGGAATACCCAGATACAATGATGCATTAATAACTCCCTTTGGAAGTCTGCAAACTCCTCTCACCACCAATGAACCATGTAAGAGGCATCACAAAACAGTGACTTGTACTACTGAAATTCCAAAATATAGTTTAAAAAACTATCAGCTGCAGATGATGGAAAGGTAAATGATTCTTCAGAAAAAGTTGATAACCTTGATCACAAGTCCGCAGCCAAAAGTCAATTGCGAGAAAAGAAGGGAATTAAATGCCATCATTGCATTGACACGTCAGAGTATAAATCTTTACCAGGTGTGGAATGTCGTAGCAGGCAATTGATATTAATCTTTTCCACACTGAGGACCATGTGAAAGCCAATTTCTACTGTAGTATTTTATTTCTTATATGCATGTTAAAAGTCAAGTGAAAGAAGAAAACTGACAAAGCAGAAAAAAGTAAGAAAAAGGAAATTGATAGTATATTTGATGAGATACGACGGTTGACAGTGTAAAAATGGGTGCTTGGAAAATAAAGCTTAAGGTCCATATGACACAACATGTCTATGTATTTCAAAAAACAGATAGCTTTTATAACACAGATCATTGGCAAACTTTCATTTACTTGACCTAATAATAAATAATAAATAAATTAATAAGAGGAAAACCAAACAGGACTCTTGCAATCAAATAAAAAATGGGTGCTTGGAAAATAATTAAATAAAGCTTAAGGTCCATATGACACACCCATGTCCATGTATTTCAAAAAATGGATAGCTTTTATAACACAAATCACAGGCAAAGTTTCATTTACTCAAACTAAAAATAATAAAAAAGCAGAAAACCAGACAGGACTCTTGCAATCAAATAAAATGAGTCTCCACAACTTGAAAATCATCAATTATCTACATCTAAATTTAAATAGGTCCAAAATCCAAAAAGGTACCTTGCAGCTCAGAGTGACTCTCTTTATTTGCATCAGACAACAGTACAATCCCTAAATTTGCCTCCAATTTCTCCCTAGCACTTGTCTTCCTCTTCTTCCCAGAATCATCACTTTCTGATCCTCCTTTATCTAGAGGTACCATGCTCTGGCTAGATTCCCCATTCTTTGACAGACTTTTCTTTCCGAGTCTTTCAAAAAGTTGAGACCTCAATGATGCTTCCAGAAGCAAAGAGTCATGAGAGCTATCAAATGATAGTTGCATTTCTTGCCCTCCGTTTGTGTCCTTTCCCGCCTCTAGATTGTCCTTAGTAGATTTGCAACTAAATTGAATAGCATCCTCATCCTCATCAACTGACATGCTTGAATCACTAGATGGGGAGCAGACACCATTTGCCTCACCGCCTTTTATGGGCATCTCTAAACTAGAATTGTCAGATGGGAAGCAGTCACCACTTGCTATTCTAGCTTCATTGTGAGCCTCTGACGTACTACCATCAGGCTCACTGCAAGGCTCAGATGGCAATTTTTCTCTCTTCGCGCGCAGATTAGATAATTGAGTAGCATCATTGGCAGGATGGACATTCAGGTCACTCCCATCATTATTTGAAGCATCGTTTGCAGTATGCACTTGACTACTTAATGTGGGCATTGCACCCATATTAAGATCAAGTAAGTTATTTGAAAATTTTAACGCAGCTCCATTCTGATCATCAGTTCTGAAGGACCAAAATAGATTTGAATTATTCATCATCAAATTTCGAAGATGAGCAGAATAGAGTTCCCTTTTGCTATAGAGATAATTGCATCTCGCTGTTGCTTCAATCAAGGCCTTCTGGGCATTTCTATAAGCTTTAAGAGCATTTCTTTCTTCAACTTCGCACTGGCGACGATGCTTTTGTGCGTCCTCCAGTTCCTTATCTTGCAATTCCTCTAAGTCCAGCAATGACTTTGCATCCATGTTGCTATTTCCCCGGTCTATTGGTTCACCCAAATTCTTCCAAAAGCTTTGATAACCCAAAGATGCCTTTTGTCAAGGAGATGAAAGATGTTGTCAAAATTACAAAAAGCCCATGGAAGCTAAATAATGTAAAGAAACAGCAGTCCTAACCTAGCATAAACAGCACCTAGTGCCTACACTCCAGTTGCATGGAGAAAATATACCTGATATTTCTTGTCTGAAACAGGCTCAGGCACCTTGTCATTAGATCGAACTTGATCACTTCTGTCTGTTACTTTGTTGTCAGAATTATTTTGTGTAGACATTGCAGTGAACTGACTATCAAGGTCAGGAGGAGGCCACATTTCCACAGTTCTCTTTTAAGTATCAAAAAAACATAAGTAACAGAAAATGCAAAGTGAAAAAAGGACAAAAAATAAAAATAGAAATCAAATAGATTGATACACACACCTCATATCAGATGCAAATATATGAAATATTGATAACCCATACAGACCTCTTGAGTAAGAAGTATATTTTCCAGAAACAGATGAAGGCTAAATTCTCAGTAGCCCAAAATATAAACTACGCCAAAATATAGCATCCACTGAATCAGAACCAAATGCAATAAGTTTAAAATGGAATCCAGAACTAGATTGCATATATAATGTTAGCACCAAGGTTCCATCCCTTCGTTTTGTGATACATCATGATATCTGGATTACTAACTTCGTGTTTTAGTGTTCAAATGGAAGTTATGTATGGAAAATACATTAGTGACTGTGAATACCAATTAAAATCCAACTTATCTGACAGGCTTGAAGAGAATTAATGGGACAGCATAATCATTAGAAGATAGGGACAAAAACAGTCTTGGGAGCAAGAGTTAAAGATATTCACAAGATAATAAATAGAAGAAAGATTCGAAGAAAACTGAAGGTCTTTATAAGCTACAAAGTGCGGAAATGATTTTGACGCAAGATGACGATCAATCTCAAATTTGAAATATAGGAGAAATCTCAGCTAATTGAGTGGAAAATAATTTTTGAATCATAAATTGGAGACGATATTTACATAATAAATCGGAAGATGTTATCTGTGGCTTTCAGCTCAATGTACTCAATTGGCAAACTTACTTCTTGAGGAATTGATATGCATTTAAGCTGGTGATATTGACATTATACTTTTTGATTGACAGCAGTAAATAGGTGATTGATGGTTGATTTTCTTCTTTAAATAGAAGCAACACAAATCAAACTTCTGGTGAATATAGTATGCATGCCATAAAACTCAACCAATAAAGAGCATTTTATTTCTCCTGCTTAGTGAATAACGAGCAAAAATCTTCATAATTTTTTTTTTCTCATAGGTCCTAAATTGTTTCGTAACTCTGGAAGAACAAAAACCTTCATAATAAATTGTGGATGTTTTTGCAAGTTACCGATTTCTTTAGAATAGTTTCAGCATCCTTATTAGCCATCTGCATATTTTGTTCTGAAGCTATGGAAGAATATGCCAGTTTAGATTTCTTTTCAGTTTGACATCGAGTGGTACCAGACCCTGCATCAGAATGGGCAGCCCTTTTACCAAACATTCACAGTATTATTGAAGAAAAAAAAAGATCCAGTTTAAAGGAAGTACATAAATGTATGCACCTTCTTTCACACCAATAAGTAGATTTTTTGAAGAAACAGGGACCACATTTTCATTTTGCTCCTGTCCCTTGGCATGAATTGTGTGGGACGTGCCTGGCTTGCTTTTTCCATTATGATGGCAACAATTCTCCAAAATTTGTTGATGATCGTTTTCTAACAAAGGGTTCTTTGATGCTAATATTGATTCCACAGGAGGCATAACTTCTTGGCCACTTGCACCCATTGTATTTTGACGAGGTTCAGTGATTTTAAGGCGCTTCTTCTCAGGTTCTTTTGGTTCAGCCAAAGCTGCTTGCTTACCCATGTCATTCGCAAAGTTCATAGCATCACAGGTCCCGTGTGAAGCCAAACCTAATGATTTATTTTTCCTAGATGACTTGAGCTTTAATTCATTTTCCCGAATGGCAATCATCTGACGTAAGTCTTGCAGTTTAGTGGTGTTCAAATGGACATTTGTTTTTGGTAAATGATCCAAGCCAGAAGAGGATCTGTTCCCAGAAGTAGCTCCATGGATTTTGTTTTTCGAGGACACAAATGTACGACTGAGAGAAGCTTTCCTAGTCATAACTTTGGACACAGCTCTAGTAGTTTGTTTTGATAATTGTGATTTTGATAGAGAAGATACAGATGGTCTTCTACTTCTCTCTAATAGAAGAGATTTACCTTTACCTACTAAAGCATTCTGCTGTTTACTCTCTTCATGGTCGCTGCCACTGTCCTCATCTGAAAAACTTATCACAAATGGCACGAATGACCCTCGGCTTTTTTCAAAACTCTTGTGATGGTTGGAATGCAGAGAGGCTCTTGTAGGTAAATCAACTAAATCTACAGACTTGGTCGAAGGAACCAGCATTCCTGGGAAGTACATAAAAAAGTATAAAAGCGGGAACAAAGTAACATATGTTGTTTTAAAATAAGTAAAAAAAAAACAATAAAGAAGATAAAGTAATAACAAGACTGAAAATGTAAAAGGATTGATATACCTTAAAATAACTATTGTTTTCTATAAAACAATCCTAATAAACTTTGGGTCGGCTACTTGAATTCATATTCCCCAATCCGTTTGATCATCACTTGATCTACTAAGAACCCATCGCAATCCAATTCTTAACAACTGCATTAGGTCTTTTTTTTTTTTTGGTCTACCTCTCTCTTCTAGTATGTTCAAGTAGGATCACGTTGATCTTACGAATGGAACCTCCTTTCGGTCTTGAAAGCACCCTCCAAAGTCCAAACACCTAAGCCATACTTCTCTGAATTTATATTCAGTTTTGCTACCTCCATTTGTTGGCTATATTCACATTTCTATATTATCCACTCTATTTTGACCATGTATCCATCTTACCATCCAAATTCTCATACGTTTATCTAGTAGATATTTTCTTTTAGCGGACAACCCTCAATACCATAAAACATAGGTGGTCTAATAACCATCCTACAAAGCTTGCATTTTAACCTTATTTGTCTATTCCTATCACGTAGAATTGTATAGCACTTCTTCATCTCATCCAACCCACTCCCCCCCCGGTTATTTAATAATCAAACCTAAATAGCTAGAACAATTGCTCTTTGGAACAGTAGATCATCTCTAGTGACTCCACTATCATCTTCATTCCTACTAGACTAAAAGAACATTCCTTGTGTAGTGTCTTGATTCTCCGTATCCTAAAACCTTTAGTTGCTATACTTAACCATCTAAGTTCCATCACCGTCCCTGTAGAAGACAGAAATAACCTTAAGATAGAGTAGGAAAAGTTTGTGTTCCTGAACCTAATCAAAATGACAAAAATTTGGACCAAAATAAGCTGCGCCATTTTAGTGGCAGAAAAAACAGTCAGATCTCCCGAAGAATAACTATGGAAACTAAGCATAACAATCAGATATAGCATCCATTCATATCTTCGTTTCGGATATCAGGAGATATTTTAACTATGAGACCACAATTTTTAATGTAATCATCCACATTTAATATAAAATTCTCGAAATTATAAACAATAAATAGATCAATAAATTTACCTAGTAGGGAAGTTAGTGACACCCTACCCGCCTTTACATCTTCACTAGTAGAAGTCACTCTATCAGCTTCAATGGGCTTCTCTTGCAAAGCATTGCATTTAATGAATGGAGATGCAGAACCATCGAGAATATCCTGTGGAATAGAATCCACCTATTAGATATTTAAGTCGTTAAAAAGGAGATTAACTTGGCATCGGCCTCAACAACTAAACTTTATTTCCAATAAATTTGGAATCGCCTACATGATTTTTCATGTTGTTGCCACTATGAAAATCAAAGTCATAATATCAACTGAATAAGAATATTGAATATGAAGAGCCATATCCGCAAAATTGTCATAGATACGGAAAACAGGAAGCATAAGAAAATAAATCAAAAGAAGAAACAAAATCAGACATGCTTTCTTTCCTTCCTTTTCTACTTTCCGCCAGCATTTTTTTCTCGTTTCAATTTTGATCAACACAACCACATTCCACACTCGATATGGGAACTATAGAAATCAAAAACAGAAAAAAAGGCAACAATATCTAATTTCGCGAACAAGAAAATACAACTCACATAAATTAATTCAAAAAGAAAAACCCAGAAAAAACAATTAGTGGAACGCTATACAGTTAAAAAAGATTAATCCACTACAAAAAACAGAGCAAACAAAAACCCTAGACGTCTAACTAATATGTATACTACAAAAAACAAGAAAAGGCGAAATTCAATCAATGATAGAATTAGGTTTAAGAAAAGAAGTTAATACATCGTCGTCATAAGAAGAGAGCTCGCCTTCCTCTCTGCTTTCAGAAGGATAATTGGAATATCTGGCGCTGTTGTCAATGGCAGCTTTTTTCTTCAGCTCTTCGTTCCCCATTTTTATCTGATTTTTTCTGTAAAAAGAGTAGCATATAAAAGGGAGGGAACGACCCGACAAAACGTTGTCGTTGACGCCACCACAAAATTTATTCACGCTTTGGATATAAAAAGTTTTAATACTAATACTAGTATACCTCTTTTTTGCAGTGGGATCTAATTGCATGCTTATTATGATGATGGATTGGGACGATAAACAGGTTTTGGAGATAATCGGTGAAAGAAATGATCGATTGAGAAAGATGAATTGAGGAAGTAGCAGATTTTGAAGATAATTGGTGGAGAGAGATAATCGAATTAAGGAGATGGATTGAAGCGATAAGCAAAATTTAGAGGAGATGATTTTGTGAGGGTGAAGACGTAGTAACACACGGTATAATTTTTTCTTCCAGTAGCGAAGAAAACTTCATACGGTCGTGACTAGTATACTAACATACCGTTTTTCTTTGCGGTGGAATCCGACCATAGATAATTTTAATGGATTGAAGTGTTGAGAAAAATGAGAGAGAGAGAGAGTGTGTGTGTGTGTGTGTTTTGTTTGAGGGGAGTTTGATTTTGATGAATATGGAGAAATGGAAGAATTAAGAAAGAGATATGAGTTTTGGTTTGAGAAGATGAAGACGTAGTGACGGACAAAGAAGTACTTTTTTTGTGCTTGTAGTGGAGTAAACTTCACTACGGTCGGTGATAAGGTTTTGATCTCATACTCACTTATTCTACTCACTTATAATACCCACGTTGAAGTGTCATCACATGATTGGTAGTTCATGATCCCACACTTTAGACATTGGCCCATAAAAGACGAGCTCGGCTCGTCCCCAAATTTCGAGCTCGGTTCGGCCCACGAGCTTGTGGGCCGAACGAGCTGAGCCGAGCTCGTGGCGAGCTTAGCTCGGCCCTTTGTTTTTATTTGAAAAATAAAAAAGAAATACAATATTGACTATCGAGAATCCTTTATATTAAAAATTAAAGATTTAATACACTTCTCTCTTTTTATTTTTCTTTTTGTTTTTTTAAAATTTGAAAATAAAAAATAACTACCATATCGAAAATCATTTATGTTAAAAATTAAATATTTAAAACCTTCCTCCTTTTTTCGGGCTTGGAACTGGCTACTTTGAAAGTAGGCGGAGTTAAAATTGTACACGAACAAGATGTTACGTGTACAATTTTTTATTAAAATAAAAAAAATATCAAATACATAAATTCTAATGAAAAATAATACTTACAACAAATATGATTAATCTATATTTAAATCTTCAAGTTCTTCGGACATTATTCTGTCTACTTTGTCCTGGATTCGAAGTTCGGCATCATCCCAATCCTTTAAACATAGTAAACTTTCTAAAATGTCGACTTTGAGTCTTGACCTGATATCAGATAAAATCCTACCACTTGTACTAAATGCAGCCTCCGATGCTACAGTTGAGACCGGAGGTGTTAGTAGATCACGTGCTATTTTAGAAAGAATTGGGTAACTACATTGATGTTGTCTCCACCATCGTAGTATATCAAAGTTTTTTCTCTCTTCGTCATATAACATACTAAGCACATCATGTGCAAAATACCTAACTAACTCTACATGTGTATTATTAGAACGGAGAATGGGAGAACTAGAAGAAGAACTAACTAATTGTTGATCTTGAGGTCCTGGATCACTCCTATGTGTACTGACGTAACTCCATAAGTCAATGTCATCAGTTGATGACGAAGTATATGTTGGATTAGGGGGTCGTACAATGTTCGTACCGGACTTTTCAGCATAGACCTCATACATATAACATAAAGTTTGTTCTAAATTAGCTCACGTGACTAGATTTTTGTAAGTTAATTTATCTGAAATTGTCATTATTGTTACTTTCGTACCCTCTAAGTTAAGTCGATGATCCATGATACATGCTAATGGAAATAACATAGGCAATTGTTCCCAATATTTTCTAAATTTAGCTTCCATAACATGTATAATACTAGTAAAAAGAGCAAAATTCTTATACCTATTAAAATTGTTAGCAATATAATAGAAATGATTTAAAACAAGTGGACTAGTTGGATAATACACACCAGAACATGCAGTTGTTGCGTCGTAAAAAATTTTTAAAAATTTTCTAACATGACTACATAATTTCCAATCATGTATTTCTAAATCATATTTTAAGCCATGTTAGTGTCTGCTATTATAATAGACAGTAATACAATTTTCATAACCTTCACATGATTCAATCATAAGATATGTTGAATTTCATTTATTAGCAACATCAGTTGCAAAACTTTTTGATTGCAGCCCATTTTACGTACATAGAGCAGCAGAAACTTGTTTTCTTGATGGTGATACTGAAATATAATTAATAGCATATCTAACTTTTTCTAATTGAGGTTGTATAAATTTTAATACATCTTGTACAATTAAATTAAACACATGACATACACAACGAATATGAAATAAAATATCATCAAATTCTGGACTACAACGTTGCATTAATTTTTCAATTACTATATTATTTGGGCATGCATTATCAAATGTAAAACTACGAGTCTTAGAATCACATTTAAATTCATTTAACACGCCTAATAAAACTTGATAAATATTATTTTTATTATGAGGATAGTCTATTTGTTTAAATACTATTACTTTTTTATGCATTATCTAATTATTATCAATATAGTGTGCAGTTGCAACCATGTATCTTTTTTTGTTACAACCTGTCCATAGATCTGATGTAAAAGATACAACACCATTATAATTATTAATATCATTAATTATAGCTTATTTCTTTGTATTATATCTAACAATAATATATTTACGAAGTGTATTTCTAGAAATACTAACGTACATTGGTTGTAGATATTTTTGGACGAATGACGTCTAATGAGGATTGTCCACCAAGCATAGTGAAAACTCAACATTTGCAATCAATTCCGGCAGTCCTTCGTGGCGCATGAGTTCTTGTGAGTATATCCAGTTGTTGAGAGCGGGACTCTGGACCCGGCTCCGGAGATCCAAACCTGAGTTGTGCACGATTTGTATCCAAACCTCCATGTTTGTATTGACACTTTTAAAGTGTCGGTTTAGATGGGTCGTGTCATCCCTTGTGCCAAGCAAACTTCTCCCGGACGGTGTTTACGTGCTTTGAACTCGAGGGACTCCGTTCACTAGTTTACGGTCGGCACCAACTCAAAATCTTGCCACTACTTTGCCTTTTGTTTGGTGGCTTTTCGTTTAGTGCTAGAGTCGATTATAGTTTGTGTATCAAGATCTTCTTGAAAGTCTTCCAAATCAATTGGAACAGTGCTACCACCAAACTAATTAAGAATGTCTTCTAGATTGAATATCATTAAGACCACTGAAATCATCATCACTTCGATTGTATGCCATTTGGAATAATATAATAAAGAGAATAGGAGAAAATGAAGATGTAGTAGAAACTAGAAATGTAGAGAATTAGTAGAAGTAAAAAATTACAACTTAAAATTATAGAGTAATATCTAGATAATGAGATACTAAATACTAATTAAAACATCAATATTGAGAGAATGTGAACAAAGAATTGTTAATGGATTGAGACTTTGAGTATATAATTGAATGAGAGATAAGACTTAAGAGATTGAAGTGTGAAAAAATGAGTTTAGAATATGGGTATTTATAGGAAAATAATCAAAGTAAAAACAAAAAAAAAAAAAAGTGTTTTGACCGTTGGCCAACAGTCACAAATGTGACCGTTGGCGAGCCACGAGCCGAGCCAGCTCGGGGCTCGTCAATTTGGCTCGTGGGCTCAACTCGTTTTTTGGTCTAGCCGAGCGAGCTAGGCCCTATTTTTTTTTTGAGCTCAGCCCTAGCTCGTGCTCGTGCTCGTGCTCGTGTCTCGACGAGCCCGAGCTCGAGCTGGGCCGAGCTTTTATGAGCCGATGAACTTTTTTGCCACCCCTACCACACTTATTATTTTTACCAATCATATGATGCCACCTCAGCGTGGACATTATAAGTGGGTAGGATAAATGGATAAGAGATCAAAACTCCTAGTATATACCGCTTTCTTGCCATGGATTCGACAATAGGTTACAACTTAAATTCAATGACAATTCAAATATGTAGTAGATGAAGAAGAATGTGGATTTGAAATTTTGATTTGATGAGAATGAATTTGAATAATAGAGGAGATATGATGGAGAAAAATCAATTTTGAGAATAATGTAGTAGCTGAAAAAAGGGATTTGAGAATTTGATTTGAGAAGAATGAATTTGAAGAATAAAGGAGATATGATGGAGAAAAATCAATTTTGAGAATGAAGATTAAGACAGATGTATATGTATTTTTTTAGGTCAGTAGAGAGAAACTCCCTGAGGTCGTAATTAATTTTTACTATTATATATCGTTTATCCGTAGTAGAATTTGTAAGGTGTAGTGATAACTTACAGAATTTGGATTTTCGATTTTCAACCGATAAATTTTGCGAAAAGGAACAAACAATGTTGTCACACTCACAAATCAATTTGCAAAAATATAATAAACTCTATCATCTTTTATATCCTCTCTTGCAAGTTGCAAATGACCGCTAAAAAATAAATACATGTACCTCATGGAAATGAAAGAAACATAGTTCTTATTACACACGCTTTTGTAAATTTAAAATAAACTAGACTCTTAAATGTTGTCATTTCTCTTTTAACACTTCGTTGCCTAGACGACGTTGCATTATTCTTCATCTACATTTGAATTTTAGTTGTTTCACTTACTCTCCTTTCTTCACAAAAAATACACCCTTAATTGTGTTGGCCTTAGTATTGGACGAAGAAAAAAAATAAAGAAAAATTCCCGTAAGACTATGGGTAAGGTTTTCTTGTATTTTGAGTTTATTTTTAAAATTATTTTTGTTTACATATTTTACTTTTAAAAGAGTGTTTCACATTTATTATATGCGACTTTTTTTTGGATAAAACTTAACATTCTGGGACGTGCAATAAAATTAAATGGTCACAATGTAAATATTTCAAAATAAAGATTAGGGCTCTAACTTACTATATAGACTATAGGTTAAGGACCTATGGTGCAGTTGTTCTATGTCATTATAAATGAAAAAATTCACTTAGAATCTGCACCATCTTAAGACCTGATTTGGTATTGTTGTGCTTTTAAAAGAATCAGCTTTTGATGTGCTGCAGAAAGAATCAGTTGTGGGAAGAATCAGATAAATGTTTGGTGAACTTTTGTTTCAAAATTGATATATATTTCAAAAGTAGCATTTGAGCATTTGGTACACAAAAGTGATTTATTGCTGTAAGGATATTAAATTACTAAAAAGGACATTGATTATAATAATGATATTTTGTATTATTATTATTATCACGAGTGGTAAAATTCATTTTTTTAACAAGATAATGCATTCATTATTATTAATTTTTCTCCTAGTTAAATATTTTTTAACAAGACAATGCATTCATTATTATTATTTTAAAATAAAAATAATAAACACCTAATAAATTTTAAATTTTATAAAAAATACAAAATAAAAGTATAGTCATATAGATGCATTCATTATTATTATTTTAAAATAAAAATAATAAACACCTAATAAATTTTAAATTTTATAAAAAATACAAAATAAAAGTATAGTCATATAGTGCAAAAATTAATGCATCCAACTTGCATCAATTCGATTTTTCAAATGGGTATAAAAGAAATTAGTTTAATTAATTATGGGTAAAATCGATATTTTAATAATATATAAATGAAAAATCTAAAAGCTGACATTTTACTACTTCTCAAAATCTGCTGTCAAGTGGGTCAGATTATTTTATAATCACTTTTAAAAAATTTATCAAACACCTAAATCAATTTTTGATTGTTTGAGAATCAGAAGTTGGGCTCCAAAATCAATCCCAAAAGGGGCCTAAGAGTCAGTCAGGTTTCGACCTACCAAATATGCAAGTCATTTCAAATAGTGCAAATATGATCTCCACTTGATGAAAAATAATTTTGACATTAACTTAGCACATGATAATTGTGCAATGCTATGAATAGTTGGATTTATGAACGATTAAAGTATTGAATGTCAGATGAAAGTGTTATGGCAACAATGGTGGAATACCAGAAAAAGGGACTAAAGAATTACAGTGGGGCAAAAGGAAGAAGATGACTAACCGAATTACCAAAAATTTGATTTGAAGAACGATGCCGTTTTGCTTGATTTTAATTCAGTTAAATAGTTTATTTAGTTTACGTTTTTATTAGTTGTAAATCTCTAAAAAAACGATTTCAATTGTTGAGGAGTTAAATACGTGGCTGAAGAGAGACAAACCATTATGAAAAGTTTAACAGGATTCTGGCAATGAATCTTTTTTATCACTGTCTCTGATTTTCTCGCTTTCAATCTTCTTTTCTTTCGTTTTTGTTCTTCTTTTTCATTGTAAATGTTTATTCAGCTGGGATTATCAGCTTTTTAACCAAATTACAGTTTCATTTGGGCTTGGCTTATTCCACTTTGACTGGTAAGATCGATTCCTCTGATAAAGTACCCAAGAGCATGTGTTGTAAACAAGATAGGATGGATGAATTGATGCAATATATGAATTCTAAATATGAATCTCTAGTGGCCATGATGGCTAGACTCAATGTGACCCAGAATGAACAAAGAAACAAACAGGCTTAATGAGGGAGTAGTGGTGATATGGGAAATAGGAATCATAATGGCAATAGAGGATATGGAGAGCAGATAAATTATATTAAATTACCAAAAATTGATTTTCCAGTTTTTGGAAGAGACAACCTGTGAGAATGGGTGAGAAAATCCAACAAATACTTCCAACTTCACCAAGTACTTGAGGAGTTAAAAGTGGGCATAGCTGAGATGTATTTGAAGAGTAGGGCTGATATATGGTTCCATAGGTTTCTATCCAGTAATTCAAATGTAGAATGGCCTGTACTAACCACTGAGATATGTAGGAGGTTTATTGAAACCACTGAAGAAGAGGTAGTGGAGACTTTCTGTAAGATCATACAATATGGAGGGGGTAGCTGAATACATTGAGAGGTTTGAAGATCTTAAAGCCCAAGCTATGCAAACATTACCAAACCTACCTGCATCCTACTATATTAGTGTATTTACCAGTGGGTTGAAGGGAGAGATTAAGTTCATGGTGAAGATAATTAAACCCATATCATTAACACAAGCTTTTGAAATAGCCCTCTTGCAAGAGACCACCATTTCAGCCCTGAATAAAACCCAAAAAACCAAACAGATTTATCCCCAACTCTAGAAATTCATTTGACCCTCAAAAATCACCTTAACCACTTCCAAAAAGGTCACCAAACTTACCATACAAAACCATTACCCCTACTGATATACATACGAAAAGAGCCTTAGGACTTTGTTTTAGGTGTGATGAAAAATATGCCATAGGACATGTATGTAAAAACAGAATGCTGAATTATATTGTGGTGGATGAGGAAGGTGAAGAGGAGGAAGGAGATAACGAAGAGTTAGGAGGAGAGATAACTGATGAGGAAGGAGAGAAAGATAATGCAAATTTCACTAGATGCATTGATGGGAAGTATGAAGCATAAGACTATTAGAATCCCAGGAAGGATAGGCGGTAAAATGATATCCATTTTGATAGACAGTGAGAGTACCCACAATTTCATTAATGAAAACTCACCAAGTCCTTGGGTTATAAGAATGATTTTTCCAAGCCATTGTCAGTAACAGTAGCTAATTGACATAAATTGGAAAGTGGGGTAGTACATCATTCATTGGTTTGGCAGATGCAGTGGATGGAGTTTCAGTACAGAGTTAGATCATTAAAGCTTGGTGGGAGTGATATGGTGTTGGGGATTAACTGGCTTAGTCAATTTGGGCCATTAACATTTGACTTTACTCAAGGATACATTAGCTTCGACAATGAAGAGGAAAGGGTGACAATCAGTAGTGGATCCACCGACAATAAATTTGAATTGATCACTGGCCACAATTGGAATCCCTAATGGCTAGACAAACTTATGGAGTTTTGGGACAGTCGTGTACAGTAAGAGAGGAAAATATATCACCGACTAGAAGAATTAAAACCCATCTTAGCTTATTTTATTGATGTGTTTGAGAAACCTAATACCCTACCACCAATCAGGTCACATGATCACCATATCCCACTCAAAGAAGGAGCACAACTTTTCAAAATCAGACCCTAAGATGCCCTTTCATCCAGAAGACTGAAGTAGAAATGTTGGTTAAAAAAAATGCTATCTTCAGGCCTCATACAAACCAGCAGTAGCCCTTTTGCTTTCTCGATACTTTTGGTGAAAAAGAAGGATGGAAATTGGAGGTTTTGTGTAGATTATAGGCAACTTAACAATCTTACTGTGAAAGATAAGTATCCAATGCCACTTATTGATGAGTTGAATGGGGCCAAATATTTCACCAAGATTGATCTCAGGGCTGGGTACCATTAGATAAGGGTTAGACCAGATGACATATACAAAACTGCATTCAAGACACATCAAGAGCTATTTGAGTTCAATGTGATGCCATTTGGGCTTACAAATGCACCAGCAACATTCCAAGGTCTGATGAATGATATATTTCTACATCAGTTGAGGAATATGTATTGGTGTTCTTTGATGACATTTTAGTATACAGTTAAGATATGGACATTCATACATAACACTTGGAGACTGTACTACAGCTGCTGATGAAACACCAATTGTATGCCAAACTTAGTAAATGCAGTTTTGGGCATCAAAGAAGGTAGAAGCTATGCAATCATGGCCCTATCCAGTTAATCTCAAACAGCTAAGGAGATTCTTGGGATTAAGTTGTTATTATAGGAAGTTTGTGAAAGGGTATGGGACATTGGCTAAACCCTTGACTGATCTTATAAAGAAGGACAGTTTTCTGTAGACAGAAGTAACTGAGGCAGCTTTTAATAACCTCAAAATTGTTATGAGTACCACTCAAGTACTTGCACTACCAGAGTTTACTCAACCTTTTATCATTGAGACTGATGCTAGCTACGGATGGATAGGAGCTGTACTAAAGCAGAATAAAAGACCTTTTATCTTACATTAGCAGATCCATAGGACCAAAGAGTCTAGGAATGTCTATTTATGAGAAGAAATTGTTGGCATTGGTAACTGCAGTGGTGAAATGGAGGCATTACTTGGAGGGTAATCATTTTGTAATAAAAACTTATCATCGATCACTTAAGTACTTATTGGAGCAAAGAATTACTACTCCATTATAGCAAAAGTGGCTAACTAAATTAATGGGGTTGGACTATGAAATATAGTATAAAAAATGATGGAAAATGTGGTGGCAGATGCTTTATCGATGAGGGGAGAAGGAGAATGCAATGCACTGACGCGAACTACTCTTGCTTGGATACAAGAAGTGGTAGATAGTTATGAGGATGATCATGTGGCAATAGAAAAAATTCAGTCTCTAGTGGTTGATCCCACAATTGATCCAACCTACAAATATTGCAATGGGGTACTTAAGTATAAGTGCAAGTTGTATATTGGCAGTGGAGGGAATATTAAGAAAAAAATGATACAATGCATTCACTCATCCCAAGATTGTGGCCACTTTGGAATACAGGCAAGCATAATGAGGGCTAAACAACATTTTTTTTGCCAGGTATGTCTTTGGATATCAAAAAAGAAGTTTTGCAATGTGATGTGTGTCAAAGGTGTAAAGGAGAGCACATTCCTTATCCCGGACTTCTCCAATCTCTATCAATTTTTTATTATCCCTAGAGTCAAATTTTATAAGATTTCATTGAAGGACTTCCCAAGTTTGAGGAAAATGATATTATTATGGTGATAGTGGATAGGTTCACAAAATATGGACACTTCATAACATTATCTGATCTGTTTACAACAAAAAGGATAGCCCAGTTATTTCTAGACAATATCAGTAGGTTACGTGGTCTTCCTCAATCCATGGTTTCTGATAGAGATAGGGTATTTACCAGTTGTTTCTGGCAGGAGTTATTCAAGCTGTTGGGCACCAAATTATACATGAGTACAGCTTACCATCCTCAGTTTGTCCAGTACAGCTTACCATCCTCAATTTGATGGACAAACTGAGAGGCTAAATTAATGCTTGGAGATCTACCTTAGGTGCATGACACATGACAAGCCTAGAGCTTGGGCTAAATAGATTCCATTGGCTGAGTGGTGGTACAATATAAGCTACCACACAGCCATACAGTGAACACCTTTTGAAGCTCTATATGGAATTATTTCTTCTCAGGGCCATATCAGCAAACAAATATTGCTGTTGTGGAAGACCTATTACAGGGAAGGTATAAAATGGATAGGTAGTTGAAGAGCATCTTGGCACAAGCTCGGGCAAGAATGAAACACTATGTCTTGATAAAGCATGAAGCGAAAGACAATTTCTGAGAGGAGATTGAGTTTATTTAAAGCTTCATCCCTATCAGCAAAATAAAGTGGTAATGAGGGATTGTCAAAAGTTGAGTCCCAAATATTATGGCTCTTTTAAAATAAAGGAGAAGATTGGAAAGGTTGCCTATAAACTAATACTCCATGTGGGTGCTAAGATTCACCCCAACTTTCCATGTGTCACTGCTGAAAAAGAAGATCGGGGATAAGATAGTATGTATATTTCATCTTCCAGCTGATACTAACACCCATGATGTAGATAGCCAACCTTTGAGAGTCATAGAGTCCAGGATGTTTAAACAAGGAGAAAGGGCTAGAGTTAAATGGTTAGTTCAATAGAAAGATCAACCCGAGGAAGAAGCCACTCGGGAAGACTCTGAGAAAATTCAGCAGCAATA
This sequence comes from Forsythia suspensa, assembly GCA_023638005.1. NCBI lineage: Eukaryota > Viridiplantae > Streptophyta > Magnoliopsida > Lamiales > Oleaceae > Forsythia > Forsythia suspensa. The sequence continues at coordinate 34,947,764 of CM042674.1, forward strand.
TCATAATTTTAAACCTTGGGAACAATGTTTGGATAGGCGGGAGGGTTGTTATGGCAACAATGGTAGAATACCAGAAGAAAGAACAGAAGAATTACAGTGGGACAAAAGAAAGAAGAACTAACCGAATTACCAGAAATTTGATTTGAAGAACGAAGTCGTTTTGCTTGATTTTAATTCAGTTAAATAGTTTATTTAGTTTTACGTTTTTATTAGTTGTAAATCTCCAAAAACACGATTTCAATTGCCGAGAAGTTAAATACGTGGGTGAAGAGAGATAAACCATTATGAAAAGTTTAACAGAACTCTGGTAGTGAATCTTTTCTATCATTCTCTCTGATTTTCTCTCTTTCAATCTTTTTCTCTTTTGTTTTTGTTATTTAGTTGGAATTATTAGCTTTTTAATCATATATATATATATATATATATATATATATATATATATATATATATATATATATATATATATATGAGCCAGTTTCTTGATTATAGTTTGAGTTCTCAATTTTCGAATCCAAAGCATAATAGAAAGTCTTTGGTGGGTTTTCGAGAAAAATATTATGAATATTTTTACACTTTTATAAATAATCACGTAGTTAATATTAGGTATTAAGTTCACTATAAAACATACATTTTTTTATCACATAACTATTATGTTCGCACAGCTTTAAGAGATTTCCGATCTTCATGATATATTTAGTATATTCGATGCTTACGAAAGATTGAAAATTTGAGTTGAAAATTTCCCCATCATAAAAGATTAAGATATTTGGTTTAATAACAGACTACAAAAGAGGTTTTAATCCCTACTTAAAAGAAAAAAAGAGTATACGTTTGTCTTCTCCAAATTAACAATTTATTTTCTCAAATCTCTCGTCTTCCACTCTATTGAAATTCATTACGCCATTTCTATCTTCATCTTTTTCTCATTTTATTTTCTTTTCCATTTTACTTTTGAGTTAATTGATTTTCATTATTGTTATTGTTTCCAAATTGTTGTGGATTTTGGTTGAGTTGCCATTATTAGAAGTTTCAACCATTACAATTGGTAGCAGAGTCCAAAAATCTTTGGATATGGCAAAAAGTGGAAAAATTGGCGCAAATGGTCTATAACCTTTGCTCTCAGTGCATAAATAGTCCTCAATATTTATTTTTTGGCACAAAAGTCCAAAACTTATGTATTTTGGTACGTAATTGGTCTATCAAATATGCCCTTTGTTTTAATTAGAGAAATTTGTTATTGATTTCTAACCTTTGCAAAAAGTGCAAATCTGTCCGATACTTATATGTTTTATAAAAAAATTAAATAAAACTAACGAGTTCATTTTTTAAAAAATAAGTTAACTTTTTATTGACCAAATTGATAATACGAGTCATGATCTACTCCCCCAGTGGGGAGTAGATATAACCCCCACAGCTGATGTGGGGGGTTGAGCTGGACAAAAAAAGGCCAAGTGGAATGTCAATTATTTTATCTCCAAACACACCCCATACTATCAAACCTACCCTACTCCAAACTCTCTCTCTATCTATACGGTCCCAAAATCACTTGTGCCCTAGCTTACCCACTCCACCGCCGATTCACCACCACGTTGATCGCCGTTGACCACCACGTTCCCAACCATCTCTCGTGCGATATTTGTCATTCTCTTTGACCGCTTTTCGCCTGGCGCGTTACCTCCCACCATCGCTGTGAACGCCGCTCCCTCGCCGTGAACCACCATCTCGCAAGACCGACCCACCATCTGCCAGTGCTCCACCCCTCGTGACCTTGACCCACCCATCGCACTGACCTCCCACCACCACATTCTCGCCTCACCGACATCTTGTGACATATTCAATTCCTAGGTAGTGATTATAACAATAAATATGAAATGTGTACACATTGCTGAAAAGGGGATGAATTGCAAAATTGGAAATGATCGTTATTTATTTTTTATTAAAATTATCTGCAATGTGGAGTGAAAGTATATGTATAAAAAAAATTGACAACCCTCATTGTGGAAATTGTATTTTGTTATGTAAGCGATAAATTTGTATTAATAATGTTCGTTTTTTGTTCATTGTTGCATATACGATAGGAATGGAATCAGAAAGTGCAGACAATGTGTATGTTCCTCAAGTTTCTGTGCATCGTATCCCTGCAACTGGACAAGAATTTGATTCACATGAGGTGGCCTATATTTTTTACAATAATTATGCTCGAGAGGCTGGATTTAGTGCACGAATTGAGAACAGTAAAAAGAATAAGACTGGGGAGACATACTGGAAATTGTTTGTATGTTCGAAGAAAGGGAAAACATGTGACACATATCAGAGGAAACATAAAAAATATGTTCTCCGTGCTGGGGAAAAAAAGCATGGGCAGACACGAGTTGGATGTTTTGCTAGATTAAGCGTTGTGAAGCAACAAACTGGAGAAATGTGGATAGTGAACAATTTTGTCGAGGAACACAATCATGCCCTTACTACTCCAAGTCGAGTGCACTTATTAAGATCTCACCGGACTGTGTCGACTACAAAGAAAGCACTAAATCAACAATTTGTTGATGCTAATATACCAACGTACCAGCAATTACGGCTTATGGAGATAGATTCAGTGGTCCATCAGCGATTGGCTGTGTGGAGAGAGATATTCGAAACTATGAAAGAAACATGCGAGAAGAGCAAAAGGGTCATGACGCTGAAACACTAATAGATCATTTCATGTTTGAGAAAGAGAAAAATCCAAACTTCTATTTTGAGTACGAGGTAGACAAGGCAAATAAGTTCATGAGCTGTTATTGGGCTGATGCTGAATCTATACGGTCATATAGTTGTTTTGGCGATGCTGTGGTATTCGACACAACCTACAACACGAATATGTACTCAATGATATTCGCCCCATTCGTTGGCTTAAATCACCATGGTCAGACTGTTTTGTTTGGTGCCGGATTTTTGAGCGACGAAACAACAGAGTCATTTGTGTGGTTGTTGACGAAGTTCATGGAATCGAACTCCAATCATGCTCCTCCGTTGATTATAACTGATCAAGATGCTACAATTACGAAGGCCATATCAATAGTCATGCCACTCACATTCCATAGGTATTGTATCTGGCACATTTTAAACAAGTTTTCAGAAAAAATTAACGCGATGGTGTACAATGAGCAGTATCATAGGTTAGTTAAATATTATCAAAAATTCAGAGACGCCTGTTGAATTTGAGGAACGTTGGAATGAAGCAATGGTCAATACAGGTTTACATTGTAATGAATGGCTACAATCCATGTACGATATCCGGGATCGTTGGGTGCCATCATACGTTAAACACATATTTAGTGCAGGAATGTCTAGCAGCCAACGATCTGAGAGTGGACATTCATTTTTGAAGAAGTACGTGAATAGAAAGAACTCACTGATGGGATTCATTACTAGGTTTAACAGGTTACTGAATCATCAACGCCACGAGGAACTAGTAGCTAACCATGTTGATCTGAATGAACAACCACGCTTGTTGTCCAGCCTTATGATGGAACGTCAGATGGTTGAAATATATACGAAGAATGTGTTTATGTTGTTTCAAACAGAAGTTGATAAGAGTAATGTTTACATTTTCTTGAAGAGATCAACTTTCATCGGTGGAAAAACATACATTGTGCAGAGATATGAAGATGGGAAAAATTTTGATCGATCACGGGAGCTTACGTATTACATAGAAACGGACTTTGTTTTATGTAGTTGTCGAACTTTTGAATTTGAAAGTTATCCATGTCGTCATATGGTTTGTTTTTTGAAGAAAAAACAAGTTCTGCTACTTCCCGAACAATATATAATGCGACGTTGGACCAAGAATGCCAAAATTGGTATTGTACGCGACACTAATGCAAGTAGCAATATGGAAGACTCATCTATCCAATCATTAATGGCAAGACATGGGTTGTTATCACAAAAGGCAGCTATGTTAGTGGATGAGGCGTCCTTAACAGATGCCCACAGTACGTTACTGCTTAGTGAGTTCGAATTGTTGAATTTGAGAGTCAAGAAACTTGACAATGGTGAGAATTTCGACAAAAGCAAGTCTACATCGAAAAGTCGAGAGGTCCAACAAGTTATACAAGATCCAACTGCAGTTCGGGCAAAGGGATGTGGAAAACGATTGAAATCTTCAAAAGAGAAAGCAATCTCTCGATGTAATAGACAATGTTTGGTTTGTGGAGCAAATGGACATGACAAAAGAACCTGCCCAAGATTAAATGATAGGTACGTTTGGGTTAATTTTTTTATTTTACATTCATTTCTAACATGAACAAATTAGTATTAATATCTTTGATTTTGTAGGTCAAATGTTCCGCACATGCATGAGAACCAATATGACTATGATGACCCGCAAGATAGCTGGAGGGAGGACGCTACTTTCACTTCCATTGCTTGTAGTTCGAATAGGGATGGAATGAATTTTACATTTGGGTTGTAGTAAATCATTTGGATATGTTTACATTTTGAATATGAAACAATGCATCCTTACATTCTGTTTAAATTCTGTCCAGCTATGTTATTGTCCAGCTATGTTATTTTGAATATGAAACAATGCATCCAACTATGTTGAAATTCTGTCCAGCTATGTTATTGTTCAAAATTAGGCAGCCAGCATTCTATATTTCTTGTGTTGCGTATTTCTTAATGGCTGGGAATTTGGATCTGTCCATTTGATAAAGGCTCGAAATTATATAGTCCTATAATTATGGTTTTGTTGTTGTCATATCATTTGTTAATTGTTTGATTTGTATTCATTATTATACATTTGCAATCAGGTAATTTCACTAAATGGGACTAACCTATCACTTAGCAAACAACCATCACTAACCTATCATTTTAAAGAAGAAAACTGAACCGGAATAAAAAGGAAAAAAAATATATAGCAAGTATCCTAATTAATGTGAAGAACAAATGCAAATTATATGGCAATTAATCCTGCACCATCATTAAGCAACCCATTTCAGCATCATAAACAACTTTTTGGTTCACATATAACTATCCTATTTGTTAACAATTTTCATAAGCTATTCAACAACATTTATTCATAATCAAAGTTTTAGTACACCAACAAATTCATTCCCAAAAAAACTAATAGGGCGATACATGATATTATGAAAACATCAGCGACATTGTATCTCCTACTTCTAAGACGCCGATGTACACGAACTGTGTCTTCTAGCTTATCTACCTTCTCCATTAAATTCCGCACAATACACTTCAATTCATCCAATTCTGTACTTGTATATTCACGTCCTTCTGATTGCAATCCAAAATTAGATTCAACCTCGTCGGCCCAACTAAAGCCTCCACACATGACACCATCCTGCAATAGCATCATATAATTCAAGTTAATTCAATTGAACCAGCCAACAACTAAATATTAAAAAGTTACTTACCTTGACACTATGACATCTCCAATATCGTCGATGTGGGTTTCTTTCAGAGTGCGAGATATGAATCTTCATATACGAACCACATCTACATCTAAGTCTTACCAGGGGAACATTTCCACTAGAAGAAGACATCGATCCTTACCTATTTGTTATTCGACATTTCAACCAGTATGACATGAAAGGCAATAAATTAAATCCGAACATATAATATATTACGAATTGACAAATACATTGGCGGCTCAGATCGTGTTTCAGACTACAATCACCAGCACCGCCATGGCTGCAAATCACCGGTTGCATGAAAGAACGGGATGCACCCCTTTCTCATGCCATCCGGGCTGCCAAGCCAAGATACGTGACTGATTGTGTAGTTGCCGAATTCCAATAATCACAACCAATCAATAACTAAGATCATCATAGCCTGTTACCGAATTAGAGTCCAGATCTCCTGCCCACATTTTCATCACATACCCAATCTCCCTATACCCTCATACTTGCCAATCTTAATCACTGGGTTCGAATGAAAATGGATAAATAATACAAATCATGACAAATCAGGCAATTCATCACAATTCATCACAAATTAATACATAAATTCATCACAATTCATCATCCTTGTCATGATTAAAAACTAAGCATTAAAACGTCCCAATTCTCACGCCAATTTCAGATTTCATATTCCAACAATAGGGTTTAACCTAACGTTTGGGCAAATCATTGGGTCACTATACCCTCAGAACAATTTAAAAAAATTATCAATACCAGGAATTGAATATGTCGCGAGATGTCAGCGGGGCAGGAGCAGGTGGTGGTGGGAAGTCAGGCGCAGATGGTGGGTCAGTGCGCAGAGGGTGGAGCACGGCGCAGATGGTGGTTCAGTGCGCAGAGGGTGGTTCACGGCGAGGGAGCGGCGTTCACAGCGGTGGTGGGAGGTAACGCGCTGGGCGAAAAGTGGTCAAAGGAGAATGACAAATACCGCGCGAGAGATGGTTGAGAACGTGGTGGTCAACGGCGATCAACGTGGTGGTGAATCGGCGGTGGAGTGGGGAAGCTAGGGCACAAGTGATTTTGGAACCGTATAGATAGAGAGAGAGTTTGGAGCGGGGTGGGTTTGATAGTATGGGGTGTGTTTGGAGATAAAATAATTAACATTCCACTTGGCCTTTTTTGTCAATTTCAACCCCCACCATCATCATTTGTGGGGGTTATATCTACTCCCCACTGGGGGAGTAGATCAGGACTCTTGATAATACACTAACTTATTTTGTATATTTTACGAACTATTATAAAATAACTAAAATTTAATCTCATAATTATTAACAAACATGCTCAATAAAATTATTCTATTATTATTAAGTAATTATATTATTTAAAATTTAAAATTTTATTGCAACATTACAATATAAAAAAGAAAATTAACTTTGTCACAAACTTAATCCTCAAATACTTTTATTCAATTGAGCTATTCGTTTATTAACTACAAATAATAAGCTCCAACTGTATTCTTTATATTTTAATTTATCATTTTATTATCATTCAAAAATAAAGAACACATAAAGTGTAAATTAATTTTTATTAATTTTTTTATGTTAAAAAAAATATAATAAGATTCAATGTCATAAAATTATATACGTCATTTTGTTTTTTAGATTACGTAATTTTTATTCAAATTTTTTTCATCACATAGGAATTACATATACTTAAAACACAATAAATTTTCATTTATCTCTTATAAAAAATTTAATTCACACGACTATAGTGATATATTTAATATGTTAAATTAAATATTCTTTAATAAATGTACCAGTCCTATTTACACATTTTACAAATGTTAGAAATCTAATTGTAATTTTCTCTAATTAAAATTAAGGATATATTTGTCATTTTCATCAAATAAAAACCAATTGTGTATCAAAACACATAGGTTAGAAACTTTTGTGCCAAAAACACAAACGCTAGGACCATCTCTGCACTGAAGGCAAATATTAGGGATCATTTGAGCCAATTTTCGGCAAAATTTGTTTAACTTACTCCTTAAGAGAGAGAATTTAAACGCTAATAAAAAAAGTATGCTTACTCCTTGAGAGATAAAAAATTAAAACACTAATAAAAAATTATGCTCCAACAAAACTTGAACAACAAAGAAGGATAAATAAAAAACGGAATTTGAAGAGCGTAGAACACTGTTTTAAAAGCGTTATTTAAATCCACTCAGTGAAAGGAGATGCTAAAGGGTCTTCACTCAAATAAGTTTAGCGAATTTCAAACCTCAAACTGAATTGCACTAGTACATACGAAATCTAGAAAAATGAACTTTTGAAAGTATATAAAATCTAAGATTTTGATCTATGAATTTGATGTTTCTTTTTTGTATATTGTTTGGAAATGATTTCATGTTATGTTTTTCATCAAATTCAACTTGAATTTATAATATAAAGACATTAAAATTAGACACATCACTTGGACCGAAGAGGCACATTTTGGTGCCTCAAAACTGATAAACAAACATAGCGATTCACTCCCTATTTGTCGCGGTCTGACCACTGTATGCTTACCGCGATCTGCCCGCGGCAAGCCAACTTGGGCGTTTCGCCCCTATTTGTCGCGGCTAGATCGCAGTTTGCTTACTATGGTCCGACCACGATTGGCTGCGGTTGGGGTCGATTGATAAAATCAACCCCTATATTTCTCAATCCTATTAAATTTCGTATTCCGCAATCTCTCTATTTCTTTGTTAAATATATTTGAACAATTTCCAATAGAAACTAGGAGTACGGTTGATGTGATTTGAGAGCAGCTTTAAGGCCGTTTTATCAAAATTGATTCATTTGATCAATCTTTGAAAGTCCTTTGTAGTAGACAAGAAAAAGTGGAATGTGCGAAGAAGGATATGAACATTATATATTTACTGATGTCCATGATGGCACAATCGAGCATGGTCAGATCAGATCCTAAAGAGAAGTAAATTGAAGGGTACGTCTTCAAACACTATCAGCTAATCATGTGTACTTTCATATCAAATGGGTGAATTCATGCTAATGGATAAAGAAGAAGGAGCCCAACAAACTAGAAGAAAAAATATATCAAGAGGAAAAAGTGGAAGAAGATGAGGCGATGGAAATTTCTATCAATGCATTAGTAGGTAGTTTGAGGCAAATTAAGAGGAGAAATGTCTCTGTGCTAATTGATGGTGGGAGTTCTCATAGTTTTATTGATGAGAGCCTAGTAGATGAGATGAAGTATAATAATATGTTTGGGCATGATTAAATTATAATTTCAGCTGGTCAAATTGGTCAAATATACTTTTTATCCACACATTTCATAGGACTCACAACTTACAACCTACCTTTTATCCACACATTCACTAACAACTTATAATATAAGCACTTAAAATATAATTTCAGCACTTGATTCGAATAGGACAATGGTGGTAATGATAACCCAAGAATAACTAACCAAGAGGAGGATAGTGGGATAAATTGGTTTTTACAAAAAATTTCGAAAAACAATCTCAAAACAAGAAACTTAATAGATGTAGATTAATCAAGTAATAACTATAAGCACAATGTAAATAAATAAAATGGTAGAGAGAGTGTGTAAACGATATGTTTATGGAGGTTCGATTCAAACCAATGATCTACGTTCTCCGTTACCAAGCTCTCTGTCACGAACACGGCCTTTCTACTATATTGATTAGCTTATGGTGCAATCAAAACCCTTATAACTCTTTCGGTGACTTACAAATAAGGAGCACTGATCCTTATACAATATTGAGCTTTACGGGACCTTAATATGACCCAAAGATATGAAGAAGTTGATTTACAATAATTTTTCTCTCTTAATAAATGATAGATAGAAGTTAAGTACTAAGAGAGACTAACACTTCAATAATTAGCAATAAATGAAAAGATCAAGTGTTAGAAAGAAACTTTGATGAAGACGATGATTTAAAAGTTTGATTTAATCAATCAAAGTTTTTCAATGAATAATTTAGAAGTTGTAAAAGTAATGAAAGTTTAATGATTTTTCTCAAGATAATTTTCTCTCTTTATGCTCTAATGAATGTATAAAATGATAATGAATGGAAGACAATTTATAGAGGACAATTTTTAGAACTTTCTGTCTAGTCGGATGATGAATCGATCGACATACAAAAGTTCGGATGACAAAAAAATAGCCGTTTGAACAATATGAAGTTAGAATAAGAATGGTTATATTTTTTGGAAGTTGACGTCTAATCAGTCGACCTATCATTTGAACTGGTCAACCGGTTTATGGAACTCGGTCGACCGAATTGAGTTTCGGTTGACTGGATCTTTACCTTAAAAAAAATGTTCAAAATATTTTATGCAAGTGATATTAATATGGTTTTTGGTGCAAAAAATTAGTTTTGAGCTTTTATCATTTAATGCTAAAGATCAAAGTATTAATACCTTTACATTTGAGCTAAAAATATAATCTTTCATCTTTCTTAAATTTTGAATCTTCAACCATTGTCTTGGATGATTGATTTTAATCTTGTCCATCCAATTTGTAGTGTAGTTTTGATCATGATCTTTTGACGATAATTGATTTGAATGATTTGAAGATTATAAATACTTTTAAGCAAAATGTTAGTAAAACAAGATGATCAATTGTATGTTATAATCAAAACATTAAGGATAAAGTTAACTATAGGTCAACAATTTCTTCCTTTTTGATTATGACAAACAAGATGATATGCAATAAAGAATAAACAATTGATAAGGTAAAGGACATCGTATATATTATCTCTATCTTTTTCAAATAAGTAATAATAAGCAATAGGTTGAATTTATATAAATTACTTACAACAATTTATCAATTCATGGAATTCAATTCATCTCATTCTATCATATATGAATTATACCAATTCAATTCATCTCATCTTATTGTAGCAATTTATCAATTCAATTCTCAATTCATCATCAAATTATAGCAACTCTTCTCCCTTTTAGCATAAACAAAAAGATATGATCAAAATATAATCAAAACATTTAACTCAATGATATTATCCCTTAATCAAACAAAAGATGCCATATCATTCATTGATGTCATTAATATCAACACAACCATAATTTGAAAATAACCAAGACATTCATTATTCCAAAAGATAAACATTTTCAAACTAAAAATCTATAACTCCAGAGGTGGAGGTGGAGGTGGAGGTGGAGGAAAAGCTATGTCGAAGCGTTGCGAGGCAAGTATTTGTTGAAGCATCGATGTCAAACCATCTACGGATTGTTGTAATCCATCAATGGTGGACGTGAGTGAGTCGATTCGGCAATTGAGAAGATTGTAGTGATCTTCGGAGAAGGTAAATTCGGATGAGGACGAAGGAACCAACCGAGGCATGTCATGAGTAGGGCTCGGAGGAGGTAGATCCTCTTCATCTTGGTCATCGTCGTCCATTACTTCATCACCTTCAATGGAAATGTTGAGGGCCCTCGACTCCGTATCGAATCCCTTTGCTTTTGCCACACATTCCCCATTCTCCTTTACAATTTTCATTCTTTTAAGGGTGCTAATATTGATAGTGTCTGTGGGTTTTTTACTAATAATAACTTCATCACGCATATGAATTTCAAAAGTGTTGAAAGATTTTGGTGAAGCATCCCATAAGGTAATCCCGTGATCTTATTGGCATGATGAAGAGAAAATCAATCTCTCACCGACTAGGAATGAATAAAAAGAAAGAGGTCAAAAAGAGTTACCTCGTCAAGGTGACTTTTCCTAGGAACAATTATGTGTGCCATGATGATATGCAAAACTTTACAAGATAGAGAAAGTTGATTTGAACTAAGTTTTACGGCATTTTGAAATGTTTTGCTGGTGATTTGACTACATGCCTTGATAGGATTATATCCTTCAAAATGAGGAGCAATTTTATGACAATAGACACGATTTTCACAATCCTCAAGTTCAAGAAGTGACCTAATGAGAGTTCTAGTAATTTTGATTCGTTTTTCCATAAGAGTACAAGTGATACCCATCCCCGGAGTGTATATCATATTTTTGTAAAAACTTCTCATAAGGTTTGGGTAGGCTTTTTCATCTAAGGTAACGATTGACAACCAACCCATAAAAATAAAAAATTCTTTAATACGAAATGAAGGAGCATTGTAAGTAAACGAGGCTAAGTTGACACACTTTCCTAGGAGAATAGAGAATCTATCAATTCGATTTTCTGGCAATAAGGGTTCTTCTTCGGATTCCTGAGATGGTAGCCTTTCCCTCCTTGGTCTCTTGCTAGCCATTTTTACCTGAGGCATATTGACAATTGGTAGAGGAAGTCAGATTTTTAGCTTTTAGGGTTCGGATGATCGATTTAGAAAATAATTTTGATGATTCGATGGATGAAAATTAGGGATTCCACAAAATTATGAGTATGAGTGAGATGGATTTATGATTTTAAGTAAAAATCTTGAAGATATAGAAGTGATTTTGTAAATGTGGAAAGATTTTTAGAGAGAGTTGAGGAAGTGAAAGATGGGTAATGAACAAAATGAAGAATTTTGAACTTTAAATACAGATTTTTCGTCATATCGGTCGACCTACAGACAAAACGGTCGACCGAGTTATGCTACCTAATTGAAGCAATACTCTCTGCTTAATCAACGATCAAACGGTCGACCTATAAGAAACTAACAATCGACCAGTTTAAAAAACAGTCGTCTTAAATGACTTACTTGATTGGAAGTAGAACTCTCTGCTTAATCGGACAAGTAAATGATCGACCCAAAGGTCATCCGGAAAATCCTTGAAGGTTGTTCATTTTAGATATCGGTCGACCTACTTGTCAGGTTGGATAGTGCAGATTTCGAAGTCAACAAATATAATATTGCAACACGAAACATTATTATTGCAACATGACTAATTTATAGTTGTTGCAACGGATTTACAGCACAATTTTATTTCATCAAATACTTTTTCTTATTTTGAAATTCATTGCATCAAATAATTAATTAGAACTTGTTAAAATAAACGAAATTTGATGGTCATGCAATTTTTTGCAACATAAAACTTAACCTTTGACTTCGTATTATTTTGCAAAACTTAAAAGATCATTGGTGGGCTTTACTTAATATAATTACCATCTACAAATTCCTCGACCAACCACCTCCCCAATTTTATAAAATTGACTTAAACAAGTACAAAATACCTCGAAAGACAAAATATAATTTCATATTTTAAAACTTAAATATTATGATGTGTACAGTGCAACTTTAAACATTATCAATCGATTTTCTTATTAATACGATCATCTCAATCTCAAAATCATCCAGGTTCATTTTAATCTCAAAATCAGTTTTTATCTGAATCTCAAATTTAGAACCATTTACCCAGCTGAATCTTAAATTTAAGGTCATTAGTCATGTCATACCAAAATTAAAATATGAAATAAACTTTAAAAAGTTCATAAATATATCTTACCATAATTTTTTGTTGATTTGCACGACTTGTAAAATATTAATATGAAGAACAACCTTCAATCTTAAACATTTGATTGAACTTGATGCAATCACTCTTTTTTGTAAAATAATAATTTTTCTTCTGAGTTTTCTAAAATTTCTTGATTTAAGATTTTAGAGAGAACATTTTTTAATATTAACAAGAAGAAAAATAAAATATAAGAGTGCAAAGGGGAATGGGGTAGAAATTTAAAGGATGGCTAAAGAAAGGTTTTCAAACTCTCCCAAAATTTAACATGAAATAAATATAAAAATTATGGCATTTTAGTGGTCTTAAATCCCTTTTTAATTCAGCCGAATAATGGTAAAAAATAAGCTGTCCAAATAGTCCTTAACACTGTCTCAAAAATGTAGAATAAGTTACACACTGACGGACATAGGCATATTTCTTGTGGGGTCAAAAGTTAAGTTTCAAAAATTTTATATAACAACATAACATAAAAAAAAAATAATTTAAAATAAAAAAAAACAAAAACAAAAAAATATGTGGGGGCCACTGCCCCACTAAAACTCAAGTGGCTCAATCACAATGGTTGCTATCACATAGTTCATCGGGGGCTCAAAACCTACTGTTTGATGGCACCGCGATCTTCACATGTAGCCAACCCCCATTTGCTCAACAGTTTAGTGTTTAAGGCACGATTAACTCAATATAAAATGGACAGAATATAGAACACAAGATATACGAAAAAAATCCAACATTTATTCTTCTCGTGCCATTTGTACATTCCGTTCGCCTCATGGAGAATTCCGTTTGGCCTAAGTAATGTTTAGCTGTAGAAAGTGATGGATGTGAAATCGTTTAATAAGTTGGGCAAATATTGGGTAACTTTTTAAAATTTAGTAATTAAGTGATAACCTAAAAAAATTTCATGGCCATTCTTTAATTTAACCCACGCATATCGAACTTGGTCAACTTTAAACCTTTAGGGCCTGGGAGGTTTTTTTTTTTTTTTTTTTTTTTTTTACCAGTTTTGACCGATTTTGGGTGGTACCGTTTATGAAAGTTTGAGAAAATTGGTATTTATTAGTTTTTTTGGAACACTGGTCAAAACTGCCCAAAAACTGGTGTACTGTAATTTGAAGCATATTTCCTACTCCAAATCAGTGGTTTTTAGTCGTTCTTCAAATTTTCTTCCAATTTTGCCATATTTTAAACAATTATTTTCAAAATTACCCAAAACTTAATATTTGTAAAAATAAAAGAACATATACAAAAGAAAAAAAAACACATGCAAAAATGTGAATTTATGGTATGTTTGATTGCAATACATTTTTCATGGAAAAAACCTTTTTCCACATATTTTCTAACTAACTGCGTTTGATAGCCACATTTTTCTATAGAAAAAGTATTTTTCCACTTATTTTCCAACTACGCATTTGATTGATTTGTATTTGTTCCATGTAAAACGCTTTCTCATTTACTTCAAAAATGCAACATTTTCTTTGAAAACATTGAAAATGTTTTCTTCGAGGGGGAAGATGTTTTATTGTTTAGGAAAAATTTGCCATCATTTTCCTTGAAATAAGTTCTTGACAATTCAATTCTCTAGAAAACGCTTTCTTTCCATCCAAATTCAATGCTTTCAATCAAACGCACCCTTAATTTTATATTTTCAATGATTGGTGGATATATAAAATTTTAAAAATTTCATTTAATTTTTTTTTTATATATATGGACATATAAGTTATTTGATGAGTTAAATGTGTTAATAATCACTGAACTTTTAGTCGCGTCTTCGATCACTCATTGAACTTTCAAATGTTGCTATTGAACTTTGAAAAGTTACACTCCGTTAATCACTCCTCACAATTCCGCAACTACCAATTGACAGAAATATATACATGGTTGATGGAATACCCTACAAACTAGCCTAATCGAGAACCACCATTCTGTTTAGAAATCAATAATGTCGCACGTGAAGGTTCTATCAATTAGCTTCTTTTTTTTTTCCTTAATTATGTAACCAAAAATCTATTTGTATGGAGTTCTTATAAGAAACCTAACCCTAAATGTGAAAAGTACATATTTTTTATTTTGTTATGATGAATTTAATGTTGCATGCCATATGTTAGAACTTGTGTATTTCACATAAAAAAAATGTGTTTTGACCATATTGGATATCTTTTAGCAACTAATTGTGGCTGACAGAAATACATGGTCAAAATATATTTTTTATTTAACGTGAAATACATGTTCTAACATATGGCATGCAACATGAAATTCATCATAAAAAAAAAAAAATGTACTTTTCACGCTTAGGATTAGGTTTTCCAAATAAAAACTTCATACATATAGATTTTTGGGGTAATTGAATTGAAGTTGGGGTAATTGAACTGAAGGAATTTCAATATAGGAAAAATTATACGTTTCTCATGTATAAATCGTATTTTAAAAAAGCGATTCGATAACATGGTTTTAATTGGTTGGTAGAATTATCCTCAAATGTGTGCCACATAGGTGTTTTGTCACCACGCGCAAGGCGTGTCTTAGTATATTGGTAGTTATGAAATCATGAGGAATGATTAATGAATCGTTTCTTTTCTAAAGTTTAGTGAGCACGCAACAACATTTGAAAGTTTAGTGAGTGATCGAAGATGCGAATAAAAGTTCAGTAAGTGATCGAAGACGCGAATAAAAGTTCAATGATTATTGAAACATTTAATTATTGCCAGAAGACGCGAATAAAAGTTCAATGATTATTGAAGCATTTAATTATTGCCACGTGGGTATTCTGTCAGCCACGTGTATATCTCCGTCAATTGATAGTTACGGAATTGTGAGAAGTGATTAACGGAGCATAATTTTTCAAAGTTTAATGAGTAGATCGAAGACGCGACTAAAAATTCAGTAATGATTGAAACATTTAACTCTAATTTGATTTTCTTAAAATTTTTTAGAATTTGTTAAATAATAAACTCCTAAACATGAGTTGAATTGTTTAAAAAACTGCTACTAAAAATCACTAAAAATCACCCAACTCAATAAATACTCAAAATCAATATTTTAAAAACATTTATAACCGTTACTCACAAATGCTTAAACAAGCAAGGAGAGCTCCAAATTTTAAGAAATTTCATTTAAAAAAAGGGCATTGTGGATCAATTGCCTAATTGTGGCCACTCAAGCACATTATCCATACCAAAATGAGTCCAAAGAAAATACAATCCATATGAAGATAGAATTATAAAGTTAGAACTGTTTCTAGTAGGGATCCAAAAAGATAGCTATGGCAGTTTCATCGCTCTCATTGAGCTTCGTCTCCACAGCCTTAACGAACAGGGTCAGTTTAACTTACTTCAATTTATAATAAATTCTATATTTCTCATTTATCCTGCGTTTATAATTTCAGTCATTCAATCTTTTCTTCAGCTATACGTGCGTGATTCAACAAGCGCCGCATTTTCTTCACGGCGTATTATTACTTGCTCAAGAAGCACATCTTTTGATGAAGCAGAAAGTAAAAATTCCCATCCTTTTTTCTTCTGTTTATAACCGTATTTTTTTTCCCTATTGGGAAGGTGGGTTAAAAATAAATGAGTAGTTCCTGGGGGAAAAATCATCACATTTTCCATCAAATTCTCGTAGTTATCTTGGCAAAACGATTTTTTTAAAGGTATATTTATCTGTGTGGATTTTGTATTTGGAACATTATTTAGTGACAGCCAAAATAAAGAAATAATCGATGGCCTGTGAAGTGCTGCATCAGTGATTCATTTTACTGGGGTGCGGATTGCGGATTAACCACATTCATATATGAACATATATTTATGCTTTGTTTGTGGCTTTGAAGACCATCCACCTAGACTATGATTGGCTTTGTTTGTCACACATAGAATAGGAATAGGAATTGG
Source organism: Forsythia suspensa (assembly GCA_023638005.1). Lineage (NCBI taxonomy): Eukaryota > Viridiplantae > Streptophyta > Magnoliopsida > Lamiales > Oleaceae > Forsythia > Forsythia suspensa. The sequence goes on from CM042674.1 coordinate 34,964,517, forward strand.
ATTTGTTTATCGTATTATAGGAGTTGGTTTGTTCATCCCCCATGCGAAGAGGAATTATCCCATGTCTTTGATCTTGCAGCTCCTTTGTAATTTGGTTCTTCTCCAGTTTCTGAGATAATCATGAACCATAATTCATGTGGTGAGACTTTGAATCTTGGTAGTCTCACTAGTTACATTTTTGTGGAGATTTCACTTATACTTTTGTATTATCCCCTAGTATATATTTTGTAGGGGATACAGTTTGGTATGTTCCCATTTCTTTAGTGAAGTTCTTCTTGTCTCCATCTGCGCTTGTAGGCCTAATTGCCGAAGCATGTAAATTCTTTGTGTTTGTTCTCTCTCTCTCTCTCTCTCTCTCTAATTTTCTCTATAACAGCTGGATTAACTGTTTCAGGAAAATGTAAAAGGAGGACACTTGCATTTGGAATAGGAGCCCTGTCGTTGAATTTGTTCCCAGCATGTCCGCTTTTGGCAGAAGGTATCACGGTTGGTAGCAATTTCTCACTTTTTAATGGAGGTGTAGGCAGTTACTCTACCAATAATTATGTTGGTGCAATTTTGTGCTTTTCATTTATAACACTATAAATAGTCATTTTCTTTGAAATTTATAGATATGAAGTTAATACAATTTTCTTATTCCTTTCGATATGTCCTATTTATCTTTAGTTTATAGATCAATGATGATCATGGCCGATGTTCTTGGAAAATCGTTGAACTTACATTCCATCCTACAAGAAATTGAATGTATCCTGTGTTTTTGCATATTTTATCCTTATGTGTCTTCAAAATTCATCAAAATGGATTTGTTTGTTTACTCTTATGTTCACGAAGAGACCAATATGGTGATAGATTTCATGTTATTCATTTCTTACTTATTTGTTCAATTTACTCAACTATACAACTCTGCTTGCAGGAATACCGGAGAACTATGAAGCCTTTGTTGACAAAATGGATGGCTATTCATACTATTATCCCTCAGATTGGAGAGTAAGTTCTCATAAAATGAGCTGGGATGCAAACTTTTCTAATATTTTTAAACTCTACTGTTTTTCGTACAGGAATTTGACTTCAGAGGTCATGATTCTGCTTTCAAGGATAGTTATCTCCAACTGCAAAATGTTAGATTGAGTTTTAAACCAACAGATAAAACAGATATCCATGATTTGGGTCCAATGGAAGAGGTAAATACTATCATTTTCTATATATATATATTTCAAAGACTATTTTAAGGGTTTCCTAATAACATTTATTTGCTTGAAGGTTGTTTCAAATCTTGTTAGAAATGTTTACTCAGCACCAACTCAAGTAGAAAAAATAGTGGATATGCAAGAGGTATGTTGCCTCTCCATTCTCAACTATCAGATAGACCACTCTCTCTATCAGTTTTCTTTTTAACTTCTGTTACACTATTCATGAGTAACTTAGTAACATGAGGCTCCAAAATTGTTCTTTTTCATCTTCAAGAAAGTTTATATTCTAGGTTGAGATGGACTTTGTGGAGCCTAGTTATATTATACACTTTCTCCTCGACTGCAGATCGACCTAATATTCCTATTATAGGTTGTGTTGGACTGCGTGGTACTTTTCTATTATAGGGGTATAATGAGCATTCCATACACAGCATAATGTTCGTACTAAATAAAGTGTTTCCTTAGGGGCCCTTTTTTTGGGTTAGAGAGGTGCAAGAAAATCTTGGATTCTTCTTTTTTGTTATAGAGAAAACATGCAGTGGCAAAAAGACGTAACACACGGAGGGTGAACCATTATAAATCTGTCGTGCTTTGCTTGTTTTTGTATTTGTATCTGTTTATTATTGCTCTTCTGCATAGATGTTATGGCTTAATCCTTGACATGTTTACTCTATCATGTTAATATATTGTCATTATTATCTATATTAAGTTCATCCAGCTCAGTCTTTAAAATGCAGAGAACGGTTGATGGTAGAACCTATTGCACCTTTGAATACATACTTACATCTCCAAATTTTTCTCGAGCAGCTTTCGCAACAATAGCAATTGGGAATGGTATGATACTGGTGCCATCACAAAGTTCCAAACTAATTTTAGATCATGCCACTTTCGTGCACTTCAAAACCAACGTCTTCCCAGAAATTTTTGATTTGGATAACTTAACGCCTTACTTGTGTATTTAAAAGGAGGATTTTGTTCAATAATTGCAGTAGTATAATTCCAAAATGACTTGTTCTTATCACCTAGAAACTGGTATAGCTCAAAGTTTTGACTTCGGATCTGAATTTGATTAACTGCTTTGTTTTATTAAGCTCTATTTCAGTTTCATTCACAACTAAGGTTTGGCTAGATATCACATTGGAATCCTGCTTAGGGTCAGAGTTCCTCAGTTTTTGGCTCGATCTCTTAAGCTCAGCATTAGGTACACACTAACGTTCATACCAAAAACCCATCAAATGGACTGCAAAAGTGTTAACTGCAGCTGAACTAATCTAGTACTTGGAGTGAACCCAATGCAAGTGAAATTATTCTATTAGGAGTGATAGTGTATAAGCATGAGCCAAAAAGCATGATTGGCTAAGCTTAAAAAAAAAAGTGAACTTCTTCTTCTTTTTCTTTTTTGTTCATGTGAGAGCATGTTTTTCTGTGGTCATATTTACTGAATATTCAAAAAAAAAAAAAAAAAAAAAATTGTAACTTTCGAAAAAATCGAAAATATGTTCGACAGAAAAAATTAAAAGTAACTTATAAGACTAGTCAAGCATGCTCTAAGAACTCCTTGAGTAGAATCTACAATTTCAGAGAACATCAAATTTGATTCATGAACTATGCTCAGAGCTATCTTCTGTTTACATCCTTGTACAAACTTGGAATTAATTCCACAATTATAATGGTACAGGAAGATACTATACTTTGATCGTTGGAGCAAATGAAAGACGGTGGAGAAGAGTTCGGAACAAACTTAAAGTGGTGGCTGATTCTTTCAAGGTGCTGGACATTTAAATCTCTGCAATGGAGCAAAAAATGGCAACTCATAAAGTTTGGCCCAGCTTATTACCTTTGATCCTACGTGACCAGAGAATACACTATGTTTTCCACTTCCCGGGGTCGAAAGTGCTATTTCCAGTAATTAGAGAAGCAGAGGTTTATTCTTCAAGTATGCACGCGGATTGCTTGGCAAAAGACAGGCCATTATGCTGCAGTAAAACCCACTGTACACATATTGTCATCAAACAGATGTACACAAAAAAATTATTATCAACATATTCACAAAACGAGTATAATCTCTCTATCCAGGTAATTTGATTCTTCTCTTCAGTCTAATTTTCGTGGCAAGCTTACCAAATTTCTGGAATCCACTAATGATGATTTAGTTATCTTTATGTTGGGGTAAGGTTGATAGCGTGTCGTGCTTAACTTGTGACACTTTGAAGTTCAAGTTAATAATTTACACCATCGTGGTTGTATTTGGTGTGCAATTTACAAACAAATTGTATGCCAGTGTTCTCTACTATTTTTTTGTGTACTCGAGATACGACTATTTACAAGCTTCAGAAATTGCTTATATGTTGGAAATTTCTGAGGAATATATATTATATTGTTTTAGTATCTGTCACGACATTACTACTTTTTCAATTCATGTGTGCTCTCCAAAATATCAACTTTTGGGACAGCTGGTTATGTTAACTTGGTCAAATAATTTCGTTTGATGAAGTTTGCGAGAAGTATCTTGATGGACGTTTAGGGTTGAGTTTAATAATATTACATTGTTAAATAATACATAGAAAATTATTACAATTCATTTTTGAATGTGAAATACAACAAGAAGAAGACCACTATTGTTGTTCATTTGTCTTGCACCTCGTTTGAAGTTGTGGATTCAAATTATGTCACTAAGAACACCGCCATTCAATATGAGAGAATGGCAACCTGATTTCACCAAGAAATCCACCGGAGGTGACCAAGAATTTTAACTACTTAATCCAAACCTATCTTGAAAGGAGTCCCAAATCCTTTCACCAAAAAGAGAATATTTTTCTTATTTAAAGTTTTGTGTTTAAACACAAGACAAAATCGAGATCATCTAATAAATCCAATGGTCTATATTAATCCAAACGAATACAATCTTTGACAAACTACTTTGTCCAATATGATTGTGTCATGTGGATTAGTGAACCACTTTCACAATATTCACCTTGGATCACAAATCAACTACCAAGTCCCGTGGTTAGATGTGCTATCCTTTTGAGGTCTTTTTCTATCATCATAGTCTACTTCAGCCCGGTACCTATTTTACCAATCCTCCGCAGTAGTAAGTGTCTGTCACACCATTTGATCCTTGTCAATATTCAAAATTGATAACTATTTATTAAACTTACCAGACGCAAGTACTTTGGTCCCAAGCATCTGTAGAGCTATCATTAGTTGCAGTTTTAAGCAGTTTAAATTCACCAAAAACTAACTTCTCGCTAATGAAATTGTACTTAGTAAAGATCATGACATTTTGACTAGTTCTTTCATGATAAACATGATTTTTACACGATATTAAAACACTTTGACTATTAGTAAATTATGACATTTTCATTCAAGAAGTTTAATTCACATAAGAGATATTTCAGCTACATGCATTCTTTTAAAGTTAGTTAGTGCAACATATTCTGCTTCAGTGTTGGAGATTTTAACTAAAGGTTGTAACTGATATTTTCAAGTGATATAATTATCACCTAACATGAAGTATGAAGTGGTAGATCTCCTCTGATCTTTGTCCTCTGCAAAATCTAAATCTACATAACCCTTAAGCTTAAACTTATCACTTCTCTTTTCGAACACTAACCCTTTTTAATTGTCCCAGCTAAGTATCTCAACAGCCATTTAAGAGCAATCAAATGAAGTTTACTTGGGTATATAAACATACTCAAGAAACTAATTGCATAAGTTAAGTCAAGTCTAGTGGTAATAATTGAATACATCACATAACCAATGGCATTAGTATATAGAACATTACTTATTTCATGCTTTTCTTCTTTAGTATTAGGGCATTGAGTAGATGAAAAAAATCATGTGTGTAGCTAATGGTACATTGACAGACTTACTAAATTTCATACCTAATTTGGTTATTACTTTTTTAAGCCATATTTCTTTTTAATAACCATACCACGAGTTTTTTTTGCACATCCTAAGTCTTTTATCTCAAATTCAAATTTCAAAAAATTTCATTTGTATGATTTCAGTTTTACTACTACTAGTAAGCAACATGTCATCAACATATAACAAGTATATTTCATAGTCTATCTTAGTGTTAGTGTAAAACAAGCATGTATCCCTTTCACTCATTTTGAAACCAATTTTAAGCACATAAGCATAAAATCTTTTATACCATTGCCAATGACTCTGCTTAAAACCATACAATGATTTGTTAAGCAAGCACACAAGTTTAAACTTTCCTTACACCTCAAAGCCTTGAGGTTGAGACGTGCAAATGATCTCATCTAACTCCACATGAAGAAAAAAACAGTTTTAATATCTAGTTGCTTTAATTTTCAATTAATTTGGACAATTGTTAGCGATTTTTATGTTTAATATTCTACAAGTGTACGGATCGCACAAGTAATATAATGGATGTGGAGTTTAAGTATTGCATCTATTTAGATAGTTCAATTGCAATTATAGTAACCTTAACCGAATCTGTTAACTTTGGAGATTTGGAGTCTTAAACTAACTAAAATATAAATCTACTTATAGTTGTTAATTCTTCTATCTTGATTCTTGATTTTAACAAAGTACATCAATTATAACGATCAATATCCCTAAATTGTTTAACAGTTTCTCTCGAATAAAATCAAATATATTCATATGTATGACCCGACTATATCTCTATGACGAATACGAATACAAAAGAATGCATTAAGTTTCTACGGCTAATTAAAGATTACATAAAGCATAGCGGTATATTTCTATCCCTATCGGACTTTAAGATAATTAAAATAATGTCTAGCATGTTTTCGATCTCTCGATAGCAAAACAAACCACAAGAATTATACAATTACTATGTACATAATTGTAGATAAAAAAATTAAAATTAATTATTCAAAACTATATTGAAGTAAATCGTCAAAAATCAAGTTTCTAAATAGAAGAATTTAATCTACAAGCTTCATCGTAATCTTAGTACAAAATAGTATAGCCTAGCATACTAAAATAAGAAAATAAAGAGAAAAATAAAACATAGAATCCATCACCCGGATATGGCGAAAACTCAAAAGATAAAATCTTGAACTTGATCTTCGTTTAATTCTTGAAAGGATGAATCTTGATCTTCGTTTATTAATTCGTCTCTTGTTTTTCTTTCAAAACTCGCTTATCTAATTATGAGTTAATAACTCATATTTATATTTTTCTAATAGTGCCCAAAAGGATCCCAACATATCATATAAAATCGTAGGCCAAAAAATTTCCTAGTTGGATTAAAACACAAAAAAGGAAACAAAAATCCGCGGTTGACTTTTTACATCAGGCGTGCAAACCTAGTAAAGTGATCGTCCGTGCATGTTGATTTGGCTTTTGCGGGTGATTTTAGGTGTTGGGCGATCTCCTAGCTTTAGCTTTTTGGTCGGTCATGTGCGGATGTTTTTCAAACGGTCATAACTTCTTCTAGAAAACTCTAAATTGAGATCCGTAAAAGGTGTTGGACTCATAATTCAATTATATTTCCAATGGTATATCATTTGCCTTGTGGAGATTTTAATACCAAAATTTGTGCTCAAATTTTCTCACATGCTTTGGTAGGTAGTTTCTCAATTCGGTTCTTTGGCTTTCAAGTGTTTGATCATTTGCTTCAATTCTTCATTGTTACTCCAACACACTTTAAACTTATTGATTTTATTTTATTCCTTATCCTCCAATGTTTGGCTCTTGATATTCACTTCAAAAAATTCAACTTGTTCTCATTTACTCGTCGATTTCACTAAATTGTTGCTCTTTCCGTCCATTCTTCTCTAATTATTTATAAACAAGTTGAAAACTGAAATATAAAGGAAAATACAATAAATTAAGTAGAAAATTAATAAAGTAATGAAATAAAAACTTATTTTAAAAGCTTGAATAAGTGTACAAAATGTACTTATCAAACACTCCCAAACTAAACATTTGTTAGTGCTTGAACAAAAACAAAACAAAAATATAAATTCAAACTAAGCTAAGAAAATTACCAGAAACATAGTTAATGTTAAATTTCTTACCAAATGCCTCATGTTCGAATATAAAGCAACACTTTTAGAAATATATTAAACAACACGACAAATAAATTTTTACTTATTCGATACTCAACCTTTTGCGAGTGTGTGAATAGCCAGATATTGAACTTATACCTATCTTAGACCACGACCAATATTGTGTTGTTGATATTTTTATAATCTCGAACCCTTTGTAGTCATTTATTCCTTACACTTCTCGTAAAATATCACACTTCTAATGCTTTTTTCTCCAATCCCGAGGTGGGTGGTCTAGCAAATTTGGTTCCTATTTATTCATACAATGCTTTTTCAAATTAAGTGGTAAAAATTAGAAACTTGTATTTCTAGAACCAGGATGGTGAGTGATTTTTAAATTCTCATCTTCAGTCTTTGAGGTCATAACCTAGCAGTCCTTACCAAGTACTTCTAATTCTTTTTATTTATTTAACTAATATACCCAGTTTTACATCTTGTGTGCAATACTTCTCTCCCATAAACTTTCTATGTGACCTATGTAACGAGCTTTAAGCTGATAACTCCCAAGTCAGATGACAATAGAACACCAAGTTTTAAAATACCCTAACAGACTTAATTGCTCGAGTCTCACAGGCTATAAAAGAAGAGAATATGTAAAATAATAATTTTTATTTTTATAATTAATTAGTGACCTATGTAGCGAGTTTTGAGCCGATGACTTCCAAGTCAGTTGACCATATGACACCAAGTTTTAAAATACCCTAATAGGCTTAATTGCTCGAGTCAGACATTTTATTTTATTTTTATTAGCAGTAAGTAGTGCCCAGTTTAGATTCTTTGACTACAACCTATTCGACCAAAGATAAAACCTAGACGATCCAAACCATCAAAATTCTATGAACATAAGCACTAACTTTAATACCTCTAAAGCTGTTCTCAAACAATTTGGTTACTGGTCTAAGGATTTGGGAACAAAATTTTTCACAATAGTTCTAAGTCAACAATATCAACCCATATACTCAAGTCATGTTTCCATATAAATAATAAATCAATAGTGGCTACGTGCTTCATTAATCTAGTCTAATATGGATAAGTATTCAAGTAAAAACACATTTTAAGTGTTGTCCAATATTCTAACTAAAAATATACTTAAATTCAAACAAATACAACCATCTCTGGCGGCAAGCCTTTCAACAATAACCGGACAAATAATTTTTTTTATACAAACTCAAATAATAAGCAAACTCAAAATTCATCAATTAAGTATCCTGATACTTAACCCACTCCAAACTAAAACATTACATTGTCTCAAATGCAATAGTAAAATAGAGCAAAAATAAAAGAGGGAAGATATTAGTTACTTATCGGAGGTAGATGTGGAGAAGATGGTCTAGGTTGATCAAACGGACTAACTGAAGTGGACTGAAGTGGGATGGGACTCATGCACCTTGCAAAGTGGAGCATCCTGTAGTTGACACGGTGAAGCTTTACAAAAGTAATAAACAATATATGAAGAAAACTAATGCATTATTTAATCTAAATTAATAAATAAGGATATAAAAATAGGTTGCCTCCCATTAAGCGCTTATTTATAATCATTAGCTTGACTTATTGTCTGGTTACTCAAGTATAAGAGAAAGGGATCTCGAGATTATCGAAGTTGTCACTCTCCAATATTCTCTGGATTTTCTTCTCCATACTTTTTGGCTTGTCCTTCATTTTCATTTATGACTCCAACATGTGCCTTAAGGATAACTTCTTGACTTCAACCATATGTTCACCAATGTCGACTTCTTGCATCCGAACAATGCATTTACATTTGTCTTTCACATTGTATTGTTGGCTTCGTCTCCCAAAACTTTTTAAAGAAGTTGTTTTGAATTTCGCAAGGTCTTAACACGATATCCTATCCAATAAGAAAGAGGTGGTGGTGCCACATCTCTATCCAACATATAAAATACCTTCATTTCATCTTTGAACCCTCAATGTCAATACACTTAGTGAAACATCAATGAGAGCATCCGAAGTAGCTAAGAAGGGCCGGCCCAAGATAATAGGGATTTTTGCATCCTCGGGTATATTAAGAACAATGAAGTCAATGGAAAATAATAACTTCTCCACTTTCATCACCACATCTTTCATCATTCCAAATGGCTTTTTAATAGATCGATCAGCCAACTGAAGATTGAATTTTGCAGGTTTAACTTCACCAAGTCCTAATCGCCTAAAAATAGAAAGAGACATTAAATTGATACTTGCAACAAGTTCACACAATACCTTGTCAATCATGAGATTATCGATGGTAATTGGAATTGTGAAGCTGCCTGGATCATTTCTTTTTTCGGGTAGTTGCTTATCCATTATAGCACTTACTTTTCCTGTAAGTTTTACTGTATTCCTTCTACCAACTTTTTCTTATTTGAAAGTAGTTGTCTCATATATTTGGCGTAGTTGGGCATTTGAGTTAGGACCTCCACAAAGGTATGTTAATATGCAGCTTCCTTAGATGATCTAAAAATTCTGCACATTGCTTATCCTGCTTCTTCTTCTGTGGATTTAACCTCTGTTGAAAAGAGATGTGGGATGTTCATATGGTTTGATAGGAACAGTTGTCTTAACTTGTGGTGTACCGAACTCTCTTTAATACTTACTATCTGCTCAGTTTGTTCCACGTGTTTCTCATCAGTGGACGATACCTTTTTTTTATTTGCAACTGGTCTCTTTACATGGATTTCTAGTAATTGAACCCTACTTTTGGTAGTTATTGCATGTACTTGCTCTATGGGATTGACATCGGTGTTGCTTGGCAAGGTACCCTGTGGTCAACTCGACATAGCAACTGCTATTTGACCCATCCGTGTTTCCAAATTTTTTATTGATGCATCTTGATTTTGAAGAGTGGTCTCTATTTCATTCATGTACTGTTCGATTTTCTATATGAATTCACTACACATGTCTTCTAGTGAAACTCTCTTTTCTGGCTGTTGAAACGAGAAACCTGTGGTTTATTGTTATTCTGATTATCCCTCTAAGGAAAAATTTGGATGATTACGCCAACCTGTATTAAATATATTGGAAAATAGATTATTTTGTGGGTATTGACCACCTTGAATATATTCGGCTTGCTCGGGTTGCTGTGATAGAATATGACATTCGATGTCTTTGTGATTTGTCTCACACTCTTCACAAGTTGATTTCTTCGTTTGCATCGCATAGACTGAATGTGACATGCTCTCCACTTTGTGTGCCAAAGAATCTATTTTTGTAGATAACACCGTGATAGTGTCTACTTCATGTATTCCTGCAGTTCTCCTGTGTATGACTCTGTCTGATGCCCACATGACAGTGGTAGTAGCTATTCTTTCATACAACTCTAAAGCTTCAGCAACAGTTTTGGTAGACACTCATCAAAAGATTCTGGTTCTGATTGTTGAAATATGGATATGTCATGCTTCAACTTGAAATCTTGACCGGTGGAAAGAATTTTGTGTAGAACTATTGGGCTAGATCATTCCAGGTGGTTATTCTGTCAATTGGTTGTAAGTCTAGCCACTCAAGAGTTCTGTTACGTAAAGTATGTGGAAACAAAGGCAGACAAATGGCGTCGTCTGAGATTCTTTGATATTTGAAATGTTGGCACATTTATAAGAATCGCGAGACATGTGTATGTGGATTTTCTTCAGCCCTGCTATAGAACTTATGTTCATTCTGAAATAGATGAATTACAAAGGTGGGTAAACAATGCTAGATTAGCTCTGGATGATCTGCGGAGTCAAAAAGTCTCCAACTAGCATATTGTCTTTATTATTTTCCCGTCTTACCTGAGCAATCTCGTTGTTATTGATTGCGTCTTGCTGTTTTAGTCTTTTTGGTGTGTTTTTCTTGCCTCTCTCTACCTACGATGAAAAGTGCGCTCGATCTCTAGATCAAATGGTATTAGAGACTCGTGTCTTACGCTTCGTATGCAAATGTCTGAAAAGAAACAATTCAAACACTAAAATAAACTAAAAATAATAATAATAATAAAACAATAAAGTTCGAATTAGTGATAAAATAATTGAAAAAGAACTAAAACTAGATCCCCGACAACGGTGTCAAAAACTTGTTAGTGATTTTTATGTTTAATATTCCACAGGTGTACGGATCGCTAATATAATGGATGTGGAGTCCAAGTATCGTACCCACATGGATTTAGATAGTTCAATTGCAATTATAGTAACCTTAACCGAATCTGTTAACTTTGGAGATTTGGTGTCTTAAACTAACTAAAATATAAACTAAGAATTAAATATTTATAATTCAAATAATTAAAAGATTAAATTTATGAAAAATTACTTTAACTTTGAAAAAGAAAAGTACTAGGATCTCAAATCCACATATAGTTGTTAATTCTTCTATCTTGATTCTTGATTTTGACAAAGCACATCAGTTATGATGATCAATATCTCTAAATTATTTAACAGTTTCTCTCGAATAAAATCAAACATATTCATATGTATAACTCGACTATATCTCCATGACGAATGCGAATACACAAGAATGCACTAAGTTTCTACGGATAATTAAAGATCACATAAAGCGTAGTGGTATATTTCTATCCCCTATCGGATTTTAAGATAATTAAAATAATGTCTAGCCTGTTTTTTATCTCTGATAGCAAAACAAACTACAAGAACCATACAATTACTACGTATATAATTGTAGATGAAAAGAAATCAAAATTAATTATTCAAAACTATATTGAAGTAAATCGTCGAAAATTAAGTTTCTATATAGAAGAATTTAAACTACAAGCTTCATCGTAATCCTAGCACAAAATAGTCTAGCCTAACATACTAAGAATAAGAAAATAAAGAGAAAAATAAAGCATAGAAGCCATCACCCGGATATGACGAAAACTCAAACGATAAACGATAAAATCTTGAACTTGATCTTCGTTTAATTCTTGAAATGATGAATCTTGATCTTCGTTTATTAATTCGTCTCTTGTTTTTCTTTCAAACCTTGGTTCTAAATCGACTCCCAAATTATGAGTTAATAACTCATATTTATAGTTATCTAATAGTGCCCGAAAGGATCCCAAAATATCATATAAATCGTGGGCCAAAAGATTTCCTAGTTGGATTAGAATACAAAAAGAAAAAAAAAATCCGTCGGTTGACTTTTACACTGGGAGATCGCCCAGTGCAAACTCGGGCGATCGCCCAGGCATGTTGATTCGGCTTTTGCTGGTGATTTTAGCTGTTGGGTGATCGTCCAGCTTTAGCTCTTTTGTCCCTGTGCGGATGTTATTCAAACGGCCATAACTTCTTGTAGAAAATTCCAAATTGAGATCCGTAAAAAGTGTTGGACTCTTAATTCAATTATATTTCCAATGGTATATAATTTACCTTGTGGAGATTTTAATACCAAAATTTGTGCTCGAATTTCCCCACATGCTTCAGTAGGTAGTTTCTCAATTCGATTTTTTGGCTTTTAGGTGTTTGATCATTTGCTTCAATTCTTCATTGTCACTCCAACACACTTTAAACTTATTGATTTTATCTTCTTCCTCAACTTTCAATGTTTTGTCCTTGATATTCACTTCAAAAAACTCAACTTCTTCTCATTTACTCGTCGATTTCACCAAATTGTTGCTCTTTCTGTCCATTATTCTCCAATTGTTTATAAACAGGTCTAAAACTAAATTAAAAAAAAAACAATAAATTAAGTAGAAAATTAATAAAGTAACGAAATAAAAATTTAGTTTAAAGGCCCGAATAAGTGCACAAAATGCACTTATCAAACAACTAAGGCCAACATTAACATGATAGTTTTATACTAAATCATTGGAGAAACGCCTTATTATAATCACTCTACACTCTCTGAGTAAATTGATAAGCTACCAACCTAGATTTGTATCTTAAAGGGCCATTAGATTCTAATCATTCCTTTAACTTGTAGATCTATTTACAATGGACTACCTTTTGATTCTTTGGTCTCTCAACTAACTTCCATGTATCATTCTTGCCCAAGGACGGGATCTCCTATCTAATAGCCTTCTTCAAATTCTTAGAATTTTAATAGTTAACGACTTCTTCATAATAAAAAGGTTCAACTGACTGCAAGGATTCATCTGAAACTAGGACAAACTCCATCAAATTTGAAGGAATGTACTTCAAATTTGGCATTACTTGTCTTTTCTCCCTATTTCTCACTAGTTGGTAATCTCTCAAATTAGTATCTTCAAGTTGTTCCTAATTAGGGTGAATAGTTTCAGGAATTTATAGTTCAATTCATTCTAAGACTTCTTCTTGTTCGGTCTTAACTTGAGGATCAATTTGTTCAGGTTCATTAACCTCTTGATTAGTATCTAATCTCTTCACTTCAATCTGAATCTTCTTCCTAGTAGAAGCTTGTCCTTCCTCATTCTGTTTAACCTAATTGTCTGGGGTTTTTAGGCTATGCATATCAAGCTCATTGAACTTCACATCTCTACTATTAATTACCTTAACACCCTTAACACCTAGAACCCATAATCTATATACCTCTTAAATCCATATGTGTTTCCTAACATGACACACTTAGTAGCCCAGGGTCCAACTTATCCTCAACCTGGTGCTCACGGTGTACGTGAGCAGTACACCCAAACACTATAATGTGAAAAATCTGGAGATATTCCAAACCACAACTCTTAGGAAGTTTTGAAGTTAACAGAACTAGAAGGCGGCCTATTTATCAAATAAGCCGTAGTACACAAGGCTTAAGCCTAGAAACCTTTAGACAACCTTAAACTAATCAACATACATCTGACTTTATTCATTAAAGTCCGATTCATCCTCTAGGCCACCCTATTTTATTGGGAGGTGTTTCTAATAGTCCTATGCCTCATGATACTAGGGATGGCAATGGGACGGGCTGGCCCTACCCCGTCCTGCGAAAATTTTGGCCCGCCTGATCCCGACGACTCGCAAATTTGCAGGATGGGACGGGGCGGGGCGGTCCTTTGACCCACCAACCGCCCCGGTTATTTTTTTTTTGTTAAACTGAAAAAAGAATAAAAAAAAGAAATACAAATTTTTTAAATATTTGTACCAAACAAAACAAAAAAATTATAAGATTTGGGTTCTAGTTTAGTGGTTAACGTTGGTAATTTATAAGTTTCGACCCGGATTCAATTATTTTTTAGTTCATTTTTAGTAAATATTATAATTTCTACTATATTTTATGATTTTTTTTTTTTAAAAATTTTAGGAGACGGGGGGGCTGCCCCGGACCCTCCATGAGGGTAGTGAAAATTTTGCCCCAAACCCGCCTCCATTATTACTCGTGGCGGGGGCGGGTTCGAGTCGGTGGATTTTTTTTTGCCATCCCTACATGATACTTCTTTATTTGCAAAAATTATCAAATTCAAAGTTGCAAAACTCTAGAACATTGTCCGTCCTAAGAGTTTTCACATTTTTTCTCATTTGATTTTCAACTAAGGTATGCCAAGATTTAAATTTGCTAAAAGTTTCAGATTTGGACTTCAATGAGGAAACCCGAATCTTTCTAAAGTAGTCATCAACAATAGATAGAAAAAACATGTTCCCACCATGTGTGGGGTGTTTTTAGACCTCATAAGTCATCACGAATGTAATCTAATGGCCTCTTAGTGTTGTGTTGACATATCTCAAATCTCTGTGTGACTTTCCTAGAACACATCTCACAAAAGCTCAAAAGTACAATAGTGTCTTCACCAAGTAAATCCTGATCAATCAGATATTTTAGCCCCTTGTTCCCAACATGTCCATCCTCCTATACCATAAATCTTATCTATCTTCATTGATTAAAACCAATCCTGAATATTTGGCATGCAAATCTTCACTTTGAAGGTAATATTATCGTGAGTACCACTTTAACATTATAAATTAAATGACAGCCACGAAAATAATAGGCAAGAGACCACATTTGTACCATTTATATAAATTTTCCAATAATTAAAAGATGCAAAACCATCCCCATAATTATATGTAAAGTACAAGACATACCAATCTAACTTTGGCATGCTTGGCTAATCTTATAAGTATACTGTTAAGCCCAATTTTAAATCTTTAATAATGTCAAGTATTATGTTTATGTTGGGGAACTCTTATGACCTGTTTGGCATAAGCTATATTTTATCAAAGTAATATTATTGGCAAATAAATTATAAATATTTACACGTATTAACAATATTATTTTGAACTAAAAGTTTATACAATCTATTAAAAGAGTATTAGCCTCAACATTCATAACCAAAAGTAATTAAATTTCTCTCTAGATAAGTAAAGATATAAGTTAAGAGATCAACAAATAATTATACACCTTCAATTTATTTAATTATTCTTTTATTTATGAGAGGATAAAATACTACATAGAAATTATTAATATGATGGAATAGATTCACAGTAGAGCCAAATAAATATGGCCAAAAAT
The DNA here is from genome assembly GCA_023638005.1 of Forsythia suspensa. NCBI lineage: Eukaryota > Viridiplantae > Streptophyta > Magnoliopsida > Lamiales > Oleaceae > Forsythia > Forsythia suspensa. Next base: position 34,980,130 of record CM042674.1, read on the forward strand.
TTAATACAGTTAAACTTGAATTATTTGTGAACCATTGAAAGTGTGTACATTGTTCAAATTCCATGAGTAGTGATTTATTAAATTAATAAGTGGGCAATCTCATTGGAATGTATGAAAAAAACACACACACACACACACACACAGCGTATACATCCACCCAAATATGCATATGTTCAATCACTACTATTTCCTATAAATCAATTCAAATGAACAAAGCCATTGAACAAAACTATTAAATAATTAAATATAATTTCAACAATAAACTAATATAAAATAGAGAACCTTTTTAAAAGTTCAACCAAGTTCGAGAGAACTTCGAGAATGAAATGAATGAAATGGTGACCCTTTTTTTTTATTCCATAAGACAAGTGCTTTTTAAAAAAAGGAGAATTTTTATTTCCAATTTTAGGATATTCATTTAAAAGTCAATTATGTAAATTATGTGAACATAATTGGTATCATCCACGTTTTTGAGGCCCCATTTCATGCTTTCTATAATATATTAATTTAAATATATTTTAATTCATGTGAAAGAAATGAATATGTTCAAGAGACATGTCTATGTTCATTAATCTATATAATATGGCATAGGCACATAATAATAATTAAAAAAATTATATACTTTAATTTAAGTTTAAATAAAATTATAAGTGTTGTAATTTAAATTAATAGGCATGTCGATCATCTAGGGCGTCCATGGAACATTCCACTGCAAAACCATGGTTAGTCACAAAAATGATAATTTATTAATTAAAGATTAAATATAATATTAGAACAAGTAAAAATCATGTAAGTGAATATGCGGCTTTACAATCAGACACACTCATAACATGTTGACCATCTAGGGCATCCCTAACAACAATATTTTAATCTTCATTATAAATTTATTTCTGTATTCTCTTAAGGTCATAGCAATTTTTTTGAAATACCTTAACTTCCCACAATGGTAACATTTCTTATTGTCTTTATCCTAGACTTAGATCTATCATTGGGTGTGTTTGATTGGCAAGGGTAGAAAAGAAAAAAAATTCCATGTAAGTTAGAAAATAAAAACCATCATACCCATAAGAAAATATTTTTCATGGAATTGGCCAAAAACAAGTTTAAAGTGGTTGTACCCTAGAATTCATTTTCCATTTCCACCTTTGTATCAAACAGCCAAAGTAGGAATTGTTTTCCTCGGATAATTGTTGTCTCTCATTTTATTTCTCTCTCTAACGAACAAACTCTCATCTCTAGTGTTTCCCTAGACTTTTTTTTTCTACCTCTAACTCATTTGACTTAAAGGCATCTATCACTAATACTTTCAAGACGAGAAATAAAAAATTCTATACCAAAAGCATATTAATCAGCATCGCCCGAAATGGACCCAACTAAGTATTTGTCAACACAATAGGTAGTCGGGTAATACCCGGTCCCTATGGCCCTACACCCCGCCATAAAGTCATAGAGAGGGTTTTCCCAACCCCGCCACATGACCGAGTAGGGAGGGTTTTCTCCCACCTGACCTAATGGCTGGGTAGGGAGGATTTTTCCTACTCCCACCACAAGGTCACATAAGAAGGGTTTTTCCCTACCAGGCCACAAGGTCGTAGGGATGGTTTCCACTACCCCCACCACATGGAGGATTTTTCCTACTTGACCACAAGATCGAGTATGGAGGATTTTTTCGTACTCGGCCACAAGGCCATGTAGGAAGGGTTTTCTCCTACCCTGCCATAAGGCCGAATATGGAGGGTTTTTCCTACCTGGCCACAAGATCGATGTAGGAAGGTTTTTCCTACTCGGCCACAATGCTGGGTAGGGATGGTTTTCCTTACCCAACCATCAATCGAGGCAACAAACTACTCAATAGAATAGGTATAAAAGACCCTCAATCGAGTAGGCAACAAAGTACATCCATCGAGTAGGTGTCAGCAACAAACCATTCAATTGAGTATATACAAAGACCCTCAATCGAAGCAACAAACCACTCAATCGAGTAAGTAGTAAAGACCCTCAATTTTAGACAATAAGCCACTCAATCGAGTAGGCACCATCAACAAATCACTCAACCGAGTAAGAGCAAAGACCCTCAATCGTGGCAACAAACCACTCAATAGAGTAGATAGCAAAGACCCCAATCGAGGCAATAAACCACTCAATCGAGTAGCGCAATCAATAAACCACTCAATAAAGTAGATAACAAGGACCTTCAATCGAGGCAATAAGTTACTCAATCGAAGAGACAGCGAAGTCCCTCAATTGAGGCAATAAACCACTCAATTGAGTCGATAAGAAATATCATCAATCGAGGCAACACCCGCCCACGAAATTTGAACTTGAACCTATACCACCCGTCGGCCCATCTGGGTCGAGTCCATGTAGGCTGAAGTTTGATTTGGTTCGACCTATATAAATACAAAATTAATTTTTTTTAAATTACCAAAAAAAATTGCTACCTTATTTTACTTAAAAAAAAATCACATTTATTATTTATAGCAAGAAATGTTTATATGGAATTTATATCTTATTTTACATTGAATTATTTTTAACTTTGTGAATATAAATACAACGCAAACAAATAACAACTAAATGTATCACTATAGTTAAATTACATCCCAACTAGGTTAGCACATACACAACTATTAATCATTTGCATATTTATAGTTTAAGTACATCCCAACTAGGTTGACACCTACCTAACTATATTCAATTGTTGAAAATTATATATTGTTTGCAAATCAATCTTCAGCAACTACTAGATTTTTAAAGTCTTCAGCAATATCGTCAGGAATTTTATCTTGCATCTTTCTATTTGCGAATAGCCAATCTTTCACGCATATGATAGCTTCCAAAATATCTTCTTTAAATCTTGATCTTCTTTCGTCCAATACCTTGTTATCTGCACAAAAAGTAGATTCGGATGCCACTATTGAGACTAGAATTATTAGTAGATCTCGTGCCATTTTTTATAATACTGGGTATGACTGCTCATTTAATTTCCACATCGTAAGATATCTAATTATCTACTTCATCTTCAGGTAATAAACTATAATGATCAAATTGATAATATCTTTCTAATTCGATAGATGTGGTGTTTGTGTATGCAGTTGATGAAGTACTAACAACATTATATTTCTTAGCTACCATGGAGAAAAAAGAAGATTTACCTTTAGAAATAGAGTTTGTAGAAGCAGAAAAATTTTCATTGTTACTGTATTTAATAAAATACTAGTTATACATTTCATTAATAAAATTTTTCAATTGTCGATTTGTGATATTTATGCTAAAAGCTAATGTTTCAGAAAGTGATTCTAAAGCACAATGAACTCTAAATAATTTAATGCGATGATCCATTACAATTGCCACTGAAAAAATTAATAGTATGTTTTCATAATATTTATGAAACTTTTCCTCCATTGACAAAATAATTTGAAAGAAAAATGTATCGTTTATAAAATTTAAAAATTGGCTAGCAATTTTTACCAATTATAAAAGTACAAGATTTGGGTAATACACTCCCGAACTAACTTTTGTTGCCTTATAGAAAGTGATGATATCCAATCCGATCTGTCACATCAGCTAAATAATTCTTCACTAGCTAAGCAACTTAAGGTCGACCTCATTCCAAGCATGTCCGTAACAGGTCGGATCTCATCCCTGGTGAAACCTAATCCAGGTCGAACCTCATCATTGGCGGGACTTGATACAGATCGGACCTAATCCCTGGTGGGACCTGATACAGGTCGGACCTCATTCCATTGCTGTTGAGATTACGTCATCAGTATGGCATGTCCTTTTATATGTCAGATGTCAGACCAACCATCACAATTAATACAAATGTCACTTCACATTCAATACCCAAAAAAAGAATATCTTGTAAGCATTTAATGCTCAACTTGGCATTAAATGCATGTAATCATCACATATCTTCCTATAAATAGAAGACATAAATGTCCAATAGGTCGGACATGAATTGCTAAAATAAAAGCATCCTCAGAAAGATTATGCAAACATGTATTCCACTATATATTCACGTATATATTACTTACTACGGTAATAGCCGACCTAAATATTTAACACCAAGTTGACTGGAATCAGTACTTATCATTTTCCAATGTCAACAGAAAGGTTTCAAAAATTTAATAACTTTAAATGAATGTTCCCAATCTGAATCATCTATATGAAATTGATTCTGCTTTGAATTAACGAATGCATTAATTGTATAGTCAACACACGATTTTAACTTAAGAAATGTTGAGTTTCATCCATTTGGAATATCATCAACAAATTTTCTTGTTCTCAATCCAAATTTTTGCAAATTCTTGTTGTCTAGAATCTAAAAAAGAAATATAATTAATAGCTTATCTAATTATACGTATTTGTGGGGTTATTAATTTTAAACCATCTTGTACAACTAAATTATATATATGACAAACGCATCGCACATGAAATAATTTAGAATCAAATAGGAATTTAACTATTCTAATTAAAAGCTCAACGCATGCAATATTCGGACTTGCATTATCAAAAGTAATAATAAATAATTTGTTTAACACACCAAACTCATTAAATACTTATAATAAATTTTCACACAAATTTACTCCATTATGTGGATATTCAAGTAAACGAAAAACAATTATTCTCTTGTGCACTAACCAATTACTATCAATAAAATATGTTTTAACACAAGCGTGCCCATTGTGATTGCGTCTAGACTAACAATTAGACGTGAAACACATAATTCCATCAATATTTGTAAGTTCATGTTATAATTTTTCATCCTTTGTATGAAATAATTTTAGACAATCAATTACACTTCTGTAAGAGGGTTGAACATACTTTTGCATGAACTCTTCAAAATACACATCTTCTACAAAAGTGAAGAGCATCTCATTTGCTGAAATAAATTCTGACATTAGCATTAGTAAATGAATTAATTTGAGATTGTCTCGAATCTAAATGTCATGTTTCATTTAGATGTTTGTCTTTGTATCTCCGTAGCGTGCCGGTGCCTTGACCACTTCTCCACACATAAGTATTTCTACAAATATTGCATACTGCTGTACCATTTTTTTTATTTACCATAAAAAATTGCCTCACCTCTTATATTTACTTTTTTTTCCTTGGATTTTTAGATAATCCAATATTTACAACATGATCATCTTCTAAATTTATTGGAGAACAACTATCATGTAAATTAATATTTTCAAAAGAAAAATCTTGGGATTCCATAACACAATAGTACAAACTTTAGAAAATAGAAATAGTTAATTAAGTAGTGAAAATATAGTAATTGAAAATTTGTAGTTATACTGTAGTAGAATGTGAAATAATGAATGTCTAACACTAAGAGCTTCAAAAATTTTCAAAATAATCTGATAATATGGCCAAATCACAGAGAGATGGGGAGAATGAGAGATGATATTTGTGTAATTTAAATTTGCTGTGTTTGTTCAAATTTATATATGACAAAAATTAAAACGTTTCACATACACTACACATAATCTTTCCACAAATTCAAAATTTTGTGCAAGTGTAATGGGACAACACACTTACACACAATTTATTTATTTATTACTTTTTAATTTTTTTTCCTCCTTTATTTGCTACATGTTGCAATGTGATAGCATCAGGGATGCAACAGTTCTTGCTGCTGTTGACTGAACATCGGCTTGTCACATTCACGTCAGAGAGCCGTTGAACGACTCTCTTTCATAAATTTTTGTTATTATTATTTTTATGTATTAAACGGGCTAGTGGTTGGTAGATGCTGAACCGCCCAACCTAGTAGTTTAGTGTCTAACGGCTCGTGAACCGCCTGCTTGGTTTACGGGCTGGCCCGTAGTTGTGGGCCTCTACGGGTAGGCCGATATGGGCCTGATCGGCCCGTCCGTCTTAACACTTCTACCCTAATCGAAGGAATGAGCCACTAAATTGAGTAGGTGCCAACAATAAGCCACTCCATCGAGTAGGTGCCAGCAATAAGCCACTAAGTAGGTGCCAGCAACAAACCACGCAATCGAGAAGGTAGCAAAGACCCTCAATCGAGGCAACAAACCACTCAATGGAGTTGGTAGAAAATACTATTAATCAAGGTAATAATCCACTCAATCAAGTAGGCACTAGCAATAAGCCACTCAATCAAGTATGCGCCAACAATAAACCACTCAAATGAGTAGGCGCCAGAAACAAACTACTTAAATCGAATAGGTGGCAAAGACCTTCAATCGAGGCAACAAACCACTTAACCGAGAAGTAAAAAACCTTACCTTACCAGGAAACTAAAAACTTACCATGTGGGTAGATAAAAAAAATGTATTTTAACGAATATTCAAGAAAACTACCTTAACCAAGCCAAAAAAAATATGTCATGGGAGAGGGAAAAAATTCTTGAGTTTTGTTGATGTTCATATGTTTTGCAAGTCGAATTCAAAATTCAAAACTAGGTTTACATCGTTGTCCTAGCTAATTGAAATTTAGCCAATCAATTTCAAAATAAAAACACAATATTTATAAGAAAGCCATGACCTAGATTGGGAAACTAGAAGGAAACGATGGATAACGGTGAATCTTCGATTGTTACTTTAATTCTTCAACTATCTTATTATTATTCTTCTTTGTTCTTAAAAAACCTGGGTTTTAATCTTTGTGTTTGAAAGTGATTATCTCCAATAAAGTTTGTTGGAAATGGTGTTTAAATCAAATTTAATAAGTTGGATTTGACCAACTTTGACCAAGTATTTGAGTGGGTCCCATTAACCAATTGAGGTGGGACCTTAATTTAGCACGATCTACTCGGAAGTAGATGTTCTTTGTACATTTGGTTGTGCAATACCATATTGGATTTGGGTCCCAATGGGTACCACAAGTCTTTGGAATGAGGAATACCTATTCTCTATGGGGTTCGGTCCAAAGACCACACGTGCGTGTCGCCTGCCCGCTAGCCAGCTGGGCCGGGCTCAGGGTATAAGGTCGTGGGTCGTGGTTCGTGGGATTGGCCCAATATAACTTTTTGGACAACAATTCAGACAATAACTGTCCAAAACTGATATTCCAAGTGTTATGTCTTTTGGCATTCTATAAATTAGTTCCCATAGATTTTGAATTTAATTCAATTCAAACTATCAAACATATCATTCTGCACCCTACATCCGTCCTTGCATAAAAGAGAGAGTACAAAACATCTTTTCAGTTCGCTGTTTCTCGAGGTTTGAAGTGCTACTACTGTGAGAATGGATCGTTGTATCTCGAAGACGTTTGCCATCCAACCGTGAGCATCTGTGCGGGATAATTTCGTCTTAAAAAAAAAGAGTTCACCGATTGCCTCAATTCACCATTTCGATCATTTTATTTTTCTACACTTTTTCAGTTTTCAAGTTAGTCATTACTATGCATTAATAAATAGGATATAAATTGCACCACTTATTAATTTATTCCACAAAGTCTATTCTTTGAAGTCCCAAGATGTCCAATATATAAAAGTGTGGTTGGAGTGTAAACATTCATGTAACAATTGGACCAAAAAGCCCTAGAAGAAACCTACCTAAACTAAACTTCACATCCCACTACAGCACTGCTCCTAGAGCATCAAAATCTATTGCTCGAGCAGTGACCAAATACGTTTTTTCTAGTGTTTTGTAGCTCGAGCGCCACCATATTCCTGCTTAAGCAAAGCACAAATCTTCTCAGTTTGCCAGTTCGAATGGAAATACATATAAATTTTTGTACATAACTTTGAATTGATATCCGTAAAATGCGTTGAACTCTAAATTTGATTATCCTTCCGAAGGTATATTGTTTGCCTAGTGAAGATATATTTATAAAACTTGGCATCAGTAACCCCCATGCTTTCCTGTGCGAGGGCTTGAGGGCTTGGATTCATCTTGGTGGATTCGTCCTCTTATTTTGCTCTTCGAGACTTTAAACTTCTTCTTCACTCTTGATCTTCACTTCGAACCGTCTATTTTATCCTTGTTTTTCTTGCCAATTTAGAAAAAAAGCTTTAGTTCGAATATTTCATCCTACAATCACTAAGATAAACTAAAATCAATAAGAATTGAATTCAAAACACTGGAAAAACAATAAAAAAGCCCATTTTAAAGAGCCAAGACTATCAAACACCTCCAAAATTGAACTTTTATTAGTATCAAACAAAATAATATAAAACTACAAGGAAGACAAAGAACACAAAAAAAAAAATATCATGCAACATGACATGACTTCTTACTATAAATACCTCAACAACGTATCCAAGCATTAAACTCAAGAACGACATTCAAATATTGCTATCACAAAAATAAACTTGGTCCATGTTTGACTCTTCATGTGTGTGCAAATAGCTAATTTCAAGTATTATTTGTCACTTGGGGCCTGTTTGGTATATGATCAATGGATAAAGATAAGAGATAAAATTTGTTTTATCTTGTTTGTGTGTAATTGATATCTAGATAAAAGTTATATGGATAAAAATTATTCGGATAACATGTTTATTATTATTTTGTTTGGTTCATCTAAGTATAAGAATAAAAAAATTACCTAAAAAAAATCAGCTTTTGATAAAAAAAAAATAAAGACAATTATACCATTACTCTTAACTAAATGAAAAAAGTAAATAAAAAACTAAACGAGAAAAAAAATGGATGGAGCGGCAGAGGGTGGTGGCAATGGCGAGCATTGGCAAGCGGCCTAGAAGGTGGTGGCGTAGGGCGGTGGCCGTGGCAGACGGACGGTGGCCAAAGGATGTTGGCGGAGGACGGTGGCAATGGTAGAAGGCGATGGTCGGAGGTGGTGGCAATAGGAATTGCAACGGGTCGAGGCGGCCATTACCATCCCCAACTCGTAGAAGATTTTTGGAATGTCGAGCGGGGATCGTGGCAGGGTGATGATTAAAAAATCCCCATTTACCCCCATTTAATTTAATTAAATAATTTTTAATATTAATATTTATTTTTAAATATGATTTAAATTTTAAAATATAAAATAAAAATAAAATAAAAAGCGATTTGTGACAGGTTTGGAAATGGAGTTTTTTTTTCATAAATAAGCCACTTTTTGAAAATAATTCCAAAAAGCCAATCTTGTTTCATTTATTTTAAAAATATTTTTTAAAAAAAAACTATTAGTTTAATTTATTATATTAAATAATATATGGTAACTGAATATGTAAATTTGCTGCTTAAGTCCTTGATTATTTTTATAGTAAGTCTTTAATCTTTATAATATCTCCACTTTAGTTCATGTACTTCTTCTTTCATTTCAATTTTGTCCTCTTTTATTTATAACCCAAGTCTTTCAACTTTTGAATTTTTGTAAGTTGATCTCCATATTTATCCTTTTAGGTCAATTTAGTCATTTATAGTATCACTAATTGATACAGATGTTACAAATGATAATGTGTATTAATGTTTGATACAAATGTTACAAATAATATTTTGTAATAATCTGTGTTATAAATTGAGATGTAAAATATCAGTGATACAGAATATCAATTCATGTAACATGTACTGCGTAAAATAATATAATATAATATATAACATATTCATCTATACAAAATATCATTTGTAACATCTGTATCAGAGAGTGATACACAATATCATTTGTAACATCTGTATCAGATCACGATACTAAACATAAACTTACAACTGCAAAATCAACTCTAAACTTCAACAAGTTAGTATTAATATACACATTGGACTCTAAACACTTATTGATACAGTGTAATATCAGTATGATATAGATATGTAACACAATGCTAAATTTAACAAATAAAACTCATGATTTCATCATTTTTAACATATGTAACATCAGTGATATAGAATACCAATTCGTGTAACATGTGCTGTATAAAATAATATAATATAATCTATAATATATTCAGTAACATATTTAGTTATATAAAATATTATTTGTAATATATGTATCAAACATTGATACACAATATCATTTGTAACATCTGTATCAAATAGTGATACTAGAAAGAACTAAATTAACATATAAGAATAAATATGGGGATCAACTTGCAAAAATTCAAAAGTTGAAGGACTTGAGTTGCAAATAAAAGAGGACAAAATTGAAATGAAAGAAGAATTACAGGGACTAAAATGAAAATAATTAGTTCATTATTTTATTAATTAATATAATATTAATTATGTAATATTTTTAAAATAAATTTGTGAAATTGTTAGATTTAGAATTATTTTAAGATTGGTAAATAGTGAGTGTAATATTCCCTTCGGAAAATTTAGAGCGCAGACCATGGTCCATGTCTACTCCCGATTACTAATGGGGCGGAGTCGAAGTATTTTGCTATCCCTAGGAGGTGGGCGAGTAGCAGTGATTATCTTAGGTTATAAACGTTCAAAAATATATTATTTTATATTATAAATGGTACATTCGTCTTTTTAAAATATAAGTGAATCATTGCCAGATAAAAAATTTTGTCCTCCTCTTTCTGAGGATAAAATTTATCCTCATTTTTTGCTTCAATTGTTATTCGGATATATCCGAACAGCACCTTTGCCTAAACAAGATAATACAAAATTTGTCCATTTTCTTTAACATTTGTCCATATACCAAATGGGTTTAAGCTAAAAATGAGGATAAGTTTTATCTTCAAAAGGAGGAGGACAAATTTTTTTATCCGGATAAAAGATTTCTCAATTTTTTAAAAGACAAATGTGCCCTTTATAATATACAAAAAAATATATTTTTGACATCTATATCCTAGGATCATCGCCACCCTGCCGCCACTTGTCGTCTACCACCTGCCGTGGCCGCGGCCACCCCCATCCACCCGTTGTGCGAGGCCCGCCGCTCACCGTCCCCGCACCCCGGTACCGCCATCGCCATCACCCCTGCCTCCTCCATCACCCCTGCCTATCCACCAATTTTTTTCTTTTAACTTTTTTATATCCCTTTTTTCGTTTAATTAAGAATAAGGATAGAATTATATTTTTTATGAAAAATTGACTTTTTAACCGTGACTTTTTTCATTCTTATATCTAGTCGAACCAAACAGGATAATGATAAATATGTTATCTAGATAACTATTATCAAGATAATTTATCCAAATAAATATCCACAAGCCAAACGGGCTCTTAGATAAAAGGAAAATGCTAGATGAACAACAACTTGGACATAAAGTTAGATCACCATGTGTAAAATGTCAAATCTATCTTTGAAAAGACATAAATAGGAATTTGAATTATGTCTTTTTAAATGACATATTTGATATTTTAGTGGTCTAACTTTTTGTCCAATTTGATGTTCATCTAGCATTACTCTAAATAAAATATACAATTAAGCTGTCATTTAGGTCTCTAGTCCATCAATCTTGATTCTCATTCTTCAAATTTACCACTCTTCGCTAGTAGAGTCCACTTCTTGAATTTATAGACTGACCTTCAAAGGCAACCTATCAGATGAAGATTCTTCTCTCAACCTCTCTTTTGTTTTAGCTTAATCAAGTTGGGTGAACTTTGTAATAATCACAAACTTTTTTCTACAAGCACTTTTGCTCAAGGGTTATTTCGTATATTATTACACATTACGTACTATCCACTAACGACAGAGAAAGATTTGCGGATGCATTTCATTTTGAGAAGTCGTTTTATGTAAATGGAACTGAGGAAGCAGATTGGCTTGCATCAACCAAGAAAAACAACAAATTGTATGCATGGATAGCTCGTAAAAAAAGACTACTTCATAGAAACACCGTGAGGTTAATTTTGATTGCGGCGATGGCAAGTATGTGATTAGAAATCAACAGCGGTATCTAATGGGAGAAGACAGAGACGAAGACGACTTAGTACCCCGTGTTGAAATTTGAGATTATATTAATTTTTTTCATTTACCTTTTGATTGCATCGACTAGATTATCTATTCAAAGAAAATGAAAGTTACACTAGTTGATTTAATTGATTTAACTGATCATAAACAAGCATTCTTCTATTTGTTATTGAAAAATATATGGATGCCATGTAGAATTTTGGAGGAAAATAATCATACATTTTTCTTTGTGTCGCTCTTTAATCTAATGGTTTCTGATCAATGATTTTGAAGCTTTTACAACAATGTAAATGATGAAGAAACGTGGAAAAAATTTGCATTTTTCGATTAAACTAATGGTTTTTTTATGAATGATTTTGAAGCTTTTACAATAATGTAAATGATGAAAATAAGTTTTGATTAAATATTTAAACTAATATTTTAAATTCGGCCAAATATTTAATCACAACCGTAGAAGTTTTCTTCGCTACGGAAAGAAAAAAGTACTTAAAACGTTCGTATGTCACTAAGTCGTCAATTTCTCTTCTCACAAAATCATCTTTTCCAAAATTTGTTGACCGCTTCAACCCATCTCCCTAATTTGATCATCTTCTTCAACCGATCATCTCCAAAATATGCTCACATTCTCAATTCATTTCCTTTAATCGATCATCTACCTCCAATATTCATTTTCAAAATCTATTCACTGCTTCAATCTATCATTATAATAGAACTTACAATTGGATCACAACTGCAAAAAAAGGGTATACTAGTTAATCACGACTATAGAGAGTTTCTTCGCTACAGAAAGAAAAAAGCACTTAAAAGGTTCTTCTTTCACCACGTCTTCAATTTCTCTCTTCACAAAACCATCTTCTTCAAAATTTGCTAACCGCTTCCATCTCCCTAATTCGACCATCTTCTTTAATCGATCATCTCAAAAATCTGCTCACTTCCTCAATTTATTTATTTTAATCGATCATCTCCAAAATCTATTCATTATCTTAATTTATCATTATAATAAAATCTACGATCGGATCCCACCGAAAAAAAAAAATTGGTAATACTTGTAATTAATATGAAAATTCTCTAAATATTTAGTGAGCACGGGTGGATTTAAATAAGTTTCCTTGTTGGTTGAATCCGTTTGGGAAAGATGAGTATAAAGTGAAAACATAGTTAGAGAAAACTATCTCTCTATAAATATATATCGACAAAGTTACATATAGAGAATTGTGTCAGCTTCTCCAAAAGCCATAAATCTTCTCCTTCCTTTTCTCTAATCTCCGTCGGCATACCTAGAGCCTTCTTTTTTCCCCTCTCTAAAATCTGCTGTATTTTATTTGATGGCTTCAGCCTCCCAAGCTAGTCTTCTCCTTCAAAAACAGCTGAAAGGTATTGATTGAATTCCTCACCCCTTTTTGGGCCCTGAATTGTCTTTCATAAACTGGATTTTTTCTATTTGTTATTATTTTAAGAGTTTTGTTGGGGGTAATAATCGGGCTTGCTCTTTTTGCAGATCTATGCAAACACCCAGTGGATGGATTTTCAGCTGGTTTGCTGGATGAAAGTAACCTGTTTGAATGGAGTGTTACAATTATTGGGCCTCCGGATACTCTATAGTGAGCGTTTCTACTTGTTATTTTGTTTAAAGATTGTATTTTTTGGCTTAATTATTAATACTTTTGGTTCTTTATTTTTTGTATAAGTTTGAGTAATTACTGGTAGAACTTGTTCATATGTGTATTAATTTTGAAATCTACTATGCTGCACGATGCTTCTGGTTTACCTTTGAAGAGTCGTTGTGGTTGTGGGGTTTTTCGTTTTTGTAATTCGGGTTGTATAATTTGTTTCTCCTTTTTTCTTGTTATTGTATTGTGGGGGGTTTGAGGTCAGGGTTTTCTGTAATTAGGAAAGTAATAATTTTGTGTAGGGAATTATGATTTCTTCGTTGTGGCTTGCAAGTTATTATCAATCACAAGAAATTAGCTGCTTCATTGGTTGGATTCAATGTGAGCCCAGTAAAGTATGGAGAAATTTTTTATTTTTCTTTGGGTTCTGAAACTTGGAAATTTTCCCGAAATTAATTGCAATTCATGTGTTTTCAATCTTTCCGGCTGTAGGATATTATTTCTCTGGCCTCTAGTGAATTTCTCCCTGTTTATGATGTTGTAACTTTAGCTCAGAACCTGGAGTATGTGGAATTGTATATGTAGGCATACCGTTTTCTTAGGTAATTATAATCAACATATGCCTAGGGGCTTAGTCTGTCGTAGGACTTTTCAAAATACATTTGAATAGACACTGTTCCTTACTCTGTGATTATGGTGGTGGTGGTGGTGTATTAAGAAATTAGCTGTAAACTCACCTATTGTGTGTAGGTATAGTACTATTGCTAGTGTGTCATTTTTTTATGGTAGGATACGGCCGTAGGCTCTATTATGATGATGAATTGAGTCGGTGAACAGATTTTGGAGATGATTGGTAGATGAAGATGATCGATTAAGGGAGATGGATTGAAAAGTTGAGTAGATTTTGGAGATATGATCAAATCAGGAGATGGACTGAAATGGTTAGCAAATTTTGGAGGAGATGATTTTGTGGGGGGAGAAATTGAAGACGCATACGGACGTTTAAGTACTTTTTTCTTCTCGTTGCGGAAAAAACTCCCTAAGGGTGTGATAACGCCATAAATGAATTATTTGTTGTGCTGTCTTGCAGAGGATTATGCTAGTTTTGGGGAGGTTAATAAGCTCAATCAGTAATTTAAGCTTTACATCTTCTTTCCTAAGTAGAAAACTGATAAGAAAGGAGATTAATATATTAGCATATGATGGATGTTTTATTTGTACACCCAGTCCAATGTAAGTATTAGATTTAGGGTGGAGATGTCTAATTTGGTGGCTCACTGGCTTGATTTTACTCCACAAGTCACAGAGCATTTTTGGAGGATAGCTGGTGGTGAATTGGGGAGATGAGGCAGGATGGTTTGGAGTAGAGTAAATTCAACAGTCATCCAATTTTAGATACATCCATGAGAGTGCATGTGTCTGTGTGTGAGAGAGAGTTATTATCACATAGTTGGATGGAAATATGACCAAAGAATTTGAGACGATTAATATGAAAGAGAAAAATAGGCATGTTGACAAAATGGAACTTAAAGAACTATGCCATCTTGTTTCGTATTTGCGGGCATGGTTGGCCTTTATTTTGATTTAGATATATTAAATTTGGGGATAGGAATTTTGATTATGCTGACAAGTATTTGTACTATGGCTTAATGTTTTGAGTGATATTAAATATTTTGTACTGATCGTTATTGCATAATTCATATGCAGTGAAGGGGGGTTTTTCAATGCTATAATGAGCTTCCCCCAAAATTACCCAAATAGTCCTCCAACAGTGAGATTTGCCTCTGAGATATGGCATCCCAATGGTTTGTACACTTTTAACCTTCAAGAGTGCTCTATTGCCTTCATTATTATTGTTATAACTTCTTTAGTGCATTTGTTCAAAACTTTGCATGACATGCAGTTTACCAAGATGGGAAGGTTTGCATTTCAATTCTTCACCCTCCTGGTGATGATCCGAATGGATATGAGCTTGCTAGTGAACGCTGGTCTCCTGTCCATACAGTATGCTCACATCTAATTACTCTGTTACCAATTTTATTTGTTATTTGAGTTTCTGGTTTATGGTAATCAAATTTCTACCAATGTGTGATTTCATATTTATTTCCTAACTTTATTGAGCTTTGTTCAATATATATTTGTATACAAAATTACTGGCCATTCCTTCTACAAATTCAAATTATTTCGTGAGACATCTGAAATACTCTTGATCAATTGGAAATTGACCCGTTTGAAGGTTCTTGATAGAATTTCTTACAGTTTCAAATTCTTTTAGGTTCGTAATAGTGAATTCTATTGCGAGATAAAAAGGTTGAACCAGATAACTTTGCTGGTTCCTCTTGTTTCTTTTGATGCATTCACATAGATGCACGTGAGAGATTCTTGGAGATATAAGTAGAATTGAATGAAAAGAGATATGGAAATTGAGAGCAAGAGGGAGAAAATAGTTGAGGAAACCTTGTAAATATCAGGAGCGTCTGCATAATTATTTGCCAATGGTCTTTACCAACCGTCAAGAGAGGAACACAGGAGGAACTATTTGAATATTGCTAATCTTCTTTTTTTCAATATTTCCAATTTTGTCACTGACTATATGGAAAAATGCTGTATTGTTACTTCTGAGATTGTTACTGTTGGGCATCAATAAAAAATAACACAGTATAGTGAGTTGTATTTAGGTCCCAAAGATTGATGGTTTGAGGTATTTAGGTTCGATTATTAACAATGAGGACTTGAGGATGATCTAAAGTATATGATTAGAGCTCGTTGGATGAAATGAAGAAGGTTATTGAAAGTGACAAGAAGATATCTATAAGGTTAGAAGGCAAGTTATACACAATTCTTATTAGACCAACTATGCTCTATGTTATTTAGAGTGAGGCTGTGAAAGGACCAAACGTCCATAAGATGAAGTAACGAAAATGAAGATGTTAGGATGGACGTGTGCCCAATAACAAATGAGAACATATACTAACGACTGGAGGTGACAATAATTGAGGATATATTAATGAAATGACAACTTAGGTGGGGAGAGCATGTCCTGTGTAGACGCGGAGAAGTTTCCATTCATAGGAGTAATGTGATTGCACTGGAATATGTTAGAAGAGTGAGAGGTAGGCTGAAATTAACGTGGTCTGATGTGGTTGCGAAGGTTTCATTACACTGGATGTCTGTTACATGTGTCTGAGTAGATGTAACATCAAACTGAGTAGGGAAATTTTTTTATGTAGCCAACCCAAATTTATTAGAAATAAGGCATTGTTGTTTATTGTTGTATTGTGACAATTGTTACATGATCAAATAAAGATCAACAGATGTGATTTGGTTCTTGGGACAACGGTAATAGTGCTGCCTTCATTCTACTTAAGCATCCTGTTTATTGAATAGATAAATATAAATTTGCACTTGAAAGGTATATATATTCTGATTATTACGACAGTATCTTTCTCCTTGTCTCATACTGGATTCTTCTTGATGCTCAATATCTCTAGTTTACCATGATTTGTAATTTGGGTTGTTGCTTCGAAATCTCTTTTTTAGATCGCTGCCTGTGAAATTCTTGAATTATCTTGTCATGGGATAGTTGTGATGTTTATTGATAAAAAACTTTTGCTTTGACAGTCGTCTATATCAGCATTGTAAATCTGTCAGTAAACCACATTGACATACAGTTCTTATCCACATCCCCCTCCCTAAAGAAGTTAATCCAGTGAATTTAAATTTTCAGGTGGAAAGTATAGTTCTAAGCATCATTTCGATGCTTTCAAGCCCTAATGACGAGTCTCCTGCAAATGTGGAAGCTGCAGTAAGTGTCAATGCATCTGATACTTCTGATTATTTTAATCACTCAATTCAGTTCTCACTTTATAATGATGTGCTTATTTCTCTTTTCTTTCCTTCCGTCTTTCTATTGCTATTTTGTTATGCATTTATCTGAAACAAATATTTTTTGTTTCCATATTTTTTGGGGGTGGTTGGGTGAGGGTGGGGCATCTGAGTTTTTCTGATATGCATTCTGAAGCTGTAGATAACATCTGCTTGATATCCCAATATCAATCTAATGGAGTTACAAGTTCTATTGTTACTTGGGTATCATTGGAAAATATGGTTAGGAGGAACCTAGTTGTAGCAGAGAAATATCTGTAATTTTCTTTTTTTTCCACTCAGTTCCCACCAAACAATTGGACCTCCATAATTGTTGTTAGTGGAAATGATTTGGACGTATTAAGTCTAAAATTCTCTTAATTCATTTACAGTACTAATTGCCATCTTTGATACATTTTGGGTTCTATTTTGACTTGAAAAAGGTGACTCACCAAGTGCATCTCATTTCAGTTTCTCTCATGAAACAGCCGAAGTCCTTAATGGAATTTTTGGCACGGAGGATTAGATAGTATTGGACATTATCGAGGATTAGATAGTATTGGACATTATCAAAGGAAGAAAAATCAGCCAAAATATTGTTTATTGTAATGTCTAGTCCCATACCTAACGTGAACTGAAAGTCATAAATTGTACCCGTCTTCTAGAGCCTTTTTCTTCCTTCTTCTGGAGTTATTATCTGTGAAAATGAACTAACTGCAGAAGTTGGAATGCTTTTTGTAGTTGATTCTTTTCCAGGTTTCCTAAGTTGATCACTGATTCCTCTTTCTCCTTAATAATGCAGAAAGAATGGAGAGAACAAAGGGACGAATTCAAGAAAAAAGTAAGTCGTTGTGTAAGACGATCACAAGAAATGTTGTAGACTTGTTCCTCAATGCAGCTCGAAGTTATTTTGAAAGAAACACAATGTTGAATTCAAGAATTGGTTTCCTTGTGATTCCCTTTTGCTTTTTTTTTTTTTTTTGGGCACATTTTATTAATTGACAGTTTATGACATGACCATGGATCAATGAATATTTACTTGATAAGTGATTTTACTTCCGGCTAGTTTCTGGTTTGCTGTTCTTTAACTATGTAATCAACTATGGACATTCTTTACTCTTTACTTCTTATCTAAGATATTGTTGCATGGACTTGTATCAGATTTGAATTTTCAGTTACCTGAATTTTTAGTCGTAATCCAAATCTGTAGCTGGAAAAATGTTCTTTTATTTGGCAGCACGTTGAAAATATTGTTTTCCTTATTGTTGGAGAATACTAAGCGGGATAACAGTGTGAATGTATTCGAATTCACTTGTAGCCAGTTTGCGGGCTGTAAACTGAACTAAATTTGCACACCCTTGTAAACTGTGTTGGGTTTTGACTCTAAATAAATCTTGTGACTATGATGATTTGGGACACACAGGCTTTGAGTCCAGTATGTGTCACACCCCAAATAATTTAATGGATTACTTAGAGAATTTAAGAGCTTTTGGTTGTTGCTCAATGATGTAGTTTAGATTAATTATACTGAGTATATTATCTAAATCTACTATGATTATCTACATCTGCTATGTTTATCTACATTAAATAATGACAATGGATCAAGAAGTTGGTTATAATATAAAGGTGGTTTATTATTATATAAACTACTTTTTGATTTATATGATATACAGAGTTTTAAAAAAAGGGATACAAATATTGTCCTTTTTTCCCTTCTTCAAGCTGATTCTTTGTGATTCTATAATTACTCTTTCTGACTTATGAGTAATAGTCTAGAGGTGGATAATTTAGATAAATCTTTGTGGTCCAAATTTGAGAGTTTGTACATTGTGGATTTTGGGACAGTGAATCTAAGCTTTATTATCATCTTTATCAAAACACATGTAGTATTCTTATTGACACTTGGTATCAGAGCTTTGGTGGTATTCTTGGCACAAGAAACACAGTTTTTGTGGCCGGATTAACGAAGAAGAAAGAAGGAAATGAATTTGTCTGTCCCTTTTTGGCCAAACCAAGCATCATCTGGGAAAAAGGCTAGGTTATGAATCAGACTTTTTCTAGATTATGCTAGTTATCATGATCTAGTTGATAAGGAGCCAAGCACTTATGAGGATGCTATGGAGAGTGAGCAATCCGATGAGTGGTTGAAAGTAATGAAAAAAGAGATGAGTTCTCTTATTAAGAATCAAACTTTAGAATTAGTGCCTAAATCTAAAAACAAGTCAATAATGGACTGTAAGTGTGTTTTTAAGGTTAAAAAGTGAACTCTAAGTGAATCTTTAAAATTTAAGACTAGATTAGTAGCTAAGGGTTACACACAGAAAGAGAGGTAGCTTATAATGAAATTTTCTTCTTTTGTTAAGTATACTATCAATAGGGTCAAGCTTGTATTAGTTGCATATTTTGATTGAAAACTTGAATGATTTGATGTTAAGAATGCGTTCTGCGTGGTGAACTTGCTAAAAAGATTTATATAAATCAACTTCAAAGTTTTAAAGATAAACAAAACTTGATCATGTGTGTTTTCTTAAGAGGTCACTATATGGTTTAAAATAATCTTCTAGACATTGGTACAAATGTTTTAATTCTTATGTGTTAACCATTGGCTTCCAAAGAAGAAAATTTGATCATTGCTTATAATTTCAATATCACAATACTAGTAATGACTGTGTGTTTTTACTATATATTTTGACGACATGCTCTTGATTGACTCTAATATGAAATTAATAGATGAGATAAAAATAGTTTTGAGTAGTGAATTTGTCACGAAAGACTTAGTAAATGGTAAAAGAATCTTAGGCATAGGAATAGAAAAAGATATGTCAAATTCTTTTATGCTTTTATATCAAGTCCTATATGTGTTTAGAATTTTGAAGAAATTTAGTATAAATGAATGTATGCATGTTATATTGCCTTTAGTAAATTATTTTGTTTTGTCTAAAGATCAATCATCTGCTAACAAAAAGTGGAATATATGAGTATAATTCCTTATTCAAATACAATTGGTTCTGTTATATATTTGATAGTGTGTACTAGGCCTAATTTAGCTTTTGCCATTAGTACACTTAGTAGGTTTATGTCTAATCGAGAGCCAAATCATTTAGAAGCTTTAAAATGGTTATTTAAGTATTTAAAAGGAACTAGTGACATAGGACTTATGTACAAGTTTAGTAAAAGTGTAAAATTGTGAAATTAAAGGGATTTTCGAGATAGACACAACATGAAATCTACATTATCTTATTATGGGTGGGTGGGGTCGGTTTGCCGCCCAACCCGACCCAAACGGATTTAAATTCGGTTCGGAGATAGAAACGAAAAAAATGAAATCTACATTATCTTATTTGTTTACTTTGTGTAACTCATGCATTAGTTGAAAATCTCAATTCCAACAAATTGTTGCTCTATCTACTACTTATGTAACTTTGTGTAAAATATAGTTGAAATCTCAACAACAAAGCTATTAAGAAAAGCTTTGTGGTTTAAAGCTTTGTGGTTTAAATGTTTAACCGTGTGTTTTAAGTGATGATGTGACTTTATATTCAGTTAATCAATTTGATATCAATTTGTGTAAAAATCATATTTTTCATGAACGTACTAAACACATTGACGTCAAGTTATATTTTATTAGAGATGTTGTGGCTCAAGGTTTGGTAAAACTTAAGAAAGTCCTTTAAGTATACAATTAGTAAGGGTCTGTGAGTTCTAACTTAAATTTGGGTAATTTTTTTTAGCAATCATTAACTTGTTATTTTACTTGCCTACTGGTTCATTTGGCATCAATATGGAGGTTTGTTGGATTTTGATCCCAAATAAACCTCAGGGATATGATGATTCGAAATATTGTTACATCTTTACAAGCTTTGAGCCCGAAATTGAAGAAAGAAAAGTCTAATCCACAATGTGTTAGCTCAAATAATTTAATGGGTTACTTGAACGATTTAACAGTTTTTGGTTGTTGCTCAGTGACCTAGATTAGATTAACCACATTTAGTTTATTATCTATATCCACTATAATTATCCTCATCCATTATGTTTATCTACATTCGATAATGACCATTGAATCAAGAAGTTGTTATGATCTAACGGTGGTTAATTACTATATAAATCCTAATTTGGTTTATATAATATATAGAGTAAAAAAAAATAAAAAGATATAAATATTGCCCATTTATTCTTCCTCAAGCTGGCGGCAATTTTCTTGTGTACCTCTTCTACTTTTGATTCTTTGTGAATCTATAATTACTCTTTGTGAGCAACAGTCTGGAGGTGGATAATCTAGATAAATCCTAGAAGCATGGTAAATTAATGATATGCTTGAAGCGTAGTGACATTTGATTCAAAACAAAAATTTCTCAAGAGAAAAATAGAGCAAAATAAAGTAAAGATGATCCTATTCCCATAAGGAGGTTTATATTCTTGGAGAGTAAGAAAAAAAAAAAATATATGCATTTACTTTTGTAATTGTAAATCAAATTATAAGAGATCATCCCCAACCTTTGAACTTTTGGTACTTTTATGAATGTTTATTCAACTTTTCTTAATAAAGAAATCTCAATCCTATTCTTCAGTATATAGCATTTCTTAATTTGGTTCAAGTTCCAAGAAAATAAAATAATTGAAACTTATGAAAAGTTTATTTAAAAAAAGAGTAATTTTATCTATAAATATTGATTTATTTAAAAAAAACTTATTTTTACAAATTTTATTGTATATCTTCAATTTTTTTTGCAATCATATCCTCAAATTGAGTATTAATCAAAATATAGTTTTCTAAATAAATAATTTAATCTGAATAATACAATATCGGAAAATATGTCAACCCAAAAAGATAACGGGTCAATATCAAAAGGTCGAACCAAAGTCGACCGGTTTTAATTAAAATTCAATTTTTGCACCCATATCCTCATTCTTCATTTTTTGCACCAATATCTCCAAATAGAGAGCTATTAATCAAAATATAGTTATAAAACTATTTATTTGAATAATACAATATTCGAAAATAGGACTAACCATCGATCCGAAAAAATAACGGGTCAAGGGTCAAAAGGTCGAACCGGTTTCAATTAAAAATAAAAATTAATCTAAAAATATCATAAAATTTTTAAAAATAAGTTTTTTTAAATAAACCAATATTTATAGACAACACTACTCACAAAACTTGGTTTTAAATAGACTTTTCATAAGTTTTAATTAAAAAATTAAAAAATATGATACAAAAGTCCAAAGCTTGGAGACTTCAGCCACCAAATTAAGAAATGTTAAGGATATGGGTGTAAAAAAATGAAAAATGAGGATAAAAGTGCCAAACGTTCAAAGGTTGGGGACTTCAGCCACCAAATTAAGAAAGGTTGAGGATATAAGTGCCAAAAAATAAAGAATGGGGATAAAAGTGCCAAACGTTCAAAGGTTGGGGACTTTAGCCACCAAAATAAGAAAAGTTGAGGATATGGGTGTTAAAAAATAAAGAATGGGGATAAAAGTGCCAAAAGTTCAAAGGTTGGGGATGAAGGCCGCAAATTACCCTAAAAGAAAATTGGCGCAAATGGTCTCCCACCTTTGTGTTCAGTGCATAAATCATCCTTAATCCTTACATGTTTACATGTTTATAGACGTTAATTAGTCTTTATTTGATGAAAAAGACAAATATTTTCTTAGTTTTAATTAGAGAAAATTGTAATTGGATTTCTAATATTTGCAAAATGTGCAAATAGATCCGATAATTTTAATTTTTATAAAATATTAAAGAAAACTAACGAGTTTTTTTTTTGAATTAACACTTTATTAATTAAATTGATAACGCACTAAATTATTTTGTATATTTTACGAACTATTATAAAATAACTAAAATTTATATCTCATAATTATTAATAAATATGTTAAATAAAATTATTTTATTATTATTAAGTAATTATATTTTTTAAATTTTAAATTTTTATTTTATTGTTACAACATAAAAAAAAAAAAATTTTGTCACAAACTTGATGCATAAATACTTTTATTTAATTGAGCTATTCGTTTATTAACTACAAATATTAGAGCTCTAATTGTATTAAAATATATTCTTTATATTTTAATTTATTGTTCAAAATTAAAGAACACGTAATGTGTAAATTAATTTTTATTATTATTTTTATGTGAAAAAATATAATAAGATTGGTTTAATGTCATAAAATTATATACAACATTTTGTTATTTATTTAACTTAATTTTTATTCAAGTTTTTCAAATCACATAGCAATTATATATATTTAAAGAACAATAATTTTATATTTTTTTCTTATGAAAAATTTAATTGACACGACAATAATGATATATTAAAAATGATAAATTAAATATTATTTAATAAATTTATCAAACCCATTTGCACCTATTACAAAGATTAGGAATCCAATTACAATTTTTTTTAATTAAAACTAAGGACATATTTGTCTTTTAATCAAATAAGGACTAATTGCGCACAAAAATATATAGATTAGGGGTCTTCTATGCAAAAAAAATGTTAGTGATAATTTCTGCACTAAGGACAAATGTGAGAGACCATTTACGCCAATTTCCTATTATGAAAGATATTGAGAATATGGACAAAAATCTATCAAAAAATTAATTGGACAAATAAAAAGATATAATCCAAGTAAATTAAACATACTAGAGAAACTTGAAAGTTTCGGAGATACAGTTCGAACACTTAAAAGTGTATACTTATATGAAAATAAAATAAGATAAATAAAGTCGTAACATGTAATGCACGACTTTTAATATTATAAATTTCGCAAAGACTTATGTAAATCAATCATAAGTCAATATCTTGTTTGCCATCAATGCATGACATTTGATATGTGTTTAACCAAACCAACTCATTTGACATGACTAATAATACTATGTATATAAATTTCTAGAGAATTTAATATGCCTGAAGCATATTTTTCGAGAAACTTAATTGATCAAAATATAGATTTCAAGTGATATTATCATGAGGGGAAATAAATACGCACTGTATTATTTTCTCTTTCTCGATCTTGTCCCATTGAGTTTTCATGGCAAGGTTTTTAATGAGTCAACTTTTATAGTGTATTCAAAATAATGTATTCTTTTTTTTCACTAGGATTTTTTACCACATAGTTTTTTCTAGTAAAGTTTTAACGAGACATATTATTTGTGTAAATGACATTCAATGGAAAGTGTTATAAATATTATAGTTATAAATGTCCATAACCTATAACACATTTATCCTCAACATAACTCTATGGTTATATTCTCGTGTGTTATAAATTGTATACAAGACATCTGAAGGGATCAACAAGATAAGTTTTCAATGTAATTGTATAAGACCATCATTATGAGTATAATCAACTAGTGATATTGTATGGAGTTATTGTTTGGAAACTATAACAAGACAACAATATGGAACATATTTTTTATAATTGTTTTATATAAGTTTTAACAAGATAGCGGTATTAAAACATTGATACACAAGATATGAATGAATCGATACAAGAATTTTTCGTTGATTGAAATCAGGAGTTCTTCGTACATGTTTTGTCCAATTGAATTTTTCCGAAAAAGTTTTAAGGGACTTTTACATAAATAGACTATGATTTGAAAATAATTATATGAAAACATATATGTACCATAAATTTCAAATATACTTTAGTTTGTCTTTTTTTATTTAGTAATGTTATTTTTTAATTACATTATATAACATAAGTGAAAGCTAATTAATATTGAGTAATTGTAATCCAAGATTGTAGAATCTCTAATTATGGAATAACTGTTTCAATCATCCCGATATATTTATTTGAAAAAAATTATCTAGCTTCACAAAAATAAAAAAAGAAATTCTCGATCATTAACCACTTATAAGTAGCAATTCAATCAATTAATATAACGTGGCAAGAACCAAAAATTTCAATAAGATCATATTTGTAATAGCTCATGCTACATATAGTAAAACTCATGATGATAACATTTGCAACACTTTATGATATATAATATATCACTTCATCTTATTTACCATTTGTCACAGGCTATCACAACGCAATTACTTAACATAATATGGCAAAACCCAAAACTCTCAACAAGATCATTTGTAATAGTTTGTGTTACAAATAAAAAAACATATGATAATAATAGTTGGAGTATATTATGATACATAACATTTGTGACAAGATGTCAATAATCATATACAATTAGTTGACATAATATGGCACGAATCAGAAATTACACATGTTCACATTTGTTACAATTTGTGATACATATGGTATTATCAATTAAAACACATAAATATACAATTATGACACATCATAATACATATGGTAGTATCAATTGTAATACATAAATCCACAATAGTCTGATTTCGTTGTACCAAACTTTTGATTTTTTGGGATTTTTTTTTTGGTTAAATATTTGATGCGCTGGTGAATACGACAATGGAGGAAATTTTGAATATTTGTTCTTCGATTTCTGAGCTTCAACCTCCTGATGAAGATGACAATGGATGAAATTTAGTTATATTGAAGACACCCGCAGTTTTGGTACTCTATTCAAAAAAAGAAAAATGGCTGTAATTTAGATGTTCATCTTGGATTTTGAAAGCTAGATTGTAGGAACGTTGATCAAAGTGATTTTTATATTTATCAAACTACTTTAATTTAATTTATTATAAAATATAAAATAATATGCAGTATTTTTAAGATTAAATGACAATATTTGAAATATTATAATTATTTCTAAAAAGTCAAGTATAAAGTGTAATTTTCTCAAGTTTTAACGAGGTAACATTTTATTACTCCAAATTTTTGATAATTATTTTTCATTCATCTGGAATTTTTGCCATGTTGAATTTTTGCCAAACAAAGTTTTTAACGTAGCAGTTATTATGTAAATAGTCATTCAAAAGAGAGCATTGTACAATTATAGATAATGATGTATCTTGATCAGATTGTAATTCTAATTAGAACTCTATATATATTGGTCAATCATTATAATAAAATACATACTTGAATTTTGACTCTTTCAATTCTTTTATATTATGTTGATATCCGACTTGACCTGTCATAGCATGACAAATAACTCTCTTTTCAGATGTGGAGGTCCTACCGAATCACACGAAGGAGGTCCTACCAAACCTATATGCATAGGTGTTCCCTCGTCAGGGAGATCCTACAACGTTAGGTCTTACCCTGTTAGCTCCTACACAACCTATTTCAGGTTGAAGGTCATGCCACAGTCGTCCACTGCTAAGTTCACGTCATCAATGACACGTCTTCCCACGTGTCAGACTTCAGACCAACCATCAGATGTCCAATTCGATCCGTCACACCAGCTAAGTAATTCTTCATTGGATAAGTAATTTCAGGTCGGAGATCATTCCATTCAGATCTTACTCCAGGTTGGACCTCATTCCCACCCAAGTCTTACTCCAGGTCGGAGATCATTCTCATCCAGGTCTTACGGTTAAGCTCACGTCACTAGTATGACACGTCTTCTCACGTGTCAGACGTCAAATCAGCCGCCCATCATAGAGATGTCACTTCACATTAAATGCCTAAAAAAGAAATGTCTTGTAAGTATTTAATGCTCAACTTGGCATTAAATGCATATCATTATCATGTGTATTCCTATAAATAAAAGACATAAATGTTCCAAAAAGATAACATTCAATGGCTGATAATAAACAACATACTCGAAAAGAGCTTATAAACACGTCTTCTGTTACAATTCTCGTATCTAGTTCAGTTCGACCACGTCCGACCTGAATTATTAATATTAAGTTAGCTTGGAAAGTGCATCGTCAATTTCCAACGTCAACATATTATTCTTTAGTTTTATAACAATTTGTAATATGTGCATGATTTTGTAATAGTATTTTGATATTTTTTATATTCAAGTATTAGTTCAATTGAAAAATGCAATTAAGATGAATAAATGGAGCTTCTAGGAAAATGTAATATATTTTATACTGGTAGTCAGTTTGAATTGTAAGGATATCTATTTAACATTATAATAATTACACTTTTAGTTCATAAATTTTCCAAAACAATAATAAAATAAGGAAAATTTATAAATCTAGACAAATGCAAAAAATGATATTTTATAAATCCAAACAAATGCAAAAATGGACTTTTTCTTTTATCGCTTTCAAGAGAAATTACCTAACGTTTTTTTTTTTTTTTTAAAAAAAATGACAGTTGAATTGATAAATGATAGTTTGATATGTTAGTAAAGTAAAAAAAAATTAACTAAATTGTCGGCTCGACAATTTAAACTTTTTTTTCTCCTTTCTTCTCAACACTTTAATTGTCATTTAACGATTGAAGTTGTAGAACGACAACAGCTGTTGTGACAATAGCTAAACTCACCATTTATGTTTGCTTTTTTCGTTTATACATTCTTCTTATTCAACCAAACATTATTCCATGAATACAATCTCTTTCAATAATTTTTGACCAATTATATTCAACATATTTTTAGATCTAAAAACAATCCAAATTAATCTAGTACAAAACCTATTGAATTTTTGTTCTTTAATAACCCAAATTAATCTATCAAAAACCTTGGGTTTCATTTAATGGTAGCTAGCGATGGCACGAGGTGGTGGAGAAGCTTCAATATTAATTTTTATATCTGCAATTGTAGATCTAATTTTAAATTACGTTTGAATATATTTGAATGTGATGTGTAGGGAATTTTTGTAATGCTTTAAGTATATTTTTGTCCAAAATGATCATTTCTGAAATTGTTACAAAAACTTTTCATATTTAGAAAATACCATTTGCAAGTAGATGTTTTATATAATTTCTTCCTAAAACAACATATTTACACTTCTAAATTCATAAGTAGCACAAAAATTATTCTTATCATTCATCCAGTAGTTAGAATACTAGTGTGAGCACGTGCGATGCACGTGATATATCGATAATTAAGAATGTTTATTATATCTTCTTTTTTACAAATTAGATTGATATTGGTAATTTAAATGAAAAAATATATTAACAAATCAGGCGATTAAAACCTAAATAGTATGCTTATAACTTAAAACATAGTTTATTAAAATTCATTAGAGTAGATGACTCGAATATATAATAAAATTGAATTCAATTTATTTTATAAAAGTCACTATTCTTAAGTACCATTTTCCCATATTTGCATTACTCCTCGAATTCTGAGTTCATTCTTTTATAATATTTTAATAACGTAAAGAAAGTTGAATGCTTTAATTTACATTAAGAAATTTCACATTTGCTCTAGAATAAGACCCTAGACATAAGTATCTACAACAACATCTACACATTAATTTTAATTTTTTTAATTAACTTAAATAAAAGATAAAGAGATGGTTGAATTGAGCTTACATCATCAAAGATTTGGATTTTCAACAACGACAAATTAGGCTTCTTTGGTAAGTGTGTCAATTCAATCATCACATTATTTAGTGCAGAATAAAAAGTTCATAAAAATCTTCTTTCTTGCTTTAGATGAAGTTCTAGAGATAATCAATAAGTTAATTGATCAAGTTGTTTTATGGTCGAATTAAAACTCTTAAAATAATATAATTTCTAAAAGTAAGTAAATCACTTTGCAGTAGTTAATTAAGCATGCTAGTGAAAGTTGTATATATTTGATGCAAGTCAGTGGTTGTGACAAAAATGGCCTACAAAAGTGTAAAAAAGTAAACAAGTCAATAAACATATTAATTACAATTAAAATTGTTCCACAACCACCCATGTGTAAAAAGTAGCATCTTAAATACAATTTTCTAAAGCACTAAATAAAGTTTACATTGCTAATGTGAAAACAAGTCATTTTCAGAAATAATACCCTATAGTTGCATTAATACTCAAAATGAAAATGATAATAAGTTGAGATATTACTAAAATGTTGTATATCAAAACCCTATATATAAACAATTAATTTTTATTTCAAGCACATGTAGTTCAAGAAATGATAATATTATTCAATTACAACTAAACAAATCAAATTCTAAATTAAATAATATCTCAAATGATAGTACATTTTCAACAACAAGTAATAAGAAGAAAATTACAAGTTAAACAATGCCTCAAAATGACAGCATTATCAAAATACAACAAAAAAAAAATTAAATTTTTTAAATTTAAAATTATTGAATAAAACTATAAAGTGTCTTCAATGAACACAAATATCAAACTTTACAGAAAAATAAACTAATAAAACAAAATTTGAAATATTTTCTAAAATAATAAAATTACAAATTTAATAGTCTAATAAATTATAAAAGTACAATTCTTCTAAAATTCAAACTCCTAAACAAAAAATAAAGTAACAATTCATATATCTTTCAAAAGGTAAAAAGGTAGTCATGAAAAAAACGACTTACAAAAATCTAAAACAAACAAGACTATAAAAGTAAAGAACATTAAAAAATTAAACTTTCAAAAATAATTAAAAAAAAATTGCAAATTTAATAATCTAATAAATAGTAAAACTACAATTTTTCTAAAATTCAAACTCAAAAACAACTAAAACCAAAATCAGAACTCACGTGTTGTCAAATTTAACCAAAAAGTTGTTCAAAGCATTTCAAAACAATTTTGAATTTGCCAATTATTTTCTTCATCTTATTGTCACTTCATCTTATTGTCATTTCACTATAAGATTCGAAAACCTCTTATTTTTTATTTTCCTTGAAACTAGATTTACGAAAAATGAATCCAAATTAATGACAATATTTCTAATTCTAATGCAAACATCATTCATCAGAACTATTTAGTTAGACAATGTCTTGAAAATTTGGAATAATCATAACTTGGTTTATTTAAAACTGATATAAAAGTAGTCAAAATTATGCTAAATATACATTTTGCCTATTTGTGGTCAGCAGTTACAACACGATGCAGCAATTAACTGGTGTAAGACTATATAATCAGAATGATTTCAAATTCAAAGAAAAAGCAAACAAATAGATAGATATGAGTTAAAAACACTCAAGTTTCACTGTGTAAAAAAAGTAAATAAAACCAAATATTTTTATTATATTGGTATAGTAATCTTGGTTTACTAATCCCTCTTATAATGTGTTCTATCTTATTGCATTACTCACAAAATATTTTCTTTCGGTCTTGCAAAACAAGTCACAATTATCTTGGAATTTGCATTTGAAGTTGAAACACTTTTTGATCAAGTCCTACAACTTGTACCGGCGTAACGATGTATATGAAGTTCCTCTAGGATTTCATTTTACATATGTTGGTTTAGATTTCAAAATGTATTTTAAATTCTATTCATTGACGTTACTTTGGAGAATATTACACATTCAAATTTACCAAACACTTCATAGTTCTTCGTATAAAGAGTAGAAATTACACTTCACACGCTATATTTTCAAGAATTACATATGTATTTCATATTCCAGCAAGTCTCTATAAAAATAATAATAAATATTAAAATACTGAATTTATTCACATAAACCTAATCTTTTAAAATTACAATTTACATACTATTATTTAAGAAACGTGAACAAATATTATATTTAATTAGGATGAATTCATCTTTAGATTTTTATAATTATTTTATGTTGGAAATTGGTTTAAGAATTCGAGAAATTCACAACTAAAGTGAATTCGTGTCAACTTAGCCAAAATATACAAACCCGACCCAATCCGTTTAGTCAAAATAGTTTGCGTGCTTCGCCGCTCAAAAAAATGGGGTTCGCGGTGGTCGAGGGGGCGGTGAATTCAAATTCTCTACATGTGTTGAAGGGTATATTTGGCATCTCTAAATGTGTTGAAGGATATCGAATGAATGAGAAATTACGGAAAAGGACAAATCGGTTCAATTTTTTTACCATGCGATCGCATGGGTATATTTTACCTGCGATCGCGAATCGGGTGAATTTTTCAAAGAGAATATTTTTCGTTCCTACCATGCGATCGCAAGGAACAAAGCCATGCGATCGCATGGCTTTACTTAACAGATGATGCATTCTTTCTTCGAAGTGTTGCACGGTTTGGTTCCATACCTCTTTGTTCCCAACACTTCTTCATCTTTAAATAGGACTCTATGGACGTCCTATTATATCTGTAATTGATACTGAAAACATATGCAAACACACAAACATCATATTTCATCATTTTGAACCAAAATTCTTGCATTTGTTGCTTGAAATTCTAGTTTTTCTTTTCATTTTCATCTTTGGAGTACAAAAACCATTTCTGGTTCGTTGTGCTTGTGTTTTGAAGTGCTACAAACACAAGCATAAGTCGTTGTATCTTGAGAATCGATTGCCATAAATTATAGGCATCGTTGTGGGGGTTAAATTTGATTTAAGGACAAAGTGTTCAACACTTGCCTTGACTTGTATATCATCCATTTCATTCAGTTTTTCTTGCTTTGGAATCACTTATACAAAATCCGCCAACATTTTACAAATTTATTAAACCAAATAGGTAGGAAACAACTTTGGTTGACCATTTTTGAATAGTAAATCACTTTTAATATAAGCGCAGGTATGATCTAGAGTTAAAGTTCACTAGGAGGTGACGTTGGTGAGTCAACATCAAATATTGACCGTTGACCAGTCAATGGCCGATGCTTGTTAGAAATATAAGTATCAGCCACATATTTGATTCGCTTCTAACACTAGCATAAGAAAAAATTTAAAATAAAGTCAAATTTATGGCCAAAAAAAAAAAAAGAGCAAAAGTTCAGTGGGGGCGATAAAGATTTACGTAAAAAATAATTTAAAATAAGACAATAAAGATAATTTAAAATATAGTAAATTTTTTATAGTTGTTCTTTACGATTTTTCATATGTTGAAAAGTTTAAAATAAAACTAAATCTATGACAAATAAAAAAAAAAAAAAAGAGCAAAAGAACTGATTAATACTTTTTATATTCTTCAATTTTGACCCACTTTTTAAATTATGCAATTATCATATTAAGAAAAATAATAAATTCTTATTTAAAATTTATTCATGTATTCACCTTATTTTTAATTTCTCAAAATTGAGGACTATAAATGTAATTTTGAATTTAAAATAATCTCCTATCTCTCTCTCTCTCTCTCTCTTTCTCTCTCACCCACGTGACCCACTGCCACCTTCCTTTCTTCTTTTCTTCAATTCAATAAATTTTACATACATATATACATACACGCAGGCAGCCATTGCCACAACATGAAGAAATTTTTTTTTGATAAAATCCAGTGGGTCCGACACTAAACCAACACCATTTTTCTCAAAATTCCATTTAGAGCGGACGACGGGGGTCGCCGTATGTAGTAGATCACACTTTGAATATAGGTAGGAGATAACGATAATGTACAGACTTTTATTCCTCTTAGCACCTATGAAAGAGTGACATGTGTATAGTTTGTTGGGGTTTAATCATTATTCTGTAATTGTATTTCGAGATGAAAATTTTCCAGATTCTCAGACTTGCACTGAACATATATGTCATCTACTAATACTCGAAGGTTTGAGCTCGAATCACAACTTAGTAGTTTAAAAAAAAAAAAATTGGCAATCTATTCATAAGTATTTTACAAGTTTAAAATCTATAGTCGATAAACTTGATGCTAAAAGACAACCTATTTCAAAAGAGATCAAGTATCTTATATATTTTATGAGCTTGGTTAAGAATATACTGCTTATGTAACCTCTAACAACAATCGACGAGATGAACCTAGTTTAGAAGAAGTCCACAGCTTATTATTGAGCTATATATTATATGAGATTCAATGCCTAATTGTTGTTGACTAGTTGCAATTTCCTCGAGCCAATATTATTCAACAAGGGACTAGAAATTATATATAGAGCATGTTTGACAAATAAGCTCATATATACCGTTCATATTAAGAGTGTTCCGAATAGTATCAGGGACGGTCCTATCGACGACTCTACAAACGTTAAAAAATATATATGTATTCACGACAATAAATTATCGTCACTATTTAAGTCTTTTGTTCGATGTCTTTCAACATTTTACCACGTTTTCTAATCGTCCCCAATTATAGAATATAAACTGTCCCAGAAACTGTATTTATTAAGTACCGATTCAAACCGTACCTAAAGTTTTTAATTTTTTAAAATTAATTTCATATCATTATTATAGTACCCGTGCACCCATGGGTACACAATTTTTCAATCACAAAAAAAATAAATCATTCAAATGTAAAAATTAATAATCATTCCACATCCACAAAATATGTAACAATTCTAAACATTCCATTTACAAGTCAATATAACATCCATTTACATTCAATTTATAAATCCGAACTAACATATCCATATCCATTTAGAAAATCTAAAATAAGATCATGCACATTCGATTATCAAGTCAAAATAACATTCGCCTACATTCTATTAAGAGATTTAAAATTTCATATGT
Organism: Forsythia suspensa; assembly: GCA_023638005.1. NCBI lineage: Eukaryota > Viridiplantae > Streptophyta > Magnoliopsida > Lamiales > Oleaceae > Forsythia > Forsythia suspensa. The sequence continues at coordinate 35,013,742 of CM042674.1, forward strand.
ACATCTATATACAATACAATAATAATAATAATAATAATAATAATAATAATAATAATAATAAGATCCTACACATTTCATTGACAAGCCAAAATACCATTAATTTTTTGGTTCGTTTCCAAATTCTTCTATCTGCAAAATTGATTCAAACATATACTACTTTTATTGAATAATTTTAAATATAATCTTTTATGAGAGAAGCATACACTAAATTATACAATTAAGATAAAAATGATGCTCCAAGATAAGAAACAAAAGATACATACTTCTAAAGTAAAATTGGAATAGAATGATATTAAACTTATATAACACATAATTTGACCCATAATCATTTTGATGCATTAAAGAGGCCTAACTTACTAAATTATTACTGATTTTGTTGCTCGTCAATTTGTGAAACTACTCTAGTACAATCATTGCAAGTAACATAAATGAAATAGGAACCCTAGGATGGCCAACATTGTTAAGATGCGGAGTTTAATTTATTGTGCTACGTGAAGTTGAGCGCGGATCAAAATTTTCATTGAATTGTCCTAAAATTTTATTATAACTAGAAAATCTTCATTTTATTGTTATATATATAACTAAGATCTTGTAAACGATTAAATCATCATTCATTATAGTGAATTATTACAGTGACTCAAAACAGGATGTAGTCTTACATTTGAGGCCAATATGTATACATGCATGTTTGGTGTAGATTATAAACCCATAAATGGTTTATTTGAGCCATTAATTTTGATTTTTCAAACTAAATAGAGTGAAATGACAAAATTGTCCTTAATAATTTGAATTAACATTTTGTTGATTAAGAACAAGTTTGTCATTTCACACTTTATTTAGTTTGAAAGTAAAAAAAAGTAGTTCAAATAAACTACTTTTTAATTTATAATCCACACCAAACATGCACTAAATCTTTGTTATTAGTCTGTTGAAGCATCTAACATAGATTTGATCTCCAATCACAATTTTTAGGCAATTCCTGTAACACAATTTCAAGTGATTCTCCACAACTTTGCAACAATATTCAAAACTGGACTATTGAAATTGGAACAATGAGTCAACATTTCAGTTTTGTTATAACAATGTGGTCGCATCAAACAAATTATGACAAGTCAACTAATTCATCGAACATATGATTATTTCTGATTGAATCATGATCACCACAGGTTTCACAGACCCATTTTCTTGTTGATTGGTAGTTAGTATCTTTTGGATAAGTTTAAAAAAAAGGAAAAGTACTTAAAACTGTAGTCAAACATATGTCTAATCTTAAAAGTTATTTTAAAAAAAATTTTTGCCAAACACATGTTCCCAAATATAGTAAATGTAACTTTTATTTCAAAAACTTACTTTACAAAAGTATTTTGTACTTACTTTTTACTTTTTATTAGGTTTACACAAAAAATTTCTCCTAATGTAAAATGTCGATATCTCATGTTTGGGGCTTGATCTACCAAGAAAATAGACATTTTATGGAACTTTAGAAGAGCACCACAGAGATACCAGCTAAGTGAGCTCAAATGGGTTCACTTTATATAGCACATACAGTAGCTCAAGATCTGCTCCAATGGATATAGTGTGGCATTTCTCTATGACAGCTTTCAAAAAGTTGGAGTCAGCAAAACAGTGAAAAGATTATTAGTCTATAATTACAGCCAAATAAATCTGGATATGCAAGCAATGCCAATTTTTTCAGTTTAGGTAATAATCATTATATTCATAGAGAACATAAATTAGGCAGGAAGAAAATTGAAGAAAGAAAATTAGTTGGGAAAAATCAACTAACACATAGAAATTAAATCAATTGACCATATGTATAAACTAATTAGTTGGGGAAAATTCATGAAAGAAAATTCAGAAGCCATTTAAACCAATTCTTGTATAAACTAATTGATCATTTGTCACGTCAACAAGAAATTCTTGTTTTTAGAAGAGAATTGTGGAATGAGCACTCAGTATAAAGAAAAATCAAGAAAGACATTATTATTATTTATTAAATTGACATTTTCTATTACAAATTAAACCAACACAATTACTCCATCTGGATAAGAATGTTGCTACTGCACTAAAATCCCAAGGAATACAGAGAAGTTTCCAATTTCGCAATTACAAAGTCTAAACTCTATACGACGAGAACGTGATTAAAAGAGCCCGAATAGAGAGAGTGGAGAGACATGAAGGATAGAGAGAGAGGAAGAGAATTACTTGGCTGGATTGCGACGGTGACATAACTGCTCTAGGAGGATGAAAAAATTAACGGATTCTCTAATCGACTTGAAGCTAAGGCAAGTCCGAGAGAATGGGAGATGGAAATTTGTTTTGAAAAACTTTTCTCCATGGACAATTTGGTCCCTAATTGTGAACATTTTTCCCCAGCAAAAATTTTGGTTAAAATGTGGAGCGGAATTTTCGAAAACTTACGTCTCGAGATAAAAATGTTTGGAACGTTTTACACAACAATTACGTTACAATTTTTCACCAAAAATTGAGCACACAATTAAGTGAAAATCCACAATGGATCAAACCGTCTCAAATAATCTATTGTTGGGGATAAAACTTGAGAAAACCGTTCATACTAACTTGCTTTTTGGGACGCATATTTCTTAACAGTCCCTAATAATTTGACTATTGGAGACGAATTTTTGAACTGTCCCCAATAAGGCGTCCCCAAAAGTCAAATATTTAGTAGTGATAACTAATCTCTTATTTATTTATTTGCTAATGAGATGTAGAGCCTCAATTGACTTATTTGTGTCCACGTATTTTGCAAGTCCCACTATTTATCAGATAGCACCTTAATGGCCAAACATGCTCAGTCCTATATGCAGACACTCCAAAGTGGCAAAATCCAACAACTAGTAACAAAAGGAACTTCATATCAGAAAATATCCATCACACCTATCGACTCCACAATAAAGATACAATTTTGTGGCATGGCGTTCTTGGTCATCCAGCAGCCAAAGTCATGTCTAGAGTCTTTAATTCTTGTATTATGCAAGTGAAAAATGGTTCCTTCTTTGAATTTTGTACTTCATGGCACAAGTAGCTATAAGACATAGGCTTCCTTTTCCAATTTCATACTTTTTAAGATTTGTAAAACCATTCGATCAAATACATTCTGATTTGCCGAACATACGTCAAGCATTTCAAGTTATACATTCTTTCTTCATTTTAAACCACGCAACATTCTCTTGTTTTCCTTTTAACTTTGCACTCAAAGTATTTCTTTTATTCAAATTCTACAAAATAAAAATCCTATAAAAATTGTAGTTTGGGCAACAATATCCAAGCATCTCTTAGTGCATGTTTGGCATAGCTTTTTTAAACAAAAAATTTTAAACTCATTTTCAACCACATATTTCGTAGGATCCACAACTTTTATTAACTTTAACTACACATTTCACAATTTTTTTTAAAAAAAAATTTCCTAAAAAACTACTTTTAAACTCTACCAAACATTCAATAAATGTTCTCTTACTTATATATTGAGACAGAATAACTTGTATAATTTCAAACAAAAATACATTATATTTATATAAATTTAATAAGGTAAGATGTACAAAACATATGTTAGTTTTATTATTTCAAATACATAAAATCCACGAGAGTTTGTTAAAATCTTATGAAATATGTAGGATTCTATTCAAATACATGAGAATTCATCAATCTTAAGAAATTCGTTAAAATTTGAGTCGATGATACCCCTTACTTTTCTTGTTCTCTTTGTGGGTTCTATAAAGAGTAGAAGAAATTGGAGGTGTAGTAAAATTTGGGTATTATTTTTTCTATGATACTTGGGGTGTGGGTGGGCGAGAAATTCTATATGATTATAATAATTTTTCATAAAATAAAATATCTATTTTGTGACCATTTGTGGTTTTAATCCGATTTTAAAGTTTTCCTCATAAATTGTGTCTCTTTTCTCCATATTTTTTCTTCTATATTTTATCATGGGGAAAATCGAAGAATTGATCTCAATTTCCAACACATTAGAGAATGAAATAGTTGATGCATTCTTCTTCTCAAAACATTTTCTTTCTCATCTTTGTAATATGTATCTTCTATTTTTGTTTCTTCGACAAGTTGAGCAAGCTCTTTACAATTTTGTAACGACCATGAACTTTTTCATACAAGATTTTCGCTCAGGAACTATTCCGTGCACTATTAGCTTATGTACTATCTACTGGGAGTTAGACCTCAAAGTATATTTCTTTTGCGTCATAAATGATTCGAACTCAATACTTCTATCTTATGAAACAAGTAAGTTGAATGATTGTACCAATTAAACTTGTAAGAATATTATCATTCTTGCTTTTCCATTTTCCTATTTTTTATTTTTATTTTTTAGTTCCATCATTTTCACTTTTGTCATCTTGATTGTTATCATCTTTGTCTTTACTATCTTATTTAATGAGAAACCAAGAAAGCAAAACAATAAGAAAATTCAATGACCATCAATTTTAATAATAATTTTCATCCATTTATAGGATCTTATACTCCCATATAAAACTTACACAAATTTTCCTTCTAACGTGTTTTCACCATTTAGGTTGATTTGAAACTTTCAAAAACACTAACCGCTTGCAGGCGAAGGTCGGCTCGCTCAAGCAAGCAAAATGTACTCCCGAGTTGATTGGGCACTTGAGAGAAAAATACTCATAATTTTCTATAAGAAAAATTCAAATTGAAATTCGTAAAATGTGTTAAAATTCTGACTCGATAAGCAGTTGAATGTTATATTATTTGCATAACAAAAGTTATTGCTTCATATCTTGGCATTCAAATTGTCCACTTATTCCGACATAGAGTCCTTCTTTGCACTATTTCATTGCAAATGTGTTTTATAAGCTTGTGGGTAATCCTTAGCCGAAAATACTAGTAAAATAAGTATAAATCTAGTCAATGTGACTTAAGAGTTTATTAGATTATGGATAAAATTGTATTTGTAAGCTTATCACACGTAACTAGATGAATGGTTTTATTTTTTTTATTAACGGATAAAACATAATACAGACTTACAAAATAGACTTGGTTTGACTTTTGGTTTGACTTTCAACTAAATGTGCAGTAAAATAAAAATAAAGTTAACTGTCCCCAAAGACACAGAATACAATGTAAAATTTAAAGAAATTACATTTCATTTATCTAATCAAACTCTTTGTCATCACGCTGATTGTAGTATCTTTTTGACTGCTCATTGTTTTCAGACTCATTACTTAATGAAATTTCATAAATTTATTGTCATGTCTCAAATTCGAGAAGTCAATAATTTGGTAATAGTCTCCATGCAACTTGCGTCGAATGAGCAAAAAGATGGAAGCACGTATAGAGAGGAAGGAGTAATTTTGACTACAAAAGTTTGGTACTGTTTGCTGGAGCTCGAAATAAGATGAAATGTAGGAGAAGAATAAGTGCAAGGAGTTGAACAATTCAATATTTACAATTTTCTTTTCTTTTCCTCTACCAAATTAACAAAGGCATTCAACAGAGACTCGAAAACTTTCCACGTATTTTATTGCATATTCATCACCAGACCAGAAGGCCAAAATGAAAGAAGCGGACTTGAATGCAAGAATCGTCAAATTGCAATCAATTTGCAATAATACGTTACATTGAACATGATAACAGTAAAATAAAAAAAGAGCAAGTGAACAAAATTTATCTATAGCTGTCGAGTATAGCTACCAATATATGAAACATAGCCCTTAAATCATGTTTTCAACTATATATATAAAAACAGTAATTAATTTACAATCGTGTTAATGGAAAATATAAGGGAAAAAACGAGTTCTTAATTAATTATAAACAAATGAATAAATCCACATCTAATTAACTCCTAAGAAAATTCTTCAAAAAAAAAAAAAAAAGATGTGGATCAAGATGGGATATATACATATATATCCAGGAGGATTCAAAATCAGAAAAAACAATCAACAGCAGGAGCCATTTTCCCAAACAGAAGAAAATTGTTCTCCGACGGAGTCAAATTCAAATCCAAACACAAAACCCTCCTGCTATTTGATCTTTTCACAATCGGATGAGGATGAGGATGTGGATGTGGAGGAGACAAAGATAAGGCATGTGACGGCGGCTGTTGGTGGTTTTCATTACCGGCAGCTGTTCTGTGCCGCCTCATGTGCCCTCCAAGAGCTTGTCCAATGGCGAATTCCATCCCACAAACAGGGCATTCGTGCGTTTTGGGCTTCGCCGGAGATGTTCGCGACTCGCCGGAATGTTGTTCTCCCATCAGTCTCGGCTTCTTGTGGCTGGCCCGGTGGCCGCCAAGCGCCTGGAAAGACGGGAACTGCCTGTTACATGTCTTGCACTCGAAAACACGGGCGGCGGAGCTGTCGACGACTGAATCAAACGCGCCGCCTCCATTAGAGAGTAGCATCAAGGAAAGCGCCATGCTTTTCATGTTCTGATCAGCTTCTTCTTCTCTACCCCTCTTCTTCATCATCATATGTAAATCCAATACCATTAAATCTTTGCTACAAGAACAACTAAAGATGATATGTATGTATAGATTGTATGTATAGGTTGTGTGTATAGGAATGTGAATATGTAATGAGAAAGAAACTGAAAGGTGATATATGTATATATAGGTAATTGTTAACTGGTGAGAAGATGTGCTTTATTAGTTGTACACTTTGACTTTATTTAGTTGACCTTTCGCAATGACGAAACACAGTACACATTTCTTGCTGGAAAAGGATTACAAAGATAACGTGCGTATCCGTCATTGATGACGTAAGACAGCGTATTACTGAGTGGGCGAGTCGTGAGTGGCGAGCCAGAGCGAGTCAAACACAATGAATCTTCCATCCTTCTAGAATTTTATTCGTTCTTACGTCCTCATATGAACTGAGACGAGTGTAACTAGGAGCCCACCTTGAAAATCAGCATTACTTGTCAAGTAAGTAAGGCTGAGTTGAGCGAGTTGGTGTGTGAATTGGCTGAGTTCCTATGTTGCTTCCTGGCTAGTATTATTAGACTATTAGTAAAATTTCATGTGCCGTGACGCGTTTCCTTTAGATATATTTATTTTCTGGTTTCACACTTAATTCATGCCAAACTAACTACCGAAAAATGGGATTTTTGTTTTAGTTTTTACATTAATTTTTGAAAGAGTAGGAGTATATTTCTTATATTTTTGAAAGGTTGAGACCAAATATATAATTTTTTATTTTTAATTTTACTTTTTGTTATTAATATTTTTTTGTAGGTACGTTTGATTATATTTCTATTCTTTTTTTTCATGTTTATTTAAAGGGAAGTCAATTTTGTTATAAAAGATCTAACATGTCTATTTTTTCAAATATTAAAAATATCCGGTACTATTTTTAAAAATTAAGAATATAACATTTTTAAAATATTGAAATATCATATATACAATTTCTCTATTTTTTTATATGACGTTTAAGTGATCAAAGTAAGAAAATTTATTAATTAATTATAACATTATACATTCTCAATAACTCTACAATCGCAAAATGTAAAATTATAGAGAAAAAATCATTCTCTACTCTATTCTCAATTAAAAAAATAATAGCAAGATTAAAATTAATTGATGTAAATCAGAATTTAAAATGTACTGAACATATACTCAATTATAAAGTTAGAGAAAAATTTTAGTGATTAAGTTAAGTGTTAAAATTTTTGAATTATAAAAATATCTCCAATACATTCTATAGATTTTCATGTAGGTGGTACGAAAATTGAAAACTTCTAATCTATATGACATTAATATCTAATGAATAAACACTCAAGTTCAAAATTTATTTCCAAATTATTATATACATTGCTATCTAAGTGTATTTTAATTTATTAAAATAAAAACAAATTTACATTTAAATTTACATAGCATAAGAAATTTAAATCTACATTAAATTTAAATTTTGTTAAATCAGTATATCTAACAGAGCTTCTAAATCTAGACGGAGTTTTAGGAGAATGTCTATTTTTTTATCTGTTGCATCAATTTGACGGAGTCCTATCAACTTGAACTGAAAAAAAAAATTTTAAACATATTTTAATTTTTTAAGTAATTCACAATTACATAAAAGAGTAAATCTTTTTCTAATAAAAGATTGAGATAAGATGATGATGCAATATTCCTTAATTGGAGTACTTAGATTTGATAAGAAGGTTCTCGAATTAAAGTGTAATTCAAATTCAATTACTCTATTGACAAATACATAGTTGATAGTTGTTAGAAATAATAAAATAATAGAGCTCTAGAAACTATCCAAGTCACTTGATATCTCTAGAAACTAGAAAAAGCTACATCTCTACAGTTGAATCAACGCAGTTCCATCAAATAGTAAGCTAGACCAATTTTCAAACTTACTTTTTTTTTTTCCTAATTACTTTTATAAAAAGTAAATATTAACTATCTTTAAACTTGTTCGGTAAAAGTTTTGGAAATTGCATGATATTTTTGACTTTTCAAAAGTTTTAAATGTGAAATAACAAAATTGTTCTTACTATAAAATGGGTTGTGTTTATTAAGAACAATTTTATCATTTCACCTTCAAAATTTTAAAAAAATTACAAATGTCATGCAAAAAAAAAATCTATTTTTTGTCCAAAACATCTACCGAACAAGTTCGTAAAAAAAAAAAAAAAATTACTTTTAAACACATGCATCTTTAACATTTTATTGCGTGTGGGATATTAAACAAAGTTCATAATTTTTTGTCACATCGTTATTTCTTACTTTCTTACTGTAGACTATGCTAAAACGTCATTGATCAATTAGTTTTTACCCCAACAAAGCTAATTATAGAATTAAAGATGAGTTGAGTGAACAAGTTAAACTACATTGGTTGACTAGAAAAAAAAAGACTTTAAAAATTATGTTTGGTAAAATAATCTATACTAATTCTAAAAATTCTCTAAAGAGAGAAATATTTTTAGACGATATTGTTCATCAAATAACTTATAATTCTTAAAATCATCTTTTAATTAATATAATTTATTTTGACTTTAATTTAAATTATTTAATATTATATAAATATTGTATTTTAATCATTAAAAGTGATTTATCTCTTTAAATTTCATTATATATTGTAATTAATGAAAATAAATAAAAATATACTAATAAAATTTTTAATATATTGAAATTATTATTTTTAATTGTAAACAATCAAAGATTAATCTTATTATGCACGAAAATTTAAGCAAATTCATTCATCAACATAACAAAACAAGATGAATTTGACTTTGCATTTCGACTTTCTTATTATTGATTCATACTTTCTTCATTTGTTCCAAATATGGGAGAAACATTTATGGACGATATTGCTCCTCAAATAACTTATAATTCTTAAAATCATCTTTCGATTAATATAATTTATTTTGGGTTTAATTTAAACTATTTAATACTATATAAATATTGCATTTTGATCATTGAAAGTGATTTGTCTTTTTAAATTATATTATATATATTATAATTAATGAAAATAAATAAAAATATATTAATAAATTTTTTAATATATTGAAATTATTATCTTTAATTGTAAACAATCAAAGAATCAATCTTATTATGCACAAAAATTTAAGCAAATTTATTCATCGACATAACAAAACAAGATGAATTTGGCTTTACATTTCGACTTTCTTATTATTGATTCATACTTTTTTCCTCTGTTATTCGTCTTTATTTTTTATTATGCCAAGAATATTTTTTTCCTCGCAGTGACAATTTTTAATCTTTGATTATTAGTTTGATAGTAATGTGATAATAATGGATGTGTTAATTTTTCATAAATGATTCACTAATTTTAAGAATATATATGATGATAATATTGATTTTAAATTTTGATTTCTATATCTTTTTTTCTTGATTTAGAATATTTGTTCGATGTAAAAATGTTAATTATTGTGGTAGTCTTGATAACAAAGGGATTTAAGCTTGAATGATGATTTATGTCATTTTGTAAGTAATTAAACGTATATTTATTGTGAAAGAACGAGTTAGAACAATGAGAATTGGTGTTACTCTAACTCTTTCAAGCACGTGGCTGAGGAATACATAACTTGGATAAAGTGAGTCATGTTATGTATAAAGTAAAGATAAATCTCGCATAATAAGTAGTTTTATGTGATGAGTTAAAATCATTGTCCAAATATATGGTTGTTTTGAATTTTCTTGAAATTTAATAATATTTTAGATGGAATTACGGAAAAGAATGCATGAAGAGGAAAAAAAAAAAAAAACCCTTAATTTATGGGTGCATTAAAACTGAATGGATATTGCAATAGAAAATTCATCTTTATCTTATGTCAAAGAATTTTGAGATTCTTTTTTCTGAGAAATAATTACCTAAAAAGGCTAAATATTTTATTTTTGTGTGCTTTTTATAATGATATAAATACAGAAAATCGATGAAAAATTGTATTATACTTATATCTACTATTTTCATGTATTTTAGAATTTGATACTAATTTTCATAAAAGAAAGTTGTCTTTTCTGATATGTCATTAGATATATGATTTAAAATATAATTAAAAGAATATCAATAATCTTTCAAACTTAATATTTACGTAATCCATGTATTTTTTAATGAACCACATGTTTTACTAAGAAGTTTGAATATAATTCCTTAGTTGGTCATAATCATTGATGAATTTATGATTAAAAATGAGTTTTATTTAAGTGTTATATTCATCGATAATTTTAAAATAAAAAAATCATAATATTATTACAAAATCACGTGCAAACGCACGTATTCTTAACTAGTTAACTTAAAAGTGACCTGACTTACAGTTAATTAAATACAGCCAAACATGGCCGTAGAACCGTCATGATACTACAAATTATGTGTCACATTTTCTTGTCTTCTTTAATTCTTTTTTCATATTAGTCACTATAATATATGAAGAAAATATTTTATTTAAACAAAACTAAGTTTACCTACAGCAGACCTCCAGTAACGGAACGGATTAACAAATAATATCACGGGAAAGGGATGCGTTCATGTGTGAAAGTTGTAGATAGAGTCAGACTCATCCCGAAAATCGAACATCATCTGAATTTAGAATATATCAAAATAACTGTAGTGTCACCTATTTTCAACTCCATCGACAGTAGTTAAACAATTGAAATACAAAAAACTTGAAGAATGCAAAATCTGTCCTCCAACGTCCGTACAAAATGTACCAAATCTAATAATTATATTTTGAATTTTCTTGTCTTTCTTTACATTAGCTTCTATAAATAATACATTGACAAAAATATTTACTTTAGAAAAAAAAACTAAAGATAGTAGTAATTGCTCTTATAATTTTCAACCCTATATGTAGATTAATAATAGAAACACAACAAATTCAAGAAGAGACATAAAATTTGACCTTTAATATGCAAAATAAAACATAAAAGTCATAAAACCATCAAACACTACAAATTGGGAGTCATATAAATTTTCTTGTCTTCTCACTTCTTGTGTAATGCTATTCATAGTCGCTCACCACCGGTAGTTATCTTACGTGGCATTACTCAATTGGATGAATTATTTATAATTAATGGCTATAAATACATTATTCAATTGGAGTAAATAATTCTTCTAATTGAGTAATGTCATGTAGGACGACCACGGGTGGTGAGCGACTATAAATATCATTATTCTTAGTTTTTCGTTCATGTAGTAAATAAAATTTTTATTTAATATAAAAGATAATTAAAGATAGTAGTAATATCTCTTATTTTCTAAGTCTAAACGTAAAATTGACTACTCTAAAAGGATCCATCATATAAAATAGAACGTACGAGACACAAAATCATCAAATACTACAAATTGAGTTCTCGTTTTCTTTAGTTTATATGACAATGTCATATCTATTCACAATCCTTCTCAATATGAAGTTGTACTCGATGAACCTTTAATTTTGATCTACGTCGTTCCAATTTTTTGCACCAGTTTTTCAACACTTAGTAGAGTCGCTATAAATAAATAAATAGACAAAAATATTTAATTTAAACAAAAACTAAAGATAACATTGATGTTGAACAGATATTGTGTAATTTTGGTCAACTTTGAAGAGGTGATCAAACATAATTAAAGGGTTGATATATACCTAATAACATTGGACTTCAATGGCTGTCAGTTGACATTACTTCAACTTGATCAGTGTGATTAATAATACCATAATTGAAGTTCCATCATATTTACAAAAATTATTATTTTATTTTTTGAAATTATAGTATTCAAAATTAGTTTTGACCATGTAGTTTGTTGTTACAAGGAATCAAATTGTCAAACATTAAGTAAAATTAAATGTTCTCAAGTAATATTAGATTAATTATGTAGAAGACAAGTGTACAAACAATTATGAAATTTGTTTTGAATATGAATAAGAAATTATATGATTTTAAGTTGAAAAAATTACTATCATGCCATTCAAATACCTCTTTTTCAAAGGTCAAAATATTGCTCATCAATTCATTCAAAACCCTCTTTCTCAAAATCCATTTTCATCGACTTTGTAGAGTATGTTTTGGTAAGTAAATAAGTAGATTTGCGCTCTTTTACAATCGTTTCGCTACAATACGTGATGCTCTATATAATTGTACACCATTTTCACTATAAAAGAACACACCAATAATTACGCTAGATTTTGTATTGAATTTTCTAACGATTTTAAAACAATAAACAAATTGTTTGAGTATATTCATACCGTCGCAGAAAATCCAACAATTAAAAGATAAAAATTTAAAAAAATTGGAATATTCAGCTACGGATTTTGTAATTGACTGCATACTAATTGAAATAATTCCATGTTATCTATAGGAAGAGAACAAAATTTATAAGAGCATTTTACAACATTTTATTTTAAGGGATATCATCTTGAATAGACTTTAGTTCTTCATTATGATTATTTTTACAAAAAAGTTTATAATGCTATATATCTTTGCTTTAAAAAGTTATCGAGTCCGTAGTCACAACTTCTTATATTGTACTCAATTCGACCATGCCAACCCTCTACCTTTTCTACAAGGACATGAACCCTCCAGAAAAGGCTTTCAGCTGGATCATGATCAATTTCTACTGTAAAGCTGTTCATGGAAGTTTCAACTCATATTTCATAAGTTGAAGACATTCAAAATTGTTTTGCTTTGCATACACTTTGATACTTGCTCAAAGTTGAAGCATCTTTAAAATTTACATTTATTGTTAGCATAAGATTCTCTACCATTTCCATTTGATATAATTGGTCTATTTTATAAGATAAAAAGGAGCAAAGTAGTCTTCATCATGTTACTATTGTTGTCCAATCAGTACCAATGATAGAAATTGTGTATTCTTCATTATATTATCATGTTGTAGGAATATATCTCAATAACTAATAGACTAAGGAACTTAGATAAGAGGAGTTAGAAAGGACTTAATCCCCTTGAGCTAAGGGTGTAAGCGGTCCAATTTGGACACTTTTTACGTTTCAAATCAAACCGTTTATAATAGTTTGAAAAAACTCAAACTAAAATCAAACCATTTGAAATGATTTGATAAACACTCAAACCTAAACCTAACCGTTCGGTTTTAAAACGTGGTATTTTTTCTTCTGGGATTACTAGTTCATTGATTACAAAATATATTTCTACTTTATTAACAATGAAACAAAACATATATATATATATATATATATATATATATATAATATATATATATAATTGATGGTACTAATAAAACCACAGTAAATTGATGGTTTTGCAGCACTTTTGGCTTTCATCGTTTGCGGGGTAAAGAGAGTTTAGTGTCTGAAGTATGAAGTGTGAAGTGTGAACTATGAACGATGATGGATTGAATGGTTTATCAAATTAAGGTAGTTGAAAAGTGACTATTGACTAAATTGCCCGTATTTAGATTAAAAAAAAAATTAATAGTTATATCTTAATTTTGGAGGTTAAGATGGTAATTATATGTTTGACCTATGTCCAATTTGGACTAATTTCTGACAGATTTTAAATTATTTTATTTTATTTTAATGGTTTGGTTTGTTTTAAACTGTAGTTAAAATATCGAAATCTAAATAAAACTATTTTACAACGGTTTGGTTTTTGATTCGGTTCAAAATCGATTGTTGACAAATCCATATGACACCAAATCGACAATTTCAAATAGATGGTTTCAGTTTGATTTTTCAATTTAACAATTTTTGTTTACAATCCTATCTTGAAATATGAGAACGTGAGCACATAGAACAAGCAACTCTAAAATCTATGAACTTATTTCATGAATTAATATCTCGAATAAAATGATGTGAAAGTGGAAAGAGAATATGTTTGTCCGATAATGATTTGTTGGTAAAATTAGTACATTATTTATATTCTGATAATTTAATCATATGCATGCAAAATAAGAAAAATGATGACTTATGGAAATATCAAGAAATGAAGAATTAGATTCGGTCGAGACAAATGTTTGACTTTTTCTTCTTAAGACGAAATTGCCCCACACATGTGCTTACAGTTTCTCTGCACACTTCTCCCTAGATACAACGACTACTTCTCGAAATATTAGCACTCCAAATTATGAGACAACGAATAGAACCGTATTTTGTTCGCTCTTTAAATGAAAATTGGACTTGGACATTATTCAAAATTATTTCTATACTAAAATGATCTGTGCAAAAAGTGACATTTGGTTGAAAGTATAGTGATTTAATTTACAATCATAAGGGTCTATTTATAATATTTAAAAAGTTGTGTATCAAAAGACACAACTTTATAAAAAGCACGTCTAAAATACATGCCTTTTGAAAGAAAGTACATATCCAAAAGACATGTCTATGAGATGAAAAGATGTGAATATTAAGAAATGACATGTCCAAAAAGACACGATTTTTTATCCAAACAGATTCTACAATATTTTGCAATATTATAATCTCATTTTTCAATAATATTTGTGTATTTAAACGATTCACTTTGGGTCTTAATTTCTCATTCACCTGAAATTGATTCGAACAACTAAATATACTATATTAATCTACTCATGTAATAGAACACGTATGACCTTATAATTCTCGTACTCAACTAACGGGTCCTGCTTAAATAATTGGTCAAAGTTGGTCAAAACCAACATTACTAAACGAATTTTCAACAATCCTCCGTATGAATGAAAATTAATGCAAATGATTATAAAGACACTAAAAGAGACTACAAACAGAAGCTATTGCATTAGGATAGATAGTTTCTGGTTTTGAACATTCCATAGTAGGATACTATTGGATTTAGTTGGTTAATCAGTGAACGTGATTGATGTCTCAAACTATTCAGCCGTTGGTGTAAAATAAAGACAATAGTATCCACACAATAACCTCTCTAATACCTTCAGTCATACAGTTGTGTTAATTTTGGCCTTGAACAACTCATGGGTTTCATAAGTGGTTTAGAGAATGCAAGCCTTGAAACATTCTCATAGAATATATCTAAGCTATAAGAATCATTAAAAGTTATAAACTTAACCCCTACACTCTATAGATATCACTTTTTTCTTACAATAGAAATGAGTAGGAGATAACTCTTAAGTGCTTAACTGAATTTTCATAACTTAGTTGTCCTATTGAACCAATATATTGGGTTCTTTATCCAACAATGTTGGGTTATCATTACAAAGACTCGTGCGTAGTAGGCTTTTAATCTCATTTCATTCGATATGCAGTATAGTTGATCTCTTGGTAGACCTTTAGTAGCGAATCTGCAATATTCTTCTTTGACTTTATATGGAGATTACACAATTTGAAATCAAATGATTTATGGTATTATGTCTTCGACGTATATGTCGAGACTTACCATTATACATATTATTTTGTGCTCTTGCGATAGCCGATTGACTATCACAATGTATACTTATTAGAGGCATTAGCTTACGTCAACACGGAAAGTCTTCTAAGAAATTACGAAGTCATTTTACTTATTTTTCAGCTTTATCTAAAGCTATGAACTCAAATTCCATCATGAATCGATATATACACGTTGCTTTGAGGACTTCCAAGAAATTTTGCACAAATATCTCTTCACAGCATCCCGACTTGTGCACCAGCTAGGAAATGAACCTTGGTCTGTACCGTGGCAGGGTACTATTCTACCACTAAACCACTTATTCTTCATTTAAAGCTCAAAAATTCAAATTGTATTATGATATTTCAATACTCAAGTTATTTGGAAGATTTCCAAGAAACAACTGCACCCTAAATAGTAAAACATATTTACTAATAAATTTTGAATATTTGCATTCGATATCCAATTTACAACATCGTATAATTTTCAAGTTTAACAAGGTATTCATCATAGTGCAATTCGACATTTTAATGTTGTTTCAATATGATCAATACTCTAATTTGAAGACAATAACACTATCTCCCGTAAATCTTGGATTAAATTGAGGATATAATACAAACAACAATCATACCCCTACAATTCTGATTAGAATTGTACTTAACATCATAAATTCATCAATATCATGAAGCACAAGCATTTCATTCATCTTAAACAATCCATTGGCTAGTACATCTCATTTTTTATAAGTACATATTATTATTATTTTCCTCAAACTCAAAAACTAATCCGAACATATTCTTATTCAATAAAACTTTTCAGTACATAGAATATTAAAGATGTACTTATATTGACAATCTAAATAAATATTCAGAATTGAAATTAGAATAACATGCAGAAGACAAATATTATAGAATAGTATAATATACAATATTATAGAATAGTATAATATATATAGCACATGCAATAAAAAAATCTTAATGCAAAAGAATTGTATAAGCACAATTAGGGGTGGGCAAAACCCGACCCAAATCGGTCGACCGACCTGACCAGTTTGGGTCGATTTTTGAATGTGTTTAGGTTGGGTTCTGTTTCAGGAGAACATGTTCTGATCGGGTTGGGTCAGGTTATAGGTTGGGTCTAATAATCCGACCTAAACCAACCCAACCCAACCCAACTCAACCCAACCCGACCTGATCAAACTCATTTAAAAAAAATTGTGAAAAGTCAGAAGAAAGTCATTAGGGGTATGTCTAGAATCAATAAAAATCGGATTTTGCCAAAACTACTTTGACTATGCACATGAAATAGTTCCACACTAACGTGAAAAGCTAAATAAGGAACAGTGGATGGCCATTAAAAATTGCAGCTTCCAAATTAACTCTATCCTTGTAAAATCATCCCCATATTTTCTTTTTTTCTCTTCAGTTGGTGGCCGACATTCGTGTTCTTCCATTCTCTCTTCATGGTTCTACCAAAATCTCTTCCCAGTTAAGATTGGGCAACGCCACCACAAGCTACAACATTTATTTGACACCCAAAACATCATTTGAAGATGTATAATCCAAGAGGAGAGGTGGGTTTTTTCTTTATGCTTCCGTTTCCTTCGCTTCACATGTGTTGTTTTATTACCATGCCAAGTTTTCCGTTTTCCCCAATCGCAAAGTTTGAGTAGTTTGGTAACTTTTTTTGGATTTTTTACATCTCTATTTCCATGTTTAGGTCTACCAGACCGATGAAGATTCCAATCAACATTTGAGGACTAGCAAATCGATTGCCATTAAACCTACCTCGCCAGCCAGGAAAAATGCAAAATGGGCTGAGCGGGAACATCAAATATTTCTCACCGCTTGCGAAACTGTGATTGCAGAAGGTCACCGCAGGGAAAAGTTCTTCAGCAAACACGATTGGGAGAGGTTGGTGCACTTGTTCAACATCTCGGCTGCCAAAAGTTGGAACCGTAACCCAGCTTAAGAATCATTGGGACTCAATGTGACGAAAACATAAACACCTTCACGAGCTTCTACGCTGCGCTGTACATGCATTGAATACAACCACATTGACAACGTCATTGTTGCTGACGACGAATGGTGGGAGGGAAAAATCAAGGTTCATTTATCTCAAATTCGTTAAGGTCTTTATTTGCTTAATTCTGAGATTATGTTCCAATTGCAATAGATACATTGGATTGTGATGATGAGTATGGTTGATTTGTATTTGTACATTTGTTCTAATTTCAGATATTCTGCACTTGTCCTTTGCGTTTTGTGACATGATAAGATTTGATACAGCATGTTCATTATTTTTTGCCATAGCAGTGACAATTCGAGCAAAATTTTTTTATGAAGAATATTATGAACAATATATTCACCTACAAGCATCTTGACATAAATTGAGGTGATGTTACAATAGTCCATTCGTATTGAAACGGTGCAGGAAAAGGCGGAGTACGCCAAATTTAGAAACCGTGATGTTTGTGAAATATACCACAGGTACCTCCCGTTCTTTGGACAGGCTTTCAACTCTGACAAGTATGCCATGACGCCAAAAAGTTATCGCAATGTGGAATTGACGAGGTCATTAACAGTGGCAGTGATAGTCCACATGACACGTTGTCCATCAACACAGAGACACGAGACTCAAGTGATGAAGATCCGGTTTAATTGAGATCATCTTCACGAATGGATATCTCTGGTTGTCACAATGGTGAGAAGCGGAAAGGTTCAGCACGTAGATCTAACGGGAAAGCCAAAAAAATTGGAAGTGTGGACTTGTCGTATTCAATGGAGCATCTTGCAAGTGTGAGAGAGACATTAGCTGCAAGTCGTCAATTCTCCCATGAAGAGGTCCTGAGCTGTCGCCAGTGCATTCAATAACTTGTGGCCACAGGTAAAGTGTCGAAGGGTAGTACACTGTATAACTTTGCTTTGGCGTTCCTAGTCAATCGCAAAAATTGGAAGGATTTGCAGTTGCAAAAGAAGCTGAGTATAAGTTGGGTTGGATTCAATACAACTTCAAGCAAAGCAATAAGTAGAATCGATCTAGCAATGCGACTATAATAAATGCTGATTTTTTATTCTAACGCATGTATTGTATTGTATTTTCTTACACGTATTGGGTATTTCACTCCATTATGATAATAGTCGTGAATTTCATCTCGTGTGCATTTTGGTACAATGAAATTTACTATCATATATGATGAGTATTTCCACGAATGGGTACTATTTTAGTCAAATAGTTCATATTTCAAAGCGGGAGGCTTTTTCTGGGTAGTTCATTGAATGGTACGACAAATTCGTCGTGTGGATAGATTCTTTGGGTACTATTTTTTTCAACAAAGGTACTATGCAAACACATTGGTGGTACAGAGTGTAGTTCCATACACTTTATAAATTGTAGGTGCATTTCTCATTTGCATGCACACCAAATATGACATGCAAATTTGATTGTGTATTGAGATCCTACTCAGACAATGAAGATGAGCACAATGAGGATAAGTAGGAAGAACAATTACCAGAAGATATTAGCATATGGCTCGAGTTCTGTCAAATAACTTATCGCGCAGTTTGTGATTATATACGTACGTCAAGACGAAGAATTCGTAGAAATCTAAGAGCATGCAATGGGCACATGTTCTTGATCGAAGCTTTGGACGGGAACAGACAAATATCATATCAAGAATTTTGCATGTATCTTGATGCTTTCATTTGTTTCACACATGTTCTTTGCGATGAGTAAGGATTATATGATAGCACAGAAGTTTCAATATACGAACAAGTTAGCATGTTTTTATATATTCTAGCACACGGTAGAGGGTATAGACAAGTGCAGACCATGTTTGGTCACTCGTTGGAAACCATAGGTCATTATTTCAAAATAGTGTTACGCGCTGTGGTACAACTGGGTGGTCGGCTAATCAAATCAGACCCAAACTACAACCAAAGTCCTCTCCACCATCGGCCAAAGACGGACAGACATCCTATGTTCCAGATGTGGGGCAATATGTATTTATTCATCATTGTTCAAGCTTTCTATTTATACTATCTTCCATGTTTATCGTATGTACGTAGGACTGTTTTGGTGGAATTGATGGAACACACGTGAAGGTTGTCCTACCTCAAGAAGAATGACTTAATTTCATTGGCTGGAAGGGTATCCCAATGCAGAACGTTCTAGTTGCATGTGACTTCAACCTTTGCTTCACATTCGTACTTTTGGGTAGTACGAGAAACACACACGATAGTCGCATTCTCGTGAGAGCAATATATAGTCTGGATATAAATTTTCCATAGCCGGGACCGGGTAAGTATTATCTGGTAGATTCTGGGTTCACGAACAGGCTAGGTTATCTCGTCCCATATAAAGGGTTTGACATTAGATATCACTTTCAAGAATTCAAGGAGTCTATGGACGGTCGCAATAGGAGGTTCAGATTTCCAAATGAGCGTTTCAACTTTCATCACTCATCTTGTAGAAATGTGATCGAGAGGGTTTCAATGTTTCGAAGATGAGATGGAAGGTACTTGAACGTATGCCTGGTTATTCATTCCCTACACAAACAAGCTGTCGTTGTTGCGACAATGACGATGCACAACTTTCTTAGATGATCAGGTCAAATCGACCAGTGATTTGATTAAGTTGAATCTCATCGCCAATCTGATGAGATTGACATGCCGAACGAACAAAATCAAATTGCAGCAGAGATGAATGCGCCACAAAACCAAAATATGTCATGGGATGAAATGCGCGATTACATGGCTCAACGGATGCGTTAGTCAGAAAATGACGATTAATACGCATTTTAATGTAAATACTTTAAGATGTTGTACGTCATTAATAACAAACTATGTAATTTTCGCGAAGCCATTCGAACATTTGTATACTGGCCGGATTTATGAGCAACATATGTCTACGAATAAGGTTGTACAAATTATGAGAAATGTTGAGGAAATGTAGAGTTACGTCTAGGGAACTTGTTTTAATTCAAAAAGTGAAAAAAACCCTTGTTATATATTTTATAAATCAGACAAATTTTTGTACATGGGCTGCAGTCGGGCCGCGGTTTGCAAGTCGTAGCCCAGTTGCGGCAAAATATATTTGTTGTTTGCTGCGGTGGAAATCGTGGTTTGCACCGCAACAAACAACGCCTAAATTGTCGAAAACGCAAGCACTGGTAAGTATTGTCGGTTGGCAGAGGTGCAATGGTCATAAGTGAGGGCGAAAGTGTCAATATTCTCAAATATGTAGTCAACAATTGCTGCCAGAAAAAAAAGATTTTGTAGCTTTTTTTTTTATTTAAATTGTTAATTTCTCGGAATATTTTATTCAAATGTTGAAAGCGGGTCAAACTATTTTAGTTGATGAAAACTGAATCTAGACAGGGCCTAAGTCAGGAACCATATTCACTCTTTTTTACGTGGTTTCTCTTCCTCTTGCTCTCCATTTTCTATTCTTCTTTTCTATATCGTTGTCGGTGCTTTTTCTTCTCTCACAACATTTTTTTTTTTGCCGTCGGTCGCCATTCCAGTCGGACAAGTTCAGGTTAGTTCTCCTCATCCTTCTATTTTTTCATCAAAGTTAAATCTGAATCCAACCATAAAAATTAATTATAAATTGAACAATCAATTCCATTTCTTTGTCGTTGTTGACTGTCCTCTCTCTCATAGTCTCACTCTCCTTGCCAGTGGATACTCCAGCCGGCAGCAACCTTTCACCGTGAAAGTTCAATGACTCGATCCCAACTGAGGTAAAAGTTTGACTGGCTCTATTGTTATCGTGCATGTATGTTTTTGCTTATTTACTTGGTTTAATTGATATAGTTTGATACTTTGTAATTTATATTTTACCTAATCAATTCCTTTTTGGATTATATGTTCTTTTACTGAAACTTTTTGATTATTTTTTAATGAAGTTGTGTTTGAAAATTCAGTTTTGATGAAAATTGTTATTTCGGCCCAAGTCCAAACCGATCCAATCTTGGTTTGGTTTGGGTTTGGTTTGGTTAGGTCGGGTTCCAACCCATTGGCGAGTTGGGTTGGGTTGAAATCTAACCAAATCGACAGTTTTGAGTTGGGCTGAAAACTAACTCAACCCAACCCAACCCACGCCCACCTCTAAGCACAGTCTTAATTTCAGTATATATGCAATACATGAATCAAATTAGGAATTCATGCCCAATCACATGTTCAACTATCGATTCTTTAAAAAATGGACAAAAAAGTTTCATCTTAAGATTGTTGGTAAAATTAGTGCATTGTTTATTTCTGATAATTTAATTACATGCATGCAAAATGAGGAAAATGACGACTTACGGTAATATTGAAAAATGAAGAATTAGATTCGATCGAGGTAAGAGTTTGACTCTTTCTCTTTAAGACGAAATTGCCTCGTACATGTGCTTACAGTTTCTCAGCACATGTATACCAAGATACAACAACCACTTCTCGTAATAGTAGCACTCCAAATTACGAGAACAATAAACTGAAAAGTATTTTGTTCTCTCTTTAAATGAAAAGTAGACTTGGACTTTATGCAAAAATTATTTCTATAATAAAATGATTTGTGCAAAATGTGTAGAGATATTTGGTTGAAAGTGGAGTGATTTAATTTACAATCATAAAAGGCTTATTTATAATATCTGAAAGTCAAAAGACACAACTTCATAAAAAAATACGTCCAAAAGACATGTTTTGTTGAAAAACACATGTCCAAAAGACGCGTCTTTAAGATGAAAAGATGTGACTGTTAAAAAATGACATATCCAAAAAGATATGATTTTTCATCCAAACAGATTCTAGAATATTATACAATATTCTAATCCTATTTTTCAACGATATTAATGTATTTAAGCGATTCAAGCGAAATTGACTTTAGGTTAAATATCTATGTTAATCTACTATTAGAATACGTATGGTCTTATAATTAACCATTCAACTAACGAATCCCAATTAAATAATTGGTTAAAGTTAATAAATCAACATTACTAAACAAATTTTCAACATAATTTGCGACAAAAAGCTCCTTACTTGAATACAAAACCATTGAAGATAGATATCCATACCTAACATATGGTCATATCCTAGAGTGAATCGAATTTTGTAAGGTTTTCAAGACCTCAAATTCCACGACGATTGTGTTCTTTATATATACATCAATGCTCTATTTTACAACATTGGAAGTTGATATACACGCAAAAATGACTTAATAGACTGTTGTATCGTAGAGTTTGATTATATTATTTTACCACAAAATTAGTGACATGTTCACCACCACAAACAATGGCGAAGACACATGGGGGGCAGAATTTTTGTATTTCTGATCATTATCTTTTTTTTTTTTTTTTTTTACTTTTCAAAATTTAAACTTTTATTCATGATCCCTCTTTTCAAGACTATACTATGTACGATTTTCCCTACGAACTAAATCACCAATTAATCTCTCATTCATCCATAGTATCTAGAGTTTGTCATATTTCACAATTTTGCCACTGTTCAGCTTGTCGTGGCCGGTGCCGGCCACAAATTTTCGGCCACCAAACCACTTCTCTTCTAATCTTAAAGTCTCAACCCAAAATTTTTGCGGGCATTGAAATATTAGCAACTTAATTTTTGTCCCTTCAATGAAAAATGTCTCAACCACCAACCATGAGAAATCTATCGTTCACATGTGATTGTGAAAATAAACATTGTGTACCGCTAGATATCCATAAGACGACCATGATATATGTATGGTTATGATTATTAGCTATAACAATTGTTAAAGAGGTTAACGTAACTAGGTTGCGATATAATTAAGCATGTCCGAAAAGGTCTCAATATTTTTTACTCCTTTCGTTCCACAAAAATATATTATTTTCTTTATTCATTTGTCATTAATTATAGTCAGTTTTGTTGTTGAGAGTAGAATTAATTTCTTAAGTTTCTAATACGTTCCTATTTAATATGCATTTTTATCAATAAATATGAACTACCATTATATTAATATAAGGGTATATTAAAAAAAATTTAAGTAAAATTTATTGTTCCAATTATAATAATTAATTTTATTTAATCAGTATGAAAAATGAAGTAAATCTATATGAGACGGGTGGAGTATATGTCTTTTTGCGTGCTAGTTTTTCAATAAAGGGGATGCAAAAAAAAAACCCCTATTTAAAAAACTGCTAAAAAACTCGTCGATCCGTCCGATTTTGAGGAATTCATTAAACCGTTCCTGGTTTTATTAGTTTTAAAAATCATTTCTTTTCACAATTAATTGTAACTGATCATTAAAATTCATCTATCTCATTGCACGAAATGAATTAAAAGAATGAAAAACCAAAAAAAAAAAAAAAAATGACTTTATGAGCAATTTTTTTGATTTCCAAAAACTTATTTTTCATTTTTTAAAATTTTTTTTGTAAAATTTTTTAAAATTACCGGATTAACCTTGGTTTGACTTTTTGACTATTGACTTTTTGACTTCTCTGGGTTGATTTTTGATTTTTAAAATTTTGATTAAAATTAATTGTTAACTTTAAAAGTAATTTTTTAACATATTTTTAATCTAAAAGGAGAAAGATCCATATCGGAAAAAGACCGTGCCCCGCAATTGTTCATTTGTTACACGTAATAAGGCTTCCTTAAATTGTCATAACTATGTGTCAATTTTTTCTGTTCTGATAAAGCTTAATTAAATACGTAAAAGATACGCCATTTAATGATTATTGACTATTTGACTTAGGTGTGAGCATACTACATTAATATGCAACTTGCTCAACTACAACTCTACAAGTTGCATAGTGTATATGACTCGTAGTGTTGTAGTTGAGCAAGTTGCATAGTGTATAAAACTAAATACTATTTATGGTCATATTTTATACGTTAGAACCATTGTTCTAAAAATCACTGGATAAGTTTCGTCTAAGCGGATAAATTTTGTCTAAGCTCCGCTTAGACGTAAAGCTCGGCCTTCACACTTAGCCACGTCTCACTATTCATCATCGTCTTGTCCTTGTCTCGATATCATCTAGATTTTGCTTAAACTCGAAAAGTTTAGAGTTTGACATCTATATTTAACCACGCTTTTACATTTTTTAGAACATTGGTTAGAACTCAAGTTAACAGAAATACTTTAAATGTCTTTCTTTTTTAATTTTAATTAATCCAATCCGAAAAGTGGAAATAATCATGTCCATTCATGTCAAATCTCTAATATAGGCAAAATAATAGAAAAATATTATACACATCTCTATGTTTGGAAAAACTTACATCTACTGTTCCTATTACATAAAACAGAAAACTAATTACAAGTTCGATAAGGTCAATCTCATTTTCTACTGATGGTACACGTGGCTTAAAACTAGAAAAAAGTAGGACTTTTCTTCTCCGATACGACTCTGGTTTAAGAATTAGTAAGGGAAGAAGATATATTGGAAATACATGTAGAGATTGCATACTTAAAAAGACGTTCTTAAAAAATACTTGAAATGGAATAGACTGATATTTATACGCATTTTCCTTAGTCCACATGACACATCTCGGTGCATGCGTGTATGAAACAAAAATATATTTCTCTTATAACCGTCTAAATTGAATGGGGCGTGACTTGACTAATAATAAAAGATTTTGAAAGAAGGTAAAAACACAAGAAATAAGAAAATGTTATAATACTCACTAAACATTGTTTCTTAATTAATTTGATTACATGAATTATTTTAAAATAGTTAAATTCTTAACAACTACAACATATTATATCTACTACTCCTCTTCTTGCTTGTTCTATTGAGCGCATCTCTCTTATGATATACATGGCGTTTTAGATGTACAAAAAATTAAATGTCTCAACTACTTGAATATGTGAGAACATGAATCAATTTTTTTATTTTTTATTTATTTTTATTTTTAGCAATTTATTCTGTTTAAGGTAAAAATGACGTTAACTTATTTGGATCTGATCATTTTCTTTTTTTGGCATAAATTTGGTGAAAATTATAAAGTTAAACTGGATTGATGTTTATTAATTTGGTATGTGTAGCTCTTATCCACAAACACTATTCCAAAGCAAATTCTATATCCAGTTCAATTTGTGCAAGTATCTACACACACAAGACTATTAATTATACATGTCATTTATAATAAGACTAGTTTCTCACATCGTGAAGTATACCTATATATGATTGTCCTCTTATGTTTCAGATAAATAAGTATAATTTATTTTAATATTTATTGAATCTATCTTGAATATAGTACGTTGTTAATTAATAAGTTTTATTTATGTTATTTATAGATATGGATCTACGAGACATATCTTCAAGTAGGTGAAAATTTTGCTGAAAAAGTGCAAAATACGTTTCCACGTATTTTGAACTGGGATGCACAGCATCGCACAGAGAAAAAGTTTTAGATGTATTTTTGAAGTCAACTGAGGTTTGTTACCATAATTTCAATTATGTAGAAGAAATGTTTTATATTTATGAAAGAGTTGGTAAATTTTTGTTATGTGTTTTAGATGGTGATTCTGCCAACATTTGAACCAACTGAAGAAGAGACAGAACAACCATATTTGTATACAATGGTTTTATTAGAAGATGTAGAAAATGCTCGCGTTGATGCAGTCGTTCACTAGTTTGTATATGGGAACCAAGGAATTGATGAAATTGGTTCGAGAATGGAACAATTTCAGCAAGAAAATGCAGCCAATGCAGTTGTAGAAGAAGGCTATGAAAATATTGTATATGGGGCTCAAGAATTTGATGAAGTTGGGGAGCAAATTGAACAAGTTGGGCAAGAAAATATAGTTGAAACAGTTGTCGAAGAAAGCTATGAAAATGTTGATGATTATCATAGCTGGTCTCCATATATATTGGCTGAAGAACCTACGAATAATTGATATATATAAAATGTGAATGAAGAGCATCAAGGTTATGAGTATGGTCATCATGATGATTATGCTACAAATGAACATTTAAGTTCATTATTTGATGATCAACGAGGCTACATTGATGATCAGTTTGTCAGTACGAGGGATGAACAATGAGCTTATTTTGATTATCAGTTGGACAATTTGAGAGATGTGCAACGAGCCTATTTCGATAATCAATTTGGTAACATGATAGATGCACAACGTTCATACTTTGATCAACAACTGGCAACTACAAGAGATGATTTGATGTAGCGTTTCAATCAATTTGAG
The DNA here is from genome assembly GCA_023638005.1 of Forsythia suspensa. Classification (NCBI taxonomy): domain Eukaryota; kingdom Viridiplantae; phylum Streptophyta; class Magnoliopsida; order Lamiales; family Oleaceae; genus Forsythia; species Forsythia suspensa. The sequence continues at coordinate 35,040,692 of CM042674.1, forward strand.
TCATACGTATCTAGTAGTAGCAAAAAACATGTAGATGGGAAAAAAAAAAATGAAGAAATATATAGATATGAAGTTGATGTCATTTGAAGCTGAACAAAGAGGTATAATTGGTAGTTTACGTGATGATTTGTGTACAGAGATGCAAAGTTCTATTGTGAAGATTCAAGAAATGTTTAAGGGGATATTGGTAGATAAATATACTATTGTAGGTAGTCATAAAATAGAATGTCAGATAGCTCCTGTGAAGCGAAATGTAGATGATAAAGATGAAGGCAGGAAGGAAAGTGCATCTTCGCCATCTAGTTGTATTGACATTCCAATATTGTGTGATGTTGATGAGCAAAGACAAATTGAATTTTTTAGTTGGATGCATAAAGCAAATGATCAGTAAGTTATAATTTTGTATATAGTTATTTATCGTATATATATTATTCATCTATGGTATGTATGATTTTTTTTAATGTTATAGAGATGTTATTCGATTGCGTGGTGGCGGTGGGTGGCGACATTAAATTGACGAAAAAAAAAGATACAAGATATTGGGAATCCTAAATATACATTGGTGGCTGAGGTATATTATATTTATATTGTTTGACTTATGATGTCTATTGTAAGAGATGATAATCTAATGCCCTATGTGCATTATAAGGGATTAGGCCTGTGCGGCATGTGGGCGCATTGTTATGCCCACTACTTGTACTTTATCATCAAGTGCCCACATGTATATGATGCCCACATGGGGAGTAGGAGATCACCCTTGTGTAAGGGATTAGGCTTACATTGTTATATTTGTGTTTTTTTTTTTTGTATATGATGTGGATAATGCAATGTTTTTAATTAAAAAAAGATCAACAAATTTCTCAAATATTTTTTCGCTGAGATATGCAATTCTAGACACTGGATTTGAAATATTTCTTCGAAGTATTGGGTCTAAAATTTTGGATTCTAAAGGACAAGTCATGGGTAAAGCTCATGTTGCTTACTATGGTTATATGGAAAGATATGCAGCTGGTTCTATTCCTAGAAGTTTTGGTAAAAGCTGGAAAGATTGTGATCATATATTGTGGCCGTATATGATCGATGATAAATATTGGGTCCTTTTCCATGTTGATCTGTTGAGTTGGAAGCTAACAGTTTATGATAATAATTATTACTTTTATGATGAAGCGACAATATATCTACATATTATTCCTTGTATACATATCATTCCAGATATGATTGAAAAGCATGTGTCTTGTGATAAAGCAGATCTTGGGGAAAAGAAAATTCAGCCTCTTGAATATTTCAAGAAGTCATATGTTGATATACCGCAGGTTAATCGATTTAGGTAAGAAATTGAAATAAATATTTGTATTTGTAATGATATTTATGTACACTCACAAGGTTTTTAATGATATTTGTAGTGATAGTGGATTATTTGTTATCAAATACGTCGAGTGCCTTGTAGCTGGAATACCTATTGAGGCTGTCGTACTGGAGAAAACAGATATAGATAGAGGAAAACTTATGATAGATTTCTTTCACAATGAATTTTTTTTCTTCCCGAACGAACGAAATGAATAAATGTTATGTTTGTGCATTTAGATTTTGAAATAAAAATTTGAGAAAACAATTTGCTGTTAAAAAATGTGAGTATGTTTAAAATTTGGAATTATTCCATGTATAGAAGAATCTGTACTTATTTTCTTATTTCTATTTTATTGATTGTATTCATGTGTTGATGTTGTATATAGTGCAAAATATGTTAGTTTTCTTTAACTGTATGTGCCAGTTTATTAGTCTATTTACTGGTTTGATTTTTAGTATATCATTTTGAATTGAAATTGGTGTTGTCTTGATTTTTTCACAAGAAGAAGAGATAAAGCCTTGATTGTTTGTCATGATTTAATATTAGTAGAAACTGGTGTGAGATATCTTATGAGCAATAGAAATGGGAAATTTGTTCAATCCATGAGTTAGGTAATTCAATGTGGGATAAATGAACAATGAGCATATGTAATTTTGGAAATTTAAAAGAATTGTGGAAGTAGTTATTTTGTTAGTTGTATTTTATTGATTGTATTTATGTTTTATGAAGTGGAAATTTTGTTTGTTTTGTTTAATGTTGTGTGGTATTTTATTATTTTGTTAAGCTGGTTTTATTTGGTAGATAGTTTATATTATTTGTTAAATTTAATTTTTTGTTATTTGTTTTTTGGCATATAACTGATCAAGCAACTCGATAATCTCAATTTTGAATTTGTCGAGTTACTTGATAAAGTAAGCAAATGCATAAAAAAATTATTCGATCATATATTATAACATATTATAATAAAATATATATCATATAAAATGATTATATATTGTATTAAATTATTAAAATATATTATATTATATTATATTTTATCAATTATTATAACATATTGTAATAGAAGTATATTATAAGAATTATATCAATTTTATTAAAATGATCAATTTTTTTATAATTAATAATTATAATAAAATTTAATAACACTTTATTATAATATCAATTTGTTTTAATAACAATATATTGTAAATAATTTTTTTTTTTTTTTAGTTTGGGGTTTGGGGCATATAATTGATCGAGTAACTTGGCAATCTCAAGATTGAGTTTGTTGAATTCATTGAGAAATTGATCATGTGAAAATATTATTTTTGGGGGTTTTTTTTTTATATTATTTGTTAAAGTGGATTTTTGGAATTTGCTTTTGTCATATAATTGATTGAGCAACTCAGTAATTTGAATTTTGAGTTTGTCGAGTTAGTTGATGAAGTAAACACATGAATAAATTTTTTTATTCTATCATTTATTATAACATATTATAATAAAATATATATCATATAAAATTATTATATATTATAGTAAATTATTCAAATATATTATATCTTGTTCTACCAGTTATTACAAAAAAATTTACTAAAAAATTAGTAATAATTATATCAATTTTATTACAATAATCAATGTTTATTATAATTAATAATTATTATAAAATTTAATATCATTTTATTATAATATCAATTTATTATAGATAAAAATTTTGATTTTTGAGTTTGTGGTATATTATTGATCGAATAACTCGGCAATCTCAAGTTTGAATTTGTCAAGTTACTTGAGAAAGTGATCATCTGCATATTTTTTAACTTTTGGGTTTTTTTATTTATATTATTTGTTAAATTTAATTTTTTTTTGTATGTGTTTTTGGCATATAATTGATCGGGCAACTCGAAAATCTCAAATTTGAGTTTGTCGAGTTACTTGATAAAGTAAGCGCATGCATAATTATTTTTACTCTATCATTTATTATAATATATTATAGTAGAATATATATCATATTAAATTATTATATACTATATTAAATTACTAAAATATACTATATTTTATTTTATTTTAGCAATTATTATAACATAGTGTAATGAAAATTTATTATAATAATTATATGAATTTTATTATAATTAATAATTATAAAAAACTTTAATATCAATTTATTATAGATAAAAATTTTGATTTGTGAGTTTGTGGTTTGAGGCATATTATTCATCGAGTTTGACAAACTCAAGTTACTTGACAAAGTGATCATTTGCAAATTTTTATATTTTTTGGTTTTTTTTATTTTTTATATTATTTGTTAAATTTACTTTTTTGGTATTTGATTATGGCATATAATTGATCGAGCACCTTGGCAATCTCAAAACTTAGTTTGTCTAGTTACTTCATAAAGTAAGCACATGCATAATTGTTTTTACTCTATCATTTATTATAACATATTATAGTAAAATATATATCATATAAAATTATTATATATTATATTAAACTACTAAAATGTATTAAATGTATTATATATTTTAGCAATTATTATAACATAGTGTAATAAAAATTTATTATAATAATTATATCAATTTATTATAATAATTATATCAATTTTATTACAATAATCAATTTTTATTAGAATTAATAATTATAATAAAATTTAATATCCATTTATTATAATATCAATTTGTTATAATATAATTTTATTATAAATAAAAATTCATTTTTGAGTCTGTGGTTTTTGGCATATACTTGATCGAGTAACTCGGCAATCTCAATTTTGAGTTTGTCGAGTTACTTGAGAAACTGAGGATATGCATATTTTATTTTATTTTATTTGTGGTTTGTTTAATGTATATTATTTGGTAAATTGAATTTGTTGGTATTTATTTTCGACATATAATTGATCGAGCAACTTGGCAATCTAAATTTTGAGTGTTTGAGTTACTTGATAAAGTAATGAATGAATAAATGTTTTATTCTATCATTTATTGTAACATATTATAATAAAAATATATCATATAAAATTATTATAATATATTATATTTAATTTTATCAATTATTATAACATAGATTAATCAAAATTTATTATAATACCTATATCAACTTGTTATAATAATTATATAAATTTTATTACAATACTTAATTTTTATTGTAATTAATAATTATAATAAAAGTTATAATAATATTTATAACACAATTTAGAAAAAAATAATAATAAACTTTATAATAAATTATTATCTCTTAATAATTATAATAAAATTAGTATAATGTCAATTTGTTATAACTTTATTATAATCAATTAATAATTATAATTGAAAGTAATAATTGATTATTAATTTATATTATAATATCAATTTGTTGTAATATCAATTTATTATAATATCAATTAATATTTAAATTTTTTTTTATTTGTTATGTATTATTGTGGGTGATCGCTCAAATAAGTTAGTGGATGATCGTCAACATACTTTCTGCAAAAGCATAATGTAAATATGTTGTGTTGGGCATTGTGCTGAATAAACTTAAGTGATCATCTAGGATAACTTTTTTTTTTATTTGAAGAAATATTTTGTCGAGTAACTAGATAAACGTTACTTAGTTTCTCGAGTTACTCGACAAAGGTCATTATGGTAATATTTTTTAGCGTATTATAATTTGAAATAATTTTTTATTTTTTTAAAGGAATGGAGCAACGATTTGATAAGATTATTTACTTATTTTTATTTATATAAGTTCAGAATAGAAATTGAATATTATATTTTATTATAATTATTAATTATAATAAAAATTGATTATTGTAATAAAATTTATATAATTATGATAATAAATTTTTTTACACTTTGTTATAATAATTTTTTTACACTTTGTTATAATAATTGATAAAATAAAATATAATATATTTGTATAATTTAATATAATATATACTAATTTTATATGATATATATTTTACTGTAATATATGTTAAAATAAATGCTAGAATAAATAATTTTTTGCATACGCTTACTTTATCAAGAAACTCGACAAACACATAATTGAGATTGCCGAGTTGCTCGATGAATTAGATGTTAAAAACAAATACCAAAAAATAACTTTAACAAATAATATAAATAAATAAATAAAACCAAAAAAAAATATTTGCACATTATCAATTTCTCTAGTAACTCGACAAACTCAAACTTGAGATTGCCGAGTTGTTCGATCAATAATATACCACAAATCACAAATTCAAAAATTAAAATTTTATTTATAATAAATTGATATTATAACAAATTAATATTATAATAAATTGATACTAAATTGTATTATAATTATTAAAAATTGATTATTATAATAAAATTGATATAATTTTTATTATAATTTTTTTATTACACCTTGTTATAATAATTGATAAAATAAAATATGTAATAATTTTATATGATGTATATTTTATTATAATATTTTATAGTAAGGATATGATAGCAAAAACAATTTTATGCATGTGCTTACTTTATCAAGGAACTCGACAAACTCATAATTGAGATTGCCGAGTTGTAATAAAAATTTAAGAAATTTGTATATATTTTGATTTTTTAAAATTTTCTGGGTTATTCATTATTATCTTGTATGGTTTCTATTAGTTTAGTAATAAGAATTTCTAGTTTTAGTTTGATGTTTTTGGTATATAATTGATCAAGTAATTCGACAATTTCGATTTTGAGTTTGTCGAGTTATTTGAGAAAGTAAGCATATGCATATTTTATTTTATTTTTTATTTATATTATTGCGTAAATTTAATTTGTTGGTATTTTTTTTTGTATATAACTGATCGAGTAACTCGGCAATCTCAATTTTGAGTTTGTCGAGTTACTTGAGAAAGTGATCATATGGATTTAATATTTTTTTGTTTGTTTGATTTTTGATTTATATTAGTTGTTAAATTTAATTTTTTTGTATTTGTTTTTGGCATCTAATTGATCGAGCAACTCAGCAATCTCAATTTTGAGTTTGTCGAGTTATTTGATAAAGTAAACAAATGTGCAATTTTTTTTTATTCTATCATTTAATATAATATATTAGAATAAAATATATATCATATAAAATAATTATATATTATGTTAAATTAGTATAATATATTATATTTAATTTTATCAATTATGAAAACATAGTGTAATAAAAATGTGTTATAATAATTATATCTATTTATTATAATAATTATATCAATTTTTTTATAATTAATAATTATAATAATATTTATAACAGAATTTATAATAAAATTTATAATTATATAATATCAATTTGTTTATTATAATCAATTAATAATTATAATCAACTAATAATTGATTAATAATATTTTATTATAATATCAATTTGTTGTACTATCAATTTATCATAATATCAATTAACATGTAAATATTTTTTATTCGTTATGTATTATTGTGGGTGAACGCTCGGATAAGTTAGTGGGTGATCGCCAACATAGTTTCTGCAAAAGCAGAATGTAAATGTGTTGTGTTGGGCGATCACTCTGAATAAACTTAAGTGATCACTTAGGATGATTTTTTTTTTTTTTTTTCAATTTGAAGAAATATGTTGTAGAGCAACTCGACAAACGTTACTTAGTTTTTCGAGTTACTCGACAAAATTCAGTGTGTTAATATTTTTTCAGCGTATTATATTTTGGAATAATTTTTTATTTTTTTAAAGAAGTGTAACAACGATTTGATAAGATTATTTACTTAATTTTATTTATATAAGATCGGAATAGAAATTGAATATATTTTAGTTTGAGGTAATTGGTGTATACTTTATCGAGTAATTTGTGAATCTAAATTTTGAGTTTCTAGAATTACTCAGGAAAGTCAGTATATCCATATGTTTTGTTAATTTTGTTTTATTTTTCATTTTTTATTTTAAATTTAAATTTTTGGTATGTGTTGTTGTAGTCAAGTTAGTTGACAAACTTAGGTTGACTACCCAAGGAAGTTAATGAAACTTCATCAATAACATGCCACAAACCACAAAATCAAAAATTAAAATTTTTATTAATATTAAATTGATATTCTAACAATTTAATATTATAATAAATTAATATTAAATTTTATTATAATTATTAATTATAATACAAATTAATTATTGTAATAAAATTGATATAATTATTATAATAAATTGACATAATTATTATAATAAATTTTCATTACACTATGTTATAATAATTGCTAAAATAAAATATAATATAATATTTTTTAATAATTTAATATAATATATATTAAATTTATATGATATATATTTTACTATATTATGTTATAATAAATGATAGAGTAAAAAAAATTATGCATGTGCTTAATTTATCAAGTAACTCGACAAACCCAAATTTGATATTGCCGAGTTGCTAGAAAAATAATATGCGAAAAACAAATACCAAAAAAGTAAATTTAACAAATAATATAAATAAACAAAAAAGCCAAAAAAATTAAAAATATGCAAATGATCACTTTCTCAAGTAACTCGACAAATTCAAACTTTGAGTTTGTCGAGTTACTCAATGAATAATATGACACAAAGCACAAATTCAAAAAACAAAATTTGTATCTATAATAATTTGATATTAACTTTTATTATAATTATTAATTATAATAAAATTGATTATTGTAATAAAATTGATATAATTATTATAATAAATTTTTATTACACTTTGTTATAATGATTGATGAAATAAAATATAATATATTTGAATGATTTAATATAATATATAACAATTTTATATATTATATATTTTACTATAATATATCTATATACTAATTCTAAAAGTCCCTTAAAGAGAGAAATATTTTTGGACGATATTGCCCCTCAAATAACTTATAATTCCTAAAATCATCTTTTAATTAATATAATTTATTTTGGCTTTAATTTAAACTATTTAATACTATATAAATATTGTATTTTGATCATTAAAAGTGATTTGTCTCTTTAAATTCCATTATATATTGTAATTAATGAAAATAAATAAAAATATACTAATAAAATTTTTAAAATATTGAAATTATTATCTTTAATTGTAAACAATCAAAAAGTCAATCTTATTATATGCTGCGAGAATTTTAAGCAAATTCTTCATCAACATAATAAAATAAGATGAATTTGGCTTTGCATTTCGACTTTCTTATTATTGATTTATACTTTCTTCCTCCTGTTCCAAATATGGGAGAAATATTTATGGATGATATTGCCCCTCAAATAATTTATAATTTCTAAAATCATCTTTCAATTAATATAATTTATTTTGGTTTTAATTTAAACTATTTAATACTATATAAATATTGCATTTTGATCATTGAAAGTGATTTGTCTCTTTAAATTTCATTATATATTGTAATTAATGAAAATAAATAAAAATATACTAATAAAATTTTAATATATTGAAATTATTATCTTTAATTGTAAACAATCAAAGAGTCAATCTTATTATGCACGAGAATTTAAGCAAATTTTTTCATCAACATAACAAAACAAGATGATTTGGCTTTACATTTCGACTTTCTTATTATTGATTCATACTTTCTTCATTTGTTATTAGTCTTTGTTTTTTATTATGCCAAGAATATTTTTTTCCTCGCAATGACGATTTTTAATATTTGATAATTAGTTTGATAATAATGTGGTAATAATGGATGTGTTAATTTTCCATGAAAGATTCACTAATTTTAAGAATATATATGATGGTAATATTGATTTTAAATTTTGATTTCTATATCTTTTTTTCTTGAATTAGAATATTTGTTCGTTGTAAAAATATTAATTATTGTGGTAGTCTTGATAACAAAGGAATTTAAGCTCGAATGATGTTTTATGTCATTTTGTAAGCAATTAAACGATATTTATTGTGGAAGAACGAGTTATAATAAGGAGAATTGGTTACACTAACTCTTTCAAAGACGCGGTGAGGAAGATATAACTTGAATAAAGTGAGTCATGTTATGTATAAGTTGAAAATAAATCTCGTGATAATAAGTGGTTTTATGTGATGAGTTAAAATCATTATTCAAATATTTGGTTGTTTTGAATTTTCTTAAAATTTAATAATATTTCAGATGGAATTACGGGAAAGAATGCATGAAGAGAACAAAAAAAAAAATCCCTTTAATTTATGGGTGCATTAAAACTGAATGAATATTGCAATAGAAAATTCTTCTTTATCTTATATCAAAGAATTTTGATATTCTTTTTCTGATAAATAATTATCTAAAAAGGCTAAATATTTTGTTTTCGTGTGCTTTTTATAATGATATAAATACAGAAAATCAATGAAAAATTGTGTTATACTTATATCTACTATTTTCATGTATTTTAGAATTTGATACTAATTTTCATAAAAGAAAGTTGCCTTTTCTGATATGCCATTAGATATATGTTTTAAAATATAATTAAAAGAGTATCAATAATCTTTTAAACTTAATATTCACGAGGCCATGTATTTTTTAATGAACCACATGTTTTACCAAGAAGTTTGAATATAATTCTTTAGTTGGTCATAATCATTGATGAACATATTATTGAAAATGAGTTTCATTTAAGTGTTATATTCATCGATAATTTTAAAAAAAAAAAAATCATAATATTATTACAAAATCACGTGCAACGCACGTATTCTTAACTAGTTATAATAAATGATAGAATAAAAAAATTTATTCATGCGCTTATTTTATCAATTAGATGCCAAAAACAAAGACCAAAAATTCAATTTTAGAAATAATATAAATAAAAAAAAAATATTTGCAAATGATCACTTTCTCAAGTAACTCGACAAACTCAAACATGAGATTGCCGAGTTATTCGATGAATAACATGCCACAAACCACAAACTCAAAAATCAAAATTTTTATTTATAATAAATTGATATTATAACAAATTGATACTATAATAAATGATAGAATAAAAAAAATTATGCATCGTGCTTACTTTATCAAGTAACTCGACAAACTCAAAATTGAGATTGCCAAGTTGCTCGATCAATTATATGAGGAAAAAAAATTACATTTAATAAATAGTATTAAAAAAAAAACAATATGCATATGATCACTTTTTCAAGAAACTCAACAAACTCAAAATTGAGATTGCCAGTTACTCGATCAATTATATGCCTCAAATCACAAACTAAAAAAAAAAAAAAAAATTCTTTTCATAATAAATTCTTATTATACCAAATTGATATTATATTTTATTATAATTACTAATTATAATAAAAACTGATTATTGTAATAAAATTGATATAATTCTTATAATATATTTCTATTACACTATGTTATAATAATTGATAAAATAGAATATAATAGAATATATTTTAATAATTTATTACAATATATAATAACTTTGTATGATATATATTTTATTATAATATGTTATAATATATGATAGAATAAAAATTTTATGCCATTGCTTACTTTATCAAGTAATTCAACAAACCCAAAAGTGAGATTGCTGAGTTGTTCGATCAATCATATGCCACAAACCACATATTCAAAAACAAATTTTTATTTATAATAAATTGATATTATAATAAATTAATATTAAATTTTATTGTAATTATTAATTATAATGAAAATTGATTATTGTAATTAAATTAATATAATTATTATAAAATTTGATATAAATATTATAATAAATTTTTATTACACTATATTATAATAATTGCTAAATATTACACTAAATTTTTATTACACTAAATTTTTATTACACTAAATTATAAATATTATACTAAAATTTATTACACTATATTATAATAAATTTTTATTACTATATTATAAATATTACACTAAATTTTTATTACACTATATTATAATAGATTTTGATTTTTGAGTTTGTGAGTTTGTGGTTTGTGGTTTGATATAAAGGAGTGCAGCGAAGATTTGATAAGATTATTTACTTTTTTATTTATATAAGTTTGGAATGGAAATTGAATATATTTTAGTTTGAAGTAATTGGTATATATTTCATCGACTAACTTGACAATCTCAATTTTAAGTTTGTTGATTTACTTAAGAAAGTGAGCATGTCCATATGTTTTGTTTATATTTGTTTTATTGTTCAATTTTTTTTTAAATTTAAATTTTGGTATGTGTTATTGTAGTCAAGTTAGTTGAAGAAAGGTTGACTTAGGTTAATAATTTATATATATATATATTATATATATATATATATATATATATATATATATATATATGCTCTTATGTAGGACAATTAATTTTGAAAACACTAAATAATTTTCTAATGTTTGCTTAAAAAGTTTAAGAATTTTGTATATACGTTAAAATTTTATTAATTTTCTAGGTTATTGATTATTATGTTGTATGGTTATTATTATTTGAATAAATGTAAAAAAAATAATGTTTTAGTTTGAGGTTTTTGCAATATACTTCATCGAGTAATTTAGCAATTTCAATTATGAGTTTGTTGAGTTAATCGATAAAGTAAGCATATCCATAAATTTTTCTAGGTTATTTTTTTATTATATTATGTATGAAATTTTATTTTTTAATTAGCAATTGGTATTGTAGTCAAGTTAGTCGATGAACTTAAGTTGATTACGCAATAAAGTTAGTTATATTTTATATATATTTTTGCTCATATGTAGTACAATTTATTTTCAAAAACACTTAATATGTTTCTAATTGTTGCATAAAAAGTTCAAGAATTTTTCATATACTTTGTATTTTTTAAGTTTTTTGGGTTTGTGCTTATTATATTGTATGGATTTTATTATTTTAATAAATAAAAAATGTTATATTTTAGTTTAAGATAAAAAATTACCTTTATGTTTATTATTATTATTAAATATATGTATCCAATAATATTAATTTAATAGATGAAATAATATTACATTAATAACTACATTATATAGATTCGTTAGATATAACTTATATCATTGCATTGCATTATAAAAGGCTAATATCTATACATTACAAAAAACTTTTAATACTACTAACAAAATACAACCTTCATTCATGAACATGAACAAAAGGTAGCAATGCATAAGCGGATATGATTATTTTCGTTTTCAAACTTTGTTTTTTCTTTTGCAACTCGTGAATGTCCATCTCTTTTTTGACGTAGCTTGAGTTTATGCGGGTTGGCTACATTGTCGGATGAGATTGGATGTTCTTCATTTTGTTTTTTTTTTGGATTTAGACATGTGCAAAAGTAGAAAATAATCTGTTTCACTGCATTTGGAAATGTTTGCCAATGAAGAGGCACTGGTGTTTCAGTGTTGTACGCTATGTCTTTCCCTTTGTCGGTTTTTGATCCTGTACTTGTAGAAGTAGTCGAAGTGGAAGGAACTAGTTTGTTCAGGAAGATAATGTCATATTTGTATTCATCTTCGGAGAAATCTTTCTTCATTTCTTTGATGTAAAAGAACTGATCTTCCTCTAACGTGATTTTGATTTTGTCCAATACCTCTGATCCATTATCCATCAGTTGGTTGGCTGTGTACTGTAAGAATGTCTCCGCCGTTTCTCCAATCATAATCCCAGATAACGAGCATGTCAAGTCTTCTAGTTCCACATCTACGCGTGCTCTAACATATAAAAGAAGTTAAAAATGTTGCATGTTTAAATAATTGTAAATAATAAATAATTTGTGAACCATGTAGTACCATGGTGGTATCAGAATCGCATGGAGAAATTTGCGAGAAGACACATTCATATGTCTCATTTAAATCGGTGCTTGATACTTTGTTGCGTGTATTGCAAGACATGTACCAAAAGGCTTGCTTAAATATTCTCACATATGCGTGCATAAGCCCGTAAATATGCATAAATATTCTCACATATGCACGCATAAACCCGTAAATATCCTCGCTCGTTAGCTATTTTGGAAGACAACTTTGTATAAAGATTTTGCAATAGTGTAATGCATTTTTCTATATATTATTTAATTAGAATTAGACTTACTCCGGATAATATTTGTGGAATATGTTGAATCTCATTATGTTGTTTTATGTCTACGGTGTCGAAATATCATTTGTTGTTGAGGATGGATAGATCTTTGTCAATATCATTTCATCTAATTTGTCGAATTTGCTTCAACCCTTGCACAAGGTGTAAATATACTAGAAATATACTAGTTCCAAAATATACTATATATATATATATATATATATATATATATATATATATATATATATAAATATTAGAGGTTGAATATAAGATAATAAATGAATAATTTGTTACCAAGATGTTAGACAAGACAAAAATATATTGAACCACTTGTTCCAAATGAGTATTGAAGGAGAAGATGCTATTTGCCTTTGTTAAAATTGAAAAGACATGTACATGAAATAAATATATAGATATATTGATTGAAAGAGCTAATATTGCCTATAAGTGTCCTAACATTCCATTGATCAACTTCTAAATGAGAAAAATATTGACAACATAGTACCACTAAAAGATGTTACAAAGTAATATATGAGATGGTTTCCAATGATGATTTGTTTCTTGAGCTAATGATGGGTTCATAAGTTATCCATATAACTCGTGAAGTGTGTTTTCAACTTTCACAATATGTTTGTAATTTGTACATCAATAAGTTCAAACCCAACTTTAAGCATTTCTTTTTCCACAAAATTATCTCACATTTTTAATAACATCTTTCCTACCATATCACCCTTATGACTAGGGACTTGGATGAAACTTATGATTCGCTTTTTGAAGTCTCCAATCATCATCAACCCAATGAAAGGTCAAACACAAGTAATAGAATCGATGTAGAGTCAAAAAATGTTTACTTAATTTTTCCTCAATTTATTCTTCTCATCAAGGAACAAATGATATATAGAAAAGAAAATCAAAAGTGGGAAAAAATATGTAACATTGAAAACCTTCAATTCGAAAAGGTTCGCACAATATGAAGTACCTATTGCTCTCACCCCTTTTGAGTAAACTTGACAAGTTGTCCATCATCGCCAACACCTCTAAAACATCATCATTTTTAGAATTAACATAAGTCATTGAAATTCTACATTTTATATTTTACATTAAATGAGTCCATAATATAGCTAGTTATATAGTACTCTTTCCAAATCCCTCATGTCATCAAGATGAGAATGTAAGATATAGAATTTAAAGTTTAATTTTGCATATGCATCGAGCAAGTAAGTTTTGCTTTATTAGTCATGCAAGCAATGAAGAGTACATATTTTTTATTTTGCAAACTAATCTAAGAGTTTGAATGGCGTATTCCACGCACCGCTTGCCTCCCGACTTCCAAGTGGTTTTCAAATGACGGGTATTGGCCTATTGGTTGGGTAGGATTAATTAAGATGGGTAATTGGGTATTTCATATTTGGGTTAATTGGGTTGGGTTTAATTGTGATGGGTATTGATTTAATTGGATTGAATAAATTTTAAATTAATGGGTATCGCCTATTGGGTGGGTTTAATTGAGTTGAGTATTTGGTTTAATTGGGTTGGGTTTAATTGAGATGGGTATTGGTTTAATTGGGTTGAATATGGACAATTGATGGATTTAGTTAATTGGGTTAAATAAATTTAAATTAAATTTTTTTGGTTTTATTTTAATTTTTATTTTAATTTTTAGCGGTTTGAAAGAAAAATTGAAACCTAAACCAAACCACTTTGAGCGGTTTGTTCGGTTCAAAACCAAAAACGGATCCACGTGACCCAAATCAACGGTTTTAAAAAGTAGTATATTGTTCAAATTTCATCTATAAGTGTCCTAACATTCCATTGATCAAGAAAAAAATATGACAACATAGTACCACTAAAAGATGTTACTTTGAGATGGTTTCCAATGATGATTTGTTTCTTGCTTAAGTTATCGGCAATGAAAACGGCATTCTTTTTCCACAAAATTATCCCACATGGTTAATATGTTGTTAAAGCTAGTATTTAAAATGAGAAAGTAGTATATGAATTCATTTAATAATATTGTAATTATTGAAATATGTATTTATATTTTAAAATAATATAGCTAGTTATAAACCTCATGTCAATGAGAACTATATCTTGAATATCGCCCTGCTTTTTCAAATCTAGTTTAGTCTTTTATGTTTAATGTCGATTGCAACTCAATGATACCTAAAGGCAAAAAAATAACAAATTGCTATATATGAAATGTGTTATGCATAAAATGTCTAGTGTGCAATTTTAAAACTTGTAACTATAATAATTTAAATAAATAGAAAAAAAACAAATATAATTTTGTAAAATAGGAAGAAATACTAATATCAGATTTTGAGTCCATGTAGGGTTCCAATTTGTTGAAAGCAACAAAATTGTATGTAGAAGATATCAAAGCACTGTGGTCTTCATCTATTTCCTGAACTCTAGTTCGACCAGATATCGTCCACTTTATGTCACCCATAGAAGTTTGACGCTTCAGGCTTCGTAAACTTTACAACTGCATTCGAGATAAGGTAGGTTTTGCCAAGGAGTAACTTGTCTTCGTATGCTGGAATGTTGGCATCATAGATAGTTGCATGGACTTTATTTTTCTATACAATAGCATGCATTGAAATTAGATATTTTGTAAAAAACATGTATACAGTTTGGTTAGATGTAATTTTTTACTATCAGCAAAGACAATTTAAAGTTGTAACATATTAGTGAAAGAAAAAAAATCGTAAATATATTAATGTGTCTCTAAATAAGTAAATCAACAAACATAAATAATGGATTTAAATAATATATCTCTGGATCCATGAGGACCATATTCTGGTATTTTGTTGGACTTCGTTGAGCTGTTCTTGCAAATGATTTTTCCACAACAATAATTTTCAATGTCCAATTTGTATCATTGGAAAAAAATATTTGGTATTAACTTGTATTGTCTTTCCATCGTTTGATTCTGAAAAACAAAAGAAAATGTAAATAAAAGAGTGTAAATAGGTTTTGAAAATGAAATGATATTTATGCTAATAGTGAATAGTAAGAGTATATGTTTGAATGTAGTACGTACTTCTATTTCAATTTTTAGAAACGAGTATGAGAAGATTGACAATTAAATACTTGAGTAAAAATGTAAATATGGAATGTTTTTGTATTTTTTTTGTAATTAGAGGGGATGTATATATATAGAGGTATATAGTAGCTATTATTTGAAAATTATATATATATCTATGTATATAGATTTTTCATACGTATATGATGAGGATGAGTAGAATAAATATCATGTTGACATGTGTACAATAAAAGATATATGTACATTTGTGATGTAATTATTTAGTTGTCTTTATTAGAGGTACGATTAGATGTAGGAATAGACAACGTAGTAATGCATAGTTTCTTGTATCAATTTCTCCCAAATTCCTAAAATCAAGTATTAAAGTCATTTTAGATATTTTGAGGTTATAGATGTTGATATTCATTCATTTAAAGATAGAATAATATAAAATAATATAAGATATAGAGAAGATATTATATTATGAATAACTATGCAGTTGGTCGAGTAACTTGACAAATGTATCGTCTGGCAAACACAATATAAATTTTTTTTCCCTTCTAGTCGAGTTATTTTATGAACTCAAGCACATCGAGTACCTCAATGAAATCAATGAGAAAAACCATATATATATTTTATTTAAAAAATTATGTTGCATAATAAGATTTTGAAATCCAAAATACATTTGTGTCTAATTTTATTTTTATTTTAGTTTCAGCTATTTGATATATAATTAATTGAATAACTTGATGAACAAAAAATTATATTTACCAAATTCAGCAGATATTTTAAATTTTGTTTAAGATTTTTTTTCCTCGTATTTGTTCCTGTAGGTGAATGAGTCGAGAATGTGTTGAAGTTTATCAATATGCTCAACAAAGTCGAATTGAAATTTTTTATTGAAAGTTCAATTTCTTAAAAAAAAAAAAATCATTTAGTCAAACAACTTGACCAATAAATAATTTTGAGAAACTTCACTAAGTTTGTCAAATTAATTTACGAAATTTAGTTTTGTCGGTAACTTGATAAATTCAACATGAATGAATATAATATATTTTATATAGTTTGGTTGTTGTAATTATATTGGTAAGTTAATACACTATGTAACTGTATCTACTATTAAAGAGAATTTTATACAATTTGACATAGATTTAATAAGTTCAAAATATGGTAGTGATTGAAATTTTCATTGCAAAAGAAATAAATAAACAAAATTTTACACTAATAATGTACCTTAAACTCCTTATCTAAATGAATATGTTATATAATATTAGTACATCTATGATGCAAATGAATGATTACATGTAGGATATGTTAACTAATTTTAATAATAAAAAAAAAAACAAATTTCAAATAGTTACACATTTTATTTAATAAATTATTTTGTCGAGTTACTCGACAAACTTGAGTTGGAGTTTGTCGAGTAACTCCATGTCAATTTTTAAAACATTTTTTTTCAATATATTAGATTAATCCTTTTAACCGCAAACTTTGACTTCTTCATCTTTTATTTTGTTTAAATAATTTTTAAATATATATATATATATATATATATATATATATATATATATTAGTGTATTTTAGCTACAATTATTGAATTCTTATATTATTATTATTATTTTATTAATAGAACTTTGTCGAGTTGATCTAACTTGAGAACATTTCCCTTTATTATTATTATTTTTTGCTTGAAAACATTTAAATTAATTTTTACTTTTTTTATATATGTTTTTTAATTTGGAATTCAGTTTTTTTGGTTTTCGAATTTTTTTTTAGTTACTCAACAACAAAATGTAACATGACAAAAACACAAAAATAAACAATTTTAGCTCATGCGGGTATATTTTTTTTTTTGTAATTCTAAAAGCTCATTTTCATTTTTTTTTTTTTTTGGGTTTTACTATTGTTTTTTAGAATTTAGTAGTAGATACATTTGTATTTTTTGTTATGTACTACATTTTTTTTTTATCTTATAAGTGAATTGTAAACAATTTGCTCTAAATTTTTTACATTTTAAAAATTTGTTTAAAAATTATGGTTTATTTTTTTATTTTTTTTAATTACATTAAAAATCCTAAACTTTTAACTACAAGTATCTAGGTCTTCTGCGAAGATAGAAAAGATGGAAAATTTTTGTTCAGTGGCAAAAAAATATTTTCCAAAACGAGAAAAGATTAGTCTTTTCTGAAATCAAGACATTTTGTTTTATGATTGTGATGAATTGTTTACATATCTTTCTTGTTTGTATATTAACTTTTCTATTATTGTATTATTTTTTTTTACTTGCATGTGAAATACAATATTTTTACCATTAATATTTGTAGAGGTATGATTAGACGTAGGAGTATGCAACATAGTAATGCATAGTTTTTTGTACCAATTTCTCCCAATCCCTAAAATTAAGTAATAAAGTAAATTTAGATATTTTTAGGTTGTAGGTGTTGATCTGCATTCATTTAAATATAGAATTAAATAAAATCATATAACATATAAAGGAAATTTTATACTATGAATAACTATGTACTTGGTAAAGTAACTCGACAAACTCATTACTTGGCAAATGCAGTATACATTTTATTTATTTATTTAGATATTTTTATTGAAAGTTACATTCGTTATTTTTTTATTTACTCAAGTAACTCGACCAATAAAAAAAATTGAATAAGTTTGTCAAATTAATCAATGAAAATGAATTTATTTTGTAAGTTGAAAAACTCAACTTGAATGAATAATGTATTTTATATCAATTTGGTTGATGTAATTATGTTGGCGAGCAAATACACTATGTAACTATATCAACTACAAAATAGAATTTGACACAATCTAACATAGCTTTAAAAGGTTCAATATATAGTGATAGTTGGAAATTTCATTACTAAAAAAGAAAAAAAAAAATTGATACTAATAATATTCCATGAACCCCCTATCTAAATGAACATGTTATATAATATTAGTACATCTATGATACTAATATATGTATACATAATATTGAATATTAGCAAAACGAAAATACAATGACAAAAGTTATTTCACTTAGTTAAGAATAAATGTTAAAAAATTGGTGCTAAGTTAACATAAATATACTAATATTTTTTCAATAAGTTATTCATAATGTAAATTTGAAGTAAATTCAAAACAAGAAATGTGAAAATATAGTTCCTGATAGTAAAGCAAATGAAAAATATTTCAGCAAGAATCATTGATACATCTGCACCATCTGTACTATAATATTTGTAGAATAAAACAGCACATGGTTATCTACAAAAATGAAAATTAATCTACATCAAATGTTGAGATTTTCTGCACTTGTATTATGAACCCATCCTTGTACAAAATGTACATCACTATATCACCGGATATTTGAGCAGACTGGCCATTTATTCACTGTACTATCATTAATTTCAAAGCTTTGTAGATGTCTTATTCAAAGTCCGCATGGAATATACTTCATCAATAGAGGTCTAAGAGTAGACTGGCCAATTATTCACTGCACTATCATTAATTTCAAAGCTTTGTAGATGTCTTCTTCAAAGTCCGCATGGAATATACTTCATCAATAGAGGACTAATTGTCGTTTATGAAGTTGGTTTGTAGTAAACAAATGAAGCATAATAATAAAAACACACTATGAATGCACAATTGCTAATATTTTTGTATAAACTACATTCTTTGTACATTTTAAATGATTTTTTGATTTTTTGTTTGGTATAATTAATGCTCTAATACATTTACTTGTTTTTGCTCTAGATAATGCAACATAAAGTTGACCATGAGAAAATACAGGTTCTGGAAGATATAGTCCAACGTAATCTAGTGTTTGACCTTGAGCTTTATTTATTGTCATTGCAAAACAAAGACGAATAGGAAATTCTGTTCTTTTAAAAGAGAATGTGCTTTTATCACTTTCTAGTGGAATAAATGGAATTCTAGGTAAAAAAAACTTTATTTCTACGCCATTCTCCAATGAGATATTTCAGCATGAATAACATTACAATCAAAACCACGAAAAATTAATCTAGTACCATTACATAATCCTTCGGATGGATTAATATTTCTCAATAACATAACAGGACAATTTTCTTTCTATACAAGTTCATAAGGTGGAATACCATTTGGGGTTAATGTATTAAGAAAATCTTCGTGAATACTTTGTTCATTTTTTTCTAACGTTTCATCAAAGCTATAATATGTGACATTTTCACCTGCAATTTCATGAAGTACAATATTATTTATTTCATCCACATCATTATTTTTGGGAGTTAAAATAACTCGAATAATCGTCTTATATAATTCATTGCTATAATTCTGTAAGTTTGGGTAAGCATTAGTAATAAATTCTTTTAGAGAAACTATTTTGTCATCAAATGGTATCTAGTAATTTAATCATGTTACAGGTATGCTTAGGTTGGATTCCATTGCCTATATCAAGTAATAACTTAGAAAAGTATGGATCTAATTGAGTTCTCATATTTTCTATCAATTTTAACTCTATAAAATTTGGCCATAAGTATGAGTTAACTGAGCTTGATCGCATGATGGCTTCTTTATTTCTTTTTTGAACTACTAGTAAAACTTGTCGGAAATCACTTCCTAAAACAACTTTCCCTCCAAAAGGCAATATAGAATCATTAACATCTCTTAGCATCCTATCTACAGCCTCTATTGCATAACGGTGGACCATCGGTGCTTAATTCCAAATAATCAAATTTATCAATCTGAATAAGTTTGCTAAAGCAGATTGCTTACTAACAGAACATGTCATATTATAATTTATTTCAAGTGGTATCTTAAACCTTGAATGTGCTGTTCGTGCACCAGGTAATAGAGCTACTGCAACACCTGAAGAAGCTGTTGCTAAACCTATAAGATTTTTAGATCGAATTGTAAAAAGCAAATCTTTATATAAGTAAGTTTTTCCAGTTCCACTAGGTCCATCTATAAAATACATATGACTTGTATTACTAAATACATCTGCTAGAATCTTATCATAGGCAATTTTTTGATATTCATTTAAGCTATTTGTATAAATAGTATTATCATCTTGAATAACATTGTTTAGTTCTTCATTAATAATCTTAGCTAATATGTCTTCTTGTTCCATGTATATTTGAAAAGGTACAAGATGGTAATCATTTATATTTTTACTATTTACTTCTAATATAGAATTCATTTCATGTAATGCTTTTATTTCTACTTTTGCAATAGACATACCATTAGATAAATAATCTTCACATAAAGATCGGCGAAATTTATTCCATAAATTATCTGGATTATTAGGAGAAAACAGAATGAGTATGGTAGCAAATAATCGGCGAAAAGAATAGGGCATTTGATAAATAATAGCTTCGTCTAAACAAAATTCACAATAATTATTGTCTTTTAATAAACCAAGTGAGATAGTTGTTTCACGGAAAGATGACAAATAAACACCATTAACTATTTTCAAATTCTCAAATGAAGTTGCTCTTTAATATAATTTAATAAAATACGTAAGTAATATCTTTCTCCTTCAGTTATATTAGATGTCACTATTCTACCAATAACATTTCCTTTTTTCCTTTGACACCATATTTTCCCTTGTTCATCCCATACAAAAAACATAAGAAAATCTTTATATAATAATGTTTTAGCAAGTTCATTTGAAATATTCATATGAAAAAACTCAGTTAACATTGAGCGTTGCCTTGATTTAGTATTAATTATTGTTTTTAAATTTTCATAATCTCTATATCTTATTAAGTGGTTATTTTCAAGATGTAGTTGTAATGAAATAACTAAATGAGACATTTCATACAAAACAAATCCATATATTCTCCACATTGCCTCGGGTGGAGAAATCCAACGTCCATTTTGGTATATTTCAATTTCATCAATAGGCTTTTCATTATTAGTATTATTAATTAAAAAACTTACACGATCATGACCTTTATAAACATATTTATACATGTATTTAACAGCTTTAACTGTTGAACATATTTCCACGTTAATGTGGCAATCAAACTTAGCACACAAATATGGATTGTAAGGTACATCCCATCTATTGTCTAATGAATGTCCTCTAATCATAAATGATCATTTATCATTCAAGCGTCTATAAGTTGGATAAGAATTATTACCAATATAAGTATTTGAGATATATTCTTTTGAGTATTTATTCTTACAATGACTTGTTTTATCCATACAAACATTATGAGGATTCAAAATACCACATGGGTCATGCATCATATGTTTAACAACAATAGAATGAAGATGGGGATATTTTACTTTATCTGAAATTTCACATGATACAATAGAATCGACTAAATCAATATTATTAATTTTTGCACAACTTTGTAAGATTAATAAGAAATGAGCATGTGGAAGTCCTCGTTTTTGAAATTCTACAACATAAATATATGCAGCAACTGGACCAAAAATTTGGCGCTTAAATAAATCAACTTTAAATTCTTCTAATTTAGATTTAAATATTTTAGCGATTAAATCGGGTCTATTTCATCCTATATCATTATGTCTTAATTCTTGTTTTATTTCTACCCAATCAGGATTACATGTCAGTGTTAAAAATAAATCAGGTTTACCAAATTTTTATACTAATGCCATGGCGTCCATATATCTTTTTTTCATATCTCTAGGGCCCCCAACAAAAGAGGAAGGTAAAATAATCTGACGACCAATTTGTGCACCTATATTCTCACCATTGTCTACACTATTAACAACTCCTTGATATAATTCAGCACGG
This sequence comes from Forsythia suspensa, assembly GCA_023638005.1. Lineage (NCBI taxonomy): Eukaryota > Viridiplantae > Streptophyta > Magnoliopsida > Lamiales > Oleaceae > Forsythia > Forsythia suspensa. The sequence goes on from CM042674.1 coordinate 35,063,677, forward strand.
ATTTCACTTTGATTTTGGCAGAAATAATCTAATCTACTTGTTTCAAGTTTAACATACATATCTACTACATGTTGCTGTAGAAGTCTACCAGCATGGAGCAAAACATTGTTTTGTGTATCAAGTACCTGTAATTTGTAGCAATAGTATTCACGACAAGAGACTTCTAAAGCTTTTTTATTCTTTTTTAAAACTGCAAAGGACAAATACAAATAAAAGTTAGTAAAAAAAATTAAATTTAATGAGTTTAAGTGAGAACACATATTGTTAGTATTTACCTTTTTTCTTTCTCTATTATATCAGATGCACAAGTTATGTTGTCAGAAGAGAGAAAATTATCTACTATACTGTGACTATCGAATGTACTATTTCTTGCCTTTTCGATACCTTCATGCCAACCAGTCTCACCAAAGGGAAATAATAACAGATATTGTAGGGGATCATAACATTCATAATAGTAATGTATTTTATGTGAATTATTAGAGTGGCAATAAATCGATATATCGAGTCTGCAGATGGGTCCTCATCAACCCAAACTGTAGCCACTTGAGACACAGAATGTGCATTATATACTCTTTGATCAAGACTAGCATCACATCTAATATGAATTTTGCATGTTTCAAGACTTTCAATGTCACTTAGGGAACGGAAAAATCTAGAATATGGATTAATCTTTAATAGATTTACTAATGTGTGTAGTAACGGTGATGCGAAATTGATAGATGCATTTAATCTATTTTGTATTTCATTGTCTCTATCGTAAAAGTATAATTGTAAATATGATGGATTATTATCAATGTGTAGAATTGGATTTATGTAATGGTTTGAACTCTAAAAGTGTAAATACCTTTGTAGTTAATAGATTTAGAGAGATTTTTATCAAACTTTACTCCAAAAGAAGTAAAAGCAAAATGGTTATTATAATTTCGTACATTATTTTTAAAATCTAATGCCTCATCTGAACTGGAAGTATATAAATCATGTAAAACAGAAGGTGAAGCAGTTGATATACAATTTTATTTTTCCATCGGAACAACAAAAATATTTACTTTCTTTTTCAAACTTTTTTGCAAGACAGTGATTACAAATTGTTGGACTACGTAATACATAAGTTTTGGTAGGAATATGTCTCATAGTAATATTTGAAATACAAGAAGTACATTGGAATTCATGATTTTGATTTTCATGTTCTTGATAATAAATCTGTTTTTCTACGCTATTATCTTCTAAATTGTTAGAGCTAATAAAAGAAACTCCATGTCCATGTTTATTCAATTCTCCAGTTATAAAACAAACATGAAAAATCAGAACAACATAAATAAATAAATGGAAACGAAATATTCATAATGGGAAAAACATTACCTAAAAAAAATATTAGCTCACCAGTTAATTGTAAACTATCTGTTGTATTGACATGATTTAACTGAATATCTTCAAGTAACTGAATCCTTGTTTTCCTAACGTTCTTGTTAGATTTATATTGTGTATGCTGAGCATACATCTGTCTCCTTTTCTTGTTCTGCATTTCTTTATTTGAGTCAATACTTTTTTCGCCTTACATCTATTTTATTTTATCATAGAAAAATGCAAAAAATTAGTATGATTCGATGTAAAAAAAATTGGAATATAGACAATATGAAGATAAATAAGAATAGGATTACTACATAGATGGAATGAGCAAAAAAAAAAAAAAAATCATTGAATAAAATATTTAGTTTGAAGTATAGCCTATAAATAGATCAAATCCAAACAAAATAATATGTTAATAAAGATACAATAAAAGAGTAAACCAAATAAAACAAATCAAAATTACTTACAAAATTCTATGAGTGAATAATTACATACCTTTAAATTTTAGTTTCGAACTTGCTCTAAAGCCACTGATAAACAACTGATCAAATCAAGAAAAACCAAATAAGAACTTCCACAATCCAGAGTCAACAGGTGGAAGAAAGAGTTAGAAATTATGATTTCGAATGCAGCTAGGTAAATAAAAAAAATCGTAAACAAGAGACGTTCTAGGATTATTTCAACTGGAAAAAAGAGAAATACAACGAAAATAGGACTGATTTCAACTCACATAGATCATGGAACCAAAAATCACCAATCAAAGCTTTATAGGGTTTGCTGGGAGGAGAAATAAAAGAGCAAGGATGAGAAGTCGAAAAATAAATGGAAATAAAACATAAAGTGTATTTATATCTCCTAGAAAACGAGGAAGGAAAAAAAAGTTTAACTGCAAAAACGAAGCCGTTTTGTTCTAATACGTGAATAGTAATTTCTTAGACCAAATTTTATATGTTATTAAGAATAACTATAAGGATAAGGACAAAGAACTCAACAACACAAAAAAAAAAAAAAATTACTTTTACTTTTAAATGATTACACGTGATGGGAACATGGTGATAATTTTTAAGAAATAATTTTTAACTTTTTTTGTACAGTTGTCTAGTAACTCGAAAAAAAAAAAATTAAATTAAAATTAAAAAAAAAAACAGAAACCCATTTCTCACAAAATACAAGAAAAAAAGAACAAGTCAAACATTGCGGCTATAATGGAAAAAAATTATAAATTAAGATTACAAAATTCAACAAAAGTATAATTTTGTCGGGCTATTTGACATGTAATTCTTCGAGTAACTCGACAAACTCCAATTTCAGTATCTCGAGTTACTTGAAAAACAAAGTATAGAAATAAATTTTTTTTTTTTTTTTCATTTGTTGAGTTACCTTAACTGAAGTATGTCAAGTAGCTCTACCAACATTGGAAAAAATAATTCAAAATCAAATTTTGTCTAGAACCCGATAACACATGGAATAAAATAGTCCAACATCAAAGTTTGGCGAGGAACACAACTTTAGAAAAAATTTGAAAATGAAAATCATGTTGAGTTATTTCATAAACAATAAGGGGGATGTCCTCAACTTAGATTTGAATAGATTTTAAAAATTCATTTAAATTTTGGTATCCCCAACTCAGATTTTGATAGATTCAATTGAAATTTAGGTGTCTTCAACTCAAATTTTAATAGATTCAATTGAAATTTAGGTGTCCTCAACTCATATTTAAATAAATTCTTTAGAAATTTAAGTGTCCTCAATTATTAGTGGATTTCTAAAGATTTCATTAATTAGAAGATTTAAACATATTTGCATGAATTTCAAGCTCAGAATTATGAATACCAAATTCGTTATGAATTCTATCCTCAACCCTCAAAATTTCAATCCAATTTTTCTCTTACGGATTTATTCCTTTTGCCTCTCTCCTCAATTTGTGCCACAAATTTTTATAGTAAATTCTTGTTCTTGATTTTCAATTTATATTAACATGAAAATTTATTGAATTTTTATTTTTATTTTAATATATATATTTTTTACAATTGTCAAATATCGTATTTGAAATTTTATTTTTGACCATGACCATTCATGAACCAAATAATTGTGCTTTGAAAAATATAAATAATCTATTGATAAATATTAATTAGATAATTAGTCTAATACTATATAGGACAATTAGTTATTGGATGGTAAAATTACCACTAAAAATTCTTTTTTGAATTTGAAAATATTTACTCGTCAACTACGATACGTATAAATTATCTTTTTAAGCTATGAAATAATTTTTTATACAAGATGGTTAAACAACTGATTTGGAAAGAGAATAAATTCGAAATATACATCATCTAGTCTCGGGTATGAAAGAGTAAATTTTACAAAAAAAAAAATACAAGTAGAAAAAGTAAAATTAAAAGCTGTTACCACCCGATTTTGATAGGACCCCACGTCAAAGAAAACCCCAACGAGATTCCCATATAGGCCTATTAAGGGCCCTCAGAATGCTTGAAGGGGCTTTGAGGCCCACCGGACATCTTAGCCTGCGGCGAGGAATGCCGCGAGGCCTGTGAAAGGCCCCGGTGACTCACAAATGAGCAGCCAGGGGCCTCGCGAGGCTTCAGATTAACCTTAACTAGCGAGACGAAGATAATATTGTGGAATGACCGGAGAAATAATTGAAGGCAGATTGCGTTGGTTTGGTGCACGGATCCTCACAAGGAAACCGAATCATAATCTCCTAAAATCATACAACGTGATAAGCTCAGATAAGGAAGGTAATCTTGGAGATTGCCTTGACTAGGGATGATCTCTATCCCATAAGGAATGAGGATTCGATTGGGTATTTGATTGATTTGTTACCTAAGTCAATCAGGACTCTTGCACTTCTCACGACGTCTCCGGTTGTTCCAAGGTACGCTCTTTTTCCACTGAAAATCCCACCCTAAACTCTGCTCAAATCTCGCACTGCTTGTCTCTCCCACACCCTATTACTTTTGCCTCTCGTGTATTGCTCTAATACCGGCAGTTGACTTTATCATTGGAGTACCAACGATCGCCGGACCTTTTTTCCACAGAGATCTTGGTACCTAACGATTGTCCGAGTGTGCAGGTAACATATATGTTGGCAGAGGAGTAATCGGAGATCTGTTGACACGTGGACGTTGCAGGTTCCGACGTCAACAGATTGGTGCCGTTTGTGGAAAACGAAAAACGTTACACAACCAAAAACTTGTGGTAAAAGCGTGTTTTCTACCAAGAAGAGCATGACAACCGAACATTCCATAGAGGAAGAAGTAGAGTCTCACCACACTGACTTGAGACAGGAGAGCATTTAGGACCTACAAAACGTGACCCGCCGCAAGAGGAGAAGACAACAGCAGAAGCGAACGGTTGAGCAAGAGAACCAGGATCTGAAACTGGACAATGCCCGGATGAAGGCCGCGCTTAAACTGTTGGAGAATCAATCCCTCTAACATGGACCCAAGCGCAGTTGTACCCGGAGGACCATCACGGTCCGGTTCACTGGAAAGCTACCCTTCCCAAGAGAAACCTCCTATCTCAAACAGCCAGAACCTACGTAACTTCACCTCGAAGCCCTCGCAGGGTGACCAGAGAGGGAAGACCTTCCCAGTACGAAAAAGTCTTCCCGTTCCTACCGCTAGCGTGTTCGACGGGTTGGAGGTGGGGTCCTCCATAGCACTACTCCTACCTATACGAGTGGCAATGAGCACACGGTGAGGCCGGAACGGAAAGGAGGAAGGACCCGAAGTAAAGTCACGAAAAGCACAAGGAGGAGAAAGAGAGGTCGGAATGTTACGAGGATGACGATGACGAGAACCTTCTGTTTACCCATTACATGAAGGCCATGGAGATACCCGCGAACTTCAATGCCTATCATGGACAAATACAACGGGAAGGGCGAACCTATGGATCATATAAATATATATAAAACGAACCTCCAAGGCTAGTCCCTCGCGGTGAAGTGTCAGAACTTCTATACCACGCCGCATCCGACGTGAAGAGGTGGTACAATAAGTCGAAACCAGGAGAGCATCCGGAGTCGGCCTCAACTAAAAGAGAGTTCGTCAATGTCTTCATTAGCAATCGACGATGATAGCCGACATTGCCCACCTCAACGACATCCAGCAGAAGGAAGGAGAAACCGTCAAGAGCTACTTCAAGAGGTTCAGTAACGTCATCAACAAAATCAAGACTGTGACAGATGAAAAAGCCTTAGATGCACTGATGACTGGACTGCACATGCGCACTCCCTTCTGGAGGGTTGTATAGAAAAGTCAGCAAGAAGACCTACAGTCAGCTGTTGGACCTGGTCCAGTGCTAAATTCGATCAGAGGAGACGATCAAGAACAGGAAAAAGGCTGAGAGGAGAGGAGATCGCTATGTAAAAGAGGGGTGACGTTCTCCCAAACCTCATTTTTCTAGCTTTCAGAGAAGGCGATCTCCGGCCCGTCGAACAACTATTACAGGAGGTTCAATCAGACGGAGGTGGCCCCTGTCTCCCATCCTAGAGTGCCCATAGTGGCCCCCATGCCAGCCACAACACCGTCCAAGTTTTGTCATACACACAGAACTAGGATGCATAATACGGATGATTGCCCGTACGTGAGGGAGCTGATCAATCGCAGGACCCACGGGCAGGGAAAGGAGAATCGACCTGCGGGAGGACGTCGATGGCCGTCCACACAGGGGTGAAGACCTCCTCTTCAGTGCCAGAACGATGGACCCCGACGTGATGAAGGTGGAAATGATAGAAACAGGGACCCACAGAGGTTGGAGGGACCCGCGGGGGCCCTCCCTGTTCGAGAGATAAACACGATCATAGGAAGGCCCCATGTCGGAGGGCACACGATGAACTCGCAGCGTAACTACGCAAAGGCGGCGAGAGAAGAACCCCTGGAGAGTTGGCAGGTCCACGAACACCGACCAAAAGTACTGCAGATCTCGTTCACTGAGGAAGACGAGGCTGGCATACACTACCCGCACTGCGATGCTTTGGTAGTCCACGTCGTCGTTGCCAGAAACGGCCTAGGACGGATGTTGGTCGATGATGGAAGGGCCGTGAACATCCTGTTCGGCAGTGCCTTCGATCAAATGGATGTGGATCATGAACTAACGGCCATCTTGGAGCTGCTATTTGGTTTCACAGGAGATAGCCTCGTCCCGCGAGGAAGGATTACGCTTGCGGTAGACTTCGGAGAACCTCCATGCCACCCTAGGAAGTTCATGGAATTTTTGATAGTGGACACCCGCTCCGCCTACCATAGAGTCTTTGGAAGGCCTGCGTTGAAGGATTTGTAGGCGGTCACGTTCATACACCATTTGGCAATGAAATTTCCGACGCTCGGATGGGTGGCCAAAATCCTAGGTAATCAGACGGAGGCGAGGGCATGTTATATGAACGCATTGCGGAAAGTAGCAAAATGCGAGGATATCGCCCCAGCAGTAATGACCATACATTCAGAACCGATGGACGTTGACCATAAGAGGATAGACGAAGAATTGATACTAGACGAGGGTTTGGACCCTCGGATCATAGGCTCAAACTCTCTTGCCTCCCCGGCTGAGGAGCTGGAAGCATTTTCGGTGAACCTCTCGGAACTAACTCGGCTGTTGCAGGTGGGAGAGAAGCTCGAGGAAAGAATGAATGATGAGCTGAAACAATTTCTCCGGGAGAACGTTGACGTCTTCGCATAGAAGCACAGCGATAAGGTCGAGATTGACCCATCTGTGGTGTGCCACACCCTGAAAGTGGATCCAAGTCGCGCCCAAGATTCAGAAAAGAAGACCTTTAAGTGCCGAGAGGTATAATGCATTGAAGGAGGAGGTTGACAAGCTACTAGCCAACGGGTTCATCAGGGAGGCGGTTTACCCCCAATGGATATCTAACCTAGTGTTGGTAAGGAAGAGTACCAAGCATGCCCTAAAGACAGCTTTCCGTTACCACGCATCGACTAGCTGGTTGATGCAACTGCCGCTACAAACTACTTAGCTTTATGGATGCATACTCGGGCCACAACCAAATCCTCGATATTTGCGGAGACGAGGATCACACTTCGCTTATCACGGACCGAAGGTTATATCGCTATAGGATGATGCCTTTCGGCCTGAAGAACGCAGGAGCCATGTACCAACAGTTGGTAAACCGTATGTTCGCATGACAAATCGAAAACACCATGGAGGTATACGTCGACGATATGCTTGTGAAAAGCGAGAACGCCGAAGACCACATAGGGCACTTAAGATGGATGTTCAGAGTCCTTCGTAAATATCGCATGAAGCTTAACCCCTTAAAGTGCGCATTCGGAGTTGTATTTGGAAAGTTCCTCGGCTACATGGTCAACCAACGCGAGATAGAGGCTAATCCCGAGAAGATTAAGGCGCTCATCGAGATGCGGTCACCATCTTTCCCTAAGGAAGTCCAAAGCCTGATGGGAAGGTTAGTGGATTTGAATCGATTCATATCCAAGGCGACCGACCGTTGTCAGCCCTTCTTTCAGACCATCAAGGGGAGAAAGAGGTTTGAGTGGACCGAGGAGTGTGAGAAAGCCTTCCAAGACCTCAAGGTCCTCCTCGAAAAATCTCCACTGCTGTCCAAACCAAAGAATGGAGAGACGTTGCTCGTTTACCTCGCCGTATCCGAGAAGGCAGTTAGCTTGGTCTTAATCCGAGAAGAGGGCCCAGCGCAGTTTTCTGTCTATTACGTAAGCAAAGCCATGCAGGACGTGGAAACGAGATACTCGGACATGGAAAAGCTCGCCTATAGCATAGATGTTTTGACAAACCTCCATCCGAGATAGATACTCTAAAAGCCGGACACATCGGGAAGGCGATAAAATGGTCGGTCGAACTCGGCTGATTCTATATAAAAAGATGAAGCTTTGGCAGATTTTGTAGCTGAATTCGCCCACATCCTCGAAAGTTTCGCTCAAGCCCGACCCAAGAGGTACCAACATGGAAGTTATATGTTGACGGATCCTCGGGTGAGGCCGGAGCTAGAGCCGGGATCTTACTGGTTAGCCCTAACGACTACAATCTCAACCGAGAAAGGCGCGCCTAGAGTTCAAAGCCTCCAACAACGCTGTGGAATAGGAGGCGCTCTTAGCAGGCTTGAGGTTGGCACAAGAGATAGAGGCAAGGAAGCTCTAGATTCATAGCAATTCACAGCTGGTTGTCAATCAAGTTAATGGGACATTCGCAAGACGCGAGCAATTTATGGTGGCATACCGACAAAGGCCAAAGACCGTTGTCCCACTTTGAGGCATACGAACTTCTACAGATTCCATGGGTGGAAAATGGTTATGCGGACGCCCTCTCAAAATTGGCAAGTAGCAGAGACTCCGACTTGATGAAGGCTATCCCAGTTGAGAGGCTCAACCGGCCATCCACCAATGAGTCTTCCGCACACGCGGTTATGACGATATCTCGATTCTCCTAAGTGGATGAAGGAGATCATCGCACACCTGACCAACCAAATATCGCCCAATGACGGACAAGAAGCACAAAAACTTCGCAGAAGGGGCCGCAAGTTCGTGTGCTACAACACGAGATCCTACATAAGAGGGCTTCGCCCACCCCTTCTATCTTTGTTGTGACGAGAGGAAAAGTACGTGATAAAAGAGATACACGAGGATATGCGGTAACCATTTAGGATGAATGGCTCGCGCACAAAAAGCCTTGAAATAGGAGTACTATTGACCAACCATGAAGAAAGATTTCCACAATTATGCAAAGAAGTGCGACAGATGCCAAAATTCGCCACTATATAATCAAGCTCCCGACCAGTAACCTTACCCCCGTTATCGACGTATGGCCTTTCGCCAAGTGGAGAATCGATTTCATTGGACCCCTTCTGACGGGAAGGGGTTGGGTCAAATTCGCAATTGTAGCGGTGGATTATTTTACCAAGTGGTGTGAAGCCGAGCCTTTAGCCCAGATCACGGAGGAAAATGCATGGAAATTTGTGTAGAAAAACATTGTCTGCCGCTTCGGCATTTTCCACTCTCTTGTCTCCGACAATGGCACACAGTTCGCAAGAATGAAGTTTAACGCGAATTGCGAGAACCTTGGTATCCGAAGGGACTTTTCCACCTCCTACTACCCCCAATCCAATGGCCAGGTAGAAGCTGTGAATAAGATCATTAAGTATACCCTTAAACGAAAACTAGAATCCATGAAAGGAGGGTGGGCTGAAGAACTACCCAAGACTTTGTGGTCCTATCAGACCACTTCTCGGATGGCCACTGGTGAAACCCCTTTCTTCATGGCACCAGAGGCAATGATTCCCGTTGAGGTAGGGATACCCTCTCCCAGGTACTTACACTTCGACGAGGTGACCAATGAGGATTTACACAGGGCGAACCTCGATCTACAAGACGAGAGACATGCGGACTCACAGCTCCGCCTCGCAATTTACTAGCAGAAGATGGCCCGATACTACAACTCCAAAGTCAGGAGCAGGAGTTTCCACATCAACGACTTCATCCTGAAGAAGGTATTCCAAGCTGATAGAGAGGTAGGGGCCAGAACCCTCGGGCCCACTTGGGAAGGACCTTACAAAATCATCGAAGAAATCCACCCTGGAACTTACAGATTGGAAGATTCAGAAGGCAGGAGACGAGGCATCCTTGGAACATCGCCCATTTGCATCCGTATCATCAGTAGATTTATTTTGCACTTTTCCATTTTCCAGCATTTTGTCTAGCGCCTCGAGATGCCGCGCCTTCTATTAAAATTCGTCGTTTTATGAAGTCAAAGTGTTCCCCATACAACCCTAGCAAATAAAAGCGATTCGGCAGCGAGAGAGTGTGGTTCGCGGCCAATTCTTTCAACTCGCTGGATAAACATTCAACGCGTATGCAAACAAGTAAAAACGATTCGGCAGCGAGGGAATGTGGTTCACGGCCAACTCTTTCAACTCGCTAGATAAACATTCAACGCGTATGCAAACAAGTAAAAGTGATTCGGCAGCGAGGGAGTGTGGTTCGCGGCCAACTCTTTCAACTCGCTGGATAAACATTCAACGCGTATGCAAACAAGTAAAAGCAATTCAGCAGTGAAGGAGTGTGGTTCGCGGCCAACTCTTTCAACTCCCTGGATAAACATTCAACGCGAATGCAAAGAAGTAAAAGCGGTTCGGCGAGAGGAGTGTGGTTCGTGACCAACTCTTTCAACTCGCTAGATAAACATTCAACGCGCACTTAAACAAATAAAGATGATGCATTCTCACTAGCTCACATTGTCAGATAAGACAATCTAAGACAATACATTTTCAACATCCTACATTTGCAAATTAGAAACTAACGCTAAACATTAACAAAGAAGGTCCTCATATCCCGGTCGAGCCCTCTGGATGTGTACCACTCGTGGCCTTCAGTTTAGCCAGTAAACCCGGGCCTTCGACAACTCGGTCAGCACTCGGTTCAATTCCTTATCTTTGGCATAAATCATGTCCTGACAAGATTTCAGTTGTGACTCTGCCGTTTTCTAGGCATCGACACATGCCCTCTGGATTGTTCTGGCCTTTACGACGTCATACGTTGCGCGAGCCCTCTCCCCTTCGGAGAATGCGAGTTTCTCTCGAAGACCTTTGTTTTCTACGCGCAACGCCTCAACATTCTCATCTTCTCCAAGGTGGCGGAGCGTAACTCGTCGAACTTCATCTCCAACAATTTGTACGACTCGCAGTTAAGCACGTGACTACGAGAGGTATACATTTCTGCCAGTTTCAACAACTCTAACAATTCTACATTATCGGCCGCCTTTCCAAAGGCGGAAGTCCAATACTTATGAACAGATGCCTCGCTTTTGCAGTCGGGAGTAGAAGCTTTCCTAAGACCGCTGGGTCCATTTTGTCCCAAATGGGATCCGATGTTGATATGTTCGTACTTACCAAGAGGAGGAAAAGATGAGGCCCGAACTGCCTCCTCTTCACTATTGATGCCGGCCTTTCTCTTACCCGGTTGTCTGGCACTTCCCGACAAAGGTACAGGTCTCACAGGAGATAAGGCGAGGCGCTTCAAAGTGCCACCTCCCAGACCTTTGGACGGACAAAAGAAGGAGCTACCACCGTTATCTTGGCGTTTGCAAAGCGCAACCCGGGATCGACGCCGCAGAAGTAATCTTGAAAGGGAGGAGAATGTCATCCACAACCCTTCCCCTCCTCCCATCCGCCTTATGTTAAACTTTGGGACACTAGAAAAATGAAAGCCTGACATGGCCAGAATAACCGGGACACGAATACGGCAAAGTAGAAGAGCAAAGATGAGAAGAATAAAGTGAAGTATTGCAAACACATATATAGGCGCGGCAAAATACTGACAGTCGGAGTAAGTGCACACCAGATAAATCCTAGGGAGATGTAAAGGGTGCGTGAGAATACGCGCTTCGCAAGTTACGAGAACGTCAATGCATGGTAATATCACGAACACCTACCCCACGTGGAGGCATAAAGGGTGGTAGCCTCGCGAGGCAGGCGAGGACGGTATGATCCATATGCCTCGCTATCGCGCGATCGCCAGAACCACAATATGGCGCACAAGTATTGACTATTCTTTGCGAACCGTCGAAACCCGACGAGGCACGACGCACCCCAAAATGTCGACAAAATCCGAAGCTCAGGTACTACAAGACGTCAACATAAATGAAACAACCAGGGAAATTTTGGCACAATCGTGTTTTATTCAACATAATTCGTAATACATGGTAGAAATAAATACCCATGACAATTATCCTACTACCCCCGCCGCCTCTTTAGGTCGGCACATGTTGGGATATTAAAACTACTAAGCCTATCCCTAGTCTTCGTCACCCCGAGCGTCATCAGTTGTTGGGGATTTGATTCCACCATGATCGGAGTCTCCCGGAATCAACATGAGTTGATTTGGTGACTAATTAGGCCATACTGCTCAAAAAATGTCGTTGACACCTTTTGGCAGCGGGCCCCCAACCCCATCACCCAAATCAGAGACCCCCCGTTCGGGGCATGGTCAGGCTAAGGCTGTTAGGCCCAATTTTCCCGTACGTTTGGTCTCCTGAACGTTGATTGGGTGGGCGTTTGATCCTCTGAATGTTGATTCTACAGTTGGTAGGCATTCTGAACGCCGTTTCTCTATCCGTAATTCCATAGTACGTTCGAAACGGAAGACCCGATCAAACGATTCGAGAAATTTCGGGACACAAGAGTCTAATTCACGCAATTTACTAGAGTTGCGCATGCATGAGGAGAACAATAGAAGGCTTTCAATGTATTCTTTACTTATGTATAGAGACTGCATTGGAACTTGACACAAAGCAATGAATACGAATGTTTCCGGGGGATTTGGAATGCCACACAAATGTTCCGCCTCCTCAGACATTAAAGACGCCGACTCTTTGATTACGCCAATGATTAGCACCATTAATGCCCAAGTGAATGATTCCTAAAGTTTGGGAGCTGCCCCATGTATAATCATTCTTAGAATTAAATGTTGGGACATGAATACATAAGGAAAATTAAGTCGGAAATTAATTCGGAACATACGCAAAAGAAAATAACATGAAAGTTCGGATGCCTGTCGCCTCTCAAGAGTTGGCACGTGGCGGGCCTTCATCCACAACCGGTGAGGAGGCTTGATCATTGGCTTCACTGGGGACGATTTCAGGTGCCAAAGCCTCGGTAGGAGCCTGCTGAAGGAAGGAGAGGTCCCACTCGGGATGGATTTCTGCGATCAGCTCCACCAACTGTTCGCCCCCAATGGTCATCAGGCGATGAGCGAGGTCCTGATACTCAGGCATATCCACGAACACGTCTTGGTATGCCTCTACCGTCCTGGCCTTGGCACCTGCACATTCGACTCGGACTCTCTCCAACTCCAGTCTCGCCTCAGTCAGAGACTTCTTCTTTTCCACGATGACGATCTCTACCCTGCTGTTCGAAGTGGCTAGCGCGGTCTCAGTGGCAAGGGTTCGGTCTTCGGCCAGTTTCTGAGCCTCCTTGGCGCGTTTCTGAGAAGCTTTGACAGCCCTCTTCTGATCTCTAGCTTGTTTAAGACTCTCTTTGGCAGCCTTCAGCTCGATCTCATATTTGCCTTTCATATCTCCGCCTCCTTCGTCACAACCAAGTCCGGCTTGAGAACCGAAGCCCCTTTTTCGAGACTCCGGTGCGCCTTCTCGAGGCTCATGGCCTTCAACTCTTCAGCCAACCTAGAGGACTTGGCCTCTTCCTCGCTATTCTGGCCTTCGAAGCTTTCCAAGGTGCTGAATAATTCCTTGGTCATAACCAATTCCCGTATCAAGTTCATATCCGCCATCTGCAGCCTTTCATGAACTGTGGCTTTCTTGACCGCCTTTTCCCACTTTTGGGTCCAGTATTTGTGCACGCTCACCGCCATCATTGCGGGATGAGCGGGGAGCATTTCTATGACGGAGGTTTCGTGTCCTCCTTGCACTTTGGAAAATGCGGATAGGACTCCCATGTCCATCCCGAAGAGCCGGATTTCTTTGCACCCTCACCGACCGGATTTGCGGGCATCCCTCATAAACCCTCCTACGGGTACGGGAGCCTTTCACTTTCGCGAGGCTGCATCACCTGTGTCTTCGGCAATTCCTTTCTCCTTATCCTTGGGTGAAACGGGGTGGAAGGAAGGCAGAAGGACGAAAGCGGTGGCGGATGAGGAACGTTCTGGCTCGAAGGGAGGGGATCGGAAGCTGGTGGGTGGACGGACCCTGATGGCATAGCATCCTGGATCTCTTGTGATGGACCAGACGCCTGGGAAGAAGAACCCTCTCCACTGGCGGAGTGGGAGAGACGGAGTGCAGAAATAGTTTTGAACCTTAAGGCTGTTAGCACAAACACCAATTTGCAACACGTTTAGGTAACTCTCCACAACTACACCGATATATCAAAACTTACGGAACTCACCCATCATCCATGACTAGCCAATAAGTTGTCGTCCTTCAACAAGTTCTTTGAGGCTTCTAAAGTCGCCGAGAGCCCGCACCTTATTCCACTTCGACCTCAGCTCCCCTTGGCTCCTCTTCGGGATTGCTGGCTTCCCGTAATCTGCAAAAGCAAGCAATACATTAAGTGAGGAACTATGATCAAAATTCCATACAAATGCGGCGGTATATACCAAGTTTTCCAAATTGACGAGGAATAGACACATGGGGAAGTGGGTCCTCTGGCATAAATTCCTATTCACCGCCTACAAAGATGAACCTTTCCTTCCACTTATGTACTTTGTTGGGAATTGTCGGTGCGGTCGCGTTTCTATTTCTAGGCCGAGGAAAATATTATACCAACTCGCGGATCGGCAGGGCAGTATATAGACACAAACTCCCTTGGGGTCAGGTTCCCTTCCGCCTCGGCAATGCCCCACACTCCCAACCATTCAGTTTTATCTGGCAAGGGCTAGATTTCAATCCTTCGTAACCTCGAAAAAAAATGATGACCGAAAGCGAAGGCCCGCTTTGCATCGCAGTTCAGAATCGCGACAAAACCTTCGGGAGGTCGTCGGCGCATTCCTCCGAGCCCCGAGCCTTAAGTATTATAGACGAGGAAATATCATAGGATAGCCGTATGTCTTCCAATTCCCCCTCAGAGATCCTCGAGCGCGCCATGGACGCTTCCGTGGCCGACCGCTTGAGCTCTTCGTCAAGCGCCTTAGCTACCGAGGCATCCCTCTTATCAAGCGACCCCCTCATCTCAAGCACCCCGACGTCCGACCCTCCGTTTCCGTGGTCCCTTCAGACGGGCCGGATGGACGGGCCTCCCTCCCACTTGTGGACGGAGCCGACGGGACTCGGCTAAAGGCGCGCTGGTTGACTTCCCCTCCGGCCTCAGAAGAGGAAGATGATGAGGTAGATGTTGATGACTCACCTCGAATACTAGGGTTTGTCTGGGCGTCCGATTGATTCTGTGAGTCGTCGTTTCCGGACGACATTTCAAACCTTTTTCTACCCCGGAAGTCGAAGCCCCTGTTGTCACTGGAACGCGCAACAAGGTATAATCTCCACACTACGGAACCAGGAAATAATCACAAAAGCAACCAATGAAATTAATCACAGCAACTCTTGGCGCGCTTACCTCGAAATGCGGTTGGAACGACTCCCATACTTGGATTTTATGGATTACCCTGCAGAGCATCCGCAACATTCGCAATGGGCACAAAAGCAATAAGAAGTTGTAATGAGGAGGGCGCCAAGCTTTATAGATTGAGGCATTCTGATCTCCACCGTCCCAATTCCAAGCGTTACATCTGAGCCGTCGGATGGTAAACGCGTGTTCAAAATTGGGCAACAAGCGGGAAACGGAACCCCAAGCGTTTAGTACAACAAGAATGCACACGCCTCACGCGACTCCGTTATCCGCCACGCCCATTGCATTAAATACATACATCCTCTCACTCATGATTGCTCGCCAGCGGATTAGCGACGCTTGATTGTGAGATCACACCAACCGCGGACACGTCACCAAAGGCATGGTCTCCTCAAGCCCTCACCGTCATAAATGTTCGGCCTCGAACTTGGGGACTATACATATTGGATGAAGTCCAGTTCATTACCCAATTTGTGAGGACCATACGCGAGGGCCACGCTCCGCGTTTTCGGCTGAAATTCAAATTTTTCTTTGTAGTTGACTTCCCCCCTCACTCTCAAAGTCCCACGCTTATTATGAATAATAGACGGGACTTGGGGACTATTATTACCACTCGATTTTGATAGGGCCTCACGTCAAAGCAAAAGTCCAACGAGATTCCCATATAGGCCTATTAAGGGCCCCCGTAAATGCTAAAAGGGCTTCAAGACCCACCAAACATCTTCTTCTGCAGCCTGTCTTTGCGAGGCCTAGGGAAGGCCTCGGCACTAAGATCGTGGCCGAGCCACGGGGCCTCGTAGGGCTTCGTGATTAACCTTAACTAGCGTGACAAAGATAATATTCGGAATGACCGGATAAATAATTGAAAGGCAGATTGCGTTGGTTTTGGCGACGGATCCTCACAAGGAAACCGAATCATAATCTCCTAAAATTATGCAACGTGATAAGCTCGAGATAAGGAAGGTAATCTTGGAGATTGCCTTGACTAGGGATGATCCCTATCCCATAAGAAAGGATGATTCGATTGGGTATCTGATTGATTTGTTACCTAAGTCAATCAGGACTCTTATGCTATAAATACGACGTCTCCGGTTGTTCCAAGGTACGCTCTTTTTCTACTGAAAATCCCACCCTAAACTCTGCTCAAATCTCTGCCTGCTTGTCTCTCCCACACCCTATTACTTTTGCCTCCTATGTATTGCTCTAATATCTGCAGTTGACTTGATCGTCGAAGTACTAACGATCGCCGGACCCTTTTTCTCCGGAGATCTTGGTACCTAACGATTGTCCGAGTGTGCAGGTAACTACAGGTTGGTAGAGGAGTGACTGGAGATCTGTTGACATGTGGACGTTGCAGGTTTCGACGTCAACAAAAACTTTAATTCAATTTTTTTAAAAATAAATTCAAAACTGAGGAAATTGATAATAGTAATGTGAATTCCACCCACCAACAATGGATCTAATTGGGCTTCGAGCTTAGAGACGACGAATAACCTATTTATTAGTTTATTCCCTAGGAAATTAACTAAATGAATGTCTCGATTGTTATATCTCTCAATCTATCAGATCATTCACCTCTTTGACTGATTTTTTTTCTTACTTCTTTATGTTTCAAGAATTTTTCTTTTTTCAAAATTCTACTCAAAATATTTGTTTATGTATGACAGTCACTTGAACTATTAAAAATAAAAATAATGTAAATTTACTATTTTAATAAAAGACCACAAATTCATAAATATTAACAAATAGAATATTTAAAATTTGAGTTACGTTGACATCCTCCTAAATTGTGGAATTTATTCAAATTCATGGATTAAAACGTTTAGACAACAAATCTGAGTTGAGAAAATTTAATATATTAAAATGTTATCAAGTTGTTTACAAAAAGAATAAAAATCAAATGTTATTTACTCAATATAAAAAAACAATTTTCAAAAAAAAAATTGCATATGTACAATTTGTTTGTAACATAAATAAAAAAAAAATTTGTTGAAAAACCAAAGTAATAAAATTAAATGTTTTCTACTTATTCAAAAAACCAAAGTAAATGGACTAAAAAATAAATTATAATAAAATTGACTTTCACTTTGTCGAGTTAATTAACAAAGTCCAATTTGACAAAT
Organism: Forsythia suspensa; assembly: GCA_023638005.1. Taxonomy (NCBI): domain Eukaryota; kingdom Viridiplantae; phylum Streptophyta; class Magnoliopsida; order Lamiales; family Oleaceae; genus Forsythia; species Forsythia suspensa. The sequence continues at coordinate 35,081,227 of CM042674.1, forward strand.
TTGTCAAATAAAAAAAAAAATAGTTGCTCGAGTAACTCGAAAAAGGAAATTTTTTTTTTTTTTTTTGAGTTTTTGTCGAGTTACTCGACAATGGCTAAATTTTTCATTTTTCATTTTTCTATTTTTATTAATTTTTTGTTTTGTCAATCATATTTCTTTACCCAGTCATGGAGTAAAAAAAATTTCTTTGACATAGATTACGATCATCGAACAAAATGAAATTTTCAAGGAACATAGAATACTCATGTAGCTACCACATATCAAAATTTGATAGTCCGACGGCATGTTCGGCATAATAAAATCAAAACTGTATGCCACATACCACAATCTCAAAAATCAAAATTTTTATTTATAACAAATTGATATTATAATAAATTGATATTAAATTTTAATATCATTATTAATTATAATAAAAATTGATTATTGTAATAAATTGATATAATTATTACAATTACTATAATTCATTGATATAATTATTATAAAAAAAATTATTACACTATCTTACAATAATTGATAAAATAAAATATCATATACTTGAATGATTTAATATAATATATAATAATTTTATATAATATATATTTTACTATAATATCTTATAATAAATGATAGAATAAAATAATTTATGCATATATTTACTTTATCAAGTAACTCGACAAATTCAAAATTGAGATTGTCGAGTTGCTCGATCAATTATATGTCAAAAATAAATAAAATAAATAAATTTAACAAATAATATAAATAAATAAATTATAAACAATATGTATATAATTAATTTTTCAAGTAAATCGACAAACTCAAAATTGAGAATGCCGAGTTACTCGATCAATTATATACCTCAAACCACAAACTCAAAAATAAATATTTTTATTTACAATAAATTGATATTATAACAAATTGATATTATAATAAATTGATATTACATTTTATTATAATTATTAATTATAATAAAAATTGATTATTGTAATAAAATTGATATAATTATGATAATAATTTTTTTTTACACTTTGTTATAATATTTGATAAAATAAAATATAATATATTTGAATAATTTAATGTAATATATAATAATTTTATATGATATATATTTTACTATAATATGTTATAATAAATGCTAGAATAAATAATTTTTTGCATATGCTTACTTTATCAAGGAACTCGACAAACACATAATTGAGATTGTCGAGTTGCTTCGATCAATTAAATGCAAAAAAAAAAAAAAATACCAAAAATTAAATTTAACAAATAATAATAATAAAACAAACAAAAACAAAATAAATATTTGTACTTGATCACTTTCTCAAGTAACTCGACAAACTCAAACTTGAGATTGCCGAGTTACTCAATCAATAACATACCACAAACCACAAACTAAAAAAACAAAATTTTTAGTTATAACAAATTAATATTATAATAAATTGATATTAAATTTTATTATAATTATTAATTATAATAAAATTGATTATTGTAATAAAATTAATAAAATTAATAAAATTACTATAATAAATTGATATAATTATTATAATAAATTTTTATATTTATTATAATATATTATAGTAAAATATATATCATATTAAATTATTATATATTATATTAAATTATTCAAATATATTATATTTTATTTTATCAAGTATTATAACAAAGTATAAATAAAAATTTATTATTATAATTATATCAATTTATTTAAATAATTATATCAATTTTATTACACCAATCAATTTTTATTATAATTAATAAATATTAAAATATAATATCAATTTATTATAGATAAAAATTTTGATTTTTGAGTTGTGGTTTGTGGCATATTATTCAGCGAGTAACTCGGCAATCTCAAGTTTGAGTTTGCCGAGTTGCTTGAGAAAGTGATCATCTGCATATTTTTAATTTTTTTTTTTGGTTTATTTTTATTATTTGTTAAATGCACTTTTTTGGTATTTTTTTTGACATATAATTGATTGAGCAACTTGGCATTCTCAAATTTGAGTTTGTCGAGTTCTTTGATAAATTAAGCACATGAATAGTTTTTTTACTCTATCATTTATTATAACATTTTATAGTAAATAATTTATCATATAAAATTATTATATATTATATTAAATTATTATAATATATGATATTATATTTTATTTTAGTAATTATTATAACATAGTGTAATGAAAATTTATTATAACAATTATGTCAAATTATTATAATAATTATGTCAATTTATTATAATAATTATATCAATTTTATTACAATAATCAATTTTTAATCAAATTTTAGTATAATTAATAATTATAATAAAATTTAATATGAATTTATTATATCATTTATATAGTAATTACTTTATCAAGTAACTCAACAAACTCGAAATTGAGAATGCCGAGTTGCTCGATCAATTAAATGGCAAAAACAAATACAAAAAAATTAAATTTAACAAATAATAATAATAAAAAAAAACAGACAAACAATATGTATATGATCTTTTTTCAATTAACTCGACAAATCAACATTGAGATTGCCGAGTTACTCGATGAGTTACATGCCACAAATCACAAATTCAAAAAGAAAATGTTTTATTTATAATAAATTCATAATAAATTTTATTATAATTATTAATTATACTAAAATTGATTATTGTAATAAAATTGATATAATTATTATAATAAATTGATATGATTATTATAATAAATTGACATAATTATTATAATAAATTTTCATTCCACTATATTATAATAATTGTTAAAATAAAATAAAATAAAATATATTATAATAATTTAATATAATATATAATAATTTTATATGATATATAATTTACTATAAAATGTTATAATAAATGATAGAGTAAAAAACTATGCATGTACTTAATTTATCAAGGAACTCGACAAACTCAAATTTAAGATTGTCGAGTTGCTCGATCAATTATATGCCAAAAACAAAGAACAAAAAAGTAAATTTAACAAATAATATAAATAAACAAAAAAAAAAATATGCAGATGATTACTTTCTCAAGCAACTCGACAAACTCAAACTTGAGATTGTCGAGTTACTCGATCAATAATATGCCACAAACCACAAACTCAAAAATTAAAATTTTTATCTATAATAAATTTATATAATTATAATAATAAATTTTGATTACACTTTGTTATAATAATTGATAAAATATAATCAAATATATTTGAATAATTTAATATAATATATAATAATTTAATATGATATATCTTTTACTATAATATGTTATAATAAATGATAGAATAAAAAAAATTTGCATGTGATTATTTTATTAAGTAACTCGACAAACTCAAAACTGAGAATGACGAGTTGTTCGATCAATTAGATGCGAAAAACAAATAACAAAAAATAAATTTAACAAATAATATAAATATAAAAAAAAAAAAAAAAAATTGCATATCATCAATTTCTCGAGTAACTCGACAAACTCAAACTTGAGATTGCCGAGTTACTCGATCAATAACATGCCACAAATCACAAATTCAAAAATCAAAATTTTTATTTATAATAAATTGATATTATAACAAATTAATATTATAATAAATTGATATTATTAAATTGTATTATAATTATTAATTATAATAAAAATTGATTATTGTAATAAAATTGATATAATTATTATAATAAATTTTTATTACACTTTGTTATAATAATTGATAAAATAAAATATGTAATAATTTTATAGTAAGGATATGATAGCAAAAAAAATTTTATGCATGTGCTTACTTTACCAAGTATCTCGATAAACTCAAAGTTGAAATTAATGAATTGCTCGATCAATGATATAAAAAAAAAATCCAAAAATTAACTTTAACAAATAATATAAAAATATATATATATATATTTGTACATGATCACTTTCTCAAGTAATTCGACAAACTCAAACTTGAGATTGCCGAGTTACTCGATGAATAACATGTCACAAACCACAAAGTCAAAAATCAATATTTTATTTATAATAAATGATAGAATAAAAATATTTATGCATGTGCTTACTTTATCAAATAACTCGACAAAGAAAAATATAAAAAAAAGAGACAAACCAAAGCCAAGTGACTAATAAAATAAATGAGATAAGTTTGGATTTGGGACTTAAAATAAAAAATTACATACAAGTCAATAAATGCGGCTACTACAAAAGAATGTTAACATTTGGACAAAAACTACAACAATAAAATTACTTATGTTGGATGAAAGGTGAGTAGTAAAAAAAAAAAACCAAATTAAACACACAAAAGTCATAAAATGCTGCTATTAAAAAATTGGTGAGATTTGGACAAAAACAACAACATTAAAATACAAAAACTACGTCGTGTTGGTTGAATGGTGAAAAGTAAACTGGTGATAGACACTTATATTATAGTAAGGATATATATATTATAATAGGATAACCGTCGAAAATTTCACGCACACATTTTCTCGCAGTTTTTTCTTTCCAGATTTGATAAGTTCCGTCATAAATGTTGTATAGGAGTTTGTTTTCTTTAATTGGTTTCACATATTGATTTGGTAAGTTTCGCCATAAATGCAACATAGGAGTTTGTTTTCTTTAATTGGTTTCACACATTGATTGTTTTTTTTCTTGCAAAAAATGAAGTGTAACATTTAATATTATATATGATAAATGTAACAACTTTTGAATCACGATATTGATTTGTTTCTTGCACTGTCCCATTGAGAACTAGCTTATGGTAAGTACATGATTATGCTTTCTTAAATATGTGTTTTCATATATGCATTTTTAGAAACAAAACAGTTGTGTATGCGCATTTTTTTTACATAAATAATTGAAATAATTGTTGTTGGTTTTTTTTAGGTTTACTAATTCTGTGTAATTTCAGTTAACCTTTTGAACTGTATTTGTCCTTTCTTAGCTGTTATTTTGTAATTTAAATTTACCATTACAATTTAATATTGCGTAAATTTTAATAATGATTTAGAAATAATTTAGACTGTACATTTTCTAATTTTTAGACTGTATATTTCATTTATTTGTAGTCCGTCTTTTAGTATAAGTTTATATAATTTTTTTTTTGTCTTGATTCCGACATTTTCTGAGTTTTAATGAAAATTTATACAATTCTATTTTTTTAAAAATTGTTGTCATTGTATTTACGTGTTGCTTTTAGGGTAAACATCACGCTTCCATAAAGCAATCGTTGATACATACCTTTACGCATTTGCTTCGAGAAGAGGCTCTTAATACAACATTTTATTGTCGATGTCAATAACTTGAAATACAAAACTATTCTCCATAAATACAAGACCAAGACTCACATCTATGAGATATATGATGATAGGTTTCCCAACCACGTTTTCAATTAAAGACTTTCGATGACATTCTATCTGCGACAAATCTCGATTACACTAAATTGTTCATTAATACTTGATAACATACATATTTTTTTTACACACACAATGTTTCTTATAGATTCTTATTGTTATTACATTTTGTTGTCAAATTTATTGAATAATTTGCTAAATACAACTAACATATATGCAAAAAAACATCATTAGCGAGGTTGTTGCTAAAGATACCCCTAAGACTAAAGATCAGTCTATATGAACAACAAAATTTAGAATAGTATTTTCGTCATTTCTTAGTTACACATATATTGTGATTAACAACATATTTAGAACATCTCTAATGGGCTCTTTAAATATAAGATTCTCTTTATTTTAAAGAGCCAAATTTTAAAATTATGTTTCAATAGATTCTCTAAATTAACTTTTCAAAATAGAGAGTGAGTTTGGCTCTCCAAATTTGGAAAGTCAAACCCACTCTCTATAATTAAATGTATTTAAACAATTTCAATTTTCAATACTCCATATAATGATTGAATTAAATATTGTATACAAAATAAAATAGAAAAAATAGAATAAAATTATATAATGATTAAGAGAGAGGCATGTTAAAAGAAAATAAATGAAAAAATAATAAATACTTATTAGTGGAAGAAGTAAAATAAATTGTTAAAGATAAAGAGATTGTTGGAGCACTTAAAAAAATTTACTCTATAAATTTATAGATGCTATCTAAAACATCAAATATGCTCTTTATAAATAGAGAGTCTATTGGAGATGCTCTTATTATGTGCAACTTTACCTGAATTAATATTTATATACAAATATAATAAATATTATTCTACAGTTCAAGTAATTAAATTAAAAACGGTTGATTCCGTGCATCGCATGGTTATTTATTTGTTAATGTATTATAATAAATTCATCTATCCTCGTTTAAATATCTAACCCTACGCCTACAGCCGTCAGCAGATTCATCATTCATATCTTATTTTCTCCTACCTCTCCTTGTCCTTCTCAGCGGCGGCCGGTGGCGTAACTCGTAAGTGTGATTCTTCATTCATCAATCCTCATATCTTAGCCACAGAAATCATAAATCATATTCTCAAATAGCAAAAGTGAATCATTTGAACAGGCGACCTACCTCTAAGCGATTCCGAACCACTGCCACCTTCAATTTGCCACTGCGCCGCCGCCAATCATGTGAAGTAGAAACAGTGAATCTGGGTTTTAACGTTAAAGGTTTTGGTGCTTTCTTTGATTATTTCCTTTAAATCAAATGCTATTTAAAGTTTCTTTTCCATTATAAAAACCTATTGCATATAAATTCAGTGATTGCTTATATGAACTACGTAAGAGCATCTTTAATGGACTCTTTAAACATAAGATTTTCTCTATTTTAAAGAACTAAACTTTAAAATTATATTTCAACATACTTTTTAAATTAACTTTTCAAAATAGAGAGTGGGTTTGTCTCTACATTAAATGCATTCAAACAATTTCAATTTTCAATATTCTAAATAATGATTGAATTAATTAGTGCATACAAAATAAAATAGAATAAAATTATATAATAATTAGGAGAAAAGCATGTAAAAGAAAATAAATAAAAAAATAATAAATACTTATTGAAAAAAGTAAAATAAAGTTTTAAAGATAAAAAAATTGTTAGAGCGTTTAAAAAATTTTATTTTAAAATGTTAAATATAAATAAACAGTGAGTATAAAGTAAAATCATTGTTCTCGATGCTGTAAAGCCCAAATAACCATAACCGAGGAGGGGGTTAAGGGTTTTTGCTTTGGGACTTACGTGTTTTCTTGCGTTGCAGTGAATTCTTCAACTTCTTCTTCACCAAAATTGAAAGGTAGCTTGCACTCGTTTTGATTGTTGTGAATGATTTACTTTCAACACACCCCCTCGATCTAAGATTCCGTCCAGCCTTATTGCCGTTCTCATCTTCCTTAGAATTTATTTATTATTAACAAAATTGTTGTTTCTAATCTTCCGTACGCAACAGCATTTTCTCGACAATATATTTCGTGAATTTTTGATGTGGTTGTTTATGGTTTTCCCTCTTGCCTTTAGAACTTGCCGCAAGTATAATCGGTGAAATATCCAGGACCAAAATTGCCCCCACTGGACTCCTGGTGGCTCCGCCCCTAGATATACACGTAAAAGATAAAAAACAAGCGAGAAACTGTATAAAAAACCCAATCTTCATTTAAATCTTATAAAGGTTTTTGAGTGCTGTTTTAACTTATTGTAGGAGGAAAAATTACGGGATTTCTCATTTGCTCACGTTTTCTTGTTTCTTCTGTAGGTCCATGAATTAAATAGAGAATGAAGTCTTTGTGTCTTGGTGAAAAATGACTATATTTTCCCCTTTCTTTTTGACTATGTAATTATAGATTGATTATACAAAATCAACATGTATGAGCTGGGATTTTATTTAGGAGTGGTTCCTCTACTAACCTGTAAATTACTTTATATATGTACAAACATCATCTAGAAATCATTCTCACCTTTCAATGTGTTTTCTGTGTGTCCTACCTACTTCTTTGATTTATTGTTGTTTTTTTAGAATGGCACATCATCAACCTCCTGCCAAGAAAGGAAAAACTTTTTATTCCATATGAAAAGACTAAAGGGAGATGGAATTTATAGCCCTCTCTAAAATCTACCTCTAGTTCTGTTCCTGTGTATGGTATCAGTAACATATGCTTTATGATAGCTGTATTGTTATGAGTTTCAGCATCATAGTGAAAAATTGCTTTTCACTAATTAACAAAGGAAAATATTCGGTTAACCTTCGATCTTTCACAATGTTTTTGCGTATACACTTGCGGGATTAGTTATTGAGAAACATAGTTCACTGGAAAGTTCACTTGGGTTGTAGTGATTTCCCTGGAAAAATATGAGCTCTGTCAAGTTTCATATATATTATTTCCTTTTCATTGAGTTTGCCTTTTGACTTGTACGCTTTTATTGCTGCAGAATTTTAGTATAAAAAATGATAGCAGCTATATCTTGGGTTCCAAAAGGGGCCTCCAAGTCAGTCCCTATTGTCGCTGAGCCTCCTTCTAAAGAAGAGATTGAAGAGATCCTAAAAAGTGGTGTTATAGAGAGACGGTAACACTTTTTTTTTGCTTGTTTCATTCACGCTATTGAACTTGTGGATTGCTGACTCTTCTCATAATGGTTTTGTTAGGCTGGACCTAGGATTTGGACCTGGGGGGAGCAGCAGGGGTAGGTTTTTCCCTTTAGGCTGTATTCTAGCAAAGGATGTTTCTGGAAATTAACATTGTTGCGAGAGGGAAATTAGTAATTACATTAAAACTTGGGGAATGACCGAGCTAGCAAACTTTCTGATTATTCAACCTTGATGGGTTGAGAAGTCCACAAGACTAACAAGTTGAACTCCTGACTACTGAAACTGGCTTTTGGTAATAGAGGACAGTGTTATCATGCTTTTACTTAATTCCCATCTTGCTATTGAACCAACCAAAAATGTGGACTACAAAAATTTAGTGAGTTGATTTACACCAAACTCACTCTCTAGCAGTAGCATGTTAAGTACAGTAACTTAAATTATAACCATCTTAAGCTATTCCCAGGTTGTTGATATTTTGATGAATGTGAAGAAAAACATATATCAGAGTTTAGAGAAGAAATGACAAATCACAGCAATATAGAATTTACTACTTTTAGACTTTTTTTCCTGTTGAGTTATTGAAATAGTTTTCTTGCATTGTTTGCAGTGAAGACAGTGAAAATGCGGAAGATGATGAGGAGATGGAAGTTGAGGCACTTAAGCAAGATGAAGTTGCCCATGCACTGGCTGCTGCTAATGCACTTGGCATGGCTTCTAAGAGCACAAATCCAGAAACTGAGGGCATAGCAGATGCGTTAAAGGAACTAGACATGGATGGTTATGATGAAGAGGATGACGGTATGTTCACACATTGAATTATCTCCATGTTTCTCTGTAGATAGTATAGTTGTGGTAGAGACACAACACCTAGAGGTCCTATACCAAAAGCTGATGGCAGACCTAGCTTATGGACAAAATCAAAATCACAAAATGATGTTCTTTTATTGTCTTTTCTACAAACTAAAAGTTATATATACTTAGAAGACGATCCATAAATTGCCATTGTGGAAATTAATATTTTATAGATTGCTGAATTACTGAAACAAGATCTTGTGGAATGACAACTTATAGTTATGTAAATTTAATTTGAAGAAATGAAAATAAGAATGTATAATGTGATATATTTAATTTATAATTGAAAAGAAGTGTCTCAAAATATGATGTGTAGAAAGAGGATACTAAAATTTGGATATTAAAATATTCTCATGTTTACTAGTCACATACATGCGTCTCTCTACTGCTAAACTATTTCGTCCTATAGAAATATAAAACTTAACACAGTTCATTACAAGAATTAAACCGTGATTCTCGACACAAGAAAGAGGCCACAGTGTTTTCTGCTCACATGCATATTTTATGATTACATCAAATTATGTAGACATTATGGAAGTATTAGATTCTGCACTTCTGATTAACGCTCTAATATTAGTGTAAGAACACGTCCGTCAATAGAAATTGAAGTAAGTTCAAGGTTTTCTAGTCAATCTTTACGCAGGTACTCATCTTCATTCAGTATCATTAGAATCATAGCTTTAGAATGCTGCATTTAAACATATATGTAATGTCAAATATCACACACACACACACACACACACATATATATATTACACGGAATATTGTTAAATGGTTAATTAGTACAAAGTTCAGTCGCTACTGTGTTTGTATTCACATTTGACTTTTAGCAAGAAGGTTTTGAATGCAAAGAACATCATTGTATCTGTATAAAATCACATGGCCCCCATGTCTATTTAAAAAAAAAGGTCTATTGTAGATTTCCATCTATTTATGGTTTCATGATTTCTTTTCCATGAATGAGTTATTATAATGGAAGATAAGATATAGATGAAGTATACATGAAAGAAAATAGACCGTAAATTATATTAGAAAATCCATCCACGACTCCATTCAAGTGGGAATGGCATTCTGGGACTTTTCATGAAAATTAACAAACAACTCTTCAATAATTTTGGTGACAGCTTTTCACAGATTACCTGTCAAAAGTCCTACGGTTCCTTTCCTTCCATGTTACCCATGTTAAGAAGTGTGGAATCATCAACAAGCCTTTGATTTTTGGGTGAACCCAGAGTCATCATTTTTTCATGTTTTTCAACAAACTTTAGAATTTTGATACTGAATCAACAATTAACACTATTATATAGTTTCTATGAGGTTCCCTTTTTCCTAACAAGAATAGAAGAAACAGAAATAGTGCAAATAAATTTGACGCATTGACCTTTTATACATTGATTAGTTTCTATATCTTATATGGAATTATAATATTCTTGTGAAATCAGGTGTTGACCTGTTTGGCTCAGGGCTTGGAAACTTATATTACCCTAGCAATGCAGCGGACCCGTATCTGAAGAAGGATGATGTGTGTTCCCTTGTATTATACACTGTCTTTGAACATATTAACTCTTGTGGCTTCCTTTCTTTCTCCTTATAATCCATCTTCATATTGTTACCCGTGTTCGTTCAGGATGATGATTCTGAAGAGGAAGAGGATACAATCATAAAGCCAGAGGATTCTGTTATAGTTTGTGCACGTAATGAGGACGACGTCAGTCACCTTGAGGCAAGTAATAGTTGGTGATTAAAATTCTCTGCCGGACTCCTTCCTTTATAAAATTGGCCAACTGTTCATAGCTGAGATCATTCTTTAATAATAGGTTTGGATATTAGAAACCGAGAGAGATGGTGATTCAAACATGTACGTTCACCATGATATCATCATCCCAGCATTTCCTTTATGCACAGCATGGCTTGATTGCCCACTTAAAGGCGGAGAAAAAGGTATGACATGATATGCTTTGGTTGGGCTTTTTGAATTGGTGGTTGCAAACATGCAGTTCACATGTTCTCCCTTTTTGTGGCCATTTGATCACCGACCGGGGGGAGGTTTTCTTCACTAGGGGTAAAAAATGTAGTATGTATGTCACTATGTCTTCATCATTTCAAACCAAAACCAATATCTCTCTCTCTCTCTTTCAATTTCTCTATATTCTTCAAAATCAAACCCCCCTCGAATAAAACGCTCTATCTCTCAATCTTCAACTGATTCTTCTCAATTCCTCAATCTATTAAAATCCTATACGGTCAAATCTCACCAAAAAAAAAAAAAAAAAAAAAAAAAAGTGTATACTAGTATAACATAGCTATATGAACAAGAAGTTGAGATGTTTGACCACTACTGCATTTAGTAGAAACTATTGGTGGATTTCTTCTTTGAGAGTACCCACCAGCGATAATTGGTCTTTTTGCAAATTCATTGGAACTGTCCTCAATGGTTGTTCTCCATCTGAGACTGTAGAGTATAAATACCATGGAGAACAGATATGTCCTCATGGTTGGTCTCTTTTATGCTGAATGTCTATGTGGGGCTGGGCTGAAAGTGACAAGAACCGGTTTATCATAACATGGTCCAGTTAGTAATTGAATACACTTGGCCAAAGATGCATTATTCAAAAGATTTGGACTTTTGCCTATTCCAAACAAGCTTGATAATATTTTAATTTTTGTATACCACCTAAAATAAGAGAATAAAACAAAATATTAGTTTAGTTTCTTTTTAATGTTCATTATACTATATAAATTATTAAATTTGTGCAGGAAGCATAGTTGTATGTCTCAATCATTAAATATTTCACTTATGTAACAAGTAGAGTAGCGATATCTGGATATTCATGCACCCTGTGTAAGACATTTTTAAGTTGTCCACACATTAGAAAATTTAGAAATCACATGGATCCAATGCTTTTGCACAGTTTCCGATACCCACAACCACTCTCACACTTGAGTCCATGTAACACGAGTCTTTAGTAAATGTCTTTCTTCGATTTTCCAAGTCGTCGAGTTCGTAATAGTATGATAGATAAGTCTACCCATCCTACTTTTGGAACATAAAATTTCATTGTCAAATGTCAAATCTCAAAACTAAATGTCTTTTCCAATTTCTTTTGGCAATAGGCATTGCTGCCTTTTCTTTCAAGATCAACCTCATCTTCTAATTAAATTTGGCCTTTTCCAGTTTATTTTGCTTTAAATTGTAACATGCAATTCGTTTTTTTGCTATTCAATGTACAATTATATGTGGTTGTGTCTAAATCAATTTTGACCATTGTCCATCTTTTAACAATTTCTGTCCAGTCATTTTTTTGAGGTTTGGAAATTTAATAAAGATAGCTGCTGGCCTGCAGCTCTGAATGGACCTTGGCTTCTCTTTTCATTTCCATTGTTGAATGGTTGGCATCCTTGTAATTATCTGTATGTAAAAACTTGTACTCTAGTTGGTGGCTTCTCCTTACATCTTGGAATCCACATCTGGTGGACATGGTCCAAATGATTCATTTAATTTTTTTTTGTCTGCTTAAAATTCTTCATGTAAGAGTTAAAATTGATGTGGCAAGTATTTAATTTTATGCTCCTAACTATTTGTTTCAATTGAAGCTCGGTGGCTTCTACTTCATCTTGGAACCTACATTTGGCAGACATATTAAAAAATTGTTCATTTAGGAGGGTATCCTTAACTCATATTTTAAAAGATTTGTTAATATTTATGAATTTCATGATTTCATGAATTTGAAAAGAATTCCATAGAATTTATAAGATTTCAACATAATTCTATATTATAAATTTCAATATATTCTAATGGATTTCTATAAATTTTCATGGATTTGTGGTCTTTTATTAAAATAGTGAATTTACATTATTTTTATTCTTAATAGTTCAAGTGACTGTCATATATAAACAAATATTTTGAGTAGAATTTTAAAAAAAGAAAAATTCTTGAAATATAAAAAAGTAAAAAAAAAATTCAGTCAAAACGTGAATAATCTAATAGATTGAGAGATATAACAATCAGACAGCTGTGTTAGTTAATCTCCTAGAGAATAAACTAATAAATAGGTTATTCGTCGTCTCTAAGTTCGAAGCCCAATTAGATCCTTTGTTGGTGGGTGGTGGGTGGTGGTTGGTGGGTGAAATTCACATTACTATTATCAATTTCCTCAGTTTTGAATTTTTTTAAAAAAAAATTGAATTAAAGTTTTAATTTTCACTTTTTTCTACTTGTTTTTTTTTTTTTTGTAAAATTTACTATTTCATATCCGAGACTAGATGATGTATATTTAGAATTTATTCTCTTCCCAAATCAGTTGTTTAACCATTTTGTATAAAAAATTATTTTATAGCTTAAAAAGATAATTTATATGTCGCAGTTGATGAGTAAATATTTTCAAATTCAAAAAAGAATTTTTAGTGGTAATTTTACAGTCCAATATCTAATTGTCCTATATAGTATTAGACAAATTATCTAATTAATATTTACCAATAGATTATTTATATTTTTCAGCACAATTATTTGGTTCAATGAATGGTCATGGTAAAAAATAAAATTTCAAATACAATATTTGACAATTGTAAAAAAATATATATATTAAAATAAAAAATAAAAAATTCAATAAATTTTCATGTTAATATAAATTGAAAATCAAGAACAAGAATTTACTATAAAAATTTGTGGCACAAATTGAGGAGAGAGGCAAGAGGAAGAGATGCGTAAGAGAAAATTGGATTGAAATTTTGAGGTTGAGGATAGAATTCATAAAGAATTTGGTATTCATAATTCTGAGCTTGAAATTCATACAAATCTGTTTAAATCTTCTAATTAATGAAATCTTTAGAAATTCACTAATAATTTAGAAATCCACTAATAATTGAGGACACTTAAATTTCTAAAGAATCTATTTAAATCTGAGTTGAAGACACCTAAATTTCAATTGAATTTATTAAAATTGAGTTGAAGACAACTAAATTTCAATTGAATCTATCAAAATCTGAGTTGGGGATACCAAAATTTAAATGAATTTTTAAAATCTATTCAAATCTAAGTTGAGGACATCCTCCTTAGTTTTTTTTTATCTGCCTAAATTTCTTCATGTCAGAGTTACAATTGACGTGGCAAGTCTCCAATTGTCTGCTCCTATCAATTTTGTTTTAATTGAAGCTTATTGAGTTACTTTCCGTCTGGTTAGTTCTTTTTCTTTTCTCTCATCAACTATTTGCATTTTGATAGGGAACTTCATTGCCGTTGGCTCGATGGAACCAGCTATTGAAATATGGGACCTTGATATTGTATGTTTCTTGTTGCATTCGTTTTTTAGATGATTAATATATGGTTAGATATAGATTCCCAAATAATTTCTTCCTGTTTTTAAATTCTCATCGTTTTTTAGATGATTAATATATGGTTAGATATAGATTCCCAAATAATTTCTTCCTGTTTTTAAATTCTCAGATGGATGAAGTTCAGCCATCTCTTGTATTGGGTGGCATTGTAGAGAAGAAGAAAAAAGGAAAGAAGGTTTGCTTCTAAAGTTTTCCCTAATACATTGCCTGTAAATCAAGTATTACCGCTAGTATCCCTTGTTTTCTAATGTGTTGATTTTTATGTTGGTTTAATATAAAATTATCCGCTTTAATTATTCTTTGTATCTTGTCATTACTCCAACTCACTTTTCTAAAAAGTTCGCAAAGGCAGCGCCTAGGATCCGTGAAGCGCGGCCTCCACACCTAACCATGTATCACGCGTCGCCCTCTTCTCGACCTCGAAAAGCTTGAAGTTAAATGCATTTACTTGCACGTTTATTTAGTGACATTTTTAATATCTTTATATGAGGTGAAGCAATTAATTTATTGGCTACCTTACACACATTCTTGCTCTCTCTAGCTCTGAAAAGCTAAATTGTGGTAGACTTTTTAGTTCTTGTGCTCTCCTTAAGATGTGTGATATCTATTACACTTTAGAATTGACTCATTCTTGATCAGTAATCATATTGTTAAGTGTGTTATTGGTGATGCATATTTTTTTTTATCAACGCCATTCGTTGGAATTTAAGCTTAACTTGATTGTTATCTGGTTTAGAGATTCTTTGTTACGTGTTTGTTTGTAGAGTTAAAAGCAGTTTTTTTATGAGATTCTGAAAAAAGTTGGTGAAATATGTGGTTGAAAATGAGTTTAGGAAAAATGTGTTTTGAAAAAAAAAAAAAAAAAACCAAACATGCTCTTTCAAATTTTAGTAATTTTATTCTATTTGCATGCATGTCGGATTGGTTAGAAATCAATCAAATATGAGACTGGTAGCCACACGGATTCAGTTCTTGGACTTGCTTGGAACAAGGAATACAGGTATAGGAGTTCTGCGATGAGTTCATTTGTTTATGTATACTACTAAGCCTCCATAGAAATCTAATGTTCTGTTACCTTGTTAAATTTATAAATATATGCAGGAACATACTTGCCAGCTGCAGTGCAGACAAATTAGTTAAGATTTGGGATGTGACTACTGGGAAATGCAACCTAACCATGGAGCACCATACAGACAAGGCAAGAACTGAATCTTGAGCGTCATCTTATTTTATTTTGTTCTGTGTATGCTTTTTGCTGTTCTTTTCTGAAATTTCAGTAGTAGCAGCCTTTTACCAAACTTTTAAATGCAGTCTGTGTTTCTTATGCTTATCTTGATTTTTCCATTTCTGTAAAATCGGCTAGAAATGATATAAAACAACTGACACGTTTTCAAATCCACGCATTCAAAGACTCCCAAGTAGTTTTCTTTAAAATGTGCAAGAACATTTAACTACTATGTTGACATCGAACACTTTGAAAAATGAGTTTTAAGTTTTAAGCTTTAATGCTACTTCATTCTGAAGATCCAATTGATAGTTCATTTGGGGATCTTGGCTGGGTAATATGCATAATCTTAATTGTTTGCAATTTTCCACATGAGGTGTTTGGTGCACATTTAGGTAATCATTTAGGTAATCCAATTGCACAAAGGATGCGTAGATTGTTTTAGGGTTAAAAACTGTTTGGTCACTCAACATATGGGTGTGCCCCATTTTGGTTATTATTTTTTTTTCCCTTTCCTTTTTTTTTTTTGGGGGCAGATTTAGCATTTGGCATAAACTCAAACATTAACTACCAATAGTCCACCAGCATAGATAAGTGCTATCATTTAATTGAATCTGTTTTTACAAATTACCAAATGCAAAACCAGGATTTTAACCTAAAACATTATTATTTATTGGAAGTTTCTCTAACAGGAGAAGAACGAAGTAATTCGAACACAGAGTTGGTAGTTAACTTTTGAGTATTGTGATTGAAGGATCAAGTAAATGAAAGTTACGCACCCCCAAAAAAAAGTGATAAAAGATAGGGCACACCATTAAGTCGAGTGCTCAAACAGGTTTTTAACCCGATTGTTTTATGTATCTTCACTTTCGGAAAATACTTTATAACATTAAATTTAAGTACTTTAGTTGGATTTAGGATTTTTTTGAACTTCATTTGATACAAAGGTGTCCATGTATGTCGGATTTACATTGGAGATTTCTAGTTATGAGAAAGAGGAACAAAAGATTAGGATACTTTTTATTTTCCAGTCTAACGTAAATTAACTGTACATCTAAGAGGAGATTCCCAAATTGATATCTTAGCTTCTGTGTAAGAGTTCTACATATATGCGTAGATCTCGGATATATATCATAATCTATTTAATTTTGTTTTGTCTTTGGCAAGAGTTCATTGCTTCTGCAATGTGATGTGATCCCTCGTGTCTTCAGGTCCAAGCTGTTGCGTGGAATCATTTTTCACCTCAAGTCCTTCTCAGTGGATCTTTTGATCACTCAGTGGTTATGGTACAGAGACATCTAGTGTTTTTCATTCGTATGACCTGAGACACTTTTGGATTTACGTGCAGTTTTGTTAAATTACTCCATAAATGGACATTGCAGAAAGATGGCAGAATACCATCCCATAGCGGGTTTAAATGGTCAGTTGCAGCTGATGTTGAAAGCTTGGCATGGGATCCGCACACTGAACATTCTTTTGTGGTATGTACATCTAATTATTTATTGGAGTTATTTGTCACAATTTATTTTTGTAAATGCGCAAAACCGGAAGTCATCACGAAAGTGTGAGTTTCGGAAAATGTACATGTTGTATTTGATCAAGGAAACCTTAACCAACCGTTGTCTTCTGATTGTTTTCCCAGGTAAGTCTCGAAAATGGTATGGTGACAGGTTTTGATATTCGCACTGCTAGCTCTGATCCCAAGCCAAGTTTCACTCTCCACGCCCATGACAAAGCTGTTTGTGCAATTTCATACAATAGCTTGGTCCCAAATGTATAGATCTCCACTCTTCGCTTTTTCCTCTTTCTTTCCAATATTTGACTTCTGAACTTTATGTACACACTTTGCCCTTGTAGCTTCTTGCAACTGGTTCCATGGATAAGACAGTAAGCTCCTCTATTCTCTCTTACATTTAATAACTTAGACTCCAGTGGACTATATTCAGTTTATATCTATATCTTGAATGGTGTTGTTTATTCTGCAACCTTTTTCCATCCACTGCAGGTAAAACTCTGGGATTTAACGAACAACAAGCCTTCATGTGTTGGCTCCCAGAATCCAAAAGCTGTGTGTTAACATACCTTTAGTCTTTTTATTTTTTATGAATTTAAGGCATTATTTGTGGAATGAGTGTCTTATTTATGGATTGTCGTTAGGGAGCCGTATTTTGTATTTCCTTCTCAGAAGATGCTCCCTTTTCACTGGCCATAGGAGGCTCCAAGGGAAAATTGGAGGTAAGAATTATCTTCCCATCGATGTCTTTATATATATTATCTCCATTATTTCCACACCTTATTCCCCCAGCTGTTGAAGAATCACGTCATCTTGGCTAAAATATTTGCAGATATGGGATTTGTTATCGGACGCGGGGGTTGCTGGAAGATATGGGAAGTATGCCAATGAGCTAAGGCACCCCCCTCAATCCTGAAGGATGGGACTCGGGTTCCAGGTAGAGGCGACCAGGAAGTGTTGGCTGTCTGGTTAGACATACAACCTGGAAAATACAATGCAAAAATTAAAATTTTCTAGTTTGGGATTGATACAAGCATGATCCTCGATATGGTAGCACCCAGTCATCGAGTCATGTCAATTTTGGGTACGAACCTCTCCACTAAGGTATAACTTAAAAAATGGTGGAATCCACCATGTTTTTATATTTTAGACTTCCTATTCTGGGATTCAATTAGAGCGATCCCTTTTTGTCGTATAATTCAGAATTGAAATTAAAATAAAATGTAGAAGACAAATATTCCGGAATTGTATAACATAATATATATAACACATGCAATAAAAAAAAACCTTGATGCAAAATAATTGTATAACCACAATCTTAATTTCAGTATATATGTAATATGTGAATCAAATTAAGAATTCATGGCCAATCACATGTTCAAATATCGATTATTAAAAAAAATGCACAAAAAAAGTTGTCTTAAAATTGTTGGTAAAATTAGTACTTTATTCATATTTTGATAATTTATTCACATGTATGCAAAACGAGAAAAATGATAATTTACGAAAATATCGAGAAATGAAAAATTAGATTCGGTTGAGGCAAGAGTTTGACTATATTTCAAGATAAAATTGTTCTGCACAAGTGCTTATAATATTTTGACACACGTTTCTCAAAATACAACGACTACTTTTCGTAATAGTAGTACTCTAAATTACGAGAGCAAAGAACTAGTTGTTATTTTGTTCTCTCTTTAAATGAAAGCCAGACTTGGACTTTATGTAGAAATTATTTCTATGCGAAAATGATTTGTGCAAAAAGTGTATAGACATTTGGTTGAAAGTAAAGTGATTTAATTTGCAATCATAAAGAGCATATTTATAATATCTGAAAAAAAATGTGTATTAAAAACAAGAAAAAGGTACATTTAAAAGACATGTCTTGTTGGAAAAAACATATTCAAAAGACATGTCTCAAATATGAAAATATGACTGTTAAAAAATAACATGTTAAAAAAGACATGACTTTTCATTCAATTAGATTTTAGAATATTCTGTAATATTCTAATCTTATTTTTCAACAATATTCATTTATTTAAACAATTGATTTTGGGTCTTAATTTTTTATTCACTCGAAATTGATTTGAACAATTAAATATATCATGTTAATCTATTTGCATGGTAGACACATATGACTTTATAATTTACGTACTCAACTAACGAATTTTGCTTAAATAATTGGTTAAAATTGATTAAACTATTGCTACTGCAAAAGCTCCTTGCTTGAATAAAAACCATCAAAGACAGAGATCCATGCCTAACATATGGTCATATCCTAGTGGGAATCGAATTTTGTAAGATTTTGAAGACCTCAAATTCCACGACGATTGTGTTCTTCATATATACATCGATCAATGCTCTATTTTACAACATTGGAAGGTGATATAAACGAAAAAATAACTTAATAGACTGTTGTATGTAAAGTTTGATCATATTATTTTACCACAAAAATAGTGACATGTTCCTCCACCGCCACAAACAATGGCAGAGACACAAGGGGGCCACTAACCCTACAGAAACTCTGAATTTCTCTTTATATCAAAATCAGACTCATAAAAGTGAGCTTGAAAATGAGGATCGCTTCATATCTAGCTCATAAATGATTCATATTGAACTACGAATTAGGAAAAATCAGAGGATAAAACTTCTCGCTAGTGAGCAAATATCAAGACCAATTAAATGATTTATATGAGTTAGGATCCAAAGCGACATCGAGAGAAAGGAGTTGCATTGCCTCATTAAATCTTGTATCTAACTCCATCAAGATAAAATTTATCACTTCATTGAAAACATCAAGTGATAATGATGCTCAACTCGTAGTTTGATCTCGAAACGACCAATTCTATACAAACCATCTAGGTGTATGACAATATTGTTTCTTGAGCAAAAACTATTCACTCTTTGGAGAAATTCTTCCCAATCAGCATCTCTCAATTTCTGAAGAAGTTCTTTTGTAGTTGATACAAATCTTATAGCAGATAAGATGTCTAGAGATTTTCTTTGAAGTGTTTGACAAAGAACATCAGATATGTTCATAATGTCATGCATTAAATGCAAGATAAACACAAATTCATAACTTGTCAAGTTTTTTTGTAAGTGCCTGTGAAGCTTCATTTCGAGATCTTGCATTTGAAGAATGTTGAGTAAGATTTTCAAGTACATTGCAAGTTGCAACGTATATATCTATCAAACTCTTTATGGAGTCATAATGAGAACTCTAACGAGTAGCTCCCGATCGTTACAAATTACCCATTTGATTAGCACCACTCCCGGACTTACGCTCTCCAAGAGAGCCAACATACGCTCAATTTCTATTGTTTGAGCAGTTTGCAACTCATTAATACGCTTAGGAGACTAAGTAATAATATTGATAACATTATCCAAATGAGAAAAGAATTCCCAAATAGCACCAACATCTTTAGTCGCGAGAAACCAATGTTAATCGCAATCGTGGGCAAAACAATGAACATAGTATGCATATAGACAATCTCTCAAGAAATAATGCTCAAGTCCATTCCAAGCACCACGCATGTTACTTACACCATCATACCCTTGGCCTCTCATTTTTTCTATCCGAAAGGTCGTGTTGAGCAAGAACATCGGAAATTTTATTTTTAGATTCAATGATGTGGTGTCACTTACGCTTTTGATCACAAAGAACCGTTCTCTCAAAATACCATGCTTGTCCACAAACCTTAGGATAATGGCCATTTGCTCGCTTAGATGCATCTTGTCAGCTTCATCGACAAGAATACAAAACATTCATTCCCAATTTCTTCACGAATCATTTGTCGTACCCTATTGGCCATAATGTGCAAAATTTCTTTTGAATACTTGGAGCAATGTATTGAGCATTTTTTGGAGCATTATCCAGTACAACTTTATCAATTTTAATATTCATTTCTGCCAACAACTTTACCATTTGAAGGAAATTCCCTCGATTCAAGGAAGATGAAGATTCGTTGTGACCTCTCAAGGCACAACCTCTTGAAGTGCTAACCATCGAACACTTATGATTGAAGTTTTAGACGCAAACGACGCCTTTGCACTTCCTCCTCGATACTACATGCATTGCCTTGTCAATATGTTGAGACGGTCGCATTAAATCTTGCGCCTTGTCTCACACATGTTATGATGCGATGCACCAACATGAGTAAGAAATGCACATTTCGCTCCGTCATTAACTCTCTTCCACTTATTATATCCATGACCCACCAATTGAACAATTTGATGAATTACCACCATTCGAAAAAGAAAGAAAAACAAGATGCCCTATCCGTTGTAGGTGAATACTCCAACCAAGGAAACCGACTAAACTATTTCTTTTGAAATCGACGTATTTGACCGAAGTTTTTCTTGTTGTCTTTGGATATTCTTGTCTTTGGATATTCGAAAGTATTGGTTGATAAGGCCCAACTTTTAGATATGCCACTCTAATCTCATCTCGCAGATTAACAGTCGTCAAATATTTGCTTTCTTTTCCGGATCTCGCTCAATAATAATAGACGGTTGCAATTCATGATTTGAAGTTGAAGGATGTACGATTTACGGAGATGAAATTGGAGGAAGTTTGCGGTAGGAATTGAGGGTTGATCTTCGGTCAATATATCGAAGGTGTACTTTCACTAGATTGGCCTGCCTTTTAAAAAATGAAAATAATGTCTTTTTTCTCTCATGTAAGCTTGACCTTCCATTTGTAAATTCTAGAAAAAAAAAATTAACAATCTATCATTAATCCACAAATAGGCGGCAAGGCACAATAATTGAATTTAATCCAAAAATACACAACAATTCAATAATATACCTACAAACAACGAAATAGGCCTGACAAGGCACAACAGTTCAATAATAAAAGACAAATCATTAAAAATAAGCGGCAAGGCAACAAAAATTAATGACACGATTGCAAGAGAATTAGCAAAATACCGTAAGGTTGCAGGGTATTTTTTTTGTACTTTTCTCACGTTGGCCGTGGGCGTTGCCGTTAATTTGTTCCTATACAATAAAATATATTATTCAATCGCTATACATAATACATTAAAAAAATTCTATTATTCAACAGATTTATTGACCACATGATGAATCCATCACAAATAATCGAAATGAGTATCCTCAAAAGTCAAAACTCAAAAGCTAAGCCAAACGCCGTCTCGCCTTTTATGAATGTAATTATGTAACTATCCGGTTCTCCCTTGATGATGAATATCATAAAGCTTCAAGGAAAAAAAGTAAAAATTAGGTATGCAGATTCATCCCATTTTCACTCTTTTGATTATTAGTTTTGCATTCAAAGAAAACCCATTCATTAACTACTTTTGCTTTTCATTTTGAAAACCCATTCAAATTTCAATAACAACTCATTCAAGAAAAACCCATTCAATAACATTTAGATAAATAGATTCAATCAACATTCATTAACTACTTTTGCTTTTTATTTTGAAAAACTCAACTTTTTTTGGTGGTCGATTTAATTACATTACAACAATGTTAAAAATTAAAATAAAAAATACACATTTATCATGGACCATGGTTGTTCTCGTTCAGAAATATTTTCGCCAAAATAGATTTGCAAAAGATATTTTCAAACTATTAGAACTTCAATTTCATAAAAAATGAAAAAAAAATGGGTCTTGTGCCGCCTTGGTCTCAATATGATGGAGGCAAAGGTCGGAGCTTTCTTCTTCCCGGCATGACAGGTGTGTGTGTGTGTGATATTGGGAATTGGATCAAAATATCAAATAGTATGTTAATGTTACCTTCAAACCACCGAGTTTAATTATTGGGTTGGGTTCCTAATTGTTTTTTTTTTATTTGGACTTAGACAATTGGGCTAAAATGACAAAAACAATGTAGGAATCTAATTTGGATATGGGCTATATCATAAAAAAAAAAAAAAAATTTTACCTGTAAATATGAATCGAAATTTGGGCTCGATCAAGGTCAGTAGTCAAGCCTCCCCCCTTACATCCGCCAATGCAAGGGGGGCCACTAACCCTACAGAAACTCTGAATTTCTCTTTATTATCTTTCTTCTCTTTTCTTTTTTTCTTTTTTTAAATTAAAACTTTTATTCACGTCCCCTCTTTTCAGAACCGTACTGTGTACGAATTTTCCCTTATGAACTAAATCACCAATTAACTCTCATTCATCCCTAATACCTAGAGTTTGTCAATTTCACCAAAATATAATTTTGCCACTGTTCAGCTCGTCGTGGCCGGTGCGGCCACAAATTTTCAGCCACCAAACCACCTCTCTTCTCATCTTAAAGTCTTAAACCAAATTTTTTGCAGGCATTGAACTTGTTGTTTCAAAAATATTAGCAATTTAAAAAGTGTCTGGTTTCGCCATTAACCACCAACTATGAGAAATCTACCACTCACATGTGATTGTGAAAATAAAAATTGTGTACCATAATTAATAGATGACCATGATATATGTATGATTAGCTATAACATTTGTTAAAGAGGTTATGTAACTAGGTTACGGTATGATTAAGCATGTGAGAAAAGGTCTCAATATTATTTACTTCCTTTGTCTCATAAAAATATATTTATTTTTTTATTCATCTGTCATAAATTATAGTCAATTTTCTTGTTAAAAGTATAGTTAATTTCTTAATTTTCTAATACGCTTCTATTTAAAGTGAATTGTTTTTAACAAATATGAATTATCATTATATTAATATAGGACTAGATTAGAAAAAAATATAAGTAAAATTTATAGTTGCAATTATAATAATTAATTTTATTTAATCACTATGAAAAATAAAATAAATCTATATTTATGAGATGGATGGAGTATTTATTTTTTACATGCTAGTTTTTCAATAAAGTGCTTGTTTGAGTTTTTAGCAGGTTTTAATAAAAAAATTATTGAAATGTGTGGATGAAAAGTTAATAAAAGTTGTAGGTCTTACAAAATATGTAGTTAAAATTAGTATTACCAGAACTAGCTCAGCCGGTAAAATCGAGAACCGGTCCCAAAATTGGTGTGGAACTCTCTATTTAAAAATTCGTCAAAAAACCCGTCGACCCACTCGATTTTTAGGAATATGTTAAATCGTTCCCGATTTTATCGGTTTAAAAATAATTTTTTTCTACAATTAATTGTAACATATTATTAAAATTCATTTCTCTCCTTCCACGAAATAGATAAAAGAATGAAAAACTAAAAAAAATGATTTGAGCAATTTTTTTGATTTCTAAAAACTTACTTTTCATTTTTTTAATTTTTTTGTAAATTTTTTTAAAATCACCTGATTAACTCCGGTTCGACTCTTTGACCCTGTCACCTTTCACTTTTTCAGATTGATTTTTAATACTCTGATTAAAATCAATTGTTGATTTTAATAGTAACTTTTTAGCAGATTTTTAGTCAAAAAGAGAGACTTAGCCATCTTCGAAAAAGACTGCCCCTTGCAATTGCTCATTTATTGCACCTAGAGGTGGCAACAAAGCTTAATAATCGTGTTATGCTTAATTAAATACGAAAAAGATATGCTATTTAATGATTATTGACTTCGGTGAGCAAACTACATTAATATGCAACTTGCTCAACTACAACTCCATGAGTCATGTACACTAACTAAATACTATTTATGGGCATACTTTAAATTTCTTTCTTTTTTAATTTTAATTAATCCAATTTAGAGACTGGAAATAATCGTGTCCATTCATGTCAAATCTCTAATACAGACAAAATAATAGAAAAATATTATACATCTCTCTATGTTTGGAAAAACTTACACCAACTATCCCCATTACATAAAACAGATAACTAATTGCAAAAGAAAAGTAGAAAAAGAGAATACAAAAATTTACAAATTCAGTGAATGAAGATAAGGTCAATCTTCTTTTCTACTGATAGAGGTGCACATGTGGCTTAAAGCTTGAAAAAAGTGGCAGAATTTTCATTTTCAAGACCACTTTAGTGTAAGAATCAACAATGGAAGAAGATATATTGGAAATATATGTAGATATTGTGTACTTATAAATATGTTCTTAAAAAATACTTGAAATAGAATGAACTACTAAATATAGGTATTTTTCTTAGTCCACATAACACATCTCGATACATCAGGGAGACACGCGTCTCCATTCCTGAAAACGTAGAATGTATGAAACAAAAAAATCTCTCTCTTATAACCGTCTAATATCTCGCACATGGAAAATCTTCAAATCTTCTAATCCATTTTCATGTTTGTCGAACCTCCATGCACAAGGCCAATCGACCAATAATGCATATTGGCATTCCAACCTCCTAGCTCTTCAATGTTTAGATTTTTAGTTTTGATGTCTTTTTTTAGGGGATATGCGAGATACATGTTAATTCTCACCCTGTCTTTCTATGTCAAATAATTCGGACCGATAAATTTTTTTTAACATTGGCGAAACTTTTCTATTCCACTTGGGCTCACTTCATTTCACTTGATTAGCAACATTGAACTTTCTTATGTTCTAAAGCACCTAAAAATCACTCCACTAATTTAAAAAATGAATATTATAACTAATTACCTATAATTAACATATCTTAAAAAACGAGTCCTCCTTATTTCCTAAAGAGCTCCACACAACTCTTTTTATTTTTATTCTTTAACAAAAGGAGACGGGCAGGGGTTGGAACTATAGAATTTTAGAGCACGTTTAGTTAAGTTAAATTTAATTCATTTTCAATAACATATTTTTTGAGATCTACAATTTTTATCAATTTTTCAACCACGTATTTTACCAACGTATTTCAAAATCTCCTAAAAAATTACTTACACATATTCATTTATATAGGCTGATTTTGTTTTTCACACGAATTAAGATATTTTAATTAATATTATTGAAAAAACAAATTTTGAAAAGAATTTTCTTAAATTACCCTTATTTAAGTACTATCGATTTCCATTACGTTTAAAAGAGTACCCTCAACAAAGTAAATATATTTGGGACGGACAAATAAGAAAAATCAGCTTATATAAATTGGACGGAAGAAGTACTTTTAAATTCTACCAAACATACAGTTAATTGAGGGGGGGCGTGACTTGACTAATAATAAAAGATTTTGAAAGAAGGCAAAAACACAAGAAATAAGAAAATGTTATAATATTCGCTAAACATTGTTTCTTAATTAATTCGATTAAGTGAATTATTTTAAAATATTCAGATTCTTAACAACTGCAACATGTTATGTCTACTACCCCTCTTCTTGCTTGTTCTACTGAGCGCATCAATATCAATATACACGACGTTTTAGATGTTCAACAAATTAAATATCTTAACTACTTGAATATGTAAGAACATGAATCAATTTTTTATTTTTTATTTTTCGCAATTTATTCTGTTTATGGTAGAAATGACTTAAACTTATTTGGATCTGATCATTTTCTTTTGTTGGCATAAATTTGGTGAAAATTATAAAGTTAAACTGGACTGATGTTTATTAATTTGGTATGTGTAGCTCTTACATCCACAACATTATTCCAAAGCAAAGTCGATTTCCATTTTAATATGTACATCGTTTAATAAGAATAGTTTTTAACATCGTGAAAATATACATTATTTTAAAAAAAGCACAAAAAGATATAAAATGAGACTTCGATAAAAACTAAAAGCATGTATAAAGCCCTCATCGAACCCATAATGGATCCGTACATGGGTGTGGGCTCTTTTTTTAGTAGTCGTAATATACTCAATTTCATTATACAACGACATGGGGCATAAATAATATGAATAATAATAATAAACCAATTAATTTAACAAATTACAAATTTTATCAATTTTTTTTAATCAAAATCTATTAAAATACTCCATCAAACAAGCTTGCAATATCTTTCATTCTTCGATGATTTTCTGCACAAAGTGATAACGAAAGTTGATGCAGTTTGTCCATGTATGGTAGACTTGGTTCTTTAGCAAATGAAATGTAAACTGGTGCCATTTTGTGCAATTCTCAAGTCTTCCAGAACCATCAAGAATTTTATATCAAAAAAAGCAATCAACAGCAGGAGCCATTTTCCCAAACAGAAGAAACTGGTTCTCCGATGGAGTCAAATTCAAATCCAAACAAAAAACTCTCATGCTATTTGATCTCTTCACTATAGGATGAGGATGTTGAGGAGGCGAAGACAAGGCGGGAGACGGCGGCAGGTGATTTTCATTGACTGCCGCCGTTCTGTGCCTCCTCATGTGCCCTCCAAGAGCTTGCCCAATGGCGAATTCGAGCCCACAAACAGGGCACTCGTGCGTTTTGGGCTTCGCCGGAGATGTCCGCAACTCGCCGGAATGTTGTTCTCCCATCGTTCTCGCCTTCTTGTGGCTGGCCCGGTGACCGCCGAGCGCTTGGAACGACGGGAACTGCCTGTTACATGTCTTGCACTCGAAAACACGGGCGGCAGAGCTGTCAACGACTGAATCAAACGCGCCTCCATTAGAGAGTAGCACCAAGCAATTCGCCATGCTTTTCATGTTCTGATTAGCTTCTTCTTCTTCTTCTTTACCCCTCTTCATGATCATTTTAAAATCCAATACCATGAAATCTTTCTTACAAGAACCACAAAAGATGATATGTATATATATGTACAGGTTTATGTATATAGGTACGTAATTACAGGTGAGAAGATGTGCCTTAGTAGTTGTACTCTTTGACTTTATTCAGTTGACCTTTCGGAGTGACGTAACACACTGCATATTTCTTGCTTGAGAAGGATCAGATAGATAGATATAAGTACGGTGATCGCGACGTCATTGATGATGTAAGCATGACGGCGTTGCTTAGCAAATTATTGAGTGGGTGAGTCGTGAGTGGCGAACCAAGCGAGTCAAACACAATGAATCTTCCATCTTGAATTTTTCTTACCTTCCGAGTATGAACCGACGAGCGTGACTCAGAACCCGTGTTCAAAAGCAATGGAAAGTTGCATGCAGTATTGGTCCCTAACCTATTGCTCTAGTAGCAAGTTGATCATTAATAATTATAATGTAAGCAAATTAGTCCTTAATCTTTCATTATTTTTGCATATCAATCTTCAATAAAGAAAATTGTCTAATTCTGCGTTAAATCATCACATGAATTTTGATCACTGTATGCGTAATTTTATGAACTTGGATTTTTCATTTTTGTAAAAACAAAAAAATTAAAGTGAGACATAACTGTTATTGAGAGTGATTATGTAAATATAATAAAAAGTTACAGACCAAAATGCTTCTTTTTAAAATTAAATAATCATCGTACTACCAAGTCGAGGTTGAGGACTAATGGTGTAGTTTTCAGAAAAGCAACATACTTGCCACGTAAGCAACTTTGAGTACGTGAGTCGGTACTGTGTGAATTGGTTGCTTTCTATGTTGCTTCCTGGCTTTAGTATTCTTAAGAATTTATGTGCCATGACGCCTTCCTTCTAGAAATATTTTATTTTATAGTTTCACACCATTAATTTCTCTCCCCAAACTATACTAGGAAGAAGGTGGGAATGGGATACAAGAACTAAAAAATTATTAAAGTTTTGAATTGAGACTATTTATTAACTAATATTGGTTTAGTATTACGGAATAAAAATATGTTTCTTCATTTTTGCATTACGTCATAGTTTGATACTATAACCGTACTCTGTATTTAGAGATTTAAGATGGATTAGAACGAGTTACATAGTTTGGTGTGAGCTGTTTATTGGATCGATGTAATCAACATTCTTTGGTATAATCGGCATGTTTTGAAAAATGCAAGTTCAATTCATATCGTGCTGGAATAGTCAATAGTTTTTCGGTTAATATTTTGGAAAAGAAAAAAAGCACGCAAAGCGTGACTTGGTTGGATTGCTTAGTCGAACTTAGACCTCTACTTGTGCTTTTTTTTTTTTTTTTTATTTAACTCGTACTTGTGTTATTTATACAATTCTTTATTTTTGAAAGTTAAAAATTATATTTATTTGGTTTCATAAGTGTTTATTAATAAATTAATAAAAAATTAAGTATATCTTACTCAAGTATCTTCACAAAACATGACTCTACAATGATAATGTAAAATTATAGTCTCATATTGGTAGCACAACTATTGTGATTAAAGAAAATAAACACGTAAAATGTTTGTCCGTTCCATTCAATGCATCAAACATGTCCTCCATACTAAAGTCACAAAAGAAGTGTGTGACTAGGTTATGAAATATTATTTTTTAAGTGTGTTATTTTTAAATTATAACTCATTTTTTAATAAATATTGAGATAAGATCAAGACACATTATTACTTAGTGCTTGCGTGGTTGTGATTAAGCACATGTTTGATGGTGATGAAATTATTTTTATGTACTTATAAGTTGTAGATCATATGAATGTGTATAAGTTGAATGTTCTATAAAATATGTAAAAAAAATTATGTTTTACTAATTTAATCAATTTAAATTATAATTTAAAATGAGACAAATAAACACGACTACTTAGATTTGCTAGATGGTTCTCAATTGAAAATGTACAATCAAATTCAATTACTCTATTTTGACAAATACATAGTTGTTAGAAATTGAATAGTAATAGAGCTCTACATTATCCAATAAGTCACTTGATTGATTTCTAGAAACTAGAAAAAGCTACATCTCTGCAGTTAGAATCAATACAGTTCAATCAAATAGTACGTTGTAAGGTGGCTAGTCAATTAATATGATGAAGTTTAGCGTCTATATTCAAGTCATTATTTAATAATTTTATAACTAGTTCCTTTTGGGGTAAAAACTACTAAATGTCTGTTTTGGGTAATATAAAACTATTTCTTTAAGGAAATTTTTAAAAAAACTAGTGAAATGCGTAGTTGAAAAGTTGATAAAAATTGTTAATCTCATAAAACATGTGGTTGAAAATAGGTTTGAGAATAAAATATTTTAAAAAAATGCCAAACATGATCTAAGTGCTTGTTTCGTAAATTTTTTTTTTTATAAATTATAAGCAATTAGTTTTACGAAATGTGTGGATAAAAAATAGATAAAAATTGTAAGACCTACGAAATATGTGAATAATAATAATATTTGACTAATTTATAAGTATTGCTAAACATGCACTAAAAGTCGACCTGATTTTAGTATACATCTTATCCAATCTTCAAAGTTGAACAAAAATTAGACTATCTTACTAACATTAATTTCATCTTTGATTTTGTTTAAATTAAATATTTATGTCTATTTTTTTTAATGGCGACTCTAGAACGAGTGTTAGAGATTGTGTGAAAAGGGAAATTAGAATGACGTAAATCAATAGGCCATTCAAAAGGGTTGACTCGATCTCAAGGACGGTAGATAAGAATGACTTCTAGAGAAAGAACTAAAGAAAACAAACGAATTCAAAATGTAATTTATAGAATTTAATGGTTTTGTGTCTCCTCAAAGTTTTTATTTTTTATTTTCTTTGTTAATCAATGACTAGGGCTAAAAATAAGATATTTACTATTATTACCTTTAGATTTTTTTTAAACTATTTCTTTTTTCTTATTTACTTATATTGACAACTATGAACAAAGAACTAAAGAAAACTCTACGTGTAACTCATAACATCTTTTACATTTTATTCCTTAGGTTGGTGATTAGATTAGTTGACTTAAGTTCCATAATATTGACCATTTTTATTTTTATTTATTTGAAATTATAGTATTTGAAAATTGGTTTTGACTATGTAGTTTGTTGTTACAAGGAATCAAATTCTCATTTGTCAATGTAAGATTTGTTACAAATTATGGCAAACATGAAATGCATTTAAAGCCATTTAAACATGGAATCTTCATGGGTACGAAGTCTTTGTATTATGCAGTAATATATTTCTAACATCGAAAAATTATTCAAATTCAGAACAGAAATTGGGTATCAAAGTAATTAATGCAAACAAACGTCGTAATAAAGTACATAATACAATCAACTCAACATTGAGTAATTGAAACAAAAGTAGCAAAAACAGCTAGTTTTAGTCCCTAGTTTTCAAATCTCAATGGGAATCAAATTCTTTAAAGTTTTCAAGATCTTATACATCGACGTACAATACCACCAACCATGAAAATGAACCAATTCGTGTGTGATGACATTTGCACAACAGTTAATACGTGGAAGAGCCTAACATAACAATGATAAGAGATAATTGAGCACGGTCTTGCATAAACCTACAAGTTTACGAGTTGGGTATATTATTGGAGGTGCTACGTAGCATTGATATTACCTTTTTAAATTGTCGATAATTGTTATCATGCTATTTAAAATTCGTATAAACCTCTAACAATTATCATAATTTTAACGATCTAGAGTGTAAACATATATATGTATATATTAATTTTGTTGAAAGTACCAAACACGTGTCAAATTTTATACATCTT
Source organism: Forsythia suspensa (assembly GCA_023638005.1). Taxonomy (NCBI): domain Eukaryota; kingdom Viridiplantae; phylum Streptophyta; class Magnoliopsida; order Lamiales; family Oleaceae; genus Forsythia; species Forsythia suspensa. The sequence continues at coordinate 35,112,922 of CM042674.1, forward strand.
TATACTATTTGATAGAGTCTTGTGCTTTTAAGAAACCATCACTACTTCTTGGTACGTGAATTTTCCTAATCAAAAGATAGGAGAGCACTCATTCCCAAAGTGATAAACTCTCGCATGGCTGTATATTCTTCGTGCTGATCAACGATAATTACAATATCGGGTAATTGAATTTTCAGAGACTAGTAATTAATCTTTTTCTTTCATATGATTTGACCAATTGTAACTTCTTGATTTGAATATTTGTTTCTCAAAGTTGTGATGTCATTTTGTTGATTTTTTTCGACATGGTTCACAAGTATTTTAATATACTTGTTCTCCTATATGTAAGTTAGGTATATAGTCATCGCTCTCCTAATTTGTAATTTTTAAGAAAGTTTTAACTTCGTTAACTATAATAAAAATTGCAAATATAGAAAAGACTCATAGTCTATAGTTACAAAACAATCACTTTTTGGATATGTCACACATTAATTGATACAAGTTCTCATAATATTTTTTATTTTTCAATAATTTTATATTCTCAAAAGTTCAAATTTGCTGCAACCCCGCCGTAGTTCACTTGTTGCACGCAATATACAAGGAAAAGGGTGTCATATTTGCTGTTCAGATAAAGCTTCCTTGGATACGAAGAAGACGTGCTAGTAATGATTATTGACTTAGGTAATATGTCTGCATGTCATATATACTTGACTTGGACTCTTTTAAGACATATTTAATACATTAAAACTGAAATTGATAATTATATTAAAAATGTCTTTTCTCCACAATCTAATTCATTTGATCTTTACATTAGTAGGAGTCGTGTACTCGTGTTAGTTGACGAATGGAATTTGAAAATGTTTCATTTCTTACGCCATCTGCTTCTGACATGAAAGAAATGTTCTTGGTACGTGCAAAAAAGACAGTTTTGTTAGTCCCATGAGGTGTCGAGCAGGAATTGCGATCACCGTGCGAACTCCGATACCCGTTAGTAGCTGTTTTGGAAAGTGTATGTATGTATAATTTGAGATCATCCCTCTTTTCAAAATTGATTGGGGGTTGTAGGATTCGTTTGTGAAGAACATAATCGTTATCTTTTATTGTCAATGCCACGAACTTTTATATAATCAATTACATTTTGTTAAAGTTGTTCTGATTGGCTGGCCAAGGCGGTGGTGGCCTATGGCGTATGCACGTCATTTTGCATGCAGCGACAAGTGTCTACTAGTTTTATCCTGACACCTCCAGTGGCATCAGAGACGATTACATACAATTCAAGTAATTTTAATAACTTGGCCTATTTATAACCGAACCAATCTCGATTTTTCATTTCGCCAACCCAACCACCAAACCAAAAATGGGTTCAAAATAGAACCAATCCAAACTGAACAATCTTCAGTCAGTTCGGTTTGGGCTTGGCCCAATTCAGGTAACCATATATACTACCCCTTCTGCAGGCAACCATACCCTCATCTGCCCCACCCGTACTCGATCCAGACGAGCCCAGCGTCTCCCACACATACCACCCCCCTCCAAGCGGACCAGTGTGAGGAAATCATTGAAAAAGGTCCAAGAATTTTATAACAAATAATTGTGAAATGATGAAGAAGATAAACAAAAAAAATTGCCTGCGAATGGGTTTCTAATTTCTGAATCAAAGGGGGTTCTTTTAAGAGCTCTGTCAATTTCGCTTTTGTTTGAACCATTTTCTTTAATCGTCTTTGGAAAATAGACCACAACAAACACTTCAAAATATATGCCTAACAAGGAATTTTTCATTCAATGGCTGAGAGAGAGAGAGAGAGAGAGAGAGAGAGAGACACTAGCAATTTATTTAGGGTTTTGGTCCTTTTGGATTGGTCGGATTTAGTCTTTGGGTTGGGTCAGATCTGGTCGGGTTTTATAGAGTACATTGACACTCGACCCAACCCGACAAGAAACATTTTAAAACAAACCGACTCCTTAACTGATTAGCTAGAAAAATACCCAAATTGATCGATTTAATTTAAGTTGGTCGGTTAAAAAGTCCAAATGTCCACCATTGGGCGTATGTGGAAGTTGGAGCATTCAGTGTAAGCTTGTGACTAGTGAAGTGCTTCTTGTCTCTTCAACTTCTAGATCTGATGGTTCATGGCTAGAGATCAACTACTCATTACTTGGAAAGGATGTGGAAGTGAAGTTGTAGCTTCTTTATTTGCTCCCAACGAATTATTGTTGAAAAATAAGTAATTTGGTGAATGAAAATTAAAGCTCACCTTCCAACTTCTCAACTCTCAACCTTTTCATGTATTGTAACTCTTATAACTCATGTAACTTACCTTGGATTTGGAATTGGAAGGTCACTATAAGACCTATATAAACATGTCATTTTTTCTCAATTCAAGATATAAAAAAAAAAAAAAAATTTCAGCTTTTCTTCCTCCATGTTTTCTTTTTCTATTGCGGTGATATTGTTACGACAAAGAGGTCGGTTCATTTGCATGAGTCAATTTTACCGTTGTATCCTGGGAAACAGCCGCTCATAACCTACGGTAAGAGACAAATATGTTTTAAAGAAACTGTACTTGTACATGCCTCGGTTTGCATTCCTCTTCAATTCTTTGTTCTACAGTTTCCTTACTCCATTTGTTTAATGTTCATTTCTTATGTAATATGCAGTTTCACGTTTTTATTTGATAAATGAATAACAATCTTAAAACATATTCTTGCTAAACTATTACATGAAAAATGAAAAATAGTGAAATTCATACATGTGAAACTAGTTTGTTCATAAAACTGAGTGAAATACATATATATGAAACTAGTTAATTTGCAAATAAAACTGATTGGTTTGATTTTAGTGATACAATGTTTGTGATTATTTTTCAGTAATTTCGGTTATTATATTTAATTGACAGATTTCAGTGATTAATTTTTTTTTTTAATCGGCAGATTTTTTCCCCATTTCAGTGATAAAAATAGTGGAATTTTTTAAATTGGCAGAATGTTTCTTTTTCCAGCAGTATAAATAGGTTAACAATTGCTTGAATTACTTTGTTTTAACTCTGGCTAAAAAGTTTTAATTTGCTGTAATCTGAAAAGTTTTAATATGAAAAGTGTCAATCGGTTCAGCAATTCTTTTTAATTAAACACATTTAATTTGAGTATCAAAAAGTTTGATATATGTGGTTACTATTTCTGTAATAATTATGTTGTCCAGTTTATGCTCCATAATTCATCTAATTCATGTTTATACTCCAGTTTCTGTAATTCATGTTATGATCCAGTTTTAATTGACATGCTTGGATAAGTTCATCTCTTGCTATTTAATTAATGTATGCAAGTGTAGCTAAATGGTAATCAATCTCAATTAGTTGTAACTTCAAGTGTGACTAAATTGGAAAACAGGTTTAACTTTATTAAAAATGTGATAGTTTAATTTTATTTAAAAGTTGAATTGAATTTTTATTCTTGTTTTAGAAAATGGAAACTGATCCGATTATTCAAGTTGTAGCTACTGAAAACCAAAATGTGGCTATTGTGCCAAGTCCATATGTGAACCAAACTGTGGCACAAGTGCCAAGTTTTGTTGTGACCAAACTTTGGCTCCAATTGGTCATGTAAATGTTCCAGTTAATCATGGAGAAAAACCTGAGAAGTTCAATAGATTGAATTTCAAAAGGTGGCAGCAAAAAATGCTATTTTATCTGACCACATTGAATCTTGCGAGATTCTTGACTGAAAATGCTCCGAAACTTAAATAGAGTGAGGGAGACATACAAGCTGTCAGCGATGTTGAAGTTTGGAAACATTCTGAATTCCTATGCCAGAACTATGTCATGAATGACTTGGCAGATTAACTATACAATGTGTATAGAATAATGAAAACGGCTAAAGAATTATAGGAGTCTCTAGATCGAAAATATAAAACCGAAAATGCGGGGGCTAAGAAATTCATTGTTGGCCGCTTCCTCGATTATAAAATGGTGGACTCAAAACCCGTGATCAGTCAAGTATAAGAATTGCAAGTGATCTTACATGAGATTCACGCCGAGGGAATGAGTTTGAGTGAAACTTTCCAAGTGGCAGCTATTATTGAAAAGCTACCTACGGCTTGGAAAGATTTCAAAAATTATCTCAAACACAAGAGAAATGAGATGAACATTGAAGAATTAATTGTTAGACTTCGCATCAAAGAAGACAACAAGGGTTTTGAAAAGAAGATGTTCAATTCTGCTGTGGCCAAAGCAAATGTGGTAGAGCACGGTCAAAGCTCTAAGGAGAACAAAAATAAGTTTGTCAAAGGGCCTAAGATGACCGAAAGGAGGTGTGTCCAAGAAGAAATTTCTTGAAAAATGCTACAACGGTGACAAAGTAGGTCACAGATCCTCGAAGTGCAGGTTACCAAGAAGAAACAACAAAAAAGAAGCAAATGTTGTTGATGACATCATACATGATGTGTCTGAAATGAATCTCGCTGTAGTCATTTCTGAAGTGAATCTGGTGGGATCAAATCCAAGAGAATGGTGGATTGACACTGGTGCTACCCATCATGTTTGTTCATATAAAGAGATGTTCAGTTCTTTTGAAGCAACTAAGGATGGAGAAAAACTATTTATGGAAAATTCAGCTACATCTGAAATCAAAGGCCAAGGCAAAGTGGTTTTAAAGATGACGTTTGGGAAAGAGCTGACTCTGAACAATGTACTTTTTGTGCCAGAAATTCGCAAGAACCTGGTGTTCGGGTCACTGCTGAACAAGCATGGTTTACGTATGATGTTTGAATCAGATAAAGTCATTTTGACTAAGAGTGGAATGTTTGTTAGAAAAAGTTATGTGTCTGATGGGCTTTTTAAGCTCAATGTAATGACCGTTAAGCCGAAAATTAATAAAGTGAATAATTCTTCTGCTTACTTGCTTGAGTCTTTCAATTTGTGGCATGGTAGACTAGGACATGTTAATTATGATATTTTGCGTAAATTAATTAACTTGAATTCCATACCTGCATTCCATATTGATTCTAAATACAAGTGTGAAACGTGTGTTGAGGACAATGCCATCATTTCAAACTATTGGAAGGAAAACCGAACCACTTGATCTAATTCACACTGACGTATGTGATTCAAAATCTGTACAAACAAGGGGTGGAAATAAGTACTTCATTACTTTTGTTGATGATAGCACAAAATATTATTATGTCTATCTACTTAAAAGTAAGGATGAAGCTATAGAGAAATTTGTTCTTTATAAGAATGAAGTTGAGAATCAACTCAACAAGAAAATTAAGGTATTGAGAAGTGACCGAGGTAGTGAATATGAATCACCATTTGCTGAATTATGTGCATAAAGCGGAATCACATATGAAACTAGAGTACCTTATTCACACCTCAACAAAATGGTGTTGTTAAACGGAAAAACCGTACATTAAAAGAAATGATGAATGCAGTGCTATTAAGTTCTGGGTTACCTCAGAACATGTAGGGAAACGCTGTTTTATCAGCTAATTACCTTTTAAATAAGGTGCTTCGAAAGAAAGAAGAAAAGACCCCATACGAGTTATGGAAAAGAAGGAAGCTTTCCTATAAATACTTACGAGTGTGGAGGTGTCTTGCAAAAGTAGCTGTACCTACACCAAAAAAAGTGAAAATATGTCCAAAAACTGTTGATTGTATTTTTATTGGCTATGCACATAACAGCAGTGCTTATCGATTTCTTGTGCATGAATCTAAAATCTCAGACATAATAGAATTTAGAAATGATTCATTGTTTGAACATGTACTTTCATACAAATCCAAAGAGAAAAGAAAGCTCTTCTAAACGGACACATGAAATAACGGACCAAGAACAAGAAGAAGATGATGAGGTTGAACCAAGATGTAGCAAAAGAGCCAGAACTGAAAAATCTTTTGGTCCAGATTTGCTGACTTATATGCTAGAAAGTGAACATCAAAGCTTTAAAGAAGATGTGAACTCTTCATAAGGACCTTAATGGAAAGAGGCAATTAAAAGTGAGATAGATTTTATTCTGCAAAACCATACATGGGAACTAGTGGATCTTCCTCCGGAATGCAAACCATTAGGCTACAAATAGATTTTCAAAAAGAAAATGAAAGCAGATAGAACAATCGAAAAGAATAAGGCCAGGCTTGTTATAAAAGGATACAGACACGAGAAGTCCTTAATTACTTTGATACATATTCTCCAATAACGAGAATAACATCCATCAGGATGATACTTGCAATTGCAGTTTTGCAAAATGTACATCAAATGGATGAGAAAATTGCATTTCTAAATGGAGATTTAGATGAAGAAATCTACATGGAACAACCTAAAGGTTTTTCTGCTCCAGGACAAGAGAACAAAGTCTGTAAATTGGTGAAATCATTATATGGCTTGAAACAAGATCCAAAACAATGGAATGAAAAGTTTGATCTGGTCATGATGGAATGTGAATTTAAAATCAACGAGTGTGATAAATGCATTTATATCAAAGACACTGAAAATGACTATGTCATTTTATGTCTTTACGTTGATGACATGCTTATTGTTGGAAGCAACAATAAGATGATTAAATCTACTAAAAACATGTTAAATTCAAAATTTGACATGAAGAATATGGATTTAGCGAATGTGATACTTGGGATTAAAATTTCAAGAACATCAGAGGAAATTGTCCTAAGTCAATCACACTATGTGGACAAAATTTTTGACAAATTTAACAAAGATGATTCTGACATGGCTAGAATACCAATAAATACCAATCAACATCTATCAAAGAATAGAGGCGAGAGTACCTCTCAAGTAGAATACTCTAAAATTATTGAAAGTCTGATGTACTTGATAAGTTGTACAAGACCAGACATAGCCTACATAGTCAGCAAGCTGAGTAGATACATGAGTAATCTAGGAGCTGACAACTAGAAAAGAATAATAAGAATACTAAGGTATTTGAGATATACTCGTGATTATGGACTGCACTATACCAGATATCCGGCAATTATTGAAAGATACAGTGACACTAATTGGATATATGATATAAAAGACTCAAAGTCTACAAGTGGATTTGTGTTCACTTTGGGAGTGCAAACTATATCATGGAAATTCTCTAAACAGACAGTTATAGCTAGATCCACTATGAAATCGAGTTTATAGCCTTGGACAAGTGTGGTGAAGAGGAGGTTACAGTGGTTACGTCACAATTTGCATAAGATATTCCAAGATGGGTCGTGAATAACATGTATAATGGTAAGTCAACACATTGCATACATTGTGATAGTCGATGCGCAATTGGTTGAGCGTCTTTTCATTTTGGCGGTTTAAGTAACATGTGTAATGGTAAGTCAACAATTTCCACACATAGTGATTAATTATTGACTTTGACTTTAACTTTTAACAAAATCAAAATTGAAAATAAGCGGGCTCTTAGAGTCTCTACAGATTTTGTCCAATTGGTGCATTAATTAAAAAAAAAATTATACTCATGATCAAAATTTGACCAATTTAAAATTTTAATTTATTTTTCATATCAATTACTAGATGTGGTAAAATAGGCCCCCGAGATAGCTTGGGTCTCGGAAATTTGAAATTTGAAAACTGGGTCTATCTAATAAAAATTGATTAATAAAAATTAGGTCAATTTAGTCCCGATAAAACTAGTCAACCGGATTTGGTCCGATAATTTTTTTTTGTCCAAATCCCACCACCCCACACTTCAAACACCCCACCCTCCTCCTCCCTCCCTCCCTCCACGTGAAATGTGGCGGCGGGGTGGGGTGTTTGAAGTGTGGGATAGGGACTTGGGCAAAAAAATTATCGTGCCATTGATCGGCTAGTTGTCGGGACTAAATTAACCTAATTTTTATTGAATTAACTTTATAAATAAAATTCTTCCAATCACAAATTTCACTAGATTTGGATGGAAATTGTTGAAAAGGACCATTTCGCCAAAAACATGAGAATAGGGGTTAAACCGTCTCAACCGCAATAATAAGTGCAAAAGTCATAAGATATAATACCATAAGACAACTACTCTCAACTGAAGTTATCTTTATTGACTATGTGAAGTCAAATGATAATATTGCGGATCCGCTAACTAAATGTTTGAATAGAGAGTTAGTTGGAAAGTCGTCGAAAGAAATGTGACTTAAGCCTTTGAAAGAATAAGTTAATACAATAGAAACCCAACCTAGTTGACTGGAGATCCCAAGATCTAGGTTCAAAGGGACAACCTAATTGTAAATACTTAATTAGATCACTGTGGGGGTTCTCTTCTGTCATTCTTATGATGAAACAGTGATACCCGTAGAGGAAAGGATAATCAATAGACTTTTAATGATTCTTACGAAATCACCTATATGAGAGAGAAGTAGGGCCACTTCTAAGAGAATTGTATGAGGCGCAATTCTTGAAAAACTCTTGCAGAACCAGACATATGTTCACGGTCATAAATAAACATAACAATGAGAACTGAACTATGTCAGGAAGAAGTCTGTGTGAAGTATATCATTGTTTACACAAACGGCAGAACAGTTCAAAGACATCACGTCTATTGGTCAGCTAGTAAAGTAAATACACTTTCACGAGGGAAGGTTCAAAGGGTAATACCTACATATCCAATGTAGGTTTCAAATGTTGAACTTTATCACCAAGTCTTCCGTGTCTCTATCAATTTCCATTCATGTGGGAGATTGTTGAAAAATAAGTAATTTGGTGAATGAAAATTAAAGCTCACCTTCCAACTTCTCAACTCTCAACCCTTTCATGTATTGTAACTCTCTATAACTCATGTAACTTACCTTGGATTTGGAATTGAAAGGTCACTCTAAGGCTTATATAAACATGTCCCTTTTTCTCAATTCAAGACATCAAAAAATAAAAAAAAAAAAAATAAAAAAAATCAGCTTTTCTTCCTCCGAGTTTTCTTTTTCTATTGCGGTGATATTGTTTTGGCAGTAGGTCGGTTCGTTGGTATAGTTAGTTCTACCGTTGTATCTTGAGAAACAGTTGTTCATAACCTACAGTAAAGGACGAATATGTTTTAAGGAAATTGTACTTGTACAGACATCGGTTTGTATTCCTCTTCAATTCTTTATTCTGTAGTTTCCTTACTCCATTTGTTTACTGTTCATTTCTTATGTAATATGCAGTTTCACGTTTTTATTTGATAAATAAATAAAAAATGTGTCCACTAGTATCTATCTCTATTGGTAACATTTTAGTCTTAGAGTTAGACATTAAAAGATTAGCATTATTAAGAGGAATAAGCTAAGCAATTATTGTATTCATATTTAAGTAATGTCAGATTTTAACTTTAACATCCCTCGAATTATAATTTTTAGATATGACCTAGACGCTAACCCAGATAAAGATGTAGGTTATTGGGTCAGTAGTACAACCGCTAACCCAATAGTTGAACCGATAAGTCAACTCCTGTCAAATATAATATAATTATTTTTATTAAATAATAAAAATGTGACAGTATTTATCATTCATTAAATTAATCTTACATTATTTTTCAATCTTTATTCCAAATTCAAAGAGATGAAAAATTTTCAAGATTAAATTTACAAAATAATGTTAGAAAAAATAATTAGCAATTAAAAAAAAAGTAAAATTGAAAAAAATTTCAATTTTTATTCAAATATTGAATAAAAATTGAAAAATTTCAATCTCCAATGACGTATTGAGTTAATGGATTTGGGTCATCGAGTTTTTATGAAAATTCGGCAGGTTTTTCGATTTTCTCCTGGATCAACCATAGATCGGTCTAATAGAACAGTCCTGACCGAATTGTTGGTCAGGTTATGGATTTTTCGATTTAAATGTCGAACCAGTCTGGGTTTTAAAACACTGTCTTGAATGGTGGCTATTTTGAAAATACAAATCTTAAAATTCGACTACTCATTTAATCTTTAAATGGAACAAATTTTCCGTTTGAATTTTGTGAGCTTTGATACTATTTTGAGTTCTAAAGTACCATATTGAAAAGTTAACATTGTTAGAGAGATTAACCCAAGACATTATATATTAATTATTTTTATTATATTTAAATTATATGAAATTTACATATGGTAATAAACAAATACAAATATTTCATATATATCTTTATTTTAATTTTTAATTTTTAATTTTTAATTTTTTTTTTTTGGGTTCAGTCTTATTCAATTTGATTGAATAAGACAATAAAAGTCTGTTTGGTATAGTTGTTGTGAATAGAACTTTTAGCAGTAGAACTTTTGATAGTAATTCTTTTAGTAGTAAAGCTTTTATGTAAGAAGCTATTGACTATTTGGATATGAATATAAAAAGTGCTATAAATATTAAATTGAATGTTTAGTTGCATAACTATAAAAGTATTTCTGTATAAACTTTATATTTATTTGATTAAACAATAATTAATTATTATATATCTCATATTATTTGTTTTAAAATAAATAAATTTTTTTTATATCTTATAATAACTATTAAAATTAATATATTAATTTAATTATAATAACACGATTATTTAATTATATTTGACTAAACAATAATTAATTATTGTATAACTCATATTATTTTTTAAAAAGAAATCATATATTTTTATATCCTATTATAACTATTAAAATTAATATATTAATTTAATTATAATATCATGATTATTTTAGTATATTTGATTAAAGATTAATTAATTATTTAAATCAAACATATCATGTATAATATATAAGTATATGAAGTGGTAATTTGATATAAGTAATTAATGTAGTAAATAAATTAATATCTTTCTTTGATGTATTAATGGTAATTTTATTAATTTTTAAGTTCATTAAATGTTAATTACAATTTCTTGTAAAAGCTCAATTAGAGCTTTTTAGAGAATCTCAAAATTTGGACTTCTTTAAAACAACTTTTTTAAGCTGATTTTTTTAGTCAAAAAGTGCTTGTTCACATAAACCAAACAACAATAAAAATAACAAAAACACTTTTACTCTTTAAAAAGTGTTTTAGACTTTATAAAAAAAAACCCTTCCAAATACACTATAAATCAACATTTCACTTGTCTTTCTTTCTGATTTGTGTATAGTGTTGTCCCTTAATCAAATGCTAATATCCAATAAGCCCAACCTGACTACGCTCTTAATTTGATCAAGCCTAATAGCTTGGTTAATCAATTTTGTTTCATGCTGTGGAAGGTCAAAAGAAGTAGTTGGTTACATGCTATAGTAAACATAGTTTCGCTGGTACTGGTGATATTGGACAGCTCTCTGAGAATAATATTATTATCTTCTAATATATATATAGCATCAACCAAACAGATTATGCAGCATAGCCAACTCCAACTCCAACAACTTATGTAAAATAAAAAGTTTATTTTTGTTGTATTTCAAGCATTCCTATAACCAATACCCAATCATATGTGCAAATTGAAATGAAAGTAGCCATTGAACTGACTACCAATAAGAATGACAAAATAACTCACCCATTCTTGTTTGGACCCAACCTGTTAGAAATCAGAACGAGGACGAGAAACATGGTCTCTGGTCCGAATTTCTCGAATCCATCCCAAATCTTTTTATTTTTATGTTTTTAAATTTGAATCATCTATCAAAAAATAAATAATTAATTAGATGAATCCCCTCCCCTTTCCTGTTTCGACTCAAAAATCCGAGTGGATAATGTACTTATCAAAGGGTAATGAGAAATCATCCCCAATCCCAATGCAAGTCTTTCAATTAGAGAGAGAATATCAACAGCCACTCAATAGTAGATTTCAAATTTTGATGAGGGTTACTGCTCTACTTGGTTATGGAGTTAAATATCATCAATGTCACTATATTTTGCCAAACGTTCTTGTAATACCACTGTACTTTAAAACGTGCAATTGAACTTTAAAAAGTAAATACCATATGCCATCGAATTTTCAAAAGTGGTTCAATGGCATTTCAAGAATGTTTTAAAGTACAATGGTATTCCAGAAAGGTTTGGCAAAGTATAGTTGCATTGGAAATATTTAACTCTTGATTATGAGAAAAAAGCATGAATTTTGTAGAAATTTCCCATATGTTGTTTTAGTATTGCCAATAATAGTCATCTCTAACATCAATTACCACTTGTTTTTATCCCCTTCCGTCCACAAATTGGGACAAATTTGTTTTTTAACACATTTTTTAATACTTAAAACTACATTTTGTGATTTCTGAGCAAACTATTATCCACATAATAAATAAAATCTTAGCATCTGTTTGATTTAGCTACAAAAAATTTGATTGCTAAAAAACTGAGATCAAAGTCAACAATTAGTTTTTACTACACATTTCATCAATTTTTATCAAAGTTTGCCAAAACTTTTATCAAAAACTTCGTACAACAAATTCTCCAATTTCTGAAAGGAGAGAAACGAGCTGGCTTGAATTCATCTTTTATCCAGTTCTGCTTGCTAAACTCTGGCTCTCTAAACTAATCAAGTCATTAAATCTCAGCAACTAAACTTGTTCACATCTACCTTGAAGTATAGATTACCCAAAGCTTAAATAGTTATCAAAGCTCATCTATAGTTACAAGTTAAACATGAATAAGCCTTAAGCTTGGCTTGACAGTCTGTTTTTCACCCCTATCTCCATCCCACTGACATGCTACATCCGTTGAGTTTACGCGTTCTCCAATTAAATTTACTCTTTACTCTTTATGATATAAAATGGGAAAAGTCATTTCTTTTGGTAAACAATAAAGTTAATTCTGTAATTTTGTCCATCACACAGATTATGGTATATTTCCAGAAAAAGCTTATATTGGCATAGAAATAGAAAGAGAAATTGCAGACATGTTACCTCTCTGGTGAAGAACAAAACTAGTTTGAAAACAGAGGATATATATACATATAGCTTAAACAGCAAGGTGACATTTCCCTCCTTCAACTTCCTTCTCTTCAAACTCTAATGGCAATTTACTGAAAAATGAGGCAAGCCCTTAATTGCTGGATCAGCTTTCCTTCTAGTGGACTAAGAAAATAACAACACAAATTCTCAAATATGTTATCTTTCATTTTTCTTGAATAAATATATTCCCATTCTATAAATATAAGGTAACAGCATATGTCTTTGACTTTTAAAGAAAAGACATGACTAATTTGCAACTGAACAATAAGTTGCAAAGCTATAAAGAAAGTGTTGAATAATGAAATAATAGGTCAAAATCATGTCTTTACCGAACATAAAAATGTGTGCGCTTTGCACCACTAGATCTTTCGTAAAGGGGAGTGATGTGTGTAAAGGAAACGGTATTATACAATGATAAAGGAAGAGTTTATCAGCTCCATGACCAATTGCAGCCCCCTACTTGTACATGGCAAAAAAATAGAATACTTTGCACTCAAAAAAATGAGAAACCAAGTGGAGAAAGGCAACTGAAGGTATCTAATATTTATTGAGAGATAATGTAAACCATTTGCTTTTAGAAGTTTCCTATATTATTTCCACATTACATCCTTCAAGATCACTCTATCCGTGAACCAAAACCCCAAGGACACCAGCATAGCTTCCAAAGATTTAAACTAATTGTTCGCTAGTAGCTAATATCCACATGATATACCACAAACTGCCGTCTGAACTTCTGTGTGCAATGATCACACACTAGTCCCAAATGCACAACTAATCCATAGAAGGGCTCTAATTATGAGATTTCTAGTTTCATTTTCCAGAATGGGAAGTTCACGAACAAGCTAGCAAGAATAAGAGCAACACCTAGGACGCATGTCTTTAATCTTAATTCTGCATTGTTTGTGATCTTCATTCATGTCTCCCACTAGAAAATATCAGATAGAATATGCATCATTAGTGATTTATTCTACCAAAATATCGTCAAAAATCACTGATATTACATTCACTGTGTGTAGAATATGAATTCTATCAAATACAACAGAATCATACTACACCAGAAATGCCTCGTTCATTTAATCACAACAGAGCTGCCAGTATGAACATAATTATCTATGTACACTTTCAACCAAGAGCCCAGATCTGCTGTCGCAAATGTGTGTCTCATTGACTGTCGTACCAATAAAAAATGTACACGTCATCAAATAAATACAATTATTTAATGTGTTAATAAACTCGTAAAAATAAGATCTGCTTCCGAATCGGAGAACAAATCAACTCCCCGAAAGTGCCCCCCACTACCACTTTAACCACCACACCTGAAAACATTTGTTTTCTTAAATTTGCTCCCCTCCCCTCTTATTTATATTTTAAGTTGTAGGTGAATATGTGGATAAAAGTAGGTTGTAAATTGTGGGTCCTATGAAATGTGTGGATAAAAAATATATTTGACCAATTTGATCAACTGAAATTATAATTTCAGGAGTGACAAACATGTGCTATATACCACAAAATTTACCTCCAATTATTAATATAATTAAATTAAAAATAAATAATTTCTTATTATTATATTCATTGTATATGTTTTTAAGAAATATAATAATATTTATTGAGTTAAATATTATTTATATCATATAATAAATAATATAGATAATATTACTTTTTTTTATTAAGATTACATGCTAATTAGTTAGTTTATATTTGAGTAAAAATTAAGTTTTGCTTAAAAAATAAAAATAAATAAATCGTATATAATAAATTTACTCCAATTGATAATTTACACACACAAAGAAGAAACTATAATTACATTAGAAGTAATAAATTAGTGACGAGGGTTAAAGCGTGCATCTACTCCCCGTGGGTCTAGGGCTGGTTGAAAATTGTTACTACCTGTGATCAAGTATTGCCGGTCCGGAACATGATATGCGTACTGTGGGTCCGGTGTATGATACTGTTGGTCTGACGGACCCAGCATTTCTTGTCGATCATCCCTTTTATAGTTTCTAATATCTTTCTCCACACATCCAAGGGAGGATGGACCTCGCGCATCTATCTCCAAAAGTCAAACTTGCTGACATGTGGGAATATTGGCTTCTGAAAATTGTTGCACAAGAGCCTTCGTTTTGGAGAGTGGCAAATGGATGGTTATGTTCGTTAACAAATTTCCTAACAACCCACCCATCGCCCATTTGTTGCTTTACCATCGATAATCTAGCATTGCACCCACAACGTACATGTCCACAGTTTCTTTCCCCAACCCGTGGCAAAGCATCTTTACGACTCATCTGGTAAGTCTCGTTTGTCTTTCCTTTCTTAGAGCACACAAATAATTTCTAGAAATACTCATTGGTCTCTTTTTTCTTCTTACTATTTTCTATTCGCGTACTAAACCCCGTTTCTCGTACATATTGATTGTTAAAATTGTAAACCTCATCGGATGATTCAAATTCCTGTCCAACGTGAGAGAATGACACTGATAGTTACTTAAGGAACATACACATTATCACCACTCTCAAATTCCATTCTTACAAAACTTTACCGAAATAAAATACATCAATTATAAGTGCAAATAAATAAACAAAATGTTAATAATATTACAACTAACTTGTAAGTTAAAAAAAAATATGTACAAATAAACGAAAATAAAAAAAAAATTAATAATTTATTACTAACATTTGAAGAAGATGAAAAACAATAAGTGGGAGAGAAATTTGGTAAAATAAATTTATAGAACAAAAATGATTGGAAACGGTTGATTATGTTCTGAAGTATAAAAAAGAGATTGGGAAGGGGGCAAATTTTAGATAAAATATGGATTCAGAAAAAGAGAGTGTCAGATGGGGATAGGGGGTTAAATAAATAGGGGGGGCTTTTTTGTTGCATGGGTTGGGTTAGGTTGGGGAGGGGTTTTTTTTTTTTTTTACTGCTGCGTGTTTTGACACGCAGAAATTTAGGGAGTTGATCTGTTCCCCGATTTAGGGAACAAATCTTCTCTCGAACTTGAAATATCTCTATCTTTCCCATTCTGCACGCTAGGAGAATTATGGGATGGTGTCTACTTGTGCTATGTTTGGAAGAGAGAAGATCTGTTCCCGAATAGATCAACTCCACGAATTGCTACGTGTCAAAACACGCAGTAGTAAAAAAAAAAATGCCCCTCTAAAAAATCCCCTTCCTAATGCAACAAAAAAGCCCTCCTATTTATTTAACCCCCTACCCCTTATCTGACACTCCCTTTTTCTGAATTCATATTTTATCTGAAATTTCCTCCCCTTCCCAAATCTATATTTTATCTGAAATGCCCCCCCCCCCACCCCACCCCACCCCTTCTCAATCTTTTTTTGTATACTTCAAAATATAATTAAACGTTTCTAATCACTTTTGTTCTCTAAATTTCTTTTACCTAATTTCTCTCATACTTATTGTTTTTCATCTTCTTCAAAGGTTAGTAATAAATTATTAATTTATTTTTTATTTTCGTTTATTTGAACATATATATTTTTTTAATTTGCAAGTTAGTTGTAATATTATTAATATTTTTTTGTTGTTTATTTGCACATATAATTGATGTATTTTATTTTGACAAAGTTTTGTAAGAATGAAATTTGAGAGTGGCGATAATGTGTATGTTTCTCAAATGACTATCAGAGTCATTTTTATAACGACCACGGACTTTCCCCTACAGGCCTTTCACCCAGAGGCTATTCTGTGCGCCGTTAGCTTACGTACTGTCCACTTGAGGTTGAACTCCAAACTGGATTTCTTTGTCCAATTGGTACCAGCATTCACCATAAGTTCCTCTTATGGAGGAGGTCAAGGATTCGAAAATGAGGGATGAGTATAAATGATTATACTCAGTGAGATACATGCTATTTCCACAATCAATCCAAATATTATAATTAAGCATGGAATTAACTTACTAAATCGAATCGTGAATTATCACACCATGACAATGATAATTCATGCAAGCGCCGCAAATAAATGAAACTCAAAAGTTTAATCGAACCCAAAAGTTTAAATGAATCGATTCATGATTTCTCCCAAGGAGAATCTTGAAATTAAGTAATCAATTTACATACTGAACTACAATAATTAGAAAGTCATAGAAATCAACTATAGCACATAATATCTCACCTTAGTTTTGATGAATAAGAATAGAACTGGAACTTGAACGAGTTATGAGCGTAAAAGTTGCAAAGAGAGCACAAATAGATAGTGGAAAAATAAATAAATTATAAAGCGCATGCGTATAGGTAGGTGCTAAAGGCTGGCGATGATTGAAAAACGTGAAAAGTGGACTAAGTTTATATGTTAAGCATTGGTTTAAAATTTAAGAACTCTAGAAGTATAGGTTAATTGGGATTCTTGGTATTTGAAAACAAATAGGAAAGAGAGAGAGAGGGGGTGATAAGCTACAGAAAAACAAATTTGAAAATTCAAAAGATAATATGTAATCTGGCCGAAAACTGATTATCTCAAAAGAGTCCCTTTAAGTTCAATCTACTATAGAAATCTTTAACTGACTCTATTTTGAGTTTAGCTTATCCAAAAATACTTTTTTTGAATCGTTAATTATAAATAAATACAAGCTACCCAACGAACCCAATATTGATATATTAAAACTCAATATCTCAAAATTTTCAGGATTTTACAAACTATCCTCCTTAAAAAAAATTGTCCTCAAAATTTACCTTAGCTGGTCAGAGAGTTCTTAATGCTTAGCTTTTAATTAGATTACGCAAATACCACTAACTAACGTTAACATACGAAACAACTGGTTTTGTATAGTTTGTATTTATATGCACCTTACGAAGAACAGTATGCACAAGTTTATGTTAGAGAAATAGTCAGACTACATGGAGTCCCTGTTTCTATTGTTTCAGACAGAGACCCAAGATTTATATCAAAATTTTAGAAGAGTTTACAGGATGCTATGGGAACGAAGCTAAAGTTTAGTACCGCTTTATCACCCGCAGAATCGACGGAACAATCGAAAGGACTATTCGGATACTCAAGATATGTTAAAAGCTTGTGTGCTAGACACGGTCAGTAGTTGGGAAGTACACTTACCTTTGGTGGAATTCGCCTATAATAATAGCTTTGTGCTACTATAGGCATGGCATCTTACGAGGCATTATATGGAAGGAAGTGCGTAACACCGTCTATTGGAGCGAGGTTGGAGAAAGAAGGATTTTAGGCCCGAAATCGTTGATCGAATAGTTCGAGGCGAAGAGATAAGATTCGAGATGTAATTAAAGTTGCTCAAGATAGAGCGGAAAAGCTATGCTGATAAGAGGAGAAAAGATCTCGAGTTCAAGAATGGTGACAAAGTATTCTTGAAAGTAGCACCAATGAAAGGAGTACTTAGATTTGGCAAGAAAGGAAAATTAAGACCAAGATTTATTGGTCCTTTCAAGATTTTAGACAGAGTCGGAGAAGTTGCATACCGATTAGCCTTATTGCCAGGACTTTCAGCAGAACACAATGTTTTCCACGTATCAATGCTTAGGAAATACTTACTTACAAGACCTCAGCCATGTGATCAACCATCAAACTTTGGACGTAAACCACGATCTAACCTATGAAGAAAGGCCAATGGTAATCCTAGACAGAAAATTTCATGTGCTAAGGAACAGAGAAATCCCCTTAATTAAAGTATTATGGCGCAACCATGGAATGGAAGAATCGACTTGGGAGAAAGAAGATGAGATGAAAGCCAAGTACCCGGAATTTTTCACTGTGTAAAGGTAAAATTTCGAGGACGATTTTTTTTTAGGAGAGTAGTTTGTAGAATCCCGAATTTTTATTATTATTTATTATCAAAAGACCGAAGTGAAAGTAAATTTTAGAATCAATTAATTTATTTGGGCTAAATAATTAATTAATGAGATATTGAGTTTTAGTATATCAATATTGGGTTCGTTGGGTAGCTTGTATTTATTTATGATTAACGGTTCAAGAAAAAGTATTTTTAGATAAGCTAAACTCAAGATAGAGTCAGTTAAAGATTTCTATAGTAGATTGAACTTAAAGAGACTCTTTTGAGATAATCAGTTTTCGGCCAGATTACATATTATCTTTTAAATTTTCAATTTTTTTTTTCTGTAGCTTATCACCCTCTCTCTCTCCCCCTCTCCTATTTGCTTTCAAATACCAAGAATCCCAATTAACCTATACTTCTAGAGTTCTCTTATATTTTAAACCAATGCTTAACCTATAAACTTAGTTTACTTTTCACGTTTTTTAATCATCAGCAGCTTTAGCACCCACCTATACGCACGCCTATAATTTATTTATTTTTTCACTATCCATTTGTGCTCTCTTTGCAACTTTTACGTTCATAACTCGTTCAAGTTCCAGTTCAATTCTTATTCATCAAAACTAAGGTGAGATGTTATGTGCTATTTGTTGATTTCTACGACTTTCTAATTATTGTAGTTATGTATGTAAATTGATTACTTTATTTCAGTGCTTCTTCGGGAGAAATCATGAATCGATTCGATTAAACCTTCAATTTCGATTAAACTTTCGTGTTCGATTAAACATTTAAGTTTCGATTATTTTAGAAGCGCTTGTATGAATTATCATTGTCATGGTGTGATAATTCAGCGATTCATTTTAGTAAGTTAATTCCATGCTTAATTATAATATTTGGATTGATTGTGAAAATAGCAAGTATCTCACTGAGTATAATTAGTTATACTCATCCCTCATTTTAAATAATTTTCAGATAATGATTAACGTGATGGATGCGTGGAGGGTCAATGAAGTTGTCAAGCCAATGGTCACCAAATTAAAAAAATTTGTTTATGATGCTTTAGACGATTAGCATCACAATTTCAAGTTATTTAGCATTTAATAAATATTTTCTTATTTGTTTACGAATTAACCAATTGTTTGACAATTGGGATTTTATTATTAAAGTCATTTTTTTCGCAATATTTAATGTTTTTGAATTTTACTAACTCTCCGAGAATTGAGAATTTTCGGGGCGTTACATCTCCACGTTGAACAGGAATTCGAATCATCCGATGAGACTTACAATTTTTACAATCAATATGCACAAGAAGCGAAGTTTTGTACGCGAATAAAAAACAGTAAGAAGAAGAAAAAAAGACGAATGAGTATTTTTGAAAATTATTTGTGCTATAAAGAGGATAAAACGAACGAGACTTACCAGATGAGTCGTAAAGATGCTGTGCCACGGACTAGGGAAAAAAAACTGTGGACAAGTACGTTGTGGGTGCAATGCTAGATTATCGATGGTAAAGCAACAAACGGGCGATGGGTGGGTTATCAGAAAATTTGTTGACGAACATAACCATCTGCTTGCCACTCCTAG
Source organism: Forsythia suspensa (assembly GCA_023638005.1). Classification (NCBI taxonomy): domain Eukaryota; kingdom Viridiplantae; phylum Streptophyta; class Magnoliopsida; order Lamiales; family Oleaceae; genus Forsythia; species Forsythia suspensa. The sequence goes on from CM042674.1 coordinate 35,133,070, forward strand.
CAGGGTACACTTATTAAGGTCACACCGGGGTGTCTCCAAAACAAATAAGACTCTTGTACAACAATTTTTAGAAGCTAATATTTCCACATGTCAACAAGTTCGACTTTTGGAGATAGATGTGAGAGGTCCATCCTCCTTTGGATGTGTGGATAAGGATATCAGAAACTATAAAAGGAATGTGCGACAAGAAATGCTGGGTCCGTTAGACCAACAGTATCATGCGCCAGACCCACAATACGCATATCATGCTCCGGACCCACAATACTCGATCACAGGCAGTAACAATTTTCAACCAACCCTAGACCCACGGGAGTATGATGCACGCTTTAACTCTCGCCACTAATTTATTACTTCTAATGTAATAGTACTTTCTTCTTTGTGTGTGTAAATTATCAATTGGAATAAATTTATTATGCATGATTTATTTATTTTTATTTTTTAAGCAAAACTTAATTTGTTACTCAAATATAAACTAACTAATTAGCCACACTATAATCTTAATAAAAAAATAACATTAACTATATTAGTTATTATATGATATAAATAATATTTAACTCAATAAATATTATTATATATTATATTTCTTAAAAATATATATGCAATTAATATAATAATAAGAAATTATTTATTATTAATTTAATAAATTTAATTATATTAATAATGTGGAGGTATATTTGATCGTATATAAATAAGTGTAGGAGTGGGGGATGGGGCAAAATTTAAGAAAACAAATGTTTTCATGTGGGGGTGGGGGAGTGCACTTTTGGGGAGTTGATATGTGTCTATCAAGATCGATCTCCTATCTAGTAGATATGTGTCTATCTAGTGGGGAGGAGATCAAGGGTGATGTGTCTATGTACTTGTATTATTATATTTATTTATTGATGTGTACATTTTTTATTGATGGGACAGCAATGACTCACATTTGGAACAACATATTTGCACTTTTCAACTAAAATACATAAAACACGAAACAATACGAATTCCAGTGTAATTGCAGTATCAAAGTGAAGCATTTGAGAAACTCATTCTAATCAAACACATAATATAGCTAAATGGCTTGATCTTTCACATTGTCGATTTAGTATATGGACAACCCCCGCATACAATTGAAGATAAAAGAAAAGAAAAACACAACGCGATTATCCCACTTACATTTGCAGTCAGTCTTTAAGAGTGACTAAATTTTGATTCTCAGCCACTTCTTCGGAACCTTCGTCCTGTTTAAGATCCCCAAATTTCTGCCTGAAGGAATCTTGCCTCTGTAGCCACATCATATGGCCCTGTATTTTCGCAAGAACACAAAAATTCACTACAAATACGAATAATTTTCATTAATAAATGTCTAGACACACAGACACATACCTGGAGAGCAGCAGCCCAAGCTGTGAGGAAAGAGGCGAACCAGAATCTTTTGCTCTTAAGAATCTGCGAGGCTTCAAACTTTTTAGTTTCCATTTCCAGAGAAAATCCTAAACCCTAATTCCAGAGAGTTGCATAATCAATCAATTTATCAATTGATGTATTCGGTTCAGTTATAAATTCCGGGCGTACTCCATTTTCTATTTCCGGGTCATAAAAATAAAGGAGCAAATGTTGGGAATATTAGTAAATGATTGGGTAATCCGAAAAATTTATGTAAATAGTCGTTTACCTATTTTTAAAAGCAAATTATTGAATATATCACAGTCTTTTCTTTTTCGCTTATTCTATTTCAAACGATTTCAAAATCATTTCAATTACTTATATTTTTCTACCAAAGAAAATAGAAGATTTCAAATTTCACTATTTTGCAAAACAATTAATATCTCATTAATATCAAAATAAAGTCAAACAAATGTAGGAAATCTCATTTCAAAGTTAGAATCTAATTCATCTAAAATCTTGAAAAATGTGTGGTTATTTCTTCTTTTCTTTTCTTTTTTTAATTTATGGTGAAATTGTAGATTTTATGGTATAAATCATGAAAATATGTATACATTTGCGTATGAATTGTGTAAATTTGAGTTCATTTGAAGTGAGTTAATTGAAAAATTAGTTTAATAGGTGTAAATTGGCCCTAACAGACCCATGATCTGTCAAGATTTGGTCGGTTAAGGTCAGTTAACAGATGTTACAGGCGAGGGTATTTAAGTCATTTTTTAATGAAAGAGGCATTTCTAACTTAAATTTTATAAGTTAAGCTCTTTTTCGATTCATCATGTTTGACTCAACATTTTAGCCAGTGCAACTGAACAAATGGGCCAGATTTGGTGGGAATAGTGGTAAATGGCCAAGTAACCGACCAATTTACCTAAATAGGCGTTGACAAATTTTGTAAGATTATAATCCTTAAAATTACAAAAAAAGAAAAAAGAAAAAAAAGGAAGAAAAAGAAGAAAAAGAGAGATTACTCAATGAGAAATGCTGGTTGAACAACACGGATGACCGAAAGTTTGACAACATCTCGCGAGAAATTGGTTAATGAAAATGTCGCGATATTTTGTGTAAATGAAAGAAAGAAATCTCCCGCTGAAAACCCAATAATTTCTAAAAATGAAAACTTCTTTCATAAAACCTAGAGCTCCAATCTCCAAGTTTTCTGCCAGCTGATTACCACCCATAGTCCGTCCACCGTCTGTCCATCGGCCGACCACCGCAGATTTCGAAAAAGCGAAGCAAACTCCGGCGGCTTTCAAACTCTAAGCACTTGCATTTTCTTCGATTTCACACATAATATAGCTCATGATTGGGCAAAGTTGGATCATCATTGTGCTTCAAAATGTCTCTTTGGTAAGTGATTCTTCCATTGATGATGCTCTTGGAATGCTATTATGGAGAAATAATTTCATCCCCTCGTAGTTCGAATTTTTCCAATTTATGTTTCCACTGGTTTTGAGAGTCCTATATATTGATTTAAATTTTGGATGTTTTTGTATAGGGTCGGATTATAACTGTTTTGGAGATGAGAATGAAGTTATTGATTGTGGTGACAATTTTGAAAATAATGAGATGGTGCCAACAGTTGGAATGAAGTTTCAGAGTGTGAAGAGGTTTTTGAATTTTACTGAGCATATTCTTATAAAGTTGGTTTCCCGGTGAAAAGAAGAAATTCCAAAAAGGGTGGCGATGGTGAGTTGCGATATGTGACGTTTGCTTGTTGTCGAGAAGGCAAAAGAAGTCATACCGCAAGCAGTTCGATAAAGAAGAAACCAACTATCCAATTGGGTTGTAAAGCGAAGCTTTACGACCTGCAGAGATATGTTAGGAATGTGGCGTATAAAGCGCTCATTTGGAGCATAACCACAAAATAAGTCCATCAAAATCCAGACTTTATAGATGTAATCGACAAATGAATGAACATGTGAAACGAAAACTTGAAGTGAACGATGTAGCTGGTATTCCGTTACACAAAAGCTACAACTCAGTCGTTGTTGAAGAGGGTGGATACGAGAACCTTACATTTGTCGAAAAAGATTGTAGGAATTACATTGATAAAGTCGGGAGATTAAGACTTGAGAGGGGATTCAAACCGCAATCATGGCCTACTTCTCCAAAACGCAGCACGGTGTCTCGGATTCTACTTCAATGTTGATTTAGACGATGACTTTCGATTGAAAAATGTATTTTCAATGATAATAGGTGTAGAGAAGCATATAAGGAGTTTGGCGATGTTGTCACATTTGATACCACGTACTAACTAACAAACAAGTATGACATGCCGTTTGCTCCTTTCGTTGGTGTCAACCATCATGGACGGTCGGACGTTGCTTGGTTGTGTTTCATTGTCAATGAGGACATGAAACTTTTGTGTGGTTGTTTCGGACATGGCTTCGGTGTATGGAGGAAAAAGCTCCAATCGGTATAATAAGCGATCGAGGATAGGGCTATGCAAAATGCTATTGATTGTGTTTCCTCATACGAAACATAGATGGTGCCTTTGGCATATTCTGAAGAAGTTACCAGAGAAATTTGGGTACCATTCTCTTAAGGGGTCCATACTTTCAGCCGTGCATGACGTAGTCTACGAATCGCAATGTCCTGCCGAGTTTGAACAAGGATGGAATGTAATGATCCATACTTATGCCTTGCAAGACAACGCTTGGTTGTCAGGCCTTTATACAGAAAGACATCGTTGGGTCCCATGTTATTTGAAAACAAGTTTTTGGTCGGGAATGTCGACAACGCAGCGAAGTGAGAGTATGAACGCATTCTTCGACGGGTATGTAAACTCGAAAACTTCGTTGAAGCAATTCGTCGAACAGTACGAGCGGGCTTTAAGGAGTAAAGTGGAGAAGGAGTTCCAAGCAGATTTCAGATCATATTCGGCGATGATTCCATGCCTAACTAATTACGGGTTCGAGAAACAAATACAACAAGTGTACACAATTGCAAAATTCAAGGAAGTACAATCCGAGCTAATTGGAATGATGTTTTGTGATGTTCTCTCATCGGATGATGACTTTACTGGAAAAAGGTACGTAGTTCGGGAGGATGTTGTTGTAAATGATTCCACAAAGAGGAAAAATTTCTGATTCGTTTTGTTAAATGTGAATGTCAAATAGTTTGTAGTTGTAACTTATTTGAATTTAGAGGATTCTTTGCAAACATGCATTTTCAATCTTGATAAGAGAGGATGTGAAATTGCTACCAGATAGGTATATCTTGAGGCGGTGGAGGAGAGATGTCCAAAGAGCATACACACGAGTTAAGATTAATTACTTTGGATGGGTTAGTACTCCTGAGCAGGTCCGATATGATCAATTGTTCAAAACCTTTGGGAAAGTTGCAAATTTGGTTGTCGACGATGATGTTACTGACTCGAGGATTTAATGAATTTTTGGAAAATCACATGAATGAATTAACCATATCGAAACCTAGCATGACTTGTTGTAGTTATCTTCTTACTCGGGGTAGTACTCACATGAATGAATTATCGATAACGGATATGGGTCCCATTTGCGACCCGACTTGTAAAAAAACAAAGGGTGCCCCTAGGAAGATTCGTAAGAAAGGACCATTGGAGAAAACTACCAAGAAGACGAAGGTCGGTTGAAGTTTTTTTTTTTTTTTTTTCCCATTCCATGTAATTGTTCTTTCGTTTTTTTTTTTGTACGGAATTAACATTCGTTCCTCATCAGGTTACTTCAAAGTTAATCAAAGGCAAGAGGCCTTTACAATTGGTAAGTGGAATCGATGTACACGGTTCGCAATTACAACCTTCGGAAGGAGCATTTGGGATCACAACACATGGTCCGCAACGTCAAACCGAAGATGAGGTACATGGAGGACCGATCCTGTGTGTCCGTGTACATGGTAGGTTTACAATTGACTTCTTCTAATGAATTACAAATTTATAAAGTTATAGGTACGCCACTTAGACGTCATATGAAATAAAAGAAATTAGGCTATTTGAGCGTGTATTTGATATCTTTCGTCATTACTGTAAAATAGCAAGCACTTGACTTTTAAATTTTCGGTGTCAGGAGGTAGCTCCGAAAGTGGGTGAAGCTATTGCGAATTCCTGTCTTGAAAATGGAATTACGAATGTGGCTTTTGACACAGGGGGTTACCCGTATCATGGACGGATTGAAGCCCTCGCGGATGCTGCTAGGGAGCAGGGTCTTCAATTTTAAAACAAGGCAGTTAATTTCATTTAATGTCAATCTGTAATGCCTGTGTTTTTATGATTTTGTTATGTAGAACTTGGCAAGCGAAGAAGGAACATAGTGCATTTCATGTCAATCTGTAATCTGTGATTTAATGTATTGGTTTCCAAGTGAATCTGCATATTCTCATTGTGAACAATGGACGCTTGTGAATCTGCATATTTTGGTGGACATGACCATCATTCTGTTAAATGGTTATTCCATTTATTCAAAACCTTACACTAAGAAGCTCATGAGCAGAAAACCACATGATATTAGTTTAATATTTCACTTCCGTGGTTTTGAACGATTAGTTGCTGATTGATGTTGTTTGTGTGCAATCCGCAACTTCACCATTGTGTTTCTCCCGAGAGCCATTCACCATTATGTGCGGAACTACGTGGAACACCATCATAATGTGTTACGCATGCATGGATGGAATTGCTTGAGCTTGAAAGTAGCATGTTTCCTTTTTCCTCTTTATCTCATACATTACGTTTTCTTTTGTTTGGTTTGTTCAAGTCACATTTTACATTTACTGACCCAAGAAGATTAGTTCTTTGTGTGATCTTGCTTATCTGATCTAGCTCGAAGAACATAGGTTAAAGGGATCGTTGTTGATCCCGAACCTTAGGCTAGTATACGCCAATATGGTTGTTTGATCATGGTGGTCATCTGTTTTGCATCACCATTGTTGGGCTTGGTGCACAGAAAATCTTCATGAGTCCAGTCATGTGTTATTTTAATTTATTTGCATCACCTAGTTTGTGGGTTCTGAATATCGCCACTAAGCCAAAGGTACCATTTATAATTTTCAAATAATCTTAATGAAAAGAGGAAAGTTAAATGGTGTAAACCACAATAATGTTGTCATGCAAGTACTTGTATGTTTACTATCTTCCCATGAAATTAGTGCTGATTGCTGATTGCTTTTGCTTCCCACGAAAGTTAAATGGTGTAAACCTTTCAGTGACTATTTGCTTTTGCTTACTAGTGCTGATTGCTCTTAGTGATATCATTAGTAGTTATTACATCCATGTTTCTCTCTAGCGCTTATAAAGATTACATCCCTTCAGGCACTTCTCATTCTATGACACAAATCTAACCAGTTCTAACAGCATTTCAGGTGGCAGAATGTATTTAGTAAAAGCATCTGATTGAAAAATATATACGGCAAAAAGTGGTAATTCGTTATAATAATGCACAAATGACTGTTTTAAAAGCCTCTCATCATAAAATTCATTAGACAAGAAGGTTCAACATCATAGATAAGAAGGTGCAACATTCACAATTGGCCAAACGAACTACAATAAACGACAACACTTTGCGTTCCACACATATTAAAAACCTACATAGCAGCCATCCGACATTCAATCACTATTTTGGGGCTTTGTTTTTGCGAATGGTGATACGTGTCACTGAGAGGTCGACGTCTTCTTAAATCGATATCGTGCACAAGCTCTCGAATCGCGGAAAGCTCGTCATCTTCATCTTCTATTGTTCTTGATCGAACCGTGCTTGATTCACCCTCGTCCTACTTGAAGTAACGACACGACGCTATGCTACAGTTGAAGAATAACTTCCCTCTAGTGGGTTTTTGTCACCCACTTGCAGCCATTCTGCACGAAACCTAGTCCACATTTAGGACAACGCCGCTTCTTTGGACAAGATTTGTGCCGGTGCAAAGGATCCCTGCAGACTATAACAAACTCCGTCGTTTGGTCCTCCCATTTTTTATTTGTGGGAAATCAATCCACAAGCATATTAGGCAAGGCAAGGCAAGTGATAAAAGTTTACATTTAATTCAAATTAAAGTTGATACATTATAAAACATGACTAAAATACTAACATAAATAACACAAATACATACCACTTATTGAACACAAGTTAATAATATCATCACAATAGCAATGGTTTGTGAGTAAATAGATAAATTTGACACAAACTAATGAATGCATTTTTCCGTGGGAATTACTTTTACTCTAAATACATAGCACTTATTGAACACAAATTAATGAATGCATTTTTCCGTGGGAATGACTTTCCGTGGGAATGACTTTTACTCTAAAGTTGACACAAATTTAATGATAAATTTGACACAAACTAATGAATAGCAATGGTTGTGAGTAAATAACAATGGCTGTGAGTAAATAGTAAACTAATGAATAGCAATGGCTGTGAGTAAATAGACAAATTTGACACAAACTAATGAATAACAATGGTGTGAGTAAATATCATTAGATTGGAGAGCATATAGATAAATTATACATATTAAAACACCAATAAACCGAATATTACGGAAGAGTGCTTACCAAGAAAAACTAAGCAACAATTTTCAAAAATCTTGGAGTGGTGGAGGTAGAACACGGTCAAAACCCTTATCCCCATCGGTGGGAGTACTCTCTTGTCAACAAGAACAAAGAAACTTCAAAGCACAAAATATTTACGGCTCATGGGTGTGTTTGTTTCACGTGATCGAAGTGCTTCGAAAGGAAAATGCATTTTCGCCATTTATCGTTCATCTCGTATCGAGTAAAGAGGAAAGAGAAATGTGCAATTATTGTTCTTTTAAATAATCTGGAGTTTCATAAATTTCATATCAACAAAGGGCATATTGGTCATTTTGCCATGGTTGTCAAAGTTTCGGTCAGACTTGTTGTTCACCCAGCATTTCTCTTACTCAATATACCCCTCTCTATAATCATTCCCACTATTCCATTTGATACACTTTCGAATTTCCATTCCGTGTAATTGTTTATAACTGACAAAAAAAGACTTAAAATAAAATAGCTGTTTTGCAAGAAAATTTCACAAACTCAAAACAAGTTCATTCAAACAAGTTAATCTCATTTTCAATGTTATAATCAAACCATCTCTATTTTTTTTAAATACTGTGGTTATTTCTTTTATGTAGTAGACTTTAGTGTAGGACAAAAATTTAGAATTTATAATAACATACCATGATAATGATAATGTCTATACATTTGAGTTTAAACTTGTGAAATTTTCTTTTATGTTCTATAAATTAGTTCTTCATTTTTGAAATTTTGAGTGGGCTAATTTGACAATCACTGTGTAATTTTTAACGGACCACATTCGTTTATAACCGACTATGGGTCGTTTATACATAATAAATATAGTCGATTATTTATCTTCCATAACTAATTATAACCTACCACTAATAAGAATATATAACCGACCATAACAGACCATGGGTTAGTTATATTTCAGTAAATTATGAATTGTGAGTACCGACCATAACAGACTAGAACCGACTTTGATTGACCGACCATATTAGACTATAATCGACTTTAGTTGACCAACTATAACAGACTATAACTGACTATGTTTGACTGACTATAACACACTTGAACAAACTAGTCGTATCTTTATTTATTTTTTCCTAAATTATGTTGAAAGAATCATCTTGTTAAAATTCATCTATTTTGCAAGATGTGGTACGTTGTTGATCGTAGATTATGTGAAATTCTGAAAAATGTGAAATCTAATTGCAACATATTAAAAGTAAAGAAGGTCCACAATGCTCTAGATGACCATCATAGAGAGCTGGTGCACCAATCCTGCCTATGGAAATTATTTCAAGTAAGGCGCATGTAGTTCTCTAGCCAAATCTTTGACAATCTATTGCTTTGGCTGGTGAAGTCTGTGAACGCCGACGAAGTATGGTTTCGGTTAGGGGATGGAAAAAGCGACAGTTTTCCCTGTCTGAGTTCATCATCGTTACGGGACTAAACGCTAGTAATGAAAAAGAAATTAGGCGTACGATTCATCAATCCAAAAACATTGTTGAATAAAATTTTTGGAGGCAGGTCCATGGTCACTCTGCCACAGGTGGGGACTGCATTTGAACGATACATTGTGATGGAGGATAAATACAAGCTCGGCTTGGTATTGATCGTTGAGACCGTGTTGAGGAGTAAACACCATAAGACATCGATCAATACCTTTTGTTTGGATGTATTGGACGATCTTGAAGTATTCAACAATTATCCATGGGGTCGAATGTGTCTTATGAAAACAATGCACGCATTTAAGATGGTTCATATGGTAAGGACGAAGGGGTCGAAGCCCGAGTGTAAATATGATGCATACGGTTTCCACTGGCCGTGCTAGTAACTGTTAAGATCTTATTACTTTGACATTGTATTAAATTTCGATATGTAATGGTAATACATTTTTGCAGGTATGGGCTTATGAGGCTATCCTGGCATTGGCAGCCAAATGGGCTATATGAAAGCAGGAGTCGAGGTTTTTGAAGATGCTGTATTGGTAGGCCACGGATATCTCGACTGCAAGGGATCTTAGTGCTATCCTCGACGATCCTGGAGTGAGTATATCTTTGTAGTTGAGTCTTTTTTTAATAATAGAAACAATATTTTATTGTTGTCTTTGACAATTAATGTGAAATTTCAATATGTCAGCTTGAAATGCATACAGCCTTGACTGCTAAAGTTGATGAGAGAGAGACGGAATACGTCCGAGGACTATACATTTTGCCTAGGCAAGAAGATCTGATCCTCGATGTCTATCTTGTTGGGAATGAGGTATGCAGATTTATAGTTATATTTTTGTATTAATATTTGTAAGAAGATTGTACTAATACTGAGCGTTTTGGTTTATTTAGGGACAATCTCCTATTGAATAGTAGTCACCTACACCACCTCAACTTTCTCCGACATCATTTCCTAGTCCAAGACGGTTACCGACACCGTCTCAACCTTTCTATCCAGTGTCCTTTTTGACACGATGTTCACCTACGTCGACTCGACTTACGACATCATCTCGACCGTCACCTATTACACCATCGGGTTCTACTGTCTTCGATGATTTATTTTGAACATTTGAGCGCACAGCTAATAACGATGGAATAGCAAATTATGAGTCAGTTGAAGGGCGAGGTTGGATGTGTAAACATGAAGATAGGACATTTAAACAAGAAGATGGATGAATTGATTAAGTGGGTGAGACATTTCCTTCAAACGGATGTGGTGACAGAGGCTGAGAGGAGATGTGCCATATGTGTTGAAGGGGGCCAAAGGTCTGATTGAGGGATGCTAGAGGTATTGGGAGTGGATGGGGTGCTGGAGGTGGAGAAAGGATGGATGGGGTGTTGGAGGTGAAAGAGGGTGTGCCGGAGGTCACGGAATAGGTTCTGCAAGATCGGGTGGGCATTCTGGAAGATCGAAAGGGTACGGAGATTGTACCAAAATGGGTGTTAGAGGGGTTCAAGATGTTTGGTAGGGCGTTTTAGAGGATCTAAATAGAAAAAAAATTATGCAAGAGAGAGTGTCGAACGGGTTTTCAGATGTTCAGGATGGGGTGCGAGAGCATCGGGAAGGTACAAAGATTGTACTGGATGAGGTTTTGGAGTGTCGGGAGGGGACGAATGGGGTTGCTGGAAGAGGTGGAAGAGGTGACAGAGGGGTTGGCAGAGAGGCGGACGTCATGCTCGAGGTGCAAAGTGGTCGTTGGTAAGAAATGGAATGATGGAGCAGCTAGAGGTAACGAGTAAGAGAGTGAGAATACTCTCGTCGTATGTGAGTTCTCTATTCACTGTCGGGATCAAGAGTAGAGCTTTTGTAGTCGTCATGAAAGTCGATCTCTTCCAAAAGGTCTACCCGGTGAAGGAAACATAGTTTTTCAAATGGTACTCGAAGCATAGAAATGAGTAAGTACTTTTGATGTGTAATTTACAATTAATCAATCCATAGTTAATATTGGCATTTGCTAATATTTTTTTTGTCAGCATCACTCATGAACTGGAGAGTGTTTGAATTACAGACGACGACGTATTGACCGACGGGAAGTAGCTCGCCGATGATGTAAGCACATTTATAGATTAAGTGCGTTCATATGTTATAACTTTTTATTTACAATCCATTTTCATTAGTGTAGCACGTTGACCTAGCGATGTACCTTTTGCAACGTCGGGAATCAATGTACCTACATCATTGGGCAATCGGAGAGTTACTCTAGATTTCGCGTTCAAGAATGCTCTAGACTTCGCACAGATGGGCAGAGACTCGGAGCAAGATTACCTCGTTATGCCAGAATATCTCTTCGAATATGTAGAGGGAAAGTTGTCAACGAGAACCCAAACACACAAATTTATACAAGCGTGCATGTATCATGATATATATAATACAAAATTCATAAATATTAGTCTATTAATACACTAAAAATCCATAAAAACTAAAAAATATATAAATACTTCAAAATGGAGGATAGCGTGAAAACAAATCTATTATAATCGTGAGGAATGGAGTCACGGCCGGAATGGAGAAAATGCTATGGCTTTGCACGTACGTTTATGGCAGTTTAATGTGAAAGTGATTTTTTATGTGAAAGAGTTTTGAAATGTTGGAACAATAAAATTGTGGCGGTTCGTTTTTCTTAGTATTTGAAAATTTTCATTTTTTTAAGTCCTTGTTAACTTTCATTTTTTCAATATTTGAAATTTTCATATTTTAAGTATTTAACACTTTTCAATTATTTAGTATTTGAAATTTTCATTTTTTTAAGTATATACAAGTTTCATTTTTTTTTTCGAGTTTGACACTTTTCATTTTTTTAGTATTTGAAATTTTTGGGTATTTCCAATTGAGGCTTATTAGTTATGACTAGGTTTGGGCGTGGGTCGAGTTGGGTCGGTTTTCTGAACCTGAACCTGAACCTGAACATGAATCGAAAATATTCAATTTCGCAAAAGTCAAACAGAAAATCGACCCACTTTGAAAAAATCAGGCTCAAAACCGACACGAACCGATTTGGGTCGGTTCGAGTTTTCGATTTCGAGCCCGATTAAAGTTTATTTTAATTTTTTTTAAACCGATCCTTTTTTGGGTTGGATTTTAGCCAACATGAAATCGACCCGAATATATTCCAAAAACTAATCCAAACTAACCTGAGTCGATTTGGGTAAGGTAGGTTGTGAGTTTACGAGTTTTTGTCCACCCCTAGTTACAACAATCGTGAAGTCGAGTCTAGACTTCATAACAAGTATAACGAACATTCTTGGTATTCTCGATCGTAGCTTATTAGTTATAATATTTGGGATATTGTCTCCTCTCGTCGACAATAGATCAACATTTCTCGAATAGGGTGAAGACATATTGTAAAGCCGAGTCTAGATTTCTTAACAAGTATAAAGAACGTTTTGGGTATTTTTAATCGAGGCTCCACGTATGATAGTTGGGATATTGTCTCGTGGACAATAGATTAACGTTTCTCGTACGTGGTTAGAATGTATCATGAGTCGATTTATTTACACAATATTAAGATGTCTAAACATGACCGACCAAATTTAACAGACCAATTATGGGTACGACCGACCAATTATTTCGACTTAACAAACCACATCATTAACCTGAAAGACCAGAGTACTATTAACCGACTTCTCACAACCGACTGTATCTATTTCACAAAATATAAATGACCGACCACATAATGTTAACCGATTGTTTAAAATCGACGATACCCTTTCCTAGAGGTGTCAAGACGGGTGGGTCGGCTGAACCCGCATCGGCCCACCCGTCTCGACTCGGAACCGCGGGCTGGCCCGTGAACTGGACGGGCCGTTCACGGGCTGATGAGGTCAAACCACAGGCCGTTCACGAGTTGAGGAGGCTGAACGGCCCGGGCGGTTCGGCCTTTAACCGCTAGTCCATTTTAATTTTTTTAATAAATGGCAGAGAGTCGTTTAAAGTGAAAGATGTGACAGATGCGTGCTGTTTTAGTATTTAAATATGTATATAAAAAATAGAAATTGAATTAAAAAATTAACAAATATGAATTTATCATTGTTATTTATTTTTTATTTAGTAATTTAACACATTTTTGCTATATATGTAAACATTTTTTTAATTACAATAGGTAACTAAATTTTTTTAGTAATTTCAAAAAAAATTAATTTTTTTATTCGTACAGGCCGAACCGGGTTGAACTGCGGCCCACATGGGCTCGATCCGGATGGGCCAACGGGTAGACCAGGCTCGTATTTAATTTTTGTGGGTTGGGTTGACCCGGCCCACAACCCGCTGTGGCGCGGACTTTTTCTAATGCGGGTCGTCACCGAGCTTCATCGGAAGCGGGCCGACCCGACCTGCCTGACCTGGATTGACACCTCTACCATTTCTCTCATATATCACCGATCGACTACAGTGCTGTTAACCGACCTTTCACAACCGCTCAAATATAAGTGACCAACCATAGTGATGTTAATCAATTGTTTAAAACCGACGGTACCCATTCATTCAGATATCACTGGCCGACCACGGTGTTGTAAATTGACTATGTCTAACTAACCGTACAGATAACACGGTAGAAATGAAATAAATTCATACATATTCATCAACAGTAAAAATGAAATAAATTTATATAGATAATACAATACATCTATCACAAACATAAGTTACAATAGAAGATAATACAATTCTCATCTTTGTTTAAATGTGCATACATTATTATTAATCTAGGCGGTTTTTACCAAGCAAAACTTTGCTCGTACAGTACTGGCGAGTGTGCCCAGTTATGCTGTATTTTTCACACTTATGACGGTATGGAAACTCTTTGGTGGATGGTATTCTCACAGTAGATCTGCGTCCGAGAACGTCGTTTAACTATAGGCGGCAAAATATTGAGTGAGCTAACAATATGGTCGGGAACTTCCCATTCGAATTCATTTGGCACGGAGAATATTGTTTCGGCGTATGTTGCTTTTCAAAAATCAACTATCTAATACTGAGAGCACATAACGTAAGCCGAAATCCCTCAATGCAACACAACTGCGACTGCATGCGCGCAGGGAAAACTCTCTAACTTAAACTTTCTGCACGTACAAGTGTTGTCATTCAAGTTCACAATAAATCGTTTGTTCTGTCCACTTTTCACGTTAAATCGAAACTGATCTAATGGCTCCTCATACAAATTCTTTTCCACCTCAAGAGTGTTGATTAGTTTTTCTTCCATTGCCGGGGTTAATGTGCTTGTACACATCTATGACTCCACTCGTCTCTTACAAAACCATTCCTGCAACTTGGTGCGAATGTGCTCGATGAGTGCAATAATTGGTAAATCTAGATCTTTCTTAAACAATGAATTAATAGACTCTGCATTATTTGATGTCATTATGTTGTACCGAATTCTGGTAAAATGTGCTATTGCCCAATGTTCTACGCCTATATTGATCTAATATTCCCATGCATCCTTAGATTTAGTCTTTATCTCTCTCATATATTTATGAAACTCTTCAAAACTATATGCCTCTGTCGCTCTCATAGACAACGATAGGAGAGCGAAATCCGATACTTAGTCTTCAAGTTGCCTTTTATATGGTACATGCAGTAGCCATGATGTACATCGGGATAAACATCTCTAATACCATTTAATATACTATTACCACGATCAGACATAAAAACAAGGTCATCGACGTCCCCCCTTACTTCTTTCAATTTTAAAAGAATTAATTCAACGATTCATCATTCTCGTTAGGGTTAATTACATTAATGGTCATCAATCTTTCAGGTTTGTAATAATATCATTTACATTCAATTTTTTTTAACAGCTATCATCCTCATCTTTCCATTTATTTGTACATATGGTCTCCAAATGACTTTTTTGAAAATTTTACCATTGACTTAAATAAATTAAAATGATAGAGAAAAGAAAAAAAAAATTACACCTAACCTTTTCAAAAGTAAAAATAAATTCTAAATCTTTTTATTTTTATTTTTATTTTTTACAGATTTTCACTTAAAACAAAAAAAACATAAATGGATCATCTTCCCCACCCCACCCAAAAATGGATCATCTACACAATCTACTGGAATAGCTTCAATTTCTCACCCCAATACGCAGACTCCAGTTTCACCTCCATTTTCTTCGGCTCGTCAGACACCAATTTCATATCACCATACGCCTATTCTCTGTTCTCCCAATTTTCCATACACTCATTCATCGAATACCCAGCCAACTATTTATGCATCACCTGGAAACTCTACAAAAACTTCTCCACCTGGATTTACGCATCCGTTTTGCATTTCTCCATCCACTTATCAGGTATATATGCAGTTTCAATACCAAGAAGGCAAGAATGAATCATTTTTGAAAGACTATCCTAACTGGGATTTCAACAAGAAATGCATTACCAAATCTATGCAATAGAATTTTGAATCATGTTATTCGGTTCTATTAAAGATTCGTCGCTACCTAAACTAGATCTCCTACCATTTTTCCGGATTAGATAAAGGATAAAATTTAACTTCCTTCTATTTGAAGTAAGAGAAAAAAACGAATAGCATAATTTTAAGTTTCATACAACAACAAATTCTTATTCCTAATAAATTTGAGGCCGGCTATATAAATCTTTCTTTGTAAATTTCATATATGATCAAAATTATTGTCATGAAGGATGCGTAGAAAAATTTTATTGCTTTTAGACTAACTAATTACAGGTCTCAAGGAAGTCGTATGAGAAGCAAAGGAAGTCTGGGATTCATAATCAAGTCTCAGGAAAAATCTAAGCATGAAATGATTCCATTTGAACTTAAATTTAAAAGTTGTTAATTGTACGCAATTGGATCCACAAAAAGGCCACATGGGGTGGGGTGGGGAGAGTGGGTGGGTGGGGAAAATGATCTATTTTTGGTTTTTTTAAAGTAAAAATCTGTAAATAAATAAATAAATAAAAAAGTTTAGGATTTATTTGTAATTTTGAAAATGTTAAGGTCTCAATTGCAATTTTTTCATTGTTTTTTTTTTTCTATCATTTTAATTTATTTAATTCAGGGGCAAAATTGTCAAAAAAAAGTCATTTGGAGACCATCTGTATGAATAAATGAAAGGATGAGATGACATCTGCTAAAAAATTTAAATGTGGATGATATTGTTACAAACCTGAAAGAATGAGACCATTAGTGTTATTAACCCTTATCATTATCGACAATGCCGATTACAAGAGAATAAATTTGAATGTTAGCATCTTAACATGTAGAAATAATCATCGTACCTTCGTATTTTGCTTTGAAAAATGTTCCATTGACACAAATTACTTGTCACATTGAAGACATAAATCCTCGAATGCAAGGTCTAAGAGCTATGAAGAAATATTTGAATCAATTGTCGGCATCAGTCTCAATAAAGAACGCCGAACCACGATTAGTTCTCTCAATGTTGTGGCAATATGATGCCAGTTTAGTATCTCTCTCTTCAGGTGAGCCCATTAAGTCCTTCAAAGCGCATTCTCCAGCCTTCCAAGCCTTATGATAGCTCATAACCACCCCCAAACTCTTAACGAATGTAATGAATGATGTTTGTAGGGCTGTAAATTATTCTGGGGTCTCGAAGCTTGTATATTACATGACGTCCAATAACCCATGAGCTTTCATTCTGTAATCATTGCAATGAATACCATATTCGCAAGTATGTTCTCTTGCATACTTGCGAACTAAGAAGTAATCAAAAGTGTCAAACTTGGTTGCTCGCAAATGCCACTTGCAACTGTCATCTACACAATACAATTGTGTACATTGTCTTATTTGATTTCTTTACTTTGAATTCGAAGTTATGTTTCAATACAACTAAGTGTACAACTTTCTGCAGATATTTCTTTGTATCAAACAATTGTTCGACTTGCAGATCTTCATCATCGAGAGTCAAACGTACCGTACAAGAAGATAGTGAACTAGGTCCAGCCTAAAATCTTCACCATTATAAGTCAAACATGTCATGCGAGGTCTGCATTATTAAATGGAATTTCCTCCTCATTGTCTTCAATGTAGGATTTATTTCAATGGGTGACTGTGTATGATTCAGTTTAGGTGGTTACTGTGGAGGATTTATTTCATAGGGATGACTGTGTAGGATTTGTCTCCAAAATAACTATACCATCCTCTTGAGCTATCAACGATCTATCCCAAAAATTATCCAAGCCATCAATACCTGCTTCATCAGCTGAGTCATCAGCTCCATCATGTTCATTCACATGAAAATCCCTCCTTACAAGAGTTACACAAAGAGGAGTATTATGTGTTTCATTCAGTTCAATCAGGCACTTCAATCGCATGTCTAAATTAAGCTTTAACAGTAGAACTAAAAACTGTGTATTAGCAGGAAAAAGAAATATGAATTCCATTTCGTATTCTAAAGACTCAACACCAAAGAGGTTTTGTACATCACTATACATTTTCGCATATCATGTACTCACATCTACATGGATTGTATCAACACATTATCCATTAGTCCCGGTCAATTTCCATGTCCATTGACATTGGTCATTCCTTACAAACTCACTAAAGTAACAAACAGCTAGTACAACTATTCCTGCATTTCAACGTAGATTTAAAAACAATAATAATTAGATTTGCAGTGGTCGGTTAAAATAATCATATAGTTGGTTAACGGACCACATATGTCAGTTATGGTTCGTTAACTGACTGATCATTTAACATAGCACGAAACTTAGTTGTGTGTTTGATTTTGATTAAAATCAGATTTTTTGTAAAAGTTAATAAAATGTGTGGTTGAAAAGTTATGGGTCCATGAGATGTGTGGTTAAAATTAATTATTGACTTTGACGTATGCTTTTGATCAAAATTAAAATTGATATCAAACAAAGCCTAAGCAATAATTCACTAATATGTTAAATAATTCACCAATTTGAACACGCTAAAACAAGCCAACACATCATTTGATAATTACAAATCCCAACTAAGAAAACACATGAAAGTGAAATTAGTGTCAATACAAAATGTCGAAATGTTAGTTACTAATTAGTTCACGGGATGCTTGTGTTTAATTATGAAGGAAAATAATGTTGGGTTATGAAGATTTTGAGAACCCAATAGAAAATTTACTCGTTGGATGGATAAGATGAAGATTCTGAAAAGATATGTTGTCTGTAACTTGAAATTTGATTTGGGTTAACAATAACAACAAATATGGCTTGTTTGTAATTAAAAGGTATTTATGTCTTTTGTCCTTCACATTTTTTAAAAGTTCTTAAATTTTCACAAGGGTATTTAGGTCTTTTTATACAAAGGAGACATTTATCACTTAAATTTTGTAAGATAGGCTCTTTGTCCAAATAGATAGTATGACTCGACTATTTCGCCAAATCACCCCCATATTTGAGTTTATATTTTAGTAAATTACAGCAAACGTCATCGACATTTGAAAAATTAAAATGGGTAAATTCTGTCCTTTTCATGTTTGACATTGATGAAATTGTTTTTTATGTTTTATAAGTTATGAAACATCAACAAAACACAGCATTGCACCACCCAAATCATTCCTCACCAAATCCACTAGTGAACAACCCCAACCTCGCCGCCGCAATCTTCACCACCACAAACGAGGATGAGAAATGCCCTTTGGTTCTACTAAAAAATTGCAGAACTATGCAAGATTTCTCTCCTCTGCTTGAATGGAACACTAGTTCTGTATGAAAAAATCGTAGAACTAGGATGAATTATCTCCCCTGTTAGTGGTGATGGTGATGGCAGTAGTTGGGGTGGTCATTGGTGGCGTCGACGATAGGGTGGGGTAAAAATTGGGAAAGTTGGATATTTTTTTTCTTTTTTCTTTTTAATTTTTCTTTACTTTTTAAATTTTTTTTTATTGAAGGGTAGAAAAGTGGGTTGATCCTTTTGCCATTTCTTTAATTTGTGTGTGCAGTCACATGGGTTGACTAATAGATAAATTCGTTCATTTGGATGAATGCTGCTAGTTTTTTCAAAGGTCGGGGATATGGTTGTCAAAAAAAAAAAATTGGAGACAAAAGTACAAATGACCTCAAAAGTTTTGAACGTTCTGTGTAATTTGCTCTTTCTATTTTAGCACCACTATTTTTTCGTTTACTTTGAATTCTAATAATATAAGTGTGAGAAATAATTACCAAATTAAAGTTGGAGTTGAGAGTTTTATCTTAAAAAACAAAAAAGGTATAATCTATTAGAGTTGTCCTTAACTCAGATTTTAATAGATTTCCTAATATTTATAAATATTTATAGATTTCATAGATTTTAATAAAATTTGACAGATTTCTATAGATTTTTATATTATAGATTCTCATGAATTTCATTGATTCTAATGGATTTGTGGTCTTTTTATTAAAATTGTATTTTAATGTATTTGTGATTTTTATTACTTTAACAACTCATTGTGGACAATGATTTCTAGCAAAATTGTATTGGTATAAAAGAGATGGAGGAGAGAAAAAGAAAAATCAATTGGTACAAAAGAGTTTCCTGCAAAATCGTATGAGAGAGATAGAGAATAAGATAATTTAAATTTTTGAAGTTTGGAACTAGAATTGTTAATTTTTTTTTATATTTATACTTATAGTTTCAAATCTGTTATTCAACTGCTTAGCTGAGACACGGCCAAGCTCAATTCTATGGTTACGGGGTGCCGCGCTATGTGCTTTCTTTGCTTCATCTTTCTCCGTCACCGTGGATAATCTATTAAAATTCATCAAATTAATGAAATTCTTCATGATCACTTAGTTATGAACTATGGTTGACTAGGGTACTTAGAATTAAATAATACGAATTTGATAAAAACATAGAAATTTAGCAATTGAATATATATCCTTCTTTTAGGACCAAATTGTAATATCTCCACGAATAACTGACAAGAAAATTCGAGGAATAGAATATGTTCATTATTTAGTTGGACAATAAATGACGCCACAATGTGGGCTACTTTATTTTTCTCGTAGGAGACAAAGCGACAACAACCACATCCAACATTCAAAAACAAAGATCTGATACAGGATAGAGTTGTTGCATTTGGAGTAAATTGAAAGTTTGTCTTAAGACTTTGCACCACTCTAAGTATGTTTCTACTGTATTAATATGGAATCCATTATCACTAGTCGTACATGGTACTCATAATCATTTAAACAATGACACCTACATTTTGTGTTCTATTTAATTTCTCAAAAAATCCACTTGGCTCTTTAAAATTAAAAAACCCAGTTGGGCCCATATCCTTGATTTCTCACCAAGTTAAAAGCCAAAAACTCCAAGCATATGCCCAAGCTTTTCTTTTCCGAACTCCTAACACTTTGGAAAGTCAAGCTCCTTCAAAAAGTTTCAAGAGAAAAAGGCAGCAAAACCAAAAAAGAAAATGAAAAACAAAATGGAAGGGCTTCAAGAAATTCCTCAACAAGTAGAAACAAGTAGAAATTATCATAGCAAGGATCTGTCGAACATTCCCAGCCGCCGGCGAAGAACCACGACAAGAAGCTTCATTGCTGCTATAGGCAAAAAGGCATCCATTGATGTACCAATGAGGATTTTGTCTTCCTCACCAATATACTAGTGGGTATTGTGAAAGTTCTAACAATAATATAAATCAAACTAAGAAGAGAACAACAAAAAGGGAGAAAGAAGAACAAATCTTATTAAGCAAACGGCATTATAAAATAATAGATACAACTCGTATGTATACTAATACAAATCCTAAACTATATAAGGTAAAACACTCTAATATTAATACTAATATAACTCTACTATATATAATATACTATTAGTATAACTCTAACATCCTCTCTCAAACTCACAATGCTATAACAAGAAGCAGTGAGAGTTTGAAAATGATGCACCGGATGGGACTCTGTGAAAAAGTCAGAAAGCTACAATGATGAAGAGACAAAAGATAAGAAAATAGAGCCATGCTGAAGATGGTGGCGAATGAGATGACAATCAATCTCAATATGCTTCATTCACTCATGAGTCAGCAACTTCATTACAAAAACCATAATACCAATCTGAACATATCAAAGTAATCAAATTAAAAGAATGTAAACTTCGAAAACTAAAATTCTAGATTAACTTGATATCAAATTGACGACGGACGATTGTACAAGAACCAAATTATAGAAAGAAGGAAAAAGAAGAAAGAAGAAGAAGAAGAGAAAAGAAATGAGAAGAGAAGAAGTGGATAGGAATGGGGAAGAGAGAGATGGGGGTAATCTTTATTCACTAATAAAGTATCAAATACCAAATTAACTTGACCAAATTTCAGATTATTGGACAAAATATCAAATACCAAATTCCAAATTAATTGGAAACAAAACCAACCAAATTCCAGGTTACTGGACAAAATTTCAAATCCAAATTACTGGATGAAAATACCAAAAATCGAATCCCAGATCAACAAAACTAAACAAATTCCATGTTGTCACTTGGATGCAAAACCAACTAAATTCCAAAACAGAACAAGTGGACAAATTCCAAATTCTAAATTCCAAACTGACTTGGACATAAATACTCCCAAACAAGCCAAATAGTCCAAGTAATCTAATCAGTCAAGACCAGAACAGTCGACAAACCTACAAAAAGACTCTAAAAAATAAAACTTAGTTGGATGACAATATCTAAAAGAAAAAAAAAAAAAAGACTTGGCCGGATGAGTAGCTCAAGGCCACTCGTCGGAGAACAGAAGCGATTTCAAGTTTAAACCAAGTTGGATCAAACTTACTTTGATACTATGTAAAAGTTCTAACAATAATATAAATCAAACTAAGAAGAGAAGAACAAATAGGGAGAAAGAAGAATCAATCTTATTAAGTAAACGAGATGATAGAAACAATCTTATTAAGTAAACGGCACTATAAAATAATAGATACAACTCTTATTTATACTAATGCAAACCTTAACCTATATAAGGTAAAACACTCTAATATTAATGTTAATATGACTCTACCATATATAATATACTACTAGTTAACTCTAACAAGTATATATATTATATGGTTGAGAAATATTACACAAATGAGGCTTCATCTGTAATCACTGCTTACAATTTTCATTAGTTCCCTCCGTGTCAAAAATCTCGGTCACCTTCTAGTTTCGGCTACCATTATCCGTAGAACAAAAGTATGAAAAATTTCTAGAAAAATTTCTGGGTGAGGAAGACGAAATCATCATTAATCTTAAAGAAGCAAATGGAGGATTTGGGGCCCAACTGCGTTTTTTAATTTTAAAAAGCCAGGTCAATTTTTGTAAAATTAAATAGCACATAAAATCTAGGAAAAATTACATATTTGGTCTCCAACCTTTCAAAAACGTTGGGGATAATGCCCATAACCTTTAAATAATAGCAATCGAACATCTCCAATGTTTGAAGAAATAGACATGATAGGTCCTTTATGACGAAATTGCCTACCATTTAAATAAAAAAAAAACCAAATGTACCCCAAAAATATAAAAATAACAAACCTAACTTTAATTCGAAGGAATGCATAAATATCAAACTAAGGCAAATAGTCATTGATTTCAGAAATCAAAACGAAAACCTAGGTTGCAAAATATTAGTTCAAATGATTTTAAAACCCATGAATACAGATCTAAACAGAGAAATGTTACCTCAGCGGCTAGATATTCAAGAACAGTGGCCATGTAAATCGGAGCTCCAATACCGATCCTCTGGGCATAACGACCCCTTTTCATGTAACGTCCAATTCTACTGACTGGAAATTGCAGGCCGACTTTAACAGAATGGGACACCGGCTTCTTCTTTGGGCCATTGTCATTCCCTTTCTCCAGCACCATTCTTCACTTTTGCAGTAGCCTCTATCTGTTTTGTCTGATAAGAAGTCTACATAATCGTAAAAAGGAAAAATGTTCCTTAAAAATCACTGAAGCAGAGCAGCGGCCTGGTGTATGCAGATCAAGAAAATTCAAGAGGTTGTGTTCTCCTCATTAATATGAAACATGAATTATAACCAATTGCAATCAATTTAAGATTTTTGGGTTTTCGGGGTAGTGATAGATTTTGGATTTTGAAGTTTGATAAAGAAGATGATATCTTTGTTACTTTTTCTTGGTGCATTTGGTTATTTTTTAATCATTCTTTTTTGTTTATTTAAAGGGAGGACAATTTTTTTATAAAGGACCTACCATGCCTATTTTTTCAAACGTTGGAGATGTTCGGTGCTATTTTTAAATGTTAGGGGTATATTTCCAATGATTTTGAAAGGTTGGGGACCAAATATGAAATTTTCCCTAAAATCTAAGTCGTTACACATACATGCAAGACTGTATAAGCGTTTTACCAAAATTTTAGTAGTGATTGCTTCACCAGTTTCTGTCGAGAAGAAATTTAAAAGTCCTTTTGCATTGCATTGTTGGTACTGTCCCTGTCTCATCCCGAATGACAACTTCAGAATTAATAAATCCCACTTCTTCTCGGATAGTTGCGACTGTGTTCATTTTCAGACAGCTCGAAGGCAGAGGCTACCACCTAGTAGTCTTCATCCTCCGCACGCATACTGGCTTACCTCCTGCCCCTTCTCGCTTCACGCTTGTAACCCTTTTACTAATTTCAACAATGATCATATCATCTCTAGCCCCAAACCCGTGAATCCATCTATTTCATTCTCCCCAAAGCACCCACATGTCATTGTCTATCAACCCCAACTCCATGTAGTACATAAACTCCGAATGCCACATAGAACTTACCTCACATCCTCACCGATGGAGCAATATTTGACGAGTTCCTATTGATAAGTCTAATTTATATGCTTATCTCGATTTTTTAACGAAGAGTTCTCGTATCGTTCCAAGTGTTTTAGAGTTGACATCTATTGAGTTTTCATTTATTTTTGTGATTGTATGATGAAATTTCGAACTCGTGTTACATTGACGAAATCAACAAGAAATTGAGAAGAAATTGAAGTTTTGAAGTGAAGAATATTATTCAATTGGCAAGAACAATGACACCATATTCCTTTAGAATATCTGAACAATTATTGTATGGAGTTATGCTTTTTTTAGAGCATTGATTTGTATATAATTCTGATTATTTAAAAGTAATAAAATAATATTTTTTGAGAATATTAATATATAAAATTTATGTTTATTCGAGAGTAATAATATAATATTCTTTTATTTAACTTATACTTTTCAGGAATATTCTTTTAAAATACTGATACGTAGTAAACCGAAGTTTCTTCAGGAGTAATAACATAATATTTTCTGGAATACTGGTATGTTATAATAAATTATTTTAAAATAATTTTTATCTACCATTGATTGATTTAATAACCATATAAAATAATATATAGACATTTGTCGCTTTGCAAAATAATTTCAACCGATATTTACCTTTTATTTGGAGAAAATAATAATCATTTTACTAATTAAGAAGAATGAAAAATCACTTTCTTAACTGTATTGGCTAGGGCTTCATACTGATAATGTGTTATGAAACTAAATGTGATGTATTTAATCTAGATTTTTAAAGACTTTGATTGACAATTTTTAAGTGGACGACTTTGATGAATGATTAACTTTTATGGACTTTTATAAATTTTAATAGACATCTATAAACTTTTATGGATTTCATTGTAAAAGACTTTCCTAGACTTTCACATAATTTTATGGATTTTTATGGATTTTTTTATGGACATTTATAGATTTTTATTTTATTCAATTAAACATCTTAAATATAAAAATATAATGTCTCATAGTTAAAAAATAAATAAATTGTTGTAGTAGAAAAATTTAGTAATAATTTATTTAATTGCATTAATTTTATTAAATTCATAAAAAAATTTGAATTTATAATATTCTATTTATTTAGTACAAATAAACTACGTGAAAAGTCAATGACATAAATTTTTAGCTTACTCTTTTTTCCCCCTTTTGGTAAAATTGTGAACTTCCATATGGCTTGTAGATAAATTCAAAAAATTATGGATGCGTCTCTTTTTAAAAATATTTTTCAACAATAGAACTTTTATCCAGTTCATAATCTCACTTATTATTTTTAATAATCCATAGATAACATATCACTACAACAAGTCACCTCAATTACATAAATAAATAATCAAATTACTAATTTTTTAAAACAATTCAATATTATTCTATAAAAAATCACTGATCAATATTATCAATTTTCCCAACATTACTCGTAACTATAGTATCCATCCACTCATTAGCATTCCCACTTTGTTTTTCTCGACTCTCATAAAATGGTCCAAAGTTGTCCACTTGATCATCTAACACCGATGAACATGGTGAAACTTCATTATTTGGTTCAACTGAAAAATCATTGAAGTATTTCAATAACTAGACTCAAAGTAACACTAATAATTGAAGTCATATCAAAACAATTTTACAAAAAAAAAAAAAAGAACATACTCATCAAGATAAATAGAAAAAATAAGAATTTAAATTACAGTAATAAAAGATTAATTTTTAACCTGATGAGATTCATTAATAAATTACAAACAACCATTATAATAAAATTTAACTATAAATTTATTCATTTTTAATGAAAATTAAAAAAAAAACGGTGAAAAAGAAGAAAGAGAAAAAAATGGTTATAGGAATATTGAATAAAAATTTACATTGACTTGAGAAAAAAAGTATAATTTTCTTTTTCATGAAAAAAGTTGTAATTAATTATTTGTCTAGAGTTCGTTGAAGGAAAAAAAGAAATAAATATAAATGGTTAAGAAAATATTGAAAAGAGAAAGAAAAATCACATTGAATAGAGAAAAAAATATTAGTATTCTTTTTCATAAAAAAATATAGATAATTAATTATGGCTATAGGGGTCGTAGAAGGAAAAAGAAGAAAGAGACAAAAATATTAAAAGAATATTGAAGAGGAAAAAAAATTACTTTGAAGAAAGAGAAAAAATATTAATCTTGATTTTAGAGTTCGTATAAAGAAAAAAAAAAGAAAAATATTGCATAAAGAAGAAAAAAAATCATACGAAAAAAGCCTTTTTTTTTCGAAAGTTTTTCAAAGTGTTGGGATGAATGTGGGAGAAATTGTGATATTGTTTATTTATGTATTGTGCTTTAAAGTTAATACATAGAAAATAATATAAAAAGTCATTAAAACTCATTAACATCTAGGATTTTAAAAAGTTTGAATTGAATAACGCATGACTTTTAAAGACTTTTTAAAAGTCTATATTAAATACTCCAAGACTTTTATGTAGTTTAAAATGTCTGTATTAAATAAGATTAGACTTTTAAACTCCATTAAAAAAGTCTTAATTAAATACACCCTATAAGAAGACGAATAAGAGAATTTTTTTTTGAAAACATTCATAACTCAAATGTGTAAATTTATTATAATTATAACCTAATATATTGGGTTTCAATGACATTTACAATATGAATAGAATACACTTTTTTAGAGTAAGTAGAACAATTATATAAACATTTAGATAATATCAAATAAAAATTCATCATTATCTATCATTTTAAAACAATTTATTTATTATTTCCAATTAGTGTTACTTTTAATAGTTAGTTAGTAAAAAATATTTCTTATTTTATCTATTTTAACACGAACGAACATTGGTATAATATTCTTATTTCTACTTAGTGCTTGTTTGATCTAGATTAAAATATATTAAAAAATTGTGGTCAAAAGTCAACAATAAATTTTAACCATATATTTTACGAGACTCATAAATTTTATTTATATTTAAAGTACACATTTCATCAATTTTTTTATTCAAAATTTATGAAAAAACTCTCACAAACAATCTCTCTTAATGTTTTAATGTTATGAATATATGATCATTCTGTCTATGACTTGACACAAAGATTCTGTTTATACTCTTGTGAAAGATTCTGCTCCCAGGTACAAACTACAAAGTTCAAGGTACAAAAAGTAAAAAATAAAGAAAAAGAAAAAAAAAAAAAAGTTTAATTCGCTTGAAGAAAGTTGAAAACAAAAATTTATTCAATTTGGGTACCTTTCGGTTTACGCACGAGACAAGGTCACGGGTTTGTGTCCAGCAATTCGTTATTTATGAAAAGGCCAAAATGTCACATTAACCACACAAGACAAATTCATTTTAACTCTTGTAAAAACGAGGTGTAAAAATAGAGTGACAATTGTAATTATATTGAATTCGAAGTTGCTAAGTAAATTACTATGTTGTTTAAATTCAATTGTAACATGAGATTTTTGAAATAATCGAGCTTAACCTTACTTTATGTTGATATTTATGATATATTAATGTTCGAGCAACACTATTGAGATTTAGTAAGTTAATTATCATAAAATTTGTGACAGTGTATATAAGTTAATCAAAGAAAAAACATGAATTCGAGCTTGTTCGGTTACCATTTTTTTCTAAAAAAAAGAGTTTTTTTTGTGGTTTGATAAATTTGATTTTTCAAAAATTTGAAGGTGAAATAATTATTTTACCTTTAATCAACACAATTCTATTTTAACATAGTAAGGACAATATAGTCATTTCATTTTTAAATATTTGAAAAGTCAACTTTATCATGCCACAAAAAACTCATTTTTTTGGGAAGAAAATGAAATCGAACAAGCTCGAAATTTGCATAAAAAATTGTAATTATAGTAACAATAAAATCGAAATAAATGGATCATTGATTAAAATAGTATTATAGATTAATCTGAATTACTCCAAGAAAAAATGATAAACTTCATGACAAGTTTTAACATAAAAATAAATTAATTTTCGCATTTAAACTAGTATATAAAAATATACTATTAATTTTACCTACCTACTGTAAACTTTTATCAAAGACAATAAATACTTTTAATAAACATTTACCTGAATAAAGACAGGAATATTTAACAACTAAGAGACATTGAGTGATGGAGATTGAATAAAACTTTGTCCTCCACTTCCTTTAGACAATCTCTCCCACATCAGTCTCAGACTCAATTTCATTTTTGTTGCCCGTGCTTATTAGTATGTCAAAATTTATTAGCCCCGACTCTCCAGTTGAGCCATACATGACTTGATTATAGAGGTCTGCAATCTGCGGAACTCATGAACAAGGATTTGTGTTTTTTTATGCAAGGAAAATGGTAAGGCCTAATCAGGATTGATTCTGACATTTTCAGGGTCCGAAGTAAAGTCTAATAAGTAATAGGCAACTATGGGGGGCTAGGTTTTTTTTTTTTTTTTTTTTTTAAATTTAAATGAAAGACTTTGATTTTCAAGGCCACTACTTAATAATAGTCATTATCTTCATGGAATGCAGCTTACTTTGTTTAGTTGGGTTTCAAATTCTAATAATCACAAATAAATTTTTTATTATTATTATTATTTTTTATAAAAATGGGCATTCATCGGTTTTGACCCGGGGCGGTTGCCTTCACTCAACTCGACCCAAAACGACCCTAGGCCCAATGGCCCAGCATATGTCTTGCTCAAGAGCTATGTCCGGTGCATGAGTGATTCAACACGAGCTACATAAAAAAATAAATCGTGCTGGACTCTACTTGACTTACCTTATATTTAATACACAAAATTAGATAGAACTAAAATATAACGAGAAAATTATGTACTCCATCCAATTAGTTTCCAGTCGTATCCCTTCGGGTAAATTGTAACTAGTGTCCTCAACTTTTGACTTCATTTACACTTGTATTTTCAGTATTTAATTCTGGCATCCATCACCTCAACCTTTTATATAATTAGCAGAATGTCTTATGCATTTATATAATTAACAGCCAATACCTTTACTGAAGATACAAGTATAAATAAAGTCAAAAGTTAAAGACACTAGTTGCAATTTACCATTTCCCTTTCGTTACTTCATAAACATCTTAACATCCCAAGTGGGAATGTAGTAAACGAAAATAATATATACACTAAAAAGGAAAAAAACTAATACTATAATGCAGAACAAAAGAGTAATAATCGTACATGAATAAAAGAAACAGAGAAACCAAAATATGCACTAACATCAAGTCATTCATTATGGTTGGGGTTCTAATTGCTTATTGCAGTTTGGAGGAGAAGCCGCCATAGGAAGTACCTGTGAAGAAGAGCTTGAAGGATGATACTGTTCTTCAAAACTGTGATTTTGACTAATTCCCCCTTCTTCTTCCATGATTTTTCTCCTATAAAGTTTGTCTTCTGCATCCCTCAAGAACTTCAATTTTGGAAGTGGAGAAGACTTCAATCTATTGAATACTGCATCACTTTCTGATTCAAGGAATGGATTGAAACAGCCCTTTTGATTATAATTATCTGATGATGATGTTGGGGTTAAAGGAGGAGTAAAATATGGTGGTGAAGCAACAGGAGTCAAGAAAGGAGTTTCAACAATATTGTGAAATAAATCACTCAAACTTTTACTTCTTGATTGTTTCCTACTGTTGTCAAAACTGGATCTTCCATTTGCAGATTCCAAATCTTCCCTGGTTTCTTCTTCAATAGTGAAGAGAAATCTTGGCATGATATCTTCTGATCCAAAGGGATTGAGCTGCAGCAAGTCTTTGTTGTTGTTTGAATTGGCATGAATTTGTTCAGCCTGAGGTGTTTGAACAAATGTCTCTGAGAAACTTATTTCTTGAGCACCAGTAGTACTTGAAGAAGATGGCTTTTTGCAACAGAATTTGTAGAAAAATTCTGTTGCTGGGTTATTGTAATAACCATCTTCATTACTTCTCTTGATAATCCTGTTTTTCCACCATAACAAGTAGTAAATCTCAGCAAGCAGAGCCAGCAAAAGACACCCAAAAACAAGACTCAGACCAAGCCCTACACCACTCATAAATTTCATCTTTTTATCCGTGTAGTCTATAAAAGTTTTGAAATTGGCAAAACCATATCTTAAAAGTTACTTTCCAACTTCCCACCAAGAAAGTCTGGTTTCTCGACAAGAATGAGTTCCATGCTAAGATGCCCCGAAGAATGAGTCTTTCTAGTTTGGAGGCCAAAGGCCCCGGCGAGTCGGAAACGGCTGAGAAGAAGAAATATTCAAGGCTGTAAAAGAAAATCTTACTTGAACTTCCTCTGAATAGTTGAAGACAAAACGCAAGTATCTGAGAGAGTAATACTTTGGGTTGCAACCAGGAGATTCACTCAAAATGATTGTCCCACGAAGGCAAATTAAACTGCAATAAACAAAGCCCAGAGAAAGAAGAAAATGTCTGTTTTTCTTGGTGTATTTTTCTTCATGAATATTGATGCAAATTTTCAGAGTTAAGCAAGGTATAGAACTATAGATTCATTACAAGTAATTAGCCAAGTGTGGACAGTATATTGTCAAGTAGTATTTCAACATCAAATGGCATGTGAACCGCTTATACAATTGTCTTATATGGGTCTTTTAAAGCGGCTTTCTATCTTAAATCTTAAAAGCAATGATGTTGGTATGGATATAAAACTGCACTGTACAATGTACAACATGACATGTTTAGTGAGGGTGTGTTTGATTTTGATTAAAATTATATATATATTTTTTAATAAAAATTGATAAAATGTGTGGTTTAAAAATTGTAAAAAATTGTGGGTCATATAAAATATATCGTTAAAATTAATTGACATTGATTTCAGTTTTTTATCAAAATTTTAATTGAAAACAAACCTAAGTTAGAGTAGACTCTATAAACAATATTAAATAAGTAAAAGGTTAAGTCGTCTTGAGAGTTTTTTCTTGATCCGGTTTTGGGTGGTACCATTTTTAAAAGATTGAAAAAATCGGTGCTTGTTAGTTTTTTGGGGCACTAGTTTTGAGTGGTTTAAAAATTATCATAAATTGGTATAGTGTAATTTGGGGTGTATTTCTCAACTCTCCAAATCGATCGTTTTTTGCCGTTTTTCAAATTATCATTCAATTTTACCCTCCATAAAATAATTATTTTCAAATCTATTCTAAATCTAAAATTCATACTCTATTTTGTTTGTTTTCTCCAAATGCACATTTTACCTCTTCTTTTTGAATAATAATTTTTTTTTTTTTATGTAAATCTAGTACTGCATAATAAACATGTCAAGAAATCACAGGTGATAGGATTTGGCAAAAGAAGGATGGCCCTTACTGAATTTTTTATGGTTGGAAAGTCACATTCTTCGAGAGATGCTCACATGAGATCAAATGGAAATGAAAGGTAAGTTTCGTTCGACAATACATATATATCTCTTTTGTACTCCTAATGTTTTCTTTCTTACTTTTTATTGGGGGGAGGGGAATGCTAGTGGGGTTGTTGGAGTTACAGGGGAATTTATTGAGCTAATATATTATTTGTAATATTTGACCTCACCACACTTTACTTGCCTAGCTATCTGATACAATTTGATGGGATTCAAACCAGTCACTTGAACCCATATAGGAGGATATAGGAGGGGTGGCAAATAGGTTAAGCGGTATGTGGGTTCATCGCCCTGGACCGTTTAATTTCATCCTATGATTGCTTTAGATTGAGTTCCAATTTTTTTTTACAAGTGAGCTTGCTCGACTCGTAAAAAACACTAGCTAACTCGTGGTTTGGGCCCACAAACTGGCTTGTATTTTGGATTTTGGATTTTTCATTTTTTGATTTTTTTTACAAATTTTGCTTTCAAAAAAAAAAAAGAGAAAAAAAAAAAAAAAAACGAGTTGACTCATCTTGACCCATGAGGTCCACGAGTCATGTCCCGAACCAAGCCCCCTAGTAGATCACCAGTCGAGCATGACTTGTCTCCATACGGGCTGAGCTGGGCTCGTTTGGCAATGGATTGACTCAAAAAACTTTATTTTTGTTTTTCATTAATATTTTTATTTTGATTTTCATTACTATTATCACTTGTATTCAAATTTAAAAGAAGTAATTCACTCGGTCCATTGCCACTCTTAAACCCACCCGACTATTAATTTTGGAGAAATTGTTTTAAATTAGGTCAAAATATTTTTCAAAATTGTGATTAAGTCATACTTTTCAGTAATATTTCAAATTAATCCCGAAATTACCCCTGTAATCCATAATTTCTATCGGCGCCTTTTTCCACCTCCACAAACCTCCTTCGGCGAATTCAATTCCAACGACGGCGAAGGTGGAGCAGTGGTACCACGAGAATAGGTATGCATGTGCACAGATTGTGAATTTAGGGAAGAATTTAGAAAGTCTCTCAGTGGATGGATTGATATCGCGACGTCAACAGAATATCCCTAACTATCACTGTTTTAATTTTTTCATCTATTATATTTCCCTAGCTCATAGGTAAAGTTTTAGCCTACTTTCACCAAATGGAGTGTTGTTGTCCTCAATTTCAATAGTTGTTAGGCTTTCTCTTGTCAAGTATATATTTTCGACTAAACGATTACCAGAATATATTCGATACATGCTTCAAATCAAACTTGATTGTCAGGTGTCGACTGAGTTGTGTCCATTATTCAAGAATACGGTTATGGAAGTTTTGATCAAGGGCTCTTCAAATCAAGTTCAATTGAATGTTTTCGAATATTACATATTTTGGTTTGCTTATTGCCTTGTTTCTAGAGGGAATAACGAGGGTTCAGAGACATTGAAGATCCAGTACACGAAAAAGTTTAGGTTGGAGAACTGGTCGTATTCAATTCTTGGTCTATCAAATACTAAATGTGGAGAAGAGAAGAAAACTCAGAGTAATTTGTATTTAAGGCTACTCTATTCATATCTTCGTTCATTTGTGCCTGCATATAATTTGAATGTGCATCAACCTTATCATAGTTTGTGAGCGTAGAAGCGAATGTTTAGAAAGTATATTGTTTGTGGCCATGATTTGTTGCTGTAAATAGCAACTTGAATATCTGTAAGGATAAAAAAGTTTGATGTAGGTATGCTTTGACGAAAGTTGGCCATTAGATTATTCTTTGTGTTGTTTGATACTGTATTATAGAAAACAATATCATGGAAAATAGTATCATAACATAAATGGGTATAGAATTTGCATACGTGCTCATAATTTTTATTATAATATGTTTTTGAAATCGTCTCGACGAGACGGTCAAGACCAGTGACTTTGCTACTGATAATGATGGATTTTAGCCATTTGAAGTAATCTCTTTAGTTAAAATGACGATCTTTAGTTCTTAACAATATCATACTAAAACAATATCTTAATAAAATAATATCATAGATAAATGTATCTTAATATACATTATCATACATGAAAGTATCTTAATAAAACAGTATCACATACACAAACTACAATTTAATAAAATAACAGTATCATAGATTGAAACATTATCGTAATAAAATAGTATCAAAGATAAAAGTATGATATAAGTATACCATAACACTTTATCTAAATAAAACAGTATCATAGATATAATTAAGTAGATATGTTTTACTGGTTGAAGTAATGATATTGTTCTTAAAATGCTTCATTAGTAGTACAAGACCATTGATAATGTTTGTATTCAATAATAGTATCATGTGTTGAAAAGTAACATATGTTGAAACATTATCATAATAAAACAATATCCCTTTGTTAAAAACATAGATAAAACAGTATCATATATAAAATTAAGTATAAGATATTTTTAATAGTTGAAGTAATGATACATTATCATATATAACACATTATCTAAATAAAACAATATCATAGATAAAACATTATCATATATAAAACTAAGTACAAGATATTTTAATAGTTGAAGGAATGATACTATTCTTAAAATCCTCTATTAGTAGTACAAGATCATTGATACTGTTTGCATTCAATAACAGTATCACATCATCATAATAGAACAGTATCAAAGATAAAAGTATGGTATAAATATACAATTGCACATTATCTAAATAAAATAGTATCATATATAAAACAGTATCATTGAATTAGCCTTTTTTTACAATTGCAGGGGTATGTTGATCTTTTAGTGCTAAAATGTGATTTTAATTGAATTAAGTTTTGGGCATATAACTTTAGAGTCCATAAATGCAACAACATTGACCGATTTTGAATAGGCTTATTTGCACAAATGGTCCCTGACTTTTGCACTTACTATAGGTTGAGGACATATCTTTTCATTTTTGGCGGTTTAGCTCCTATTTCAAATATTTTTGGCGTCAATGGTCCTTTTTATCAATTTTCATCCAAATGACCGTGAAATTTGACGTTGGAAATTTTTTTATTTAAAAATGGTTTATTTGCACAAATGGTCCCTGACTTTTTTGTAAAGAAAAATTTGTAGCAAAAGTTCCTAATCTTTCAGAAAGTGTTGAAAAGTCCCATAACCTTTTAATCCTAACACATATGACCCCAACCCTTTTTGACAATTTTACCCTTAACTTAAATAAATTAAAAATAACTCATAAACCTTTTCAAAAATATAAATAAGTCCTAAATCTTTTTATTTTTTACAGATTTATACTTAAAATAATAAAAAGTGTGTCATCAAGTCCCAAAACTTTTAATTTTGTTCACCAAAATGATATTTAATATGTGTTTGATTAAAATCAGTTTTTTTAGTAAAAGTTGTTGAAATGTGTGGTTGAAAAGTTGTAGAACCATAAAATGTGTGGTTAAAATTAATTGTTGATTTTCACTTTAGCTTTTTAGCAAAATCAAAATTGAAAAAACAAACGGTCTCTTAGGGTTTCTACAGATTTTGTCCATGGTCCATTAATCAACAAAAAATTATATCCATGATAAAAATTTGACCAAATTAAAATTTTAATTTATTTTTCATATCAATTACTAGAGGTGGCAAAATGGGCTGATACCCACCGGTGTAGGTCTGCCTCAGGCTAGGTCGGTCCAATAAAAATTGATCAAATAAAAATTAGGCCAATTTAGCCCGGTACAACTAGCCAACCGGACTAGCTCGATAATTTTTTTGCCCAAGTCCCTACCCCACACTTCAAACACCCCACTCCCCTCCCCTCTCCTTCCCTCCCCACCCCGTGAAATGTGGCTGGAAATGGGAGAGGATTTTCTCCCCCCTGGTTTCCGGCCGGTGGCAAAAACGAGGAGGAAGAAATCATCCCCTCTCCCTACAACAAATGGGGGGATTTCTCCCCCTCTGTTTCCAGTCGAGCACGACCGAAAACAGGGGAGAGAAATCCTCTCTATCTGTCGCAACAAATGGGGGAGATTTCTCCCACCTTGTTTTCGGTTGGACGGTCGAAAACAATGGGGAAGAAATCCCCCTATTCACTGGCGAAAACCAGAGATTTCTCCCGGTTTCGTGACTGAGGAGAGGGAATTTCCGGCGACCAAAGGGGAGAAATTCTCTCCCTCTGGTCGGATTCTCAAGTGGAGTGGAGTGGGGTGGGGTTGGGGGTGAGGGGTGGGGGTGGAGGAGGTGGGGTGGGGGTGGGGTGGGATGGGGTAGTGGAAGAAGATGGTAGATTTTGTTTTTTTTTTTTACAAAATTATAAGTAATTATTTTGAAAAAATAAGTTAAAAATGTAAGTTGGGCTGGCCCATTGGCCCTGTGGCCCAAAATCGGGCTGGGTTGGCCCAGCAAATACCAGCCCATGTAAAATTGGATCAGGGTTAGCCCAGTCCAATCTTTTATGTGGCCCGTCTAATTTTGGGTTGGGCTAGTCCATCTGGCCCATTTGCCAGCTCTACCAATTACTAAATAATAATTAAAAAAAAGTTCTTCATAATCTTCAGCCCACCACCATTTTTTTTAATTGGTACGAAAAATAAATTAAAATTTTAAATTGGTCAAATTTTGATCATGGGTATAATTTTTTTGTTAATTAATGGACCACTGGACAAAATCTGTAGAGGCTCTAAGAGGCGTTTGTTTTCCATTTTGATTTTGCTAAAAGCTAAAGTCAAGGTCAACAATTAATTTTAACCACACATTTTATGGTCCCACAACTTTTCAACCATATATTTCAACAACTTTTACTAAAAAATCTGATTTTAATCAAACACATTTTAAATGTCATTTTGGTGAACAAAATTAAAAGTTTTGGGACTTGATGACACACTTTTTATTATTTTTAAGTGTTATTATGTAAAAAATAAAAATATTTAGGACTTATTTGTATTTTTAAAATGGTTTATGAGTTATTTTAATTTATTTAAGTTATGGGTAAAATTGTCAAAATTATTTGGAGTCATATGTGTTAGGATTAGAATGTTATGGGACTTTTCAACACTTTTTGAAAGATTAGGGACTTTTTTTGCAAATTTTCCTTTATAAAAGTCAGGGACCATTTGTGCAAATAAGCCCTTTTAAATAAAAAAACTCCCACCGTCAAATTTCACGGTCATTTGATGGAAATTGATGAAAAGGACCATTGCCGCATAAAAATATTTGAAATAGGGCTAAAGCGCCAAAAATGAAAAGATAGGTCTTCAACCCACGATAGAAGTGTAAAAGTCGGGACCATTTGTGCAAATAAGCCTTTTGAATATACCAATTAATTTTCTTCTTTTAACAGACCTAACAGGGGTGGTCTTCTCTAGGGCTCATAATTAGTATTTTCTTTTAACTAAAACGAACAATACAATCAACTTTAGCAGATAAAATCATCAAAAACTTGGGCTTATTTGCACAAACGGTTCTGACTTTTGCACTTCTATCGGGTTGAGGACCTATCTTTTCATTTTTGGCGGTTTAACCCTATTTCAAATGTTTTTGGCGGCAATAGTCCTTTTCAACAATTTCCATCCAAATGGTTGTCAAATTTCACGGTGGAAGTTTTTTATTTAAAAATGCTTATTTGCACAAATGGTCCCCGACTTTTGTAAAGAAAAATTTGCAACAAAAGTCCCTAATATTTTAGAAAGTATTGAAAAGTCCCATAACCTTCTAATCCTAACACATATGATCCTAAACTTTTTGACAATTTTATCCCTAACTTAAATAAATTAAAATAACTCACAAACCTTTTCAAAAATACAAATAAGTCCTAAATCTTTATTTTTTCTGATTTACACTTAAAATAATAAAAGTGTGTCATCAAGTCCCAAAACTTTTAATTTTATTCACCAAAATAATATTTAAAATGTGTTTGATTAAAATCAAATTTTTAGTAAAAGTGATTGAAAAATTGTGGGACCATAAAATGTGTGGTTAAAATTAATTGTTGACTTTGACTTTAGCTTTTTAACAAAATCAAAATTGAAAACAACTGAAGCTCTTTAGAGTCTCACTGATTTTTGTCAGGTGGTGCATTAATTAACAAAAAATTATACCCGTGATCAAAATTTGACCAATTTAAAATTTTAATTTATTTTTCATATCAATTACTAGAGGTGGCAGCGGTGGGTCACTTAGATAGCCGGATTCTCAGGTGGGCTAGTCCAATAAAAAGTTGATCCGATAAAAATTAGGTCAACTTAGTCAAGATAATTAGCTAACCAGCGGTGGCCGATAATTTTTTTTTTTCCAAGTCCTTACCCCACACTTCAAACACCCCACCCCTAGCGACCACATTTCAAGGAGAGAGGATGGGTGGGGTGTTTGAAGTGTGGAGTGAGGACTTGGAAAAAAAATTATCGGACCAAACTGATTGACTAGTGTATGTCGGGACTAAATTGACCAAATTTTTATTTAATCAATTTTTATTGGATCGACCGACCAAAGACCCAAGCTATCCGGATGTGCCCACCTGGGTGCGGCCCATTTTGCCACCTCTAGTAATTGATATGAAAAATAAATTAAAATTTTAAATTGGTCAAATTTTGATCATGGGTATAATTTTTGTTAATTAATGCACCACTGGACAAAATCAGAGACTCTAAGAGCTTCGTTTGTTTTCAATTTTGATTTTGTTAAAAAGTTAAAGTCAAAGTCAACAATTAATTTTAAGCACACATTTTATGGTCCCACAATTTTTCAATTACTTTTACTAAAAAATTTGATTTTAATCAAACACATTTTAAATATTATTTTGGTGAATAAAATTAAAAGTTTTGGGACTTGATGACACACTTTTATTATTTTAAGTGTAAATCAGAAAAAATAAAAAGATTTAGGACTTATTTGTATTTTTGAAAAGGTTTGTGAGTTATTTTTAATTTATTTAAGTTAGAGATAAAATTGTCAAAATGTTTAGGGTCATATGTGTTAGGATTAGAAGGTTATGGGACTTTCAACACTTTCTAAAATATTAGGGATTTTGTTTAAATTTTTCTTTACAAAAGTCGGGACCATTTGTGCAAATAATCATTTTTTAAATAAAAAACTTCCACCGTGAAATTTGACGGCCATTTGGATGGAAATTATTGAAAAGGACCATTGCTGCCAAAAACATTTGAAATAGGGGCTAAACCGCCAAAATGAAAAGATAGGTCCTCAACCCGCAGTAAGTGCAAAAGTCAGGGACCATTTGTGCAAATAAGCCAAAAAACTTGGGATAAAATAATCCCCAGTAGTGAAGTGGAGTGCAAGGTAGCTGAAAAGGAAATTAACTTTAAAAGAGTATATGATTAGGCATACTTCCAAATAATTTGTTCTGCAACAATATTGGATTTTCTTGGTTTTTTTTTTTTTTTTTCATTACGAAATGAAAACTAATAAAACCTATTGGTAGGCTTTGTCATATAGACAGGGCATACAAGATAATACAAGATTATAACTTTCTTTCTAATCCCATTTTGTATTATTCAATATTACCAAGATTTTATACAAACCGAAAAATTTGCGAGTGTATATGTATAACTTCCTGGAGTCTACATCAGGACCATAGTAGAAGCTCATGGCGTTTAAGGAACTGATTATCTTATGTGCATTAGACACAAAGAAATGCCATTATTCTGGACCCTATGTGGCTTTTGATCCTACTAACTTGTCTGCTAAGCAATAAGCTGACCGATTATTTGGAGCGGGCTCTCCAGTCCAGACTGGTGTATTTTTGTGGAAGTCTCACTTTCTTAACTTGAAGATAAATTATTGTTCTCACAAAGACGAAGCACTAAAAATTAGAATTGTTGAAATTATTTATTAAGTGTTAGGTTCTATATATTGTGTGGATAATAAGTAGGTAGTAGATTGTGAATCTTAAGAAATATGTGAATAAAAAATATATTTGACCAATTTAATCAGCTTAAATTATAATTTAAGCATAGCCGAACTTGGATCATATCTAGGGTTGCACATCTCCACAAGTCCAAATGTTGCTAGAATTGTTGTATCTTTTCTTATGTGGCAAACACATGGGATTATAATGGAGTTTATTCAAAACATTCTAGTAGGGCAGTGTAAGTGGTCCGGTTTGGAGACAAATTTGTTAAACAATCATGTATTTACGAGGACTTGACTTGACACACCAATATGTATTTTAAGGTACGTAACTAGGAACCTTGTTGAAGTTATATTCATGTTTGAAGGTAGTTAGGTCTCGAATTTTTTTGGCATTTTGGTGTTTTATATTTCATCTTTACTATGAAGGAAGTGCAACACTACTATATCAACCTCCCATCCTTGATTTTTGATAAGTGCATTTTGTGCACTTGTTCGAGCCTTTAAACTAAGCTTTTATTCCGTCATTTTATTGAATTTTTACTTAATTTAGTGTATTTTCCTTTCTATTTCAGTTTTGGACCCGTTTATAAGCAATTGAAGAAGAATGGACGGAAAGAACAACAACTTGGTGAAATCGACTAGTAAATTGAGTTTTTGAAGTGAATATCAAGAGCCAAACATTGGAAGATGAGGAAGAAGATAAAATCAATAAGTTTAAGGTGTTTTGAAGTGACAATGAAGAGTTGAATCAATGGATCAAACACCATAAAGCTAAAAATAACCAAATTGAGAAACTACCTATCGAAGTATGTGGGAAATTTGAGGAGAACTTTTGATACCGAAATCCCAAAAAGGAAAATGATATACTATTGGAAAGATAATTGAATTACGAGTTTAACACTTTTTACGGATCTCAATTTGGTGTTTCCTACAAGAAGTTATGACCATTTGAAAAAAAGCAGCAGAGGAAAAAGCTTGAGCTAGGTGATCGAGAGAAAAAGTTTGAGCTAGGCGATCGCCCAAGATTAAAGTGGGCGATCGCCCAACCCTATTTTGTTGTCTTTTGAGTTCTAATGCAATTCAACTGGCACGGTGATCTTGAGATATTTTTGGGGAATGTAATATAAATTGGGCGATCATATCAAAGTTGTTTTTTGTATTTTTGGCCCAGAAACAAAGTGGATTTTTGTTGTCTTTTGAGTTCTAATTCAATTAGGAAACTTTTCTTCTCCACGATTTTAATGTTGTCTTTTTTTGAGATATTTTGGGGCACCATTAGGGTAATATAAATGTGAGTTATTAACTCATATCAAAGGTCGTTTTTTTGGTGGATTTTGGGGAGAAAAACACAAGACGAACACAAGAAACAAAGATCAAGAACTAATCTTTGAAGAATTGAACGAAGATCAAGATCAAGATTTCTTCTCTTTCAAGCTTCTTCATATCCGGGTGATGAACTCCATGTTTTCTTCTCCTCTCTCTTCTCTTATTATTAATATGTTAGGCTAGTTTATTTTGTGCTAGGATTACGATGAAGCTTGTAATCTAAATTCTTCTATCCAAAGACTTGGTTTTTGACAATTTATGTCATTATAGTTTTGAATAATTAATTTTGATTTATTTGAATTTACAATTATATGCGCAATAATTGTATGAGTGTTGTGGTTTGTTTTACTATCGAAAGATCGAAAGCAGGCTAGACAATATTTTAATTATCTTAAAGTCCGATAGGGAATAGAAATATATCGCTATACTTTAGGTGATCTTTAATTATCCACAGAAATTTTATGCTTTCATTTGTATTCGCATTCGTCGTAGAGATATAGTTGAGTCATGCATATGAATAGGTTTAACTTTATTCGAGAGAAACTGTTGAACAATCTAGGGATATTGATATTCATAATTGATGTAATTTGTCAAAACCAATAATCAAGATAGAGGAATTAATAATTATAAGTAGATTCGGAATCCTAGTACTTTTCCTTTTTAAGGTTAAGTCATTTTTTCACCAATTTAATCTTCCAATCATTTGAGCCATAATTATTTAATTGTTCTTAGTTTATGTTTTAATTAGTTTTTATTTACAAAATCTCCAATTTTCCAAAATTCATTAGATTCGGTTAAGGTTAATATAATTGCAACTAAATTATCTAAATCCTCGTCGGAACGATATTTGGACTCACAATTCACTTTATTACTTGAGCGATCCGCACTTGCGGAATTATTAAAGATACAAAATCGCTGACAAGTTTTTGGTGCCATTGACGGAGATTTAGTTTTAGTTCTTTTCAGTATATTAGCACTAATTCGAACTTTATTTATTTAATTAATTATTATTATTATTATTATTATTATTATTTTATTATTATTAGTTTATTTCAATTTCTCTTTTCAGACAACAACACAAGATGGAAGATCAGGAGATTGATGAAGACAATATGCTAGTTGGAAAGTTTTTGACTCCACAGATCATCCAAAGACAATCTGGCATTGATGAGGACAACATGCTTGTTGGAGATTTCTTCACAATGCATCAGGCTAATATAGCAAGATATGATGCAACTTCTAAAATTGACGAGGACAACATGCTTTCTGGAGATTTCTTTGCAATGCAACATGCCAATATAGCGAGATATGAGGCTACTTCTGAAATTGATGAGGACAACATGCTTTTTGGAGATTTCATTGCAATGCAGCATGCCAATATAGCGAGATATGAAGTTACTTTTGAAATTGATGAGGACAACATGCTTGTTGGAGAATTCATTGAAAATCATCCAAATTTCTCTTGGAAGGATAACTACAATAATATCAGACCACAAGGTCCTCAGTTTCAACAGCCAGAAAAGAGAACTTCACTAGAAGACATTCTCGGTAAATTCATCAAAAAAACTGATCAGTTTATGAGACAAACAGAGATCAATCTTCAAAATCAAGGCGCTTCAATAAAAAATTTAGAAATATAGATGGGGTGGGATGGCGGGTTGCATTATATCATGCAAAGATGCATGCGAATCGTTGCCAAGCAATACAGAGGTGAATCCCAAAGAAAATGTTACGACTATTACTACCAGAAGTGAGGTTAAATTACCATAAATTCATGTAAAGATGCCATTTGCAAATAAAGAAAAGGTACCATCAACTGATGAGGAACACGTGGAACAAACTGAGGAGACAACATATATTAAAGAGAGTTCAGGTACACCACAGGTTAAGGCAATTGTTCCTACCAAATCATATGAGCCTCCGATCCCATCTCCTCAGATATTACAAAAGCACAAGTTAGACAAACAATTCTCAAACTCTTCTCTTTCTTCTAAAATTGATTTTGTGATTAAGGTCGATGAAGAAGTTGAAATTTTTGTGGTTGTGTTCGAGCAAGATGCTACACTAAAATCATATTTTTATGAGGCGCACAAATTTAAATTTTTGAGGATAAACGAAAAATGGTGCAAAGTCAATAGATTCAAAGAAAGCAGGTCATCCAAAGCACTATTTAAAGTACCGTAAAGCAACCAGACAATAAGTCAAGCTAAAGACTATAAATAAGCGCTTAATGGAAGTCAACCCATTTTCTAATTCTTTTCTTTACTTGCTTTATATGTAGTAGTTTTAATTTGTTTAAATAATTTATTAGTTTTTATTTCATTTATTATTTAATGCCCTTAAAAAGCTTCATGTCAATCGCAGGATGTCCCACTTTGCAAGCCGCTTGGATAATATCTATGACATCATTTTTTGACCAAGAGTCCCAACTGCATATCTGATTCTACTTCAATCGGACCTTCAGCCAGCCAAATCCATCTTATCTTTCTATCTCCAGGGAGTAACTGATATTTTCTCTCATCTATTTGTTTTATTTTGTTATTACATTGGGACAATGTAATGTTTTAGTTAGAGGGTGGATTAAGTATCAAAATACTTAATTATTTGCATAATTATTCGGGTCTAAAAAAAAATTTAATTTTTTTTTAAAAAGAAATTTTTTAATTATATTTTCGTCTTCAAAAAAAAAAAAAATTTAGCTATTGTTGAATATCTTATTGCCAATGATAATATTTGTTTGAATTTAAGTACGTTTTTAGTTAGAATATTAGACAACACTTTAACTCGTACTTTTACCTAAATACTTATCCATGTTAGACTAGATTTGAAGCACGTAGCCGCTATTGACTTATCACTTATTGAAAACATGACTTGAGTGTATGCATTGATATTATTGACTTTGATCATTGTGAAAATTTTCGTTCCTAAATTCTTAGACTAGTA
Organism: Forsythia suspensa; assembly: GCA_023638005.1. Classification (NCBI taxonomy): domain Eukaryota; kingdom Viridiplantae; phylum Streptophyta; class Magnoliopsida; order Lamiales; family Oleaceae; genus Forsythia; species Forsythia suspensa. The sequence goes on from CM042674.1 coordinate 35,176,630, forward strand.
ACCAAACTCGATAACGGTTTGAAGGTGTTAAAGTTAGTAGACGTTTTCGAGAATTTTGATGGTTTGGGATTTACGGATTTATTTGGTTGAATAGGTTGTAAATAAAGAATCTAAATCGAGCACTACCAAAAAAAAAAAAAAAAAACAAAAGCAAAAAAAATTTGACTCGAGCAATTAAGCCTGTTAGGGTATTTTAAAATCTAGTGCCCTATGGTTATTTGACTTGGAAGTCATCGGCCCAAAGCTCATTACATGAGTCACAAAAAAAATTAAAAAAAATAAAATTTAAAAAAAGAAAAATTACATCTTTACTTCTCTTATAGCCTATGGAACTCGAATAATTAAGTCAATTAGGGTATTTTAAAAGCCTGGTGCCCTATAGTCATCTGACTTGGGAGTTATTGGCCCAAAGCTCGCTACAAGGGTCACATAGAAAGCTAGTGAGAGAGAACTATTACACAGGATGTAAGATCATTTATATTGGTTAAATAAAATAAAAAGAGTTAAAGTGCTCGGTAAGGATTGCTAGATTAGAACCTAATAGACTGAAGATGAGAATTTAGAAATCACTCACCATCCTAGTTCTAGGAATACATGTTTCTAATTTTTACCACTTTATTTGAAAAAAGCATTGTGTTAATCAATAGAAACCAAATTTGCTAGAACGCATCGGGATTAGAGAGAAAAGCATTAGAAGAGTGATAATTTACGAGAGGTGTAAGGAATAAATGACTATAAAGGATTCGAGTTTGTAAAAATATCAACAATACAATATTGGTCGTGGTCTAATAAGTATGTTCAATTTTTGGCTAATCACACACTCACTAAAGGTCGAGCATTGGATAAGTGAAATTTTTTTGTGTTGTTGTTTAATCTCTTTCTAAAAGTGTTGCTTTATTTTTGAACTTGAGGCATTTGGTAAAAAACTTAACATTAACTAAATTCCTGTTAATTCATTTAGCTTAGTTTAAAGTTCTAGTTTATTTTTATTTTGTTCGAGGAGGTTTAGTTGGGGGTGTTTGATAAACAAATGTTTAGTTTGGGGTGTTTGATAAATGCATTTTGTGCACTTATTCGAGCCTTTAAACTAAGTTTTTATTTCATCATTTTATTGAATTTTTACTTAATCTAGTGTATTTTCTTTTCTATTTTAGTTTTGGACCCGTTTATAAGCAATTGAAGAAGAATGGATGGAAAGAGCAACAACTTGGTGAAATCGACGAGTAAATTGAGTTTTTGAAGTGAATATCAAGAGCCAAACATTGGAAGATGAAGAAGAAGATAAAATCAATAAATTTAAGGTGTTTTGGAGTGACAATGAAGAGTTGAATCAATGGATCAAACACCAGAAAGCTAAAGAACCGAATTGAGAAACTACCTACTGAAGCATGTGGGGAAATTTGAACACAACTTTTGACATCGAAATCTCAAAAAGGCAAATGATATACCATTGAAAAGATAATTGAATTATGAGTCTAACACTTTTTGCAGATCTCAATTTCGAGTTTGCTACAAAAAGTTATGCACATTTGAAAAACAGCCACCGTAGAAGTAAAAGCTTGAGCTAGGCGATCACCCAAGCTTAAAGCTGGGCGATCGCCCAACCCTATTTTACAACAGCAGAGTGCAATTCAATTGGCCTGGGCGATCGCCCAGTGTATTTTTGGCCAGCGCAGATTTTTGTTTCCTTTTTGAGTTCTAATTCAATTAGGAAACTTTTTGGGCATGATTTTAATGATTTTTTGAGATATTTTGGGGCACCATTAGGGTAATATAAATATGAGTTATTAACTCATATCAAAGGTCCTTTTTTGGTTGATTTTGGGGAGAAAACACAAGACGGACACAAGAAACGAAGATCAACAACTAATCTTTGAAGAATTGAACGAAGATCAAGATCAATATTTCTTCTCTTTCAAGCTTCTTCATATCCGGGTGATGAACTCCATGTTTTCTTCTCCTCTCTATTCTCTTATTATTAGTATGTTAGGCTAGTTTATTTTGTGCTAGGATTACGATGAAGCTTGTAATCTAAATTCTTCTATCCAAAGACTTGATTTTTGACAATTTATTTCATTGAAGTTTGAATAATTAATTTTGATTTATTTGAATCTATAATTATATGCGCAATAATTGTATGAGTATTGTTGTGGTTTGTTTTATTATCGAAAGATCGAAAGCAGGCTAGACAATATTTTAATTATCTTAAAGTCCGATAGGGGATAGAAATATATCGCTATGCTTTAGGTGATCTTTAATTATCATGTTTTCATTTGTATTCGCATTAGTCATAGAGATGTAGTCGAGTCATGTATATGAATATGTTTAACTTTATTCAACAGAAACTGTTGAACAATCTAGGGATATTGATCTTCATAACTGCTGTAATTTGTCAAAACTAAGAATCAAGATAGATGAATTAATAATTATAAGTGGATTCGAAATCCTAGTACTTTTCCTTTTTAAAGTTAAGTCAAATTTTCACCAATTTAATCTTTCAATCATTTGAGCCATAATTATTTAATTGTTCTTAGTTTATGTTTTAATTAGTTTTTAATTACAAAATCTTCAATTTTCTAAAGTTCTTTAGATTCGTTTAAGGTTAATATAATTGTAACTAAATTATCTAAATCCTCGTGGGAACGATACTTGGACTCACAATCCACTATATTACTTGAGCGATCCGTGCACTTGCGGAATTATTAAAGATATAAAATCGCTGACAATTTTCGTTACGACTCCTCTATCCTTTAAATTTGACGAAAGCTTGTATGAGGGCGAGTATTACTGACTCTGCGAGACTTGTGTATTTAGTATATTAATAGTAGCACTACAAGAAATAGTGGCAACAACGACAACAAATAGTGGCGACTGTTTTGTCGTCGCTATATAATAGCGTATATAGCGACGACAAACTCAAGTCGTTATTATAGGATAGGGAGAGATATAGCGACGACATTTGTTGTCTTTATAAATCAACTTAGTCGTCGCTTTTGTTTTAGAAGATGGGGGGAAGTTTTGCCCATTTTTTTTTTTTTTTTTTTACCTATAGCGGCAACATTATCGCTCTCTCTCTCTCTCTCTCTCTCTCTCTCTATATATATATATATATATATATATATATATATATATATATATATATATTTGAAATAGGTGTGGAATTTGATTTTTACTAATATTTTTTTTTTTACTTTATAAGCAATTATAAAAATGTTGCTCATTGAACTAATATATATTATAGAAACAAATATAATCATAAGAATTCATTTGTTTTAATGGTTTGGTTGTAACTTAACAACCCTTAGGTTATGAGTTCGAATCACATTACAATTATTCTAACATAAAAATGCTTGAAAAAACATAGTGGGTCGGGTCGGGCTTTGGTGGGTGGGTTTCAGGCCCATAATTAGCAGGTTGGGTCAGGAGTCCACCAATTGTATAAAATTAATTTTTTTAAATTATTAAAAATTTGACTTCTATAGCGACGACAAGTCATCGCTGAAGAAGTTACGATTATAGCGACGACAAAATATCGTCGTAATAAAATTATACCTACTACCATATAGAGACGACATTTAGCGACGACAAAGTCATCGCTGTATCATTACAATATCGACTTTTCGATCTATAGCGATGACAAAAATCGTTGTTATAGACAACATTTCTTGTAGTGAAGTTCGAGCTTGTGAACCGATTGCAACCAAGAATGGTGCAAAAATCAAGAGGGGAGGAGGAGGGGGGGGTCTTTAAATGAATTCTCATATTGGTCGAAGTATAGAACAAAGAGTTTCTATTTATCTTTTTGGCTACCAGTTGTTCGGTTTTAATTATTGGCATGGTTTTGTTTATTTTGTAAATTCAAACAACACTTCCGACATTTGTGATCTTAGTGACCGTGTGGTTTTGATAAAAAATAGTTTTTTAGCATATTTTAATAAAAATTGATAAAATGTGTGGTTGAAAAGTTAATAAAAATTGTAGGTTCTATAAATTATGTGGTTACAATTAATTGTTGACTTTGACTTCATATTTTTAACAAATTTTCAAGCAAAACCAAACAAACTCTTAATGAATTTGCTAGTACAAGGTTCATAGCTTTTGCTGTGTTGGATTTTGTTGGTAGTATTAGTACATAATTTATATTTTGATATTTTAATCACGTGCATACAAAGAGAGCACAATGATGACTTACAGAAATATCAAGAAAATGAAGAATTAGATTCAGTCGAGGCAAAAGTTTGACTCTTTCTCCTTAAAACGAAATTGCCCCGCATAGGTACTTACGATTTCTTGGCACACGTCTCCCAAGATACAACGACAACTTCTTGTAATAGTAGCACTTCAATTTACGAGAACAACGATTCAAATAGTATTTTGTTATCTCTTTAAATAAAATCTGGACTTGAATTTTATGTCGAAATTATTCTATATTAATTTGCAATCATAAGGGGTCTATTTATAATATCTGAAAAGTTGTGTAACAAAAGACACAACTTCATAAAAAGGCACGTCCAAATTACATGTCTTGTTGAAAAACACATGTCCAAAAGACATGTTTCTAAGATGAAAAAATGCGACTATTAATAAATGACATGTACACAAAGACACGACTTTTCATCCAAACAGATTCTAGAATATTCCGCAATATTCTAATCCCATTTTCAACAATATTTGTGTATTTAAGCGATTTACTCTGGGTCTTAATTTTTCATTTATCCAAAATTAATTTGAGTAACTAAATATATTATGTTAATCTACTCGCATAGTAGAACATGTATGACCTTATAATTCTTGTACTCAACTAATGGGCCCTACTTAAATAATTGGTCAAAGTTTGTCAAAACCAACATTACTAAACAAATTTCCAACAATCCCACACATGAATAAAAATTAATTCAAATGACTATGCATGAACTAAAAGAAAGTACAAACGGAAAGCTATTGTATCAGGATATGTGGCTTCTAGCTTTGAACCTTCCTTAGTAGAATACTCTTGAATTTACTTGGCTAATTAGTGAACGTGGTGTCTTGAACTGTTCAGCCGTTGGTGTAAATAGTACCCACACAATAACCCCCCCAATACATTCGGTTCTCACGATTGTGTTCATTTTAGCATTGGACAACTCTTGAGTTTCATAAGTACTTTACATAATTCAAGCCTTGAAACATTCTCATAGAAACGGCCCCACTTTACATTTACATAGGTGATCTTCTATTAAGATCATTCTACCATACTCAACTTGGTTTATCTAAACTATAAGAATCATTAAAAGTTATAACTTAACCTTATACACTCTGCATAGAGCACTTTTTCTTACAATAAAAATAGGTAGGAGATAACTCTTAAGTGCTTAACTGAATTTTTATAATTTAGTTGTCCCATTGAACCAAGATCTTGGGATCTCCAGTCAACAAGGTTGGTTACCATTACGAAGACTCATGTGTGGTAGGTTTTTAATTCCATTCTTTTTGATAAGCAATATACTTAATCTCTTGATAAGCCTTTTATAAGAGGATCTGCGAGATTCTCTATTGATTTCACGTAATCAATTGAAATAATACAATTTGAGATCAATTACTTGATGGTATTATGTTTTCGACGTATATGTCGAGAATTACCTTTATACATACTAATCTGTGCTCTTTCGATAGCCGACTAACTATCACAATGCATACTAATTGCAAGCACTGGCTTAGGCCAACACGGAATGTCCTCTAAGAAATTACAAAGCTGCTATGTTTTCTCTCTAACTTTATCTAAAGCTATAAACTCAAATTCCATTGTGGATCGAGCTATACACGTTGCTTTGAGGACTTCCAAGAATTTTTGAATGAATTATACTTTCTCCTAACTTCATTTAAAGCTAAAAATTCAGATTATATCATCATATTTCAATACCCAAGTTATTTGGAAGATTTCCAAGAAATAAATGTACCCTAGATAGTAAAACTACATGTTTACTAGTAGATTTTGAATGCTTGTATTGGATATCTAATTTACAACATCTTACAATTTTCAAGTTTAACAAGGGATTCATTACAGTGCAATTTGGCATTTTAATGTTGTTTTAATATTTCAATACTCTAATTTGAAGATAACAACACTATCACCCACAAATCTTAGGTTAAATTTGAATTTAAGTTGATGATATAATACAAACAACAATCATACCCCTACAATTCTGGGTATAATTGTGTTTAACAACATAAATTCATCAATATCATGAAGCACGAGCATTCCATTCATTTTAAACAATCCATTGGCTAAGCACCCCCTGCTCACGTACATCTCGTTTTTTGATAAGTACATATTTTTTAAAAATGAAATGACTCAAATCAAATATGATCAAGGAAAGACGTTCACTTTCAATTTTAAATCTCCAGCAAACACTTCGGTCAAAAACCATGTCAAACTTATATCTTTATGCATCAATTAAACTTTCCAGTATATAGAATATTAAAGATGCACTTATATTGACAATTTAAATAAATATTCAAAAAGTGAGATTATGTAGAAGACATATATATTCTAGAATTGCATAATACAATATATTAGCACATGCAATCAGAAAACATTAATGCAAAATAATTGTATAAGAACGATCTTAAATTCAGTATATATGCAATACATGAATCAAATTAAGAATTCATGCCCAATCACATGTTCAACTAATTCTTAAAAAAATGCAAAAAGTAAAAATAAAATCAGTCTTAAGATTGTTGGTAATATTAGTGCATAATTTATATTCTGACATTTTAATCACACGCATACAAAGCGAGCAAAATAATGACAAAATATCAAAAAATGAAGAATTAGATTCGGTCGAGACAAGAGTTTGACTCTTTCTCCATAAGACGAAATTGACCCGCATAGGTGCTTACGGGTTCTCGGCACACGTCTCCCAAAATACAATGACCACTTCTCGTAATAGTAGCATTTCAAATTACAAAAACAACGAACCGAATAATATTTTGTTCTCTCTTTAAATGAAAACTGGAATTGAACTTTATGCCGAAATTATTTCTATACTAAAATGATTTGTGCAAAAGTGTAGAGACATTTGATTGAAAGTGAAGTGATTTAATTTGCAATCATAAGATGTCTATTTATAATATCTGAAAAGTTGTATATCAAAAGATACAACTTCATAAAAAGGCACATCCAAATGAAATTTCTTTTATGGAAAGCACATGTACAAAAGATGAAAAGATGTTACTATTAAGAAATGACATGTCCAAAAAGATATAACTTTTCATCCAAACAGAATCTAGAATATTTCACAATATTCGAATCCTATTTTTCAATAATATTCGTATATTTAAGCGATTCACTTTGACCTTAATTTCTCGTTCATTCGAAATTGATTTGAGCAACTAAATATATGTTAATTTACTCGCGTAGTAAAATACATATGACCTTATAATTATCGTACTCAACTAACGGATCCTATTTAAATAATTAGTCAAAATTAGTCAAAATCAACATTACTAAACAACATTTTAACAGATTTCACATAAATTCGTGTTCTTGTGTCGTTATGTTTTAAATTCGTCATTGCATGCTATTATGCAAATATGAGAGTGTGAATGCAAATCATAGCTCTTTTCTACTTTATTTTTAACGTGAATCATGATAAGAGGAGTTCCAACGAATGTGCCCAGCACAAATATCCCAACACAATCCAAATGTCCTTTTAACATTGACAAAAACCGAATTTCGTGTAGTATACCAATCACGGGTAAAAAACGAATTTGTTTCTTCATCTTAAGCAACAATTAGTACACACATATAAATAACAATAAACGTTTGCAACTTAAAAGATGATAGATAAGAATTTACAAACAAATTAAAGAAAAACAGAAGCTTCAATTTTTTGGAATTTACGTGTCTCAACTTTGAAACGAGAACACTAGCATTTTTAAAGTTTCAGTGCAATCCAGCCTAATCTACTATACAACATCAACCTGAGAGTTTTCCAATCCAGAATTGGAATCCAGCAACTGGGAAAGCATTAGAGGAGAAGGCACAACAATGGTGCGACACATGGGGCAATTCGAATGTGAATTAAGCCACATATCAATACACTGTACGTGAAACGAGTGCATACACTCCGGCAGTGTACGCAATTCTTCATTATGTTCAAACTCCGACAAGCAAACTGCACACATATTATCATCTACTCCGATCAAGCCCATATCCTTCTGAAATTTGTGTGTCGGAAGGAGTTCAGCCACCGAGGTTTCGATACTCAATTGTGGGTCGGATTCTGCCGCGGTGGAGACGAAAGTTGTTTGTGGAGTCTGGTTTCGGCGGAGGCGCAATATTGCATGGATGTTTCCCGCCGTGATGCAGTGGTATATGGTGACGAAAACGGCGGCGGAAGCGGCTGCTATTAGGCAAATGATTAGTTTAAGTACTAGGCCGGTGCTTTCGTCATCCGCCATTGGGTGGAGAGTTTAGAGAATTGGTTGACTTGGCATGGAATAAGTGTTTTCAGACATACATAGAAGCGACGGATCTTACGAGAGATAGACTGTTGTTTCGTCTGAAGTTTCTTGGCATGTTTGTTATGTGAGACAGTATCGTACTAAATAAGATTAAAGAAGTTGAAGAAATTAAAATCTCGTCTAGTGTACATCATACTACTTAGAGAGAATGTCTTTCATGTTTTGCTTTATTTTCCTCACATTTTGCATGCGGTCTCTCAATCCTTTTCGTTTTTCCCCTTTTTTTAAAAAGAAAATTAGTTCAAACTTTGTGGAATACTACTTAAGAAGCGTGCCCTTTGTGTTTTTCTCTTTATTTTCTTCACATTCTACAAGTGATCTCTCGATTCTTTTTGTTTTTTTTTTTTTTTACCATTTTCAAAGAAGAAAAATAAGTTATAATCTTGTGAAATGAAGCGAGCCCTTCGTGTTTTTATTTTCTATTTTCTTTACATTTGGCATGCGGTTTCTTGTTCCGTATTGTTTTTCCGTTTCTAAAAAAAAAAAAAATACGTTAAATTTTTGTTTATTATAGTGTACAAAGGTACTCTTTTGTGGATTTTCTCTATTTTCTTCACATTCTGCGTGCGGCCACTGAGTCCATTTTTTTTGTGTTTTTAATCTTTTTTTTTGTGTTTTTAATCTATCATTCTTGATTTCTTGTCCAATGTAAATGTGCTATAATGGAATCACGCTGGAGCATTTTGTGTCTCATTTTTTTGTCCCCTTTACACACTTTTTATCTTCTTATTTCTTGATTTTTTGGAAATCAACTTAAAATAAGAGCACTTTAACACAAAAATACAAGGTCAAACATTACTATAAGTCGTAAAAAAATTTAGGCCGGCATATGATTGATTTAAATATTCAACGTAATTAGACCAAGCAACCCAATCTTTTTCAAGTAGAGTTCAAATTTCCCTTTGCATATTCTCTCTTCGTCTCATTTGTTGTGCATTTTGCAGTGACAACTAACGCTTTAGTAAGATGGCTGAAAAATTAGAAGTTGGTGAGTTGAAGTCGAGTCGGAGTCTAGATGTTTTGTTGATTTTTAGTACATGTTTGGTAGTGTTGAAATTATTTTTTAAGTGCTTATAAGTTGTAGGTCATAAGAAATGTGTAGATAATAAGTGGATAGTAAGTTGTGGGTCCTACGAAATATGTAGATAAAAAATATATTTGATAAGCTTAAACTATAATTTAAGTATTAACAAACAAGCATTAGTCGAGTTAGTTCACTATTTTGAGTGAAATACTATTTTTGATAAGGTAAACTAAAGATTTCGCTCTTTCTTGATTGTTTCCATTGAAGTTGGGGAGACATTTAGACTGTTGTTGAAGTTGTGTTACATTGACTTGTCATATATTGCCGTCGTTGTTTTCTGTTGTTTGTGAATCCATTGTTCTCATAGTTGCACTCTTTTGCTATTGTAATTGTCGTTGTTTATGAATTTGCCATTATTGCTTGTTAAACTTAGTTAATTTTATTTTTCATTAAGTTAAAGCTCAGCTATAAGAAGTCGCATTAACACGTTTTTGTTCAGTTAAGCAGATATGTAAAAGCTTCTTCTTCACACCCTTTACCTGACTTGTATGCTGTTATTCTGTTGAAACCTTACATCAGCAACCATTATATTTTCACGGATCAAGCTGCACCTATAATTCTAGATTATCCATGTAGATTCCTTTATTATGTTGTATATATACATCTGTAAATCAGCCAAATTGATATAAGAATTTAAGCTTGAAATTCTCTGTTGCAATCTCTGAAATTCACTTGGTATCAGAGCTATACAAAAATTGCTACATCTGACAATGTTCCACTAAATACTAATTCCAATACTCCACCCATCTCAACCTCAAGCACTGTGGTGCCTGCAATGCATGGAAGTGACCACCTTTCACCATTTAGTGTCAACCTAACTCAAACTCCCTCAGCAAAGCTTGATAAAAACAACTTTCTTTTGTGGCAGAACATGATCCTACCCATTATTCGTGGACATAATCTTGAAGGCCACATTCTGGGTAAAAAGTTGTGTCATCCACAATTTGTTGGTACTCAAATCAATGGTGAAACTGGAGCTAGTATTGAAATGACTTTGAATCGTCAATATAATCAATGGATGTCTACATATCAAATGTTGATGGGCTGGATTTATTCCTCAATCACCCTTGACATAGCCATGAGAGTCATGGGCTCAAGTAACTCCAATCAGCTATGGTCTGCAATCAAGGAAAGCTATGGGGTTCAACATAGGCCAAGAATTACCTTCCTTGCTGGAGAACTTCAAAAATCAAGAAAATGAAGCATAAGAGTTGATAAGTACCTCAATACAGTAAAAATTTTGGCAGATAATCTTGAAATTGCTGGCAAAACCATACCTCTGTCAGATTTGGTAATTCAAGTCCTAGCTGGTTTGGATGAAAAATACACACCCATTGTTGTCCAAATTAACAGCAAGGAAACAATCTCTTGGGGAGAACTTCAATTCACCCTTATCAACTTTGATAGCAGATTAGAACATCTCAATATTGTCAACAGTGAAATAACAGGGTTGCACATCAATCAAGCCTATGTTAACTTCACTTAAAAACCAGGACAAAACCATCAATTTAGAGACTATAAATCAAATAATGGTGATAGATTTTCAAACGACAACTACAGAGGTGGAAGAAGAAGAAGAAGCTACTACAACAATGACAGACATGTCTGTCAAGTTTGTGGTAGAATTGGGCATAAAGCAAGCATATGTCACTATAGATATGATAAAAATTACATGGAAAGACAAAAAGTCAAAGAAGCAGTAACAACAAACCACCAACAACCTTTGTAGCATCACCAAGTAGTGTGAATGACCCTGCCTGGTTTGCAGACACAGGAGCTAGCAATCATGTTACTGTTGCTGTGGAAAACCTAAGCCTAGCAAATAAATACTCTGGTAAGGAGAAAATTATGGTTGGAAATGGAAATAAGCTACATATTTTATATATTGGTGTTACCTGCTTGCCTACATTAAGTAATAAACCAATTATGTTAGACAAATTATTGCATGTGCGTGAAATAAAAAAGAACCTCATAAGGGTATCTCAGCTGACTTCTGATGATTGTGTTTATATATAGTTTCATTTCAATTGTTGTTTTGTTAAGGACAAGCTAACAAGGAAGGTAATGTTGTAAGGAAAACTTAAAGAAAGGTTGTATCAGCCAGATCTTCCGTGTCTCAATAAAAACTCTATTGTCCAAGAGCCAATATCTTCAAAAATGTCTGTAGTGTTGTGTCTTCTATCAATTTAAGCTAAGAGCCAGTAAATCCTCAAATTGATGTATGGCATAGAAGACTTGGACATCCATATAGTCAAGGGGTGTCACAAGTCCTCAAACTTTGTAACCAAAACTTGAGATCAAATGAAGTTATATCTTTTTGTGATGCATGTCAACATGGAAAATCTCATTCCCTGCCATTTACCTTATCTGATTAACATGCTAAAGATCATGTTGGACTCATATATATATATGTGTGTGTGTGTGTGTGTGTGTGTGGAGACAAGTCCCCATTCAGTCCACTACAGGGTTTAAATATTACATAACTTTTCTAGATGATTTCAGTAGATTCACTTGGATATATCCCATGAGACACAAATCTGAAGCTCTCAGCATATTCGTTCAATTTAAGAAATTGGTTGAAAATAAACTTGAAAGAAAAATCAAAATCCTATAATTTAATTGGGGGTGAATATAGAAGCTTTACAAACTTTGTCTCATAGTCTGGGATTGAATTTAGACACTCATGTCTCCACACCTTAGCTCAAAATGGAAGGATTGAGAGAAAACACAGACACATAACTGAAGCCGGTCTAATATTCCTACCTCAAGACAAAATGCCTCTAGAATATTGGTGGGAATCCTTTCAAACAGCAACATACAGGATGCCTACTCATATACTTAAGATGAAATCTCCTACTCAAGTCCTCTATAAGAAGGTAGTTGACTACAAATTACTTAAAACCTTTGGTTGTGCTTGTTATCGTTGCCTAAGACCTTACCAAAAGCATAAATTCGATTTTCACTCTACCAATTGTGTGTTTCTTGGCTTTAGTGAACCTCACAAAGGTTACAAATGTCTCAACTCAAATGGGAAAATGTACATTTCCAGGCATGTTTATTCAATGAATTTGAATTTCTCTTCAAAATTGAATTTCTTATAAAAGGACAATCAAGTCCTGCTGAATCTGAAATAATAGTGCCATACTTTTAATTTCCACCACAGTAAAAAAATCCAACTCGCGACTGCAGCTCTTCTGATACAACTCAACTTGATGCTACTGAAGCTACTGAACCCTTACCTTCTAACTTAAATGACATACATCAGAATCAAAGTGACAGGAACAATGAATAAGGTAGAAATGAACCTACCAAGGACACTATATAAGAACTGTCTCATAATAATGAAAAACTTGAACGAGCAAGTAACAATGATCAACAAACAACATGTAGTGAGATAAGGCATGAATCACAAATTAGAAGTCAAGTTCAACATCCTATGATTACTAGAGGCAAAGCTAGAATATTTAAGCCAAAAGTTTATTCCAATAAATCTATTGAATACAACTCTGAACCTAAGAATGTGGCAGAAGCTATGATGAACAAAGACTAGAGTAAAGCCATAAGGAAGAGTATGATGCCTTGATGAAGAACTTTCTTACCATCCTATAACATAGTAGGCAACAAATGGGGTTTCAAGTTGAAACATAATTCAGATGGATCACTACAAAAATTCTAGTCAAGACTAGTAGCCAAAGGTTTTCAATAGACTCCTGGTATTGATTTTTATGAAACCTTTCGCCAAGTCATCAAAGTATCAACATTGAGAGTGATCCACACCTTTGCAGTCTCAAAAAATTGGCAAATCAGACAAGTAGACATCAACAATGCTTTTCTAAATGGTGAGCTAGAAAAAACAGTTGATATGAATCAACCTGAAAGATTCATAGACAAATCAAAGCGATCTCATGTGTGCAAACTTGAAAAGGCTCTCTATAGACTAAAGTAAGCACCTAGAGCCTAGTATGATAAGATGAAGACTACACTGGTAAATTGGAAGTTCGGGAAATTGAAAGTAGATACTTCACTGTTCTATTTCAAGAATGAAAAACAGATTGTTTTTGTCCTCATCTATGTTGATGACATAGTCATAACTCGAAATGACAATAAGCTACTGCAACACTTTATAGGTGAGCTGAATATGAAGTTTGCTCTGTAGGATATTGGCCACTTAATCATTTCTTGGGAATTGAAGTATCCTGGCATGATTCTGGGATTTACCTTGCACAATCAAGATACATAGTTGAATTACTGAAGAGATCTCAACTTGAGTATCTAAAACCATGCCCTATTTCTATGAAAGCTGGTAAGACTTTGTCTAAGTGTGAGGGAGAAGCTATGAAAGATCCCACAACTTATAGAAGTACAGTAGGGGGACCACAGTACCTATCACATGCCAGACCTAATATTACATTTGCTGTGAATAAACTAAGTCAGTTTTTACAGCTACCAACTTCACTACATAGGCAATCATTGAAAAGAGTATTCAGATATCTGAAAGGAATAATAAACCAAATTTTATGGATACAAAGAAGTGAAAGCTTGACACTAAATGGATACTCAAATGCTGATTGGGCATCTTGCCTAGACAACAGAAGATCAACAGTAGGCTACTGTGTTTACTTAGGAGACAACTTGATAAGCTGATCATCAAAGAAGCAACATGTTGTTGCTAGATCAAGCATAGAGTCAGGGTATAGAGCACAAGCATCCGCAGCCTCAGAAATTGCTTGGATTCAATCTCAGTTCAAGGAACTCGAGTTGCCACAAATCTCCATTCTATTTTTATTGTGTGACAATATGAGTGCTAGTGCACTAGCTGCTAATCCAGTCTACCATGCAAAGACAAAGAACATTGAGCTTGACATCCATTTTGTTGGGGATAAAGTTCTTGAAAAGAAATTGGAAGTTAGATATGTGCATTCTTCATATCAAATTGCAGACCTATTAACCAAAGGCCTTTTTCACTCAAGATTTACTTAATTGAAGCACAAGCTTGGAGTTACAGAAGTACCTTCAGCTTGAGGGAGGATGTTAAACTTAGTTAATCTTAATTGATTATTCATTAAGTTAAAGCTCAACTATAAGAAGTCGGATTCTCAATTGGAAGAATTGTATTCACAGAACACGTTTTTGTAGTTAAGCTGATATGCAACAACTTCTTATTTAAACATGTGCAGTGGTACCTTGGTAAATTCAATGCTTTTTTTAGAAGTGATGTTATATCCACACTGCGAGGTAGGATGTCTGATGTTCAAAGGAAGATGTTTTATGAAACCTGCTTCGAACATTTTGTTGAAGTGAATGAGATTTTTTAAAATCATCAACTCATTCATCAAGTGTTGCTTAGAGAAGTAAATCAGTCCAACGTGGATGAGAGGTGGTTCAATGTGAGTGGCAGTCTGGTACGTTTCAACATGGAGAAATTTTACTTTATAACTGGGTTACGATGCTTCAGTGAAGAAAAACAATTAAAGTATGATGAGATATACTGCAGGATCAAACATGAGATATTAGAACATCTATCTAATGTACTCAATTCGAACGTTTATGACATTTTTCTCTACAATGCACAACTTAGTGACCAGGACGTAGTCAAATTTAGAATTCTTCTCCTACTGACAAATCTTTTTTTCACAACAGCATATAAGAGATATGTGGAAGAGTCACTCATGGTTCTAGTGGACTCCGAAGACATGAATTCATATGCTCGGGGATAAGGAATAAGTTCTTGATTGTGGAGGGTGACGGGATACCTTACATCGCCTATAGGCTCAATGGATTCTTAATCGTTTTTCAAGTATGGATATACGAAACTCTTTCAGTTCTAGATGGCAAGATCTGTACAACAATCAGTCATCGATGTCCACACATTTTGAACTGGACATCTAACATGCAAGGGAACTTCATATCAAGACTCAATCTCAGAAAAGATATATTTAGTCGTCCTAATATATGTTAACTTTGATACTACCAAACAATTTTTTAGTTAAGTTTGTTGTTATTTGTATTTTTTTCCTATCAATCACGTTTTCTTTATTGAGTTTTCCATTTCTCAGCTACAAGTTTGTTCCATTAAGCTAATCATTGATGAAAGGCATTAGAATTACACTGAAGGGTTCTATCACGACATACAAGGATTGCATGTAGAAGACAGCGAGGATGACTTTGCATCTCATGTGGTACGAAGATCTCCACGCATTATGAAGAAACATACTGCTATTGGGTGCAACAGTAACATTACTTGGTTGTATGGGAGGGTCACAGAGGTATGGATGCTTCAGTCTTAAGTTATTATTGTACAACTTAAGATAAATTTATTACCATCTACAACTAATATGATTCATTTGTTTAGAGAAAGAACCTCTCGCGATTCATCCTAATGATGATTCAAAGACAAAGTCATATCTTGATGCAACAATTCGTTAATCACCAGCACAACAAGATTTTAATGTTGCTGACAAAGTCTGTGCCTCTAAATGTGGACTACATGTCAAGGAACAACATGCTTCTATACAGAAATAACAATCAACTGACAAATCCGAACCATTTGTAATTAAGGTGTCAGAAATCTATAATTATGTACATATAATTAATGTTAATGTTTATAACATACACAATATGAATTCTTATTTTTATTTTACAGCCGTGTTGTTACGATAAGGAGTCAATCAGGTGTCGTCTTAGTGACATTTTTACCAAACACGATAAGGTAGTATCAGACCAGTTTATCGTCAAAATGCAGTTTCAAAATTTAGTCTCTGAAATGAAAGAGTCAATTGTTGATGCCATGGAAGCTGTTCATAATTATCGCCCAAATGCTACATCTTCGGGCCATGCAACACCAAAGGTTTTTTGACTTCTACTTCATCTTTGAATATTATATAATTACGTAAATGATGTATCTTCAATGATACACTAAGTGAGCCTCCAAACATTAGTTTTTTACTATCTATTATGTTATCTATTTTCATGAAGGATGATGCAAGGAAAATTACCTGTCAAAAAAGAAGTTCAGCTTTACTTCGGAAAGTAATGAGACCTCAGAAGACCATCACAAGGGGTGAGATTGATGAACCTAGCTTTGATCTAGGGATTGACTCACAATCCAATGCCACTTGTCTTCTACTAGATGATGGCCTGGTATTGACTGGAGAAGACATCAAAATGATTGATACTGTTGTTGTCTCAAATGTAGTTTTACTGAACATTGTTTGTATATTATATACATCTTGGATCTTAAAAAGTAGAACCAGAACACTGTTTTGGATTTTAATTTTCATTTCCCAATTTTTCAAAAATTCAGATCAGATTTCTAGTTAATTTTAGATATTGATTGATGCCCATATTACGATCTCACCATATTGACAATTGGTTTTTACTTGCAAGTTGGATGGGACAGATAATACGTCGGTAGAATGTGTTGAAGCAGTTGACCAAGACGGGGATGAGAGTAAAACGAAACACATGAAGATTGGTTTAAATGAACCATGCATAGGTGTCAACACATTGGATGACGACCTGGTGTTCAGTGAAGAGGACCTCATGAACATGGATGAGTCTATCGAACAAAATCATTTAGATGTCGTGGAAATAGATACTCAGGTCCTTATATCTTTAAAACAATAATATGTAATTCATATTATTAGTTACATCTATATTCATGTCCAATTAATACCTAAAAATTGAACATATTTATCGCAATCATACCTATCCTATTTGACATTGACGATGTCAAAACTCTTGAACCACGTAAACGGACAACTAGACCAGCCGCATGTCTTCAGTCACCGTTTGTCCAATCCAATGGTTCACAGAAAGTAAAAAAGGTTTCATTTGAATACAAGTTCTATATGGAATATCCTGCAAAGTCCGACATCGGACTATTCGACCATTGGTATCATAGAGGCATTCGTCCTAGTAACAAGTGAGTCGAAGATTTTTATTTGTTGCATCTGAGTGTAATTCCACATTGTAATATGTTTTACTTACTCATATATATTTCAAATTAGAGTGAAGAAATTTCATAAAGATGACCTACCGATAATACCTGCCATTGATCTTGGGCTGGTGAACATAGATTCCAAAATGTGGTGGTATAACTTGAAGCAGGTCGCGACACTACTGATTGAGCAGGTAAATTTTTTTTAATATAGCAACATATATTACTTTTAATTCGAGCCTCCTGTACATGTTTATATTTTTTAATATTATCGCAGCACATTGATGCAATGTTTTACTTTCTAAGAATGAGGACGAAGCTCAGTAGTGCAAATAAGACCAGATCGAATACTACTGACTGCTACTTTGACATCAAAATCCGTCTCTTATTTGATTAGTTAACGAACCACAACAGTCAATTTTTCAAAAAAATTCCCCTTCTCTTCTATATAAACGGTCAGAAACCTCAATTCAACACAAACTGGGGGAGAGGTTGAACATGCTTTCATTCCAATCTTCATGAAGAAACGTGCCCACTGAATTTTAGGACACTTTGACATAGCCAATTAGCACTTGGATGTATACAATTAAGCATACAAAACAATCAAAGATGATGCAGTTATGGATGTTATCCAGCCACTACGCAACATTATTCTACATCTCCTTTGCCAATCCAATGTCCTTAAGATCGAAGCTCCTGACTCCTCTCTTTCATGCAGACTATGTAAAGAGACACCACAACAAACAAATAAGTTAGTGTAATTATTTAATTTCATTCATTTATTTCATAGGACTATTGATTTTTTAACTGAGTAATGCCATAGCTTTGTGTTAAAACCTTATAATTTGATAGTATCATATTTATAGTGTAACCAGAATTACAACCATAAACATTGAAGTCGTGTAACTCTATTGTGTTCTATTATTGCAGGGGTGGTTGCGGCATATTCATAATCAAATATGACGAGTACATACATGAGAAGAAGATATCAGGAATGCCAAACCCATTTGACACGAAAGTTGCTCGGCATAACATGGCTGTTCTAATGTACAAATATGCAATCGAGAAGCCCAACATTCAGTGTTTTCAAAGAATCAGATAGATGGATTCCTAAGAATTTCTTATGTTAATTAGTGGACAAATATGTATTTAGCCATTTGGCATGGTTATTGTCTTTTGCTTTAATATTTGGACAACTTATGATATTTCAAGACTTTGACGGTATTTTTTGTTCGGCCTATGTTTTAAGATTTGTATCAATCTACGATGGCTTCGTAATTGTATTTTGAGATATGTTACATTTATGTTAGATAGAATAACAAGATACCAGTTAGTAAGTGTTGAATTCATTGGCCACTACATCTTCTATTTTCTATATTTGAGAACCAAAATTTCAAATTGGATGCAAATCAACTAATGAAATCGAACAATTGCTTTTAAAGATTGCTGCTTACTTTGATTGCTCAACCGCTCCAGCACCTAGCAGCGACAGTGATTTTGTTGTGACTTTATCGTGGCATTATTTGCCATCTGGACTGAATGAGAACGCTTCATTCTAAAAATCGAGTAGTTACGAGTCTTGCAGAGATTCAAATTTGTATGTTCATGGGAACTTGGCATTCAATTCATTGCAAACCCAACATTTCTCCAAAGATCCGTTGAATGACCAGAATTCTACTCTATTACTCACATCAACTAATTGTAAATCTCAAAGCGTCTCTAATCCTTGTAAACTGGATGACTTTTCTCAGTGGTTTTAGCCTATACCATACAAAAGCAGTACCTCATTGTCTACTACACCCAGTAATGGCCAATCACCTGCCACGGGATTCACTCCAGTGTCTAGTTTTTGTGGACATAACTCAACTATGAATATCTTAGAAATTCTTCCCACCAATTCAATACAAAGTTCAATAACAGAATCATTCAAGTCTAATGGAACAAAGAGATGTTTGACATGTCTGCCATAGACAAATTGTGTAATACTTTTGGAATGGATCTCTGGTATAAAACACAAAAGGACTAGAGTGAAATTCTGATGCCAGTTGTGAATGGTGATCATTTGGATATTGATGGTTGAATAATACTTCACTAAATCACAACATTTGAATAATTCCTTGTATAAATAGAAATTAAAAAAACATAAATTGAAGCAAAGTTCAAGCACATTTCAACAATCGTTCAAAATTATCTCCTTCAAAAATCAATAACAACTCAATTACATTAACTAACTCTGAATATTAGATATTGGACCAAATAAATGAATACCCAACAATAAATCAATTTGGAAAACAAATTTGATTGTTTATTGAAAATATGTTATTATAGTAATTATTCCTCATATTAAGTCTTCATGTCTTTCCTTCATGTTCTGTTGCCTTCAAACATTTCCAGTGATGCTCATCCAACTATTGTTCAATCTCAATAAAGACAGCCCCTTCCAATCAATGACATGCTTATCCCAATCAGAACACGTTGACAAATATAAGAGAATTACTTTTACTAATGCTTATGGAAGGTTTCAAACTGAAGTTGACTATACACTAAATATTAACATTACATCTTATATGAACATCAAAATCATATTTGAGAGACAACATAAAAAAAATGACGTATTCGAACATTTTCATCAAGGATAATAACCAAAATCTAAATTATTGAATTCAGACAACATACAAACCCAAGTTCATATAAGGATAAAAATACATCAATTATGCCAAGGTATGAAATTTCTGATTGATGATTCAAGACAAAAGAGAAGTAGAGAATGAAAAAATAGGATCATCAGGTTTTGCATGGAGTTCCAAACCAAGAACAGGCAAGTCCATACATCTTATATGAACATTAAAATAATATTTGAAAGACAATAGCAAAACATTGACGTGTTCAAACCATTTTCATCAAGCATTATAAACAAAATTAAAATTATTGAAGGTAGACAACATACAGACCCCAATTAATATCAAACAAGGGCACCAAACACTTCATTATCATGTTATTTGAAATTCCAACTTCATTTACACTGTTTTATAGTATCTCAAATAGTAATTTCATTGTAAAATATCAGCAAATATACATACATGTTATCAATAGATATTATATATCTTCATTGTACATTCATGCACGTACTCGTTTAATGCCATTTTCTTGTTATAAACAGTCTTATAAATTTTATAAACAATGATCTTTCATTTTTGAGACTAATAACGTATGGAACAATATATTAGTAATGAATGGAACAATTGTTAAGATTTGTACATCTTCATTGTTTGAAATATTTACATTCTGTTTCTTTATTTTTGTTGCCTTCAAGGGAGTCGGATTTTTGCATTTTGATCAATTGCGTCCGTATTCCAAGCAACGTCTATACTTAGATTTCTTCTTAAACTCATAAACCGACTGTATTCTACGTTCATTTGGTCTTCCAGATTTTCTTTTTGTGTCGAGAGCTAGAACCACAATATTTTCTACTTCAATCGAAACATTCCACTCAGATTTGTGAACAACAGGATTTATCGTCCCCATGTAAGCACTAAGATAGGATTCTTTACTGAAATAATGCGAGCAAAATTCGTAGACTGACAAGTTTTTCTAATAATTAATGCTATCACGTGGGGGCACAGCAGTTCATCTATCTGGAAGCGTTTACATGAACACGTCTTTTCATCAATCCTTACCAAATATGTCGTTGGTTCATCATTTACCTGGTAT
Source organism: Forsythia suspensa (assembly GCA_023638005.1). Classification (NCBI taxonomy): domain Eukaryota; kingdom Viridiplantae; phylum Streptophyta; class Magnoliopsida; order Lamiales; family Oleaceae; genus Forsythia; species Forsythia suspensa. The sequence continues at coordinate 35,197,872 of CM042674.1, forward strand.
GTACTATCAGATGAACGTATCACCTAATAGATTTCAAAACACCATAAATTTTAGTAATATTGCTCGAATAATTAATGGAAATTTATAAAATCAATTTCTATATACGTTGACCAACGATTATAAAACTAAATAAACCTCCATTCTAATTGATTTTCTTGATCGTTCTCTCATCATGCACTCATATCTTGTCCCAAGTCTTGTGAATGTCGATCTAGTATCGTTTAAGTTCTTGAAAAATGATTTTTGCAATGTGCAACGTAATGACTCAAATAAAGCTTCTATTGAAAAGTTCTTTGCTTATCTCGTTACTAAATTTACCGATTCCACAATGTTCGACGTCATTGTCGAAAACCTGTTTGAAGTCATATGAGCTCTTGACCACTTGTGATACTCGACACCGTCCTATTTCAACATCAATATACATTATTGGTTATTTTACAAACATAAATGACATTAATGTATTAACTTTTTGTATTCATTTACTAACCAAATACCCCCTTATATCATCGTTTATAGTGTCCAAATGCCTCATTTGAATATCAAATTTAGATATGGTGTAAGCTCTTGTTGCTGCGTTGAAAGATTGCCTGATGAACTTAGACTTTTTACCAAATTGCTTATTCAAATTCTGGAATAAATGGTAAGAACAAACCCTACGCATTACCCTTGGGTAAACCTTTGCTGTTGCATTCTCATTCTAATATGTCTATCAGAAATGGTAACTAGTTCATCACGCTCACCGTATGCTTCTTTTAACCTTGACATGAACCATACCCCAGAACAATTATTTTCAGAATCTCCCACACCATATGCAAATATGAAAATATTTTCATTTGCATCCTGGGTGCACGTATTGAATAGAGTTCCACCATAACTGCTCGCTAAGAATGTACCATCAACGAGTATAATAGGTTTACAATGTTCCCACTCCACTATTGACGCTCCTAAGGCCACAAAGCTAAACATGAACTTGTCATTATCATCTGTCTCAATTTTTGTATACGAACTTGGATTTAAATGTTTAAGCATATATATATATATGATGGCATTCCTCCATATGATATTTCTGGACCACTTCTTACTATCTTCAATGCACGTTCACAAGACCTCCAAGCCTTCTCGTAGCTAATTGTTACCCCATAGGTTTTCATCATATCCCTTATAATGTCAGCTGGTATGTATACTGTTTTTGCAGAGATAAACTTGTGCTTGATGCAGTCTGCAATAACTGAACATGTAGCTTGCCTGTGATCTCCTACGACTACATCCAATGAGCATGTGTGACTATTCTTTATATTTTTTATCTTGAACATCGTTTTTTTCCCAATTACTGAAGCTCAAAGTCTCCATTTGCAGTTAACATCCAAGCACTTCAAAACATACTCATTCTTGTCTGATTTGTAAACTGTGTATTGAAATTTGTGGTTAATTGCATATAGTGCCACACTCGTAGATAATAAATCCTTATTCCAAAAAATTGAATCCTTTTTCATATTTTTGATACTAGGTTGTGACATGACATTTGTAGCAGTCTCTTCAATAATATTATCTCCATATATCACGTTCTCACAAATATCGTTAACCCATCTTTTGAATTGACTGGTCCATCACGAAATTATTCGGCGTCTCCTTCAGTAATTGAGTTACATAGGTACTCCAAATTATCTTCATTACTTTTCAATTTCTCAATATCTACACACAATGGAAATTTTGTCAAATCAGACTCACTTTGTTTGACATGTATATAGAAATATGAAGAACTATTGTTGCAAATTTGAATAAGGGGGCCTCTCGCAAAAACATGATACTGAACTGTTATAGCATACTCTGAATCATCCATTTTCAACTCATTCATCATTATCCCAACTAAAGTCACGTAACTACAATCCAACATGACAATTATACCAACCACTGAGTAATCGTTGAAAGATCGTGACTGATCCCATTCATCATTGTAATAAACCAACACACTAATACTGCCCATCTGTTTATCAAAAATTATAGCTAAAATAAATAAATTATTATGGAAATATAATCATCCTATGCAAACTATAATTGAAAACATATGCATTGTAATTACAAATATATGCATAAAACTTATAACACATAATATCATAATTTAAATTTTGGTTATATTATAAACACTTTTAACCTAGGAAACTCAACAATCCTACTTATAATAAGCTTCGTTAATAGATTATTTGACAAATTATGTCAACAACTTATAGTTGTATATACATCCGATCAGATTAACAATTCAAAATTTCAACATAAACACAAATCAGTAGTATTATGTATATTAATATACAAAATTATGGTTTAAAATCAAAATAAAATATAATTTATACACAACCGTTTCTAAACCGCCCTTGGAATTCGCATAGAAAATGAGGCAAAAATTTGTTTTTTCTAAACACACCAAAATCCTCTATTTTTTATATTTAAATATTTTTGATTGAATCGATATCCGAAAATACAGATTATGTTACACAATTTATTATTTTGTAACACTGACTGCTAAAGATATTAAAACTTATTTACACAATTTGTTATTATGTAACACTGACTCCTAAAGATAACACTGATATTGATATGATGTTTTGATTGAGCACTTTACTTTTGATATTTAAATATTTTTGATTGAATTGTTACATGAAAATACAGATTATGTTACACAATTGGTTATTATGTAACACTGACTACTAAAGATATTACAATTTGTTATTGGTTAATTGATGTTTAATATGATGTTCGTAACATTGATATTTAATATAATGTTTTATTTTTTAATGCAGATTATGTTACCTCTAATTGATATTATGTATCACTGATTGATAAAGATGATATAATTGAGTATATCATGAGGTTTTTTTTTTTTTTTTTTTGTGTGTGTGAAAACTAGTTTTATGTATTACATTTCAATTTGTAACACATATTGTTACAAATGTTGAAATTGAAGATATTTTGAGTTCTGTTTGTGGTTGTTATAACTATTTCTGATACAAATGATATATATTTGATAGTTATAAAAATAAAAGATTATGTAGTATATGCATTCCAATCAATTCAATTTTTAAGGATTCAGTTACTATAACAATAAAAGATTATGTAATATATGTATTCCACTCAATTCAATTTTTAAGGATTTAGTTACTATAACAATAAAAGATTTTGTAATATATGTATTCCAACCAATTTCGATTTTTAAAGATTCTATATGTAATATGTAGTCTAATAAATTAAAATAATAGTATTTTAAAAATAGCATTTTTAGAATATATGTAACAAGAATGGATTTTTACAATTCTTTTTTAAAAGTGGCTTATTTATGAAAAAATCCCTTATTTACCCCTCAACATATTAGTTTTGATCTTTGGGTTTTTTCTTGTTTTATTTCTACCTATAATAAAAGAGCCAAACTTTTTTACTATTCATTTCACCATGTGTCGACTTCACATGTGGCTGTCTTTTTTTTTTTTTTTCCCCCTTTTTGTTCTTTTCCCCCCCTTTTTGTTTGAGTAATTATATTTAAACAACACTTTTTTTTTTTAACTACACTACATTTCATATAATTGTAAAAAAAGTTCTCAACAATATCTAATTTTTACATTTATGTCCCTAACTATTTGTTATCACATTTTTTTATCATCAACCTATTAATTAGTACATCTTATCTTTGTCTTTGATGATAATTTCAGTTCAAAAAATTAATTAAGGGGGCGTAAAAATATTTTTTTGTCTATCATATTTTTAAATAAACAAAATAAATAACAAATACAAAAATATTTTTTTTGTCTATCATTTTAATGCACATTAAAGTCCTCAACAATATCTAATTTTTACATTTATGTCCCTAACTATTTGTTATCACATTTTTTATCATCTACCTATTAATTAGTATATCTTATCTTTGTCTTTGATGATGATTTCTGTTCAAAAAATTAGGACCCACAATTTACAACCCACTTTTTATTCACACATTCACTCACAACTTATAATATAAGCACTTAAAAAATAAATTTAGCACTACCAAACATATGCTTAGTATTTCTCAACTTCTACTATTTTGCTTAGTAAACAATTTGAAAATAGTTATGCAATCAACCACAAGTTCTTATAGATTGTAAATTGTGGTTTGTTCAAATAACTGTTTGCTTGTTATATTTATATTTAAAAAGTGTCTTTTGATTATCTATTTTATATTTGTTGAGTGATAATTTTTTTTTATACTATTTGCTGCAAATTATACTCGAACTATTTTATATTTGTATAGATTACAAATTAAAATACAATAATGTAAGTATCCTACGAACCACCTTACGTGCATCGCACGTCCTACAAGATAAAGGCCCAAAATTTCATACACTTTTTCTAGCGTATACTGCTGCATAAACTGAACATTTTTCCATTTTGAATAATTATTTGTTATTTATGCAATTTAACACCCTAATCTAATTTTATAAATTTAAGTAAGTACTTGAATATTTGATGTCATATGGAATATATTAAAGAGCAGGCACAACATCTTTAATGTAATGGTGAGATATTAAGTCTAATAAAATCTTATTTATTGTTGGCATCAATAATATTAATTAAGCATAAAGAGAAGTATAATAATATACTCCACAGGGAAATTGTTATATTTTGTTTAATCAGAATGTGATGATTCTCCTTGTTTAAAATTTATCACTAGAATTAGTCCCATTATAGGGATCATTTGCATGTTATAATTTTCCCAACAGGTTTATTTTAATGATGTATTGATTCTTTTGTAAGATTTATTTACATGGGTAAATTTTTCATATATCTATGCTTCAATGTAGTTATGTAAGCTTATTATTTATTCATTTATTTGCAGCAAATTTAATTATTCCAAACTATGATTCTTTTCGTATGTCTTTTCTTGATGGTAACAACTATAAGGATTGGAAGGAAAAAATTCTCCTTACATTAGGGTGTATGGACCTTCACTTGGCATTATGGGTGGATGAACCACCTGCACTTATGAAAATTAGTACTCCTTGAGAGAGAATCCTATGAATGGTGGGAGCGATCCAACCGTTTAAGCATGATGATTATAAGTCTCACATTTGCACGAGTATACGTGTATCAATTCTTGAATGTGCTAAAGTCAAGGATTAGTTGAAGGCCATAGAAGAGCAATTTGACTCTTTTCATAAGGCTTTGGCTAGCACTCTAATGAAAGATTATCATCCATCAAGCAGTCTGGTACCAAAGGTGTGCGCCGAACACATCATGAAAACGAGGGATATTGTTGCCCAACTCAAGACTTAAGGTTGAGATTTGTGAGTCCTTTGTGCATTTGATCTTCAACTCACTCTCATATGAATATGGACCTTTTCATACATCTTACAACATATATAAGCAAGATTGGTCGGTTAATGAGCTTCTGACCATTTGTGTGCAGGAGGGGGAGTGGGAGATTGAATTCAGAGAGAATTGAAAGTGCTAATATGGCGACCCACTCAAATAAACATGCCAATAAAGGAAAAGGGAAAGGACATCTTAGTCAAGTTAACAATAATGTCACAAAGTGCTTCTTGTGCAAGAAAAGCCAAGAGCATATGAAGAAGGATTGTCTTTAAGTACAAAAAAAATGGCTTGAAAAGAAAGGTAATCTCAACTCCTTTTTTTTATTCAACATACAATCACATTTCCAACGTGGTTTTCAGGCCTCCACCAGAAAATGATTGAGGGAGGGTCGGATACTCCAACCATATATATATAACTCATAAAAAATACATGGGAGGGGACATAAAACCTGACCTCTAATCATAAAACTAAAGCAAACAAATAAATGAATAAATAATAAAGCAATTAAAAATAGTCCTAAAAAATTCTATAAACCTCAAACTGTAGGAAGTCCATGTCTATCAATCTGGACTAAGTTGCTGCAACGTCACGGTAAGTCCTGAGCGCTGTATTTGAAATAGCAACGACGATTCCAACTTTCTAAAGCAAGTAAGTCAGCCACATGGTTGCACTCGCGATAAATATGAGAAATAGTATCACGGTCGAAGGCAAATAGATGTCTGATGTGGCGAAGAGTGGCCTGATTAGACCAAGGTCCCTTACACCTCTGGTGATGCAATTAATGGCCAAAGTAGAGTCAGACTTAATCCATAAGTCTAAGAGTGCAATCCTCTAAGCAAGAATGATATCATCAAGAATAGCCTTGAGCTTGACCTCCAGAATAGAGCACTCGCCATATGAAGAGAAGAATGCACGAACACACTGACCTGATGAATCTATAATAATCCCTCATCCACTCACAAAATCATCTTTGACCCATCCATCAGTGTTGACCTTGTAAGATCCCATTGGATGGAGTACGCCAATAAACCAAAACAGGAGGAAGAATGGATTGAGTAGTAAGAGAGATACCAAAAAGAGGAGCCATATCCATATCTCCTCACCAATGAATAATCCAAAATAAGCTGCATGTATGTAGTAGGGAGATAGTATGATATATTCTCTATATAATCCATCTCGACTCCACAGAGATACCCTAGTACTTCGCCTCATTCATCACATTCCAAATAAACCAGAGAATTAAAGAGGAATGATCATGCGAATATAACCCCACATGACAAACTGACCTAAAAAATGCCAAGACTGAAAGCGATACTGAAAACCTCCATCAGAAGGATTATATGAAAAATATCAGAAAAGTGGTGCCAAACCTGGTCGACAATATATCTGTCAATAAATAAATACTGGATAGTCTCAATAGCCGAGCAACACTGACAACGTGAAGCCATATGACTTTCAATCCGCCTCTGAATCACAATATCAACTGGGATAAGACCCTGCCATAGTTTCCAACAAGAGAAAGAGATAGTCGTCAGGATAATAAAATTCCAAATCATGATGTATACAGTCTGAATCGTATGCCCCGTGCGAACTAGCTGCCATGTAGATTTGCTAGCAAATCTACCATCCGATGTATCCTTCCACATAATATGATATTGTACGTCAGCAATGATATGGATGCTACCTATCTGCTTGCAATAGTATATAGGACTAGCTCAAGAAGTCGGTCAGTGTTCCATCCAATATCTTCGAATAAGTCTCTAACTTGGATGGAAGAATGTGGCAAGTGTGGGTGCTGATCAGCTAATGTAGACTCACCCATCCAGCAGTCATGCCAAAAGAATATCTGCCCACGTCCTAATTGCAAAGCAATGTGTGTCTCTGCCTGTGGGCCTATGTGCTACAACCTCTTCCATACAGCTGAAGCATAGTAATGAATAGTAGCCAGTAATGAATGGGTAACTTAACAAAACTTACTCAGTAAAAACTGAGCCCATAATGACCGCTGAGATCTAAATAACCACCAGAGCTTTAAAGATAATGTATCAACAAGATCCTCCAGTCTCCTAAAATCCAGTCCACCCTCCTAAGTAGGAATACAAAGGTCTTTCCATATCTTCCAATGTAATCTGTGTGCTTGGTCTCTGGAGTCCCAAAGAAACCTAGCAAATATGCCATCTAACTTCTTCAAGATAGCATTGGGAGGCTTCATAATCTGAAGGAGATATAGAGAAATAGAGGATAGCACTGATCGTATCAAAGTAATCCGTTTTCCTAATGATAGGAGTCTCGAGGCCCAGCCAAAAATTCTATTCCAGACTTTCTAGACTAAGTCATCATACAAGAAGATCTTCCTGGCTCCTTTACATAAAGAAACATCAAGATAAGTGAGGGGCTGTTGCTAATGACGAAACCCTGTCAGATGCTCCAGCCTGTGTATCTAACTAGTAGAAAATCACCTAGGTAAGATAATCCCGCTCTTATCTCTATTCACCAACAGCCTAGAAGCCCCTTCATAGTGCTCAATACAATGTAAAACTCTTATGATAAATTACTTCTGGCTATTGACAAAAATAATCATATCTTCTGTAAAGGATAAATGAGAGATGAAACGTCACCCCCATGTCTGTATGTCATCGAAGGAATATGCTGATACTACTGAGTGAGCAGTCGTAAAAAATAATCTGCAGCAATAATAAACATCGATGGAGATATGAGATCACCCTGTCTGAGTTCCCGGATGATAAGAAAAACCACATGGCCTGCCATTAAGTAGGAATGAGAATCGACACTCTGAAATATACATCTGTATTCAATCAATCTAAAGAGCATCGAACCCAAAACCCTCCAAGATAGATATCAAGAATCCCCAATCCCAATCCAATCCCCAAACCCAAACACCTTAGTCATATCAAGCTTGAGGACAAAATTACCCCTTCTCACTTTCGTATCAAGTATGTAGTGACTTCTGTGCAAGGAGGACATTATCCCCAATGAGCCGTCCCGAGATGAATCCTTTATGAGGAGCTGAGATGATTTGAGGTAGTAAAGTACTCAGTCACGAATTCATCAGCTTCGTAATCAACTTATTAAACATTGTACATAAGCTGATAGGACGAAACTCTGACCACCTACAAGCATTGTCCCGCTTTGGAAGCAAGACAATAAAAGTAGCTACAAAACATCTAGGTAGGTGCCCTCTAGCAAAGAAATCCAAGACTGCCTGAAATACATCTTTTGATACTATGTCCCAACAGACCTAAAAAAATGAGATGATAACCCATCTGGCCTGGTGACACTGTCTGGATCAATACTAAAAATAGCCTCTCGCATCTCAGTTAAAGTAGGAGTCCGATTAAGCTGTAAATTGTCTTCATCGGATACCAATCTAGGTATAATACCAGGTCGAATAGGATCGACAGACTGTGGAGGAGCCGACAGAAGCTCTTGAAAGAAAGATACTACTGAAGGTTGAATAGTCTCAGGAGACTCAAACACCTCACCCGAAGCTGAAGTAATAGACCGGATCTTGGCACGAATGCGTCGTCCCTGAACTATAGAATAGAAGTATCGGGTGTTATGATTACCCTCACAAGTCCAACGTGCCCCTGCCTTTTGTTTCCAAAATGCCTCATGAATAGATAAAGTACAGTTCAGAACTGCTTGAGCCTGATGCAACGTATCATGATGAGAAGGAGAAGGATCTCTGTCATGGTCTAACTCTGCCCCGTCCACCCTACACTCTGTATCCCTAACCTTCTGAAAAATATCACCAAATACATGTCGATTCCACCAATAAATGCCATGTTTGAGTCTAAAAATATTCTCCCAGAGAGCAGCCATTCTCGTAAGATAGGTAGGAAATGACCACTTTTGAGATACAAAGCCTAGAAAATTGTGATGCCTAGACCAAACATTAAGGAATCGAAAAGGACGAGGCCCCAAATCATCGTCAGAAGACCACTGAAACTGAACAGGTAAGTGATCAGAAGTGCTTTGGTTCAAATGACGAACTGAAAAATGAGAACAAAATGAGGCAATCAGTGAGTTAATCAAAACTCTGTCCAGACGCTTCCATACTCTCCCATTTGTCCACGTATACTGACTTCCAGAATACCATGCATCTGTCAAACCATAATCCATCATCATAGCTGCAAAGTCTAAAGTGCCACTATCACGAATATTCCTGCCAATACGTTCACCATTGTGAGCAATCACATAATAGTCTCTCCCAACAAGCCACGGCCCATCCACATAAAGGGATATCTGGTGAAGACCCATCCATAAAACCCTACGTCCAACTGGAGAGCAAGAAGCATAGACTGGAGTAATGAACAACGGTCTAACTAGTCCAGTATCCTCAAATTTAATGTGAAGGAATTGGGAGGATCAACAATCGAAGTAACAGTAGTCCCCAAGTTTCAAAAACCCTAAATCTTATCCGACTCATTCTGTAGGCCCACATCAAATGAGAGAAATCGTCGGATAAAGTCAAAGTTCTTCTTCAAAACAAACGGCTCCAACACCACCAAAAAATACACCTGGTGAAGTCGAACCAATTTTGTAAGTCATCTATGAGTGGTAATACTGCGCATACCTCTCACCTTCCAGATGATAACACTCATAAAAAAGACTAGCTATATGACGAAGCACTTATTTGACTACGAGTCACCCGTTTGATCGGGCGCAGGATATTAGTAACTTTCGAATTTTTCTTCATTTGCACTGTAGTAAAACCATCGGCCTCCTGCCGCTCATCCAAACCAGCCAAGTTATCAGAAAAAATACTACGAAAGTGCCCTTGTTGATGAACCTCTAGCTGATTAGAACTAGCACTATCTGAAGTAATCAAAGCCTCTACATTCTTATGACAATTGAGGCGTGAGCTGTCATGAGGATCATTATTAAAAACTGGTTGCACTAGCTCTGACAAAATAGAAAACTCACGAGGGACGGACATCATGTGATCTAAGAGTAGATCGAAAGAAAAAACATCATGAAAGGGCTTTGAAGCCACAATGGTGGGAATAGTATGTTTAGGTTGATGGGTGGTCCCCACATGAACCACTAGAGGTGGTATATTAACAATTGAAGAAGAACCAACAACTGAAGCCCACTGCATAGGAGTCTCAACAACAGTCTCCTTTCCATTACCCTTTCCAACCCTAACTACAACAGGCACCTGAACATCAACTGGCATTGGAGCCGGAGCAACAATAGGTTTAGGAGTCAGAACAACAGTAGTCTTAGAAGCCTGAGCAACAAAAGGCTTAGTAGTCTGGGTAATAATAGGATCTCACCAGAGAGCACTTACCTCAGATCGATCAATAATATGGCCCCGATATAATGACATTTAGCACAAAAATGGGACAACCTCTCTCATATACAATAGGCTGCAAAAAACTACGGGATTTACCCCGATCAATCTAAATCCTATCTGGGAGCTTATACTCCAGATTCACCTCAATACAAACCTTGGCTTCTTTAGGCCTTAACAAATCAACAGACGCCTCATCAATCCTCAACGGTACCCCAACAATTTTAGATAAACAAAATAAAAATTCCTTTACACGTAAATGAACAGGCAATAAAGGAAAAGAGATCCATACAGGGGCAATGGGGGTCTCAGCATCATGGTGGAAATTACAAATCCACTTAATTATACGCATAGGGCAACCCATAATAAACCAAAGTGGTTTTAAATATAAACGATTTTAATCATCCTCATGTGTTAAGTGTATAAGACTATAAGTATGTGCTTGTAATTTATAAGCCCAAGTTTAAAATCACCGCAAGATCTAAACTTCTGAAAACTATTTCATACTTCCACCATTTTGGGTTTGCGGTGTGAAAACTTGCCAACAAGTGTGAATTTGAATGGCTTAGCAAGAGATGCCACATCATCAGATGAAATAACTAAGGTAGGCTAACTACGATGTAAATATGGCTCATTTACCACAAACTGGTGAGAAGTAGAATTGGGAGAAGACTAAAGGACAGAAGTAAAGAAGTAAATGACTTTCTCATACTCCGCTCAGCTAAAGAGATAGTCTTTCGATCAGTAACAACTGCAGCATAAGTCAATTTGCAGAATTCAGTACACACTGAGCTTCCTGAGGAAAAACATGGGGGCTTGGAGCAATTGGTGCTGAAATATTAGGCAAACAACTGCAGCATAAGTCAATTTGCAGAATTCAGTACACACTGAGCTTCCTGAGGAAAAACATGGGGGCCTGGAGCAATTGGTGCTGAAATATTAGGCAAACAAAGGGGGACGGAAAAACTAACCGAAGGCCTGCGCATGGCTGCTTGATGGCGCAGCGCAGGCGCGCACGCTGTGTGCTTGCGTGCTATTTCAGATTGTGCCTGGCCATTGGCAACTTGGGAAAAGGGTCCAAGGGTCCAAGATGGTTTGGAGAACCTGCTGGAAATTCGTCGGCGACCGCGCGCTGGGCTCCCTCTGCGCGCAGGCTGCACACCACGTGCTGGCATTGCACGCGGTGCGCCAGCATCAAATGGGTCACGCGCCTGATGGTTAGGTGCTCTCGGCAATAGAGAAGATGCAGGGTGCGTGGCCGGAAGCGCTGGAGTTGGGCGTGGTTCAAGCTTGTTGTCCGCCATCCCTAGGGTACCACAAATTACATGGCGAAGGTCTTCCAAGGGTGGCGCATCCACTGCTGCAGCCGCCGTGGTGGTGCGAATGAGGGCGGCAGAACTAAAGTTTGCACCTAGGTCCGCCGTGGGCTGAAGGTTTTGTGGTCCAAATGGACCACTTTCAGGTGGCGTGAGGCCGGAAAGTGGGAGGGCAATGGCCGACGAGGGTAGGCCGACCACATTGGAGGCCATGTCCGGCGGTTTAGGTGCCGGAAGTGCCATGTCCGGTGGAAGAAACAAACGCAATTTAAGGTGCTGTTTGGTATTGCTTTTTTTTTTTTTCCCAGCTTTTTTATTTTTTTATTTTTTTCAGCGGTTACTTAGGTAATCTCAACTCTTTAGTGTTCTTTGAATCCAATGAATGTCATCTTTCTCATGATACTTGGTGGATTGACTTTGGTACTACAATCCATGTTGCAATTACCATGGAGGAAACTACAATCCATGTTGCAATTACCATGGAGGAATTAAGGAATTAATAAACCAAAGAAAACCGATGGAAAGTGAATGCTACATCTATTCAAGAAAAAGAGTGCGTACGCATGTGGAGGCATTTGGGACATACAGACTTGTTCTCAATTTTGGTTTCATTTTAAATCTAGATAAGACTTTTTTTGGTACCATCTTTCACTAAAAATCTTATTTCAGTTTCTAAACTTTGGAGCAAGGTTTTGTCTTTAATTTTGGTAGTTGTTCATTTACTTTATATAAAGACTCAAATGTTATTGGAGATGGTTTTATTTATAATGGTTTTTTAAATTTCGATTAAATTCTCCCTAAAATTTTAAATGTGGCATCAAAAATTGGGCCACGTCTCAATTGAGAGAATAAAGAGATTGGTAAAGGAATAGGTCCTTGAGGACCTTGACTTCTCCAAATTTGGGACTTGTGTGGATTGCATACAAGGAAATCAATCCAAAAAAACCAATAAAGTTGCTAGGAGGAATTCTGACGTTTTGAAAATTATTCACACTGACATTTGCAGCCCTTTTCATGAAGTGTGTTTCAATTGTCAAACTTACTTTATCACATTTATCGATGATAAATCACGATATATGTATTTCTACTTGTTTTATTAAAAATGAGAAGCACTAAATGCTTTCAAAATTTATAAAGCTGGAGTGGAAAAATAATTAGAAAAATAAATCAAGATCGTGAGGTCAGATAAAGGTAGAGAGTACTATGGTAGGTACACGGGTACTAGTCAAAGATCAAATCCATTTGTAAGGTTTGTAGAACATCAAGGCATTGTAGCCAATACTCTTTACATGGCTCACTAGATCAAAATGGCGTTGTTGAAAGAAGAAACAAAACATTAATGGACATGGCAAGATTCATGATAAGTAACTCAACTCTCCATGTTTCCTTGTTAAGCAAAGCCCTAAAAACTATCGTATATTTTAATCATGGTTCCAACTATAGTGGATTCAAAGACATCCTTTGAACTATGAAATGGTTGGAAACCTAGTTTAAGACATACATGCAAATGGGGGTTGTCCAGCTGAAATTATGGTTTATAATCTACAAGAAAATAAATTAGACCCAATGACAGTCAGTGGATATTACATTGACTATGCAAAATGGTTTAAGGGGTATATGTTATATATTGTCCGAACCATTCACAGAAAATTGTGGAGTCAAAGAATGCAAAGTTCATTGAGAATGACAAGTAAAGTGGAAAAGTACACCTTGAAACATTATGTTTAAGGAAATATCTGAACGTGAACTACTACCGAATCTTCATTGAGGCTTGTGATTGTTCATGATGATCCTGAAAGATCAACAAAACTGAACAAACAATCATTGAGGAACCTCATAATACTGAAGAACATTATCAAGAGTTTATGTAGATCAACCACAAGATAATAATATGAATTTAATAAGATCCACAAGAACAAGAAAATCTGTAATTCCTTCTAACTACTTAGTGTACCTTCAAGAATCGGACACTGACATTGGTGCCGATAATCCTTCAACGTTTTCACAAGCTATGATTGGAAGAAAATCCATGTTATGATACAATGTCATGAAGGGTTAAATGAATTCTATGGCTAATAATCAAGGCTAGGATCTTGTCGAGTTGCCTAAGGAATCAATGACCATTGAATGTAAATGGGTTTTAAAACCAAAAAGATTCCATGGGCAATGTCAAAAGGTACAAGATAAGACTTGTGGCCAAGGGATTCACCCAACAAGAAGGGGTTGATTATAATGATACCTTCTCTACAATTTCAAAAAAGGATTCCCTTCGTATAATCATGGCATTAGTAGCGCATTTCGATATGGAATTATATTAAATGGATGTCAAAATGACCTTCTTTAATGGAGATTTAAAAGAAGAGGTTTACAAGAAACAACCTCAATGATTTGTCACATAGGGAAATGATCACTTGGTTTGTACATGGAAAAAAACAAGTCTCTTGAAAAAGGTATTTTAAATTCCATAATGTCATTACTTCATTTGGTTTCACGGAAAACATTATGAATTAATGTATATACTATAAGTTTAGTAGGAGCAAAGTTATTTTCTTAGTCTTATATGTAGATGATAGTCTACTTGCATCAAGTGCTGGGGTTTACTTTGTGAGGTAAAGTAATTTCTATCAATCAAATTCGAAATGAGAGATATGGGTGAAATCTCAATAAAAATAGATTAAAATTCTCAATCCACGTTAGAGGCAGCAAATGGGCTGTCCGGCCTAACCCGACCCAGAAAGGATGGTCAATATATGAAAATGGACCAGGTTGAGCTGGCCCGATTTTTAGATGAGCTAGTAAATTGTTGGGCCAGCCCAATCCGGTCTTGGACCACCTGGCCAACCCAGCCATATAATTTTTTTTTTATAGACTTGTTTTTCAAAAAAAAAAAAAAAAAAAAAAGAATTTGAAGTCAAAGTAGGCCTGATTTTACTAACGACCGAAAGACTGGGCCTTCGAAATCTTGCAATTCTAATAAAATCAAATTGATTGAAGAAAGTAATTAATTCTTATAGGCATTTGAGAATATTCTTACGTAAAAGTTAATTCAAATCAAATAAATTGAAGAAAGAAAAAAACATTTATAAAAACATAAAGAGCTATTGCCAATTCTAATTACTTGTATCAATTTCTTATATTAACAAGAAATGTAAAATATTAATTCAAAATAAGATAATTAATTTATTCGAGTTAACAAATTAGAGTTAACAAATTAGAACATCTCCTAACTTCACGTTGATAACATGCGGAGTAAATCCAACACGTGGAAAAAAAGGTCTTATGTCAGATTTATATAATTAAGTCAATAACTATATTCCTTAAAACTTTAAAAATTATAGAAATATTTCATATGATTATAAATATAACCCCCTTCATTAATAGACGGATATAACTTTCAATAGTTCAAACAGAGCAAATAAATTGAAGTGCAATAGCATTCCATTAAAGCATATTGTTTTTCTTAAACTTGTCTTTGAAGAGATTGAGTCCGGGGGAGACAGATGCAAGAGTTGAAAAACTTAATCAACAAGCTCAAACAAAACAAAACAAATCCATGCATGCTAAATGCCAGATTTCGTTTGGACTGAGCCTTCAACCCTCAACAGAAGCACAGAAAACAGAAAAATGGTCAATATAACTTAATCACCAAGTTTTGGAAGACCTGTTTTAGATGCCATACATCCCCCTAGCATGGATATGGCAATATCCAGTAGAGTAAAATGCATAGTGCTTTTAACTAATTTGCGGCAGTGCACGGATAACATTAGAAGAGAAAGATCGGACCCGTGGCGGGGTCGAGATCAATCCGTCTCGCTGCGTGTCAATCACGCATGATTGACACGCAACCATTTGAAAAAAAGGCCCCCACCCACCCCTATGCAAAAAAAAACCCCACCCAACCTCTCGCAAGAAAAAAAAGCATCTCCTCACTACATGCAAAACCCCCACCCCCACCCCCACCCCCCACCCCACCCCCATTTAACTTTTTACAGTCTTTATTTAATTTTACACCCCCACCCCACCAAATTTATTTTCTTTCTCCCTTTCCCCACCTATTTATACCGTAACAATTTTTTTCTTATCAAATACATATTTTTCCATTTTATCGTAATATATATTTTTTCCTCCTCATCATAATACACTTTTTTCTTGAAATTTGGCCAACACAATCGCTTTATTTACTTTATCCAAATTTGGCCAACATTAAACATTTCAATCACTTTTGTTCTCTAAATTTATTTTACCAAATTTATGTCTCACTTATTTTTTTTCATATTCTTAAAAGGTTAGTAATAAATTATTAATTTTTTTATTTTCGTTTATTTTACTGATTTATTTTTTGTAATTTGCAAGTTAGTTATAATATTGTTATGCTTTTTATGTTTTTTTTATTTGCACGTATAATTGATGTGCATTTTGTGGCCATGATAGAAGAACTTGTCCCACGTTGCAAAATAGGTAAATTAATGTTATATATTTCCTTACTTATTATTTTATTAGTGTGGGTCCATTTGGTTTATAATAGGTAATAATTTGATTGTCGGTTTTGACAACACAAATCAACCACGAAGACTCATGAGGATCCGTCGACTAATAATATCATGCACTGCGGACAAGAGACGCATATCATGCTACCGAACCCACCTGATACCTATATCATACTACGGATCCACAATACTCGATCACGTGCAATAAACAATGCATCATATTTATTATGCACGCTTTATTTATTTTTATTTTTAAGTAAAATTTAATTTGTTACTCAAATATAAACTAATTAATTAGTCTCACTCTAATCTTAATAATAAAATTAACGTTAATTATATTATTTATTATATGATATAAATAATATTTAACTCAATAAATATTATTATATATTATATTTTTAAAAAGCGAATACAATAAATATAATAATAAAAATTATTTTTAATTTAATAAATTTAATTAAATTAATAATGTGGATATAAATTTGGTGGTAAATAAATATGTTGAAATTAAAGAAAGTAAGGATTAAAGTATAAATAAATGAGGGAGAGGGGTTAAAATATAAATAAATGATGGGGGAGGGGAGGGGGAGGGGGCAGGGGTCTCTTAGGGGAAAAGTTATGGACCCCGTGACGGGGTCCAGAGCTTTTCTCAACATTGCAAATGCAATGCCGAAGAATTTGCTTTTGATCACTAACAAGCACACTTCAGCATTAGACTGAATTCGAATATATTAGCACTTGGAAAAAGAACATAACATCATCAATTTTGCAGAAAAAATAGACTAACAATGTATCACCACAAAAAAAAAAAAAAAAAAACCTCTTCGTGGAAATGTGTAATATATGAATGTATGTGTAAGATTGCTTTACCGTTGAAATGGCGAGACATATCTTTGTCACAAGAACGAGGATAACAAGTGAAGAGTCTCTAGACTAAATTAATGTCAAGAATACCAAGAAGCAATCGGCATTCCAATAGTGCCTTTCACCAATTTAAACACGGTGATGTATCTGAATGACTAGGAAAACAAATACCGGAGAAAAGCGCCAATGCAAGAGGTGTATCTTAAAGAGTCAAGAAAGCATAAAAAGAATAACTTAATTAGGAAAAAACTATAAAAATGGCAAGAAATCATTAGAATTTATAGCATAAAGCTTTAATCTTTCAAATAATTGAAACTTAAGAATTATATCACCAATTTTCTTTATGAATGTAAGTTTTGAATATCTGCTTATCAGCATTTTCTTTATTAGTACATAAATGAATAGGCTACAAAATAATTGTGTTCCAAAAAAGAGAAAAATAAAATAAAAAAGGGATACAGAATTTCCTTCTAAGAAAGGGATGTTTATTCCTTTTCATCACTTTCTTTATGTAACCATGATGAAAACCAAACAACTCATTTCAGAGTGCTAAAAGTAAATCAAATCAAGCATAAAAAAATTACAAAAGAGAAAAGAAATGAAGTTAATTATAAAATTGGTTACAAACTCAATTAAATACATAATTATGCATAAATCATACAGAAAACAGCTCGTGAATGGGTGTGATTAAATCGATCCACCAGGATTATAGGATTTCGGATGACTATTTTACAAGAATTCCAAATCACACCCACATCTCCACACATCAACATTTAGAGAAAATCATAAACAAATGGTTGTTTTCTTCATTGAAATAACATAGAATTTACAACAACATTACACAAAAACATGAAGAAATTAAAAAAGAAAAAAGAATTTAGAAGAAAACCATAGCTCTCATTCTATAAATATCCCCATCATCCTCCTTTGGAAACACACCAGAAGGCATAAAACAAGTAGAGCAATAAACAAAATGGTAAACACCTGAAAACTTATGACCCAAAGTTGAATCCACCAGGAGGAACACATGACTAAATCCCTTCCCACATATGAAAGGATTTCAATTGAGGAAGAAAATAATCGGAGTTGGCCGTCTGGATTATAGGATTTTGAGGCTGATATCGACGAAGTGAATCTCGGGATCGGATTTAGGTTTCAAAGCCTGAAGTATAAAGTATGAAGTGGGGGAAAAAAAGGTAAATTTAAGCTAATCTTTGTTTTGGCTCTTATGAGTTCTAAATTCATATGGTCAAAACTTAATTCAATTAAAATTACATTTAGAGCTAAAAGACCAACATACCCTTACAATTGCAAAAAAAATGCTAATTTAATTATACTATTTTGTTGTGATACTGTTTTGTATAATACTGTTTTATTGTGATGCTGTTTGTATGATACTGTTTTATCTATGATACTGTTTTATTTAGATAATGTACATTGGTATATTTATACCATATTTTTATCTTTGATACTGTTTTATTATGATAATGTTTAAATATATGATCTTGTACTACTAATGGAGCATTTTAAGAACAATATTATTACTTTAACTATTAAAATATCTTGTACTTAGTTTTACATATGATATTGTTTTGTCTATGATACTATTTTATATAGATAATGTGCTATGGTACACTTACACCATGTTTTTATCTTTGATACGGTTTTATTATGATAATGTTTCAACATCTGATACTGTTTTAATCTATAATAATGTTATTAAATACAAACACTATCAATGGTCTTGAGCATTTTAAGAACAATATAATTACTATCAATGGTTTTGTACTACTAATTGAGTATTTTAAGAACAATATAATTACTTCAACCATTAAAACAGATGTATGATACTGTTTTATTTAGATAAAGTAATATAGTATACTTATACCATATTTTTATCTTTGATAATATTTTATTATAATAATGTTTTAACATATGATACTGTTATTTAATCTATAATATTGTTATTTTATTGTGTTGTAGTTTCTGTGTATGTGATACTGTTTTAATAAGATATTTTCATGTATGATAATAATATATTAAGATACATTTATTTGTGATACTATTTTAGTATGTATGATACTATTTTGATAAGAAAAATTAAATATTACCATTTTAAGCTAAATAGACGATTTCAAAAGGTTAAAATCCATCGTACGCAGTAGCAAAATAACTGGTCTTGACCGGCTCGTCGAAATCATTCCGAAAATATATTATAATAAAAATTCTGAGCACGTATGCAAATTCTATGACATTTATGACATTTCGCTATGATAATATTTTGTGATATTGTTTTGTATAATACAGTATCAAACAATATACATGACTAACGACACAAAGAACTAATCTAATGGCCAACTTTCGTCAAAATACGCCCACATCCAATATCAAGAATCATGGCCATCAGATGGTGGAGTATTGATAAGTGTAATTTATACACTTATATTGATTCTTGAAGAATTTTTGTATAATTCTAAGTATTTTAGAATCGATATCTATTGAGTTTTTGTTCATTTTTGTGATTGTAGGACAAAATCTCCGAACTCAAGTCATATTAGTGAAATCGGCAAGTAAATAAGAAGAAATTGATTTTTTGAAGTGAATATCAAGAGCCAAATAATGGAGGATGAGAAAGAAGATAAAATCAATAGATTTAAGGTGTTTTGGAGTGACAATGAAGAGTTGAAGTGAAGGAGCAAACACCCTGAAAGCCGAAGAAACAAATTGAGAAACTACAACCGACACATGTAGAGAAATTAGAGTACAATCTTTGGTACAAACATATACATTAGTCAAATGATGTACCATTGGAAAGATAATTGAATTACGGTTCTAACACATTTTACGGATCACAATTTAGAGTTTCCTACGAGAAGTTATGGCCATATGAAAATCAGTCGCCGACGAGACAAAATTTTATCCGCTCAAGCGGACCTTTAGCCAAAAAACTCCGTCTCTGTCCGCTCGAGCAGACAGACCAGTCGCTCGAACGGACTGTGCTGCGGTCAATTACTTATTTGAGTTAAAATTTATTTCTGAATTTTTTTTGGAGATTTAGGGCATGAAATTCAACCCTAATTGAACCCATATAAATAGGAGAACCCTTATAACGATTGGAGAGTCAAATTTTGGAGAGAACAAAGAGGCAAAACACAAGATCTTTACAAGAATTTCTTCATCCGGACAAGATTATTGAGATTTCAAACAAGAGAAAGTTGGGATTCTTGAGCAATCTATTGAAGACATTCAAAGAGCCAAATTAATCTTCAGAGTTCTTTTGCAATCAAATATTCCGGGTGATAAATTCTCCATTTATTATGTGTTTTTGTAAATCAAACATGATGGGTTAACTCTTTATGCTAAGGTTGATGATGTAAACCATATGTTGAAGTTTTAATTCAAGAATCCCCGTTTTTAATCTTAATTTGTGTTTGTTTGATTTATGACATGGTTTTAATATCCGTTTGAACGTGTTTGTGAGTTATTTTTGTTTTCGAAAGGTTTAAAATAGATTAGCTCATTATGGTTTTAAACACTAAGTCCTATAGAGATTATGAATAGTTTCTATGCTTTGTGCAATCAAATTTAATAATATTGATATTGAAAGCGTTTTTGTATATTCGTATTCAAAATATGAATATTTTGGAACTTATATGAAAATATGTTTAATTCTACTCGAAATAGATTATTAGATAACTTAGGATTATCGATTGTCAATTTGAACATAAATTGAATTAAAACGTGGTATTTTGAGGATTAAAATAGATACTAATGGTGGTGTCTGGATTCCTAGCATAACTCATTTACTTGATTTTTCTCCAAAAACTATATTTGTACTTAGTTAAATCGTAGTTATAGTTTAGAAAATTTCATACTTTCTTGATCCAAACATTTCTTATGTGTATTCGATTTTAGCTCTAATTAGTCAAAAGTAAGCTAAAGTCTAATCCTCGTGGGAACGATATTCTTTTACTCACTTTTTACTATTACTTGTCAACGAACCCATACGCTTGTGGGATTTCACCGAACAAGTTTTTGGCGCCGTTGCCGGGGACTAAGATTTTTGGCTTAAGTTTTGTTAATTTTTGCTTGCATTCGAATTTTTCTTTTTATTATTATTATTATTATTTTCTTTGTTTACTCCAGTACTTCTTTTTGCTCTTTTCACGTGATTCTTGATCGTTTTATGCAAGTTTGGAAGATCTTGACCTTTTGCCATTTGATCCCGAGATCAAAATAATCTTTTGTCATCGAAGAAGAGGACATAAATACACCAAAAACAACAACACAAGATGACAGACGATGAGGACGACATGCTTGTTGGAGATGTATTCGCAATGTACCAGACTAGTATAGCGAGATATGTTGCAACTTCTGAGATTAATGAGGATGTCATGCTTGTTGGAGATGTCTTCGCAATGTACCAAGCTAATATAGCGAGATATGATGCAACTTCTGAGATTGATGATGACGACATGTTTTTTGGAGATGTCTTCCCAATGCACCAAACTTCAACTTATCCACTAACGAATTCATTCACATCGAACCTTGAAGAAGTCAACTATACTCAGAATTTTCCGCATCAACAGAACAACCCTTACTCCAACACTTATAATCCGGAATAGAGAAATCATTCAAATTTCTCTTAGGGTAACCACCAGAATCAGAGAAATCAAAGTCAAGGAAAACCATCTAGATTTCAACAACTTGGATTCTAACCAAGGGTGGACACGGGTCGGGTTGGGTCAGGTTTAGACCCAACCCGACCCCAAACCGACTTGGTCGGTTTGGGTAATTTCCAAACCGAAACCGACCAACTCGTGTTCATTAAACCGATCCGACCCAAACCGAAATCGGTTTGGATCGAGTCGGTTCGGTTTAGTGAGTTTGGGTTGCGGCTACTGTGTCCCTTACACCAGCTTCACAATTGATGATTGAGGACCGAGTTAGCCACGGTAGAGTTGCGCATTTACGCAGTTGTAACCGTATGAAAAACAGGAGAAATGGAGATAAAGATTGCAAGTATGTGTGATATGAATATTTCTTTTGATGAATCCACACGCATAAGCGCAAGCAATCAACTTCATGGGTCCCATCATTTTGGAAAGCTGTAGAACACATTAATTGTTTAATTGGCATTATTCAAACTTTCAATTAAATTCCAAAATTGACCCCGACCATTTCACTTTCAAAATTTCCATCTGATTTCACTTTCAACATAAATGAGGGTAATTTAGTAATTGTGAATATATTTTGGGTCAACAATGACATGCAAACGTGTCTCAGCTTTGGTTTTTGAAATAGAGTGACTTTTCCTTACTCAGCTTTTGTTTCTAGATACTTGAGTTTTGGGCCATGGGTTGGGTACTTGGGTTTGGGTTGGTTGAGTGTCTAGTTTTTGCCTTTTTATTATTTATTTTTTGGTTAGAAGTTAAAATGTCAGAAATTTGGGAATGAAACTTAAAAAAAAATAGCCGGGTCGGTTTCGGTCGGTTTTGATTGGTTTCGCTCCTAAAAACCGACCCGACCGATAAGAAAAATTGCATTTACACTCGCACCGAACCGACTGGTTTTTGTACTAAAACCGACCCAAACCGACTACGGGTTGCGGTTTGGCGATTTTTTACCCACCCTAATTCCAACAACAAAGAAGAGAACAAGCCATCGTTGGAAGACTTAATGTATCAAGACATTAACAAAACCGATAATACTCTACAACACCAACAAGCTTCACTTAAAAAATCTGAAAACTTCAGTTGATGATAGTAATGACTTTATTTGGGACTCCACAAGGCACCTTCTCAAATGACACTGAAGCCAACCCAATGGAACACATGTCAAGCATTACAACAAGGAGTGATGAACAACTATCCGAGATTTTGGATAATAGACATGTCATCCAACCAGAGGAAGCACCAATTAAAGAAGAAGATTATGTGGAGAAAGTGAAGTTAAATGGGAAAAATGAAAAAGTGATAATTAATGATGTTGCACTTATCACGCAATTATCCGACTCCCATCTTTCTTCTAAAATTGATTTTGTGATCAAGATCGATGAGGAAGTTGAAGTTTTCGTAGTTGTATTAATGCAAGGTGCTAAACTGAAATCATATTTTTATGAGGAGCGCAAATTTACAATTTTGAGGATAAACGAAAAATGGTGCAAAGTCAATAGATGCAAGCAAAGCAAGTCCTCAAAAGCATTATTTAAAGTGCCGTGAAACGATTGTTACAAAGTCAAGCTAACGACTCTAAACAAGCGCTTATTGAGAGACAACCCAATTTCTAACCCTTTTATTTACTTGCTTTTAAGTAATAGTTTTAAGTAAAAATTTTGCATCTAGGTTGTCGTCATCCTTTTGTATAAAATTTCTCAATTATCACATAATATATTTCTTGATTTTGTAGGTCACTCACAAAGTGTTCGATGAAATACTTTAACCAGAAAATTGCTCCAAATGACTTGGAAGATTCACTATAAGTTTGGAAAAAATAGTATGGCCGATTCAAAGTGCTCAAATACTCTAACCATAAAGAAGAATATTACGGGAGTATCGTGATCCGTCTCTTTATTTTCATAATTTGTCTTCGTATTTACATTGGGACAATGTTGATTTAAGTTTGGATGTGGGGTCGATTTGTTGAGTCAAGTTAGTATTATTATTTTTTATTTATCAAAAATATTTTCTTCATGTGACATAGTTGGATAACTTGCTAGCTTATTATGATTTCTATTTGGTCTAAGATTAATTGTTGAAAAATGATTGAGTATTGCTACAATGTGCTTAGTTTTGTTAAAATTTCTTATCCATGTGAGACTTAAGACTACTTTGAGCACATAGTTATTTTTGTTGTTGCTTAAGTTTGGAGACAAGTTATGTGATGTAAATTGAGACTTGAGTTTAAGACTTTAGATGATGTTTTTGATTTCCATGTACCAGTTATAAAATTCACTAAACCAACATTTGAGAATAAGTTTGGGGGTGATTGAGCTGGTAACGGTGATAGTTTAGAGAAGTGATGATTCAGCCTTTATTGAGAAAATTTATAATTAGTTCAAGTTGACGGGTGGAAACTAGGCATTGACTATTTTCTAGAATTCTAATCCCAACTTTCAGTCCCAATGAAAGATATAGCACTAGTCAACACATCAAGTAGGAAAAAGTTGCCTATACTGATGTGTGAAAGTTAATCTTGAGTAATCTGACCCTATGTATCAACAATATATAGAAGACGATCTACCATGGAAGAGGGCTGCCTCAGTATTAGAGTGAAAACTACCTACTGTGGTGAATAAATAAATAAAAAACAAAATTATAAAGAAAAGCAGTAGCAATAAAAGAAATAAACGTATTGCATTTGCCTGACTAAGTCTTGGACAAGAAAAAAAATTTAGATGCCTAATTAGATTGACTTGCTTAATTATGACCTAAAGACTAGAACACTTGACATCATGGAGAATCATTGCCTATCTAAACTTTGCCTTAATTAGTTAGATCATTCTAGCTTGAGAATGAAGACTAAAATGTGAGTTTAGCTTTGGTTGAAAGCCATTGATGAGAAGTGATAGTTACTTGAATATGGTGTTAAATTTATGAGAGGAGAAAGGAAAACATGATCATTGAGGATTGGGATTGAAAGACTTAAGAATCTATTTGTTTGCATAACTTTATCCAAATTAAAGTAATGACTGAAATAGCGATTAACACACACACACACAAGTCGAACATTGGATAAGTGTTAAAATCTTTTATTTAGCAATATTTGGACCTTTTTCTTGAATTAAATGATTAGATCTATACTAGAGGTGGAAGTGGTAAGAAGTCCAATGGTGTGCAAAAATTTTCTTTGTATGCATTTGAGTCTTTATTTTATCTTATTTTGTTCGGGACTAGCAAAAGTTCAAGTTTGAGGATTTGATAAGTGTAATTTATACACTTATGTTGATTCCTTAATGAAGAATTTTTGTATAATTCTAAGTATTTTAGAATCGATATCTATTGAGTGTTTGTTCATTTTTGTGATTGT
Organism: Forsythia suspensa; assembly: GCA_023638005.1. Lineage (NCBI taxonomy): Eukaryota > Viridiplantae > Streptophyta > Magnoliopsida > Lamiales > Oleaceae > Forsythia > Forsythia suspensa. The sequence continues at coordinate 35,223,218 of CM042674.1, forward strand.
AGGACAAAATTCCCGAACTCAAGTCACATTGGTGAAATCGGTGAGTAAATAAGAAGAAATTGAGTTTTTGAAGTAAATATAAAGTGCCAATTATTGGAGGATGAGAAAGAATATAAAATCAATAGATTTAAGGTGTTTTGGAGTGACAATGAAGAGTTGAAGTGAAGGATCAAATACCCTGAAAGCCAAAGAAGCAAATTGAGAAACTACAACCGACACATGTGGAGAAATTAGAACACAACCTTTGGTACAAACATCTAAATTAGTCAAATGATATATCATTGGAAATATAATTTAATTACGGTTCTAACGCTTTTTTCGGATCACAATTTGGAGTTTCCTACGAGAAGTTATGGCCATATGAAAATCAGTCACCGGTGAGACAGAATCCTGTCCGCTCGAGCGGGAAGGAGGCTCGCTCGAGCGGACCTTGAGCTGAAAAAACTCCGTCTCTGTCCGCTCGAGCGGACTGTGCTGTGGCCAATTACTTATTTGAGTTAAAAAAAAATTTCACATTTTTTAGAGATTTAGGACATGAAATTCAACCCTAATTGGACCCATATAAATAGGAGAACCCTTATAACAATTGGGGAGTCGAATTTTGGAGAGAACAAAGAGGCAAAACACAAGATCTTTACAAGTATTTCTTCATCTGGGCAATATTATTGAGATTTCAAACAAGAGAAAGTTGAGATTCTTGGACAATCCATTGAAGACATTCAAAGAGCCAAATTAATCTTCAGAGTTCTTTTGCAATCAAATATTCCGGGTGATAAATTCTCCATTTATTATGTGTTTTTGAAAATCAAACATGATGGATAAACTCTTTATGGTAAGGTTGATGATGTAAACCATATGTTGAAGTTTTAATTCAAGAATTCCCGTTTTTAATCTTAATTTGTGTTTGTTTGATTTATGTCATGGTTTTAATATCCGTTTGAATGGTTGATCACCGTTTGAACGTGTTTGTGATTTATTTTCGTTTCGAAAGGTTTAAAATAGATTAGCTCATTATGGTTTAAACACTAAGTCCTATAGAGATTAGGAATAATTCCCTATGCTTTGTGCAAATAATTTGATAATCTTGATATTGAAAGCGTTTTTGTATATACGTATTCAACATAGGAATATTTTGGAACTTATATGAAAATATGTTTAATTCTACTCGAAAGAGATTATTAGATAACTTAGGATTATCGATTGTCAATTTGAACATAAATTAAATTAAAACGTGGGATTTTGAGGATTAAAATAGATACTAATGGTGGATTCGGATTCCTAGCATAACTCATTTACTTGATTTTTCTCCAAAAACTATATTTGCACTAAGTTAAATCGTAATTATAGTTTAGAAAATTTCATACTTTCTTGATCCAAACATTTATTGTGTGTATTCGATTTAAGCTCTAATTAGTCAAGATTAAGCTAAAGTCTAATCCTTGTAGGAACGATATTCTTTTACTCACTTTTTACTATTACTTGTCAACGAACTCGTACGCTTGCAGGATTTCATCGAACAAGTATTATCACCTATCTTTGTTCTATATCTTCATTCTTCATAATCTTTTTCACATATAATTCGATTCTTTTCAAAATCCAAATACTAAGCACTTGTGTATGTGAAGCAAGTGAATGTGTACAATATGTGAAGCAAGTGAATGTGTACAACCTAAGGTTTGCCTGTGCCTCAATATCCACCGCCACTGCCGGCGAGACCAGAATTAGACCTTGAATATATGTAATTTTGAACTTCTATTTCCCTGCTTGCAATTAGAAATTGGAATTCAACGAAAATAGAGTATTTCCAACTAATTGTTTCACGTAAGAAACACCAGAAAACAAGAAACTAGAAAGCAAGAAACACCAAAAACAAGAAACCAGAACTAGGTTTCTTATGGTAGACCCGACCCTAAAACTACCGGACCTGGACTTCACCATGGGCGAGACCACCTTCGGTCACCCTCGTCGCACCCATACCTGGCCTTACGCCATAAAATTCAGTCCCCACGCCAAAAAACAGCACCCAAATCGCGACGGATCTAGGTTTTGTCCCTAGCGCCAGCCGTAACCTCCTCCACCCAACGCACACCACCGCATACGGTTACTCGTCGACTCGCCCACCTTGGGCAAGCAGTTTGAGGTCTCAATTAGTGCCCAAGGGTTGGTGGCTATAGATGTGGAAGGTAATTTTGGAATTAATTTGAAATATTACTAAATAGTATGACTTAATGTTTTGACCTAATGTGGAACAAGTCACTTACAATTGACTTTTAGGCAAGTCAATCCTTATAATTTGGGCCAGCCCGGACCAAGCCCAGTTGGCCCGGTGGGCTAAATGGACCGGGCCATATAAGGCCAATTATTTCGGGCTATTTTTTATTGGGCCAAATCGCCCAAAATTGAGCTACTCTGGATGACCCATTGGGTTGGGCCAGTTTTATCAACTCTAGTTCATGTCATTATTTTTTATTTTTTATTTCCTAATTTTGCCAATTTATTATTTATTTGTCTTTTATTTTTATAGCGGAAAAAAAATATTGTAAGATTCACCAACTTTCATATATATATATATATATATATATATATAAAATTGTTTTATTTTACTGAATAATCAAATTCTTCGAATAAAATAACATAAAATAATTTTTCAAAATTTTAAACAAAACGTGTCTGAATTACAATCCAAACGCGTTTTAAGCAATCTTAAAACATACTGACATAACATAAACTTAAAAATGAATTGAAAACATAAAAATGAAAACTCAAAATGCAAAAAGAACAAACTCTAATTGTTCTAGTTCCGAAACCAGATGAACTAAAATTGATAAAACTAATCTTATAGTTTTGAATTTGACCATCGGGGCTCCATTTTCCCTTTCATAACAATGAGCCACTACTTTGACTGAGGTCCTTTAATGGTCTACTCAAAGCTTTCAAGCTCATAACGATCTAATTTCACTAGCATTAAACACCAAATCTGTCAAGTTGATATATTAGACTTTGCATTTGTTTTCTTTGATTATTTCTTTGACTAACTTCAGTTTCAAGGTGGCCCAATACAATTATATAGAGAATTATTACGTTTAAATCCCATAATTAAGTAAATCGTCTATTTAAATACAATAAAAGATAATATATATATAAATGACAAGCAATCATAAAATGTACTAACCATCCACATCCATCGTAGAGATTTCCTAAACTTGATCTTTTTTTTAAACATTCTTTTAATGTTATTATAGACTTTACACAATCGCTTGAGATTATACAACAATCTCCTTTTAAAGCTGACAAAAAACATATCTAAGAGGTTGTAAATTGTACTAAAAATGTGCCACATTACCCTAAAAAGAGGCATCTTCTATTTAAATTTTATAATTTATCTTCACTTTGTTTCTACATCCTCTCTCTTTTACATATGAGTCACAATTTTCCCTATTTAAATTTTATAATTTATCTTCACTTTATTTCCACATCATCTCTCTTGTACATATGAGTCACAATTTCCCCTATTCACAACCCATTAGAGATTATCTTTTCTACATCTCTTATTTTTCTTGTGACATGTACAACAATCTACATTATTGCATTAGAGATACTCTAAGAACCCTCAAATCACTCAAACTGTGCACAAGATAGAGAGAATGAAAAGTTGTGCCACATAAACAATAAATCTTGACCCTAATCTGAGAAAGAAATGGTGCTTTTATATTTGTCTTCATTCAACGGTTGTATTAATATTGATGATTCAATGGTTGACATCGCACCCACCTTTTAAGTTGATATAACCGAAGGGTATCTATTCCAACAAAAAAAGTTAGGGTCACTATTCCAACAACTAAAAGTTGTATGTAGAGAATGCGCTTTTAGTTATTTTATTATTCTATCACTCTTTCTACATAAATGATTTGTTTTATCGACCGTATATTGTTTCAGTGTTCATATCCCATTAATCATTTTAATGGCATTTTTTTATGTTTCCTTCATCTTTAATATTCATCATTGAAAGCGAAATAAATAAAATATTTGACTTAATTTCAGAAGATGATCGAAGAAAGACATGTATCCACCAGTTTCCACCAAAGAGCAAATTACATTTTCGTTCTTCGTCTCTCAACTTTCTTCTTCACTTGAGCAATGAAGAGTGAAGCTAAGAATCTTCTACCGTCACTTTTGACTATGGCTAGTTCTATGATTTTCGAAGCTTGAAGCGAATTTCATAAATTGGATCCTATTGACTTCAAATCATAGTATGCATTCAAAATCTGTAAGAGTTTTACTGGAATTAATTATTAACTTCAATAATAAAATGGCAAACAAAATGTCTTATATGTTATGAAATTAAAGGAAGAAGAGAGAAATGAATTGTGTAATTTTATTATAATTATGGACCTATATTTATTGGGTTCCAAATAGAGATACAAAATAATTTAGATACAAGCAAATTAGGTTTATCTAAGTATCCTAATAAGACTAAGTAGTTATCAATAATAAAGATCGATCTCCGCTTGTGGGCAGATTGTTGATACTTGCTTGGTGTCGGCGGTGGACCGTCCATCATAAAACAATTTTTATGATGGACGGCCCACCCACGACACCTCGCAGTGGGTTAAATACTCCCGCCCCTGTAAGCGAGGAGATCAGGGCCATATCAATAATTATCCCATAATTTTACAATAGTTCCCATTTGATGACTATTTGTACAATAACTGTCTTGTTAACAAATTTGTTTGAAAAAAATCCAATGGGACAAAATATCAAACGAAAGAAAAAAAAGTACAGTAAATTGTTAAAATTTTGAAGTATTAAGAAAATATTGCCTCATTAAAACTTTGCTAGGAAACTCAGTGGGACAAAACCTAGACTAAAAAAAAAAGTACAACTACTCTCCCTGATGTTACTCACTAAAGATCTTTGAGTCGATGCATCCCAATCTCATGCACCAATTTCTTGCATGTGGATGTTGGCAATGCTTTTGTAAATAAGTCAGCCAAATTGTCACTTGAACGAATTTGTTGAACATTGATGTCACCATTCTTCTGAAACTCACATGTATAGAAGAATTTTTGAGAAATATGATTTGTCCTGTTTTTTTTTATGTAGCCTCTTTTGAGTTGTGCAATATAAGATGCATTATCTTCGTAGAATATTATTAGACTATCCTTTATTGAAGCTAATATGCATGATGCTTGGATATGATGTTTCGTGTTCCTCAACCATGCACATTCTCGACTTACTTCATGGATTGCAATAATTTCAAAATGATTTGAAAATGTAACTGTCAATATTTGATTCACATATCTCTATGATATAGCTTTTCTCTACGTGTAAACCCATATCCTATTTATGATTTAGTTTTATGTGGATTGGAGAGATAACTTGCATTTGCATATTCAACTAAATAAGATCCTAATTTTTGTGAATAAAATAATCATAAGTCAATAATATTTTTTAGGTAACGAATAATGTGTTTAACACCATTCCAATATCTTTAAGTGGGTATAGAGCTATGTCTTGCAAGGAGATTTGCAGAAAACTCTATGTCTGGTCAAGTGTAATTTGCAAGATATGTTAATACTCCAATTGCACTTAAGTATGGTATTTTAGGTCCAAGAATTTTTCTCCATCTTCAAGTGGGTGAAATGGATCTTTTTTCACATCAAGTAATCGAACAACCATATGCGATGTCAATACATGTGCTTTATCCATAAAAAAATGATTTAAGACTTTTTCTATATAAGAAGATTGATGAGCAAATAATTCTTCTGAGAAATGTTCAATGCGATGTCAATGTATGTGCTTTATTCATAAAAAACGATTTAAGACTTTTTCTATATAAGAAGATTGATGAGCAAATAATTCTTTTGAGAAATGTTCAATTTGCAATCCAAGACAGTATTTGGTTTTTCCTAAAATTTTCATCTCAAATTTAGTTTTGTAGTTTTGTTGAGCTTTTCAAGAGTTCTTATAAGATTTAAATCATCAACATAAACATAAACTGCTACAACTGCAAATCCAAAATCTGTTTTCTTTATGGAAATACATGAACATACATCGTCGTTTTTATAATATTCTTTCAATAAATATTCGCCTATGCGATTATACCACATTCGCCTGAATTATTTTAATCCATATATAACGATCTTTGTAATTTAATTGAGAACATAGTTCGGAAAATGAATCATTTGTACCTGACACTTTAAATCCTTTAGGGGTTTTCATGTATATGTTATTATCAAGTGAACAATACAGATACGCTGTTACTACATCCATAAGGCGCATATTGAGCCTTTGTGAAATAGTCAAACTTATTAAAAATTTAAATGTGATGATGTCCATTACGGAGAATATGCTCAATCTTAGGTCTTTTTGAGAAGTCTTGGGCTACGAGTTGGACTTTGTATCTTGTAATCTCATTGTTTTCATTCTTCTTTCTTACAAATTCTCATTTGTGTCCTACATGGATTACATCTTTAGGAGTTCGAACTACATGTCCAAATATTTTGCATTTTTCCAAGGAATTAAACTCCGTTTGTATAACTTCTTTCTATTTTAGCTAATCATTTCTATTTTAACAATCTTTAATAGATTGTAGTCCATGATTCTCATTTTTCATGATACTAAATGCCACAATAAAGGCGAAGATATTGTCCATAACAATATTATTTCGTTCCCATAATTTATTGAAATCTCATTATTTTCGAACATTTGTGGTTCTACAGGAATCACAATATTTGATTGATCAATCTTTTATATCATTATTTCATTAATAGTTTTTAGTTGATTTTTCTCTTATACCTTTTTTTTTCAAGGTACAGAGTCATTGGCACCAACTGGTTGACCACGCTTCTGACGTATTTGAGATTTTTTTTTTACTATGACACGTTGTTCTGCAGGGACATCAATTTTTGTAGTTTTGCTGGTGCTGGTACGTATGATTTTGTCACTTTTCTTGTATCAAGAAACACATCAGGTAATTGATTTGCAACTCTTTGCAAATGAATGATTTTTTAACCTCTTGTTTGCATTGATTGCTTCAGAAATCAAAGTGAGATAAAGTTGTTTCATTCCAAGAAATTGTACGTTATTTTTCAGGATGTAGTTTTTTCTCTCCCAAAGTTGAAAAAGTCAATTCATCAAAATGACAATCTGTAAAACATGCAGTAAATAAATCACCCGTTAAAAGTTCATCGTACCTAATAATGGATGGTGAAGCAAAAATCAACATTTATTCCAAGTCTTCGTTAGGAACCTATTTTGGTACGTTGTGGGGATGAAACTTGGACAACACAACTGAAAACTCGTAGATGAGAAATATTAAGTTCATGGTCAAATGCAAGTTGTAATAAGAAGTATTCATGACAAGCAGTTGGTCTTATACTAACCAATAATGCAGCATGTAATATAGCATGACCCCAAACATAATGTGTAAGTTTTGTTTTCATAAGTAATAGTCTAGCAATCAATTGAAGTCGTTTAATAAACAACTGTGCTAAACCATTTTGTGTATGGACATGGGCAACCGGATGTTCAATGACAATCCTGATTGACATATTGAATGCTTGTTATCTAAATTCACCAGCATTATTAAAACGGGTTGTCTTGATTGAGTAATCGGAGAATTGCACTCGTAGTTTTATGATTTGATCAAGTAGTATAGCAAAAGTTGCATTTCTAGTAGAAATAAGCAGACGTGTGACCATCTAGTAGAAAAAATGACTAATACCATAAAATAACAAAATGGTCCATACGTTGGATGTATCGGATTACATATATCTATTGACCTATGATTAACTTTAAACCTTAATGTTTTGATTATAACAAACAAATAAGTATTGTTTACTAACAATCTATTTTCAAGTAATATTCAAAGCGCTACAAATCGAACTCGCAAGCATGTCAAGGTCAAAGTCAATCAATATAAGAGTTCAAGAAATTCAAGATTCAAGTTCAACATCAAAAAATAGATTTCTAGAAAAAATTGTAAATGTACTAATTCTTTGATTTTTAGCATTAAATGGATGAAAGCTCAAAAGTAATTTTATGCACAAAAACCATATTGATATCACTTGCATAAAATATTTTTATCAAAGCAAAAATCAAAATTTTAAAACTTTTCGAGGAAAAATTGAACCTATCATCCGTCGTGAACCGGTCGATCGTTTGAACGTCATTTTTCAAAAAGTGACCGTTTCGATTTTTTACCGTTCTAACGAGATATTTGTTTAATCATCCGTCAAGAACCGATCAACCGTCTATTCATCCGTTTTGGCGAGAAAATTATAAAATTTATCTCTATAAATACTTCTTCATTTATTATCATTCAATAACACTTACAAGAGCATTAATAGAGAGAATCACTTTGAGAAAATTCATTCAAGCTTCATTGCATTTATATCTTCAAAATTATTCATTGAAAAACGTTGTTTGATCAAATCAAACTTTTGACTCATCATTATCAACAAAGTTTATTTCTAATACTTGAGCTTTTCATTTATTACTATTCATTGAAGTGTTAGTTTCTCTTAGTACCAAACTTGTATCTATCATTCATCAAGAGATAAATACAATCTCAAATCTATTTCTTTATATCTTTGGATCATATTGAAGTCTCTTTAAAAGCTCAATATTGTACAAAGATCTGTACTCCTTGTTTGTAAGTCACCGGATATATTATAAGGGTTTCGATTGCACCATAAGTCAATCAAGATACTGAAAAGGCCGTGCTCGTGTTGGAGAGCTTGGTAACGTGGGACGTAGATCATTGGTTAGATCGAACCTCCATGAAAATATCGTTTACACTCTCTCTACCCTTTTATTTACTTACATTATGCTCGTATTTTTAGTTGCTTAATTTATATCTTTTAAATTTCTCATTTTGAGATTATTTTACGAAAAAGTTTGAGAAACCAATTCACCCCCCCTCTTGGTTAGTTATTCTTGGGCTATCAATATCTCTATGAATTCTTTTCAAGAAAGTTCAAAATTCAACATGAACCTTCGTAGTAGAAGATCTAATGATTAACTTGTTTTATAAACAAGTAGCACATGGATAATCATAAGGTAAAATAATCTTCTAGTTCTTTAACGGATGTCCATGTGAGTTATTAATTATTCGGCATATCATTATTACTCCTGAGTGTCCAAGTCGATCATGCCAAAGCATAACGCTTTTTGGTTCAACGAACTTTTGGTTCGTGACATTGTTTGATTCAATTATTTTTATGACTATATAATATATGCCATATGAGAGTGCCGTGAATTTTTTTTATCTGCTTTTAGCCAGATGAAAAAGAAGTTATGCATTCATTATTATTTTCTTGCATCGTCTCAATGTCGTATTTATTACATTAAATATCTTTAAAACTAAACAAATTTCTTCTAGATTTGCTAGAATAAAGTGCATTGTTTATATGCAATTTTATATTATTTGGTGAGATAATACTACCTCTTGAAGCCTTCAAAGATATTCGGTGTACTGGATATCATATTAACATTATGTTCTGCTAATGTTAAGTCCAAAAAATAATTTTTATCTTGAAGAATTGTTTGAATAGTTGCATTATTAGCTAAACAGATATATTGACAATTCTTCATCAATATATAAATATGACCAAATAGATATTTAAAAATGAGTTTATAACTAAAAATGAGTTAAACATAAAGTAATACTTTAATGAACTATGAAATAGTTTAGCTATCGATCAATAAGTCACAATAATCAATGTCCAAATGACATGAGTTGTATGATTTTCTTCAGAATATTAGTTCATAAATTATGCATATATATCACAAATTTTTCCATTTAATCATGTAATATGGTATTCTTCGAGACATGTGCTTCTTCTAGAGCACAATAATATATTATTTACACTACTATTCAATATCTTTCTAAAATATTAAAATTATAACGTCACACTTTTCAAGAGAAAGTAAGGGTGTGTTTGATTCCTTTCATTTTCCATAGAAAATGAAAATTTTCCACCCATTTTCTAGCTTTGGTCTGTTTGATTGGCAAAATTTTCCATGGAAAATGCATTTTCTCACCTATTTTCCATCTTTCGTTTGATTGGAACTTTTGTTTTTCCATGGAAAATATTTTCCATGTTTTCCACTTTTGGCCATATTTTCCTTGTTTTCAAGGAAAATATTTTCTTTGTGGGATAGGAGAATTTATTTTCCATGGAAAATTTGTTAACCTTTTCCAACCCATTTATTTTCCATGGAAAATTTGTTAACATTTTCCAATCCAAATTTTCTTGGTAATTCATTTCCATGGAAAATTTGGGTGGAAAATATTTTCTTTCCACCCAAATTTTCCACTTGCAATCAAACACAACCTAATATTCTTTTGAAATAATAATTTAATGTTGTGCTACTTCGGGAGCAAAAACATATTATTATTTAAAAATATTAAATTATTTAATGATTTACTCGTTGGGAGTAAAACATAATAAATGTTAGAACTTATACAATTGTGTTCTTGAGAGGAAGTAATATTCTGTCAAAATATTAATATAACGTTGTGATTCTTTAAGAGCGACAACAAATTATAATTTTAAAATATTGAGCTTTACAAAGATTTTCTTTTAGAAACAATAGCTTTATATTAAATCTTATAAATTATTCTCTTCGGAAGCAAGTAATATTCTGTCAGAATATTAATATAACATTGTGCTTCTTTAGATGTAATAACAAATTATTTTTAAATATTAAACTTTATAAAATTTGTTCTTCAAAAACAAATAATTTAATATTAAATCTAATAAATTGCGCTATTCAGGAGCAAATAACATTCTGTCAGAGTATTAATACAGTGTAAAATTGAGCTTCTTTAGGAGCAACAACAAAATATATATCAATTTAAAAGCTGAAAGAATCTTGAATAAAAAATAATAAGCCGTTGCAATTAATATGCTATTCTATGGTAAAATAAGATAAAAGACTAAAAGTTTAGATGAATCAAATAAATATAATATGCTAAAGAATTACGTAAATTTAATACATTAATGCTTAATGATAATAAAGTCTTTTCATGTGGCATATATGTTGGTGCTCCCGTTCAAACAACTACTAGCTATGGCAATAATAACCAATAGATAAAAAGATGGACGCTCCAAAATTAGGTTTTTTTCCCCATTCTAGAATCTTTGTTTGAAATTTGAAAGGCACGTGTATAATGACAGTTTCTTGATAAACAAGAAATTAGCATGCAATAAAATAAGACTTTAGCATGTAAATAAGAATTACCTTAATTAATAGAGTTGAAATCTTTTTCTTTGGGATATAGAAACACCATCACTATTTCGTTCATGAAGAATAAACTGCACTAGATATAAACTTATTTGATTTGTATTATGATATGGAAGAGATTCGTGCTGATAACGTGTTATGAAATTAAAGGAAGAAGAGATAAATAAATTGTGTAATTTTATTATAATTATGGACCCATATTTATTGGGTTACAAACTGATTTAGATACAAGCAAACAATGCTTATCTAATTATCCTGAAAAGATTTAGTAGTCATCAATAATTATCCTATAATTTTACAATATTATACAAAATATGTTTATTATAATCGAATAACGAGTCGGAAATATTCCAACCGATCACTTAAATACTACCTATATTAATAAAATTTAAATAATCTAGTTGATCAACCATTTCTTTCAACATAGCCAATTCATTCAATATTTTCTTGGACATAGTTGATCGTAGATAAGTCTTGATCAATTTCAACTTAGAGAAACTCCGTTCTACAAATACAACTATAACCGGTATAATTAGCAAATTTTTGTAAGCAGTATAAGTAATTAGGCTACAACCATCCAATGTATTTTTAATTTTCGATATCCTCAAAATTCAAAGAAAAGCAACCCTCTTAATTTAAATCTTTATGCCGAACATTATCTTCCTCATATTCTCCTTTGATTCTTTCACATCGACAAGTTGAATCACTTCTTCATTTCATTCACATTGTCATTGTCATTCATATTCAGTTGTTCCTCAATCACCATTTTTTTCACTGTTTCTTTCAATGATTAGCCTAAAAAAATAGTAATAAAACATTTCAACAATCTCACAATTAGAGTGAATACAAGAATTCAAAGTATCATGTATCTTGCATTTATAAGAATTGAGTATATATCAAAAGAAATTTTTAAATAGTTCTCATACGATGTATTAGTGTTATTGTAAGTTTAAATCAATGTTGTCACTCTATTATGTTGTCTATAAATTAGACTATTTTGAACTCATTTATGCACTTCAACTATTCTCAAAAATCCAAGTTTTGGGATAACATTGTCACTTTACTCAAATTAAGTCAAACTCAAATGAATAATTGGGTTATTTTAAAAAACAGTACAAAACAACTATGATATGCCATTTTATCATGTTCTTAGACCGAATTAATACTACACTAACCTTGAACTAGCTATTTATGACCAACGAGCAATTTAAACTAAAATAAGGGTTCTAATGTTCTATAAGTTAAATTGAAGGAGACTTTTGTACTGAAAATGCATACCCCAAACTCCAAAGCTGACTACATATATAATAATGGTAGTCTCTAGAATTATAGTTGAGAACTTGAAGGTCAAGGGAGAAGAGGGGCCAAGTGAAGTTGAGACTTAGGACTTAGAGTCACTCGACTGGAGTCGCGCTACAATATGTCGAAATTGTCAATAGAGAAATAGCAAAGTGAGCAAAATTAGAAATGCTAGAGAATGGAAAAGGAATACAAGATGATCGATGAAAACCAATATGATTTTGACTCAAGTTCTCGGTCAGATCATTAGTTGGCCCAACAAAATAGTTAAAAGTTTTTTATTTCTTGTAATTTCAACTTTTTGGGCAACTGTGACCATTTTTTTTATTGGACTAGGCAAGGGCCTCACTTGTCTCAAGGCGGGACTAATCCTACTTTTGGCGTGTGTTTCGTTGGAGGAAGATGTAACCTTAACAGTGAGAATGTTTATATTTATAGTCAGTATTGTTCTATCAATATGTTGACATTACCGTATCTAAAATATTAAAAATATTAGTATTAGAGAAAGAATAAATTCATTTAATTAAATTTTAGGAACAATTGCCATAAAGTCGTACATATTACATATGGAACTTTCCTTCTTAGGTCCAAATAATTTTGAAATTTGCCCATAAGTTACATTTTTTATTTTTTATTTTGTAATAAAAAATACGGACAAATTTCCACTAATTCCAAAATTACCCTTATAACATAAATTAAAAAATAAAACATGATTGGACCTTGCTAACTGGGTATATAGATGCAATATTTACAACATAATTAATTTATAATAATTTGCTCTTGAAATATTTGAATGAAATGATAGTTAAAAATAGTGATTGACAAACAATCTAAACAATTTTTTTTTTTTATTTTTTTTACACGAATATGAGTTTATATCTCTTAATTCACTCTTCTCATTGTATGAATTTTGGTCTTTTCTTGTAGGAGATTACAGACTTGGAATCCTATTTATTTTATTTTAAATTGAATTGATTGAGTGATTTGAAGAATTTCTAAAAATTTGTTGGCTTGAATAGTTCTCTTTTTTTCTTCGCATGTTTGATTTTTCTTTATCGACATTGAATAATTACGAATAATTGAGAATCGCTAATATTTGAAACTGTTGTAATATGCTATATTATTGTTTTAAAGTTCGAATAGATCAACATCTTTGAAACAAATCAACAACAACCAAGATTGCTCCTTTTGTCGTACGAGTATGAAGTTTCTAGTACTATTAAGTTGATAAGTTTTGATTTTGAAACTCATCTGAATCCAAACAGACAACTATAACTCAAAAATGTACATTATTCTATTAAATCAAAATAGTATCATAGACAACTCAAGATATGAACAGTATCTCGTAGAGTATGCTTGTCATGAACAATATCACGCGGTAGTATTCCATGAAATCCAAATAGTGTTGTGCATATTCTTTGGGGCAAAATATGATTGTTTAACAATAAACCATAACTCAAAACAAATACAAGATGACACATGCTCAAAACTACAAACTCTAACCCAATAAAAGAATTGTATCATAAATAACAGTATCACTAATATAACAGTACATTAATATAACAATATCTTAGTATAACAGTATGTCGCAGAACATGTAACAATATCTTAAAATAACAGTATGTCGTAGAGCATTTCTGTAAAAAATAATATTACATAATATCCTATTAAACCCAAACAGTATTATAACCACATTACTATCAAACGTATGCGTGGAGGGCCAGAACGTTAAAAACATAACTCGAAACGTTAATAGTATCACCACACACACACACACACACACACACACACACACACACACACACACACACACACACACACACACATATATATATATATATATATATATATATATATATATATAATCGAATAATATCTCAACTTTTTCACGAGCAAATCTGGTATTATAAAAGAAATTTAAGCACAAATTTTAATGTAAAGTGAAATGAATATGAAACAGCGAAAATGATACAATTTCTATAAAAATAGAGAAAGAATTCTAATGTAATGCAAAATAAATATGAAATGGTAGAATTAATTATATTAAAAAAAAAAGATATTGCTTCCACAAAAACTAAAGTTGGAGTTTAATTCTTCAACAACATTACCTTAAGAACTCGATCGTCGATTTATGGTGAATCAGAAACCAAAAAAATTAATCTGAAACAAATATTTGGAAGGCGGGGGTTTGGATCTTTATTATGCACTTGTTTAGAATGGTTTAAAAAGAGTTTTTTTTCCCCCAAGTCAAAATTCAATGGCCCACAAATTTCAAATGCCAGAAAAAAAAAAAAAAAAAAAAACACATCAATCTCCTATTTTTAGTGCATTTTGGGGTCCACAGGTTAGAGAAAAAAAAAAACCAAAATGAGATTTTAATCCCTTCCAAACAAATGCTATATAAGTTGAGTTTCGTGGTGTTGAAAATGAAACAATAAAAAAATAAAGAATAGAGAATCTTGCTTTAGGCAAATCGGAGAAAGATGGACATAAATATATTTTTGCATTGCTATATAATTTTAAATGAAGAAATTTTAAGCTGTATGACTTGGAAGCCCAAAAATACATTAAAGATGACTTGTCCATAAATAAAGAGAAAATCTCGCTTTAGGCAAATCGAAGAAAGAGAGGCATATTGTATTTTGTATTGTTATATAACTTGAAATGAAGGAATTTTAAGCTATAAATCCATAAATACATTAAAGATGACTTACCCTAAAATTTCCTTAAATTTTATCGAGGGATTTTGAATTGTATTCAAAAGTAAAGAGTGGATTGAAAATATGACAATTTTTTATAATATTTGTAAATATGTCATTTTTTAGATGTCAAATTTCAAATATACTCATTTGTAAAAATGACTACTTTTTGTGTAGTTAAGATTTAATTGTAGTTGATAATCATACAATAACTTCTAAGAGAAGATATCACTACAAATATTTCGATATCAAAAATATATAGTCAAAAAGTTTGTCGACATCGACAATATTTGGTCAATATCAACCAATAATGTCAATGTCGACAATTTTTTATCGATGATATCGACAAAATAAGCACAGACAAAATGGACACTAAATTATAACATTTTTATATCGCATATTTCGTTGATGTTAAAATAGGGACCAATTTGGTTCCCATTTTGTCGATGTGGATAAAATGGAAACCCATTTTGTCGACATCGTCAAAACGGTCGGCTATTTTGTTGATATCTTTTGTCGATGATATTGACAAAATCATCGCCTATTTTGTAGAAACGAGTTTTGTGCTCTCTTCTTTTGCATATTTTTGACCAAATGTAACCAATTTCATTATCCAACAACAAAATATATCAAATGGCTCAAAAATTAGTGGCACATCTTGTAAGAATTAATGTCCAAGGTCCAAATGGTTGGGTCGGACTTAATTACTTATTGGACTAAATTAATTAATTAGATTAATTAATTGAGCCCGTTTGTTGATGGGTTCTAGTTGGACTAGAACTAGGGCTAGGGTTAGCCCTACCTATATATACAAGGCCACAACAGATTAATCAAAATAGTTGTTTTCCATTACTTGTTAGCACTTGTAAAAGACAACCCAATCAATTTCTCCCAAAAGTTCCGCTTTCATACATTTCATGATCGTGGAAATCCAGATCCGTTCTTCTTTGTGTGGATCACCATTGGAGGTCGGACATTTGGATGATGTGGTATTGAAGATCGCACATCCGGTTAATCGTAAATCGATTTCTTTGTGTTCATCAAAGGTAAACTCTATCACGAATTCTCTCTAAGTACAAGGTTGATCCGAAGCTTATAGGAATTGAACATTTAATTTCCCTGTGCATGTATACCTCAATTCCTTACAGTGGTATCGAGCCTCACCTTGTTACTTGTTAGAATTCGTTAAACTGTTTTGATGAATAGTACAATAATTGTTATTGTGATATTAATTTGATTTGAGATTTGACAGTAAAATAAAATTGTGAATTTTTAAAAGGGCAAAATCTGAATTTGATTTGGATTGATTGGAACAAAATAAAGGACTAAAGCGCGCCGCCGGTGGAAGAGCGAGTCCGACGCCACGACCGATCGCGGCGATGTACCCCAAAATTAGATACGGTGATATTCGCGGCTATTGCGGCGTAACACATCATTTGCCGTCGTGGAAACGAGCAATGGTTGCTGCTGTTCACGGCTGCATCTCCCTCCCATTTTCTCTTGACCGGCGGTGCTTTGGAAGTCACCGCTGCAGAGATGGAGACAACGGGCAGAGAACTGCCGTAAGGAACCAGAGGTTGCCGCCGCTGATTTCGCGGTGGCACAACCATGGGCCGCTGCTAGAAGTAGCAGCGGCGACGATCTCTTGACGGCAGCAAAAAGCGCTGTTCATTGACAAACCGCGGTGGCCGCCGCGGTGTTAGCAACTGCCGCGACCATCGCCGAGGAGATGTGTTAGCGGCGCGCGTGACAAACGGCGCCGCATTCAAGAAACCTTAGGGTTTCTGCATCGTTTTGAGAATGGGGACGGGGGCCTCATTGTAATTTTGGAAATTGTACGAGAAGCCCTTTATTTCAAAATATTTTAAAAGGTCCTCCTATGCAATTTTGGAAATTGCATAGGAAGGACAAGTGTCATAAAATTGAAAAAGGGACCTTCTGTGCAATTTCAGAAATTGCACAAAAAGGCCAACTGTTTTAAAATCAGAGAGGGCCTTCTACGTAATTTTAGAAATTGCAATAAAGGACCCATTGTTTTAAAACCTTAAGGAATGATTATGAAATTTTAGAAATTGTACATTAAGTCATCAACCTTTAAAAGAAAAATAGGGTCTCAAATGCAATTTTAATTTTTTGGAAAATTTGTAATTATTAATTTATTTAATGTTGGTCAAATATTCAAAATTAAATTAAAATCGCTTTTTAAACTATATTTTGAATTTCGACTGATTAAATGTTACTTATTATTTTATAAAATTGTAATTTTGACCCTATATAAATTTTATCTTCATTATACTATGACTTTAAATTGGGAGATAAAATAAATTTTGAAAAATTCCCTTTATGAATAAAATTAATTGATTAATTGGATTAATTGATTAATTTTATTGTTAAAAAAAAATTAATTAATTAGATTAATTATTTAATATCGTCTAGTCTGTTCCAAAATGTCTAAAATGTTTAGACTTATATCCATCAAAGCTGCAAATTTAGAAATTAATATAATTTTAATATTAGATATTAAAATGCATGTTTAGTGGATGATTATGGACTCGACCCATGTGATTGGTTGTATGGTTAATTATTCCTGTTATTTGTTGGTTGGGCTTGCGAGCCTATTATTTAATTAAATGGGCCTGCGAGCTTATTATTTAATTAATTGAGTTTACAAGCTATTTATTTATTATGGGCCTGCGTGTCCATTGATCGAGAACTGCGTGCCAACTAGTATAGGATACTTGTTACAGATCGACCACAAGGAAGCAACTAGTATAGGATACGAGTTGCAGCAGGAGATGGAGATATTGCATTTAGCATTCGATGAACGAATGCAACGTCCCTTAGAATTGACCGACTAATCTTCCTTTTTTGGCTCGGGAGGATTAGATAGATAAAGTCCATAATCATCCCATGAGTTATTATGTATGATTGATTGCATGTTAGATGTTAATTAATATATATACATAAATGTGATGAGACAAACCCTCTTTATCAAAATATTAAATTCAGTATTAAATGATTAATACAACGTGCCTTCCATTGTTATAGTGAAAAATCGAGTCTATTATCGATGTCGGTTTGTTGAGTCGCTCAAGGTCAGCTGGCTCGTAGATATGTTTATCACTATGAAACATTCGATGTTTCTGAACAATGGGTCGAATTTAACTAGAATTTTATTTTTTGTTGAGTCGCTCAAGGAAATAAAATTTTAGGGGCACAATCAAGTAAAACACATAAGATGTGTACGACAATAAGTTGTCTACTTGATGATCTAGGAGTCACATAGAGATGTGATTGATAGAGTATCTACCTGGATGTTTTATTAGGGCTTGTTGAGTCGCTCAAGGTTTTAATAAAACAAAAGGGATCCTAGCCCACTAGGAATCTAACCGGTTCTATTGATTAATGTTTGAGGGTCATTAATTCAATTTAAGCAATTGGGAGTATAATTAATTTAATATAAGTCCATGTTAAATTAATTTTATGCATTTAATTAATTGTTCTATCTTATTATTTAAATTGTTGAATCATGAGTAACTATATAAGTTTGAGAGGCATATTGGATGCCAACAAACATATCGGACCAAATTTTGAACCGGCACCATAATCCGAGAATTGTTCTCAAGCATGAAAAGGAAAATTGGATATGTCAATAAGCGACCAACGCCGGAAGCTCCTATTGAGGAGGCTACGCCGGGAACGTCTTGAGCTTACAAGAACACATTGATAATAGTAATATCGCAACATGTGATGCTTGCGGTATGTCACTGAGTTAAAAAAAAAAGACGAGGGTATGGATGCCTATACCAAAATATATCATTTCAAGGAGTTGAATGATGTACGTCACGGGACCGAACAATATGAGACATCCAAAAGGTTATAAAGAGGTTTGATGGTAAAAGATCTTGATCGGTGCTCATGTATTGAAGATGATTGATTATATTGAAAAATTAAATCAATTAAGTTTTACCATGGACAACGAGCTAAGTGTTGACTTAGTCATGCGGTCCCCACCTAATAACTTTTCGCAGTTCATCATGAACTTCAACATGAATAAGATTGATGTACCCTACTTAAGTCGCTAAACGTCTTTGAAAACCCGATAAGCCCAAGGAAATGGATAAACTTTGGCCATTGATACCTCTAAGGGCACCGAGAGGAAATCTAAATGGACCTTTTAGAAAGGATCCAATAAGGTGAATCTGTTGGAAAAGCAGTTAGCAAAGACGAATCTAAATCGATGATCCGTGTTTTCAATGTAGAAACAAATGGCATTAGAAGTGGAACCACAAGGCATAAAAGAGATAAAACTAAAATACTCACATCTTTGGCATTGCATATTCGGTCATATAAATGAAAACGCATCACCAAGTTACATAAAGATGAATACTTGGATTCAAATGATTATGAATCATTTGATAAGTGTGAATCATGTCCATTGGGGCAAAATGACCTAGACCTCTTTTTCGAAAGGGAGATACGATTCTTGCACATTTTGGGTCTTGTACATCTTGATGTATATGGACAAATGTCTAAAGATGCTAAAGGTAGCTTTTCTTACTTTATCATATTTACATATGACCATTCTAGATATGGTTTTATATGCTTGATGGAATTAAGAGTGAAGCCCTTGAAAAGTTCAAGGAATTCAAGCAAGAAGTAGAAAGGCAAATCGAGAAAAATATTCTAACACTTAGATTTGATCGAGGTGGAGAATATTTGAAAGGTGAGTTTTTAGACTATCTAAAAGAGAATGAGATTCTCTCTCGCAGTGGACTCCATCAGTATACACCATGACAAAATGGTGTATCCGAAAGGAGAAATTGTACCTTACTTAATATGGTGCGATCAATGGTGAGTTGCATAGTTATTCCAAAATCGTTTTGGAGGTATGCGATTAACACCGCATGTTATACACTAAATCATGTCCTATCTAAATCGGTCAATAAAACTTCATACGAGTTATGGAAAGAGAAAATACATAATCTTTCATACATGAAGGTTTAGGGATGCGACGCTTATGTGAAGCGCGTTGAATCGAGATAAGCTATGAGCTAAATCGATAATTGTTTATTTATGTGGTATCCAAAAGAAAGTGTTGGATATTATTTCTACAATTCTATCGAGATGAAGGTCATCATATCGAGACTTTGTTGTATTCTTAGAGAAGACAATTGGGAGAAATGTAGATCTTGAAGAGATTCAAGAAACCACAAATAAAATTGACCAATTAGATATTCCAATGGTCGAGCTTGCATCCGATGAAGCATGATTGAGAAAGTGGGAACCACCGGTTCCCAAGGACACACCCGACTCCGCGTGTAGTTCGAGTAGAGTCATTCATTTTCCTCTGAGATACGATCTCCTGATTACTAGTAATGTATTACTAATCGAGGAAGATCAACCTACTACTTACGCAGAATCGAAGACAAGTGTTGACTCAAAGAGATGGTAGGAAGCCATGGAATCTGAGATGAACTCCATGTACAAAAACAAGGTTTGGACCTTGCTTGACCCGCCTGAATGGGTAAAACCTATAGGCTGTAAATTGGTTTACGTTAAAAAGGGTCGACATGGATGGTAATGTTCATACTTACAAGGCAAGATTGGTTGCGAAGGGTTACAAGTAAAGACAAGAGATTGACTTTGACGAAACCTTCTCACCAGTAGCTTTGTTTAAGTCAATTCGGATTCCGCTTGCGATAGTAGCATACCATAACTATGATATCTGGCAAATGGATGTCAAGATTGTATTCCTTAACGGGAATCTTAGCGAGGATGTGTATATGACACAACACGAATGTTTTGAATCCACGAGTCAAACAAGGTATGCAAACTACGTAAATCCATATATGGATTAAAGCAAGCCTTTCGAGTTGGAATCTTCGTTTTGATGAGACAATCAAAATATTTGATTTTATCAAAATGAAGATGAACCATGTGTGTATAAAAGGTTAGTGGGAGTCAAGTCGTATTTCTAATTTTGTATGTGGATGACATACTATTATTAGGAAACGATATCCCAATGCTAAAATCAGTAAAATTGTGGTTATCCAAAAATTTCTCCATGAAAGATATGGAAGAGGCAACGTACATTCTTGGTATAAAGATCTATAGAGATAGATCTAAGAGAATGCTTGGCCTATCTCAAGATATGTACATAGATAAAATCTTAAGAAGATTTAGCATAGAAGAGTCCAAGAGAGGACTCTGTCCCATCGGGCATGGGATCTATCTCTCAAAAGAGATGTGTCCAAAGACACAAATTGAAAGAGATCGCATGGATAGAATTCCTTATGCATTAGCAATAGGATCTATCATGCATGCAATACTATGTACTCGATAGGATGTTTCATATGCTTTGAGTGTCACAAGCAGGTTCCAAGCGAACCCTGGCGAGAAACACAGGATCGCAGTCAAGAACATCCTTAAGTTCTTAGGAAGGACTAAAG
This sequence comes from Forsythia suspensa, assembly GCA_023638005.1. Classification (NCBI taxonomy): domain Eukaryota; kingdom Viridiplantae; phylum Streptophyta; class Magnoliopsida; order Lamiales; family Oleaceae; genus Forsythia; species Forsythia suspensa. The sequence goes on from CM042674.1 coordinate 35,244,921, forward strand.
ACATGTTCTTGGTATATGGAGGAAATGAACTTAGAGTTCAAGGTTATGCCGTGTCAGCTTTCAATCTAATAAAGACATGTTCTTGGTGTATGGAACTAAAGACATGTTCTGGATATCTATTTACTCAAAATGGTGATGCGGTCGGTTGGAAAAGTTCTAAACAAGAAACGCATCGCTAATTCAACTACTGAAGTTAATATATAGCCGCTTGTAAGCAAAGAAAGAAAAAAAGCCTGGATCAAGAAGTTCATTATTGAACTTGGAATAGTTCCTAGCATTGTTGATCAAATAACTTGTATTGTGATAATAATGGAGCCATCGCATGGCGAAGGAACCGAGGTCTCATCAATGATCCGAGATATATATTGAGGCGATATCATCTCATCGTGGAGATAATCTTAAGGATTCATATAAAGATAGAACGAGTCCTAACATACGATAATGTAGCGAGATCCTTTGACAAAGTTGTTGTCCCAAAGACAAGCATGATGGTCATGCTAAATTTGATGGTATTAAGATACCGATTGATTGGATCTAGTTTGTATGAGACATTTTGTGATATACTTTTTGTTAGACATTGAAGTATATGAACAAATTGATTAATTAAATGCTTGTCTACATTTTAATGGCAGATCTGTTATTTTTAAATTTTATTATTTAAAATAATAGAGTCCGAAGAAAAGTTCACAGTAACTTGTTAATCACAAGGTGTTGTGATTGTGAGATACAAGTTATAAATAACTTATTCTTGAAATATCCCTAGTCATAGTAATAATGAGATACGGATATCATTATTGCGGATAGACTAGTATGTGTTGCATTTCTTTTGAAAGAAAGTAGGCGATCTCACGAGCTAATATGTAGAGGGACATCCGAATGAACACATGAATGCATTGTTATGAGAACATGACATTGGATGATCCGCCTAGAGATTCCACATGGATAACTATCCAAGCGTCGGTGGTAAATCTCTAATGCGCGCGGTTGTGGATTTGGTCCTTTGACTTGAGGACATCATAGAATCTTATATGAGGACCACTGTGTGCTTTGGCGAACGTTTGATGGGGCTCAAGATTTGAGTCACCGAGGAAGACGTCGACGGGCACTGATGAGAATCGTATGAAGATTGTGAATGTCTAATATGAAGATTCGTCACCCCGGAAAGTAGGAGATTATAACCTAATTTTGCCCACTTAAGTTGATATAAATTTCTCGGCCGGGGTGGAGTTATGAGTTGAAAATGTTTCAATCATAACTAGATTAGATCAACGAAGAGTTGAGGTGAATAACATAATTGGTTGAAATGAGATTGACGATCCATATCTCTTAACCAATTGGGTTATATTGATGAAGGGATTATATTTCCACCAGAACCGCACATATATTGGTTCTACACATACCACATGACATTTTCCTTCACATGGATTGCCTTGACACATTGCTAGATGTCAATCTTGGACTACGACGTGAATTGATCGATCTTGGTGAATTGATGAGAATATCATTGCGTTTCCCATCGTGAAAGGGAACCTAATGGGTCACACACATAAAGTGAGAATTGAGCATCGGAATTGGACCTTGTCCAAGTGGGAGATTGTAAGAATTAATGTCCAAGGTCCAAATGGTTGGGTCGACTTAATTACTTATTGGACTAAATTAATTAATTAGATTAATTAATTGAGCCTGCTTGTTGATGGGTTCTAGTTGGACTAGAACTAGGCTGGGTTAGCCCTACCTATATATACAAGGCCACAACAGATTAATCAAAATAGTTGTTTTCCATTACTTGTTAGCACTTTGTAAAAGACAACCCAATCAATTTCTCCCAAAAGTTCCGCTTTCATCTGCTCATGATCGTGGAAATCCGGACCGTTCTTTTTGTGTGGATCACCATTGAGGTCGGACATTTGGACATTTTGTGGTATTGAAGATCGCACATCCGGTTAATCGTAAATCGATTTCACCGTGTTCATCAAAGGTAAACTCCTATCACGAATTCTCTCTAAGTACAAGGTTGATCCAGCTTGTAGGAATTGAACATTTAATTTCATTGCTGCATGTATACCTCAATTCCTTACACATCTGACAATATATTTGAATCTGTGATAAAAATGAGAAAATCCTGCCACAAAAATAGCAAATGGGAGTAGAAAATGGAGCTTATGACAACGGCAATAGTGGAGGAAATTAGGAGAGAGAATGTTTAAGTTAGAGAGAGAAAAAGTAAACTTGAGAAGATAAGAAAATATATATAATAAATATTCTGTTGGTAATCTAGGGATAATTTTGTCTAATTTTTTTAAATTTGGTCAATTCATCAAATATTACTAAAACTCGGCATATCAATATGCATCTATGAATTTAGATAGTTTGTCCAATTTCCTCAATTTTATCCAGTTAATTGAAAGCCCAACTCAAGAATATCCAATTAATTGACAACCTCAACAGTTCGAAGGGCACAAATTCTCCCATAATTTTTGGGTCAACAGATTAATCAACCAGCTGAACGTGATCATCATGCATGTCATCAAAGTAAACGCTGCATGTGTGAGTTGCTTGCATTATACAAGTCTCCCCGACCCGACCCGACCCCATACCCCTCACCCCCATGCATTGCATTGACTTACTAGGTTATTATGAGGCTGAAGTCAATGAGCACATTCTTATATAAGCCAAGAAACTCTGTTTCAGACAATTTATATTTCTCACAGGAAAAACTTAACAGATTATAGAGAATATAATTGTCATGGCTCCACCACCTTCAAATGTAGTTTCTCCATTTGTTTCTCTTATTGTAAGGATCCTTACATTTGTTTGCCTTCTCATTTCACTTATCCTCCTCACCACTGCCACTGGAAGAACTTCAAATGCTGATTATGGATATGTCAAAATCAAGTTTAAAGACTTTAGGGCGTTTCGGTGAGTGGTTTTCCAACTTAACTAGAACTTTGAAAAACGGACTTGTTTTCACTTTATGTTGAACTACCTCGTCTAAAAAAGTTTTTTATTATGTTAAAGAATGGAATAGTTAATGTTTGTTTATATTCACATTTTCAATACACTTCTTCACGTGCAGATATCTTTGTGCTACGACTGTCATTGGACTTGTCTATACGCTTTTGCAAACTGCATTAACAATTATTCATGTAAGCACTGGGAATCGATTTGGCGGTGATGGCTTGGTTTACATTGATTTTTATGGTGATAAGGTATGACCTTTCATGTCTAATCCTATAGAATACTATTCAGTTATTGAAGAGTACAGATCTACTGTCCTAAATATATGTCTCTTTAGTCGTCCCCTCAATAGAAACTTTACACATCATCAATAACAGCAAGTGTAAACATTAAATATTGTCCACAGTGATCTCCCATCTATTTATTTGATGGTGGAATAAAGTTTCTATTGGAAAGACGGCTAAGAAGACATGTAACATGCACTATAAAATTAACAAGTCTCTGTAAGTAAATGTGGTTTCTTAAATTTTGAGGTTTCAAAGCTACCCTGAACAGCATATTCCATGCATTTTACTGGATATGACTGAAATAACCCCATTTATTAATTGTCAATAACTCTATCCAGTTGACCATATTTAACATGTCACCATTAATAGTTAAAATTTGATAATAATATATTTTTTATATATATATATATATATATATATATATATATATATATATATATATATTTTAATGTGATTTGATTGCTTTGAGCAGGTTGTGTCCTACATAGTCGCAACAGGTGCAGCAGCAAGTTTTGGGATGACCCAAGATTTAAAAAACATAGTAGATATCGAAGGATTGGGTATTAGCCATTTTATTCCCACCACAGAAGCTGCAGCTAGCCTTTGTCTACTTGGGTTCTTGTTTGTAGCCATATCATCAATTTTCTCATCTTTTGCTCTTCCAAAGAGATCATAATACTTTTCCAGTGTTGTTCTTTTTCTTCTTTTATCGAAGTTTATGTTACGTATGGATCACTTGTAAGATCGGAATTGAATTGTATTTTTATTTCAAGTGTTTCGTTGTTCATTGTGTAATGTACATGTTTCGGCTAAGCATGGTTTTGCTCTTGATTGTACTCTTTAGCTAACTTCTTGAAAGTCAACCGTTCAATTCATAAATGTAGATTTTGGACCAATAAAAGGGGATGTTTCCGAAATTTGTAGAGAAAAAAGAAACTGTTAATTCATCCACAAATGTGCTAGGTTGAGAATCCCATTATGATTTTTTTTTAGTAACGATATATTCATATTTGCTGGCTAATTCAATAATGCCTATTTATTCCAGTTGAGTAATACCACGTAAACTGACTAAAATAGTCAATGACTATGAATAATATTACTTTTTTACGATGAGAAACACTAAGGAAAATAAAGTATATCACTCCTAGAAGAAATTCTAAAGGCCATATCAACTGAGAAGGCAAGCCTATGACAGACAGATTAGCTAGCTAGTCAGGGACTTTCTCGCAAGTGTTATGGTGAATTAACGACCTCATCCTTCCCACACGAACTTAAAGGCATGTGAGGGTAGAGAAATTATGTACATTCATGGCCTCACGTCTCCAATGACTTAGTATGATGTCATATGGAAGATACCAATGCTTGACAATTCTTCATACTGTTTAACAAATTTTTTTCTATACATTTTTTATTACTTGTTCATATTTTGTAATTACCGAAGTTTTAGGTGATTTTCTCATTACTTTGATACAATCTTGAAAGCATCAATAACCTTTCATAGCTAGACAGCCCAACTGAAGAACACGCCACTTAATTGACAATCAACAGTTTGAATGGTATTAGGACACAAATATATTCCCCTCATAATTTTCTTATTTTTATTTCTATTTCTTTTGGGTCAACCAGAAAGTAAACGCTCCAAGCGTCCACTTGTACTTGAAATGATTTATGCACACAGCACATCCTTACTTGTACATTGACTTAGTAGGTTATTATGAGGCTGAAGTCAACGTGTACAACCCAGACTATGTGCCAAGAACACACTAAACTGCAAAAGGAAGAAATCTGTTTGTAAAGAATTATATCCAAATAATACACATAGGAATATTGTAAGGATTTTTCCATGGCTCCAACACCTTCCAATGTATTTCCACAGGAAAAAATTAAGGACAATGCTTCCTTGGCTCCACCAACTTCCAATGTGGTTTCTCCAATTATTGTTGAAGGAATGTATATTTAAATAGTATAATTTTGTTGTAATGAAATGATAATTTATATTAAATAAAATTTTGATATGTACTTATTTATTATTCTTGCATTTGTTTAATATTGAGCATGTAAATAAAATGACAATGATTGGGTGCTTGCATTGAGATGTATAGTGTGATACAACTTATATTTTGATGATGAATAAAATTGTTCACAACTAATGTATGAGGGTTGGCACCTTGTACCAAAAGGTTGTAATGTTGATTATTTAATCATTCACGTATGTGATTTGTCCTTATTGTAGAAATTGTTTAATGGTGACACTAGTACACTTGAAGTGTATTGAACGGACCAAGTATCGAATTTGATTATATAACAAGACCATGAGAAGAATTAAATTCCACTTGATCACTGAATGTTTCATCTAAATCTCTTGACAGGGTTGTGTATATCTTTTCGTTAGTTTGATGGTTCTTTGATTCATCAATAGGTGAAATCAATTTAATTGATCAAATATCTCGGTGAGTTGGGAGCTTGAGAATGAGCGAAGTAGAGAACACGAAATCGTGTTGGGAACTAACGCCCTGAAAAATGAGTCGAGTAACGGCTTGAGTATTTTCTGTTGAACGGTTATAAATCTGAGCTCGGTGTTTAGCGACGGCTAAACATCGACATCTGCGAATTAGTTAACAGGATCATTGAAGAAAATGTAACTTAAAGTTAGTGAAAATAATTAGAAGAAAAAAATAGTCATTTATGCTCATACTTAATTATCGAATCTCAAACAGGGATGAAATATATATACGGTAGGTCAAAAAAAGTATTACAACTGCTGTAATCTTATATATTCCGATAGTGCAGTCTTTTGCTTTTAGTGAAAAAAGCAATTCACTAATAATTAGATCGGACAGTCTAGGGTCGACTAGACAATCTAATTATTGAAGCTTAAAAATATATGTCTGGATAGGTCGTGTGGTAGCTCTATAATATTTTGGGTTTAATCACAGTTACTATAAAAGTTTTGGACTTGATTGTAATTGTAATATAAGTTCAGAAATTACATGTATAGTTAAATCAATCCTAAGCTAATTGGACTTGCATGCAATTAGGACTCTTGTCCTTGTTTGCAATCAGGACGCTTGTCCTATTTATATCACATTGCTTGTGACGTGAATTAATTCCAACAATTAAGAAAAGAGAAGAGCGAAAAATTCTTAAGTCTTGTTTAACTTGAATTTTATCTTCTTGGTTTTCTAAATCTAACTAGTCTAGAAATTAGTTTTTGATTCAATTAAAAGGTGTCCATTCGCGTACTCCATACTTGAGGAGAATACTATAGAAGACTTGAACGTTGGGAGCACCAAGTTTGTGAATCAAAAGTGGGAACGTGAATCATATCAAGATCCAATATCGTTTATTGATTCAGGTACAATACTAAACTATTAGTATTTAATTATAATAAACATGTGAACGCCTAGAAAATATCATGGTTTATTGAATTAAAGATAACTTTTGTTTTCTGGTTAATTCTTGTGCCATTTACCACAAATGGTATCACAGTAGTCTAGATCCTTCACGTGTTTGTTAAATTATCTAGATCTGATAATTCAATGTTTTGGTTAAGCGATATCTAGGATTATTTGTGTATATGTTGATTGAATAATTGAAATTATTTTAAACTGTGATCTAATTAATTTGTGGCCCCACTTGTTTGTTGTATTTTCGTTATTTGGAGTCTTCAACAAGATCGGTGTATTACGACTTCATCATCTTGTTTTAATTTTTAATTAAAAATATATTTAATTGTGAACCCTAAAATGGGACTAATAAATTTTTGTAATAAATAAAGATTAACGATCTGATGGACGAAGAAGAAACGATAAAAAAGGGTTTGTCGGACTAATCTGCAGGCGGCAGTGCAGATCTCACTCGATCAGCGAGACCGGCGGCGTGGGTCTATTGGATCTGTGCGTGGTCGTGCAAATCCAGAGATCTGCGAGACCGGCAACGTAGGTCTATCGGATATGCGCGGCGGACGGTCACGTGATCTAGTGGTTTCTCTGTTATTTTTTTTTAGATTGATGAGTTTTGGCCATGGTGTTTTCCGGTGGTGGTTGATTTTTTTGGCAAGATAACTCTCAAGGAATAAGAAAACTCATGTTTGGTTATTAGGATAGTGGCGGTTTGGTTGCTTAGATAGTGGCTGATTGGTTGCTTGGATAAGAATTGTTTGGTTACAAGAATAGTTGTTGTTTGGATCTTTTTAAAACCTTGGGCTAAAGATTTAAGTTAACTATTGGGCTCGAGCCTAATTAGCTTTTAATTTATTTCTTGAGTCTTGTTTTGGACCACAAGTAATTGTTAATTTATTGTTAACGTATGTTTTAAATATTTGTTTAAAATATTATTGTTATGTAAATCATGACATATATAATTAATTTTGGCGTCGCTCGTTAAACTTAGAATAGAGTGCATTTCATCGAAATATCGGTTTTTCTTTGATTAATTTAATTTAAATTAAATTTATTTAGAAAGGAAAATCCGTAATAATTAAATTATATGTTAATTTGATTAATGTGAATAGTTGGTAATTATTTTAAATTAAAATCCATTATTTTAAAATATTGATTGTGAGAGGGTATTTATTTCAATAAAAACTTATGGTCTCCTTTTCTTAATCCATAAGCAACAGAATGTGTTAGTCTCGTGTCGTAATGCAACAGACTCTCTATCAGAGGGCTACGTGATTTGGATTGTCTGATTGGATTTTTTTCGATAAGTTCATCTAGCTAGAATAAAATTTGAAATCATCATATGGATGGCGAGATTATTTTTCAAGTATCTGGAGATCTAGATAAATGTTGTACACTCAAATCAAGATCATCTAAGAATCTCTTATAGAGGCTCTCATTATGATCTTGGTCACCAAATAAAGCTATATTAGATTTATCTAGACATTTATTTTCAGGTATAATTTGTCTGGTGGGACGGTCCCAGCTTAATCAGCGGACACAATGATCTTTCCTATAGAGGGGCTTGTTGGATCACAAGAATCAAGTAGTTATTACATTATTATAGTTTTATGGATCTACATGTGCATTCATACATCATATGTAAATTCGCTACTCAATTTTACTATGTAATAATTTTGTTATTTTCCATTAAAATGTCTTTCAGTCCATTTTCTATTATCCTAAAACAAAACCAACTTGCTGGGAAAAATTATGTGGATTCGAAACGTAACCTAATGATTGTTCTCACAATGGGAAAATTGATTTTGTGTTTGAAGAAGATTGGCCTAAGCAATATGCTGACACTGCAAGCAAGACTAAAAATTATAGAAGACTTGAACGTTAGAAACACCAAGTTCGTGAATCAAAAGAGATTATGTGAATCAGATCAAAATCCAATATCATTTATTGATCCAGGTACAATACTAAACTATTATTATTTAATTATAATAAACATGTTAACGCATAGCAAATATCCTGGTTTATTGAATTAAAAGATTTTTTGTTTTCCAGTTAATTCTCGTGTCAGTTTCCCACAATTGTTTCTCTTATTGTAAGGATTCTTACATTTGTTTGCCTTTTCATTTCACTTACCCCTCCTCACCACTGCCAGTCATGAAAGTCGATCAAGATAGGGTTATGGACGGGATCACCTCACATTCACATTTTTAAAGCATTACGGTAAGTGATAAGTGCGAGGTTTTGCACTTATTTTAGCCACTAAAAATATATATTTGTGAGTTCTTTATAGTAATTTATTATTTATCTATGTTATTTTGATTGTTTAAGTGAAAATTCGAACTCAGTTGGTGATTAGAAGAAATCCACGCAAAAAAGGGCAAAAGGACTAAAGTTGTACAAATTATGAATTTTGGGGACTGAAGTATAAAGAAGCAAAAATATGGAGGACATGTGTTACAATTTATGGAGGACTTATCCGAAAGAAATCAAAAAAAATTCAAGGACTGAAGTTAGCATTCTACAAAGTTTAGGGACTAGAATTGTAATTAATCGGGATCAAAACATCAATCGCATGGCAATTTGGCCCATGCGATCCATGTGATTGCAACACACCCATTTTTTGAGCAGAAAGGTTTTGGGTTATGCCATGCGATCGGAGGCGGATCCAGGATATGACAAAGGAGTGGGCTAGTTTACGGAGGTGCCCCCAATTTTTTTTTCTAAATTCACAATTACTTAACCTATTTTTATAAGAATCCAATTTTTGTATAAGTCATAATATTTAAAAAGTATACAAAAACCATTGCACAAAAATATTCAAGATCTAAAACTAGCTAAAAGAAAGTTGTGTCCGAGACAATCTTTTACCGCTATGAATTCTTCTATAATAGAATCTATATCTATTTTATTAATAAGGTCTCTCTCAACAAAATTTGTTATGTAAAAACATATAAAATCTTAAGTACCTTTTTTTCTTCTTTTCTACTTTTTGATATTTGAAATAATTTCTCAAAATCAAGTAAACATCATTATTTATCTTTCAATAACAAATCAAAATTCATATAAAATTATAATTTATAGATTAATAAATAAACAGAAAAAATGGATAAAGATAAATAAATCCAATTGGACTTGACTCTTTAGGAATTGGCCATTTAAGAAGTGGGCTTTTTTTGTTTGAGATATGATGGATTTTAATGTTTAAATGATTTAAATTTTATTGAAGTGGGCTATTTTTTTTGTTTGGAATGGGATGGATTTTAATGTGTAAATGATTTAAATTTTAATTTAGCCCACTTAAAAAGTAAGCTTTTTTTTGAGTTAATTAGCTAGAATACCCCTTTTTGAGAAAAAGTTGAAATATACCTTGTTTTTAATAATATCAATATTTACCCTTTTAATTATAATTTAATGATATTTAACTCATATATTATAGTTAAACTAGGTAAGGATATATTGGACAAAACTCACACACCCACCCACCCATTTAGGCAAACACGTTATCCCTTCTCCAAGACAAAACACTCTCTCTCCAAAACGGTACTTTTCCAATTTCTTCAAGGGCAAAGCACTTTCATCACTTTCTTCTCCAATTGCCATAATCGGTTCTTCAATCAAAGCACTCATTTACAATTAGGGCAAAACAACATCACGATTTCAGTAAGTAATCTTTCACAATTTCTTCCTATCCACTTTCTATAATCGGTTCTTCAATCAAGCCATGGTGAAAACTCGAAAATCGGTAAATATAGAATTACAAAAAAAATATGGCGTCTACAAGTATGTAAGAGAGCGATTCTTTGAGACTTCAAGTCGTAGAGATAAGAAGAAATCGAAGAAATCGAAAAAAATCAAAAGAGGATGATGAAGTCCTATATACACCAAACGTATGTATTGCATTTTTCTGTATTGTGTAGCTTTTCTATGGCTTCCTTAATGTACGGTTCTTCGGGGGATTTTTTTTTTTTTTGCCTGTATTTAGTCGATTCAACAAGTATGGTGAACATTGTGCGTGAAAGGTTCAAATACATGCTTTCTTAGTGGCAAAGGATCCCTCACGCACTATGTTCAGTCATATATTCAAATACATGCTTTCTTAGTGGAAGTCTGAAATACATGCACATGTAAGTTTGTGGCTTAGGTCATTCATAAAATCTATGTTTTATACACACTTTGTACGTGTTTACGTACATATATTAGGTGATTTCGATGTTTCTTTGAAAAGTGGTGGTTGTTGTCATTTATCTTTGTTTGTTTGGGTTTGTGATTAAAATTATGTTATATGTACTGACTTGTATGATATTTTTTTTTGCCAGGATTGGGATTATTCAACCAACCCGAAGACATGGGCATCGGGTAAACTAGTTGTAAAGTATATGGATGATGTTATAGCTAACATTTTCCGTAAGCTCAATAGTGTAGAAAAGAGATGTTTCGAGGTAGTTGTTTTGGGTCTTTTCTTCAAATGAGAAGATTGATATTACTGACCTCAATTGATTCATTCGTTGTTGTTAAGGCGAGGTTCAAAGAACCCAACGATGATGAAATATGGTTTAGAATAGGGAGGGTGTATTAGGTTTTCATTGGATGAGTTTTGTCTAACAAGAGGATTACGAGGTGTGGGCACCTGTTGACATTTCTACATATGATTTAAGAAAGAATCGTTTAAAGGATACATACTTTTTGGTCTTGAAAGTATCAAAATTTGAGCTCCAACGAGTTTTCATGGGATTGAATGACCAAGTATCTCATGAAGATGTTGTAAAGTTGGCTAAGCTCTACCGATATCCTCATTTTTTTGTACACTACCTCCTATAACAAATCGGTTGATGAACGGCACATGAGGTTGGTAGATAGGCCTGGAGTGTGATGACTTTGCACTCGGGAGAGGATCTTTATCGAATCACACTTAGGTCTTTCAAGTCGCTTTAAGTTTGGAAAACAAGAAGCGCCAGATCGGTAAAAATCTTCTTGGTCTTATCGGCTTAACGGATTTCCACTTTCCCTCCAACGGTGGGCCTACGAGATAATTGCTTGCCTTAATGGAAAATTTTGTACCATGGTTGAGAGGCCTATCCCGCATGTTGAAGTGGGAACCGATGTGCATGTTACCGGGTCCACTGGCTGGAAGAGGAAGTGTTTAAGCATTGAGTAAGTAATTACCTATTACTTTGTTTTTATTGTGTTGAAGTTGACTTTATTAACCAATGATTTTCATGTAGCTTGAGGTAATTCGGTTTGTGGCGACCAATGAAGAGAAGAACGAGATATATGCTTGGGATTGTTTCATAAGAAAGCATCGGCAACTAATTTGGTGCTAGTTCTTGAGGCTGCTCCCAATGAAAAAGGACGGTAAGACAAGATTTTATAGTTTTAGGCACTAGTTTTTTAATTTTTTTATGAATTTCGCTTTCCTTTTGTATGATGTTGTTTCTTTTTGTTTTTAGGGTTGATGTGAATTAAACGAAATCGTCATGAATCGTTTATCACAAATTGAATTCAAACAAACAAGAATTAGAAAGAAATCAAGCCCAAATCATTTCTTTGCACAATGATTTGAGAAAGGAAATGACTAATTTAAATAGAAATGTGCAAGGGATGTTTGCGAGTTTCTAAATCAATTTGGAAAAAAAGCGGTGGTAGTTGTTATAATGTTTTGGATGTGATTGTTTTGTACAATGGTGATACTTCTTCTGGGAGGAAGGTAAATCATTTTCATGTATTATTATGTTTTATATTTTTTGGATACTTTTTAAATAAAAATAAAATGATGCAATGAGTAACGATATGTTACTATGTCTTTGAAAAATTAGGATTCACGTTGTAAGCAAACAAGAACACATGTGTTACTATAAGTTTTGTATTTGTATTACCATCATTCTAATTTATATTTTTATAGGTTGAAGATCAGAACCCTAAAGGGAATGGAGTTGATTTTGACCATGGTGGAGCAGTTTTGAGGTATTGAATTGTACAACTATTTATTTTATCTCAATTTAGGCCATTTTGTTCAATTTTGTTAACAAATTCAGTTTGATACCGATACTCTTACTGAGTAACACATATGTTACTGAGTAACACATATTTTGTTATGTTAATTATTTGTATAGGTTCCATTTGAGGATGTCATCGGATCAAGAGGAGAAGGTGTTGAAGTTGGGAGGGAGGTATGCACATCTAGTATCTTGTGCTTTTTAGTGTGTTATAAATGAGTAACACATATGTTACTTTCTATCATAATTTTGTAAAACTGAAGGAGTTTTATATTTTTATAGGTTCCATTTGATAGAAAAGGGAAACAAGTTCAGGTTGATAAAACTAAGAATGAAAGTGGTACTGAGGTTGAGGTACAGATAAGAAATTTAATATGAAATCTTTGAAATTGTAAGAAGTTCAATTTGAGTTTATGAGTTCTTGTTTTAAGGTATCATATTTTGATTATTTGTATTCTTAGGTTGGAGGCGAAGAAGCTAAAAATATTTATTCGAAGGACATTTGTTAGCAAACGTATGTTTGATGTGTTGAACTTTGTCCTAGTTTTGACTTAGGGATTGATGATGAACCTAATGCTAATGACATTGAACTAGATGATATGGAATTTCTTGAACTTGACACGAAAATGATTGATGAATCTGTTTCAAATGAGATATCTCATCAACTTCTAAAAACGAAGAGGTAGTGTTTTCACATTATATGTTACTTTGATCCACAAATAATTGTGACCCTTGCATTTTTATGTAATTGATAATGTTACTTATTTTCAGGATGTTGATGATGACGACGATTACATTTTAGTCGATGACATTACTCCTGATATACCCAGGAAGAGGCTTAGGAAAGCAGCGGCAGTGTTTAAATCTCCTTATACATCGAATTTTGGATCGTCAGCAAAAATTCGAGAGATAAGGACTGGTACATATGCATTATCGACGAATTAAATGGTGTTGCAAATTGAAGATGTTGTTGATTTTGAGGAATGGTATAGTGTAGGGTTGTTAAAGAAGAATAAGTAAGTTTCCTTCCTTCTTCCAAATAGTTATCTTAACGAGTTGATTGTTTTTAATATCTTGTAAGTATTATGTTTGTAGGAAGAAAAGATTTGATGATAAGAATGAAATACTCAACCCGCCATTTGACTTTGGAGTAGCCGAGGTTGATAATAAGAAGTGGTTTTATGACTTGCGGACTCCGGAGAGTGCTTGGGAGACACGGTATAATTTATATGTTTTCTATGTTGTAATTTATCATTTGGAAGTTAACTAGAGTTTTTTTATTCATTCATTGGCTGCTGCTGTTTTTTTTCCGGCATATTGATATTGCATTTTATCATCTCAGGAAGACGGTGAAGCATAGTAGTAGATTACAAATTGTTTGACCACAACCGACTATGCATTTGATCGTTTCATTAAGATGATTTTGCAACATTTTTGAATGATCAAAGTGTGGTGGCTAATTACAAAGCGCTTCTCTCATATGTTCGAGGATATCGAATAGGATGTAACAAACCATGGTGGGATGTTGACCATGTGTTACTTCTGTTTTGATGGAAAATAAAGCACATTGGATCCTCTTAGATTTTGATGTCGAAGTCGATGCCTTAATGTGTACAATTCATACCGTAAGATAATTCGTGACTTCCATATTCATCAATCAGTGAAGCCATACGCTGAAATCATTCCACATCTGCTACTCCATAGTGGATTTTATAAAGCTAGCGCCTCTAGTGTTGTAGATACAAGGCTCTATGATGGCAAGGATCCTCTATGTCCATTGATTTGTTAACATATTGGATAACATCCTTCAACAAAAACAAAGGTTAGTTAAATTTCAGAATCTGATTTGTACCAAGGATAACTTCCCTCAACAAAAACAAAGGTTAGTTAACTTTTTCTAACTTATTTTGTTTTTTTTTACAGTGGTGATTGTGGCGTATATGTGATCAAATATGCCGAGTATTTTGTTCACCAAAAAATAGAAGAACTGACAATGACATTCAAGCTTCATGAAGCTCGGCTTAGTCTTGCTGTCCAGTTTTATAAATACGCCAAGAAAAAATTGGATGAAGGGTATGATACGGATGATGAAAGGGTTTCGGATAGAGGAAAGTAGAGTATGAAAATTTAGGAAAACAATTTCATTTTTAATTTGTAAATCTGTAGTTTGTATATGAGGGCAGTGTTCTCCTGTATATGATGTATTTTTGATCTAACGTAATGGTTTTATGCTGTCTTTCATGTAAGTAACACATGTGTTACCCTAGGTGAATTGTTTTATATAGCATTGGTTATTATCTTATTCAGCTTTTTTTTTTTGGATGATGGTTTTGAGAACATAGATTTTGAAAAGATCAAGTGTCAAATGATCTTGAAAAATCGAAAAATCTTTGTTTGAAAGTAACATACATGTTACTCTAGTTCAATTATGTGAGAGTGATAATGCATCAAATAGGCTTGTGGTCTTATTAAAGTGTTATAGAGTAACTGAACAAATTTGACACTTTTCTCCAGCATCGACTAAAAGAACAGGAAATTCTGAGTCGAAAGAGAGTACCGCATTAAGGCAATATATATTTGCCAATTGTGCCACAATCCAAACTCTCGCCGTGTACTTTCTTTGTTACTTGTTCTTTTAATCACGCATGACTTAATTTTACTATCAAAATATGTATACAAATTGTGTGGTCAAGTTTGCATTTGTTCGCGAGAAGGGAAAAGTAATAGATCTCGGCGAAAATATATTCTCGAATCGGGACCAACTCACTAAACTTTTGAGATCTTTGAACGATCTCCCTGTTACTAATCATAGTGTCTTTGTAGTCAAGTTTGCATTTGCACTATCACTTGTTTCTTTCCTCCCAAGTCCTAATTGTTAAAAGTGTAGGTATGCGTGTGTTCTACTAGGATCCGGGCACTTTTAAGTCGAAATGCAATGCCTCACCCAATTTGGATAACATGCACAAGTAAATAGTCAATGGTATAACAATTTTAGCCTTCTAGTTTGCCATGAGCGCTTGAACTAGAACTCAACTACTTATAGAGGCGAGAAAGAGGACGAACAAGTTTATACCGTGCGAGTTCGACAATAAAAATCACTAAGCATATCCGAGATCTTGGTAGACCGAGCCATACCATTCGAAGAATATACAGAGTTCAAGTTTAGAGCAATGCCATCATCATAACCAATGGATAAACCATTAGGCACCAAAATCCAATAATCACATGTGAAACCAATGAAATACTCTAAATTCCTCAACTGGAAAAACACCAAAATTCCCATTTTACAGTCAAAGTCCCTTCAAGAACTTACCTACAAATTACAGATTTCCTTCAACTCCTCTTCGCTTCCTCAACACAATTAAATATGTGTCAATTACATTCAATGAAGATCATATTTGAAATTGTGAAAAATTGCAAAAATGAGACATTTGCACTATCACTTGTTTCTTTCCCTCCCAAGTCCTAATTGTTAAAAGTGTGGGTACGTGTGTTCCACTAGGATCTGGGCACTTTTAAGCTGAAATGCAATGCCTCAACCAATTTGGATAACATGCACAAGTAAATAGTCAACAGGTATAACAATTTTTAGCCTTCTAGTTTGCCATGAATGCTTGAAATAAAACTCAACTACTTATAGAGGCCAGAAAGAGGACGAACAAGTTTATACCGTGCGAGTTCGACAATGAAGAATCACTAAGCATATCCAGCATACTGGTAGACCGAGCCATACCATTCGAAGAATATCTGAGTTCAAGTTTAGAGCAATGCCATCATCATAACCAATGGATAAACCATTAGGCACCAAAATCCAATAATCACAGGTGAAACCAATGAACATACTCTAAATTCCTCAGCGGGAAAACACCAAAATTCCCATTTCTGATCAAAGTCCCTTCAAGAACTTTACCGCAAATTCTGATTTCCTTCAACTCCTCTTAGTTTCCTCAACACAATTAAATATATGCCAATTACATTCAATGAAGATCATATTTGAAATTGTGAAAAATTGCAAAAATGAGACATTTGATTAGAGACTTATCTAATAACCAGACCACAACTAGCTTTTAGGTTTGTGTCATTAATAAAATGAACAGTAATATCATGTCAGCTAATGGCATGAAACGAGCAAACATTGAAATCATAATAACAACGTTCAACGAAATGTGATTGTCCAACGTGTCACTACTAAACAAAAGTAAACTTGAACAATTGGTGTGAACAATCGTTCGAAATTCAATAGAAAAATATTCAAAATTCATATGGAGTTTCTTTTTTTTTTTCTTGAGTTCAATGGTATTGGGTTATTGCCGTTCTTTGATTGTGTTCATATGCTCCACATCTCCCACATTTTGTTATTTACTTCCCTTTCTCTTCGATCGATACCGATTTTCTTTGGGTCTTCCAGTTTTCTTGTTGGTATTGGTGGTAGTACAATCTTGAATGAAACATCATCTGGTGCAACCCAATCATGTCTGATTACCAAGTGGAAAGATTGTCCCTTTGTATGCATTTATGTACGACTCTCTTGTGTAGAATTTGGAGCAATAGGTGTAAGGCGAGATGTTTGTTTGCAACTATTGATAGAGCATGTTTGCATGAAATCTCATCCATTTGAAATCTATTGCATGAAAAGGTCTTTTCGTGCATGTTCACTAAATAGAAAGATACCGTCATTAACTTGGTGTAGCACTTGGCTAGATGAAGACACCTATGCAATGTACAACGTAACATATATAAGATCGTATTTAATAGACAATAAACAATACAAAAATAAAATTCAGCATGATTTATGACTTCTAACACATAGTAACATATATGTTACTCATACCAACTAGAAGTAAGAGGTTGAAGCAAGTGAACAAAGAACAAAAATAACAATTAAGTTGCGGTGACAAGAAGAAAGAGTCGATTAATGTATGAGTAACACATATGTTCTTGTATGTTAAAAGTCATATATCATTGTTATTCTTCTTTAGTAACATGCGTGTTACTGTATTCTTTTTAGTGCATGTTACTTTGTATGGACATCATAGTTGACGTTACAATATAAAGATTCAAGAATGTTTTAGATGTTACCTTCATTTTTATTGCGTCTCTTGAATTTTCCATCATCATACGTTCATATTTTGTTGTAAGTGTAGTGAATGTTGCTTGTGCATCTTCCCGATTTTTGGAAAACCAATTTTGTACAAGACATCTCAAGAATTCCAACAAAAAGTCTATAGGAAAACTTTTGGTCGGTTTCGTAACTGAATTGACCGACTCAACTATATTTGACGTCATTGTTGAATATCTATTCTTTGTCATATAGGCTTTCGACCATGTATGATATCCAAACATCTTCCTACATTAAGAACAAACTTTTGTCAATTAGTATATTATAATTGTTAAAGGCATTGTTTTATACTAATAAACATTAAAACATACCAAATAAGGTCGGATTCTTTTGTCGATTTTCTCAAGTTAGCTCATGTGGTTGTCAAATTCACCTTTGTGTAGGCCCTAGCAATTTTGCATTGTAGTGGTTCATCATGTTTTTTTACCCTTGCCAATAGTCTTCTTTAAATTTTGCAATAAATGGTATGAACAAACACCATGCATAGCTTCCGGATATACTTTCTCTATGGCATTTTTATGCTCGGGTGTCTATCTCGATATGATGCACAAGTCATCTCGCTCTCAAAGATTCTTTCAACAATTGTAAAACCATTCCCATGAATTGTTGTTCTCATTGTCTCCAACTCCGAAAAGCCAATACAAAAATATTGTTATTCGCGTCTTGTGTACATGCTGTGAATAATGTCCCACCATAATACCCTTTTAAGAATGTTCCATCAATTACAATTACAGGTCTGCAGTACTTCCATCCTTGCAAAGAACCTCCTAAGGCCATGAAACAGTACTTGAACCGATTATTTACATCGGTCTCTAGTTTTGTAATTGATCCTGGATTTGTTACTTTCAACATATACAAGTATGTAGGAAGTTTTCTATATGATTCATTTGGATCACCTCTCAATTGCACAAATGCATGCTCTCGAGCCCTCCAAGCTTTATTATAACTTAGTGACACCCCATACTCATTTCTCATGTCATTTATTATATCACCTGGAGTGTATATAGTTTTTGCAGATCGTATTTATACTTGATGCAACTTCCTACCAATGAACTAGAAGCTTGTCGATGATCTCCTAAAATTATATCCATTGAACATACATGTTTATTTCTAATGTACCTTATTTTGAAGTTGTCTGCTTTTTCCAACCTTTGAAGTTACGAAAGACCATTGACAGTTTGAATCCATGCATTTTAGGACATAAACCTTTTTGTCTCGATTTTTTCACCTTGAACTGGAAGTGGTTTCGCATGGCATATATAGCAACACTATTCATCAAGACCTCTTTATTCCAGTAAATCTGATTTCTTTCAATCTTATCAACATTTGGATGAAAAATCATGGTTGTTTCAGCTTCCATAATCACATCGTCAACTTGAGTACGTTATGAGAAACCTCACAAGCGATATCTTCAACAGTTGGTAATATTGGAGGGCTATGATTGTTGTGTTCTTTCTTTCATATAAGCGTAATTGTAGCATGTCCGGACTTGTAGAAGTAGGCGCTTGAAGATTAAATGATGCACTAGAAGCTGTTATTGTTGAAAAATCGATTGCATAAGGGAAAACTTGTAAAATCCTTGTCTTTTCTCTTCAATTCCAAATAAAAGACCAGGGGACTTATTAGTTCTAATCTTTATCGGAGGCTCACTATACTTCACTTCATACTCGAGTTGTTATGTCCATAATTGTTGGATTCAACTCCAATTCGAATAAATTTCTTCAACAAGCATGTTGAATGTGCATTCTAAAGGAACCAAGATCGGCCTTCTTGAAATTCTTGTATTCATGGTTTTCATTCCATTCACCATTGTAATGTAAGAAGATATTGATGTACTCCATACCGCAAAAATCAAGCAGTTACTCATTTTAACTTGCACCAAACACATACGGTCACTATACATGTTATTGAATTTTCATGCACCAAAAAGCTTTGTAATATCAAGATAATATCGTGTTACTCATTTACAAAATAAGTTTCTAAGTATAAAAAAAGCCACATGATGAAAATTGCTATGATTAATCTATTTTAATACATAGTAACACATGTGTTACTCGTATTATTGAGCTTAAATTTTTAATCAAGCAAGTGATATATAGTAACACATGTAGTAACACACGTGTTACTATAAA
Organism: Forsythia suspensa; assembly: GCA_023638005.1. Lineage (NCBI taxonomy): Eukaryota > Viridiplantae > Streptophyta > Magnoliopsida > Lamiales > Oleaceae > Forsythia > Forsythia suspensa. Next base: position 35,264,811 of record CM042674.1, read on the forward strand.
TTTAACGCTACGTATATCACATATTCTAACACATACACTAACACACACATTCGTTACTCATTTTAACTTGCACCAAACACATGATATGCCACTAAGTCTAAAAAAAATCCACATGATGAAAATTGCCAAGATTAATCAATTTTAATAAACAGTAACACATGTGTTACTGGTATTATTGAACTTAAATTTTTAATCAAGCAAGTGATATATAGTAACATATGTAGTAACACACGTGTTACTACAAATTTAACGCTACATGTATCACATATTCTAAAACATACACTAACACACACATTAGTTACTTATTTTAACTTGCACCAAACACATGATATGCCTATAAGTCTAAAAAAAGCCACATGATGAAAATTACGAAGATTAATCCATTTTAATAGATAGTAACACGTGTGTTACTAGTATTATTGAACTTAAATTTTTTATGAAGCAAGTGATATATAGTAACACACGTGTTACTACAAATTTGACCCTACATGTGTCAAATATTCTAACACATACACTAACACACACATGCGTTACTCATTTTAAATTGCACCAAACACATGATATGCCTCTAAGTCTTAAAAAAGCCACATAATGAAAATTACCAAGATTAATCCATTTTAATAAACAGTAACACATGTGTTACTAGTATTATTGAACTTAAATTTTTAATGAAGCAAGTGATATATAGTAACACATGTAGTAACACACGTGTTACTACAAATTTGACGCTACATATATCACATATTCTAACACATACACTAACACACACATTCGTTACTCATTTTAACTTACACCAAACACATGATATACCTCTAAGTCTAAAAAAATCCACATGATTAAAATTACCAAGATTAATCCATTTTAATAAACAGTAACATATGTGTTACTGGTATTATTGAACTTAAATATTTAATGAAGCAAGTGATATATATTAACACATATGTTACTACAAATTTGACGCTACATGTATCACATATTCTAACACATACACTAACACACACATTCGTTACTCATTTTAACTTGCATCAAACACATGATATGCCTCTAAGTCTAAAAAAACCACATGATGAAAATTACCAAGATTAATCAATTTTAATAGACAGTAACACATGTGTGTTACTGTCTTATTGAACTTAAATTTTTAATGAAGCAAGTGATATATATTAACACATGTAGTAACACACGTGTTACTACAAATTTGACGCTACATGTATTACATATTGTAACACATACACTAACACACACATTCGTTACTCATTTTAACTTGCACCAAACACATGATATGCCTCTAAGTCTAAAAAAAGCCACATGATTAAAATTACCAAGATTAATCTACTTTATTAATCAGGAACATATGTGTTACTTGGTATTATTGAACTTAAACTTTTAATGAAGCAAGTGATATATATTAACACATGTAGTAACACACACATTCGTTACTCATTTTAACTTGCACCAAACACATGATATGCCTCTAAGCCTAAAAAAAGCCACATGATTAAAATTACCAAGATTAATCTATTTTAATAAATAGTAACATATGTGTTACTGGTATTATTGAATTTAAATTTTTAATGAAGCAAGTGATATATATTAACACACGTGTTACTACAAATTTGACGCTACATGTATTACATATTCTAACACATACACTAACACACACATTCGTTACTCAGTTTAACTTGCACCAAACACATGATATGCCTCTAAGCCTAAAAAAAGCCACATGATTAAAATTACCAAGATTAATCTATTTTAATAAACAGTAACATATGTGTTACTGGTATTATTGAACTTAAATTTTTAATGAAGCAAGTGATATATATATTAACACACGTGTTACTACAAATTTGACGCTACATGTACTACATATTCTAACACATACACTAACACACACATTCGTTACTTAGTTTAACTTGCACGAAACACATGATATGCCTCTAAGTCTAAAAAAAACCACATGATTAAAATTACCAAGATTAATCTATTTTAATAAACGATAACATATGTGTTCTTGGTATTATTGAACTTAAATTTTTAATGAAGCAAGTGATATCTGATAACACTGCGTGTTACTACAAATTTGACGCTTACATGTATCACATATTCTAACACATACACTAAACACACACATTCGTTACTCATTTTAACTTGCACCAAACACATGATATGCCTCTAAGTCTAAAAAAATCCACATGATAAAAATTACCAAGATTAATCAATTTTAATAGATAGTAACACATGTGTTACTGGTATTATTGAACTTAAATTTTTTATGAAGCAAGTGATATATAGTAACACACGTGTTACTACAAATTTGACGCTACATGTATCACATATTCTAACACATGTAGTAATACACACATTCGTTACTCATTTTAACTTGCACCAAACACATGATGTGCTTCTAAGTCTAAAAAATGCCATATGATGAAAATTACCAAGATTAATCTATTTTATTAATCAGTAACATATGTGTTACTGGTATTATTGAAGTTAAATTTTTAATGAAGCAAGTGATATATATTAACACCATGTAGTAACACACGTGTTACTACAAATTTGACGCTACATGTATCACATATTCGACACATACACTAACACACACATTCGTTACTCATTTTAGCTTGCACCAAACACATGATATGCCTCTAAGTCTAAAAAAAATCCACATGATGAAAATTGTCAAGATTAATCAATTTTAATAGACGATAACACATGTATTCCGGTATTATTGAACTTAAATTTTTAATGAAGCAAGTGATATATATTAACACACGTGTTACTACAAATTTGACGCTACATGTATCACATATTCTAACACATACACTAACACACACATTCGTTACTCATTTTAACTTACACCAAACACATGATATGCCTCTAAGTCTAAAAAAAATCCACATGATGAAAATTACTAAGATTAATCAATTTAAATAGACAGTAACACATGTGTTGCTGGTATTATTGAACTTCAATTTTTAATGAAGCAAGTGATATATATTAACACATGTAGTAACACACGTGTTACTACAAATTTAACGCTACATATATCACATATTCTAACACATACACTAACACACACATTCGTTACTCATTTTAACTTGCACCAAACATATTATATGCCTCTAAGTCTAAAAAAAATCCACATGATTAAAATTGCCAAGATTAATCAATTTTAATAAACAAGAACACATGTGTTCTTGGTATTATTGAACTTAAATTTTACTCAAGCAAGTGATATATAGTAACATATGTAAAACACGTGTTACTACAAATTTGACGCTTACATGTATCACATATTCTAACACATACACTAACACACACATTCGTTACTCATTTTAACTTGCACCAAACACATTATATGCCTCTAAGTCTAAAAAAAAAAATCCACATGATTAAAATTGCCAAGATTAATCAATTTTAATAAAACAATAACACATGTATTCATCGGGTATTATTGAACTTAAATTTTACTCAAGCAAGTGATATATAGTAACATATGTAGTAACACACGTGTTACTACAAATTTGACGCTACATGTATCACATATTCTAAAACATACACTACACACACATTAGTTACTTATTTTAACTTGCACCAAACACATGATATGCCCGTAAGTCTAAAAAAAAGCCACATGATGAAAATTACGAAGATTAATCCATTTTAATAGATAGTAACACATGTGTTCTTGGTATTATTGAACTTAAATTTTTATGAAGCAAGTGATATATAGTAACACACGTGTTACTACAAATTTGACCTAGGAATGGCAAAAACCCGGAATCCCCGACCCGCCACGCCCGCCCGCCCCGCCATGCCCCGACCCTAATGGGGCGGGATTCCCCGCCCGATTACTAAGCAGGCGCGGGGATCATGATCCTCATAAGACCGCCCGCATTGCCCGCCCGTTTATTTTATTTTTATATTTTAAAATTTAAATTGTATGTAAAAAATAAAAATAATATAATTAATTAATTAATTAATTAAGCAGGCGATAAATGGAGATTTTTCTATACCCGCCCGCCCGCCCGCACCCGCACCCGCCCGATCCCCGCCCCTTGACTTTCAAAAATACCCGACAGGCGGGTATGGGAATGGCCGCCCGCCGAACCCGCCCGTTGCCATCCCTAATTTGACCCTACATGTATCAAATATTCTAACACATACACTAACACACACATGCGTTACTCATTTTAAATTGCACCAAACACATGATATGCCTCTAAGTCTAAAAAAAGCCACATGATGAAAATTACCAAGATTAATCTATTTTAATAAAGCGAAGAACACATGTGTTGCTAGTATTATTGAACTTAAATTTTTAATGAAGTAAGTGATATATAGTAACACATGTAGTAACACACGTGTTACTACAAATTTGACGCCACATATATCACATATTCTAACACATACACTAACACACACATTCGTTACTCATTTTAACTTGCACCAAACACATGATATGCCTCTAAGTCTAAGAAAATCTACATGATTAAAATTACCAAGATTAATCTATTTTAATAAACGAAGAATATATGTGTTCTTGGTATTATTGAACTTAAATTTTAATGAAGCAAGTGATATATATTAACACGTATGTTATTGCAAATTTGACGCTACATGTATCACATATTCTAACACATATACTAACACACACATTCGTTACTCATTTTAACTTGCACCAAACACATGATATGCCTCTAAGTCTAAAAAAAACCACATGATGAAAATTACCAAGATTAATCAATTTTAATAGACAGTAACACATGTGTTACTGGTATTATTGAACTTAAATTTTTAATGAAGCAAGTGATATATATTAACACATGTAGTAACACACGTGTTACTACAAATTTGACGCTACATGTATTACATATTGTAACACATACACTAACACACACATTCGTTACTCATTTTAACTTGCACCAAACACATGATATACCTCTAAGTCTAAAAAAAGCCACATGATTAAAATTACCAAGATTAATCTACTTTATTAATTAGTAACATATGTGTTACTAGTATTATTGAACTTAAATTTTTAATGAAGCAAGTGATATATATTAACACATGTAGTAACACACACATTAGTTACTCATTTTCACTTGCACCAAACACATGATATGCTTATAAGTCTAAAAAGCCACATGATTAAAATTACCAAGATTAATCTATTTTAATAAATAGTAACATATGTATTATTGGTATTGTTGAACTTAAATTTTAATGAAGCAAGTAATATATAGTAACACATGTAGTAACACACGTGTTACTACAAATTTGACGCTACATATATCACATATTCTAACACATACACTAACACACACATTCGTTACTCATTTTAACTTGCACCAAACACATGATATGCCTCTAAATCTAAGAAAATCCACATGATTAAAATTACAAAGATTAATCCATTTTAATAAACAATTAACATATGTGTTCTTTGGTGTTATTGAACTTAAATTTTTAATGAAGCAAGTGATATATATTAACACATGTAGTAACACACGTGTTACTACAAATTTGACGCTTACATGTATTACATATTCTAACACATACACCAACACACACATTAGTTACTCATTTTAACTTGCACCAAACACATGATATGCCTCTAAGTCTAAAAAAAAAGCCACATGATTAAAATTACCAAAATTAATCTATTTTATTAATCAGTAACATATGTGTTTCTGGTATTATTGAACTTAAATTTTAATAATGAAGCAAGTGATATCTATTAACACATGTTGTAACACACGTATTACTACAAATTTGACGCTACATGTATTACATATTCTAACACATACACTAACACACACATTCGTTACTCATTTTAACTTGCACCAAACACATGATATGCCTCTAAGTCTAAAAAAGCTACATGATTAAAATTACCAAGATTAATCCATTTTAATAAACATGAATATATATGTATTCTTGGTATTATTGAACTTAAATTTTTAATGAAGCAAGTGATATATATTAACACATGTAGTAACACACGTGTTACTACAAATTTGATGCTACATGTATTATATATTCTAACACATACACCAACACACACATTAGTTACTCATTTTAACTTGCACCAAACACACGATATGCCTCTAAGTCTAAAAAAAAGCCACATGATTAAAATTACCGAGATTAATCTATTTTTTAATCAAGAATATATGTGTTCTTGGTATTATTGAACTTAAATTTTTAATGAAGCAAGTGATATATATTAACACATGTAGTAACACACGTGTTACTACAAATTTGACGCTTACATGTATCACATATTCTAACACATATACTAACACACACATTCGTTACTCATTTTAAATTGCACCAAACACATGATGTGCTTCTAAGTCTAAAAAATCCACATGATGAAAATTACCAAGATTAATCAATTTTAATAGATAGTAACACATGTGTTCTTGGTATTATTGAACTTAAATTTTTAATGAAGCAAGTGATATATATTAACACCATGTAGTAACACACGTGTTACTACAAATTTGACGCTACATGTATCACATATTCGACACATACACTAACACACACATTCGTTACTCATTTTAGCTTGCACCAAACACATGATATGCCTCTAAGTCTAAAAAATCCACATGATGAAAATTGTCAAGATTAATCAATTTTAATAGACGAATAACACATGTATTCTTGGTATTATTGAACTTAAATTTTTAATGAAGCAAGTGATATATATTAACACACGTGTTACTACAAATTTGACGCTATATGTATCACATATTCTAACACATACACTAACACACATTCGTTACTCATTTTAACTTACATCAAACACATGATATGCCTCTAAGTCTAAAAAAAAATCCACATGATAAAATTACTAAGATTAATCAATTTAAATAGACAAGTAACACATGTGTTGTTGGTATTATTGAACTTCAATTTTTAATGAAGCAAGTGATATATATTAACACATGTAGTAACACACGTGTTACTACAAATTTCTTACATATATCACATATTCTAACACATACACTAACACACACATTCGTTACTCATTTTAACTTACATCAAACACATGATATGCCTCTAAGTCTAAAAAAAAATCCACATGATAAAAATTACTAAGATTAATCAATTTAAATAGACAGGAACACATGTGTTACGGGTATTATTGAACTTAACTTTTACTCAAGCAAGTGATATATAGTAACATATGTAGTAACACACGCGTGTTACTACAAATTTGACGCTACATGTATCACATATTCTAAAACATACACTAACACACACATTAGTTACTTATTTTAACTTGCACCAAACACATGATATGCCTATAAGTCTAAAAAAAGCCACATGATGAAAATTACGAAGATTAATCCATTTTAATAAACAAAAGAACATATGTGTTATTGGTATTATTGAACTTAAATTTTTAATGAAGCAAGTGATATACAAGAATAACACGCGTGTTACTACAAATTTGACGCTACATGTATCACATATTCTAACACATACACTAACACACACATTCGTTACTCATTTTAACTTGCACCAAACACATGATATGCCTCTAAGTCTAAAAAAATCCACATGATAAAAATTACCAAGATTAATCAATTTTAATAGATAGTAACACATGTGTTACTGGTATTATTGAACTTAAATTTTTTATGAAGCAAGTGATATATAGTAACACACGTGTTACTACAAATTTGACGCTACATGTATCACATATTCTAACACATGTAGTAATACACACATTCGTTACTCATTTTAACTTGCACCAAACACATGATGTGCTTCTAAGTCTAAAAAATGCCATATGATGAAAATTACCAAGATTAATCTATTTTATTAATCAGTAATATATGTGTTCTTGGTATTATTGAAGTTAAATTTTTAATGAAGCAAGTGATATATATTAACACCATGTAGTAACACACGTGTTACTACAAATTTGACGCTACATGTATCACATATTCGACACATACACTAACACACACATTCGTTACTCATTTTAGCTTGCACCAAACACATGATATGCCTCTAAGTCTAAAAAATCCACATGATGAAAATTGTCAAGATTAATCAATTTTAATAGACAAGAAACATGTGTTATTGGTATTATTGAACTTAAATTTTAATGAAGCAAGTGATATATATTAACACACGTGTTACTACAAATTTGACGCTTACATGTATCACATATTCTAACACATACACTAACACACACATTCGTTACTCATTTTAACTTACACCAAACACATGATATGCCTCTAAGTCTAAAAAAAAATCCACATGATGAAAATTACTAAGATTAATCAATTTAAATAGAGCGAAGAACACATGTGTTGTTGGTATTATTGAACTTCAATTTTTAATGAAGCAAGTGATATATATTAACACATGTAGTAACACACGTGTTACTACAAATTTAACGCTACATATATCACATATTCTAACACATACACTAACACACACATTCGTTACTCATTTTAACTTGCACCAAACATATTATATGCCTCTAAGTCTAAAAAAAATCCACATGATTAAAATTGCCAAGATTAATCAATTTTTTAATAAACAATAACACATGTGTTCATCGGTATTATTGAACTTAAATTTTACTCAAGCAAGTGATATATAGTAACATATGTAGTAACACACGTGTTACTACAAATTTGACGCTACATGTATCACATATTCTAACACATACACTAACACACACATTCGTTACTCATTTTAACTTGCACCAAACACATTATATGCCTCTAAGTCTAAAAAAAATCCACATGATTAAAATTGCCAAGATTAATCAATTTTAATAAACAGTAACACATGTGTTACTGGTATTATTGAACTTAAATTTTTACTCAAGCAAGTGATATATAGTAACATATGTAGTAACACACGTGTTACTACAAATTTGACGCTACATGTATCACATATTCTAAAACATACACTAACACACACATTAGTTACTTATTTTAACTTGCACCAAACACATGATATGCCTGTAAGTCTAAAAAAGCCACATGATGAAAATTACTTAAGATTAATCCATTTTAATAGATAGTAACACATGTGTTCTTGGTATTATTGAACTTAAATTTTTATGAAGCAAGTGATATATAGTAACACACGTGTTACTACAAATTTGACCTAGGAATGGCAAAAACCCCGTCCCGACCCGCCACGCCCGCCCGCCCGCCATGCCCCGACCCTAATGGGGCGGGATTCCCCTGACATTACTAAGCGGGCGGGGGCGGGATCATGATCCCCGCCCGCGATTACCCGAACCCGCCCGTTTATTTTATTTTTGTATTTTAAAATTTAAATTGTATGTAAAAAAAATAAAAATAATATAATTAATTAATTAATTAATTAAACAGGCGATAAATGGAGATTTTTCTATACCCGCCCCGCCCGCACCCGCACCGCGCCCGATCCCTTGACTTTCAAAAATACCCGACAGGCGGGTATGGGAATGGCCGCCCGCCCGAACCCGCCTGCCATCCCTAATTTGACCCTACATGTATCAAATATTCTAACACATACACTAACACACACATCGTTACTCATTTTAAATTGCACCAAACACATGATATGCCTCTAAGTCTAAAAAAAAGCCACATGATGAAAATTACCAAGATTAATCTATTTTAATAAGCAAGTAACACATGTGTTGCTAGTATTATTGAACTTAAATTTTAATGAAGTAAGTGATATAGTAACACATGTAGTAACACACGTGTTACTACAAATTTGACGCTACATATATCACATATTCTAACACATACACTAACACACACATTCGTTACTCATTTTAACTTGCACCAAACACATGATATGCCTCTAAGTCTAAGAAAATCTACATGATTAAAATTACCAAGATTAATCTATTTTAATAAGCGATAACATATGTGTTCTTGGTATTATTGAACTTAAATTTTTAATGAAGCAAGTGATATATATTAACACGTATGTTATTGCAAATTTGACGCTACATGTATCACATATTCTAACACATATACTAACACACACATTCGTTACTCATTTTAACTTGCACCAAACACATGATATGCCTCTAAGTCTAAAAAAAAACCACATGATGAAAATTACCAAGATTAATCAATTTTAATAGACAATAACACATGTATTCTTGGTATTATTGAACTTAAATTTTAATGAAGCAAGTGATATATATTAACACATGTAGTAACACACGTGTTACTACAAATTTGACGCTTACATGTATTACATATTGTAACACATACACTAACACACACATTCGTTACTCATTTTAACTTGCACCAAACACATGATATACCTCTAAGTCTAAAAAAGCCACATGATTAAAATTACCAAGATTAATCTACTTTTATTAATTAGTAACATATGTGTTACTAGTATTATTGAACTTAAATTTTTAATGAAGCAAGTGATATATATTAACACATGTAGTAACACACACATTCGTTACTCATTTTAACTTGCACCAAACACATGATATGCTTATAAGTCTAAAAAAAAGCCACATGATTAAAATTACCAAGATTAATCTATTTTAATAAATAGTAACATATGTGTTCTTGGTATTGTTGAACTTAAATTTTAATGAAGCAAGTAATATATAGTAACACATGTAGTAACACACGTGTTACTACAAATTTGACGCCTACATATATCACATATTCTAACACATACACTAACACACACATTCGTTACTCATTTTAACTTGCACCAAACACATGATATGCCTCTAAATCTAAGAAAATCCACATGATTAAAATTACAAAGATTAATCCATTTTAATAAACAGTAACATATGTGTTACTGGTGTTATTGAACTTAAATTTTTAATGAAGCAAGTGATATATATTAACACATGTAGTAACACACGTGTTACTACAAATTTGACGCTACATGTATTACATATTCTAACACATACACCAACACACACATTAGTTACTCATTTTAACTTGCACCAAACACATGATATGCCTCTAAGTCTAAAAAAAGCCACATGATTAAAATTACCAAAATTAATCTATTTTATTAATCAGTAACATATGTGTTACTGGTATTATTGAACTTAAATTTTTAATGAAGCAAGTGATATCTATTAACACATGTTGTAACACACGTATTACTACAAATTTGACGCTACATGTATTACATATTCTAACACATACACTAACACACACATTCGTTACTCATTTTAACTTGCACCAAACACATGATATGCCTCTAAGTCTAAAAAAAGCTACATGATTAAAATTACCAAGATTAATCCATTTTAATAAACAGTAACATATGTGTTACTGGTATTATTGAACTTAAATTTTTAATGAAGCAAGTGATATATATTAACACATGTAGTAACACACGTGTTACTACAAATTTGATGCTACATGTATTATATATTCTAACACATACACCAACACACACATTAGTTACTCATTTTAACTTGCACCAAACACACGATATGCCTCTAAGTCTAAAAAAAGCCACATGATTAAAATTACCGAGATTAATCTATTTTTTTAATCAAGAACATATGTGTTCTTGGTATTATTGAACTTAAATTTTAATGAAGCAAGTGATATATATTAACACATGTAGTAACACACGTGTTACTACAAATTTGACGCTACATGTATCACATATTCTAACACATATACTAACACACACATTCGTTACTCATTTTAAATTGCACCAAACACATGATGTGCTTCTAAGTCTAAAAAATCCACATGATGAAAATTACCAAGATTAATCAATTTTAATAGATAGTAACACATGTATTCTTGGTATTATTGAACTTAAATTTTTAATGAAGCAAGTGATATATATTAACACCATGTAGTAACACACGTGTTACTACAAATTTGACGCTTCATGTATCACATATTCGACACATACACTAACACACACATTCGTTACTCATTTTAGCTTGCACCAAACACATGATATGCCTCTAAGTCTAAAAAATCCACATGATGAAAATTGTCAAGATTAATCAATTTTAATAGACAAGTAACACATGTGTCTTGGTATTATTGAACTTAAATTTTTAATGAAGCAAGTGATATATATTAACACACGTGTTACTACAAATTTGACGCTATATGTATCACATATTCTAACACATACACTAACACACACATTAGATTACTCATTTTAACTTACATCAAACACATGATATGCCTCTAAGTCTAAAAAAAATCCACATGATGAAAATTACTAAGATTAATCAATTTAAATAGACAGTAACACATGTGTTGCTGGTATTATTGAACTTCAATTTTTAATGAAGCAAGTGATATATATTAACACATGTAGTAACACACGTGTTACTACAAATTTAACGCTACATATATCACATATTCTAACACATACACTAACACACACATTCGTTACTCATTTTAACTTGCATCAAACACATGATATGCCTCTAAGTCTAAAAAAAATCCACATGATGAAAATTGCCAAGATTAATCAATTTTAATAAATAATAACACATGTGTTACTGGTATTATTGAACTTAACTTTTACTCAAGCAAGTGATATATAGTAACATATGTAGTAACACACGTGTTACTACAAATTTGACGCTACATGTATCACATATTCTAAAACATACACTAACACACACATTAGTTACTTATTTTAACTTGCACCAAACACATGATATGCCTATAAGTCTAAAAAAAGCCACATGATGAAAATTACGAAGATTAATCCATTTTAATAGATAGTAACACATGTGTTACTGGTATTATTGAACTTAAATTTTTTATGAAGCAAGTGATATATAGTAACACACGTGTTACTACAAATTTGACCTAGGGATGGCAAAAAACCCCGTCCCCGACCCGCCCCGCGCCCGCCACGCCATGCCCCGACTAATGGGCGGGGAATCCCGCCTCGATTATTAAGCGGGCGGGCGGGATCATGATCCCCGCCCCGCATTACCCGAACCCGCCTCGTTTATTTTATTTTTATGTTTTAAAATTTAAATTGTATGTAAAAAAATAAAAAATAATATAATTAATTAATTAATTAATTAAACGGGGCGATAAATGGGGATTTTTCTATACCCGCCCGCCCGCACCTCCCCGATCCCCGCCCCGCTTTCCAAAAATACCCGACGGGGCGGGTATGGGAATGGCCGCCCCGCCCTGAACCCGCCCCGTTGCCATCCCTAATTTGACCCTACATGTATCAAATATTCTAACACATACACTAACACACACATGCGTTACTCATTTTAAATTGCACCAAACACATGATATGCCTCTAAGTCTAAAAAAAACCGCATGATGAAAATTACCAAGATTAATCTATTTTAATAAACAGTAACACATGTGTTCCTAGTATTATTGAACTTAAATTTTTAATGAAGTAAGTGATATATAGTAACACATGTAGTAACACACGTGTTACTACAAATTTGACGCTACATATATCACATATTCTAACACATACACTAACACACACATTCGTTACTCATTTTAACTTGCACCAAACACATGATATGCCTCTAAGACTAAGAAAATCTACATGATTAAAATTACCAAGATTAATCTATTTTAATAAACAGTAACATATGTGTTACTGGTATTATTGAACTTAAATTTTTAATGAAGCAAGTGATATATATTAACACGTATGTTATTGCAAATTTGACGCTACATGTATCACATATTCTAACACATATACTAACACACACATTCGTTACTCATTTTAACTTGCACCAAACACATGATATGCCTCTAAGTCTAAAAAAAACCACATGATGAAAATTACCAAGATTAATCAATTTTAATAGACAGTAACACATGTGTTACTGGTATTATTGAACTTAAATTTTTAATGAAGCAAGTGATATATATTAACACATGTAGTAACACACGTGTTACTACAAATTTGACGCTACATGTATTACATATTGTAACACATACACTAACACACACATTCGTTACTCATTTTAACTTGCACCAAACACATGATATGCCTCTAAGTCTAAAAAAAGCCACATGATTAAAATTACCAAGATTAATCTTTTTATTAATTAGTAACATATGTGTTACTAGTATTATTGAACTTAAATTTTTAATGAAGCAAGTGATATATATTAACACATGTAGTAACACACACATTCGTTACTCATTTTAACTTGCACCAAACACATGATATGCTTATAAGTCTAAAAAAAAAAAAGCCACATGATTAAAATTACCAAGATTAATCTATTTTAATAAATAGTAACATATGTATTCTTGGTATTGTTGAACTTAAATTTTTAATGAAGCAAGTAATATATAGTAACACATGTAGTAACACACGTGTTACTACAAATTTGACGCTACATATATCACATATTCTAACACATACACTAACACACACATTCGTTACTCATTTTAACTTGCACCAAACACATGATATGCCTCTAAATCTAAGAAAATCCACATGATTAAAATTACAAAGATTAATCCATTTTAATAAAAGCGATAATATATGTGTTCTTGGTGTTATTGAACTTAAATTTTAATGAAGCAAGTGATATATATTAACACATGTAGTAACACACGTGTTACTACAAATTTGACGCTACATGTATTACATATTCTAACACATACACCAACACACACATTAGTTACTCATTTTAACTTGCACCAAACACATGATATGCCTCTAAGTCTAAAAAAAGCCACATGATTAAAATTACCAAAATTAATCTATTTTTATTAATCAAGAATATATGTGTATGGTATTATTGAACTTAAATTTTTAATGAAGCAAGTGATATCTATTAACACATGTTGTAACACACGATTATTACAAATTTGACGCTACATGTATTACATATTCTAACACATACACTAACACACACATTCGTTACTCATTTTAACTTGCACCAAACACATGATATGCCTCTAAGTCTAAAAAAAGCTACATGATTAAAATTACCAAGATTAATCCATTTTAATAAACATGAGAACATATGTGTTCTTGGTATTATTGAACTTAAATTTTAATGAAGCAAGTGATATATATTAACACATGTAGTAACACACGTGTTACTACAAATTTGATGCTACATGTATTATATATTCTAACACATACACCAACACACACATTAGTTACTCATTTTAACTTGCACCAAACACAAGATATGCCTCTAAGTCTAAAAAAGCCACATGATTAAAATTACCGAGATTAATCTATTTTTTTAATCAAGAACATATGTATTCTTGGTATTATTGAACTTAAATTTTTAATGAAGCAAGTGATATATATTAACACATGTAGTAACACACGTGTTACTACAAATTTGACGCTACATGTATCACATATTCTAACACATATACTAACACACACATTCGTTACTCATTTTAACTTGCACCAAACACATGATGTGCTTCTAAGTCTAAAAAAAAATCCACATGATGAAAATTACCAAGATTAATCAATTTTAATAGATAGTAACACATGTATTCTTGGTATTATTGAACTTAAATTTTTAATGAAGCAAGTGATATATATTAACACCATGTAGTAACACACGTGTTACTACAAATTTGACGCTACATGTATCACATATTTCGACACATACACTAACACACACATTCGTTACTCATTTTAGCTTGCACCAAACACATGATATGCCTCTAAGTCTAAAAAATCCACATGATGAAAATTGTCAAGATTAATCAATTTTAATAGAGCGGTAACACATGTATTCTTTGGTATTATTGAACTTAAATTTTTAATGAAGCAAGTGATATATATTAACACACGTGTTACTACAAATTTGACGCTATATGTATCACATATTCTAACACATACACTAACACACACATTCGTTACTCATTTTAACTTACACCAAACACATGATATGCCTCTAAGTCTAAAAAAAATCCACATGATGAAAATTACTAAGATTAATCAATTTAAATAGACGATAACACATGTGTTCTTTGGTATTATTGAACTTCAATTTTAATGAAGCAAGTGATATATATTAACACATGTAGTAACACACGTGTTACTACAAATTTAACGCTACATATATCACATATTCTAACACATACACTAACACACACATTCGTTACTCATTTTAACTTGCATCAAACACATGATATGCCTCTAAGTCTAAAAAAAATCCACATGATGAAAATTGCCAAGATTAATCAATTTTAATAAACAATAACACATGTGTTACTGGTATTATTGAACTTAACTTTTACTCAAGCAAGTGATATATAGTAACATATGTAGTAACACACGTGTTACTACAAATTTGACGCTACATGTATCACATATTCTAAAACATACACTAACACACACATTAGTTACTTATTTTAACTTGCACCAAACACATGATATGCCTATAAGTCTAAAAAAAAAGCCACATGATGAAAATTACTTAAGATTAATCCATTTTAATAGATAGTAACACATGTGTTCTTGGTATTATTGAACTTAAATTTTTTTATGAAGCAGTGATATATAGTAACACACGTGTTACTACAAATTTGACCTAGGGATGGCAAAAAACCCCGTCCCCGACCCGCCACGCCCCGCCACGCCATGCCCCGACCCTAATGGGGCGGGGAATCCCCGCCTCGATTACTAAACGGGGCGGGGGCGAGATCATGATCCCCGGCCCGCATTACCCGAACCCGCCTCGTTTATTTTATTTTTATGTTTTAAAATTTAAATTGTATGTAAAAATAAAAATAATATAATTAATTAATTAAGCGGGCGATAAATGGGGATTTTCTATACCCGTCCCGCCCGCACCTCCCCGATCCCCGCCCGCTTTCCAAAATACCCGACGGCAGGCGGGTATGGGAATAAGCGCCCGCCCGACCCGCCCGTTGCCATCCCTAATTTGACCCTACATGTATCAAATATTCTAACACATACACTAACACACACATCGTTACTCATTTTAAATTGCACCAAACACATGATATGTCTCTAAGTCTAAAAAAAGCCGCATGATGAAAATTACCAAGATTAATCTATTTTAATAAGCAATTAACACATGTGTTACTAGTATTATTGAACTTAAATTTTAATGAAGTAAGTGATATATAGTAACACATGTAGTAACACACGTGTTACTACAAATTTGACGCTACATATATCACATATTCTAACACATACACTAACACACACACATTCGTTACTCATTTTAACTTGCACCAAACACATGATATGCCTCTAAGACTAAGAAAATCTACATGATTAAAATTACCAAGATTAATCTATTTTAATAAACGGTAACATATGTGTTCTTGGTATTATTGAACTTAAATTTTAATGAAGCAAGTGATATATATTAACACGTATGTTATTGCAAATTTGACGCTACATGTATCACATATTCTAACACATATACTAACACACACATTCGTTACTCATTTTAACTTGCACCAAACACATGATATGCCTCTAAGTCTAAAAAAAACCACATGATGAAAATTACCAAGATTAATCAATTTTAATAGAGCGATAACACATGTGTTCTTGGTATTATTGAACTTAAATTTTTAATGAAGCAAGTGATATATATTAACACATGTAGTAACACGTGTTACTACAAATTTGACGCTACATGTATTACATATTGTAACACATACACTAACACACACATTCGTTACTCATTTTAACTTGCACCAAACACATGATATGCCTCTAAGTCTAAAAAAGCCACATGATTAAAATTACCAAGATTAATCTACTTTATTAATTAGTAACATATGTGTTACTAGTATTATTGAACTTAAATTTTTAATGAAGCAAGTGATATATATTAACACATGTAGTAACACACACATTCGTTACTCATTTTAACTTGCACCAAACACATGATATGCTTATAAGTCTAAAAAAGCCACATGATTAAAATTACCAAGATTAATCTATTTTAATAAATAGTAACATATATGTATTCTTGGTATTGTTGAACTTAATTTTTTAATGAAGCAAGTAATATATAGTAACACATGTAGTAACACACGTGTTACTACAAATTTGACGCTACATATATCACATATTCTAACACATACACTAACACACACATTCGTTACTCATTTTAACTTGCACCAAAACACATGATATGCCTCTAAATCTAAGAAAATCCACATGATTAAAATTACAAAGATTAATCCATTTTAATAAACGAGAATATATGTGTTCTTGGTGTTATTGAACTTAAATTTTAATGAAGCAAGTGATATATATTAACACATGTAGTAACACACGTGTTACTACAAATTTGACGCTACATGTATTACATATTCTAACACATACACCAACACACACATTAGTTACTTATTTTAACTTGCACCAAACACATGATATGCCTCTAAGTCTAAAAAAAGCCACATGATTAAAATTACCAAGATTAATCAATTTTAATAGATAGTAACACATGTGTTATTGGTATTATTGAACTTAAATTTTAATGAAGCAAGTGATATATATTAACACAATGTAGTAACACACGTGTTACTACAAATTTGACGCTACATGTATCACATATTCGACACATACACTAACACACACATTCGTTACTCATTTTAGCTTGCACCAAACACATGATATGCCTCTAAGTCTAAAAAAATCCACATGATGAAAATTGTCAAGATTAATCAATTTTAATAGACGGTAACACATGTGTTCTTTGGTATTATTGAACTTAAATTTTAATGAAGCAAGTGATATATATTAACACACGTGTTACTACAAATTTGACGCTATATGTATCACATATTCTAACACATACACTAACACACACATTCGTTACTCATTTTAACTTACACCAAACACATGATATGCCTCTAAGTCTAAAAAAAAAATCCACATGATGAAAATTACTAAGATTAATCAATTTAAATAGAGCGAAGAACACATGTGTTCTTTGGTATTATTGAACTTCAATTTTTAATGAAGCAAGGGATATATATTAACACATGTAGTAACACACGTGTTACTACAAATTTAACGCTACATATATCACATATTCTAACACATACACTAACACACACATTCGTTACTCATTTTAACTTGCATCAAACACATGATATGCCTCTAAGTCTAAAAAAAATCCACATGATGAAAATTGCCAAGATTAATCAATTTTAATAAACAATAACACATGTGTTACTGGTATTATTGAACTTAACTTTTACTCAAGCAAGTGATATATAGTAACATATGTAGTAACACACGTGTTACTACAAATTTGACGCTACATGTATCACATATTCTAAAACATACACTAACACACACATTAGTTACTTATTTTAACTTGCACCAAACACATGATATGCCTATAAGTCTAAAAAAAGCCACATGATGAAAATTACGAAGATTAATCCATTTTAAT
This sequence comes from Forsythia suspensa, assembly GCA_023638005.1. Classification (NCBI taxonomy): domain Eukaryota; kingdom Viridiplantae; phylum Streptophyta; class Magnoliopsida; order Lamiales; family Oleaceae; genus Forsythia; species Forsythia suspensa. The sequence goes on from CM042674.1 coordinate 35,284,210, forward strand.
AGATAGTAACACATGTGTTACTGGTATTATTGAACTTAAATTTTTTATGAAGCAAGTGATATATAGTAACACACGTGTTACTACAAATTTGACCTAGGGATGGCAAAAACCCCGCCCACGACCGCCACGCCCGCCACGCCATGCCCCTCGAGCCCTAATGGAAGGGAATCCCACTCGATTACTAAACGTGATCCCCGCCCGCATTACCCGAACCCGCCTCGTTTATTTTATTTTTATGTTTTAAAATTTAAATTGTATGTAAAAAATAAAAATAATATAATTAATTAATTAATTAATTAAGCGGGCGATAAATGGGATTTTTCTATACCCGCCCCGCCCCCCCCGCCCCGCACCTCCCGATCCCCGCCCGCTTTCAAAAATACCCGGACAGGCGGGTATGGGAATGGCCGCCCATACGAACCCGCCCGTTGCCATCCCTAATTTGACCCTACATGTATCAAATATTCTAACACATACACTAACACACACATGCGTTACTCATTTTAAATTGCACCAAACACATGATATGTCTCTAAGTCTAAAAAAAAGCCACATGATGAAAATTACCAAGATTAATCTATTTTAATAAACAGTAACACATGTGTTACTAGTATTATTGAACTTAAATTTTTAATGAAGTAAGTGATATATAGTAACACATGTAGTAACACACGTGTTACTACAAATTTGACGCTACATATATCACATATTCTAACACATACACTAACACACACATTCGTTACTCATTTTAACTTGCACCAAACACATGATATGCCTCTAAGACTAAGAAAATCTACATGATTAAAATTACCAAGATTAATCTATTTTAATAAACAATAACATATGTGTTATTTTGGTATTATTGAACTTAAATTTTTAATGAAGCAAGTGATATATATTAACACGTATGTTATTGCAAATTTGACGCTACATGTATCACATATTCTAACACATATACTAACACACACATTCGTTACTCATTTTAACTTGCACCAAACACATGATATGCCTCTAAGTCTAAAAAAAACCACATGATGAAAATTACCAAGATTAATCAATTTTAATGAGCGGTAACACATGTGTTCTTGGTATTATTGAACTTAAATTTTTAATGAAACAAGTGATATATATTAACACATGTAGTAACACACGTGTTACTACAAATTTGACGCTACATGTATTACATATTGTAACACATACACTAACACACACATTCGTTACTCATTTTAACTTGCACCAAACACATGATATGCCTCTAAGTCTAAAAAAAGCCACATGATTAAAATTACCAAGATTAATCTACTTTATTAATTAGTAACATATGTGTTACTAGTATTATTGAACTTAAATTTTTAATGAAGCAAGTGATATATATTAACACATGTAGTAACACACACATTCGTTACTCATTTTAACTTGCACCAAACACATGATATGCTTATAAGTCTAAAAAAAGCCACATGATTAAAATTACCAAGATTAATCTATTTTAATAAATAGTAACATATGTGTTACTGGTATTGTTGAACTTAAATTTTTAATGAAGCAAGTAATATATAGTAACACATGTAGTAACACACGTGTTACTACAAATTTGACGCTACATATATCACATATTCTAACACATACACTAACACACACATTCGTTACTCATTTTAACTTGCACCAAACACATGATATGCCTCTAAATCTAGGAAAATCCACATGATTAAAATTACAAAGATTAATCCATTTTAATAAACAATAACATATGTATTCTTGGTGTTATTGAACTTAAATTTTTAATGAAGCAAGTGATATATATTAACACACGTAGTAGTAACACGTGTTACTACAAATTTGACGCTACATGTATTACATATTCTAACACATACACCAACACACACATTAGTTACTCATTTTAACTTGCACCAAACACATGATATGCCTCTAAGTCTAAAAAAAGCCACATGATTAAAATTACCAAAATTAATCTATTTTATTAATCATAGAATATATGTTCTTGGTATTATTGAACTTAAATTTTTAATGAAGCAAGTGATATCTATTAACACATGTTGTAACACACGTATTACTACAAATTTGACGCTACATGTATTACATATTCTAACACATACACTAACACACACATTCGTTACTCATTTTAACTTGCACCAAACACATGATATGCCTCTAAGTCTAAAAAAAAAGCCACATGATTAAAATTACCAAGATTAATCCATTTTAATAAACAGTAACATATGTGTTACTGGTATTATTGAACTTAAATTTTTAATGAAGCAAGTGATATATATTAACACATGTAGTAACACACGTGTTACTACAAATTTGATGCTACATGTATTACATATTCTAACACATACACCAACACACACATTAGTTACTCATTTTAACTTGCACCAAACACACGATATGCCTCTAAGTCTAAAAAAAGCCACATGATTAAAATTACCGAGATTAATCTATTTTTTTAATCAGTAACATATGTGTTACTGGTATTATTGAACTTAAATTTTTAATGAAGCAAGTGATATATATTAACACATGTAGTAACACACGTGTTACTACAAATTTGACGCTACATGTATCACATATTCTAACACATATACTAACATACACATTCGTTACTCATTTTAACTTGCACCAAACACATGATGTGCTTCTAAGTCTAAAAAAATCTACATGATGAAAATTACCAAGATTAATCAATTTTAATAGATAGTAACACATGTGTTACTGGTATTATTGAACTTAAATTTTTAATGAAGCAAGTGATATATATTAACACCATGTAGTAACACACGTGTTACTACAAATTTGACGCTACATGTATCACATATTCTGACACATACACTAACACACACATTCGTTACTCATTTTAGCTTGCACCAAACACATGATATGCCTCTAAGTCTAAAAAAATCCACATGATGAAAATTGTCAAGATTAATCAATTTTAATAGACAGTAACACATGTGTTACTGGTATTATTGAACTTAAATTTTTAATGAAGCAAGTGATATATATTAACACACGTGTTACTACAAATTTGACGCTATATGTATCACATATTCTAACACATACACTAACACACACATTCGTTACTCATTTTAACTTACACCAAACACATGATATGCCTCTAAGTCTAAAAAAAATCCACATGATGAAAATTACTAAGATTAATCAATTTAAATAGACAGTAACACATGTGTTGCTGGTATTATTGAACTTCAATTTTTAATGAAGCAAGTGATATATATTAACACATGTAGTAACACACGTGTTACTACAAATTTAACGCTACATATATCACATATTCTAAAACATACACTAACACACACATTCGTTACTCATTTTAACTTGCATCAAACACATGATATGCCTCTAAGTCTAAAAAAATCCACATGATGAAAATTGCCAAGATTAATCAATTTTAATAAACAATAACACATGTGTTCTTGGTATTATTGAACTTAACTTTACTCAAGCAAGTGATATATAGTAACATATGTAGTAACACACGTGTTACTACAAATTTGACGCCTTCATGTATCACATATTCTAAAACATACACTAACACACACATTAGTTACTTATTTTAACTTGCACCAAACACATGATATGCCTATAAGTCTAAAAAAAAGCCACATGATGAAAATTACGAAGATTAATCCATTTTAATAGATAGTAACACATGTGTTCTTGGTATTATTGAACTTAAATTTTTATGAAGCAGTGATATATAGTAACACACGTGTTACTACAAATTTGACCTAGGGATGGCAAAAACCCCGTCCCGACCCGCCACGCCCGCCCACGCCATGCCCCGACCCTAATGGGGCGGGGAATCCCCGCCTCGATTACTAAGCGGCGGGGCGGGATCATGATCCCCGCCCCGCATTACCCGAACCCGCCTCGTTTATTTTATTTTTATGTTTTAAAATTTAAATTGTATGTAAAAAAATAAAAAATAATATAATTAATTAATTAATTAATTAAACGGGGCGATAAATGGGGATTTTTCTATACCCGCCCCCCGCACCTCCCCGATCCCCGCCCCGCTTTCCAAAAATACCGACGCCAGGCGGGTATGGAATGGCCGCCCATACGAACCCGCCCGTTGCCATCCCTAATTTGACCCTACATGTATCAAATATTCTAACACATACACTAACACACACATGCGTTACTCATTTTAAATTGCACCAAACACATGATATGCCTCTAAGTCTAAAAAAAAGCCACATGATGAAAATTACCAAGATTAATCTATTTTAATAAACAGTAACACATGTGTTACTAGTATTATTGAACTTAAATTTTTAATGAAGTAAGTGATATATAGTAACACATGTAGTAACACACGTGTTACTACAAATTTGACGCTACATATATAACATATTCTAACACATACATTAACACACACATTCGTTACTCATTTTAACTTGCACCAAACACATGATATGCCTCTAAGTCTAAGAAAATCCACATGATTAAAATTACCAAGATTAATCTATTTTAATAAACAGTAACATATGTGTTACTGGTATTATTGAACTTAAATTTTTAATAAAGCAAGTGATATATATTAACACGTATGTTATTGCAAATTTGACACTACATGTATCACATATTCTAACACATACACTAACACACATTCGTTACTCATTTTAACTTGCACCAAACACATGATATGCCTCAAAGTCTAAAAAAAACCACATGATGAAAATTACTAAGATTAATCAATTTTAATAGAGCATAACACATGTGTTCTTGGTATTATTGAACTTAAATTTTAATGAAACAAGTGATATATATTAACACATGTAGTAACACACGTGTCACTACAAAATTTGACGCTACATGTATTACATATTGTAACACATACACTAACACACACATTCGTTACTCATTTTAACTTGCACCAAACACATGATATGCCTCTCGGTCTAAAAAAAGCCACATGATTAAAATTACCAAGATTAATCTACTTTATTAATCAATAACATATGTGTTCATCGGTATTATTGAACTTAAATTTTTAATGAAGCAAGTGATATATATTAACACATATAGTAACACACACATTCGTTACTCATTTTAACTTGCACTAAACACATGATATGCCTATAAGTCTAAAAAAAGCCACATGATTAAAATTACCAAGATTAATCTATTTTAATAAATAATAACATATGTGTTACTGGTATTGTTGAACTTAAATTTTTAATGAAGCAAGTAATATATAGTAACACATGTAGTAAAACACGTGTTACTACAAATTTGACGCCACGTATATCACATATTCTAACACATACACTAACACACACATTCGTTACTCATTTTAACTTGCACCAAACACATGATATGCCTCTAAGTCTAAAAAAAAAGCCACATGATGAAAATTACCAAGATTAATCCATTTTAATAAGCAAGAACACATGTGTTCTTGGTATTATTGAACTTAAATTTTTAATGAAGCAAGTAATATATAGTAACACATGTAGTAACACACGTGTTACTACAAATTTGACGCTACATATATCACATATTATAACATATACACTAACACACACATTCGTTACTCATTTTAACTTGCACCAAACACATGATATGCCTCTAAATCTAAGAAAATCCACATGATTAAAATTACAAAGATTAATCCATTTTAATAAACGAAGAATATATGTGTTCTTGGTATTATTGAACTTAAATTTTAATGAAGCAAGTGATATATATTAACACATGTAGTAACACATGTAGTAAACACGTGTTACTACAAATTTGACGCTACATGTATTACATATTCTAACACATACACCAACAACACACATTAGTTACTCATTTTAACTTGCACCAAACACATGATATGCCTCTAAGTCTAAAAAAAAGCCACATGATTAAAATTACCAAAATTAATCTATTTTATTAATCAAGAACATATGTGTTCTTGGTGTTATTGAACTTAAATTTTTAATGAAGCAAGTGATATCTATTAACACATGCAGTAACACACGTGTTACTACAAATTTGACGCTACATGTATTACATATTCTAACACATACACTAACACACACATTCGTTACTCATTTTAACTTGCACCAAACACATGATATGCCTCTAAGTCTAAAAAAAACCACATGATTAAAATTACCAAGATTAATCCATTTTAATAAACAGTAACATATGTGTTACTGATATTATTGAACTTAAATTTTTAATGAAGCAAGTGATATATATTAACACATGTAGTAACACACGTGTTACTACAAATTTGATGCTACATGTATTACATATTCTAACACATACACCAACACACACATTAGTTACTCATTGTAACTTGCACCAAACACACGATATGCCTCTAAGTCTAAAAAAAGCCACATGATTAAAATTACCAAGATTAATCTATTTTTTAATCAATAACATATGTGTTCTTGGTATTATTGAACTTAAATTTTTAATGAAGCAAGTGATATACATTAACACATGTAGTAACACACGTGTTACTACAAATTTGACGCTTACATGTATCACATATTCTAACACATATACTAACACACACATTCGTTACTCATTTTAACTTGCACCAAACACATGATGTGCTTCTAAGTCTAAAAAAAATCCACATGATGAAAATTACCAAGATTAATCAATTTTAATAGATAGTAACACATGTTTCTTGGTATTATTGAACTTAAATTTTTATGAAGCAAGTGATATATAGTAACACACGTGTTACTACAAATTTGACGCTACATATATCACATATTCTAACACATACACTAACACACACATTCGTTACTCATTTTAACTTGCACCAAACACATGATATGCCTCTAAGTCTAAAAAAAAGCCATATGATGAAAATTACCAAGATTAATCTATTTTATTAAGCAGTAACATATGTGTTACTGGTATTATTGAACTTAAATTTTTAATGAAGCAAGTGATATATATTAACACATGTAGTAACACACGTGTTACTACAAATTTGACGTTACATGTATCACATATTCTAACACATACACTAACACACACATTCGATACTCATTTTAGCTTGCACCAAACACATGATATGCCTCTAAGTCTAAAAAATCCACATGATGAAAATTACCAAGATTAATCAATTTTAATAAGCGAATACATGTGTTATTCTTGGTATTATTGAACTTAAATTTTAATGAAGCCGATGATATATATTAACACATGTAGTAACACACATGTTACTACAAATTTGACGCTTACATGTATCACATATTCTAACACATACACTAACACACACATTCGTTACTCATTTTAACTTGCACCAAACACATGATATGCCTCTAAGTCTAAAAGAATCCACATGATGAAAATTACCAAGTTTAATCCATTTTAGGAGTCAATATAATCAACAATGTTAAGATACACACTAATATACCTAAGTTTTTGTTATTGATATATGGAAATCAACAGCAAAATAAACAAATTTCAGAATCTAAATCAAAATCAAAATTCAAACAAAATTAAATACTACTTACTTTATATTTCGGAAATTTGCTTTGAAACGAACCAATCTCCAGGAATACTAAACCAGTCGGCGGGAATAGTAAACCAAATCGTCGGGAATACTATCAAATTCGGAAAAAATTTCAGAATCTTTTGGAATGAAGGTAGCTCGTTTGCATTTTTGAATGAATTTCGAGTTTGTATTTTAATACATGAATGTATTATGAGCTTCCATTCAAAAATTTCAGAAAATTTCAGAATCTGCTGTGTGTTTTATCTGAATTTTGATCTCCTGTTGAGATTTTTACGAAAATACGTGATCTGAAATCAGCATTTATAGGTTTGTAGGGATTGGGTAACATCAAATCGATGAATTTTGGTTGTAATTTGTGTTTCCACGTGTTCGACGATTGGAGGATGAATTTTTGGTTGAATTTTTTTTTCTCGCACGTGTTTCTTTTTCTCAACCTGGGCTTTATGGTTGTTTTAGGGTATTTTTATTAAGTAAGCTAGTTTTTGGGTAAATTTCAAAAATTAATTTTGAAGGTATTTTTCAACTTTTTACAAAAAGTAGGGTTGTTCTCAACTTTGCCCTTTTTTTTTTTTTTGTTTGGGATTGGATAGATTTTAATGTGTAAATGATTTAAATTTTAATTTAGCCCACTTAAAAAGTGGGCTATTTTTTTGGTTGAAATGTAATAGATTTTAGTGTGTAAATGATTTAAATTTTTTTAGTCCACTTAGAAAGTGGGCTGTTTTTTATTTGAGCCAAACTATTGTTTAAAAAAATATATTTACACAAACTTGGGATGGGCTTGGGGACTGCCTTTGGGCTTAAGCACGGTCCTTGAATCGCCTCTGCGCATGCGATCGCATGGCACAAATTTTCTGCGCTCCGTGTTTTTTATTCAACATTTCAGGGGCTTTTTGGTCTTTCAATTTTTATGTCTTCTAGGTTTTTAAGTGGCCGTTTTTCTGCAGATTTGGTCATTCTCCCACATTTTTTCATACATACAAACTCTCTCGAAAGAAAAGGGGAAAGTTAGGGTTCTTAGAAAACTCCATGAAAATGGGTTTTCTTTAGTTTTTGTACATCATTGTTGAGCTATCTTTGCAAAATAGAGAAAGATGAATGGAGATTTATAGTGGGCAATTGGAGACAACTATGGGTTCAAGCTTAATCTTCCATTTCTCTTGATTTTATTAAACCCAATGATGCATTTTGTATTTATTTTCTACTTTGTTTTTGTAAATATTATAGGTTAATTTTATTTCACTAGGAATGAGATGAATCCATTTATGAAACTCTAAAGTTGAAGTATTTTGTTATTGATTCTCCATTATTGATGTTTATGGTTGTTTATTATTGAGTTTTATTGTGTATTGATATGATTGATCACCATTGAAATACTTTTGTGATCTAGTTTTACTACGGGGAGGTCGAGGTTAGGTTTAGTACATTTAATGAACAACATAAAGTATATAGGATGTAGGAATACACTTTCATAATTCGTGCAATCACAAATGGGTGCTCTTGAGTTTTATTACATTTTCATATATGTGTTCTCTCGATAGGAATGCTTGAAAGTCTTGTATGAAAATATGTTTAGCTCTACTCGAGAGAGATTGCTAGATATTTTAGAAGCATTGATTGCCATAAAATGATCTAGTTTTGGAATTGATAATGGATAATGAAACTTTAGTGTGGAGTATTTGGTGAAGTCGAGTTCCTAGTGTATCTCTCTATTTGAGTTTATTTCTAAAAATTATCTTTTAGCAAATTTCTTTTTAGCTAATCTTCATCAACTCTTAATTTATAGTTTCATTATCAAAACAACATGTTTAATTGTGTGTTTAAACTAGAGTTAGATTAAATTGGATTTTAACGAAATTATCTATCATCGTGGGTTCGACACTCTCTCATCATTTTTTTACTTTAACGCGACCCGTGTACTTGCGGTACATATTTTAGCAAACAAGTTTTTGCCGTTGCCGGGGATAGATTTATTTAGTTAGATCCTTGTTATTTCTAGTTTTATTTCCTTACTTTTATTTCATTTTGTTTTTCTTTAAAATTTTAGTGCTACCTCTGTTCTTTTCAGGCATTTTATCTTTGGTAGCTGCAAAATTTTCGAAATCTCGAGAATTTGGTGTTTGACTCCAAGATTGAAAGAACTTTTAGACATCGAAGAAGAGAACAAAAAGAAGCATGATATAGAGTGAACACAATGGTAGACGTCGAAGATCAAATGGTTGAGATAGATGAGAATGATTTGCTAGTTGGGGATATTATTATTCTAGTTGTGGTTCAAAGCCAATCCAGCATAGCATATCCGGCTTATGGGAAAGATAATTTTCAGTTGAGACCGAATGTCATCAACCTTTTCCAGAATACTCTTCAATTCTATGGGCATTTAAATGAAAACCCTCACATGCATCTATCGCGCTTCTTAGAGACAGTGAGTAATTTTGAATATAGAGATATCAACATTGAAGCTATCAAACTCAGATTATTTCCACATACTTTGAGAGATAGAGCAAGAGAGTGGTTGGGTTCACATTCTGCGGGAAGTATTACCACTTAGAATGATCTTGTTCAAAAATTCACAAACAAATACTTTCCTCCTGCCAAAGTTGCAAAGTTGAAGCATGACATCTCCATATTCAGGCAGCAAGACACATAAAATTTTCATGAAGCTTGTAAGAGGTTCAAAGAGATGCTTCGGAAGTGCCCTAATCATGGTATCAAAAAGACTTTGCAAGTTCAATACTTCTATGCCGGACTACTTCTCCATTGTCGTTATATTGTTGACTCGTCCTCAAATGGGTCAATCAATGCAAAGACAGTTAAAGAAGCATGGATATTGTTTGAGAAAATGGCAGAAACAAGTTCAAATTGGCCAGCTGATAAGGGTGTAGCAAAGAGGACAACAGGGATGCATGAGATTGATGTTATATCTGCTCTTTTTGCACAAATGGCAGCTATGGAAAAGAAGATGATGGATACTGTATGTAATGCCGCATGTCCACTTACATAATTATTATAGGTTATGGTGATGCTTGTCCTAATATTATATTTAATTTTAATTAATAAATTATCGTTCTTGTGTCTAAGAATGTTTTTGCAGTGAAATGTATCAAGGACGCCCAAAAAATTACCAAAAAAGCATAAACGTAGCCCAAAAATAAGACCCTAAAAATTAGTTTGATACCTTATATATTTAGACACTTTGATTAAGGAAATAACAATAATTTCTCCATTTATTCTCCATCAACCGCCCAAGACCTTCATTTCACATATTTCAATATATTCTTCCGTAGCCAATGAACTTTCAAGGTGCAAAGACAAGCATAATTAGGTACTTTATTCTTGAGGTTAGCTTTTTCTAATTAATGTATTTTGTGTGAAATTCTATATTCCATGACTAATTAATTTAAGTTAAATTTCTTAATATATTGAACGATTTTCTTTTCTTTTTATTTCTTAACACTATATGTTATATTGAATTACTACATCTTGTATGCTCATTATATGTTTTATACATATTTTTTATAATGCTTTTTCATGTATCTATTAAACAATTGATTAAATCTTTAACATTCTAAATTAATTCTGTAGTTATTGTTTGAAACTATATTGTTCAAATAATAATTTTTGGAACAAAGAAAACTAAATTCATTTTCCAGATTTAATACTTCATAGTATTTTCAAACTAGTATTATGTTATTAAAATTTACATCAACTTGGTATTTAATTAAAGAATATATATGTATGGTGCCGTTAAAGACTTTTAGTAATGTAATCATAACACAATTAATTACTGTTAATTACTGTTCTTTGTCATGGCTAGAAATTTTGAATGTATATTAAATATCCACTAGGATTGGTAATATGAAAAATAAATTAATTAATTTGGAGTCACTTTGCATTTGTTGTCCTGATTATTATTACATCGTGGGTTGTGGAATATGTATAGATTGCTATGTATTTTAAATTGGGTGAATTGTCACTAACGATTTAAAAATAAATAAATGAATAAAGTTAAATTTCGTTCAAGTTTCTTAATAAAAGTTAATGACTTAGGACTCTTGGCACGTTGACTTCTTGCGGGCAACTCGGGACATCTCCATTTGCTAATTAAAGCGAACAATATCACGCAAAATAAGATCATAACAAAACAAGATGATCACCATAAAATAGTATCACAATTATCGCTTTTTTTACAATTAAGGGTATGTTTGTCTTTTAGCTCTAAATTGTGACTTTAATTAAATTAAGGGGTTGTATTCAATTACGACTTGATAAGACTTTAATGGAGTTTAAAAGTCAAGTGTATTCAATTCAGACTTTTTAAACTTTATAAAAGTCGAGGGTATTCAATATAGATTTTTAAAGACTTTTTACAAAGTTTTATAAAGTCACGCGATATTCAATTCAGACTTTCTAAAAACTTACGAAATTGAAAGTAAAGATTCAAAATGTCGATGATTTTGAATGACTTCATAGAAAATTTGTTATGTACTAACTTTAAAGCACAAGGTATAAATAAAAAATATCACAATTTCTTTCCCATTCACCCCATAAGGTTTTGAAAGACTTTTGAAAAAAAAAAATTATTTCATTCCCTGATTTTTTTTTTCTTTATGCAATATTCTCTTTTTCTTTTTCCTTCAAAAGTTCTTCTATTTTTTCAATGTGATTTTTCTTCTCTTTAATATATTCTTCTAACTATTTTTTCTCTTTTTTTTTTTGCCTTCTACGAACCCTATAACTATAATTAATTACCAATATTTTTGATGAAAATAAATATTTTTATTTTTATCTCTAGTCAATTTGATTTTTTTTTTCTTTTCACTATTCTTCTAACCATTTTCTCATTTTCCTATTTTCTTCTTTTTCATTCTATGAACCTTTAGAGACAGATTTTTTTTTTCTTTCAATATTTCCATAACTATTTTTTTCTCTTTCTTTTTTTTTTTTATCGTTTTTATTTTTATTATTAAAAACAAGATAAATTTATAATTAAATTCTATATAATTGTTGATTGTAGTTTATTAATGACTTTCATCAAGTTAAAATTAATTTTTACTACTCTATTTTTTATTTTCATTATTTTTTTTTCTATTTATCTTGATGAGCATGGTTGCATTTTTTTTTTTCTTCGTAAATTGTTACTTTGATTATTTATTTATGCAACGGTGACTAATAATGATATGTTACATATAAATTATTAAATATAAAAAGAAGATTATGAACTAGATAAATTTTTTATTGGAAAATATTTTTAAAAGTAGTCGCATGCCATAATTTTTAATTTATCCACAAACTATTTGAAAGCTTATAATTTTACCCCAAAAAAAAAATAGAGTGAGTTAATAATTTATGTCATTAACTATTAACGTAGTTTACTTGTAGCAATTAAATAGAATATTTTTTTATGAATTTAATAATATTAATATAATTAAATAAATTATTACTAGACTTTTCTAGTGTGACAATTTTTTTTAAATCGTGGGATATTAAATTTTGTATATTCAAAATTTTTAATTGAAAAAGTGAAGTCTATAAAAGTCTATAAAAGTATGTGAATGTTTAAGAAAATCTTTTAAAATGAAATCTATAAAAATCCATAAAAAGTCAGTAGGAGTCTATTAAAATCTATAAGTTTCAATAAAAATTAATGAAATCCATCAAAGTTAATCACTAAAAAATCTCAATCGAGGTCTTTAAAAATCAGAATAAATACACCTCCTAAGTTTTGTTTATATGACTGACCTTGAATTTTCCTTTAATTTAATCGGATCATGGGCCCATTAAATTGAAAAACTACGACAAAAAAAGACAAATTGTGCAGACATTGTGTTGTGCCAATTTTACCCAAATATTGACTCTCAAATAACCGAAGTGCCCCTAAACATAATTTCCTACAGCCAAGGTAGTGTTTTGAGCATGTTTGGTGTACTTTTCTTTAAATTTTTTTTTTTCAAACTTATTTTTAACTACATATTTTATAAGACTTAAAATTTTTATCAATTTTTCAATCATTATTCTATCTTAAAAAATTACTTTCAAACTCAATTAAACACACACATTGTCAAAGGGCATTGATGTCATTCACTGAAATGAAGTTGGGCTCATTTATTGTGTCAGAATTCCACTCAAATTGGCTTTTCCAGCAACTTATGGGGCCCAGTGTCGTCCAAGAAAATCGATTTCTTTGTTAAGCAAATTCCACGTGTGTCGTAGGTTCTTTCTCAAATTGGCTTTTTCCAGCAACTGAACCTATGGGGCTCCATTAGTTTCATAAATCCAACAATTCTCGCCCAATCGTTCTCACTTCAACTCCCCATGCTAAGAAAATCGATTTCTAAACCAAACAGAAGCTTAATTTTGTTTTCAACAGCTCCTCTCCCCGATCTCTTCTGAATTCATTTCTAAATTCCTAACAAATGCACAATTTTCATAAATAGTGGTGCCAACGAGGCTGAGCTTTTTACTTGAGTTTAAAACAATATTAACCATCTGTTAGCTAAAATTATTAGATACAGAACATGTGTTCAATTTTAAATCTTATTTTTAACACTAAGTTGAACTAGATACGACAATAGAATAGTAAATAAATACCCTTATAAGTCTTACTAGTTAAAAAATAGGTGTTAAATTTATATTTTTTAACATGATTTTTGATTGCTTGAGCAGGTTGTGTCCTACATACTTGCTACAGGTGCTGCAGCGAGTTTTGGAATCAGCCAAGATTTGAAAAGGCTAGACCCATGTGCCGAAAGCAATAAATTTATCAAGACCACGGATGCTGCAACTGGCCTTTGTCTATTGGCATTCTTATTCACAGCCATATCATCAATTTTCTCTTCTTTTGCCTCTTCCAAAGAGTGCATAATTGTTTTTCAGAATGTTATATGTTCGTGTTTCCGTTAAATTTGATGTCGACTAAGAGTTTTGTTTGTCTATCGAACTTGATCATACGGGTCATTAGTTGAATCGGTACGAAACTGTATTTGCATTTGAGGTGTTCCTTTTGGCCTTGATTCTGTCCATTGTGTGATGTATTTCTTAAATTTAGCACGGCAGCAGTGTATTAAATTTTGTTCTTGTGTGTTTGTTGTTACAAAAATTTGCTCCATGTTAAAATGTTGTTGCTTTGGAATTTCGATTGACGCTAAACTTGTGTACAAAGATTGTGCCTGCTAAAACCCTTTAACACTCAAGTCATCATATTGTTTCAATATATATGTTGACTATACAAAGCAATTACGTACATATCATATGAAATGATTGACCATACATTGTTTGTAAATTGAATGAATTGTCATATCTCGTCTTGTATGCTCTTTATATACTTATAATGATTTATAAAGAAAATTGTGCGTGATTTTTTTTTTAGCTTGTTGAGAAGATCTTCTCAATTAACATTTTATTGTCGGTTGGTCATATATCAAAATAAAGTGACTTTAATTTTCCAAATATTTGAGGACAAAAAAAAAGTTTAAAACAAAAAGGTGGTGAAAATGTTTTGTTTCTATTTCTACTTTATTATGTGTTGACTATATCAAATCAACAAGTATCTTTATACGTAACGCCATGACGACTCAAGTAAAAAATTTGACGGTTAAGAACAAATATACCCATAGTGTATTATCATATCTTAGCAGAGTTAAAAGTATTGTTAATCACCCGATTTATAGAGTTGATTCACTCTTTATTCGTCGAATTTTTTGTTAAATTAGTCAGTAAACTTTCATTTTCATTGAGTTCTATACACTGATAGATTGAAGCTTTGCCAAATGTTGAAAAAATTAAAAATTAATGATAGAGTAAAAAAATATATAATAACCCGGGTGAGATACTATGAGTTTGGATAGAGAAAATTAAAAAATTGAAAAATTGAAAAAACAAATCAATCAAAGGCAAGATTCTCGAGTCAAGTTGGGAAAATTAAAGAGGGAAAGGCGTGAAATCAGTTCTCTCCGATATCAATACGATTATTCGGTTCTATATCAAATCGATCTCACAAACACAACATGTTTTAGTATTAAGTTTATTACGAATTTAACTAGAATTTAACGTTAAAAATGAGATTTATACGTTTTATTCTTGTTCTAGCATTTTCATATCGACTAAAATTTGGGAATCCCCTTTTAGAACCCGGTAATTTATCTCTAGATCAATGCACACAAGTATTTGCTGTCCTGCCTGTGACAATTAGAAATGAAATTAAAAAAATTTACTAATTTAATTAATATAATCAAATTTCATTTTTTTTATCCTTTTAATTATGTCAGAGTGGAATATGCCGTTGTATGATTGGTAGTGATAATTATCAACCACCTCATGATTACAATTTTTTTTAAAACAAGAGAATATTGCAATGAAGGTTCCCAACTTATTAAATTTGTGTAAACATGTTATTAATCTTTTCTTCCATGACAACTAAGTTCTCACCCTTTTAAAATTTTACACTTTGGACCCCGATGCTTCTCCTATAGACCGTGAAGACGAGCATTTTGGTTTAGGTGGTAGGATGTCCTAAACAAAAATGAGATTTTAGATAATTTGTTTGGCTAATAGTTCTTGTACTTCAATCTTTTTCCTTTAGTTTGATCAAGTATATGATTTATATCCATGTCGACATTATAAAATCAAGATTTTCAATTAAAAGTATAACGATATTAATATTATCAATTAAAATAGAAAAAGAAAAAGAAAATACAAATTGTCTCTCTTATCTACCTTCCGTCTCTACTTCTTCACGTTGAGGTGAAGATGAGCAGAATTAATAAAGAACTGCGCATCAAATAGGATGTTTGAAATTAAGATGTGAGTAGATGACAAATCGAATAGAGACATCAAAAAACTAGAGGGGGCAATAAGGTAGGCAAACTAGAGGCAATGGGTGGAAAATAGATCAAAAGACATGATTGTGAATTTCATTTTATATATATATTTCTATTCTTTTTCTTTTGTTATGTATACATTTCAATTAGATCATTCCTCTTTACCTATTTTACCTATAAAACGGTGTTTCATATGCATTGTACTTTTCTTTCTAACAATAACTTTAATCAAAGTGCTACAAAGTTGAATTTTGGTTTAAATTTGCAAAGAAAAACAGTTAGCAATCAACTTACAACAATACTCATAAATTTGGGATGTTCATTGCAATTGTTCTATAGAATAATGAACCAATGAGTGGAAGGATAAGACATTATGTCAGCACAAAGCACCGGCCCATGAATTCTTTAATTTTGGCCCATTAGCACCCAATTTAAAATATATGATGGCTCCAAAAATGCAATTAATTTATGTTGGGAAAACAAATCACAATTTATTATAATAATTAGAATTAATTAGCTATGATAAGGTCAACTTTTTTATTTTAATTAATAATGTTTTAATTAGAGTAAGAAATTATAATACAGAACTTCTATAACTTATCATCTATGTAGTTTATTATTATTTTTAAGGAATTTTGGCGCAAATGGTCTTTAACCTTTGTCATTAGTGTGGAATTGGTCCCTAACGTTTATTTTTTTAAAAACAAGTCCCTAACATATGTGTATTGATGCAAAATTGGTCCTTATGGGATGAAAAAGATAAATATGCCCTTAATTTTAATTAGAAGAAATTATATGTGGATTCCTAATCATTACAAAATGTGCAAATAGGTCTAATACTTTTATTTTTAATAAAAAAAATTAAAGAAAACTAATGAGATTTTTATTGGAATTAACACTTTAGTAATAAGTATGTCAAATAAAATTATTATTTTTATTATTAAGTAATTATATTATTTAAAATCTCAACTCTATTTTATTATTGTATAAAAAATAACCTTGCCACAAACTTGATGTTCAAATACTTTTATTTGATTGAGTTATATGTTTGTTAACTACAAATATTAGAGATCCAACTATATTTTACATATTTTAATTTAATTTATCGTTTATTTTCGTTCAAAAATAAAACACATAATGTGTAAATTAATTTTTATTAGTGTTTTTATGTTAAATAAAAATATAATAAGATTAGTTCAATGTCATAAAATTATATACGTCATCTTGTTATTTATTTAACTTAATTTTTAAAGTAAAGATGGAGAAAAAATTTTATAAGTAAAGAGGGAGAAAAATGATTTCTTACAATGATTTCTCCCCCTTTAAATAATATAATTACTTAATAATAAAAATAATAATTTTATTTGACATGTTTATTACTAAGTAATAATTCAAAAAAAAAAAACTTATTAGTTTTCTTTAATTTTTATAAAAAATAAAGGTATTGGACCTATTTGCACATTTTTGTAATGATTAGGAATCCACATACAATTTCTTCTAATTAAAACTAATGGTATATTTGTCATAAGGACCAATTTTGCACCAAAACACATAGGTTAAGGACTTATTTACTAAAAAATAAACGTTAGGGACCAATTCCACACTAAGGACAAAAATTAGGAACCATTTGCACCAAAATCCCTATTTTTCAATTTTAGTATATGTACGATCCACATATAGGCCCTCACCCAAACAACTATTTTTTTATGTAACATTGTGTCGTTAGGTACATAAATTCCAAAAATAAAAGCTTAAATAAGTTTTTCCATGCTTATACTAATATTTTTGTTCTAGTTCTGTGTTAAGAAATAATTCGTAAAATTAACTCGATTTTAAGATTATCTCTGTCTCAAAATTATAGCGCGTTCATGACATAAGAGATATGGTAATTTTATAGCACGTTTTAACATTTACAATATGTTACTAATCTACCATCAACTTTTTTTTAGCACCAGACATTAAAACCTTTCAATTAATTGCTAACCATGTTTTAATTGACAATTCCGTGAAAAACTGTCATTTCATACCTACGTACCCATGCATTTATATGCCTCCCTCACCTCATCTCCATTAAAAATAAATTATTTCATGTTTGAAACCCAAATTTATGTGTGCATAATACTAGACCCTATATTTTGTTCTAAGAACAAAGAAGATGAAGGCCATCTCCCTTCTAGAAAACGCTATTGAAGTGCAAGCCTACCCGATGCATGTTAATTTATGTTCATTGTTGTTCAAAATATCACACATATCGTGTATTTGGAGAAGTCCATTTGAACAGTTGCTAATAAACCATAATGAGGCCATTAGAAACCAATACCGTAGAGAGAATGAAGAGGGTCCACAATATGCTATGTTACCTGGTTATTATGGCTAAAAACTCTTATCCATAGATTTTATTGCAATTTTCTAACCCAATATTACATTTTTTGGGAGGTTCTTGCTATAATCGATGATTCACCCTAATTCATAATGAAATATATTCATGGTGGTGGGTTTTTCAAGAGGATGGAGAACATGATCTAATTGCATGGACGGACACAATATATTGACTGAGTGGACTCCGATTTTCTTTCAAGGTTTGAGTTAAATTTCATAGCAAAATATTTGGGATGTAGTCTTTTCTTAGTCTTTGCTTATAGAAAACCTAAGAAGAATCTTATGAATGAGTTGTTAAGGTTGATGACTGACGGAGATGTGTTGTACTTGATTGAGAATTTTAGCAAATCTAGGGTTATAGAAGTGTATGTGGTTATACGTCCTGAGGTATTTGCCCTACTTGGAGACCAAATGAGAACAATATTGTCATTATTGAGTCAGAATTAGGGTCAAAAAATTGATTTAAATCTCTTCACTTAACATTCAAATATTGATGGCATAGTCGAACTTTATGAATGTGAAGAAAATGAAAATATTGTGATGAAGGGTGATGTTGAAGAAGATTATCAACCTCGAGTTGAATGTCCTAATGTTTTTGAAGATGAAAGACAGTGGGCTGAAACAATTGAGACATTGTCGAAGAAATATGGTTGTGGTAATGTTATGTTTGAGGGTGAAGTTGAAGAAACAACTAATTGTAGAGGGCAACCTACAAAACACTTGGAATAAGGAGTACAAGTGGCTGAAAGCCAGCCACTTAATGGTTCAGCACCTCCGATTGCATCCCAAGAAAACCATTTCAAAGAATCCAGTATGAGGATATTGTTAGGGAGTGAGATGACATTCTAGCGAATGATTGTGTTAACTATTTTACTTATCACTTTGGAGATATACTTATGGAGCTTGCAGAGGTGGGTGTAGGTACTTGTTTTTGTAATAATGGAACAACTGAAAGGAGTGGCATCATGCTATAAATTATTAAAATGAGAATTGGTGGAACAACTTATGCAATAGTGAATAAAAAGAAGAGATGATTAGAGATGTTGATGTTAGTAGGGAGGATAATATTGTAGATTTAGACTACGAGCAGGATGATCCAGAACTGAATGGTGATGTAAATTTTGAGAGACACTACACATTGGATAAGTATGCAAATTACAAAAGAGGGATGGTGCCGTTAACGATGATGAAGATAAAAATTTTGATGACCTATGTAGTTTAGATAGTGACGAAGAGATGGGAAAAAAGAATGGCATAGATCATGTATAGAAGGACAAAGATGACTTCAGTGACCCCCTCTTTGAAACATATAGAATATAATGTTCTTGAAGCTTTTTATTATTGCATGATAGGTCCTAGCCTTTACACATGAAATGAAATTGGTGTCTATATGCACGATTTTACAAAATAAGTCCCCCTTAAACTTTTTCCATATGAAATGAAATTGGTATGTATATGTATGATGTTGCAAAGTAGGAACACAACCTTCACATGCTATTGGTTTTCTACAAATTGGTGTGTATATGCATGTTGATGCAGAATAGGTCCCCAACCTTCACATGTTGTTGGTTTTCAAAAAATTGGTGTGTATATCCATGCTTTTACAAAATAGGTCCCCCAACATTTACATAACTATAGTGGTTTTATGCACATTATGTATATACAGGTCAGAAGTTTGCTAACAAAAAGATGCTGAAGAAGAACTCCGTGAATCATACCAGAGGGGTGAAGTATACAAAGGATGACAAGAGTCATCTATGAGCTGTATGCAAAGATAAGAACTGCAAATGGATTTTGTATGCTCGATTCCACAAATAAAGTGACTCATACAGAATAAACACACTAGATTTGAAGCATACTCGTGCAATGATCTATGAAACTAGTTATGCTAGTACATTATACTTGTTTGCGAGATACATAGATAGATTTAGGAATGACCCTGGATGGAAAATGAGAGGCTTTTTGGAGACTGTGAAGACGAAATGTGCTACAAGTGCATTGAGATGGAAATTCTATAAGACCAGGACCAAATGCTTGGAGGCTATTATAGAGAATAGTAACGAATAGTTTCAAATCTTATCTAGTTAGTGTGAGCACTTAAAGAAGACCAATGTATGCAGTACCATTGTACTAAAGACTATGATGGTTGGTAAGGTACTGGAGTTTAGGAGAGTGTATATATGTTTGGTGGCTGTGAAAGAGGGATTCATAAGTGGGTATAGAAAAATAGTAGAATTGGATGAGTGCTTTCATGATGGGTGATTTTGGTGGGCATATATTGGCAGCAGTGGGTATTGATGGTAAAAACCCAATGTACCTATTTGTGTACACAATGGTGGATGCTAAGAACAAAAGTAACTAAAATTGATTATTGGAATTTTTGGTTGATGAAAATGGTGTTGGAAACTCACATAGTTGGACTTTCAATAGTGATAAACAAAAGAGTTTAATAGATGCACTGCATAAGTGGATTGGTGATGCATAACATCTGTGTTAGGCGTCTATATACTAACTTTAAAGGACAATTCAGGAATTTGTAATTGAAGATTTTGTTGTGGTCTGTTGCTTGAAGCAGAATTTGAATAGTCTATGGAGAAAATTAAAGCTGCAAGTGAGAAGACATTTGAGTGGTTGGAGAAGAAATTGGCATTGCAATGGAGTATGTCACATTTCAACGACACGACCAAATTATGTTGATGAGTGTTAAGTAAAGAGATGTTCTTCAAAGCTTACATTCCAGTTATTCATCCCATAGAAGACCCTGAGTTTTGGGCAATAAATGGTAAGAATCATATTGCTCCACCTACTCACCAAAAACAACATGAGAGGCCCAAGAAATTAAGAAATAGAGAACCAGATGAGGCTCTAAGTTAGGCACCAAGAGAAGAAGACAAATGATGGATATAACTTGCAGCATTTGTGGAGACACTGGTCACAACAAGTGATCTTGCAAAGCCAAATTAACTAGCACTAGTTAAGAACCTAGATCAATAAACAAAAGTCTTAAATGAACATTGTTTGTGTTTTACTTTCAATGTTTTGTTGTACAACAAGGAGATCTTCCTTTTATAATTTGTTATGAACATGTGATGTTCACGTTTTACCAATGTGTTAGTTTACAACATAATCTATCGATGGATGTTTGAAAGTGTTTGGAATTGTTTGTGGATGTTTGGA
Source organism: Forsythia suspensa (assembly GCA_023638005.1). Taxonomy (NCBI): domain Eukaryota; kingdom Viridiplantae; phylum Streptophyta; class Magnoliopsida; order Lamiales; family Oleaceae; genus Forsythia; species Forsythia suspensa. The sequence goes on from CM042674.1 coordinate 35,306,110, forward strand.
ATTTGTTTGTTGATGTTGAAAATGTGGTGATTTGGAATTGTTTGAATGTGTTCAAAATGTGGTAGTTTGGAATTGTTAGCTGATGTTAATGTTTCAATGACAAGGGACAAGTACTATGAACCAAGATATATTCACAAAATTTGTAATCCAAATGATTGGATAAATAGGTCAATATGTTGTTTCATAATACATCTCCAACTTGTACATATTGTTGCAAAATGTGTCTACAATCTTTTTTGCGTACATTAATTTACATCCAACAGTGTTACTGGATGTAGCAAAACATGTTCTCGAGCTTTCACATATTCCATACATGTTAGGATTGGATATTTAAGAAAGACATTGACAAAAAAAAAAAAAAAAATTAATAACTACAAAAATCAACATAATAACACCCAAAATCTGAAAAATATTAAAGAGAATAATTACAACAATTTTACATATTTGACCGTAGCTCTAAAGGACATTAACCTAAGATCAGGAAATTCAAGCTAAAATAAACTCGATTACAACTAACCAAATTTGAAAATAACTTCTATTGGATTTTCTATTTTCTATTTTCAACCAACATTTTGTGTTATTGTTTCTAGTTTTGTCTTCTCTTTCCAAACAATTGATATGTGTTTGTAGCTTGTTGATCTCCATTTCCAGTCCTTACCATGTGTGTCTAATTGATTTATCTTTGTTTCATTTCTTCACTTGGAATTCAATAACCCATAAATCACCGCTTTCCTAGCGATCAAAAGTAGGAGGGTCATGCTACGTAAAGCAATCACAATGATTTTTATGGAAAATAATTAGGGTTTCAAATACTTAAATCGTGTGAAATTATCAAGGTATGAAGCACTAAATTTACTTGACAAACAAATAATATTCTAGCTGGTTTCGCATCTGTCTACATTGTGTTCGAGTCCATGCGATTTTCACATCTGCATACCCTCCACTCCATATTTAAGCTGTCAGGAATGAGAGAGGTTGAAAAAGAAGAACATGGGAGTAAAATGATAAAGATAAATTGATAGAACATAAGTTAGGAATGGATATATACGCGTGGTGTACGTGGAAGTCCTAAGATAATTTTTTTTATGAAATGTGTCAATGGGGATGTGATATTCAATCAATTGAAAGGTTGGAGATGTTTGGTAATGATAGATTAGTAACAAATTGCAAATGTTGAAAACGAAAAGTACAAATTCTCTTAAAAATAAAGATAATTTATCCCACCACAAGAAAGTTCCATTTTAATTAATTCGATAGTCTCAACAATTGAATTGAATTAGAAAATGTAATCAACGTTTATTCAAGCGACCCAAAGCTTTGGGATCAAAAGTGATTAGCGATGACTATTGAATAAGTTTCTTCAACTTTAGTTGAGTTAAAAGTATTCAACCCAACTTTCTTTTGTTTTGTTCCAAAATTTCATGCAAGATTTTGTATTGATATGATAAAATAATGTATACTCAAAACTTATGCAACATGCTATTTTCTATTCATTCCATTTCAATCTTAATTATCTACAATTTTATTCAATTTAACTTAGTAAATATGTTATTCAAAATTATGGAAAAAAATATAAAAACAAGATTTTTGAACTCCATTTATTCAACGTGGGAAACTTCACTTAAATTTGACAGAAATGTCATAATAACTTATCATCAAATAAGAAATTAATTTTTATTAAGCAACACAACTAAAAATCATATTTCTAAGGGTAAATTATACTATGGATACTCAATCTTTTCACTTAATCTTAATTTTGACCCCATTAAATTTTAATAGCATGTATCATCCCCAACATTTCAATAGTTCATGCAAATAGTCCCCACTCATGAATTTGTCAAAAATTCTCTTAAAATTGTGTAAAAAGACATTTTTGCCTCTAACTTTAAATATACTAAAAATAAATCCAATGAAGACAAAAGAAAAAGATAGGAAAAAAAATTGAAAAAGGGAAATGAAATGAAAAGACTCTTCTACTTCTTTTTGAGTGACCCACTTCCACCCCTAACTCCATCACACCATTTGCTGCCACGCCGACAACCACTACCTATTAAACCACTTGCAGCTACCACCCATAAAACTACCAATACTAAAAATCAACACCATCTATTGACCAAACTTTTTGACCCACTCCACACTACCTCACATCGAGCGACCACCATTACTATCATCACCCACATTCGGTGACGTACTACCACCACAAAAAAATAGCCAAGTAATAGCTTGCATCGACATTGGATACTTATGAATGATGAGAAGTCCAACAACTCGATGGAACTTTTCATCAGATCCTTGGTGTTCAACAACTTGATAGTTTCTCGAGCCTTCAAATTTAGTTATATGTCATGCTTCTTGAAAATACGCTACTGTGGCTCTGGCTGTTGTCGATTTTCTTCTTAGTTCTTATAACTATCATCAAAAAGTCTGGGCAATTGAAGCTTGGATCTTTGGAATGAACCCATGAGCAAAAAAGAAATATTAAGCAGATGGAATATGTATATTGGAAATTCAAAGCTAGAAGATTCACGAAATTTCTAACTCTATAATTTGACCTATAATCAAACAACCAAAAGTAATGCACTGCTAGTATGAGTTATTTAACTAGTTTTCATTCCAACATTGAAAAGATATTTAACATGTTCCCAACAAATTAAAGAACAAACTGGGGATAATTTGCAGTAAACATTTTTTTATAAGCAAATGGAGAACTTTAACTTTTTTTTTGTGATAGTTGTGGGTTGTCGGATATGGGTGGTGACATTGGTGGTGGTCCTTGGTGGTGGTGGTGCGGGTGGGTTAAGATGTTTGGTCAATAAGTGGTGTTGATGGTGTTGATTTTGGGTGTTGGTGGTTTTATGGGTGGTAGCTGTCGATAGTGACAGAACAGATGGTGTGGGTTATTGTAGAAGAAAAAGAATCTTTGTTTTATAATTTTTTCTTTTTTCTCATTTTTGTTTTCAATGGATTTGTTTTTTGTATATTTAAAGTTATGGGTAATTATGTCTTTTTACACAACTTTAACATAATTTTTTTGACGAATTTCGTGAGTGTGGACTATTTGTGTGAATTAATGAGAAGTTGGAATGATACACGTGTTCGGTGAAATTCCACAAGCGTATGAGTTCATTGACATGTAATGGTCAAAACGAGTTAAAGGATATCACTCTTATGAGGACTTCGATTTCCACTTAAGTTCAATCAATTTTAACTTAAATTGAATACATAGAGTAAGGTTTGATCGATGATTAATGTATGAATCTATGCTAAATTAACTAATTGAATGGAATGCACGTATCGATTAGTGGTGCAAAATTCAAGTATACAAGCTATGCTTGGAATCCGACTCCACCCATTAGTATCTATTTTAATCCTCAAAATCTTAATTTTCTAATCAAATTTATACTTAAATTGACAATAGATAATAGTAAGATATCTACTAATCTCTTTCGAGTAGAATTAGACATATTTTCACATACGACCCAAATAATCCTATTTTGAATTCAAATTAAAAAAAGGTATTTAACAACAAGATTACCTAAATTGATAGCAACGAAGCATATAAAATTATTCATAACTTCTATAGGAGTTAGTGTTGAGCTAAACTTATTTCCAACCTCTCAAAAGTAAAATAAGTCACAAACATATTCAAACGGATATTAAAACTATAGTATAAATAAAACAAACAAAAAAAAATACAAATTAAGATTAGAAATGGGAATTATTGAATTAAAAGTTAAAATATGATTTACATCATCATCCATATTACATAGAATTTTAGCATACCATGAATGGGTTACAAAAGCTTGAAAATAATTTAGAGTTCATCTCCCGAATTGTTTTATTACAAGAAGAAGCTTTTAAATATGAAGTTCGTCCCCGTTCAATATCTTCAAATGAGTGCCTAACAATGCTCAATATCTTTCTTGCTTCGAATCTCAGCAAAGATTAGCCGGAAGAAAAATCCCCAATAAAATTCGTGCATTTGTTCTCTTTTTTTTTTTCTCCATTTTTTGAACCCTAGTATTGCTCTTTGTTATCCTATTTATAGCCCTCCAATTATGGTTGAAAAATGTATCCCAAAATTCCACAAAAACCTGTCAAAATAGAGTTTTAACCCAACTGAAGGTCTATCCGTGGCATCTTTTGCTCGAGTAGACAGACGCATGTTGGAAATGGGCTCTGGCCGCTCAAGCGGCCAGAGTGTTGTCCCGGACAACTAATATTCGATCGGTCATAATATATTGTAAGAAAATTCGAATTGCAATCCGTAAAAAGTATTAGATTCATAGTTCAATTATCTTTTCAATAGTATATCACTTACCTCGAAGAGATTTTTGTACCAAACTATGTGCCCTAATTTTCTCATATGCTCGGTCATATGTTTCTCAATTCGCTTCTTCGACTTTCGGATGTTTGTTCATTCACTTCAACTCTTTATTATTACTCTAAAGCAAAGTTCTAAAATACATAATGCATGACGAGACGATGAGGTAAAGCATACAAAATTATAGGTCTAAGTGCGTCTATGCAAAGCCTAGGCGTTAAAATACGTTTAAACTCAAATTTTAAATTTTAATAACATAGCCTACAATTTACAGATTTAGTTTACAAAATTACTGGCCTAGTTTTAAAAAAAATAAAAATAAAAATACATGGATTTTCAAAATTAGATGCACAATGTACAATGAAAACAAATTAAATTAATGTCAAGGCATATATCATGGTTCAAAATATCACATTCAAAGTGGTTCAAAATTAAAATTGCAGGCCTAATTTTAATAACATAGCATACAATTAAATTACAAAATAACAAATTGAGCATTACAATTTTCAAAAGTTAGTAAATTACAATTACAACTACTACAAACATAAATACAAATTACTTAATAATTTCCTACAATTAGATTACATACCAACATAGTCTAACTTTTGTCTAACTCTTTATCGAATTCTAAGTCCAGCTCTTCTTCTTCTTCTTCATCTAACTCATCTCATGTGCCATTCGATACAATTTTTTTTTCGTCGGGCTCCCTTATTTCATATTGACCATTTCTAGTACCTCTTGTATGTTGTAAGATATCATTCTCCACCTCATCATCATCATCATCACAACCCTCAACAATCCATGATTGAGCATTACTAACATTACTTGCTAGTAGAATTTCTAATTTATCCTTCATTCTCTTCGTTTTGTTCATCAACTTTGTATTAAATTAGACATAAACTAGATTTTTTATCATTGTGGCATCTAAGCGGTTCCTCTTCTTGGAGTGCACCTATATGAAAGAAGTTGGAAAATTTTAGCACATGTTTGAGAATGCTTAAATTAAAATTTCAGCAAGTCAAACTCGTTAAACATATTTTTTATCCATACATTTCATATGACTCACAACTTACAACTCATTTTTTTATCCACACATTGATCAACAACTTATAATATAAGCACTTAAAAAATAATTTTACAGTACTATCAAACATGTGCTTAGTATACCTTAAATTATCAAACCACTACCAAAATAATCACTTTTATTCTCGCATAATCGCGTTTATTCTCGCCTAATCGCATTTATTTTCGTATATTCTCGCCTAGGTGGTCAACAAAAAGAGTTGATGCATTTTTACGCGCATACCATCAATGTGACGTGTTTTGTAAATGCATTAAGCCTAGGCACGCCTTTAAGAACATTGCTCCAAAGAACCTTAAAAATCTTGATTTTATCCTCTTTCTCATTTTCCAATATTTTGTTCTTGATCTTCACTTTAAAAACTCAATTTATTTTCATTTTTTTGCCGTTTTCACCAATGTGACTCGAGTTTGGAGATTTCGTCCTACAACTACGAAAATTACTAAAATTCAATAGTTATTTAATCTAAAATACTTAGTAATATACGAAAACTTTTAATTAAAGAGTCTATATAAATGTATAATTACACTTATCAATATGCTATTAAAATTTAATAAGGATGAAATTGTGATAAATTAAAAAGCTTGGGAACATACAATTCCAAATGAGAAACACGAGCTAAAGCCTAATGGTAATATGAAAATTGAATTACGTGGCCAATTTTCCCATTGCCAATCCGGTCCCTACTTGTACCGAAAATAGAACTCCACCCCCACTGCATCCCACCCACTATATGTTGAGTTCTTAATTGGGAAAAATTTAATAGAAGTCGTCAAACTTAAAAATTTGTTTTATGTTGGTCCTCTAACTTCAACTATTTCAACTTGATCACTCAATTTGTATTTATGTTTCTATTTGACTATTTCGTTTGTAACCATCACCAAAACTATGTAACCTAGCCAATGCGATTTGCTACCAAATTTATATTTTTGGCAGCACATTTCTTTTGGTGCTAAAAAATCGATTGTCAAATCTCACTTTTTGTTTTAAAATTGTGAGTCTCGACCAAGTCAAATTAAAAATTGCCACTGGCTGCCAAGGCAAGAATTCTGTTAGTTTTCGTAAAGTTATAAAATGAAATAGAATAGTTAAATCGAAACAAAAATATAAGTGAGGTGATCAAATTGAAATAATAAAAATATAAGTTTTAAGATCAAACTAAAGTTAGATGGCAATTTGAAACAAACATGAAAGTTGGGAAACCCAATGAAATTTTACCGTTGTTAATTACCCATTCAATTTTGTCACTGTTCTTCCACTTTTCAAAGTGTGGGCGGTGGCCGCTACTCTCTCTCTCTCTACATCATCACAATTGAACGTTTTACGCATTTGAGGCCCTCATTTTGCCAGATGGGATCACAAGAGTGCCAAATTCTCACTCGTCGTTTTCATGAATCAATAAAATGCACTGAATTATGTATGGTCGGTTGTATTATATTGATTGGTGTTCGTCAGTATGCCCCACTGACAGCACAACTGTGTGTATATAAATCAATCACATCCACTTGCATTCAACTCATCACAAAGCAGTAAAATTGTCACAGAGAGAGAAAAGGCAGCAGATATTTTTCTTGTTTCAGTGTGAGAAAGGGAAGAAGAAATGGAGAGCAAAGAGGAGGATGTACGAGTTGGAGCTAACAAATACAACGAGAGGCAGCCGATTGGCACGGCGGCGCAAAGCCAGGACAAGGACTACAAGGAGCCACCACCGGCACCGCTTTTCGAGCCGGGTGAGCTGTCATCGTGGTCGTTCTACAGAGCTGGCATAGCCGAGTTCATAGCCACTTTCCTGTTCCTGTATATTACCGTTTTGACAGTCATGGGAGTTAGCAATTCTGATTCCAAGTGCAAAACTGTTGGAATCCAAGGTATTGCTTGGGCATTCGGCGGCATGATCTTTGCCCTTGTTTACTGCACTGCAGGAATTTCAGGCAAGTTCTTCAGCTATAAATGATTTATACACGAATATTTAGATTGTTGGTCTAATGATTTACATATTTGGCTTGTCTTTGCTATGATCTTTAACCGTAATATAGAATAATCGATCTGTCTAAACCTCAAAGAGGGGTTGGATTTCAAGATTGGTGTTCTCACTTGAGACTCCGACTTCTAGTTTGGATATGAAAATACTAACCAACATATATAAAATACTAACCAACATATATAAAATATTGGGTTACTCTTCCCGATCCCGACAAGGTTGGCTTTTGAAATGGAACCGTTTCTACCTATGTAGTTTAGTCTTTGATTTATGAAATTATAAGCTTGCGTTATGGTCAATTTTGGTTTATTTGACCAATATTGGTTTTTTTGAGTTGAATTTTGACTTTTCAACCCATTTTTAAGTGGGTTGAAAAGTCAAAATTTCAGTTCAAAAAAACTAAAATGAGTTTTTAAGTCCTATCAAATAATCTCTTAGTCTTTGATAGTATGAAATTTAGGTTTTGGAATCAAAATTAGAGATGGTTTTTCATGAATTTCAGTTCAAAGGTTTTAATTCCATTTGATGTAAACTATGTCAATTCAAAAAACCGAATCATTTCAACAATCAACTTTCTGATTAACAATTCTAACCTATTTTCTTCAAAGAAAAGGGCATAAATTTCTACTGGCAAAGAAAACAAACTGCATGATCAGTAATGGTTAATGAACTGTTTGTTATGCAGGGGGGCATATAAATCCGGCAGTGACTTTTGGGCTGTTTTTGGCGAGGAAATTGTCGTTGACTCGGGCTTTGTTCTATATAGTGATGCAGTGTCTAGGAGCCATATGTGGTGCTGGTGTGGTTAAGGGGTTCGGAAAGACCCTGTACATGACCAAGGGTGGTGGTGCTAATGTAGTAGCCCCCGGTTACACCAAGGGTGATGGCCTTGGTGCTGAAATTGTCGGTACCTTTGTGCTTGTTTACACTGTTTTCTCTGCTACTGATGCCAAACGTAGCGCCAGAGACTCGCACGTACCTGTAAGTACTCCTCTTTTCTTTGTTGGCATGTTTCTCTAGAATTATAAACCATTCTCCATGCTAGGTATGATTGAAGGTGATTAAGCTTGAACAAGACTTTTCTTGTGTTTCTGTAATCAAATATCTTTTCTTTGGGTAATAGTTGATTAATTCACTGTTGTTCTTGATGTAGAAATTGATCAATCAAAACACATCATTATTGATCACGAAAAAGTTTGATTAATTGGATTCCCTAATACTGTAATTCAATGGTTTTCAGATATTGGCCCCCTTGCCCATTGGGTTTGCTGTGTTCTTGGTGCACTTGGCGACCATCCCTATTACTGGTACTGGTATTAATCCCGCCAGGAGTCTTGGTGCAGCAATCATCTACAACAAAGACCACGCATGGGATGATCAGGTAAGCTAAAAATTCAACTCTCTGGATTCAATATAATTTGGTACCTTCATATTTTTAATTTCATATTTGACAACCACTACACAATCGTGTTACTTTAGTCATGCTCGTTTTGTAAAATGTGACAAATTTTTATGTTGTTAACCTAATACAACCTTCCTTCGCCCATTTTGGGACGACTATGAAAAATATAGACTGGTTAGAAAAGAAAAGAAAACAAAGATAAATTTGCGTTCAAATTATTTTGGGGTGATAAGATTGGCCAAAACTTGGGGTGATCTGGCTAAACTTCGTTCTTACACTTATCTTGTTCTGATATATGCAGTGGATATTCTGGGTTGGACCATTCATTGGGGCAGCACTAGCAGCTCTGTACCATGTGGTCGTGATCAGAGCCATCCCATTCAAAAAGTGATGCCAATACGCCTTCTCTGTTGTGGCTACTGTTTCAAGCACATGAAGAAATTGAAGTCTGAATTATTAGTGTTGTATTTTCTATTTTCCTCGGTTTGGTTTGTATGTATTTGATCAGTACTTTTGTATTTTAGATTGTGGCATGCTGTTAGAAAAGGACAGTACTTTTGAAGAAAGTCCAAACAGAGCATGCTCAGCAGCTCATGTGCTCATCAAAAATAGTGGGCCTTTGTGTCTGTAATTTTCTATGGCTGTGCAATGAGAAGTTGTCTTAATAATCAAACCGACCAAACCTACTTGTCTCTTTGTTCTAATCAACTTATTATCATCGACATATCTCTCTCTCTCTCTCTCTCTCTCTCTCTCACACACACACACACAGATTGAGTTGAGTTGATATTTATTGTCTCTTTAATATATTTTTGACACTAAACATTATTTTTTTTTTTTTGAATAAATAAGAGGTCAAAGTGTAATGTGTTAACGTATCAAGAAATGTATTAGGGTGTGTTTGATTGGCACATTTTTATGGAAAATGTCACATCCATTAAAATATTGTCACATCCATGGATTTTCTTTTCTACTTTTGGTTGTTTGATTGTACATGGAAAAGAAAATTGATTTTCAATATACACTCACTTAAAGTACATTTTTTCCCACTTTTTTAGAAAATATTTTTTCACCTATTTAGTAGATTTTATTTTCCACCTTAGGAAAATATTTTCATTTTCACAATTTTCCATACACACCAATCAAACACACCTTTAATGTTTTCTTAGTTGTTAAGAAGAAATGATATTTTAATATAGAGCCGCATATTTGGAACTACACATTTAGGCTTGAGACTAGAGGGGAAGGGTTATGGTGAGGTAGTGGCTGTGCAAGTGGGATCATAGACCATGGCCAAGCCAGATATGAGTCAGGGAGGGCCACTTGGAGAAGAAATGTCTCTTGTCAACATTATTGACAAGAATAGGGTGGTGGAGAGGAATGTCAAGTTTTAGGCTTTAATTGTTATGTGGAATTGAAGAGTACAATAAATAGAATATATGTTTATTTTATTAGAGTTTTCGTTATCAAATAAGTCATTAACAGTATGGTTATCGGCTATGCAAGTGGCATCATAGACTAGCACCAAGCCAGGTACGAGTCAAGGGAAGACCACCTAACAAAAACTACTTGTTTAGCCTCTTGCACAAAGCTTGTATGAAGTAAAGAATACCCGTATTTGAAATTAATAATTTTGCAAAAATAAAAAATGTCTATTGGTATCGTTGACAAGAATGAAGGGGCTTGCCGATTGATGTCAAAGGTTTTAAGTTTGTTTAGACTAAGTTTGATGTAAACTTGGATTACTAAAAAAAATTTGTCAGATATGTAAAATGAACAATGTTTAAAAAAAATTCATCTTCAATACAAGTTGTCATGACTCTGTGAAGTTGATGTGCAAAAGAAAAAATAGACATTGTCTAAAGCTCCGTATAGATTTAGAAACTCTATTAAATATACGGATTCAATAAAATTTCAATTTCCCGTGAAAATTTAGAAGTGATTTTGTTTTTATTTTAAAAAATTAAAAGACACTTAGACAATATCATTTGAGTTGCAAATAAAACTTATTAAAGATAAATTTTAGACTTGAATGTCTATTAATTAGATATTAATGTCATGTCATTTATATTAAAAGCCTTTCAACTTACACACTAGCTAGATAGAAGTACTTAGAATGCATTGGAGATGCTCTTACTTGGTAGTATTTTTGGAAATGGTTTAATAAAAAATGAAATGGGTCAATTTTGAGCTGCAATTTTAGTGAGATCCATACTCCGAAATTAACGGAACTAAGCTTATTCACGTTCTACTCTACGAGTTGATTAACATAATATATTTATTTATCAAAAACTATTTAGAATTGAATGAATATTTGATTTCAAAGTTATGTACTTGGAACTTTAAATAAGTGAAGAATTTGATTTAATTGGAAGTATGGTAATTGAGTTTGGGCCCCAAGAAGTACCACTTTTCTTTGAGGGCTTCACCCACCCACCCAAAATAAATAAGTCACTTTTTGAAAATAATTCTAAAAAACCATTCTTGTTTTATTTATTCATAAAATAATATTTTTTAAATACTATTATTTTAATTTATTATATTATATATTACATGTAGTAACTGAATTATTAATTACCCAATTTGATGGGAATTTATATATTATAGAATCTTTTATTGTTAATTATACTAACTGAATCTTTAAAAATTAAAATTGATTTGAATATATATATATATATATATATATCCTTATAACTTTTTTTCGTCCAACACGACACCGTTTTGACAATGAAATAGCCGCAATTTTTTGACCTTTGTTAATTTTTTTTTTTTTTTTAAATTGGTGCTTTGGCTTTGGTTTGTCGAGTTACTAGACAACCAAAGACCAAGATTGGCCATTTTTAGAGTCGCATTCAACCGATTGGGGCTAAAAGCACAGAACAACATCACTCGGCAACCATCATTTGAGTTAATTAGTTTTACTTACATTGCTTAATAATTCATGTCAATGTCTTGGGGTCGTGCCACATGATTTAGAGAATGGTTAATGAAGATTATTACAAGAAAATTGCAAATTAGATTGGCATCAATACGCAATACAAAATTTTTCCAAAGTGAGATTCATTTGCCAACACCAAGATACAAAATGAGCGCATACGTAGGGAATACTTAATTTGACTACAATTTATCTACATCAATTATAGTTTATATTATTGTTGTTTTTAACAAGAGAAAAAAAAAAAAAAAAAAAAAATTAATCAAGCAACCAAAGTGGCCGAAGTTGCTCACGTAATATGTATATATACATTTTCTTTGCTTTTGTTTGCAAGCGACTATCCGGTGACAATCGGGATGAGGATTGTGAACATAACAAGTTAAAATTGAAGCTAAAACATGCAAACGATTTTTATCTTACAATGATATGGAAGACGTTAGCAACAAGAACAACTCTCAAAATGATGAAAAAGTTTTATTCATGCATACGTGAGATAATTAGAATTGAAACCGGAAGTAAGCTACCTCTTGTCATTTGTGAATTTGATCCATATTTATATTTGCCATTTCTTTTGTTGTTGTATAAAACTTCCTTCATTTTCCTTCTCTCTCTTTGGAAAAAAATTTATGGTTTGCTTATTGGGATATGAATTTTTCATATGGAATATATATAGTAATTGGTAGATAAGGGCATAAGGTTTTGGAACTTCGATAGTAGCAGATTTTGCTCTTTTGCTCATTTCTGCAGTGTCTCTAAAAAGTCAGTATGCAACTCAACTATCACAACTTCAAGAAATGGGTTTCTTCGACACCCAAGAGAACATCGGTGCTCTTACGGAAACATTCAAATATTAGTTTTTAATATAGTTAAAATGTCAACCTAGCTAATATTTTTTCTAAAGTTTCGACAAGAAAAAAATTATTGTTAAGTGAAAAAAATTAAAAAAAGACAAAGGAAATGAAAAAATCCATATTTGAAAAAAAAAAATAAAATAAAATTTTTTTGTGAATAGTTCATTGCCGAGTTGCTCGACAATGAATTTCATGAACAATATTTTTCTTGTTCACTTTTTTTTTAAAAGGAATAATTGCATGAAAAGTCCACATTGTTTTAAAATCGTTCGGATATGCCCACAACCTAAAAAAAAAATTCTTTTTTTTTTTTTCTTTTACACTTAATTTTCATTCAATTTTTACTAATCTTATTTTTTATTTTACCTTTTACAAATTATTCTAAATAAATGCTATTATTTTTCTCCTTTTACTTTTTATTCAATTTTTCACCAATTTTTTTTTTTTTGGTTTGATGATATAAACAAATTGTACACAATTCTTTAATATTTAGCTTTTGAGTCATTAGTAAAAAAACTGAAAAAGTTGTAGCTGAAAGTTTGGTCCAATTCAAATTCTCGCAGTGGTGCAATTCAATAAAAATATAAAAATAGTCACTCTACCACATCGTTTACGAATCTTAGTTATTTAATTTAGTATATAAAAAATAACTCAAAAAATTGAAAGAAAGTTAGGATGTTTATTGTTAAAAAATGCCCAAAAGAGGATTGGTACGCACTGTGAAATCTTGGTGGCAAATTGAATGTTTTTATATCTTTTACACATTTTCATTCAATTTTTTATTAATCTTTTTATTTTATCTTAAGCAAATTGAATGTTTTTATTTTTATAATGTTACAAAAAAAAAAAAAACCTTGAACAATAAAATTTCGACAAAGAATTGTTCATTGCCGAGTTGCTCGGCAATGAAATTTATTTTACTGTTTACCAATTTTTTTTTAACCCATTTTCTTTGACAAAAAAAAAAATTTGAACGGTAAAATATCATTCCTTCGCCGAGATGTCTCGGCAATGAAATTCATGAACGGTGGTTTATCGTCCATGAGCGATATTTTTCTTGTTCACTTTTTTTTTTTTTTTAATAATTGCATGAAAGGTCCACATTGTTTTAAAATCGTTCGGATATGCCCACAACCTAAAAAAAAATTCTTTACTTTTTTTTTCTTTTACACTTAATTTTCATTCAATTTTTTACTAATTTTATTTTTTTATTTTACCTTTTACAAATTATTCTAAATAAATGCTATTATTTTTCTCCTTTTACTTTTCATTCAATTTTTCACCAATTTTTTTTTTTGGTTTGATGATATAAACAAATTGTACACAATTCTTTAATATTTAGCTTTTGAGTCATTAGTAAAAAAAACTAAAAAGTTGTAATGAAAGTTTGGTCCAATTCAAATTCTCGCAGTGGTGCAATTCAATAAAAATATAAAAATAGTCACTCTACCACATCGTTTAAGAATCTTAGTTATTTAATTTAGTATATAAAAAATAACTCAAAAAATTGAAAGAAAGTTGGGATGTTTATTGTTAAAAAATGCCCAAAAGAGGATTGGTACGCACTGTGAAATCTTGGTGGCAAATTGAATGTTTTTATATTTTTTACACATTTTCATTTAATTTTTTTATTAATCTTTTTTATTTTATCTTAAGCAAATTGAATGATTTTATTTTTTATAATGTTGCCACTTTAAAAAAAAAAAAAACCTTGAACGATAAAATTCTCGAAAATGAATTGTTCATTGTCGAGCAACTCGGCAATGAAATTTATTTTACTGTTCACCAATTTTTTTGTAACCCATTTTCTCTGACACAATAAAGAAAAAAAAATTTTGAACAAGAAAATATCATTCACTTTGTCGAGATGTCTCGGCAATGAAATTCATTGCCGAGACATCTCGGCAATGAAATTCATGAACAGTGTTTTACTGTTGATGAACATTATTTTTACTGTTTACTTTTTTTTTAATAAATAATTGCATGAAAGGTCTCTATTGTTTTAAAATCGTTTGGATATGCCCACAACTTAAAAAAAAAAAAAAATTCTTTAATTTTTTTTTTTTTACAATTTTTTTCTTTAATTTATTTTAACAATGAACATTGACCTATTTTTAATTTTTATTTTATTTTAGGAATAATTGTATAAAAGGTTCGTATCGTTTCAACCTAAAACTTTTCACTACATTTTTCACAAACGCAACGCACGCGCCAAAACTAGTATATATATATATATATATATATATATATATATATATATATGACAAATCTTTTATTGTTATAATTGTCAAATATATATCATTTGTATCGTAAATATACGTAATAAATGCAAACAAAACTTATGTTCTTTTCAATTTCAATATTTGTAAATCTGTGTTACAAATTAAGATATAAAATATCAGTGATACATGAATACCAATTTATGTAACATGTACTGTGTAAAATAACATAATATAATATATAACATATTTAGTGATACAAAATATCATTTGTAACATCTGTATCAAACCGTGATACTAAACAGAAACTATTACAACTGCAAAATCAACTCTAAATTTCAACAAGTTTGTATTAATATACACATTGGACTCTAAAATTCCATTGATACTGTGTAACATCAGTATGATATAAATATGTAACACAATGCCAAATTTAACAAATAAAACTAATGATTTTATCTTTGTAATATGTAACATCAATGATACAAATTACAAATTCATGTAAAATAATATAATATAATTTGTAATATATTTAGTAATATATTTAGTGATACAAAATATCATTTGTAACATCTGTATCAGACAGTGATACTAAATAGAAACTATTACAATTGTTACAAATACAAAATCAACTCTAAACATCAACAAGTTCGTTGTCTCTTTTGTTATTCATCTGTGACTGGAAGTGAAGTGACCGACCGATATGGTTTCTCCTCCAGACAACACTGTCTTCGACCTTGTAATTTTGCGATTTGGAGTCTCCATTCTTTAACCGAGATAAAAAAAATTGTAAAGAATGCACTATGATTTAAGAATATTGAGAGAAGATTTGCTTAGATTTTGAAATATTTTCTTTCGATTTGTAAATGGGAAAGTTTCTGTTTGTTTTGGGGGTTTCACTCTAATGGACGTGACTATCTAGGAGGGTTACAAGCGGTTAATTCTAATTATGGTTTGAAATTGATTTTAATTCATTAAATATAATATTAACAATGTAATTTTTTAAAATAAATTAGTTAAGTTGATAAAGTTGGATTTATTTTTAGATTGATAAGTAGTGGATGTAATTTTCACTTTCTTTGAAAGGGGAAGACCTATATCCTATTGAGTTCAGTCCTATGCTCACACGTGTCGACATCGCTGTCTGGCCGCCGACATGGGTTTGGTGTAACTGGGTCATTGTCTTATATATCTTTTTAGACAAAATTTATTTAATGTTTAGGTATTTAGTTATTTAATTACAAACATTTCATCTATAGTTATTTAATTTCCAACCAAATTTTCTAGATTAGTTATTTAATCAAATTCATCTTAAAGAGTCCCTCATTTAAGTAGCCCTCCTATAAACATTTTATTTTTGGTAATTACACATTTGTCTAACTTAAATCGTTTCTTGCTTAACAAGGAACCAGATACCAAATTCTTTCGAATATCGAGAACATGAAGAACATCATTCAAAGTGAGCTCCTTTTCACTTGTCATTTTCAGCACTATCTTTCATGTCATTCAATTTTGGAAGATAAATGGTCACGAACAAATCTATAAATAGTTTGCACTGATGCCAGAAAATTAACACCATCTTTCCACTGAAATTCTGATATTGTTCTTAACATTGTGTTGAGTTCGTTGAAACTTCTATTGATTGTTGTGTTGGTTCTGCAGGAAACAAAATTTGTTCCATCTTGAGAGATGATTGCTAAATGCCTTTAAGCACTATAGAAAGGAACAAATTCCTCTTAAGAAAACACCGTGAAGTTAATGGGCTCAAATTACATTCTGTTTGTGATTAGTTGAATGAATAAACAAAAGTGCAAAGGCAACAATATTACCTGACCAATTTTCTAGAATTGTGGAGGTTATATATTTGTCTTGTGAAAAATGGAGAAAATATAGGGCCCGAAATAAAAATAAAAGAAAAACTTGCAAAAGTAGAATTACATTTTTCATTGAAAAACCAAAAATAAATCTCAACTAAGGGCAGCATATAAAGTATGGAAAGTGGAAAACAATTCAAAAATACATTTGGATATATATAATGGAAACAATACTCCAAGGGACTGAATAAAACTAGAGATAAAAATATAAATCTTACTTAATAGGTGAGAATATATTATTGTATGTGTTGCCGAGTTAGGGAGCAACGATGCGCTTTAGATGATGGTGGTCGAATATCATAAATAATTTAATTTTTTTTTACTAAACATCGATTGATTTTAGATAAAAGGTTTAAAATAAAATCCAACAAAAAGATAATAGAGTCAAGGTCACTTAGTGTATGAATTAAACTTTTTTATTTTTAAAAAATAAAATTTTCACATTGTATTTTATACGTTACATAATTTACACGTCGAGTATTGTGTTGGAAATTGGTTTAAATATGTCGAGAAATTAACTAAGTGTTAAAAACAACGAAAGTGACTTCGTGTCAACTTGGCCAAATATATAAGACCCGACCCAATCCGTTTAGGCATATTAGTTTGTCACCGACGCCCGGAGAAGCAGGGGATCGACCGCCCGGTCGGTCATGGGGTCGAGGAGGCAGCGCCACTCGTGGGGACTCGGGGGCAACGCCCCCGGCAAGAAAATTCAGATTTATCTGCATGTTTAAAGGGTATATTTGGCATCTCGAAACCAATATCGAATGAATGAGAAATTACGAAAAAGGACAAAATCGGGTCAAAGTTTGACCATGCGATCGCATGGTTAATTTACACCTGCGATCGCAACTTGCTTAAATTTTAAGCGAGAATGTTTTTTTTGTCCTTCCATGCGATCGCGCAGGAGGCAAAGCCTTGCGATCGCATGGTTAATCTGAATGAAGTTACATTTTCAAAATTGCACCATGCGATCGCGAGATGGTAAAACCATGCGATCGCATAGGTTTCTGCACAACAGCTTGTCCTTTTGAAGTGTTGCATGATTTGGCTCCTCACCATTTCATTTTCAACTCTTCATCCTCTTTAAAAATGACCTTATGGACGTCCTTTTCAAGACAGAATAGATAAGCAAACACAAAAACTCATATATTCATTTCTTAAACCAAGTTTCTTGCATTTGTTGCGTAAATTCTGGTTCTTCATTTCATTCTTCATCCGTTGGAGTACAAAACCAATTTGGTTCATTTGTATTTGAGTTTTTGAAGTCTACAAAACTCAAGTCAAGTCGTTGTATCTTGGGAGTCAATTGCCAAAACCGAAGGGCACCTTTATGCAAGTAATATTGACTTAAAGACAAAGAGTTAACTCTCGCCTCGACTATTTCTTGATTTCCATTCGGTTCTTGTTTCTGCATTTTTGGAGTCATTTACACAAATCCGTCAACATATTGTTGCATAAGAATTTGATCAATCTTGATCTTTCTACAATAAGGATAAGGTGCGACATAGAAGCAAAATAGTCCCATATCAGATTCATTGAAAGTGTGTGTTGTCTAGATAAAGTGGACTCCTATATTGAAAATGACAGCAACGATGGGCGAATTCACTCTGCCCATTCCAAAATCCAAATAGGGGAAGGAAAAAATGTGGGTATGTGTTAGAAAAATCTTGCCTTCAACGGAGTTCATGATGAGTACAAAATTCTTAACATTTTTTTATGGTCATGCAATCCATAATACCTTGTTTGAATAAAATAATTCCATCGATTGTATATGTGTCATGTGCTCTAGTATAATGGCAAAACAATGTATACAATCTTTGTTAGCATATTTTTCACTCATTTTTTAAAACCTTTTATTTATTTATTTTTAACTAATTTTAGAAAGAATTGAGACAAGGGGAGAAAGAATTTTCACGTAATTGACCCTAACAAATTAAGAGCGTGTTAGGCATAATTTAATTTAAATTTTTTTTTTTTCAAACTCGTTTTCACCTACATATTTAATAGGATTTACAATTTTTATCAACTTTTCAACCACACATTTTCGTTAACTTTTTGTCAAAATCTACTTAAAAAACTATTTTTAAACTCCACCAAAACATATACTAAGAATTCGAAAAGTGGCTTCTTGAGTTAAAATTTCTAGCAAGCTTTACTACTAGTGACATTCAATTTACCAATGCTTGCTTCATGTGTTACAAGCAATTAATGTCTTCATCTTGTTTGTTAATGAGAAAAGAGATGCGATGGTGTGCAAAGTGTTTGCATCCAACGTGAAACGATTTTTCTCCCTCAATTATATCAAGAAGAAAGTTCGTGAATTAGCACAATGACCTTTCCTCTATCGTGCAAGGAAAAAAAAATCATTAAAGAGTTGCACTCAACAATTTTATTGGGAGAGAGTGAAAAATTATTAAATGTTTCCATTGCTACTTATATCTTTTAGTAAATCACGAGGGATTGGCTATATGAGCCTCTTTCTAATAGTAAGTTCTTTGGTTAAAGTGTATCATGTAGTTAATCCATGCCGTAGTAATTAGAATTATACCTCCTTTTTAAGTGGGTTAAATTTATGTCACCTCGTGACAAAATGATAACTCGCTTGTTCAACTACACACTTAAGTGTCAAATTAAATATCAAATTCCAAATATCATTTTTTGACAACTATCTAATGACATGTTCTGAAGTAGTGTTTTTATTCTTATATATTAAAAGAGTGAACTTATTGTGGGCACTGTTCCTAGGAACGTGTGTCCACCTACTCTTCATTGTTTTTAACTTTTCCCTGATTCCTGAAACGACATCATTTCTTTTCTTTTTCATGTTTTGCCTAATCGTAAAGTTTTTTTAGCACCATTCCTGCCCCCTCCCCCGACATTTTGTCCTTTCTCTTGTCTTTCTCCATCCGTCTTCTTAATCTTCCTTCCGATTGCAGTCATTTTCTTTGAAAATTCGCCTAAAAATTTGCATATATGTTGATTATTTTGTGTACCCAATCATATTTTTATTTTCTCCAAATGGAAGCTATTTCTGTGAATCCATCTACTTCATTGTTCGCGTCACTTTGCCCTTCTTCGATGATTGTTATGGACAATCATTTAAAATCACTGTTCTAAAAGCCCGCCTGAGCCTCGTCTAGACTTTGCCTAGGCTTAAAGTTTGGCCTCCACACCTAGCCACACATCACGCATCGCAATCGCCTTGTCCTTATCTCACTCTCGCCTAGGACTCGCATAGACCCAAAAAACTTGAAGCTCGCCCTCCACGCCTAGTCACGCTTTATACTTTTTAGAACATTGTTTGGAACAAATTTGAAGGTTGCTATTATATGTCATTATTCTAGGGTTCGCGAATAGACCGTTATAGGTAGTTGTTTGGTTGTTCAAGCTTTGTTTTTGTTGATTTCTTTTGCTTGTTTGAACATTTGTGCTTGTTTGAGTGTTACTTTATTTTGAATTTTATAAATTTTCATCAAAATGTCAAGTTTATGGTTATCTTTGAAAATTAGTGTTTGAGATTCATGATTTCAATTCTTTATGTCTAATAATCTAAGTTCTAATGTTTAGTATTTTAAATAAAAATTCTTAGTAAGTATTTATTGGCGGTGTAAGTTTTATCCTCATCTTGGAAAATTTTCGGGTTGCCGATGTTTGGAATTTTCTAAACTTTGTTGGAAAATTTTCGAAACTTGTAAGTGCAATGAATCGACAGTGTAATTTTTATTTTGGAAAACAATAAGTCCTGAACATGTCCTTAGCAAAGTTTGATTTTGAAAAATTCTATAAACTGATATGCTTTTGTTGCACTTATTAGCCACATTGCAGCTTGATAACAAGGAGCAAAGCATATTACTATCATGTCGAGAATTAAATATAACATGGATTAGAGGTTTGTGTACTTTAATTGAACTTAATGTCATATTAAACTTATTGTTTTATTCATAATAAAATTTTGGACTGGGGGCTCCGCCCCTACAGGGGGCCTTCTGCCCCCTTCCAACCCCCAACGGCGGCTTTACCGCGAAGGACGACTCGCGTATTGGCTTTGCAAAAGGTAATAATTAGACTTCATAACTTAGCAAAAGACCATGCAATGTAAGTATCATTTTATAAAAAAAATAAGTTCAATAAAACAATAAGAATATGTTTAGTAAAGATTTTTGTAGATTATAAGCAGTGAGTCGTACGAAATGTGTGGATGAAAATAATATTTGACCGAATATAAGTTCTTACAAACACACACAAACATACTCTAAGTCCTCAACAACACTAAGAGTTGTTTTACAACAAGAGTTGACAATGTTATTTGTTGGGTTGTATGCCCAAATAGTATAATTTTGCTGTGATGAAATGACAATTTTATATTGAATAAAACTTTGGTTTGTATTTATTTATTATTATTGTATTTGTTTAATATTGAGTAATTAAATAAAGTGCCAATGATCACTTGTGATAATATAATTTGGATGCTTGCGTTGAGAAGTATAGTGTGACACAACTTATATTTTGATCATCAATAAAATTGTTCACAACTAATGTATAAGGGTTGGTGCATTGTAGCGGAAGGTTGTAGTGTTGACTATTTAATCATTCGGGTTTGCGATTTGTCCTTATCGCGAAATGGATTAATGGTGACACTAGTACACTTGGAGTGTATTGAACGGACAATGTGTCGAATTTAATTATATAGCATGACCGTGCGAATAATTAAATTCTACTTGTTCACCTGGTATTTCATCTAAATCCCTTGACAGGATTGTGTATATCTTTTCGTTAGTTTGATGGTTCTTTGATTCACCAATAGGTGAGATCAATTTAGTTGATCAAATATCTTGATGAGTTGGGAGCTTGAGAATGAGGGAAGTAGAGAACACGAATTCGTGTCGAGAACTGTCGCCCTAAAAAATGAGTCGAGTGACAACTTAATTATTTTACGTTGAGCGGTTATAATCTGAGCTCAATGTTTAGTGACGACTAAACATCGACATCTCGTGAATTAGTTCACGGGACCGTTGAAGAAAATGTAACTTAAAGTTAGTAAGAATAATTAGAAGGGTAAAAGCGGTCATTTATGCTCATACCTAATTATCGGATCTCGGGGCGTGGATAAAATATATATACGATAGGTCGGAGAAAAGTATTACGACACGTAATTTTATATATTCCGAGAGTGCAGTCTCTTGCCTTTAGTGGAAAAAGTAAAATACTAATAATTAGATTGAGGGGTTTATGGTCGACTAGACGGAATCTGATTATTGGAGCTTGGAAAATATATGTCCGATCAGGTCCGTGTGGTAGCTCTATAAAGTTTTGGACTTAATCACAGTTACTAATAAAATTTTGAACTTGAATGTAATTGTGATATAAGTTCAGAGATTACATGTGTAATTAAATCAATCCTAAGCTAATTGGATTTGAATGTCTTTTCATTGTTTGCAATCAGGACTCTTTTCATTGTTTGCAATCAGGATGCTTGTTATATTTATATCACATTGCATGTGATGTAAATGATTCGAACAATTCCAATCAATTCAGTCAAGAAAAAGAAGAGAAAAAATTCTGAAGTTTTTGTTTGACTCGAATTTTAGTTTCTTAGTTTTCTAGATTTGACTAGTCCGTAAATTAGTTTTTGATTTAATTAAAAAGGTGACCACACGCCGGTGTAATCTAGACTTGGAGAATACCATAGAAGGCTTGAATGTTGTGAGCACTAAGTTCGTGAATCAGATCCAGACTAATATCGTTTATCGATTCAGGTATAATACTAATCCATTAGTAGTTTAATTATAATAAATACGTGAACGCGTAGCAAAGATCCTGGTTTTATTGAATTAAAGAAAATTTTTATTTTCTAGCTAATTCTCGTGCCAGTTTCTAACATTATTAGCACATATTCTCCACAAAAATGCGATTAAAAAAGATGACGAAGCAATGGATTTGGTAAGATGCTGATGAGTTGTTTTAGGCATTTCCCAAAATAACACAAGATCTTGTTATACAAATTCTGACCGGTCACTTTGGGAAAGATAACTCATGACACGGTAGAGGATTTGAAAATCTTGGTCTGAGGATCCAAATCTAAATGAGAAAGACAACACTATTTGGGACTTTTGGAATAGTTTATGATTTGGTGTCAACCAAACATTTGGTTCAAAATGAGAGACTCACTTCATAACTTTTAGAAGTAGAGTTGCAGTAAAATAGACTTCGCCTTAATTGGAAAATGGATAGGTCATTATTAGAGCTGGCAAATGGGCCAGACAGGCCACCCAACCTGAAATTGAACAGGCCAAACAAAAGATTGGGCTGGGCTAGCCCTAACCCAATTTTATATGGGCTGGTATTTGATGGGCCAACCCAGCCCGATTTTAAACAATAGAGTTAATGGGCCGGTCCAACTTAATTTTTAACTTATTTTTTTAAAACAATTATTTATGATTTAAAAAAAAAAAAAAAAAAAAACAAAATCTAACATGTTCTTGTACAGACATCTTCCAACCCCACTCCCACCCCACCCGGACTCGGAATATGAAGCAGCGACCCGGGGGGATTTCTCCCCATCCCGGTCGTGCGGCCGGGGTGGGGGAGAAATCCCTCTCGGTCGCGAAATCTCTCCTGGTTTTGTGAATTTCTCCATGAGAATTTCTCGCGAAACTAGGAGATTTCTCCATTGTTTCCGGTAGGAAACAAGGGGAGAAATCCTCCCCCCCCACCCCACCCGCACCGCACCCACTTCTGCGAGCAGGGGAGAAATCTCTCTTTGCTTCCGGTTTCACCTTTGGGTGGGGGTGGGGACTTGGGCCAAAATATTTTCTTGGGCCAGCCCGGGTTCAGCCCAATTGGCCCGATGGGCTAGTTGTACCGGGCTGAATTGGCCCAATTTTTATTTAATTAATTTTTTTGTTGGGCCATTCAACCTAGAGACCGAGCTATCTGGGCTAGCCCATTTTGCTACCTCTAGTCATTATGCCAAGATTTTAATATTATTCGTGGTAATAGCTTAACTAAACAACATCGTTTAGCAGAGCTTTAAAGGTTATTAAGAAGTGAAAAAAAAAACAGTCCGAGTAAATCAAATGAGGCGGTGAAATAGAAACTACTTTTTGAGGATGATTCTCGAAGGAAAACTGGATGGCAAAAAATGTAATAACATGTTGTGGAATAAGATGGCTAGCTGCACTACAAACCTAGAAAAGGCAGTATTATGAGCATCTAAGGGTAGAAGTATGCCTAATAAGGAACAAAGTGGTGAAAGAGAAGATTTGGATCACAATCAAGAGTTAGAGTATGTCGTATAAAGTTTCCAAATAAAGAAATTCAGACTCCTAAGAACATCTTCAATACAACCTTCTATTTTAAATGTCGAGCTGATGTAGCGATGAGGAGGAGATGATAAAACTCGTGTGGCGGCATTTATTGTAAAGACCAGTCTAAGAAGCCGTCTAATTTTAGACATTCTGTTAGACGGCCTTCTACCTATTTTTCATTAAATTTTGTTTATCTCTCTCATCTATTTTCTTTTTCTCTCTCCTCATTCCACTATCTCTCCCTTCATTTATTTCTCTCTCTTGCTACATAGATTTTTTTAAAAGTGTCTAGCATTGGAAATGCTCTAAGATGCTCTTAGGCTTGGTTTTGTGTTGTTGTGTTTTTAAGAAAATCAATTTACCAACTGTCTTTGCGAAAAAGAATCATTGTAGGAAAAATCGAGATAAGTATTTGGTAAACTCTTATTTTAAAATTATTGTATGTTTCAAAGCGGTTTTGAGCGTTTGGTAAACAAAAGTGATTTATTACTATAACGGTATTAAATTACTAAAAGGACATTGATTATAATAATGTTATTTTGTATTATTATTATTATTATCACGAGTAGTAAAATTCATTTTTTCCTTTATAGTAATGTCGTAATATTGTCAAATATTTTTTAATAAGACAATGCATTCACTATTATTATTTTATAATAAAAATAATAAACACCTAATAAATTTCAAATTTTATAAAAAATAAAAAATAAAAGCATAGTCATATAGTACAAATAAACCTAGGATATTAAAACAATTAGTTTAATTAATTAGGGGGTAAAATGAGTATTTTAATAATATATATATATATAAAAACTAAAAGCAAAATCTGAAAATGCTGTCCTTTTGTTGCTTCTTAAAATCTGCTGCTAGGTGAGTCAGGTTATTATTTTATAATCACTTTTAAAAATTTTGCCAAACGCCTAAATCAACTTCTGATTGTTTGAGAATCAGAAGTTGGACTTAAAAATCAATCCCAAACGGGGCCTTAGAACATCTCAATGCTACATTCTATTTTGAATGTCCAGTTAATCGCCGTCCAGTTAATGTGGCGATGAGGTGGAGGAGACAAAACTCACGTGGCAGCATTTATTGATGAAGGCCGTCCAATTTTAGACATTCTGTTAGACGGTCTTCCACTATTTTTTTTATTAGATCATGTCCATCTCTCTCATCCATATTTTTTCTTTCTCTTTCCTCCTTCCACTATCTCTCTCCTCATTCTCTCTCTCTCTCTCTCTCTCTCTCTCTCTCTTGCCACAAAGACTTTTTAGAAAGTGTCCAGTATTGGAGATGCTCTAAGTTAGGTAAACTAGAACCTAAGAGGGTAGTGTAATTATCGGGTGAAAGCATGCAGAAGTTGTATAATTATTTTTGGATTGGACTACGGAAAAAAGTTACTTATAAGATATATCCACAAAAGAGAGAAAACTAGAAACTAAACCAAATCAATGGTACTTAGTATGCAATTCAATGAGTATTTTTCATAGCATTGACATCACGAAACATTGAGAAATTATTTTATGGAAAGTAGAGTACACATGGATATGTCATACAATACTAAGTGTCCATTTGGTAGAGTTTAAAAATAATTTTTTTAGAAGATTTGAAAAAAAATTGATGAAATGTGTGGTTGAAAAGTTAATAAAATTTGTGGGTCCCATAAAATTTGTGGTTGAAAATGAGTTTGAGAAAAAGAGAGTTTAAAATATACTCTCATAATTTGCATGAATCAAATTGTGATTTTTTTAATATTACTTCAACTAGAATAAGTGATATTGAGGCTAGTTTTTTGTTTTTCTCACATATTTTCCGATTGAAAATTTTCTTAAATAAGAATTATATAACTAAACCCTAATCTTTTTCATTTTGTTGCTCCCTTTTTGACGTTATGTAGATGGCTAGTGATGATCGGTGTGCTTAAGCTATTGTTTAGGAGCTTCTATTTAACGTAAGATTATTTACAGGGAAAAAAGAACTGCAGGCTAAAAAGTTCAGATAATCGATCTATCCATTTACAGAAGTGCAAGCTAAAACAAAAAACATACGAAAGGAAATCTCAACGCTTAGCACGATTTATATTTCATTCTTAAAAAGGGTAATCAAGCTGAATTAACATCTCAAAGAACGATAGGTATAATTGCAACTTTTAGTTAGTGTGTCTTGGGTATCTCTTCAAACGTGGCATATTATTTATCTCGTTAGAAGATTGATTTTTGTCCGACAATTTTGTGATTCATTGTGTTATTATATCTTTTTAATTATTTATATAATACTGTATTTTAAAAAAAGTCTTTTTTCCTCATTTATTTTAGGTTTTCCCTTTAATATATACATTATACCTTAGTGTATATTAGATGTTTAATGTATTTGCACGCAATGTAATTTTGTAATACTAAATTGAGACAAAAGATCGTTTTTAAATGTGTGCTCTTTTACACTAATTTGTTTTTATTTGTATTTTTATCTAGGTTATTGATTTTGGTAAAAAGAATTTACATGATTTCTTGTTGGCACAATAATGTGGTGAACACGACTTATTGGACATAGAAATTTGTACCTCAAAACACGATATTAAGAATGACATAGATATGTTTGCATTACTAATCATCATTTGTTGGGAAATCATAAGCATGAAATTCCATGTACATGTTGTTTATTAGATAAGATTGGCTATCGAACTTCTTTGGTAGATTGATTTCATGGTTTTATTAACATTTCGGCTTCACTTGCTCTTTAAAATGAATATATTGCTCTTTTTCACCATTATTGATCAATTTCCACTATTTATATATTCAAATATTAATGGTAAGTTATTTAATGTAGCTACGGGATGTAGTTATCGGGTTTTTTAAGTGTACGAGTTAGTAATTCAGAACAAGGTGATCGAGGTGATTATGAACTAGGTGAAGGTACATTGAATGATGAAATACTAAAAATTAATGAATGTAGTGTGAAATTTAATTTACAAAATATTCCTACTGAACTATGTATTGGTGAAAACTACCGATTGTAAATATTGTGGTGCAAAGAAATTTGATAAAGAGAGCAAAAGTTTTTGTTCTTCCGACAAGAAAGTAAAATTAAACATAAATAGTGATGAGAACCATGGATCGGATAGCAATGACCCGTTACATATTTCAGTGGGGCCAATAACAAGATCAAGAGCTAAGAAGATTAAGGACGTCATACAATCTCTTGTTCAAGCTACGTGGGCCGAAATCGACACCCAAAGTGCAACAAACAAGACACCAACCTTCAAAATGAGTATGATAGCAGAAGAGTCAGCTTCAGTACATTTGATTCAAGCTAAGGACAATATTAAAGTCATATTGGAGGCTAGTGAAAAATTGGAGGGCCAAATTAAGTATAATTTAAAGTTTAGAGATCAAAACACGAGTGTTGGGGATTAACCCCAGCAAATGTGGGGTAAGTTTAGAGATCAAACGTAGAGTGTTGGGGATTAACCACGGCAAATGTGGGGTGATCGCCCCACCCTATAATTAAGGATCCAAGGGTATTTTGTAAGCCTAGGCATTCACTTGGATTTAATATGGCAATTAGGGATTTTTGGAATTTTTTTTTCCTTTTTGTTTAGAACTCTATTTTGTTAAGTTTCTAGTTATTTTTCGAATTAGACTAGATTTTTATTGATTTTTGCCAATATAAACACTTCTCATTGTAAACAAAACAACATTGATTATTGAGAAAATACATTAGAGTGAAATTCACTTTTCTTTCTTGTAATTGAACTAACCGAATTTATCAAAGACTTCGCAAATCTTTATGGTGTTCATTCTAACTTGGTTCTTTGATTCAAGAAATCATCAGGTTAAGGTCTTGCGGCTTAATTTTAGCTTTCTTAGGGTTCATTATCAATCTTTGTTGTGGGTTTTGAGATTTAATCTTTGTGGATTCGCATCAAATAGTGAACGTGATGAATTGTATTACTTGTTTACTTCAAATTCACATCAAGGATTGCAGTTTAAAAATATTGCTAAAGTTATAATAATTATGTTGGAAAAATATGTGTCATATTTTTACTTTTTATATCTTGGCTAACTTAATAAATATAACTGATTTTTAATGATAAAAGAGCATGTCAGCGTTTGCGTTTTTTGGTCGTGCAGTTAACGCTAGTTCGACCGGATCGGGTTGATAAAGCGAATTATTTTTTCGGATCGATAAAAGTTGCGATTTTATTACATTTCTATACTTGATATGTTTACGATCTCATGAATATTATTGACAGCTCCTTTTGTAGGTTAAATAATCTTTTCTTATTCTCTTAGATTTGTTTAGGAAGGAAATACTTAGTTTCCTAAATTCTTTCTTTCTACAAATCTAAGAATATCTTTCTATATTCTTTCCTATTAATTTTCTTACCATTTTTGTTGCATATTTTTAGGTAAGAAATAATTCCTAAATTGATTTCTACTTCAACTATAAGTAAGAGTGGAAATCAATAAGGAATTAATGCTTTGAAATATAATTTTTGTTCTTGTTTTCTCTAAGCCATAAAAACCGCCAAAATCCATGGAAGGAAAACAAGACATCAAGCTTCATTGATTCAATTTCAAAGCAAAAATATTTTCTTCAAACTCATTGATGAATCAAGAACTTATTGGTGCTCAACGAACAATTCCATATCTTGTTCAAGCTACTTGGCGTGAAGTTAAGAACAGGGGTTTTAATCTAAGTGGTGGTTGCGGTCAAGTACAATAGGGAAGTGGAGATAAAGTCCAGACCGGTGAGTTTGATTCCACTTCATCAACAAGTCAGAAGAACAAGTATCACAGGGAGTTGATATGTTTTTTTTTATTGTTATTTTGTTAATTTTGCGAAATTACAAAAATCGATACTATTGTATTTTTGAACAAGATTATTAGTGGATTGTTTTTACCCATGGCATGGAGGCCCGTGGATGTTTCCCTTAGGGGTTTACCACGTTACATCTTGTGTTCATATTTAATCCTTTAATTTCTGCACTAGACAAGATTAGATAAACGAACACGGTTGTGCGAGTCAGAACTGTTATCTCTATATCTTGTCGGGATTCGACTACGTTACATCATCTTTGGTTGTTTAATTAAGATTAAAATTTATTTTTAATTTAATTAATCTAGGTTTTAGAACTTTCAATTGGTATCAGAGCGGGTACACTTTTTAAGTGCGATCCATATAAACCTAGTTATGGACGGAGCTCCATTTAGACCACCTGTTTTAGATGGTACTAATTATGCCTATTGAAAATTAGAATTCATGTGTATATCCAATCCCTTGATGAAAAAGCTTGGCACTTAATTGTCCATGTCTATAAAACTCCCACCATTACTGAAAATGGTGTAGAAAGAGAGAAAAAGCGGACGAGTGGGCTACAAACCGATTTTAATTATACTAATTGGAATTCCAAAGCTTTACATGCCATATTTTCTTTTGTAGACTCTAATCAATTTCGTTTAATCTCTACTTGTCGGGGTTGCAAAAGATGCTTGGGACATCTTACGAATTGCTCACGAAGGAACCAATATGGTCAAGTCATCCAAGCTTCAAATTCTTGCTCTAGAGTTTGAACAACTAACTATGAGAGGCGATGAACAATTCAAAGACTTCTATGCAAAACTCGGTGACATCACCAATACCGCTTATACATTAGGAAAGAAATATTCGGAGAGCAAAATTGTAAAGAAAATTCTCAGATCCTTGCCTGATCGTTTTTATTCTAAAGTAACTACAATAGAAGAAAGTAAGGAGATTGAGAATATGAAGGTTGAAGAATTGGTGGGATCATTGATGACATATGAGCTACATCTACAAAGGAGAAAGAAAGAAAAGAGATCCAAGATTGCCTTCAAAATTAACAACCATGAAGACGAGGTTGATTGTGAGGAGAGCGAAACACATGAAAACATGGCCATGCTCACCAAACAATTCAAAAAATTTCTATAAGGAAATCAAAAAGGAAAGAACTTGAATACCTCTCTCTGACAAAAGAAGAGATTTCCGATCAACACAAAACAAAATCCCACTACCTCTATGAATAGATCTGATAATCGAATTCAATGCCATGAGTGTGAGGGTTTTGGTCACATAGCCTCTGAATGTACAAATACTTTAAATAAATCTCATACCAAGAAGGCCATAAATATCACTTGGGTGAAGATGATGAAAAAGATTCGAGATGAGGACGAGGACAGAACCAGACAGCTTTGTTGATCGTGTAACGTCCTTAAGCGTGAACTTAACTTCTCGTCATCGATTCCGTACAAAATTTGATTGCAGGTTTCGACTTCTTGGTGACAACTTCGAAGAACCAAATCAGGTATGCTATAATCTAGCAGCGAATGGTGTGAATAAAAATTACAAGATGAACAGGAGAAAAACTTGTCCACTCAAGTCTGATAGAATTTTGGAAGATGACAAGGTGAAATTGATTCTCAAAATGATACTCTTACCAACATCTTAAAAAGAAGGATGATCAAATTACTAATCTTCTAGTTGAATTAAAAGTCTCAAAAGAAAGGATCAAGCAATTAACAATTGGAGCCTCTCGCTTAAGTGAAACCCTAAGCTATGGAAGAACTCAAAGCGTCAAAAAGGTTTGGGATATGTTGGAAAAGGTGAAAGAAAAGTTGGGAATCGGATCAACTTCATCAAAGAAACAAAGTCTGCTGTATTTTCGGACAAAAGCTGCTCCCATCATTTATCGAACTAAAGGTGACGACCTTTCATGAGGAGTTCGACCAATGCCAAGACTTAAAAGCAATCCCACGACCATCGGTATACAACCAATCTGAGAGAGGTAAATCAAAGTACTTTGTAAAATGTTGCATCTGTGGTAATTTAGGACACGACTCCTTTCATTGTTTGTTTAGTAAAAACTTGGCTAATAGACAAATGAGACACCTTAACAACACTAAAGTAAGACAAATTTGGGTCAAAAGGGTGATTTAAATTGTTATATGGTTGATGTTGCCTATAGATCATTTATTCCTAACTCTTGGTATTTTGACAGTGGTTGTTCTAGACATATGACTGGTAATCGATCTTATCTAACTACAAAAGTCATGAATGTGGTCTGGTTACTTTTGGTGATGGAGCACACGGTAAAATTGAAGATGTAGGCACTATTCTAATTGATGGTTTCTCCTGTTAAAAGAAGTTCTTTTTGTTGTAGGTTTAAAAGCTAACTTTGATTAGTATAGGCCAACTACGTGATGATAAACACACTGGTTATGTTCTCAAAAATTCTTGTAAAGTCTTGAAGTATGATGGTAGTTGTATTCTACATGGTACTAGATCCAATGATAAATGTTATCTTCTTGATGCTAAAATTACTTATCATATTTCAAAAAAGCGACTCAACCGAAGTTGTGGCACAAACGATTGGGACATTTAAACTATAGTGATCTGTTGAGGACCGACAAAGTTGAATGCGATCGAGGTGTTCCTAAGCTTACGAAAAATCGAAGGATTGTGTGGTTCGTGCCTAAAAGGTAAGCAAACCAAAAGCACTCACAAGCAAAGTAAGTTTCTTACTACTGACTCATGTATTAGAATTACTTCACATGGATTTGATGAGACCCATTCAAACTGAAAGTATTGGGGGCAAGAAATATATTTTTGTTTGCGTGGATGATTTTTCTAGATATAATTAGGTAGATTTCTTGAGAGAAAAATCTGATGTTTTTGAAAGATTCAAATTTTTGCACCTAAAATTAACAATAGAAAAATATTTTGAGGGAATAAAAATATTAAGCATTAGAAGTGATCATGGAAGAGAGTTTGAAAATGTTACTTTCTCTACTTTCTGTGATCAAAATGGTATTTTTCATGAATTCTCTGCACCCAAAACTCCTGAAAAAAACGGTGTTGTGGAAAGAAAAATATGGGTCTCTACAAGAGATGGTTAGAGTTATGCTAAATAGTAAGAAGCTCTCTGTTAAATTATGGGCTGAAGCTATTAATACTACTTGTTATATTTTGAATCGTGTATCTTTGAGAATAGGAACCACTCAAACTTCTTATGAAATCTGGAAAGGAAGAAAATCGAATCTCAAATATTTCCATACCTTTGGTAGGAAATGCTATGTGTTAAATGATCGGGAATACTTGGGTAAATTCGATTCAAAAAGTGATGAGGAGTATTTATTGGTTATTACGAGAACAGTGTGCTTACTATGAATTTATAACATGCGTACTCAGACTATCATTGAATCAATCAATGTAAAAATTGATGATACTGATGACTTTTCATCTTATTCACAAGAGCCTAATATTAGACTTTGAAAGAATAGGTTGCTGGACGTCAACCTACTCAAGACCATCATGTACCTGCACCAGACAGTGATATACAGAAGAAACATCCAGCATCAAGTTCTATCTTCTCTATCCCTGCTCTTGGAAGTTCTGACGCATCATATACAAATAACGAACAGGACATGAGAAGGCAACTTCCTTCTTGGATTCAGAAAGCACACCCATTGGACAATGTTCTCTCAGATTCCAGAGACAGCATGATGACTCGGAGGAGGCTTGCTAATGAACTTGGAAATGTTTACTACACTTCACAAATTAAATCCAAAAATATAAATGAAGCCATTATTGATGAAAATTGGGTTCTAGCCATGCATGAAGAGATAGCTCAATTTGATAGAAATGAAGTATGGAAACTTGTACCTCGACCAAAGGACACAAATGTGATCGGGACAAAGTAGATATTCAAAAATAAATCAGATGAACATGGAAACATAGTCAGAAACAAGGCACGCTTGGTTGCACGGGGATACACTCAACTAGAAAAAGTGGATTTTGATGAAACATTTGCACCTGTGGCTCGACTTGAATCCATTAGACTTTTACTATTAGTGGCATGTCAAATGAGGTTCAAACTGTACCAAATGGATGTCAAAAGTGCCTTCCTAAATGGAATTCTTAATGAAGAAGTCTATGTTGAGCAGCCTAAGAGATTTATTGATCCTTATTCTCCTGACCATGTGTTCAGACTAAAAAAGGCGTTGTATGGACTAAAGCAAGCCCCACGTGCTTGGTATGAACGATTGACCATGTTCTTATTGGAACAGGGATACAAGAAAGGAGGAGGCGACAAAATATTATTCATCAAATATTTTAAAACCTGGATTAATTGTTGCACAAATCTCGTCGATGACATTGTGTTTGGCTCTTCACTAGAAACAAAATCCAAGGAGTTTGTGACACTTATGCAAAATGAATTTGAAATGAGTATGGTTGGTGAACTAAATTTCTTTTTAGGTTTCCAGATCAAACATGTTACATCAGGAATTTTCATCTCATAGGCCAAGTATGCTAAAAATCTGGTGAAGAAGTTCGGCCTTGAACAAACCAAGTCAGTCAGAACTCCCATGGCCACATCCACGAAAATTTCCGAGATGACCAGGGAAATGAGGTTAACTCCAACATGCTGAAGCATGATAGGCAGTTTGCTGTACCTAACTGCAAGCCATCCTGATATATCATTCAGTGTTGGAGTTTGTGCACGTTATCAAGATAAACCAAAAGAATCACATCTTGCGGCAGTGAAGCGAATTATTCGTTATATTAACTGTAGTTCTGATTATGATTTATGGTATACTAATGATACTAATTCTCATCTTGCAGATAAAGCGATCTTGTTGAGGTTTGGAAACATGGATGATAGGAAAAGCACGAGTGGAGGATGTTTCTACATTGGTAACAATCTCATTGTATGGTTAAGTAAGAAACAAAACTCCATTTCCTATATCTCGCAGGTTGAATATATTGCGGGGGGGTAGTTGTTGCACTCGACTACTTTGGATGAAACAAATGCTATGTGATTATGGTATTGATCAGTATTATGTTACTATATTCTCGTGATAACACTAGTGCTATCAATATTTCTAAAAATCATTCAAAGACTCTAGGACCAAACATATTGATATTAGACATCACTTTATTAGAAATTTGGTCGAAGAAAAAGTTATTACTTTAGAACATATTTGACTGAGTATCAGTTGGCTGATTTGTTCACCAAAGCCTTAGATTCTGCTAGATTTGAGACTCTACGGAAGGTTGAGGGCATTTGCTCGATGCATTTGTTTTTTTTTAAAAAAAAACAAACAAAAAAAATTTAGAGGTAGTGTTTTTCTTTTTGTTTGATTTTATCATGTGTGTTTGTTTGTATTTGCTTATTTTTTTTATTTATTTAAAAAAAAAAGAACAAAAAAAAGGAGAGAAGAATGGATTTTTCTTGCAAATAGCATATGATATAAATGTATGATTGGTCTATGAATTTTGAGATTTACTTGGATTAACCAATCAGTATGGTATGCTCATTATACTTATGGTAAAATATGCTCAGATAAGCACACTTTGAGGACATATTGACTTGTTTGATTGTACCTTACTACTAACTAGATTGTTATCTTTAAAGTAGTTTCGTACTTTGTTGTGACCTATGGTCAGTATCTATGTCTCTCGGCACCATAGTATGTTATTGTGTTAAACAGACAATTTCATGGAGGAGAGGGCTACCACCATAAATGTGTGCGTACCGTCCACGATAATGAACATAAATCATGTAGAAAAGGACTACCTTTATAGTTGTGAGAAAATCAACTCCATGATCTTATAAATTCAGTGCTTTGACAAAATAATATATATATATATATGCAAATAAAGTCAACACTCACGAGTACTCAAAAAAGAAAAATTGCTATGGTACTCACATGCAGCGCTCATATTTTTTATTCAAAGAGATATGTTTCGATGATGATGGTGGTTTGAAATACATCTCGATCTTGATCTTCTTGACTAGGTTCAATTTGTCTTAGCGGGACATGTTATGATTGATTAATCCGGTATGTCCTATCACACACTCACATTATAAATCGACCAATTAATTGAATCTAACTATGCGCATATATCCGATTGGAAGATTACGGTTGATTTTGATATTTTTGGGTGATTGTATAATTTGTAGAACTATGAAGTTTGCCCATAAATAAACCATTCAATCTTATCTCATAAAATATTCTCATTATTTGTGTGTGAGTATATTGTATGGTTCCTTTTCGTAGAAATTTCAATCAATGATCTAATTTTGGCAAAGACTATCGGTTTTAAGCGAAAAAAATCTGGACGAATTCTTAGTTTATGAAATCCAATCGCATTTTGTTCTTAATTTAAAAATTTTGTTTTCCATAAATTAGCATCTTAGGCGGTTTAATTCAATTTGACTTATCTCGCTTAATGAAGGTTTCGTGGTCATTAACCGCCATTTATCGGTTTATTTTTTTGTAATGCCTTCCACACGTCCCAAATTAATTGCTCCCTTCTTGTGCAATTTTGAATAAAATTTCTCCTTTTTAAACCGTGATCTAGGGTTTTCTTCTTCATCTTCTCACACTTCATCTTCAATTCCTAATTCGAATCTCCTCATACTTGATCTCGAAGGTGTGTTTGAGTTTTCTTTTCGATTCAAACAATGGTGAAGACTAAAATGCCAAAATCGAAGAAACATCCGAAAAATTCATCCAAGGACACTTTGTTGCTCCAGTGTTCATCACTTGAAGCTCGCGATGGGGCCACAAATGTCGCCGGCAAGGACTCTCCGTGAAGTACAAAAGCAGGAACCCTCAAGTTCAGACCGGACACCTCTCCAGTGGCGGTTGCATCTCGGGTGACCAATCGGCGGACATTATTGCATATCAACCTCGGTCGACCATTCTAAAAATCAGCCCGTCCAACAACTAACGACTCAATCACCTTTCTAAGCAAGAAAGTTACTTTAAGTGCTCAAGACCCGGATGAAGAAGGAGATGAGGATGATGAATACATGGGTGACGATGGGTCCGACAATGCATGGGTGATAGTAGGTCTGATAATGCTGAAATTGAAGAGGAATTTCGTGAGGATGAAGGGGCTGGTGATGAGGAGTCTGAACAGCCTCCCCCATTCGTAGAAGGTTCAAGTAAGCCTTCATCTCAAAAATCGATTACGATTTTGATGTTGCCCTTAATGAATCTTGAAACTACTCCGACACCTCCTCCAACGAAAAGGGTCACCAGGTGAGAAAGGGAAAGGTAAAATGGTGATGTTCTTTGAGAAGCCCACGCTGTTGGTCGAACATACCTATCATCGCCTCGGGGGTGCCTACTCAGATCGCCTACTCCTAGTTCAGCCCCAAATGTTCGGACTTGACACATTAACTAGAGGTAGACACTCTGTTAACCCCCTCATTCTTGTTTTCTATCGGAGAGTTCGAGAGTCTGTTTATGTCATTTACCATCTACCGTAAGTTCATCATTGAGTGCAAGGTTGCAATTCTTTGAATTTAGTTCGTTTGGTTTGGTTGAAATTGTTGATTTTCACAACTTACATAATCTGTTAAGTTTTTCTGGGCCATTCAATAAAACTCTGGTCAAGGAATTTATGGCCAATGTTCTAAAGAATCTGGGGAAGGCTGGTAATGAATTCAGGTGGAAAGTTTATGTCCGAGGAAGACATGTTACCTTGAGTCCCTAATTTCCTCGGGGATCGGCTTGGGGTGACCATGGGCCATTTGTCACAACAAGTGACGAAGAATTGACCAAGGACAGCATTGCGCAATAATTGATCGGCTCTCTACCGCCGAATCGGGAGAAGCCGACTACTTCTCGCTCTTGTCCAAATACAAAATTCTTCATCGGATTTTTATCAACAATATCGATCCATTAACTCATCGATCGGACATTTAGAGGGACATGGCTGTTATACTATACAAGTTAGGGATGAGGATGCCAGTTGAGTGGGTTAAAATGGTCTTTGATAGAATTGTTTATGAAGGGCCGAGGAGGGCCAAACAGTACAGGCTACCGCATCCAGCTCTGATCCATCACTTTTTTGTTCATCAAGAAGTGCCCGCAATGGATTCAGACCACTTCTCTGAGGACATTCTAGTGCTAGGTGTTCATGAGTTTACAAATTTGGGTAGCGCACCGTATCCCACTCCCAGAGTTCTCAGGCACTTTCTATCTTTGTTGGACCATTCCGGACGTCTGGATGCACTGGAAACTCAATTGGGGCTGGTTCGAACACGGGTAGATCAAATTTTTGCCCTAACAAAGGTTTTTCGATGATCTTACTTTCATGCGTAGGGTGTTGGGTGGCCCTGAAATTTCAGGCGATGAGCATATAAAATTTGCAATTCGAATAGTTACTCTAGAATTCTCTGCACATCCTGGAAATCCAATGGAGATTCCGACTTCTGATCCCGTTGTTGAGCCAACTGCTGCCCCAGCCACCCGCACCTCTCACTGATGATCATCCAGCTGATGCTCCTTCAGATACCCATGCTCACATGAGGGTTACAAATGCATCTGCATCCGGTTCAAAGAAGCCTAGATCCCCCCGGCACTAACTATTCTCAGTTCTAACTCTTAACCCTCTAACTACTTGGCTATGGATGACTGTTTTAACTCTTAAATTCTGCTTTATTTCTTTCAAACACTGTTTTACTTTTGTTTTTTCTCTTCCTTTGGCATTTCTCTTACAAAAGGTAGAGTAGTAAGTAATTTTTAATTTTTGTGGTTGTTAGGTTTTTCTTGCTATGGACACTTTGTTGGTTAAACTTTAATAGTAGTATTTTTAGGTTTATGGTAGTTTGATCATTACACTTAGATAATATCTTGCTAAGGAGGAGCAATTTTAAAGTTATGGCTAATGTGTGTGGTTTTTGCATATGGTGTTAACTTCTTTGCAGGAGTTCTTGGTTTACACACTAAGGGGGAGCCATAACCCTTGTATGTTGATGCTCATGGTTCTTTACTCTTTCACACACATCACACTTACATTAAAAATTTGATAGTTATATGTTTGTAATTAAGCAACGCCAAAGGGGGAGATTGTTGGAAAAATATGTGTCATATTTTTCACTTTTTATATCTTGGCTAACTTAATAAATATAACTGATTTTTAATGATAAAAGAGCAGGTCAACGTTTGTATTTTTTTTGACGGTGCAGTTAACTTGATTCTCGACCGACTCGGTTGATAAGCGGATTATTTTTCCGGATCGAGTAAAAGCTGCGATTTTATTACATTTACATACTTGATATATTCTGATCTCATGAATATTATTGACAGCTCCTTTTGTAGGTTAAAGAATCTTTTCTTATTCTCTTAGATTTGTTTAGGAAGGAAATATTTATTTTCCTAAATTCTTTCTTTCTACAAATCTAAGAATATCTTTCTATATTCTTTCCTACTAATTTTCTTACCATTCTTGTTGCATATTTTTAGGTAAGAAATAATTCCTAAATTGATTTCTACTTCAACTATAAGTAAGAGTGGAAATCAATAAGGAATAATGCTTTGAAATATAATTTTTGTTCTTGTTTTCTCTAAGCCATAAAACCGGCCGAAATCCATGGAAGGAAAACAAGACATCAAGCTTCATTGATTCAATTTCAAAGCAAAAGGTTTTCTTCAAACTCATTGAAGAATCAATAACTTATTGGTGCTCAACGAACAATTCCATATCTTATTCAAGCTACTTGGCGTGAAGTTAAGAATGGGGGTTCTTAATCCAAGTGGTGGTTGCGGTCAAGTACAATAGGGAAGTGGCGATAAAGTCAAGACCGGTGGGTTTGATTCCACTTCATCAACAAGTCAGAAGAAGAAGTATCACAGGGAGTTGATCTGTTTTCTTTTGATTGTTATTTTGTTAATTTTACAAAATTACAAAAATCGATACTATTGTATTTTTGAACAAGATTATTAGTGGATTGTTTTTACCTATGGCATGGGGGCCCGTTGATGTTTCCCTTAGGGGTTTACCACATTACATCTTGTGTTCATATTTAATCCTTTAATTTCTGCACTAGACAAGATTAGGTAAAGCGAACACGGTTGTTGCAGCGAGTCGAGCTGTTATCTTTATATCTTGCGAGTTCTAACTACGTTATGTCCTTTGCTTGTTTAATTAAGATTAAAATTCATTTTTAATTTAATTAATCTAGGTTTTAGAACTTTCAAATTATTTTTCTTTTACCTCGTTTGGTGTCAAGTATGATGAATATTTGTTTAAAATCAACAAGGACATCTACACATTTAGGGTTCAAGGACAAGTTTACCATTATATAAACTAACTTTTACCAACTCATAAAAAACTTTTTTTTTTGCAGCTATACTTCTAATGAAGTGCGAAATCGCTTGAAATTTTTAGAGAGATTTTGTGAATCACTGTTACGTAAGTTAATCGATCTCTTAGAGATTAATCCTTACGCTAGGTTCTTTCATTCTTTGAGCCCTTTTATGACTTACAAACATGTCAAATACAAATAAGATGTGATTTTGGACTATATCAAAAGGTGTATATGACACAATCATCATCATAGGTGACTGCATTTGGATTGATGACTATCCATCCGCAGAACCAAAATTCGTGATATATCCATTTATAGTCATTCCGGTGATCCACAAAAAGTATATTATTATTTTGGTTGTTACGATTCTCTTCAATACCCATTGCTCTTTCCTTATGGTGAGTTTGGCGCGAGGGTATTGAAAAATTTAATAAAGAAAGAGTTCGCCTTTCTTCTGCACCAAAGAATCTTATAGACAACAATAACATAAATTCAACAAGTGAATTGATTGAAAAAGAGACCCAATGTTAATTATGTAAAAATACATTTTCTATCTCATTCCTTCTTTAGTAAATACTTCTGCTACAAATTATAGATTAGATGCTCAAGTAATTCTATTTTGCTCCATGCTAGAAAGCTTTTACAACAATATATCGTTAATATGTATGTTAAAATTGAAACTGCTAGATTAGATTACCAAAGAATCGTTGATAGTGTCAAAACAGGTGAAACTAGGGGTTATAAGATAAGTCGTCATTTACCAGTGGACCTAGGGATATAAAAAAGTGATACATAGACACTATGGCATTAGTTAAAAGATATGGTAAACCACATGTATTTTTAACGATTACGTGTAATTCTAATTAGCCAGAAATAAAGCATCAATTGAAACACAACGATGAAAAATAGAATAGACTTGATTTGATTGCGAAAGTATTTAGGGCTAAATTGGAGGAATTAAAAATTTATTTATTTAAAAGGCAAATTTTACGTCCCATTTTTAAATTCCAAAAATTCTAAAAAAGATGCTATCACACGCACACTTCTTATAAATTTTTAAATTTGGATCGAAAGTGACTTCAATAGATATAGTGGATGAAATTCTATGTTGTGAAATTCCTAACAAAAATGATCACCCTTTACATCCAATTGTTGTCAAACATATGATGTAGGGGCGAGCTAGAATTTTTGTGTTGTGGGGGCAAATAAAGTGATAATATAAATTAAAATTAAAGTTCCAAAAATATTATCGACATTGCTTAAAAATGATGTACCATAACATTAGTATATCAAACCCAAATAATATTGAGTTGTTTCTACAAAAATTTCAAGTTTCAAAATAAGTTTCCCAAATAAAATCTTTAGCACAAAAAGTGTAAATTATAGTACTTACATTTATGTCCTCATAGTTGCTCTCGTCGAGTCTTCATATTCTGAAACCGCTAGATGATTTTTTCATTATGAACATTATCAAATGTTTTATTCTCAATATATGTAACCAAACAATCATTCATCCATTGATCACCCATTCGATTTCGTAAATGATTCTTAACTATTTTTATTGCTAAGAATGCCCTTTCAACGATTGTAGTTGCAACATGCTGAATTAAGGCTAACTTCACAAGTATGTACACCAATGGATATACAACATTCTTTTTCATTTGAACTAATTTCTTTGCAAGACCACCAATTCCATTAACTTCTGAAAATTCATAAGTGGACTGCACATCAATTATATAAGTCTCCAATTGATTGTCAAGCACCATGAGATCAATTTCAGAAAATTCTAATGAATAAAATCGAGCAAGACAGAGCAACTTATCATTATCAAAAGCATGAAATTACTTGGATTTAAATATACCACACAAAGAAATAACTCGGTGTTTATCTCCGGTGAAACGATCGTTGAGCTCATGAAGTTGTTTGTCAATCACCCAATAAAATAGTTCAACTATGTCATGATGTAAATTAGTAAATAGTTCAACTAGTTCAACTATGTCATGATGTAAATAGTTCAAAGCATTACGCCATGATATCCCTGGAAGAACATAACCATCATCCATGTTTAGAATAAAAATCTCATGCTTCTCACAAAAAGAAGAAAGTTCATTAAGTAAGAGTTCTCATCCCTCATCCTCATCTTTCATCTTTTGTAGTCGTTGTTTGGACAATTTAACCAATGTCACAATGTTTACAATATCTTGATCTTTTCTTTGCAGTGCTTGTGACAAGTCATTTATAAGTCCCAAAACAATTTTCATCAAATGCATGCTGAATACAAACTCAAAAGATTAAATTAAACTTAAAAAAGCACATGATTTACCTCTTTTTTGGTCTATACTTGTACCATCCTGTGAATATGCAAATAAAATAGTCAAATTCATCAATGTATCATAATGTGATCCCCGTCTTGTATCATTGGCCTGTGGAGACTCATTTCTTGATTCAAACCAGTAACCACGTCTACTTGTAATTTTACCATTAGCTTGAACGACTTTATTTGTTTGCTTTTCTCTTAAAATGTCTCGACGTTTGCATGAACCTCCAAAAACATTTACTAAGTTACTAAGAACATTAAAAAAAAAGAGATTTGACCGTGACTTTTTGCAAATGTTACAAGAGCCAATTGAAGTTGATGTGCAAAATAATGAATATAGAAAGTAAATTGATTCTCTCTTAAGATAAGACTTTTATAAGATTATTGAACTCTCCTTTCATGTTACTAGCTCCATCATAATCTTGATCGTGTAATTTTGACAAACTTAATCTATGCTTTGAGATTAATGATTGTATTGCTTCTTTAAGTGACAATGAAGTGTTTTCATGAACATGAACTATTCCAAGAAACCATTCAATGACGCTTCCCTATTTATTTACATAACGCAATACAATAGCCATCTATTCTTTGATCGCCACATCAAAAGACTCATTAATAAAGATAGAAAAAAAATTCACCTCCAAAATCATTGATTATTGCATTGGTAGTTTCACTTGATGATGCATTCACAATTTCTATCTCACAGCTGATTCTTTTTGGAAGCACAACTCTTAAAAGTACAACAATACTAAACCAAGCCTAATCAGTAAGTACTAAAGTAGATTCTTACATTCATTTATCTCTTTACCCATTAATTTTCATAAGAATTTTCAACTCAAGTAATTCCCACCAATCTCAGAACAAGAAATATAATTATCATTCTCAACATTTGAAACATAGTGGGAATTATGCTAAGAGTTTAATGTACAACCATTTTAGCTGTCTCGATTGAAAATTGAAGGTATAAGAATTACAAAGGTTTATGTTGTTACACTAACTTAGTTGAATTCAGCTTCAAGATTTCAAATAAAATCACACTTGAATATAAAAGGCACACAAGGCATAGAAAATAGATACTGAAAGCCACAATGTCCAAACTTAGGTCTGCATCCAGTCTACGACCAATTATTTATTTTGAAAAATTCAAACTTCAATAAATCACGAGAGAGATGGAGATTGAACAAAATTGTAGAGAATGCATTATGTTTGAAAAAAAATAGAAACAAGCAAAAAAAAAAAAAAAAAAAAAAAGATAAACCGAGCAATTGAAAATAAGCATCAATCAATCACAATGAAATAAACAATCATATACCTACTGCTTGGTAAAGCTTTGAATTAATCTTTACTTTCAATTCAAGTTTAAGCAATTATCATTTGCCCCTACTCCTTAATAGCTTGGACTTTGCAGATTAGGTTTTGAAATTTTAGAAATCGTAAGAGAGAGAGAGAGAGGGATAATTGGTAAAGTAATACAAATTTAGGAGGGGGAGCAAAAATATAAAATATAAAAATAACTTTAAAATGTTTTTATTTTGGGCTGCCCCACACTAGATCCGCTAGTAATATGATGCATGGTTCTTGTGGAATATTAAATCTAGATAATGTTTGTATGAGAAATAATCAAATGTGTAAATATAAATAACCAAGAGAATATACTATAACAATTTCATTTGGTGAGAATTCGTAATCACTATATAGGCGGTCTGATGATGGCCAAAAAGTTTTGGTTAGAGGATAATTTTTAGATAACATGTGGATTGTACATATAATCCATATTTAACAACTAAATATGACTGTCATATTAACATAGAAATATGTTCCACCGGTAAGGTTGTTAAAGTATATATATAAATATATTTACAAATGACATTATCTAATAAGCTTTTCTACAAATGAAA
Source organism: Forsythia suspensa (assembly GCA_023638005.1). Lineage (NCBI taxonomy): Eukaryota > Viridiplantae > Streptophyta > Magnoliopsida > Lamiales > Oleaceae > Forsythia > Forsythia suspensa. The sequence continues at coordinate 35,349,423 of CM042674.1, forward strand.
GGAGAAATGAGGTAGATATTGTTGAAATTTTGTGATATCAATCAGCTAGATTGATTACTCCTCCTGAAGCAAAGTGGAAGATTTATGGACTCGTGTTATCTGAAATGTCTTCAGTAGTTGTTTATTGCAATTGCATCTTAAAGATTAACAATTGATTACATATATAGATTCTGACAAATTGCAAATAGTTATTAGTTATTAGTTATTAGTATAGATTATACACAATGAAATGTTGACTTAATTTTTTCAGAAAAATATTAGAAATGAAAAAGCTAGAACGCTTCTATATAGAGACATTCCAACTTATTTTTTGTGGGATGCGAATAGTCGGATTTGGACACGTAGAAAGATAAAGAATGTAATTGGTAGAATAGTAAGGGCTAATCATGTTCAAGGTGAAAGATAGTATTCACGACTTTCATTAAATCATATTAGAGGACCATAGGGGTGATCTTCTACCTCCAGTGGGCAAGACGGGTAAGTGTTATTTTGCCCACATCCAATGTGGCACTTGCCCATTGGATGACACATAAGTAAACAATTCATCCAATGGACAAGTGCTACATTGGATGTGGGCAAAATAACACTTGCCAACTGGGAGTAGGAGATTATAGGACCAACGTCTTTTGAAGATTTGAGAGTAGTAAATGGAGTATTTGTATCTATATTTTTTGAAGTATTTGTTTTGCATGGTTTATTAAGCGAAGACAATAATTGTGAGTTGTGTTTAGTAGAAGTAATAACCTATCAAATGCCAAGTTCATTACGTCAGTTATTTGCTACCATACTGAGCTTTGACATATGTTTACTATAGAATAAGTTTAGAATTTTTTTTCTTTGAAGACTTTATACATGATGGTATGTTGGTAGCACTGCTGAATTAAAGCTTTGGGAAGTATAAATTCTATATTGGAACAAAGCGGCGATAATATAAACGATTATCAATTAGTATATTTTAATATATAAATGTTGGAGAAGATGAAAGATTAGCTAACATGATTAGTAAAAAGATAAGATAAGTTGGTGTTGAGGTGAATGTTTTGTCTACAAGAACTTTAAATTATGAGTAGACAGCTTATGATACCATTTTAATGAAAGTTTTCGACGAAGAAAATGGAATGTTGTTTATAGATGGACCAGTTGAAACAATGAAAACATATTTGTATAAAGTGTTGCTAGCAACTGTAAGATAAAGAAATCTTATAACTTTGGCTACAACTTCATTTAGAAGTGGTTGCGTTGCTTTGTAGCTGAGTGGTCTTACTACCCATTCAACGTTTAAAATTCTTTTAGAAATAACTAATGATGCAAGTTGTCCAATTAGTAAGCAATTCGCTCTAGAAAATATTTTAAGGATGGCAAAACTAATGATTTGGGATGAAGCATCAATGGTACATCGTTGTACAGTGGAAGTTTTGGACAAAATGTGTCAATGAAAGTAGTATACTGTTTGGCGGAAAAATAATTGTTTTGGGAGGTGGTTTTCGCCAAATTTTACCCCCTGTTCAAAAAGGAAAAAATGAAGATATATTAAGATCAAGTTTAGTATTCTCGTATTTGTGGCCTTATTTTATCCAAGTATGTTTAGTTAGACACATGAGAGCTCAATTAGATCCGTTATTCAATAAATATTTGCTTAGTATCTGCAATGGAACTAAGAAAGAACATTTATGTAAGATGATTAAAATTCCATTTGAAATGACATTATGTTTTGAGGATAAACTAACAACTTTGAAACATTTGATTAATATAGTATTTTCAAACATAAAGTATTATATTAACAATTTCAATTATATGATTAATAGAGTAATTTTAACTCCAAGAAATGAATGTATCGATCAAATTAACAATATTTTGGTTAAAGAAATTCTTGGGGAAATCTTCGCATATTATAGCTTTGATGAAGCAATTGATAAAACCGAACAAAGTATCCAAGAATATTTTTTAAACACATTGACCTCAAATGGTTTTTCAACCACATGAACTTGTATTAAAACAAAACTGTCTAGTTATATTACTATATAATATTAATCTTTCTAAAGGTTTGTGTAATGGAACAAGACTCATCTGTTGAAGATTCGAACGAAATGTTATTAATGCTGAGATAGTTGTCGGTGAATATCGTGGAAAACAAGTATTCTTACCTATAATTCCCTTCATACCACTTGAAAGTTATAAGAATTGAATTCCATTCAAAACAACTCAATTTCCAATATGTCCATGTTTTGCATTGACAATAAAAAAGCCCAATGTCAAACTTTAGATTTTGTGGGTCTTTACCTCCCGAAGTTGTATTTTGTATGTTGCATTATCTAGAGCCTAGAGGAGTAAAGATATTAAGGTTTTGATTAAGCCATCAAACAAAACTACATTACATAATACGTGTATCAAAAATGCACTTTACCAAGAAATACTGAATTTATTACACTCAGAACTATAGGGATTAAGAATCCTATAGGGGTTGAACTCCATATCAGCCCCAATGTGCTCTCAACGTGGAAAAAATGCATGTCGACTTCTCAATTACTACAAATTTGACAACAGATCTATTACATGTTGTTACTAGCAAGATCTTCATCTTCATTGAGTAATTTAATTATTTTCATTATGTTAGGTTGTTGTTTCTTTAACTTGTAGTCTACTAACTAACTTTCTTTGTCATTCTTGCAGATTCTCCAAAAACAATATTAACTTCAGATGCATACAATGATCAATTCAGGTATGGTATATAGTTATTTGTTTTAAAAATTTATATTTTGAAAATTTCCTTACGTGCTATCACAAAAGAGTTATATTACAATACAACACGTACCTAGCACGTGCAAATAACTTGGGAAATTAATTGAAGTACAGGTTCTCCTAACTTGACCACCACTCATTTCTATCTATTTCTAATTTAAACTATTTATACATGCTTTGATTTGTGTCTTTTAATATAGTTAAAATTAAAATGATAGTTTTATCATGTCTTAGCATGAGTACAAACATCCTATTCTGATATGGGTGGTTATATTGCCACCACGAAAATTATTTGCTACACCATGTTTTCAAGTATTTTGTCTTTACTAAAATAGTCATAAATAAAATGACATAAATAACCTCTCATTCTCTTTCTTTAATTCTTATGTACACCACAAGTCTCCTAGTACCAATAGTTTTCCTTTGTTTTTCTTCTCTCTTTTTTATTTATTTTGTTTTTTCTTCAATAATATAATTTTTAATTCATATTGATTCAAGATTGAATTGCAAAATATATACGGTATGTAATTCAATCGAATTTTAGTATTTTAATTGATAATAAATTTTCATATTTTTACTATCAATTTGGCATGGCGAATTCCACGGAAGTGGGTGAAGTGTTCGTCCAGAAAATTGTAATCTATCTCTTTTGACTTTTTAAAATTATTTGGTCTATTACTCTTTCCATGTCCATGGTATAGATTAAAACAAAAAGTTTATATCATCATGAAAAAGAATTGTGTATTAATGGAACATAGCTCAAATTGGCGGATGGTTGTTTATTTATGTCCCTTTCATATTGTAGCTTTTCTTTATCAATATGAATGATTTTGATTTTTCACGTTTTTAATCTTGTTGTTAATTTTTATTTTGATTTTTAGTATCGGTTAATGAGAATGAATGCAACTAGTGATGTAACGACTTCATCCGGGTTATGGAAAATTCTTCCTAGTCAACACGTAAGCTATTATTATTATTATTTTGTATCATTTTGCATATTATCGTAATAAATTTAATTTTTTTATGATAGATTCTAGTTTGGTATATAAGTCGATTAAATAATAATAGTTTAGTGTGTGTGTGTGTATAAATATTTATTACTTTTCATGTTCGATACATATAATACTTAAAAGTGAAATCGAACTCAAAACTTAGAGACTAGACATATATACAATCTTTCAAAGTTGTGTATACTCAAAATAAAATAAGTATGCTTACTATTTCATCGATGTAAATTTTGTTGATCATGTGATTAAAGTCAAATTTTAATGTGTTAAGAACTTTTTGAAATTACAGGTAAATCATATGTGCGGTGGTTTCAAGATGAAAATTGCCTTACTGATTGTTCGATGTCAACAAGGAGTGTCTTTGTAGTTAAACTCCAAACCATTGCTAGTTGTAGAAGAGATATAATGAATCACTTTTCTATTTTATTTTTTGAGTTCGTTTGGATTGTGTATAGTCACAATATAAGTAGGTTTTAATTAACACAGTGAAAAGAGAGGATTTCAATTGATTTCAGTCATCACACTCTATTTTTAGAATATTATGTATTAGACTTATTGTTTTAAAATAAGTATAAACATACCTTAATATGTCATTGTTTGTTTTAAATGATACGAAAATTAGGATCAACTCAATATATTCGATTATACACAAAACTTTACCACAGACTAAGTAAGAATGAAGCAAATGTTAAATTTCTCATTTACAATACCCAACTCTTAGTACAATTTTTTTAATTAAAATTTTGTTTTACATTGACAGTGTAGGTATTTAAAAGCCGAGATTCATTATCTAATTGGGTTCATATGGTAGGGAAGGAGCTTGGTTTGGTTATTGTTGTGAAACATTCTGAGTGTGGTGCATATGGATGCAAACCTAGAATACAATTTGGATGTGAGCGCAGAAGAAAATATAGATAGCGTAAAACTCATTCTAATCATGAACCAAAGCGGAAGAGGTCTATTGGAACACGTAAGTGTGAGTGTCCATTTGATCTAAATGGTATAAAGTTGTCAAATGAGGACGATTGGATGGTACAAGTAATGTGTGGACTACACAATCACCCTGCGGCGCAACATTTGGAAGGACATCCTTATGTGGCAAGATTAACAAGTGAGGAGGAGAATATTTTAATAGACATGTCAAGAAATTTGTTAAAACTGAGGAACAAATTAATGACTTTGAAAGGACAAGATCCGAAAAATGTTAGCACAATGAGAACTATTTACAATGCACGCGCTAGACATAGATTGGTTGAGAAGGCAGGAAAAACACAAATGCAACAACTAATGAGTAAGTTGAGAGAAAACAATTATATTGAGTGGCATAGCTCTAATGCAAAAATCGATGAAGTTAGAGACTTTTTCTTTGCACACCCGATATTTGTGGAATTGCTACACGCCTTTCCATGTGTGCTTGTCGTAGATTGTACTTACAAAACCAATAGGTATCGACGTCATCTTTTTGAGATTATTGGGTTACTTCGACCTAACTGACTTTTTCTGTTGCTTTTGTGTTCCTCGAATCTGAGCGGGAAGCAAATTATACTTGGGCAATGAAAAAGTTGAAAACATTGATGAATCATAATATTTTGCCTAATGTCATTGTCACATATAAGGAGGTGGCTCTTATTCAGGCGATTGAAAATGTTTTTTCTAACGCCAAAAATCTATTGTGCACATGGCATACATCCAAAAACATAACTGCCAACACAAATAAGTTTTTTGAGCTAAAAGAAGTGTGAGATACTTTCTTTAAGAGTTAGAGCGTACTTGTTGCGTCTACCACGGAGGAGATATATGAACAATTGGCCAAAACTTTGTCTCGTCAATTTGAACGATTTTTGAAGGCACTAGATTATGTCCAAAGATCTTGGTTGAGTAAATATATGGAGAAATTCGTTATTGCTTGGAAAAATAAAATTATGCACTTCGGTAATATCACGACAAACAAGTAATTTGAGTAATATTTTTATAATTTATTTGTATTTTAAAAATTCTATGTTTTTAATACATTAGACAAATAAATTATTATCTATGTATATAACTAAAATAAATTATTTTTGTAAATGTGTCATATGTTTACAGGATTGAGAGTGCACATTTTAAGTTGAAAAAACACCTTGGATCATCACAAAGTGATTTTGAAACTTCATGGAAAGTCTGCATTACCTCGTAGAATTGCAATTCATTGAGATAAAGGCTTCATTTGAGCAAAGTATGAATTTAGTGCAACATAAATTCAAACAAAGTCTTTTCGAGGAGTTGAGAGGTTTCGTTTCCAAGAATGCAATGGATCTTATTTCGATTGAGTCAAATCAAGCAAAACGTATTGGCTTGGACAAAAGTGTTTGTCATTGCACTCTTAAGTCTACACATGGTTTGCCATGTGCATGTGAGATTTCAGAATACATAGTTACAAATCGCCCAATTCCACTATACGTTGTGCATCCTCATTGGCAAAAATTAGAAATTTTAGTTCCGTTTATTCCAAGTTGAATATTGAAGTTGAGTTACATAATATTTAAAGATTTTTCAATGCATGCGACGATGCAGGTAAAATACATTTTAAAATGAAGTTACAAGAAATGTATGAACCCTCAACTACTTCTTTGGTGCCACCTGCTGAGAAAGTTAAAATCAAAGGTCGACCTTTATCGAAGGTCGATACTTCAACCAAAAGGGATCCTTCATATTTTGAATTTTTCGAGTTAGGTAATGATAGTCATTCTCCTAGCACCACTAACTATGTCAAAATTCCAAGAAAGGGAAATTGTAAAGGTTTACGCTTTTGTATATATAGTATTGATTATTCAACTTGTTTCCATGATAAAGTCAATGAGTGTATATTTAACATTTTTAATGTTGAGTCTGATGATCATTGTGGTTTTAGGGTAGTGGCTAGTTCACTTAGACTGGGAGAAGAAGCTTAGTGTCAAATTCGACGTGACCTAATATTTGAAATGATGTCTAATTGTGATGACTATAGAAAACTTTATGGCAACAATGAGCGGGTGTGAGAATTTTATATATTTTGGATTACTTTAGTAATGGATCCCCTTTTGACCGTTGGTGACGATGCACGATATGGGCCATTTGATAGCATCTCGATATGGTGTTATACTTGTCCATCTATCATATCTACAGTGTTTGACATTCCTACCATTGCGCTCTCCACCATCTCCATCATTAAATCATAAAATTATTTTATTGGGTTTTGTGAATGGCAATCACTTTGTTCAGATATTTCATTTTAAATGGCAATCACCTTGTTTATGTATTTCAGTTTAATGAGATTCATTTATTTCATTGGAGTAAAGTTCGTGTTTTTAAGTTGATATATTAATTGTGTAGGTTAACTTGAAGTCCAATTGTTCGATTCCACCGGTAGCTTGTAATTGGTACAAATACAAAGATGATATTGCAAGTGGGTGGGAGAGTCCGTATAAAGCACGGATTGAGGTATTCAAGAAGATTATTGGTACTGATATTTCTACGCAAGAGATTATTAGCCTAAGCTCTCCATAAGGTATATGTCTCATCTCATGGTGAAAGGCACTTGATGCTATCATGTTTGACGAAGATTAAAATTTAATTTTAGAACGTTTTTGTCAATATGTTTAAACTATTTCAAAAGTTGATGTTTTAATGAGAATTTAATTTAAGGACTTTGAATAGTTCTATTTTACAATGTGGTTATCCAATGTTATAATGATTGGATCCTTCAAAAACTTTGAAAACTTCTACCGTACAGCCATAAATCACAAGAAATATTTTGTAATTTTCACTTTTATGGCTGAAATGTAAATTAAACCAATCTTTGTTCATGTCAATATGGTATCAAAGTAAAAAAGAAAAAAGAAAAGATCTTTACTCATGTCAATGCTTCAAATATCACATGCCAATTCCATGAAATATTAATATTTATAGGGTCTTGAATGGGGCATTATTGCAAATCAAAAATGTTTCAAAGAAACAGAAGCCACATTGGGAAAGTGAAATAAATCTGAATATGGTGAGAATAGTAGAGTGCTATTGAGAAATTAAAATCAAGAGGTTTGGAGGTACAAATACTCAACATAACACGGCTTTCGGAGTATCGAATACCAATTGAAAATGGCAACCAGTTTCTTACCACTTTCTGTTCATTTCTAATACCACTTTCTTACCTATATAAACAACCATTTCAAACCATCCATATCCTCACTCCAAATCTCTTACCACTTTCTGTTCATATCAAATACCAATTGAAAATGGCAACCAGTTTCTCCATCAATATCATCTTCATATCTGCATTTTTATTGCTCAATTTTGCTTCTTCAGCAAGAATATTAGAAAATCAAGATCCTATGCTTTCCATACCACAACGAAATCTCATGTGGTATGGAAATTTCAAGCCATCCCAGAACACCATCATCTGTGATTTCATTGCCTCATTATCGTCTTCGAAATCTGATGCTCAACCTTTTCTTTCCAAATGTTGGGGAGCTACTGAGAAGTACTGCCACCTGATCAAATCCAAGAAATCGTCTTCCCTACAACTGGTCTTAGGCAATCAAATCTCGGACGAGAATTGCTCTCTTGGCAAATCACTCTCAATAATTGAATTGTAAATCTATCACATCAACAAGGAACATTTAATGAGTCTGAAAACAAGACAAGTTAGAGATTTTGTTCAGACCTCTATTTCTACTTGTTACTTGTTATTCTTATCATTTCTAGTTAAAAATGAACATGCACAAGGTTTTAAATAAAGCATTCTTATCCCAATTAAAAATCAAGAATTAATCTTTGTCAAATATCAATTAAAAGGCTGACAATAGACATTTGGGAAACAAGAATAAAAGTTTAATCATTTTTCAAGTAAAAATTGCTTCAACCTCACTGATTGTTTCGTTTGCATTTTGTTCACATCCATATCCCATCAGATATAGAATTGCAATTTGAAAACATTAAATCCTAGTAAAACCTAAATGAAAATTGGCAGAAAAATAAGCAAATAAATGTATAAAATAGAAAGAGTGAAGAACCTTGAACATAAATGCAATCCATGCCGATGTGAGCGATAACCCCAAATTCGATGACTCTACCCTTGCCACATGCATCTTCCGGCTTTACTTGTTTTAATCTTCCTTCCATTTATGCTATTACAATCATCTGGATGTAAATTAAGCATTCTTATTCCAACTAGAAATCAAGAATTTATCTTTTTCAAATATCAATTAAAACAGAAGCCTGGAAAATAAAAACAAAAACTCAAACTCAATCCTTCTACCAATAAAAATTCCTCCTACTAACAACCATATTCCATGGGTATCTCAAAGATGTACTCAATTTTGTCTCTAATTTATTGCTAGCCTATAATTTCGAAAGCATCAAATTTTTTTGTAAAACAACAAAATAAAAAAATAATAATATATAAAAATATGCAAATAAGTGGATAGAATAGAAAGAGAGAAGATACCTTCAATGTCAAAGCAATCTATTATTTTTCTATAACTTTATCAATTGAATTTGCAGAAGATATAAATGCATCCATTACCATTCCATGGGTTTAGTGGGTGTTAAGTGGGTGTGATTAATGGAGTTGAGAAAGATGGGAAGAGAGTGTGTGGTGGTGTTCTAATTACTTTTTCTTTTTATTATATGGGTTATATTTGTAAAATGGTTGTAGTGAATATATTAAAAATAATTTGCAATTAATGTGTATTTATAATGTGGTGGGTTAAATAAAAATTATATTTGTAAAATGGTTGTAGTGTGTATATTAAAAATAATTTGCAATTAATGTGTATTTATAATGTGGTGGGTTAAATAAAAATTATGGTGATAATATATTTACCCTTCAATATTTCTCACCTTCAAAAGTGAAATGACAATTAAACTATCAAAGATGTTGCTATGTTTAATTCATTTTTATATAGTAAAAAAGCTGTAGTGATACGTGTTGGTGCTTTTAAAACTTTGTTCTATACTTTTTTTTTTTTAATCTTTTCCACCCACAATCAAAAGAAATTAAAAAATTAGAAAATCATTCTCCTACATCGGTCTTGATCTCCTACCCCCGTGGGGTAGGAGATCAGCTGCCCACCACATCAGCGGTTGTGTATACAAATTTTTTTTTTTTTGCTCCAAATGCTTTTCACTCCCCGGACTCTCTCTCCCCAAAGCGCGTTGTGCCCTAGCCCCCATCCCACCACGACTGCAGTTCTCTCTCCGACGAGAGATCCTCTCCAGTGTCCAATCTGGTCAAATCCTTCATCCTCTCTCTTCTCCCCTGCCTTTCCCTAGACTTTGCGACCGCATCACGTTCTCCCAACATTCGCGATTGAAATCGACCAAAACAATGTACTTCCTCCCGCAACTTCATCGACTTGAATCCGAGCACCATTCCCAAGCCCGGTTTTGTGAAAGTAACTCCCACATTAGTGCAGTCGTGGCAAAGAGAATGAATTGTGGGGTTGAATAGAGCCTTGGGTTCGCGCAATCCGAGTATCCCATACGGTCAGAACCAACATAATTTTTTAAAGGTAGAATAAATGTAGAAATTTGAGCTGAATATTTTGTTTTTTGTAGTTGAAATTTGAGCTCAAATTTCAAATTTCAGTTGAGTAGAATTTGAAATTTAAGTTGAGCTAAAATTGGAGCTCAAATTTCAACTGACAGTTGAACTGAAATTGGAGCTGACATTTGCATGTAGTTCTGAAGGATTGGGACAAAAATATTTACAGCTTCCTTAAAAAATTTTGGAATGTTGCTGCTTCCATATTGATTGGTTGTTGATCTAGATTTGGTTGGAATTTAATTTAATTCATTCACTTTTCTTTCTTATCAGGAATGGAAGCTGAAAGTGCGGATAATGTGTTTGCTCCCAAGTTTCTGTTACTTGAATTCCAAAGATTGGACAAGAATTTGAATCGCATGAAGAAGCCTACAAATTTTACAATGATTACGCACGTGAAGCTGGTTTTAGTGCACGTATAGCGAATAGTGAAAAAAAAAGAGACACGAATGAAACGTACTGGAAATTATTTGTTTGCTCAAAGGAAGGTAAAACATATGAGACATAACAGAAAGAAACAAAAAGATGCGGTTGTACGGGTTGGGGAAAGAAATCGAGAGCATACTCGAGTTGGATGCAATTAGAAATTATTTGTTGTGATCTGACAAACGGGCCATTTATGGGTTGTGAATAAATTTGTAGAGGAACACAACCATGCTCTTACAACGCCAAGTAGGGTACATTTGCTACGTTCATATCTGCATGTATCTACAACGAAGATGGCACTAAGCCAACAGTTTTCTGAAGCAAACATACCAACATGTCAGCAAATTAGACTAATGGAGATAGACTCAGGTGGACCATCATCCATTGGGTGTGTGGAGAGAGACTTGAGGAATCATGAGCGAAATATTCGGGAAGAGGCACGTGGTCACGATGCTGAAACATTTATCGACTTGTTCACATTTGAGAAAGAGAAAAGCCCAAATTTCTTTTTTGATTACGAGACTAACTCAGAGGAAAAGTTGGTTCGTTGTTTTTAGGCTGATTCTGAGTCACGTAGAACATATGCATTCTTCGGTGATGTTGTTGTATTCGACACCACCTACAACACGAACAAGTATTCGATGATATTTGCATGTGGGTTATTGACTAACGAGACAACAGAGTCATTTGTGTGGTTATTTTCGAAGTTCTTGGAGGTTATGCCGACACAAGCACCACAAATTCTGATCACCGACCAGGATGCGGCAATTGCAAAGCTATTTCGATTGTCTTGCCATGTACATTCCACCGTTTATGTCTTTGGCATATTTTGAACAAATTTTCGAAGAAGATCAATGTCACGGTACACAACGAGCAGTATCATATGTTGATTAATATCATTAGACAATTGGAGTCGCCTGAGGAGTTTGAGGCACGCTGGGCTGCAATTATGGAAGATGTGGATTTGGCCAGTAACGAATGGTTGTCTACCATGTATGATATCCATGGTTGATGGGTTCTAGCGTATGTCAAGCATATTTTCAGTGATGGAATGTCGAGTAGTCAAAGGTTAGAGACTAGACACTCTTTCTTCAAGCGGTATGTGAATAGGAAGAACTCACTTATGGATTTCATTACTCATTTCAATATGGCATTACCCCATCAACGACATGAGGAGCTAGTGGCTAATCATATTGATATCAGCGAACAACCTCGTCTAATGTCAAAATTCCAAATGGAGACTCAAATGGTGCATATCTACACTAAGAAGATTTTTTTGATATTTCAAAAAGAAATTGATCAAGGTCATTTCTACATTTGCACAAAGATATACACTATTGATGATGCAAAAGTGTATGATGTGGTGCATGTTGAGCATGGAAAAACTTTTGATCAACATCGACAACTTACTTATTATCCGGTAACTGATCTGATTTGTTGTAGTTGTCGCACATATGAGTTCGATGGATATCTGTGTCATCACATGATTAGCTATTGGGAGAAAAACAAGTACTTCTTGTACCGGATAAGTACATACTCTGGAGATGGACTAAGAATGCCAAAGTAAGTTATGTTGGCGATTCTGCACTAGCCTTCCGAACCGATGATTGTTCTAGTACGTCCTTGATGTCACGACATGGTTTTTTGGCTAACAAGGCAGCTTTGATTGTTGATGACGCGGTATTGACAGATGCGCGAAGCACTTACTTGATGGACGAGTTTGAGGCATTGCATTTACGAGTGAAGGTTATAGACGATGGATGTACAATTAGCATGAGGCAAAACAAGAGTGTAAATCGTGATGACAGTATTTGATTCTTAATCCTAATACAGTACGAGCTAAAGGATGTGGGAAAAGACTGAAGTCTTCTAAAGAGAAAGCAATTGCGAAAGGGAATAGACAATGTTGTATATGTGGACATGTTGGGCACGACAAAAGAACTTGTCCTCAAGTTATTGAAAGGTTAGTACAAATATGTTCAATTGTTTTTGAATACGTATTTATTTTTCGAAGTTCATATATGATTATTTTTATTTACAAGTTTCTCATTTTCATAGATCTACTACGGATACACAATGGGCCGACAAGCGACTACGTGTGCACCAAGGACAACGTTATGCGAGATGATGGAACATTCGCCTCTAATGCAAGTAGTCATCATGGTGTTGTCGAATGGTTTTTTTGAAAGACTTGTTTGCTTGTTTAAATGAAACTTTATCGAATGGTTTTTGTGCAATACTTGTTTGCTTCTTGAAATGAAACATTGTTATTTGAGTGGATTGTCATTTGAGTTGGTTCTTGTAATATACATGTGTGCAGTTGGTGGATTGTCTTTCGGAGTTTATATTTTACATGCCTTCATTGTAGATGGATTTAGAACATGTGTAAAATATTAAATGGACAGTACGTAAACACCAAATTAATCATTTAGTTGAAATATTGTCTTACAATATGAATTTTACAACAACGATGAAAATACAAAAACAAAAGACTAATTTAATATCGCGGCGGAGGGAAGCTACGTCATACATGACTTTGTCTAGTTTCTCTGATAACTTAAATACATCAACCTTCAATTCATTCAATAGAGGCGTGTGAATTTCAGATACGAATAATTGACTTCCCATTTGTGCTTCAACTTCATCTGCCTATGTAAAACCTCTACACATGATACCATCTTACGTATAAAAAAAATATTGGTGAAATAATATTCTAATATGACGAAATAAAAATAATTGAAAATTCGTAACGTACCTTAACGTTATCGTATCTCCAGTACTTTCGAAGAGGATTTCTTTCGATTGTCACGATGTGTGTATTTTCATATACGCACTACAACTACATCTAACACGGGATTGTGCATCATTCACACTAGAGGAAGACATCTTTTGTTCCTATATCTTAAATGGAGTTCAAACCAAAACCAACAATCATCTAACGAGTTAAGTTGTTAAAAATAGATAAGTTCTACATGTTCTAAGAGGCTCAGATAGTTATATTTCCTTGGGCAAGAGACGTACGCCACCGCCATGGCTGCATACCGGTTGCATTTGATATGAAGGTTGCAATAATCCGTTATCACTCGCCGTCCAAGTATGCTGAGCCAAGATCTGATCCGGTTATCTCCTACTCCATATCGGTTGTTCATATTTTCGAGACATCATAACATCATCACTGCCTCTTATGTCCTTGTTTATTGTAATATACGACAACATCAACAATCCCGACCTAACGAAACAGTTATCATCTACGTTCACAATTGACATCAACAGACACTACCAAGCTCACAGTTAACATCAAGGTCCACAGTTAACATCAACGTAAAGGCCCACAATTAACATCAATGACGAGGATAACAATTAACATCAACACAATGACTACCAAGCTCACGGTTAACATCAATGTCCACAGATACAACCTACATTCACTACCAGTCTCAACATGTACACATCGAGCAATTAGAATTTATCTCAAAATCAAGGGTTGTTAGTGTAGCCAAAATCATTGGGGAGGAAGGGATAACAATGGAAGAATTCCGCATCTTCCAATCCCCTCAGGCAACAGAAATGAAGGGTACATACCACAAACCTAGGAGAACACAAATTAAGGGTACATACTGCGAACCCAGGAGAACAAAAATGATGCTCGGATTAAGGGTACATATCGCGAACCCAGAAATTATGCTCGGATTACGCAAACCCAAGGCTCTATTCAACCCCACAATTCCTTCCCTTTGCCGCGACTGCGCTAATGTGGGAGTTACTTTCACAAAACCCATTTTGGGAATGGTGCTCGGGTTTTATTCGTGGGAGGAAGTACAGTGTTTTGGTCAGATTTCAGTCGCGAATGCTGGGAAAACGTGATGCAGTCGCAAAGTCTGGGAGAAGGCAGGAGGGAAGAGAGATGATGAAGGATTTGACGGATTGGGCGTCGGAGAAGATCTCTCGCCGGAGAGAGAACTGCAGTCGCGGTGGGATGGGGGCTAGGGCACAACGCGCTTTGGAGAGAGAGAGTCCGGGGAGTGAAAAGCATTTGGAGCAAAAAAAAATTTCTTTTGTTTGTATACACAACCGGCCGATGTGGTGAAATTTGCGATGTGGCGCCCATCACGTCGAGAGTGGGCGGTGATATCCTACCCTGGGGTAGGAGATTAGCATCGTCTCCTACATTACTCAATTTATGTTTTTTATAGTTCTTCAAATCTTTAGGTAGATTTTATTATGGGCAACTTATTATCTAACATAAAAAAATTGATTAGATCAAATATTTGAACCTTTTATTTTTTCTATTACACTCGTTGAACAGTTGGCTTTTGAGGCACATGATGGTGAAAAAAAGGTGCGGTAGAGGATCATTTATTAATCACTCTGTTGCGGCTGCACAAATTCTTGGAGAAGTTGTGAGTTGTGGAAATTTCAAAATTTTCTTATAAATTCTGATAAAGCATTTCATTACCTTACACATATATAATCACATATACTTGAGTTCAATTATCTTAAGAATTGAATTGGGAGTCAATTGTAGCTGGTTTATTAAGCGACACACTTGAAGATACAAATGTGGTCACTTTTGAAAGAATATAAAATGACTTTGGTGCTACTGTTTTCCGCATTGTGGAAGGAGAGACTAAGGTTGTTTCATACACTTCATTCTATTTGAATCGTTCTATTTAACTTGTACTTTACTTTCTCGCATTCTTTTATTTACGTTTATCTTTGATGTTAAGTGGGAACCCAACTTGAACATCTAATATTGATTGTCGATAGTTGCTATGTTGTATGGGCTAAGGTATATCTCAAATAGTTCCCTATTTTCATCAAAAGTATAGCCAATTTGGGTTTTCAATGGCTCCAAAACTGAAACAAGATAATGTCAGTCATCATAACCTCAATCTAATATGCATAACCTATGTCATTAACTCATTATAGGTCCCAATTTTTATATTTTTAATGAGATCGATGTGTGTGGATTACCAGCACATCTATTTGATGTAGAATGAATTGCTTCTATCTGCTCGAGTGTTCTTTCAAACATGTATTCCCACGATAGAGATTCATTATTACAATGTCAATAATCGTTAGTTGCGTTGCAAACTCGCCCATGCGACCTTCTTTAATAAGTGAACAAGCACATGAAGCTCCAATACAGTGGTGGATCCAGAATTTTTTGAAAAATTTAAGATTTCTAAAAAAAATTCCCCACGAACTGTTACTAAAGGTTTTTTCGAGGCGGGCCCGAGCTGAAGTACAACAATATAAGTTCATGTAGTCCTCAGATGCTAATAATGGTCTCTCGATTGTCCCTTGTGGTCTAATTGCGTGGAGTCTGTTCAACAACACAAACTATTTTTCTGTGCGAGTGATGCATTAAAAGTCAACATGAAGAAGATTGCGTGGGAAAGTGATGGTAACCACAAATTTGGGAAGCATGTTTATCCCTTCAATTTCCAAAATGGAAGTCTAATTGGTGGTGCACATCTTGGTCCAACCATTCCAGTATGTGTTTACATTGTACATCTTGATTTGGGATTTTCAACTCTTTGGCAAATTACCTAAGTTTTTATTATTTTTTTAGAGTTTCTTTTAGAGCTATTCTTGGGGGTTTTTTTTTTTTTTTTTTTTCAAATTTACTGTTAGCCTAAGTTTTATTTTCTCTCTTATTATTCTTCACAATCTTTCAAATTAAATCCCAAGTAAGATATCTTATTATTAGTTCTCCTTTTTACGAGCATTCCACCATTCGTTAAATTTCATGTCTTTCGAATCTCTTTTCGTTTTAGTTTTTTCCAAATTCTTTATTGAAAGTATATGTCATTTAATATATCTTAATGAAAAACTATACGCACAAATCCTCAAATGAAAGCTGTTGAGGTACTCTTCTTCAGTGGCCTGATAAATGATGAACAATTTTCATCTTCCATAGAATATATGCACTAGTTTAAACATTTCATTTGCAGAAAGGCGCTTTAACCAACGCTTACTATTTGGGACGACAATGCCAACCAGCAAGAAGTCAAGGCTGCTGGCATTCGTATGGATAAGTTAAGCACCAAGTTATTTGGGACGACAATGCTAGACGGCAATAAATATTGGATCAGGTAGAGATGAAGAGGAGAGAAAAATACGCGTGTCAAGTAAGAGTTGTAATGAGAAAGGATATTCAATCGCTACCATCCAATGCAAGTACCGCAGAAAGCTTATGTTCTATAATGTATGCAATGGCGGATCTAGAGTTGAAGTTAATTAGTGCGATGATGTTAACTGGTCAATGGTCAATATTTGTTGTTGCCGATCAACAACCGATCTTTAATGAAAAAATAATGTGAAAATATTTTAATAAATACATAACTTATCAAGCAACAAGAAAATTATATAATAGTGAAATATAATTCGATACAAGCCATAATAATGCTAAAAAGTATTTAGTACAACTCTAATTTCAATTTGTGAAACTAGATAATCTGCATTCTCCAAGGTCGCATAGTCTCGAAACCGTTTCAAAATCGCCTCATTCTTTATTTCTTTGAATATCCCCCGCTCTGTGTAAACAACCAAGTTATCGTTCAACCAAACATCACTCATTTTTTTGCGCAAATCATTCTTAAAAAGATTCATAGCAGAGAATGCCCTTTCAACACTCGCAGTTATCATAAGTAGAGTCAAAACCAATGTGATGAACCTATAAACCAATGGGAAATAACAATGACATCCTGATTGAACAAGTCTCTCAGTGATGCAAGATATGCTATTGAGATCAGCATATGTCGCATCACTTCTGACAAGCATAAGGAACTCATCCAATTGAAGTCTGAGTAACATGATGTCCTTAGTAGTGAAGTCCATAGGATAGAGCTGAGCTAAAAGTACTAATTTAGCTGTATCAAAACACGCAAATGAGTTCTTTGGATTGAGGCATCAAATACAAGTAAGGAGCTCGGTGCTAGTATCTGAAAAACGATCATTCAACTCCTGCAAGATTGAGTCTATGACATGGCAATACAAGTCAATATAAAAACGATGATGCTAAGTCACCTGATGAGTTCCGCGTCTAGGTCGACCTTTCCTCACTACAATATCTTCCAAGTTGGGCACTACAATCTCTCTACCAACACAAAACTCAATTACCCTGCTCAACAAATTATCCCAGCCATTGTCCCTCATATTTTGCAATGAACCCTTGTACAAACTTAATAATCTCATAGCATTTTCAATGTCATGATCTTTCTTTTGTAAGGCTTGAGAAAGATCATCTGTCACTGTAATAATTTCGAACATAAAATGTAGACAAAACACAAACTCAAAGTCTTGCATAATACTTAGTTGTCTTCCCGCCATTCCTTTCAAATCTAAACTTATGCCATCATCTGCTATATTCTCAAGCACATCAATTATGTTATTAAACATACCAATAAAATGGGTAATTGTGAGTAGATGTGAACTCCATCTAGTATCACCCGGTCGGGCCAAACTCATGTCTTGAAACTTGCCACTACCACTGCAAAGTTCTTCCGTATTGAGCTTTGCGAGAATCTCGGAGTGGTAGCTTGCTCTGAGAACATCAACACGCTTACATGAAGCACTAACCAAATTCACTATGATACTCAGCATGTTAAACAAATCAGCAAGCACTTCAATTCTACGCGCAACAGAAACAAGACATAATTGGAGTTGGTGCGCAAAATAATGAACATATTGTGCACATAGATTCTCTCTTAAAATCAAAGCCTTCAACCCGTTGAACTCACCTGACATGTTACTAGCTCCATCGTAACCTTGCCCTCTAAGCTTAGAAATGCTCGGACAGGTGCCTAGAAAAGATTTCATCAATTGCATCCTTTAGTGATTGGGCACTGGTATCAGTGACATAAGAGATGGCCAAAAAATGTTCTTTGACATATCCAAATTTGTCTACATACCTCAAAACAACTGTCATTTGCTTCTTCACTGAGTTATCACGAGCCTCATCCACTAAGATTGAAAACACAGAATCACCCAACTCTTTCATGATAGCCCTTATTGTCTCCAAAGTGCAATGATAAACAAAATCTTTTGAATGCTTGGTGCGATCATTTGGTCATTTTTAGGAGCATTGCCAAAAACTACCTCATTCACTCCCTCACATCTATATGCGTACCAACTTAGTAACTCAAGAAAATTCTCTCTGTTAAGCGACTTCTCTAACTCATTATGTCTACGAAAAGCCAATCCTTGCATCAAGAGAAATCTGGTAATAGCTAGCACCACAGTAAATCTAGCCGTGTAGATATTTTGTTGTTCAGTACTTTGATTTGAAAGTGCAAAAGAAATACTTCACCTTTGATTCATCAAGTTGGTGTACATTGTGAAAGCATGATGATGAGCACTAGTAACAAGACCGACATGATCTTTCAAAATTTGTTTGTGTTTCCAATCTCTAAAACCAATTTTTTGAATGTTCATCCACCTCCTTGACCCAATCTATCGGGTTTGAACAAATAGCAGTGCAAACAAAAAGTGCCAATGGAAATAGGCAAACCATTCCTTCCTAAAACACCTCTTATCTTTTCCCATAATTGTTTTTGGAAAACTATGTACGTGTGGTTGACAAGAACCTCTCAAGTAAATCATCATAACATCGTCTCTAATATTAGGGTAATAGGATTCGATTGGGGGCCGTTTTCCAGGATCATACTCAAGGTCAAGGGCATCTACATTGATATCAACTCGAGACTTCTTAGTACCATCATTATCAACAGGAAATGAACTTTGAGAATATGTCGAACTCGAAGTATTGATAGCATTAGAAGCTGCACTAGAGCAACTTGTACGAGCTGGTCTAGTTTCAGGCTTTCTTTGAGGTTGAAAAAATCTTTTCATGTCTAATGTCTTGTCTGTAGACTGTAAATTAGTCACTCAACAGTTCAAGACTTCAAGTAATCAAATTACGAAAATTATTTCAATCAAATTATTCAATCCCAAGTCCCAAGTCCCAACTCCCAACATCCAACATAATGTACTAAGACGGCAAGGCAATAATAAAATCAATAGCAACTAGTAACAACAATATAATAATTAGCCGGCAAGGCAATAATATAATCAAGAGTAACTATCAACAGCAATGTAATAATTAGTCGGCAAGACAACAATTTAAATAATAACAACTAGCAACGATAATATAATAATTAGCAAAGAAGGCAACAAAGATAATTAATAAGTAAATATAATAATAGAATTTAATAACTAATAAATAATTTAATTAACCATTTAACCTAATAACTAAAATTAATTAACTATTTTTGTCTAATAAGTAATAAATGTACTGTTGTATTAATTAACTAATTCTACCATTAAACTATTAATTAACAATTTAACCTAATTACCTAATAAAATATAAGTAATAAACTAATAAGCACAAATACACAAGTACACAACACAAACACAATGCAAATTCCAAACATTTCTACTGCTCTGCACACACAGAAAGTCCAAAATGGCGGTGAAGGTGATTGAACTCATTGAAGATGATAAAAAGTAAAAACTAAAACGTAAATACCTTCAGCCAATCAGCCTTCTGCGGCTTTGCTCGTCGGAATCGCCTTGTGCTTCGTCCTTCAACAGTTCAGCTTCAGGCCTTCACTTTTTAGGCACTGCTAACTCGCCGGAATTGGCTTCTAAGTTCTACCAAGTCGGCCTTCTTTTTCTCATTTCGTAGGTTGTTACATATTTTCATTCTATTGTTCTAGGTTTTTTCTCCTCTTTAAATTTTTTTTATTGAATTTGATTTTTGGATTTAGATGGGTATTGCTGTATTGGGTCTTTTGTTTAGATTTCAACCGATTTTGGATTTTTGGATTGGACTGCAAATGGGTTATGGATCAATTTAATTGGGCTGGACCTGGACTACAATTTTTTAAAAAAAAATTTATTCCAGTCTAATGGATCTAGACTGGGCTTGGACTATGCTACAGAACTTGGGCCAAGTTGTGGCCCAAAATATTTTAAGCACCATTTTTTTTCGCGAAATTCCAGCACGGGCAGACGCGGGGTCTCACCATGTGACCCGTCCACCCCTAAATGTATGCACACTTATGGACACGCAATATATGATTCTTCATGCCTCCATAAATTCTAGTGAAGGTTTTGCATATCATGTGTTACGCCCCAATCTCATCTGGCGTTTCACGTGGGCAAGGCAATTCCACTTGGGCTCCATGTAGACACGGTCAAAGTCAACATGCTTTGACTCCAAGGTTGTTTGTGCTGAGGAGGTTAGACAACCGAGACTATTTGACCCGAAGAGCTGTGTTAACTTCTTCTTGACACACATTACAAGTCAGACCCAAAAAGACTGATGGCACAACTTACAAAAGGCGGCTTGTCACCATCATAATCTTTTAGGTTGCGGCAGAAAGAGACTTCTGCATTAATGCTAATGATGTAACACCCAAGACGTGACTCTAGAGCTCTCTAGATTGAGCCACGTGTCGCGAATCGAAGAGAGGACAATCTAATAGAATTTGTCTATGAATACCAAACTCATTTCCACAAGAAAGTGATATAAAATTTTATTTACTCTCATAAGAATGAAAAGTCCCTTATGCTAAATATTTTTAAGTATTTCCTACTACTTAGTAAATCATTAGTAAGAGACCCTCAAGCCATTATTTCCACCACGGAGTATCCATCTCTTTAATCATTTGGATCATATTTACCAGTACTTAAGTACATCTACGTGGTTGAACAAACCACATGGCGGTCCGAGTGTGTGAAGAAATACACATGGAAGAAAAAGGCATGGGATTCCTGTTGGCTGCCATTTTTAAGGGTCAACAGATTGGCGCCGTCTGTGGAAAATCACACATTCAACCACGAGTGAAACGTGACTAAAAGCTTAAGCCTCCTTGGACAAAGGAGTCTCCCTAAACAAGGGATTAATCAAACCACCAAAGAAAAGAATGAGCGGGAGCAATGAGGATGAGAATCCAAGAAGGACCAGGCCTGCAACAGACGGGAGAAGCCGCGGCAGGAGAAAGAGTCCAAGAAGCCCCTCGGAGAAGGCGTGGTAGGAGGGCTCCCACCAATCTCGAGCAAGAAATGAGGATCATGGCTGCCAGCGTGTGGCAGCTGGCCCAGCACCATGCCCAAATGCAAGGATATATCCAAATGATGCAAGTCCAAGGAATGAACCGGCCTCATGGATTTGACCTAGACGATCCCAATGAAGAACAAAAAGTAGACTGTCAGCGATTTTGTGTTTAATATTCTGCAAGTGTACGGATCGCTTAAGTAATAAAATAGATTATAAGTCCAAGTATCGTTCCCACAAGGATTTAGATAATTCAGTTGCAATTATATTAACCTTAACCAAATATGTTGACTTTGAAAAATTGGTATTTAAAGACTACTAAAATTTGAACTAAAAAAATTAAATGATGATAATTCAAATAAACAGGAGATTAAATTAAATAAGAATTACTTTATAATTAGAAAAGAAAAGCGTACTAGAATCCCGAATCCACTTATACCCATTTCCTTTAACACGAACTATTGAATTTAATAACATGATTTAATTATGAAGATCAATATTCTTAATTTATTTAACAATCTCTTTCGAGTAGAATTGAACATATCCTATATGTGATCTGATTATATCTCTATGACAAATGTGAATATACAAGAATGCATTAGAATTTGTGAATACTTAAAGATCACGTAAAGTATAGCGGTATATATCTATCCCCTATTGGACTCTACGATAATTGATACTATGTATAACCTATTTTCTATCTTCATAGGTAAAACAAGCAACAAGAATCATACGACTATTGCGCACATAATTTTAGATGAAGAGAAATCAATATCAATTATTCAAAATAAAAAACGTGCTTAAATATCAAAAACTAGGTTCAAAGAATTAAAGGATCATGCTACAAGTTTCATCATGATCATAGCACTAAAAGGTTTAACCTAACATACTAAGAAGAAGAAAATAAAAAGAAAAAGAAAATATGGAAGCGATCACCCGGATATGAAGAAAATTTGAAAGAGAAGAAATCTTGAACATGATCTTCATTTTAATCTTGAAATGATGAATCTTGATCTTTGTTTCTTAATTGGTCTCTTGTTTTTCTCTCTAAATTAGTTCTCAAATCAGCTCTAATCCGGCCCTAATCCGGCTCTTTTGTTATGAGTTAAGAACTCATATTTATAGTTCCATAATTGTGCCCCTAAAGATCTTAAAAATTCATTAAAATCATGTCCCGAAAGTTTCCTAATTGGATTAGAACTCAAAAAGGCAACAAAATTACCTTTCTGCCGAAAATATACTGGGCGATCACCCAGGAAAAACCATTCTGTTGCCAAAAATAGGTTTCGGGTGATCGCCCAGTTCATCATTTTTTCTCTGCGACGGTTATTTTTCAAATGGCCATAACTTCTTGTAGAAAACTTTAAATTGAGATCTGTAAAAAGTGTTGGAATCATAATTCAATTATATTTCCAATGGTATATCATTTTCCATGTGGAGATTGTAATATCAAAAGTTTTGCTTGAATTTTGCTACATACTTCGGTAGGTAATTTCTCAATTCGGTTCTTTGTCTTTCCAGTTTTTGATCCATTGATTCAACTCTTCATTATCATTCCAACACACCTTAAACTTTTGATTTTATCTTCTTCCTCATCCTCCAATATTTAGCTCTTGATATTTACTTCAAAAACTCAATTTAGTTGTCGATTTCACCAAGTTGTTGTTCTTTTTGTCCATTCTTCTCCAATTCCTTATAGACGGATCCAACACTGAATTATGAAGAATAATAAATTAAATTAAGTATAAAAGTAATAATATAACGAGATAAAAGCTTAGTTTAAAGATCCGAATAAGTACACAAAATGTACTTATCATAGACAGCAGTCATCCCCATGAACCTCAAGTCAGGGGAGAAGCCTCATGTGCTAGGACATACATGGAAGGGGCCAACCCCTCCAATAGGTGACAGAAGGCCGCAACCAACAGTGTCTGCCAGTGTCTTTAAAAGACTAGGTGAACATAAACCCAAAAATTGGCCTCGGGAGGGCCTCCCGAGAAGGGAGCAGCCTTATAGTCCCCCTAAAAATAGGTGAGAAAGGAGCGGGAAAGAGGCAGAGGCCATGGAAGAGTCTGACTTCCAACCCTATCCGCCTCATCAAACCATGCACCAACAATCCCAATACTACGGGGATGATCAGCAGGCTCAACGCTACCCCCAATTCCTCCTCAGAAACGAACGTCGAGAGAGAAAATCCAAAGCCAACAAGATCGTTTGAAATAGATGACAATGATGAGAACCTCCTATTCTCGATCGGGATCAGGAATGCATCCATCCTCCATGAGTTTCGTGTGCCTAAAATCACCCCTTATACAGGCAATGGGGACCTTTTAGACCATGTGAACACTTATAAAATGGATATGGGCCTCCGAGGAGGCGACTCCAGCCTTGAAATGCAAAGCCTTTTACCTTACCTTATCAAAGAGAGCAAAAAGATGGTATAACAAACTCGTCGCTGGAAGTATTATGAGCTAGCCAGAATTGAAAAAGACATTCATCAATTATTTCTTGTCATAGAAGCCTGCTTCGGCTCTGGTCCAACGCCTCCATGACTTAAGACAGACTCCGAATGAGCCACTACAAAGCCACTTGAACCGCTTCAACAAAAAAATGCTTTTATGCAAAAGGATTAATAGATGATGAGGCCCTATCTGCTTTAAAAGCAGGATTGGACATGAACCTCTCGTTCTGGAGGGATGTCCACAACAAAAACCCAGCCAAATTTGACCAACTGTAGAGATGATCACCGAAGAGATAACAAACAAGAACACGATCCTTTATAAGAATCATGGTAGAGTGGGTACCAACTCTGCGCAAAGAATCGGCCATAGCATACCCCTTCTCCAACAAAATCATCGCCGGAGGAACTACCCATCCGACCCAAATGTTGGGATGAGCTACGTAGCCTACTTCTTCTTTATACAATCCCGGAGCTTGTGCTCCAACGCGCTGACTCTATAATTATGGTATGCCCTCTCTGACGTATTATGAAGCGGAGACCAGTGCACCCCTAGTGTTTCTTTCCCATTAAGAGGCTCCTACAAACTATTTTTTTGTCCACCAGAGTTATGGCCATAGCACGGAAGAATGTTGTGAGGTGGAAAATTTAGCCAACAGAAGAAAGGCCAATCTGGGGCACAGACGTAGAGTGAATCTCAGAGGCGAAGACCGATTCCTGATGAGAGGTCGTCGACCACCATTCCATGACAGTGCCCCAATAATGGGATATAAGGCCAGTGGGCCAAGAACTACAAAGAAGGCGTAATTCTAAGAATCTAGCAAGGCCACCTCGACTAGAGAGTGGCCCAAAACCACGCTTAATCAAGGGTCCTGAAAAGGCCCTCATTCGGGAGATAGACACCATTTACGGAGGTCCTTATATTGGAGGCCAAAATCGAGATGCCCAGAAACGCTACACCAAAGAGGCTGAAGGGACACTAATCATCAATTGGCTCGTCAACAATGAACCCTTAGGATAAAAAAAAGTAGAACCTATCACCTTTACCGAGGAGGACATGAAGGGTGTCCACTACTCCCACTGCGATGCCCTTGTAGTAAAAGCAGTAGTGGCTAGGAACAGATTGGAGAGGATGCTCGTAGACAATGGCAGCTCCGTCAATGTCATCTTCTTAAACACTTATGAGCTAATAAACATAGACACCCTATTGGAACCTTCGACCGAGCCTCTCTACGATTTCACAGGTGATTGCGTAACCCCGAAAGAAATAGTATGCCTAGTCTTACAATGGAAGAAGAGCCTCTAACTGTCCACACTTTCATAGAGTTCTTGGCAGTGGACAGAAGGTCAGCCTACCATAGGGTTCTGGGCCGAACGGCCCTGAAAGAACTTTGGGCCATAACGTCTATTCACTAACTCTGTATGAACTGGGCCTAACGCCTATTAAATTTCAGGCCATATCGAGGAGGCGAGCCAGCTCAGACGAGACAACCCACCCGATGATGCTAGGAAATGCCATAGAAATGCCTTCAAAAAGGCAAAGAAGAAAGAGATAAACATGATGTTCTTAGACGTTGAAATGACAAAAGCCTTAGAAGAGGCACCGGAGGATCCCACGATGGAAGAAGCCGCATCTCCCGACGACATCGATCCAAGAGTAATGGGAGTTGACTCTGAGACTTCATCAGTCGAAGAGTTAGAAAGTTTTGCGTCAGATTCTAATAACCCAACAAGGATGCTCTAAATAGGAAATTACATCCTCGAAGAATCCAAGAGGGCCCTCAAAAGGTTCATCTGCCACAACCTGGATGTTTTCTCATGGAGACACGAGGATATGGTTGGGATCGACCCAAAGATAAGTTGTCACGACCTCAATGTCAATCCTAAATTTCCGTCACATAGGTAGAAATGGATGCCGTTAAACCTTGAGAAGTACGAGGCTCTGAAAGAGGAAATTGGAAAGCTATTACAGAGCAACTTCATCTGGGAGGCCCGCTATCTTATGTGGGTCTCCAATCCGGTTCTAGTGAAAAAACCAAGCGAAAAGATGAGGATTTGCATAGATTTCTCCAACCTCAACAAGGCGTGCCCTAAGGATAGCTCCTACTTACCTTGGATTGATCAGCTAGTGGACGCCACTTCTGGGCATGAACTCCTAAGCTTCATGGATGCCTACTCAAGTTATAATCAGATCTCCATGTACCCACCAGACGATGAGCATACATCATTTGTTACGAGATAAGGGCCTCTACTATTATAAAGTCATGCCCTTCAGCTTGAAAAATGCTGGGACAATGTACCAGAGGCTCATTAACAAAATATTTGCTGACCAGCTCGGTTCCACCATGGAAGTGTACGTGGATGACATGCTGGTTAAAAGCTTAAAAGTCGAGGACTATGTGCAACACCTGGAAAAGACTTTCTGGATCTTACGAGTGTACAGAATGAGGCTTAATCCTTTGAAATGTGTCTTCAGAGTTGCCTCTAGAAAGTTTTAGGCTATATGGTGAACCAAAGGGGGATCGAAGCCAACCTAGAAAAGATCAAGGCCTTGATAGAAATGAAGTTGCCCAGGAGGCCAAATGATGTGCAATATCTTACTAGGAGAATGGCAGCCCTTAGCAGGTTTGTCTCCAAAGCCACAGATAAGTGTCTCCCGTTCTTCAAAATCTTGAAAGGAGGTAACAGATTCGAATGGACAGAGGAATGCAAATTCGCATTCCAGGCCCTAAAGGAACACATCGACCATGCTCCTCTGCTATCAAAGTCTAAATTAGGAGAGGTTTTATTGCTCTACCTGGCTGTATCTTCGGAGTCGACAAGCTCGGTCCTAATCCGAGAAGAAAAACACCAACTGCCTGTTTACTACTTAAGCAAGGCACTCTTGGGAGTGGAGACTCACTACCCCGATATGGAAAAGCTAGCGTTGTCACTCATCACCGCCTCTAGAAAATTGAGGCCATACTTCTTGGCCCATAGCATCCACGTCATCTCTAACTCCTCCCTCCCTGAGGCAGGTGATGCAGAAACCTGACGCCTCGGGTAGGCTATTGAAGTGGGATGCGGAGCTGAGCCAGTTTGACATTATATTCAAGCCCAGAGCGGCGATCAAAGGGCAAGCCCTCGCTAATTTCATGGCTGAGTTTGCCAACACTCCCGAAATAGACACCCCAATGGCACTGACAGAGCCACCTACATGGTGCCTTTTCATCGATGGTTCCTCAAGCGACATGGGTTTTGGCGCTGGGGTGGTCCTCACCAGTCCCAAAGGCCATAGGTTGAATTACGCTATCATGTTTAACTTTAAAGCATCGAACAATGTAGCAGAATATGAGGCCTTACTATCCGACATCCACCTAGCCAAAGATATGAAAGTACAGAGGCTCTCAGTGGCAAGCGATTCCCAATTGGTTGTGAGTCAGGTAAACGGAGCTTCGCCACTAGGAAAAAAGGAATGGCCTCCTATCTCAAATTGATGAAGGATCTTATCCCATACTTTGAGAAATTCGAATTGATCCAAGTGCCCAGGGATGAAAACGCCAATGCTAATGCACTATCTAAACTAGCAAGTAGCAAGGACTCGAAGCTCCTCAAGTTGGTTCCCATAGAACACTTCTTCAAGCCATCCATAGAAGCTCTCACGGAAGTAATGTGGGTTGAGAAAACTTCCACTTGGATGGATCCCATCCTTGTATTTTTGAAGGGCCAAACACTCTTCGCTAATAGAGAAGAGGCTAGAAAGTTTGGGAGAAGGGTAGCACACTTCTTGGTGTTTGACGACGTCCTCTACAAACGAGGCTACTCCATGCCCCTCCTCAGATGCGTTGGAGTAAATGAGGTAGATTACATCCTCAAAGAAGTCCATGAAGGAATATGTGGAAACCACATAGGAGGCTTGGCCTTAGCCCAAAAGATCCTCAAACAAGTCTACTTTTGACCATCTATCAAGAAAGATTCCACGCTCCACACAAAGAGATGTGACAAGTGCCAACACTTTGTTACAACATCTGATGACGCCCCTCCAAGAGCTTACCGCGTGATTCAGCCCCGGCCTTTTGCTAAATGGAGAATATATTTCATAGGCCCTATGCCTAGGAGAAGAGGCAATGCATGCCATGCATTAGTTGCCATTGACTATTTCACAAAATGGGTCGAGGCAAAACCAATGATGAAGATTACCGAGGCTAATACCTACAAGTTCTTATGGAAAAACATCATTTGCAGGTTTGGGATTCTCCACTCTCTGGTATCTGACAATGGAAAACAATTTGACAACAAGAAGGTCAGGAATCTGTGTGAAGAACTTGGGATTGCCAAACACTTCTCTAGCCCCCATCACCCTTAGGCAAATGGTCAGGTAGATGTTGTCAACAAAACAATTAAATACACCCTAAAAAGAAAGCTCGAGGCATCAAAAGGGGCTTGGGTTGAAGAGCTACCTCATGTGCTTTAGGCGATCAGAACCACCGCCAGAACGCATACCGGAGAAATCCCATTCTCTATGGCGTACGGATCAGAGGCTATGAGTTTAGTAGAGGTCGGAATCCCATCGCCTCGTTGCCTATTATTCAATGGAAACTACAACAACGAGCTCTTGAAAACAAGCCTTGACCTATTGGGAAACGAAGGGACAACTCCCAAGTTAAATTAGCCTCTTATCAAAGAAAGATGGCTAGGTACTTTAATAAGAAAGTAAAGAAAAGGTCATTCCTCCTTGGCGACTTGGTCCTAAGAAGAGTATTCATATCCTCTAAAGAGCCAGGGGTCGGAACTCTTGGCCTTAATTGGGAAGAACCTTATCGAATCAGCAAGGAAGTACACCCCGGTTGGTATCATATCAAGGACATGAACCCCAAAATACAGCCTCATCTTTGGAATGCTGAGCACCTGCGCCGGTACTATCAGTAATCAAGGTGAAAGGTTCGTTATGTATTATTCTAGGGGCCTATCTATAGTTTTGTATTATGCTAAGGGCTTATTTGCAAGTGTAAGCCATTTTACTTTGTGCTGTGCAAAAGGCCTATTTTCTAATTTAAAGTGTTAGTAAGATATAACTTTTTATGTTTATCGCATTCCACAAATAAAACACACTTCGAAAAGAAAACTTCATTGCATAAAATAGAAAAATTACAAGGGGCCTCTTTTGAGGAAACAATAATAAAAACTAAGTATCCTCATCACCCTCAGCATCGGCCGGAGGAGACCTAGCTTCTAAGGAGCCTATATCAAAGTCTGGATGTTCAGATCTAAGCACCGCCAACACCTCTTGATGCCCAACCTTGGCAAAGTAGTACGAAAAGTTGGTATAAGCCTCGATATTGTGAAAATTTGCTACAAATTCTGCCTCGACATTCTCCAGCTTCCCTGCCATTTCTTTCTTCTCGCCAAGAAGTCTAGCAATCTCAGTCTCGGCCTCCTTCTGCCCCTTCTTGGAAGCTTCTAAACTTCTCCTTAAACCCTTAGACTCCTCCATTAGCCATTATTTCTCTTCGTTTGCTGCCTCAAGAGCTTCAACAGTGATTTTCTAGACGAAATTTGGCATAAATCCACCTTAAGAGTTAGATGCGGGACATTGGAATCGAGACTCTTTCATGTCCTTTGAAGTCGCTCTGTGACGCAAGACGATACTTTCTATAGCATCCTGCAAACCTTCCATAGCCTGCTTATGTTCATCGAATTCGAAGCTTCAACCACGAGTTTCTTATGCCGTTGCATCTCCTGTCTGACCTCCTCCTCCCCCCGTGCAACTGCATCCAAGTGGTTCTCACCGCCACAACCAAGCTTGCCTCCAACGCATCCTCCAAGTCCCCATGGGAGATGGAATCCTTCCACTTGGGACTAAAGTATTTCTTGAAGGCTTGTGCCCCTATAGTCGGATAAAAATAGAGGTTGCAGACAGCATCATCAGAAATCCTAATCTCGGGGGTCTGATCAGTTCTTTCAATTTTCTCTTTGAATCAAAGGCTCCCCCGTCAAGGTCCCCGATGGTTGAGGCAACTTTGGATGAACATCCAAAACAACCTCACCGGTAGTTGTGATAGATAGTGTCCATTGTAGGGACGGTGGATTGCAAACAGTATAGTTGTCAACAACTTCGACCATTTTCTTTTTCATCTGAGAGGATGCCCAAACTTTCTTCTTCTTCTTCGACAAGGGTACCCCTCCCTCAGAGGCCCCTGTATCCTCCTCGATCTCAACAACATCGACCTTATCAGCCTCCTCTCTATTTTTTTCTCGGCTCAGATCCTCTATAATCTTTTTCTGTTTGGAATCCTCAGAAGAGCCTGGTGCCAATTTTTTAGTTTCTTGCTCGTCAAACGAGCCAATGCTGGCCTGGGACGCCTACCTTTGTTTATTTTAGCTGCACGATAGAACACTCCGATATAAGTAGGGTCATCAGCGCGATACAAAGTAAACGAGGGTGGAAAGATATTACCTTGGGAGGCCATCAGACCCAATTTAGTCAAACAACGCTGTCTATTTAGAAAGAACTTGTATTGCCTATTCAACAGAGATGCCTAATAGATCGACTGAAGCACTTCGATAATGTTACTAGACAACTCACAACGAGGAGGAACGTTTGCAAAATCAAAAAGAACAGTTAGAATGCATAATCACCAGCATCAGGAACAATCACTTCCGCATTCCTCACTCACTAGCTATTCCGTAAAAATTGGGCACATCCAAATATGTCTCTGGGTCGTTGACCACCATCTGCCAATTACCCGTCACCCAGAAGCATGACTCCTTCCATTGCTTAATGGAGGAGGGACAGTCCGTCACTAGAGGCTTATGCGCCCTATATGGATAGAAATAATACCAGCCAAGCTCCTCCTCCTTGCCTTTCTTCCTCGGTAGTTTCCTCGGCTGATATATGGTTTGGAACGCGTGAAGAGGCATCTCCAAGCTAAATGAATGTCTAAACCATAAGTATAGGCCCCCAACCATTTGGCTCCACCCATTCAGAACCACTTGTGTCGGAGCCAATCCATATGCTCGCAAGATCCTTCAAAAAAATAAGTGCAGAGGCAGTCGCATCTCATCCACGAAAGCGTTTAAATGTAAAGCAGTACACCCCTTCCTTGGAACACAGACTCGTTCGTCAGGCTTCAAGAGTATGAGTTCAATATCATGAGAGATCTTATACTGCTCCCTCAGCGATCCCAAATCTCTCTTCACCATTATCGATGGGACATCCAAAGCGGTCCACCTGACAGAGTTAACTCTAAAGGGATCATCACCCTCTATCAGCCTCGGTGTAGAGGCTATGGCCATCTCTTCGCTTGTAGATGTATCTATGCCTCGGATAGGCAACATGTCTGCCATAGACTAAGACACCGAGGGATACGTTTCATCTCCAACACACCCGAAAACCTCGCCTCGGTAACATTCACGGACATTGTTAAATAAAAGAAATTACCTCCACAAGCTATTCTTGTGTTTCTCACGCGCATCAGTTCTTCTTCTAATATCACATGCATCTTGTCCTTACACATTGAAGCAACCTATAAGCAATCATGGAGGAATCTGTTATTTTTATTGTTTTATATCCGATTTTGAATATGCATTGGAGTTCTCCTGGATCTTTTTCCATTCTTAGGCATTTTGTGTCTTAATAAGTTGTTTGGCACAATTCAATATATCAACTCGAGATCTTGAACATTTCCTTCAATTTACTAGATATTACATTTTATCAACATGTGTTCTTTTTGTGGATCGAGGTTGCGGGTGTTCCAGAGAATGTGAAACACTTTTTCTAGCTAGACAATCTGCTCTTGCGTAAGAGAAAAAGAAATTAGATGAAACCCCATGATGTATAGTTGTGGCCTTTGCGGCAAAGGATACTGAAGTGCCAAAGCTCATGCTCAAGATCTACAATCTAAAAGTCACTTGTGCGGGCTTAGAAGGAACAAGCAAAGATGAGGGGACTACAATAATCAAGCCTCTTCTTGCGCAGTGTTGCAAAAGAGTCTTCGCATCATGTAGAGCGGGGAAGTTGAAGAAAGTGAAGACGGTGAATGGGAAGATGTGGATTCGAGGAGGATGACTTAGTTGGAAGAAACATTTACCGATTGAGCACAATTATTCGACCACCACGGAAACATTCGAGCCACAATTCTCCGAACCACGAGATTGAGGCGAAAGGCGATTCAAACCCTTCTCACCGCCACTGAATTTTCCGAGCTCCGCGATTCGATCCAATCGACTCCGGGGCGCACACGTTCAGTAACTGAAATTTGGCAGACTCATGACCAAAGAACTCGAATTGAAACCCCAAAACCCTTCAGCTCGATCTCGGAGAAATCCCGGGAATGCCATCACAAAGATGACGTAATTCCAGCCGAGGTTGACTTGAAAACACTAAAAGAGGAAAACGACGTGGATCCGCCCGCCTCCACTAGTGGGCGGTGTGGGCACCGAAATTCAATAATTAAAGGTGCTTGGAAAAAGGGTTTACTCGAACCTAAGCCTCACCGGAAAAGGGAGACGGAGAAGCGAATGTAGCGGGAGGATTATAGCCAGAAAGCTGTGAACATGGGTTTTCTCAAAATCTCTCAAAATTGCGTAAGGTAAAAGAAATAAACATTTCTCCTATATATAGACAAGAGGTGACGAGTCTCCACCGTTGGATCAATTCAAGATCCATCCACACCGTCCAAATTCGTCAGGCCATCCCTACATTTGAATACTAAAAGGCGCCAACATTCTTTTGAATGTACAGCCACGATGTGGACGTGATTCTCATGCGTGCGTGATTTCTTGGCATAACCAAAGCCCCTAAAACTAAACGCCATCATTGGCAGTAACTGTCTTTTCACCATGCCCAAGGAGACGTGCGGCAGACTACTCAATCATTCCGTGACTCATGGACTCAACCATTAATGCAGCATATCTCTCTCTCTACTCGGAGACACCTCTGCTGCCAAGCCTTTCCCATTTGGGACTCGGCTCTCCCGCAGTACACATCTCCCTCTACTCGGAGACATCTCTGCTACCAAGTCTCTCCCACTTGGGACTCGGTTCTTCCGTAACATGCCTCTCTCTCAACTCGGAGACACCTCTGCTATCAAGCTTCTCCTACTTGTGACTCGGCTCTCCCGCAGCATGCATCTCCATCTACTGGAGATGCCTCTGCTACCAAGCCTCTCCCACAACATACCCTTTCCTCTACTCGGAGACGTCTCTACTGCCAAGCCTCTCCCACTTGTGATTTGGCTCTCTTGCAGCATGCATCTCTCTCTACTTGGAGACGCTTCTGCTGCCAAGCCTCTCCCACTTAGGACTCGACTCTTTCACAGCATTTCTCTTCCTCTACTCAGAGACACCTCTACTACCAAGCCTCTTATACTTGGGACTCATCTCTCCTATAGCATGCATCTTCCTCTACTCGGAGACGCCTCCCTCTCCTATTTGGGACTCGACCCTCCTCCAACAATTTTACAACTCAAATTTTTCTCCTACTCCAAGCTCAACACCTCACATAAATGAGAGAGGTCTTGACCTTGTGGGACTAACTCTCTTCCAATTTTCTGATTGAGGATTTGCCATTTTCCAAATGCAACAACACTGCCTTTTTAAGAAGTCCAGCACCCCTCATAAATGATAGAGGTCTTAAACTTGGAGAACTATTTTTATGCCCCAATCCCACTTGACGTTCTATATGGGCAAGGTAATCCACTTGGGCTCCACGTAGGTACGGTCAAAGTCAACATGCTTTAACTCTGAGGCTGTTTGTGCCGAAGAGGTTAGACAACCGAGGCTATTTGTGCTGAGGAGCTAGGACAACGAAAGCTGTCAAAGTCCGATCCTGATTGCGTGTTAACTTCTCCCTGACACCTACAAGTTAGACTCAAAAAGATTGATGGGACAGCCTGTAAAATGCAGGTTGTCACCATTATAGCCTCTTAAGTTGCGGTTGAAAGAAACTTTTGCATTAATGCTAATGATGTGACACCCAAGATGTGACTCTAAAGCTCTCTAGATCGAGCCACGTGTCGCGAATCGAAGGGAAGACAATCTAATAGAATTTGTCTATAAATACCAAACTCATTTCCACAAAAAGTGATGTAAAATTTTATTTATTCTCATAAGAACGAAAAGTTCTTTGTGCTAAATATTTTCTAAGTATTTCCTACTACTTAGTGAATCGTTAGTAAGAGGCCCTCGAGCCGTTATTTCCACCATGGAGTATCTTCCTCTTTAATCATTTGGATCATATTTACCGATCCTTAAGTACATCTACGTGGTTGAACAAACCACATGGCGGTCCAGTATATGAAGAAATATACGTGGAAGGAAAATGCGTGGGGTTCCTGTTGGCTACCATTTTTAGGGGTCAACATCAGGTAATCTGCAAACTTTCACTAATTAGTGACATTGGTTGCTTTTTGTTTGTAGATAAAAAAATTTTTTCTAAGAGTACGTTATAAGACACATAGATGGATGTACATTAAAAACAAATAGTGAAAAGGAAAGAGTTGTTAAATGCTCATATGTAGGGATGACAATTGAGCCAAGTCGACGGTTGAAGCTCGACCCGCTATGGGCCCGGACTCGTATTAAGACAACCCTATTCCCGAACCAGTCAAGAAAAAATTCAAAGGACGAGCTGACTCAGCCCTTGATAACCCCAGATCGGCCTGTTGGATCGGCTCATGGGCCATTGGTCCCCAACATTGGTTTAAAAGTTAAAAGGCGGGGACCAATTCAAACGGTCACAAAAAGTGACCATTGTAGTCCAACAGTCACTTTTGTTACCATTTTGGTCCCTTTAATTTTTTTTTTCCAAATGGCTATAGTTTTTTCCTATAAATACCTCCTTAAACTTTTATTTTCCTACCAAATTCACAACTTAGTCAGTCTACACAATTTAAAAATTTATATTGTCAATCTTAGCTCTTTTATTGTACAAATTATAGTTGAATTTCTACATTTCTAGTATTCTACATTCTCATTTCTATTTTCTACATGAATCAATACAACTTACAAAGAAGTGCCGACCACCAAATTCATAATGATTTTAGTAGATTAAATGATGTTCCAATTCTTGAGTTTGATGATGATTATGAGATTGTGATCACTGATCTAATTGTCAATTTAGATGATATCGAAGAAGAATTAGAAATGACCAACACTACTATAACGACTGTGTCGACTATTAAACGAAGAGTTGCAAAACAAAAGGCTCGGTATTGAGATCATTTCAAATTAGTGCAGACCAGTGCAACCGTAGACGAACAACTAATATTCAAGACAATGTGTAAATATTGTAAACAAAAATTTGCATGGCAAAAAAGTGGTGACACGAGCCATCTAACCCGACATTTTTCTAAGTGTATGCAAAAGCACGGAATTGATACCAATCAAGCTTAATTTCATTTCGGATCTCTCAGTGTATCTTCTAGTTATACTAATCTTAACAATTGGATGTATTCACTAGATTCTATGCGTCGAGGAAAACATGACTTAGTTGGTGACCGGTGGTGAGTTCATGTACTTCACCAAATTTGTACAAAGATATATTCAACTAAGGTATGTGACATTTGCTAGAAACACTCTTGTGCTGATATATAATAAAAAGAAAGAAAATAATAAATGATTTAACTAAATATTGTGGTATTGTATCATTCACTTTGAATTTATGGTCCGATATAAATTATAAAGAATATATTGCTGCCACTTTACATTATATTGATCAACTTTAGATTATGCATAAAAAAATAATTGTTTTAAAAAGTAATTGACTATCGTCATAATGGGATACAAATTTTTAATTATTTAATAAATTTTATTAGAAAATTTACTGCGAATCTAGAATTCACAATTTCACTTTTGATAATGATGCACCTAATAACATAGTAATAGATAAATTAATTCGAGATTTAAATCCAAATTTTGGTAGAATTTTATTTCATGTTCGATGTGTATATCACAATTTTAATTTAATTGTCCAAGATGGTTTAAAGTATATATGCCTACAATTAGAAAAAATTTGGTATGCCTTAAATTATATTATTGCTTCACCTTCTCGAAAACAACTATTTGATGAATTATGCATAGAAAATTCTCTTCCAACAAAATATTTATGTACAGACATAGGCAATAGGTAGAACTCTACTTATTTAATGCTTTGAGAATGTGAATGTTATGAAAATTGTATAACTATCTATTATAATTGTTGACATTCACACAGTCCAGAATACGATTTGCAAACATATGATTGAGATATTGTATTACATGTGAGAAAAAAATTTAAAAAGTTTTTTTCGACGCCACAAATGCATGTGCTGGCGTATTTTTACCCTACTCGTACATTAGTTTTAAATTATTTTTATTTTATTGCAAACAATGTTAATAGGTATAAGACATTAGTAATTTTTTCTGATATTGTAGTAGCAATGAAAATTAAGTTGAAAAAATATTAGGAACAACTGCATATGTTGTTCCCGTTAGCGTCAATTATGTACCCACGGTAAATTTACATGGTACAAAACATACTATTTCAGAATTTTTTAATAACTTAAGTTACGGTAATCTAATAATTTTTGGTAATTTAGAAAAAAAAAAACATATTATATGAAATGTACGACTTTTATGTGGCAAAAATTAAAAGAAACATTAAAAGACCTCTTGCACCATTCCCTTCTTCGTCATCAAATAACGCTAACGATTATTGAAATTTCCTTCTTCTTAAGGGAACTCAATAATCTAGTTCTTCTTGTTTGCTTTCTCGTGCCACAAATGTAGAAATGAATATTAGAGATATACTTTTAGAGTTAGCTAGATATTTTGGTCACGGCATGCTTAATTTGTTAGATGAAAGTGAGAGGAATAATTTTGATAAACTTAGGTGGTGGAGACAAAATGAGCGTTAATACCCAATTATTTTTATTATAGCACGCGATCTACTAACACCTTCGATGTCAACTATAGCATCGGAGAATGATTTTAGTACAGGTAATAAGATTCTGAATGATATTAGGTCAAGACTAAAATAAGATATATTAGAGAGATTAATGTATTTAAAAGATTGAGAGGATGCAGAACTTCCATTCCAAAATAAAGTAGACCTCATATTGGTTGAAGAGGTGCAAAAACTGGATACATAAAATGTAAGTATAGTTTGTCTAAATTTATATCGTTTTTATTCATTTTAAGTGTTAATATTTAAATTTATCAAAAATTGTACATGTAACAACTTATTCGTGTACAATTTTAACTTCGTCTACGCTAAAAGTAGCCAGTCCAAGACCCAAAAAAGGAGGAGAGTTTGAAATTTCAGTTTTATCATAACTTACTTCTTTATAACTTTTTATGCTCAAAAAAAAATTTAAAATTTCACTTGTGGCTCGTGGCTCGGCCCGTGTGGCTCACGAGCCATAGGGCTGGTCCGGGATCGTATTATTTGGAAGGGCCGAGCCAGGCCATTGCCATCGCTACTCATATACTGCCATAGTACACAAGATTTATGAGGTATGATCTATCTCCATAGCATGCAGAATTTACTATTAGTTAAAATATATACTGAATACATGTAAATTAATTTTCCCATACTTCAAATAATTTACACATTAGTGAAAATTTTGGTCTAAACTTATCAATTTTCTAATTAAACAAGTAGGGCGTCTGCTTAAAATTATGCGTGTATAACAAAGTGGGTTTGGTTTCGGATATAACATGTGTTCCCATAAAAAACGGCCTAGCAGTGGTAAGAACAAATTGTTAAATTGTAGAGCCTAATTATTGTTATTCGTAGAGCCGTATGCGGGTATCATCAAGCAAAAAGATATAGAGAGGTTGAGGATTTCGATTTCTCCTGTAAACAACTCTTTCATTTTAGTGAGTAATTGCAGCAGTGGGGAGAGGGCATAGTCTCACATTGAGACAAACCTCTATAAACTTTAGTTGTTCGTGTGTGGCTATTTTATTTTGCGATATTTTTCTCTTGGTGATATAGAATTATGGTATCTAATTCTCAACAATTGGTATCAGACCCTTTGGTTTTGAATGAGAGCAATGACTTGTGACGAAGGAATGACACTAGGGATTAGCAAGTTTGATGGTGTGGATTTTACGTCTGGGGGATGGAGATCGAAGATTATCTGTACAGGCAAAACCTGCACTATCCCCTTCTGAATCAGAAGCTAGAAGGAATGAAGGATGGTGATTAGAAACTCCTTGATCCAAAAGTGTTGGGCGTTATCTGTTTGACATTGTCAAAAAACATTGGTCACAACATGACGGAAGAGAAAACAATTGCAGAATTGATGAATGTATAGTTTGATATGTATAAGAAGTCATCTGATGTAACAAAGTACATCTGATGAAAAAAATTATTTAATTTAAAGATGGCAGAATGTGCAGAGCATCTAAAGAAATTCTATACAATTGTCAATCAGTTAGTCTCTGTTGAGATTACATTAGATGATGAGGTACATGCCTTAATCATATTGGCCTCACTACCGAATAGTTGGGAGCCTATGAAAGTTGTGGTCAGTAACTATATAGGCAATACGAAACTAAAATAAAATGATGTTCAAGAAACTATTCTTGATGAGGAAGTATGAAAAAAGATTATGGAGAAAACTCAACATCAAATTCTGACCTAAATGTTGAGACTATGGGTAAAAGTTTTGATCAGAATTCCAATAAAGGCAACGGTGGAAAATACCGGAGTGGCAGAAGCAAGTCCTAGTTTGGAAAGAATTTGGAATACTAGAATTATGGCAAGACTGACCATATAAAGAAGAATTGCATAGCACTGAAGAAGAACAAAAAAAAAACAACATCAATGCATATGCAGTGACCGAAGAAGTACAAGATGCTTTATTCTTATCGGTTGATAGTCCTATTGTTTCCTAGGTATTGGCCTCGGGAGCTTCTTTTCACACCACTGCACACCGTGAGATTATGGAAAATTATGTTGCTGGAAATTATAAAAATGTATATCTTGCTCATGGAGAACCTATGGATATTGTCGGTATTGGTGATGTCAATTTGATAATGTTAAATGAGTGTGTGTGGAAAATTCATAAGGTGAGGCATGTGCCCAAATTGATGCGTAATCTAATCTCAATAGGGCAACTTGATAATGAAGGTCATAAGGTGACTTTCAATGGTGGTGTTTGGAAAGTTACTAAGGGAGCCATGTTTGTTACTCGACGAAGTAAAACATGAACTCTTTACATTACTTCTAGTTGTTGAAATATGGTTAGAGTAGGTGATTCACTTGTTAATTCTAATTTGTGGCACTATAGGTTGTGGCACATGAGTGTGAATAGAATGAAAGTACTTCAGTCTAAAGAAAATTTTTACGGGGCTGAAATATGTTGAACACAATTTTGTATGAAGGCTATATTTTCGACAAACAAAAAGAGTTAGCTTCTCTAAAATCAAAGGAGCCAAAAGCTATATAATTGGAGTTGATTCATAAAGATGTATGTGGAACTTCAACTATTACTTCTCTTGGAGGTTCAAATTATTATGTGACATTTATTGATGACTTAAGCAAGAAGATATGTGTTCCTGAAGAATAAATATGATGTCTTTGATGCCTCCAAGGATGGAGAGCAATGGTTGAAAATGTGACAGATTTGAAGGTAAAGTGTCTGCAGTCAGATAATGAGAGGGAATACGTAGATGATGATTTCAAGCAGTATTGTGCTAAAAATGGAATCAAGATGAAGAAGACCATTCGAAGAAAACCTCAACATAATGGTGTGGCTGAGAGGATTATGAGATTTTAAACAAGCGTGGTAGGAACATAAGATTACATGATGGGTTGCCAAAGATGTTCTGGGCTAAAGCTATTAACACTGCAACCTAGTTGATCAATAGGTCCTTCAACACCATTGGACTGTAAAATAATAGAAAAGGTTTGGAGCGATAAAGAAGTAAACATTTCTTTTTTGAAAGTATTTGGTTGTATTTCTTATATTCACATTGATTCAGTTGCTGGAAGCAAGCTGGACTCTATATCTAAAAAAATGTTTCTTTATTGGCTATGGTAATACTGAGTTTGGTTATCGTTTCTGGGATGATCAAACTCGAAAGGTTATTAGGAGCTAATATGTGATCTTCAACGAATGTGTCATGTACAAGGATAGGCTGGAACAGACCTTAAAAGTACAAGTCATGAAGTTAAGAAATCTGACGTGACTCCGTTGAAAGACCTTTCAGTGATTGATGCGGAGAAAATTGATTGTGAGGATCGGAAAATATAGCTCTAGAAGGAAATCAGAGCACCCATGTAACTAAGCTCAGAAGATCCAATATAACAATTAGACCTCCATAGAGATACTCTCTAGCATTGCATTATATTTAACTAATTGATAGAGGTAAACCAAAAGTTATAATGAAATCGTGCAGGTTTATGAATCGATCAAGTGAGAGTCAACCATAAGGGATGAGATGGACTCATTATTGATCAATTAGACATGGCATGGAAACCGATAGAGTTACCAAAAGGAAAGAAGGCTTTGTAAAATAAATGAGTTTATTGGATTAAAAAAGAACATGATGGCAGCAAGTGATATAAAGCAAGGTTGGTTGTAAAGGCATTTCTATTGAAAGAAGATATTGACTATATTGAGATTTTCTCTCCTATTAGAACAGTGGCAAAAGAATACTTGTAGTTAGAGTAGTTGGATGTAAAGATAACATTTCTTCATGGTGATTTGGAGAAAAAATTTACATAAAGTAGCCACAAGGTTTCGAAGTTCAGAAAAATGAGAAAATGGTGTTCAAACTTCAAAAGAACTTGTATGACTCGAGATAATGGTATAAGAAGTTTGATAGCTATATGAAGAACCTTAGTGACGCCTATATAATCTTACTTTTATATGTTGATGACATGTTGATGGTAGGAGTTGACAAGTTAAAAGATGAGTTATCTAAAGATTTTGCAATGAAGAATTTGAGTGTTGCAAAAAAAAAAAAAAAAAAAATCCTTGGGATGAGAATTACTAGGGACAAAGATGTTTTCCACGATGAGTATGTGAAGAATGTGTTGAGCAAATTCAAGATGGATGATGCTAAATCAGTAAGTACTCATTTGGTGAGTCACTTCAAACTATCCAATGAGCAATCACCGTATATAGAACAGGAGCGGGCCTACGTGGTCAATGTGCCTTGTGCCTCTGCTATTGGATGTCTTATGTATGCAATGGTGTGTATGAGACCAAACATAGCACCTATAGTGAGAGTTGTGAGTAGATATTCGAACAATCCCACAAAACATTATTGAGAGGCACTAAAGTGGATTCTCAAGTACTTGAGAGGTATTACAAATTTAGCCTTGTGTTTCAAAAAATCAATCTTGGGATTATATGGCTATATAGATACTGACATGGCTGGGACATTGATGGCAAGTAGAGTACTATTAGATATATATACACATAAGTGGTACAAAGTTAGTTGAGTGTATAAGTTACATAAGATAGTTGTTCTTTCCACTATTGAGGCAAAGTATATTGCCGTGACCAAAGCTAGCAAATAGATGATATGAATGCAATATTTCTTAGAAGAATTAGGTCACAAGTATGGGAAGAGTGTGTTGTATTGTGACAATAAAAGTGTTATTCACTTAGCAAAGAATCATGTTTATCATATAAGGATGAAGCATATACACGTTCGTTATCCCTTTAGAAAATCTTCTTTTGATGATGGAATCTTAGTGCTTGAGAATATTCAATGGAGTCAAAATTTGACTGACATGCTGACGGAAATTGTTTCGATCGAAAAATTGAAGTTGTGGACAACTTTAGTTGGACTTATCACTTATGGATTGAGGAGTTATTGCTGATGCAGATGAGTTATTGTTTGTAAATTAGTCTCCAAGTGGGAGATTGTTAAGTTGTGATGCCTAATTATTATCATTTTGTAAAGCCATATACCTGGTCGACCTTTAAAGTAAAGGTCGTCATGGGGGTTGGGTGGAGCCCCAGGATCAAATTTTCATAGATGACAGTTTAGAAATTTTACAATTGTAATTTTGGTTGACCTAATTTTTCTTATAAATAGAGAGCCGTCACTAGGGTTTCATTATCATCAAGCAAGGAAGAGAGAGAGAGAAATGTTGATGGTTTTAATTTCTTTTGTAAATAACTTTTTCATTATACTAAATTACCGCAGTCACAGGGAGGTCGTAGTCTTACATTGAGACAAATCTCTATAAATTTTGCGTGTTCATGTGTGCCTTTTTTTTTTTTTTTTTTTAGAACAATATTTTACTCTCGGTGATATAAAATTAAGTATCTAATTCTCAACACTAATATATATATATATATATATATATATATATATATATCTATCTCTATATATATATATATATATCTTACTTACTATAACTATATAAAGTGACAACAACAGTTATCACAAATTTACTTTTAAATTCAACAGAAAAAAAATCCTTTAATTTGGTTATTTAACTACAAAAAGACTTTTAGTTTGG
Organism: Forsythia suspensa; assembly: GCA_023638005.1. NCBI lineage: Eukaryota > Viridiplantae > Streptophyta > Magnoliopsida > Lamiales > Oleaceae > Forsythia > Forsythia suspensa. The sequence goes on from CM042674.1 coordinate 35,392,128, forward strand.
TTACTTATGAACCAAACACTTAAATTGTAAAAAAAAAAATATATGTGATTGACTTGGTGGGCCATCCTTCCCTGCCATACGTATAATTTCAGGGGGAGCACATAAAGGTACATTTTGCTCCATAAAGTTCGATTCACTTGTCATACTTAGATTGATGTTGATAGGCAAAAAATAGTGAATTATCTTTTTCTTTTGACAATTTTTTTTTTCTCATTCGACACTACAAATATCCTATTTTACTTTTTGTTCTCATATTAACCACTATACAAAGCACCATTACGTAATGAGCTATGCTTCTTCTCTTACACAAATAGCCACCAAGTAGTAAAGTTCTTGAAAATACAAAAGAAAACCAGAATACTTGTTAGTTCTTGTAAAATCTATATGATATTACTTTGTTCTTTCCTTCACTTTCTAAATTAGAATAGAATTAGATTAGATAATACTCTCTCTATCCCATAAAGGTATGATTATTTTCTTTATTCATCTATTCCAAATTATAGTCCACTTTTCTTGTTGATAGTATAATTAATTTCTTAATTTTCTAATATGCTCATATTTAATGTGCCTTGTTAACAAATATAAACTACCATGATATTAGTTGTAGAGATAAATTAGAAAAAATGTAAGTATAATTTACTGTTCCAACTATAATAATTATATTTTCTTAATCTGTGTGAAAATAGAAACACATATATCTTTATAGAACGGATAGAGTACTAAATTCGATTAGAAATATAATTGCTCATGATATACATTTTTAAAAACAAAGCAAATTTGTATCTTCTATCTAGATTCAACAAGATGGATGAGAATTGCAAACTTATACCAGATATTTATCCAACAGAGAATGCTTGGATGATAAAGATAAGTGTCATAGAAAAATCAACTCCAAAAATAGCAAGGCAATAATCAGTCAAGATATCATCATATGATGCTCATGGATATTAAGCTAATCACTTAAAATTAACATACACAATTTACAATTTTTATTTATTTAGTTCAATAGGTTTATAAATATTAACAAAATGCATATTCTAAACTGTGGTAAATTTTCATCTAACTGAAATTATAAATGTGTGCACTTATCTCATAAATACATACATACTACTTACAAACTCCAACACTATCTTTTATATATTCTTGTAGGAAAACAAGGTTCACGAAACGTTATATGACACAAAATTAATGCTTTTGAAAATGAACTCATTCTTGGCAAAATATATTTAATATCAAATGCAACCGTAAATGATACAAAGCATGAGTATAGATTTTCAATACGTGAAAAACAGTGGACAATATCTGGAAAGACAAGAATTCAAGAAGTCCTTGAAGACAACATGGCTTTTTTTTTTTTCAACATACGAGTTTAGTGCACTTGAAGAACTAGAAAAGTGCACTTGATGAACTAGAAAATTATATGAATTTAGACAAGGTTATCAATAAGTTTAGATGACATCAACGTTTTCCCTACACTTAATCATCCATTTAAGTACCATATATGTCCGCTGCACACCTACAATTTTTTCTACTAAAATAAGCTACTAATGAAGTAACTCATACTACTTATGCAAGCGTTATAGCATATTGTATTGACATGAAGTCAAAAAGACTCGTCCAAACATACAATTGAAATCAAACATGTGTTCAAGACATAATACTTATCAAAAAGAAGTTTGGACCAATTATCTGATTTTCACTAAATGTTTCTTAATAAATATATTCTTCTTTAAGATGAAAATAAACTTCTTCTATTTTTTTGTAGTTTTCAGACCATGATATTAACAATGTGGGATAGTTATATTGATAGAAAATACATGCTAATAGCAGAAAATATAGTCAATAAACCAGTGATTGTCACTAGCCACTTGAAAATTTTATCGTTCAATGGTAAGACTTAATATATTCTCTAACAAAAACATTATACACATGTTAAACATATACTTCTTTTATGTATGTGTGTGTGTGTGTAAAAACACATGTTTATATTCCTCGTGATATAGGTATTACACTGCTAACAATAGCTTCTTCATCAATACACATTGATGAAGAAGCTATTCAATGAAGTTGATGAATATGAAGCATGGTTAGGATTTAAAGAAATTCATTAGTGACATCAATATGTATTAGTTCTAGAATAATATACACGGCTGTAATTATTTTTTGATTATTAGATATAGAGTATGCTTGGTAAATTTTTTTGTAGATTATAAGCAGTGGATCTTATAAAATATGTAGATAAAAATAATTTTTGATAACTTATAAGTATTTATAAGCACTAACAAATATACTCATAATCAATTCTTAATGTTTTCTCCACATAATTTCATAACACTTTTCTAGTTATTGTTTTACAAATTTTATTTATAATCGTATCATTCACTACGAGGACGGATTCAAACTGAATGAAATCATAATGAAAAGCCTTACCTAGTGCTAACACCATCAAAGCTATCTCCTCCAGCACAAAGTCAATTTACACCCATCAATAGCGTCCATGGCCTATTTTTGGGGGTAATATTTCCACATTTCACATAGTAAATAACTGATTATTTTCTTCATCTTATGTACTATCAATATAGTTTTCACAACAAAGTTTATGATGTAATTTACTTGCAGAAATCTACACAAATGAAGCAACGAGAGTACTTTTGGATAAAAGCAAGAGCTTTTATTAAGTAATGAGACAATCTTTTTGATATATATCTTGTAGCAATTGTAACAAGGTTTCAAATGCCTCTTACACTAAAGCAGTGCCAAGGTAATTTCAAAAGCTTTCCAATACATTAATTAACCATCACTAGACACCATATTCCAAAAGTTAACTTGTCCATTTGTACATAACATGATTCAACAACTATATTAAGCCCATTTTAATTTGTTACTTCTATTTTTGTAGAGCAAAGGCATACATACAATTGGAAGACTCAATGAATTTTTCAATCTCACGTGATAAGTAAACCTGTCGAAAAACTACTGCAATGTTATTCTGCGACTTTAATGCAACATTCCAAAGTAGTACACACAAATATTATTCTTTTGACTCATTTAACTTTTACAAAGCGTCAACATTTATTGAAATACTAACACTTTCATTTCACCAAATTTCTACCACAAACATACATGATGTTATCTTGTTATCGAGATGGCACTTGATAAGAAACAAATTTTCTACATCTTAACACAACATAATATAAGTTCAAAATCATTCTTGTCCTGGAAACATACTTAGCCATAACAAAAACTGAACATTTAGAAGATGACAAAGGAAAATGTTTACTCAACACCGACTAAATAACAATGTCAGGTCACATCGAAGAGGTTTTCCTACCGCCAGCAAAAAGAGCTCTCTTCTAGCTACCAGATGAGGCCAATGTGGCTAAGAAAAAATTGAGAAAAACACCAATGTTCAGAGTGATCAAATAAACATCAAGCAAAAATCAGAATAGAGCCACACCGTCGGCTCTCAAAGGTGACAGTAATGACCCAACTCAATACTTTTGTTTTGCTCTTTTGCTAATCTCCAGTTCAAAGGATACAATGAATTCGATAAGCACATTCAAGGCCTCCATTTTGCATGAAACCAGTTCCACTATATCACTGAAGTAAAACTACATAAAAATGTAGATTTAACTTCATGATAATTTAGTTTGTATTGTTTGCTTAAGGGGTAGCAGATATATTAAAAAATGTAAACAAACAAAAATGTACTTGTTTTGGATAAAATGGAAGCTTATTGTATTAAAATGTACTTTAGTTTTCTAATTTCTCTAATTGGTGTTACGTGTTCTTTTACACATGTAATTTTTTATTATGTTTAAGTTTAGCCGTGATATCATTTTTGGAGATGTATTAATTGATGCTTTGATTACAACTTGTTTTTCCTTTTTCTTTTTTTTTTTTCCGGTTTTTGTTCCTTTATTTTAACGAAGGCATCAACTATAATACTCTGCTTACCAACTTAGGTTCCTCTTCGATGTGCATGACAAAGGAAAATTCTATTGAAATACTAAATTTTAAGCTTTTGGAAGGAGCTTCCGTAACTCAAATATGCTACTCACTCCTCGAGTGTAGAATTGAGAAATTGGATTGATATTACTATGACATTCACAATAATTGCACAATTGAAATTGAGAGTGTATAATTGCTCATCCTTAAGACCATAGGTATTCAATTCTAGGATTTGTAATAACCAGTTATGTAACTGTTCATCCTTAAATAATACGAATTTTCCTTAACAAATTTTAATACATATTTTACTTATTTTTCTATAAACAAAAAAATAATTAAGAAAAATCACTAACAATAATCACAATACTAAATACTTAATTAAAATACAACACGTGCCTTGCACATAATTTGCACTAGTTAACATTTAAATGATAACATCACCATTTGAGATCCGGGACCAACAAAAAGACTGATCGTCTGTCAGGTCGAAATAGTGCTATTTAAGTCAATTCCATTAATAATTCTAGGCCTTCGATGTGGGCTCCAAACTTTGGGCCATAAACAATAAAATCTTGGCCCAGCCACAGAATTATAAAATCCAGTTGAACAAAGTTTGGCACCCTCAAGAAAGGAACAAAACAGTGGTCAGTCCGTTTAGCTCCGATTCAAAACCGCGAGAAAAGTAATCTCTCGCCGATATATTTCTTTCCGCTCAAGAAATCAGCGCCAATTGAATATCAAATAGAACCTAAAAAACTTCTGTCAATTGAAAATCGAAGCAATGGATGTTATTAAATCGCAGCAAATATCGGCACGGCCAATCGACAAGGTGGTGGTGCATCCGCTAGTGCTGCTGAGCATCGTCGACCACTACAACCGTGTTGCACGCGATTCCAAGAAGCGTGTAGTTGGGGTTCTTCTTGGAACTTCCTTCAAGGGCACCGTTGACGTCACCAACAGCTATGCTGGTCAGTATTTCTCACTGTCTCGTTTTCGGATCTGATGATTTCTATCATATATCGATTTTGAGCTTGTTCGTCGGATTTTTATGTATATTGTTGGTTGTGGAATTTGAATTGAGCAGGGATTTGATTTTCTTAAGAGACTTTTTAGGAGTTTGGTGTTGCTTTAGAATTGTTTCAAGTGAAGTATTTGACTTTGGTTTGTATGGGGTGTATTAGGGTTTGAATTTTCGATCTTTTGGTGTGAGGGGTAGTTCATAATTGACCGGAAAGTAAAAATATGTTTTCCGAAGCCTCAAAATTAGAAATTGAGGTCCACCGTACTAATTATGGATTTGGCTATAGAAAATTTTGGAATGTTAGTTGTAAATGAGGGATTAATTTAGATTTTTAATGGTTGTAAATGAATGGAACTAAAATAAAAATAAAAAACACGACTGAAACATACTGGGAGTGGTCAAGTGGTTGGATTTAAATTCTTATAGGGTGCCTTTCTTAAAGCTTTATGCTTTTTTATTTTATGTAAGTCTACATTTGCCAACACTCGGATTAGAGTAGAATTATGGTCAATTTTTCAAAATAGCCCTCTTATGAAGGACAAAGTGAAAAAAGGCCATATTTTAACGGGTTAGCCAAGCTTACAGTTGGTCGAGTTACCAAGTTTAGACGCAGGAGACTGCGACATTTGTAAAATGGAGTTGCAGAGGGTGTCACAGCTAACTTTTCTGGTGTTTCTGGGAGAGTCATCTAGGAGATACTTCTCTCCAGTTGACCCTCTATTTCACCAGGGCGGTGTTTGACGTCAATGATTGACCGATGTTTCAATGGATTTTGACTTAAAAAGTTATCAAAGTTAAAGTGAAGGGTATTTCAGGATTATTCAATATGCAGAGATCCTTTAAAAGAGTTATAAGTAATTTGGCCATTTTTCATTCTCTCTTCCAGTTTGATAGTTCCTTAGAAATTCCCTCTATTATTAACATATTCTACCTCTAACAATGAAATTCAGTGTAATTTCCATTTTTATTTCCTTGTTAAGTTTTCCTTAATAAGTGCTATTTCTATCACAGTGTGTTTATATTGCAAATGTTTTACAATTCAGGACTTATTTTCAGTTGTTGTGAGAACACTTTTGAGAAGCATAAATGAAAAGATATTGTGTTTGCATATCTTTCTCCTTTTGTGTAGTAAGTACCGTATAATAAATTAGCTTGTAGAAGTACATATGTAGTTATGAAATATAGTTATGAACTTATGATTGAATACCCCGAATCTATGTTTAATTTTTACAAAACTTTGTGATATCATTCATTATGCTATAAATTTGTTCCTTCACTAGTGGAAATGACAGGAAAGTCGAAACTCACTTACAGGCATTGCATTCGAATGCGTTACAGTGTTATGAAATTGTTAAAAATCAATAGGGTTAGAGAGGTCCTATACGATACTGTGTGACTGCTGTTTATAAACCTATTTTTGTCTTTGCATTATGTATCTTCCGAGTATATCAGTATAGAAAGCTCATTTGTACTTAATGTGTTGCATATGCTATGACTTTTCTTTTTATATTCGAGTGATATGTGTAGTGCCTTTCGAAGAAGATGACAAGGACCCAAGCATCTGGTTTCTTGACCACAACTACCACGAATCGATGTTTTCCATGTTCAGAAGAATAAATGGTATGGGATTTTTAATTATTGTAGTTTCTGTTTAAATATTTCCTGGGAGTTTCTGGCACAATTTAATTGACTCCAAAACTCTATCAGCCAAGGAGCACGTTATTGGTTGGTACAGCTCCGGTCCGAAACTCCGGGAGAACGATCTAAATATCCATGCACTTTTCAATGAGTAAGATCTTCTGTCCTTATAAGGCAAAAATTTAACCTTTTTCCCTTCATTGGTAGATACTTGAGAACTTTTGATGCTTGTGTTGGGCAATTGGTGAGTTTTGTCCTTTAGACTGTATTGATAAAGCTGCAAAAGCAGACGTTATAAATATGTAGTGACAAGTTCTGCTCATTTGGAATTATTCCTGTATGTATTTGTAAATAAAGATTACCAGATTTGGTAGGGCTGGGTCCAAAGAAAAGATGAAGCTCAGGGGTGCTTGCTAATTTTGCACCCTTTTTATTGGTGTGCAAAACTACATATTGAAAATTCTAATTTAAATTGGCTACTGACTTGAGAGAAAAAATGGCGACTTGAAAACTTCTTTTTGTGTGTTGTATCTACTAGCTAGAGAAGGATACAATGTATTGAATGGCTTGTCTCGTTATTAAGTTATAGTCAGGTTTAGTGTATGGAAGCTTATTCAATTGTTACAAAATTGCTTTTGTAGATTGAAGACTTCGTTTATGAAGAAATATGAGTTTCTCAACCATTTTGGTAGATTGCTTACTGCAATGTTTAAGATCATTTCTTTGCATCTGGAAGCATTATAGATCATGTGGCATGAATATTATATTGATCACCTTTTCAAGTCACCAATTCTCTACCCAGCAAAGGGAGATCCTAAGGTTTTTTGCAGCAAATGTTTTAAGAAACTTTTGTTTAGTTCTTGCATAGTACTGGAATCGGAATCTATGGAATTACTTCTAAAGAAATTTAAGAATGAGAATTCTTTAAAATGCTTTTGAAAGTATTTTTAGTGTTGTGAAAAAACAAATACAAAATCGTTTAGTGAAAGATAAAGAATCAAACAAGTCTAAGAAAAATTAATGGACACAAAGAGATGAATTTTTTCATATTAAAAGGCTTAGATTAAACCGTAATCTCACACTAAGTGTATCATAATACCAACCAAACGCCCAAAGAAAAATTGTATGAAGAAAAAAGAGTGGACTATATTCACGAAGAAAAAAGAAATGACAGGAAGAGGAACGCCATTTTTCATGGTCACTAGAGACTCAAAACAAACAAATGGCAAAGAAGACTAATTTAAATTGGAAACAACTAATGCAGCCAAGCCAGCAACACGTGGGGTGGCGTGGGGTGGTTTCTTTCTCTCACTTTGTATATAGGATAGATGTGGTCTATATAACCAAATAAGATAAAGTTTTACTTGTAGTAAAACTTTAGTAGATGACCACTGTTTAAAGATAAGGACGGTTCAAACTCGATCACTTGAGCAACTACGATTAGTTACACCTCAAAATTGACCGTTATCCAAATCTAACCCAACAACTACAATTCTAAATTAGAACGGGTCAATGACTCGATACACTAGTGTGGGATTAACTTGGATTGTACATTTCATTTAAGACACAAGCTTAATTATGTATAAATAATTATCATCACTGTCTTGAGAATTGTTTGACATAAAATGTCCAAAAATTCTCTATCGTTGGTGCCAAAGAATCTATTTTTGCACCTCTCCTGTTACCTAAACAAGAAAATGAAGAAGTTAGTGATTTAATTAGAAACGGAATTTGTAAAATTGAAAATTCACGACCTTTATTAATATTCAAGAGATTTAAACAACTCTTGAATTTTATCAATGGCAACACTTTTATGCCCATAACAGAGGAATTAAATTGAGAGAGGATTTAAATTGAGAGAGGTTTTTCAAGGTTAGTAGTTCCGTGTGATACAATATCTCTAATAAAATGTATTCGAATATCCATATGCTTAGAAAACACTACTACATTACCATCTAAAACATACAGTTTATTTAGAAGACCCTTAAGACACAAAGACTCTTTAATAGCTTCTATTGTAGCAATGTACTTAGATTCTGTAGTGGATAAAGCAACTATATGCTGCAATTGAGATTTTCAACTCACATAAGAAGCATATAAAGTAAACACATAAGAAGTAGTAGACTTTCTATTGTCTTTGTCACGTGTATAATCAGCATCAACAAAATCTTTTAACATAACACTCTTAAATTTATTTTTAAATACTAAGCTATCACTAGATCCTTTCAAATATCTTAGCACCCACTTAAGTGCTTCTCAATGATCTAGATCTGGATTTGACATGATTCTGCTAAGTGTGCTCACATCATAGGTAAGGTCAGGCCTAGTGCACACCATCAAATACATAATAAAATCTATTGCATTAGAGTAAGAAATTCTATTAATGTATTCCACATCTTCATCACTTATTGGAGATTGGTCTTTAGACAAAACAATATGATTTGTTAGAAGTAAAGTAACATGTTTATTCTCATTTATGTCAAGTGTTTTCAACACCTTTAACACATAAGATGTTTGATGCAACTGCAACCAAGAATTTGATTTATCATTTTCAATTTCTATAGATAGGATTCATTTTACTTTACCTAGGTCTTTCATATCAAATTCTCTACATAAAGCAGTTTTTATCTTATTAATTAAGATAATAGATTAACTAATCAACAACATATCATCCACATATAATAAAAAAAAAAAACACAGTCATTATTATTATGATGATAATATATTCAATGATCAAATTTACTTCTATTGAAATCAGTAGAAAGAACAAACAAATTAAACTTTTTGTTCCATTGTTTAGGGACTGTTTTAAGTCATACAATGATCTTTTAAGGTGACACACATGATCATGTTTTAATTTATTCTCAAATTCTTGAGGTTAATACATGCAATTTTTTTCTTCAAGTTTGCCATGTAGAAAAGTAGTTTTCACATCAAGTTGTTCTAGTCAAAATAAGTGACTAATTCAAGCATGACTCTAATTGTAGTCTACTTAACAACCGGCGAGAAAATTTCATTATAATCTACTCTTTCCTTTTGTCTGAACTCCTTAGCTACTTACCTAGCTGGATCATCTTTAGTGGTACCCTTTTCAACCTTAAAAATCCACTTACAATCTACTAAAGATTTGTTTTTAGGTTTAGGAACTAAAATTCAAGTTTGATTTTTGTGTAGAGAATTTATCTCCTCATTCATTGTCTTTAACCACTCATTTGATTGATCACTCTTAAAAGTCTCTTGAGATGATATTGGCTTTTTATCGACTAATTCTTTAAAATTAGTATAAGCAAATGCCACATCCAACTCGTAACCAAATCTCTGAGGCTCTATATGAGATCTTTTCACCCTAACTCTTGTCAATTGATAGTCTCTTAAAGAATCTTCATCATCTAAATATTCATCAACAACAGTCTCACCTTTATCATCTCTTTCGGGTTGCTGAACCTTTACCTCACTAGAGGTACTAGGGATGTGTGTACTAACTTTAATAGTCTTCACCTGTCTATTATCACCCTCTTGTTGATCTTCACATAATTTCTCTAAATCAAGTCCTAAACAAGGCATTTTAGATTAATTGAATATAACATCTCTACTCATTATGATTTTTCCTCTTTTTTGGCTTCTATCCTACAACTTATACCCTTCCACACCCTCGGGATAACTAAAAAACACATTTTCTAGCTCTAGGTTCAAGCTTTTCCTCACTTTGATGAGAAAAAGCAGCATGGCCAAAAGTACAAAGCATAAAATAGTTAGCACATTTACCATGTCATTCTTCATAAGAAGTATTACCATTCAAAGTAGTCGACAAAGTAATATTAATGAAATAATAAGTAGTAATCACAGCTTCACCCCAAAACAGTTTAGGGACATATAGCTAATCATCGTGCATATAACTTTATCAAGTAGTGTACTATTTATCCTTTTAGTTGCCCTATTCTGTTGATGAGTGTAAGGAACAATTTTATGTTTTGTTATTCCATTATCAACTACATTCTATTAAATTCAGCATTGCAAAATTATAATCTATTATCAGTCCGAAGAAATTTTATCTTTTAACTAGTTATATTTTCAATTTGTTTTCTTCAATTATTAAAACTATCAAATGTACCCGATTTATCTTTTAAAAGATAAACCCATACTCCTAGAATAGTTATCAATAATAGCTAAAAAAATATCTTTTCCCACTTAAAATATGATTACTGGCAGGACCCCACAAATCAAAATGTACATAGTCAAGAATTTTATTTATTTTATAAACACCAGAGAGAGTTTATGTTGTTTACCAAGCACACAATGGTCATCAGAAAAGCATATTAGACATAATCTTTACCAAAAATATTTTTTTTTATTAAGGAGCTTAAGTCTCTTATTGCTCACACGAGCTAATTTAACGTGCCACTTGTGTGGGTCATTTGTGTTGTCAGAAGAAATTGAAAAATTTGAATTTTTAATTACTTCTCTAACATAGATACTGTTTTTTTTATACCCATACAAATTACTAGAGCACCTTTGGTCATTTTGAGCATCTTGTTTTGAATTTTACCAATTAAACCCCTTTCTTCTAATTTCTTCTAATTCATCCACTACAATTAAATTTCTAGTTATTTTAGAAATATATCTGACTTCCTTTAAAGTGAGTACACAACAATTATTAAATTTAACAGAAATATCACAAATTTCAACAACTTTGTATGTTAAATTGTTACACATAATAACATGATCTAAATCACTTTTATACAAAGTTTTAAACCACTTTCTATGTGATGTAAAATAAAAAGATGCACCAGAGTCAAATAACCATTCATGCAAATGAAATTTCTCAGATAAATTTAATTCAATAGTTATCAACAGAGTTTATTAAAATATCTACCCCACTGGGTTCCAAATGAGAATTAGAAGACGCCAAATTCACTTAATTTCTCTTACTTTCTTTCTGTTTGTTTTTTCTTTATAACAAGCTTTTATAAAGTGACATGTTTTACCCCAGCTATAGCATTTTCTTACTTTTGACCTAGACTTTGATATAGATTTGCCCTTACCCTTGTTTTTATTACTCTCACTATTATTTTGATTTTCGTGATTTTCACCATGTCAGTATTGAGATCTATCCTTAGTGTAAAATTATTGAAGTGTAAGCTAGCTCGTTAAATTCATGTTTTTGTTCATCACTAGTAGTTATAGAAAAAGAATTATTCTTTAGAAATTTTTTGTTGAATTAAAATTCCTTTCATATTTTATTGTCAGATTGGAAAATCTCCCTTTCTATTAAACACACCCAAGTCAAAACTATGAGTAGTTATTTTTAACAAATCAAACAAATTTACACAAATTAAACAAATTCACTCAAAAAAAGTAACCAATGCAAAAAACTATAATCTAATAATTAATGGTCACAAATATACTATGTACTATATTCCACACGATTTCATATGAATCAAGTTCTCAGATCAAGGGACAATATAGAATCCTGGAGATTTGTTAACTATTAATTTAAGCAACACGAAATAAAATAATATAATTAATTTAACTATACCAACAAATAAATTTTAGACAAAAAAACAAACCACAGAAAACAACAATTTAAATAGCAAAGCAATTTAGTATCGGCAAGGTAGCTATTTTCAACACGTAATCCCAAAAAGTTAATAGTAGTTTGCTACCGACAAAGTAACTATTTTTAACTAAAATATTAAATAAGGATTAGATGTTACCAAGAGATATTAATTTTAATTTTTTAATTGGAGGTCTATTCAGAACCCACAAAAACAGTAATCGCCAACGAACCACTAGGGGCAAAAGTGTGCTAATTTTAGCGCACTGAACACGGGATCGAACCAACACCACTAGCATGACTAAAATATACCAAAAAACAATATGCCTTTTTGCCTGGAGTTTAGCCACCGCTGCACGCGCCTCTATGTGCCACCAACAGCATCCGCTCGTGGTCTTCACGTCTTTGCTGACTACTGATCACGCTACTTACCGCCACGCGCGCCTGGCAGAAGTTTTGCCTCGTTGTTAGGAGTCCAACAGTACCACCTACACACCTTAACTCTGACCGATTAGCCTCCAACGAAGGAATTAGAGACTCGATTTTGCAAAAATTCACCCAAATTTGTTTACTTCTCTTGATTTCTAATCTAAATATCCAACCCAAGCTCTGATACCAATTTGTTGTGAAAAAAAATACAAAATCGTTTGGTGAAAGAAAAAGAATCAAACAAGGCTAAGAAAAATTAATAAACACAAAAAGATGAATTTTTTCATATTAACCAAGACTCAGAGTTAAACTCTAATCCCATACTAAGTGTATCACAATTTCAACCAAATGCAAAAGATATCACGAAGAAAAAAGAGTACGCTATATTCACGAAGAAATGACAGAAAGAGGAACGCCATTTTTCATGGTCACTGAAGAATCAAAATAAACAAATGGCAGAGAAGATCAATTTAAATTGGAAACAACTAATGCAATCAGTCAACAACACGTGGGGTGGGGTGGGGTGGTTTCTTTCCCTCATTTTGCATGTAGGATGGATATGGTTTATATAACCAAATAGGATAAAGTTTTACTTTAAGTAAAACTCTAGTAGATGACTACTACCTTTAAACAAACAGATATCAATCACTTGAGCAACTACGATTGGTTATATCTCAAAAGTGACAATTATCAAAATTCGATCCAATAACCACGATTCTCTAATTTGAATGGGTCAATGACTCGATGCACTAGTCTGGGATTAACTTGAGTTGTAGATATCATTTAAGGCACAAGCCTAATTATGTACAAATAATTATAATTACTGCCTTGGGAATTGTTTGGCACAAAATACCCGACATTTAGAATGCTCATTCCTTTCACAATAATAATGGAATCCTTGTACGCATCTTTTTTACTTCTTCCCAGTATTGACCAAGTTCCTGTAGTGATTTTTTAATATTCCTATTGAGGTTGCCGAATTTTTGTAAGAAATGTTGGGATTAGCATAAAATTTAGTTTTATTTCCTACAAAATCTAGTTGGTTTTAGATGTCCCTGCTTTTCCATTTCATCAGCTGTCTTTGATCTTCACTACACCCTTTTTCCTTGGCTTTTGTCACAACCATCGGACTTTGTTCTTGTGCTCAAAATTATGTCTAAGAAACCTTCCTCCTCCACCTCCTCTGCTCTCACAACCATTTTGTTCATTGTCACTAACAATTTTTTGTGCATATTATACATTCTTTAAATTTCCTTTTCTTTCACTTATCAATCTCTATTTATGCTATTGCAGCTATGTCCCCACTCCTGTGTTGGTGATTATAGATGTCGAGCCAAAAGAGCTTGGAATACCTACTAAAGCTTATTATGCTGTCGAGGAGGTTAAAGAGGTACAACAAAAACTTGTTGTATGCTTGTTTTACTCGGCTAGATGCTTGCTCAACTAAAACCACAAAAAAAATCTTAAGTGGATACAAATTGAAAGATTGCAAAACCTTGAAGCTAGACATTTGTTAGAAACCATATGGAAATGTGCAAATTGTGGTCTAATGCTTGGATAACTTGCAGAATGCAACTCAGAAAAGCCAGAAGGTATTTGTGCACGTTCCTTCAGAGATTGCAGCTCATGAAGTTGAAGAAATAGGTATGCCCATCATATTTAAAATGTGCATTTCTCATATAAATCTGCTTTATTATTTAATACAAAGAGGAAGCCTTACTTGCCAACTGCTTGCATTTTAGTTTCCATTAATATTATCATTTTTTGTTTTTCCTTCTCTCTTCTCTATGAATCTTTCTGCCGTTCCCACTCATCCTGCTTGTGAACAGGAGTTGAACACTTGTTGAGGGATGTGAAGGATACAACAATCAGTACGCTAGCAACAGAGGTTTCTTTTTCCACCTCCTTCTAGTGTGATCATGATTCTCAAGATATTAGATAAATAGTATTCGATTGAATTTTTTTTCTTCCTCTTCAAACCTGTTAATGTATAAGTGAATGGGTATAAGAAACTTGGAGCTCTTTGTTTGGTCTAGGTGAGCGGAAAGCTTACAGCTTTGAAGGGATTGGATGCACGATTGAAAGAGATACGCAGTTATCTTGACCTTGTTATTGAAGGGAAGCTTCCATTAAACCACGAGATTCTATACCATCTACAGGTAACATTTCTTCTTTTGCATTAGAATTTCTGTATTTGAAATGCATCATCAGTTCCCTAGCTACTCTACCTTTACAACTCTAACCTTGGTGAATTATTAGTTTAACACGCATTGGTTAACTTGTGTGTTTTACATCATTACAATATGATTTATGTGTTGGTAGGTTTTTGGGTATTTATCTATATATGATTTTGAAATTTTGGCCGAATGATGCATAATAAGTTTAACATACAGTAGGATACAAGTTTAATGATTACCTGACGTGGATATGTAGTAGTAAGCTATAAACTTCATTCTAGTGTGTTCGTAGGCCTGGATTGACAATCTTGTTCTGTGACTTGAAAGGCTCTTCAGATTTGGAATTTTCATCCTTTGGCAACTTGGTAGCTCTGGACTATGAATTTGTCAATATTGTGGAAATGAACAACAGCGAAAGTATGGGGGTGTGAAACAGAATATCTGAAATCCCCTTTCTGGAGTCCGATGAGGCTTTGTAGTAGTCCCTTAGTATACTTGTTGAACTCTACCACTTTGTTCTTTTCTATGGTCCTTTTTTGGTGTGGATGTCGCTCTATGCATGCATTTACACAATTACAGATGATTTATTATCTTATTTTGAAATGTGTCCCAATTACAGGATGTGTTCAATCTACTTCCAAATCTCAATGTGTCCGAACTAATTAAAGCGTTTGCAGGTAAAGTAGCTAGAGTTCGATTATCATTTGCATTTTCCTGTTGACAACAGCATTGTGTATCAGGATTCTGACGATTGGTCTTTTATTGAATTACTGGTGTGCTTCTCTTTACAGTGAAAACAAATGATATGATGTTGGTCATATATCTTTCATCACTTATCCGAAGTGTGATCGCTCTCCATAACTTGATCAACAACAAGGTTAGATGTCCACGCATTTTACTCATAGCTTTTCTGTTTTTGGTCGTCCAACATGTTAAAACTACAGAAGCTACAGAATCTTGATGTTATTACTGGGGGGATTCAGCTATTAAATTAACAATTAAAAGTCATTTCTTGGTTTATTATCATGGAAGGAATACTGTTACTTTGTCCGAAGTCAAAGAGAATTGACGTTAAAAGGGTTCCTGAGGAGTATTGTGAGGTTGGATCAATCATTAATGTGTATGGTAAACAGAAAAATAATAAAGACGGGAGTGATTGATTTGCTCGCATGCCTTGTAACCACTTGCACTTGGCAGCCTCCTCTTATGAGGTTATACACATTTCATTATCCAAGCACCACATCCTTTGTTATTGTTATCTCGTAACCAAACTGATTACACGTTGTTCTTGCTATTTTGTATATTGTAATTAGTTGTCCTTGCCAAGATTGGTTGCATAAATTTATATACATTCTCTCGTCTTGATATTCTGGAAACATGATTTCAGATGCTTAACAAAGAACACGAAAAAGCAGAAGACGCAAAGCCAGTTGCTGTGTCAACTGCTGCTGGAAGCTAAGCATGGAAATGTTCTGTTGAGAGTTTGTTTTTCCGGGGAATTCCAATGCGGTGGCAGAATGTGACATCGGAATCCAGACTTTACATTTTGGGAATCTCACAGATCAAGGCACTCTCATAGTTCAGGCTGGGCCTAGATTTTCTCAATAGTTTCTACCTTTGATCCATGTGAACTTTTTAAATAGTCAGTCACCGAAACTCAAACATTTATATTAATAGAGAACGTATCACTTTTTCTCCCCATGTACTAGGATAGGAATGTGTTTGTCTGAATTGGATTTGTACTTTGACAAGAGATATACCTGGATGGAGCTAATGGTTTCAATTTGATTATGTTCGTGTGATTTATGCTTTAACGGTGCGTGGATACTGCTTGAGGACTCTCTGAATTTAAGTTATGATTAAGTCCTAAACTAAGAAACTGAAAACTGGTCAGTAGAAGACATGAATGTTGAGTAGCTTGATTTATCGTCTGCACTTCCTACCTTAGCTTCGAAAATTGAATCAATGAAGAAAACAGAAACTGTAACCTCTCGGTCTATTGTAGTCATAACATTCACTCCCGACTTTCGTGCCTGATTCGATCTTCGTTTGGGCATGCTCTGTCACATTTACCTTGGTTTTTCATGAGTTACTATGCGCACGATTAAGTGCATGTTTGGTAGTGATGAAATTATTTTTAAAGTGTTAATATTATAAGTTGGTGGTGTATGTATAGATAAAAAGTATAGTAAATTGTGGGATCTTATAAAATGTGTGGATAAGAAATATGTTTGATTAATTTGATAAGTTGAAATTATAATTTAAGCCACTTCAAACATGTGCTAAAGTAACGAAGGAGTTGATTTTTTGAGCGAGTTATACAATATGGACATTATTAAAGAAAAAAATTAAAATTTTATCCATATGTTTAGCAGTGTACAAAACATGGAGAGGATACATAGCAGCGTTAATTTGGTACAAACAAGTACAATGATATAGTATCTTGAACTCGATCAGTTTCCTTCTTCATTATTAGGTTGCACGGATTCCTCAAACTCAGAATCCATAATCACTCCATTCATCACATGCACTATCATGTTCCCCAATTTCAAATCTACATGTTCTGATGCTACTGTATTAACCACTAGCATTCCATCCAAATCTTTCAATATATACAAATTAAATCCCGATATTGAATCATAAACAATCTCCTTGCCATACTGCAAATCGGCCGAATAAATCTTTCTTGGTACAGCTGAAAATCCGAGTACTCGAGTCAGGATCGCATATGTATCATTCGCCTTCTCTCCAGCCAAACTCTCCTTTGGATTCAAACTCAGATCGCGCTCAAATGCTTTTTCCGAAGGCAAAAACAGAGTGAATGCCAGATCTTCAGGTAACATTTTAATCACCATTTCTCCAAATTTGCTTATTTTCTTGTCGAAGAAATTCTTGTTTGATTTTCGTTTGAGTGAAGCAGTTACGCCTTTTGACATAGAGATTTTTCCAAGTTGAAGTACTGAAATTATCTGAATAATTATGAATGAAACTGAGATAATTACGCAGACAAATTTCACTGGATTCTTCAACTTCATCAACCCCCCTTTTCTTCTCATTTTCTTTGACAATATATCGTCAACTTGTTGCAATCTAATCATAGGGAGGTAGAATATATTTGATTAATTAGGGTTTGGGTTCGAATTTGAGACTTGGCCGGGTCAACTCGTAATAAAGATGCCGCGTTGAGCTAATTAACTCGGCGACCTAGCCTTTAAGTTCACTTTTACTTGTAGCGGTCCAAAAAAAAAAAAAAAAAAAAAGTAAAAAGAAGAAAAATAATTTGAAAAATGTTATTGTTCATTATTTATATAGTCAATCTTAAGGAGATTTTTCAAAATTGAAAGCAGGTTTTAAAGTAAAAGTCTTTGTATTTTTGTATTAATTTTTAGGGCACGTTTGGTTTATGGATAAAACTATTTTACTGAATAATTTTTTTTTGGATAACAAGTTTATTATTATTCTATTTGGTTTAGTTAGGATATAAAAATAGAAAAATATAATTTTTATCTTTATCATGTTTGGCTCAACAACACTATATAAAGGATAAAACTGTTGAAATATCCAAAATATCCTCTTGCTAAAAAAGATTCGAAATAATAACATTAATTATTTTTTAGTCTTAGTGGAGATTAACTCGTACGTAATTAATATGTTAATGAAAATATATAATTATGCTATAAAAAAACACAATAAGTAGTTAATAATTGATATGAAACAATAAATTTAAAAGATTTCAAATCCAAACAAGTTTTCTAGAACCTATATAAAGTATTCATTAAACAAAAGTAACTCATCCATTCAAAATTGATTTGAAGAAAGAGATTGATTTGGAGAAGGAGAGATGTCGAAATTGATTTAGATGAGAAAAGAAAATAATACGTTTCCTAGGACATGGATCCAATAATAGATGATTATTTTTGTCTATTAAAAAAATTGAGTAATTTTTCATTCAGATAAATATTTTTGTCCTCCTATTTATGAGGATAAAAATTGTCCTCTTTTTAACTTAAAAATGTTATCTGGATAAACTTAGATAAAAGTTTATCCGGATATTAGTTTTATCCAAACAAGATAAAATAAAGTTTATTCATTCTCTTTGTCCATTGAGAGTTTACCAAACGGGCCCTAGAGTATCCTACCTATATTAATAATGTGTTTGGAAGAATTTTTTGAAGTCTAAAAGTACTTTTTAAGAGTAAATGTGCTTTTAGTTATTTTTATTATTATTTGATTAAAGTCAACAAGTACTTTTTACTAAAAAAGTTTAAAAGTTGTTTTAGAGAAGCTCAAATTTTGAGATTCTCTAAAAAGCTCTAATTGAGCTTTTACGGAAAATTGTAATTAACATTTAATAAACTTAAAAATTAATAAAATTATCATCGATAGATCAAAAAAATATTAATTTATTTAATACATTAATTGTTTATATCAAATTGTCACTTCATATACTTATATAAAAAAAAAAAAAAAAAATGACGTGTTAAATAATATAATATAAATTATATATAATATATTTGATTAAAATAATTAAATATGTTTGATTTAAATAATAAATTATTGTTTAATCAAATATAATAAAATAATCATGTTATTATAATTAAATTAATATATTAATTTTAATAGTTATTATAGGATATAAAAATACATGATTTTTTTTTAAAAATAATATGATTTATACATTAATTATTGATTAGTCAAATATAATAAATTAATTATGTTGTTATAATTAAATTAATATATTAATTTTAATAGTTATTATATGATATAAAAAAAATTATTTATTTTAAAACAAATAATATGAGATATATAATAATTAATTATTGTTTAATCAAATAAATATAAAATTTATACAAAAGTACTTTTATAGTTATACAACTAAACACTCAATTTAACATTCAAAGCACTTTTTGTATAAGTCATCATTTTTAACAAAAGTTTTTTAACAAAAGTTTCTATTCACAACAGTTGTACCAAACGGACCCTAAAAGTGAAAATATTTGGGGGTATTGTTCAAAATGGTCAACCAAAACAATGTCGTTATGGCCATTTTGAATAGTTCTCGCGGGTTAATTTCACCATCGGTTACTGAAGTTTCCTTCAAATTACAAAATGATCATTGAAATTCAAAAGTTTTAGTAGTAGTCACTGGAGTTAGAAATTCTTTCACTAATGGTCACTCCATTAAATTTTTAATTTAAAATGGTGATTTGGCATGATGATGTAGCATTTATTAATTGTATAATAGTCCATATATTTTATATAATATTCATTTTAGTCCCTATATTTCAATTAAGTCCTTCAAAAATTACATCTTAGGTCTCTAAATTTTTAATTATTTTTCAATTAAGTCCTCCAAAAATTGTATCTCAGGTCCTTCAACTTTTTACATCTTTACACTTTGCTCTCTAAATTTTCAATTATCTTTCAATTAAGTCCTCTAAAAAATTGTATATTAGGTCCTTAAACTTTATACATCTTCAAACTTTGATCTTCCAAATCTTTGATTTTAGTTGTCAAAATAAGTATAATTTTAATGATAAAAATAAGTGTAATTTTATTTAAATCACTGACTTTATATTCGAATTTTCACCTAAACGAATAAAATAATATAATTAAATAATAAACTATTTAGTGGTCAAAATAAGTGTAAAATTTGCACTTATCACTTAGAATTGACCATTAAAATAGACATTTTAGTGGTTAGATCCTACAATATTATTTTGTTCGTTTATGTGAAAATTCGAGTGTAAAGTCAATGATTTAATTAAAAGTGCATTTATTTTGACCACTAAAATTACATTTATTTTGGCCACTAAAATCAAAGATTTGGGAGGACCAAAGTTTGAAGATGTATAAAGTTGAAGGACTTAAGATGTAATTTTTTAGAGGACTTAACTGAAAGATAATTGAAAATTTGAGGACCAAAGTGTAAAGATATAAAAAATTAAATGACCTAAGATGCAATTTTGGAGGACCTAACTGAAAGATAATTAAAAATTTGGGACTAAAGTGTAAAGATGTAAAAGATTAAGGACTTGAAATGAAATTTTTGAAAGACATAATTGAAATGTAGAAACTAAATTGAATATTATATAAAGTACATGGACTATTATTCAATAAATAAATACCACATCATCATACCACGTCACTATTTTAAATTAGAAATTTAATAGTGACTATTAGTGAATGGATTTCTAACTTCAGTGACCACTACTGAAACTTTTGAACTTCAATGACCATTTTGTAATTTAAAAGTAACTTCAGTGACTGTTGGTCACATTTACACTTTCAACACAGGCAAACAACAGATTGGACCAAAAGTTGAAAATTCTAAACCCTAACCATGGTTTTAGTTGCTCAGCCACCATCTCCAATTGTGTAATCTCGCTAACACAACCATCACCATTGATGCCTAAGCTCTGTAACAACTGCTATTGTCGTAGATCCCTTCTACATTTCCTTCTTCAATACACAAGATTGCAGGTATTCATACAAATCTAAACTTTTAAGTTGATTTTTTTTTTCAAATCATATATTCTTTTTTAATTTAACATAGTCAAATAACAGATTGCACCAAATTGAACTCTAACCATGAATTGAAAATTGCAACTCCACTAACCATCTCTATTTCCTTCTTCCTACATGAGATTGAGATTGCAGGTATCATATAAATATGAACTTCTAAGTTAGATCTTTTCTTTAATTTTTTTTTTTTTTGTTTCAATCATTTATGTTTCATAGTCTTATATTTAGTTTCTTCCTTATTGTTCTCCTCCGTTGCAGTGCTAATACACTTTTGAGTCTTATATTTAGTTTCTTCTTTATTTTCTCCCCCGTTGCAGTGCTAATACACTTTTGAGTGAGTGAAGCAACTCAATCAACCAATATCAGAGGTATTCTTTTCTCTTCTTATTTTTTAGATTTTGCAACCTAGAGGTGAATCTTCTTTCTATACTTTGTAGCAATTGAAGTTTTGCCCAAGATTTCTAAATGATTTTGAGATAGATTTGTTAATGATTTTGTTGAAAACCTAGTAATTTCTTGCAATATTTCCATGAGATTCTAACTGACCCTCCAATTCTTAAAACCTAAACCCAAACCCAAAACTCAGATACGAGATTGATCTTCTCTTTGGAATTTTTTTTTTTATTTTTTAGGTTTAATGAAGTGAAAACTAAAAAATTAGTGTTTTTAAATATATTAATTAGATTAACGTATAAAAGGTTATCAATACAAGCTAAATGCAAGAGGTTGAAAGCTAGGGATGAAAACTAACCATGGAGTAAGAGTGTACGAGCTGCAAAGGATTGACGGCTGTCTATGAAAATGCTCTAGTGGGCAAAAATTACATCACTGGCCTAAGAGGCTAAAAATATATAAAGGAATTGGCACTAATGGTCCCTACCCTTTATCCTTAGTGTAGAAATAGTCTCTAACCTTTATTTTTTGGCACATTAGTCCTTAACATATGTATTTTAGTACACAAATGGTCCTAGGCATGGCAATGAGCCGAAAGCCGAGCCGCAGCTCGACCCATAAAATACGAGCTCGGCTCGTCCCAAAATGTAAGCTCGGTTCGGCCCACGAGCTCGCTGGTCGAATGGGTTGAGCCGAAGCCGCCTACTGAGCTCTCTACTCGGCCTCAAATTTTTTTTTTTTTTTTTAAAATTTTGAAATGAGGGAAAATACAATATCGGGTATCTTTTATGTTGAAAATTAAAGATTGAAAATCCTTCTCCTTAGAATAAGAGTATTTATAGAAAAATAATGAAATTAAAAACAAAAATTTAAAAAAAAAAAAAAAAATGGTGTAATGCACAAGCCACGAGTTAGAGGCTGCCAGTGGCTCGTGATTTCGAGCCCACGAGCCCAAATGAGCCGAGCTCGTGGACTCGTTCCCACGAGCCCAACGAGCTGGTTGGGGCGAGCCACAGCCAGGCTCGCTTTTTGGAGAGGCGAGCTCGGCTCGACCTCTTTTTTTTTGAGCTCGGCCCAGCCCGTGTTCGTCTCTCGACGAGCCCGAGTCCGAGCCGGGCCGAGCTTTTACGAGCCGAGCCATGAGCCCACGAGCCAACGAGTTTTTTTGCCACCCCTAAATAGTCCTTATTTGATAAAAAAGACAAAAATAATATTAGGTTTTATTAAAAAAAATTGTAATTGGATTTATAACCTTTGTAAAATGTGTAAATAAATCCGATACATTTATTAAATAATATTTAATTTAGCATATTAAACATATCACTATAATAGTGTCAATTATATTTTTCATAAGAGAAAAATATAAAATTATTACGCTTTAGGTATATCTAATTGATATGTGATGTGAAAAACTTGAATAAAAATTAAGTTAAATAAATAAATAAAATAGCGTATATAATTTTATAATATTGAACCAATATTATTATATTTTTTTAACATAAAAATGCTAACAAAAATTAATTTACACATAATGTGTTCTTTATTTTTGAACGATAACAAAACGATAAATAAAAATATGAAGAATACAATTTGAGCTCTAAAATTTGTAGTTGATAAACGAATAGCTCAATTTAATAAAAATATTTGAGCATCAAGTTTGCGACAAGATTTTTTTTATGTTGTGACGATAAAATTTAAATTTAAAATAATATAATTACTTAATAATAATAAAATAATTTTAATTAACACGTTTGTTAATAATTATGAGCTTAAATTTTAGTTATTTTATAATAGTTCGTAAAATGTACAAAATAATTTAGTATATTATCAATTTATTAGTTTCTTTTATTTTTTATATAAAAATAAAAGTATCGGACACATTTGCACTTTTTTTAAAGGTTAACAATCCAATTGAAAATTTTTTAATTAAAAATGAGGGCATATTTGTCTTTTTCATCAAATAAGGACTAATTACATACCAAAGCACATAGATTAGGGACTTCGTGACAAAAATTAAAGCTTGGGGACTATTTCTGAACTGAGAACAAAAGTTAGAGACCAATTACGCCAATTTTCCAATACATAATGATGCCCATTAATTGGTCCAATTAACGTAATGTCACTTGTGGCCCATTTCATAAATATTAGAAGATCTGCATTGTAAAAAGAGATGAAATTCTCTTGGACCTTATGGAACATTGTAGAGAATACTAAAAGTATGTTCTCTGCCTCCCTTTTTTTTTTTTTTATAACTCAAAAACTCATTTTATAATAAATGTTTGTGGGTCATGGCAAACAATCAACCTTCACTTTTGAGTGTACACATTTTCCACTTATACACGTTTTGACCAAAAATAGTGTTTTACCTTTCTGGTCTTCAATTTGGTTCTTTCAAAATTGGTTTTCTCTCTCTATACATACGTATGTGTGTATGTATTGCAGCATCTTGAAGAAGATAAACAATGTTCTTACTTGAAATACAATCGCCCATTAATTGAAATATACAAATCTAACAATGGTTATCTCGCTGCCGTGGTTTGTTCCCAATCTTTGCTTTCGAGGAGCTAATCTGGCGGTTGATCATGCTGCAAACATACACTTTCTGTTTCTAGCCACTAGTCTCTGTATGCATTCCGTAGTTGGCGGGTGGTTCAAACAGTGTTTTCCATTTTTGCAGGTTCATCTTTCAACTTTCATTTTTTTGCATTTTGGTCTTTCAAATTTCATTTTTTTGTATTTTTATGCTCCATACTTCCTTAACATTCATCACCAAACTTTGAAGAGCGTAGAAATTGTTTCGAAAACATGTTTACACATCTGCATTTTGATTTTACACAAATATCAAAAGTGTACAATTCAGTCATCAAAGTTTTCATGCAATGAAGTCATTTGATTCATTCATAGTATCCGTCGCGTACAATATTAGCAATGAATCCTGATAAAACAGAAAATGAAACATAATAGCACTTCTCCATCACAATTGTTGCGCTATGGAACCACGATATTGATCTCATTCTGTGTTTGAGATTTGTGGCGCATTGTAATCAGCTGTTGTTTACTCTATCTCGTCTGGCAAATCAATCTCGGTGACTTGTACAACCTCTGTCGTAGTACGAAATCCGTGGTCCCGTTGGCCTGCCCATCGAATGAAGTTGTGGACCGTCATTGCTGCAACAACCACTGCGGTTTGTTTTCGAAAAGGATAACACGACATACGATCTAAAATTGTCCACATATTATTCAACACACCAAAAGCACGTTCAATTACATTGCGCAGAGACGAGTGTTTAAAGTTGAAATGCTCGTGCGCATCCATGAACCTTCTTCGACCGTGACTAGATTCCAAACGGAACTCTTGAAAATGATATCTAATGTTCGCTCCCTTATATGGGGCCAAGTATCCAGTTCTATGCGCAAAACTAGAGTTTACTAGGCAAGACTTTCCATTGGGTCGGCAATAAAAATTTATATCGAATTATGAATAGCCCAGCCAAAATTCGGCTATCGTACGCGTTTCCAATCGTTCGAGAAGGACAAATGTGAAGCAGAGATCGAAGTCACATGCCGCCAGCATATTTTACTTTGAGTAGCCTTTTCGCCCTATGAAGTGCGTCGCTCGTTAACAGGTAAAATCGCTTTGACATGTGTAACGTCAATCGCCCCAATGCAATCCTAATATTCGTATTAATCGAGATTTAGTTTCATTATAACCAATAAGTAGATAGATATGACCAATAACATTACGATCACATTCCATAAACTGCACTAACCTTGAAGCGGGGATGCTTGTTTGGACATGGGCTGTGACCAGTGGACTTTTGTTGTAATTCGGTTTTTGTCTTATTATTCTGGCCCCCGGACCAACAATTGCACGCAGAACTACATCGAAGTAATGGTGAATCGTGTCCATGGAGTGCCCAAACATATTACGCAATTGCCGATACTCTTTTCCATGTGCTAGAATACATAAGAACATAACTATTTGTTCATAGCTATCTACGTTGGGTCCGCTAGAAACCCCAAACTCATCACGTAGTAAGTGCGTAAAATTTATGAACAAATGAGGATGCATCTTAAATTCTTGAAAAGCTATTTGAGGATCATCTTGTAGTGCTTCGAGCATGAAAATGTGCCCATTTCATGCATTCGAAAATTTTCGAATTCTAACCCCACAACGTTGCAGATCACCTCCTCGCAACTCATTTTTCCACCACTAAGCAGCAGGAGATCACGCCTTGCGGTGGCGCCACCGTAAACAATGGTCGTTCCTTTGCTCGACAAGAAGATTGTCAAGAAGCGTGTCAAGAAGTTCAAGAGGCATGAGAGTGATCGTTATGCCTCCACGAAGACAAATGGCGAGGCCCGGGCGGTATTGATTCACGTGTGAGGAGAAAGTTCAAAGGATGCTTGCGATGCCAAACATCGTTACGGTTCGCATAAGAAGACTCGCCATTATCTCCCTAATGGATTTAAGAAATTTGTTGTCCACAATGTCAAAGAGTCGGAAGTTTTGATGATGCACAACAGACTTCTCATCGCAGAGATAGCACACAATGTGTCTACTAAGAAAAGAAAGGACATTGTTGAGCGTGCCTCATGATTGGATGTCGTCGTGACCAACAGACTTGCTAGGTTGCGTAGCCAAGAGGATGAGTGAGCTTTGCAATGCTGTTTTTTTTTTCCAATTACTTCATTAGGTAGTATCGGAAGATTGGAGGGACAGGGATGATGATCCGGGTGATTTTGTTTCTATTCGGAAGATTTTAGACTTGTGTGGCATGCTACTTTATATATTTCGCAATGACAATTTTGTTTATCTTCTACCTTCTTCCCTGCGTTAGTGTATTTTCTCATCAAAAAAAAAAAAAAAAAAAAAAAAAAACGTTGCGCACAATTTCGAACGGTGCTTTCAAGAGCATGACAATACTTGAGCCACAAACGTATATCTTGTTCTAGTATGTCCATGTCGTCATCGTCGGAGTCTATTATCGTCGGATTCGGCAATACATACCGATTTATACACAAATTGATCATTCATTCTTTGGCGTGAAAATGGCAGGTTCAGGTTTGAAATTCACCAACTTTCAATTTTTAACAATGTGGAATGCATTACTTTGAAACAATGGTATGTCATTTATAAAAGAGAGTTTACCTCATGTCCACTGTGATTGAAAGTTGATTGTATTGTCCATTCACGCCAGCAAAACCCAATATATCACAAGACATCCATTCATCCAAGCAAAATTCAATATTGAACAAGAAAGATTATGTTCTCTCAAAGGACAACATTTAACTATTGTAAGAAATATTATCTTTTCTCAAAATACAACTTTTAACTGTTTTAAGAAATATTTTCTTCTCTCAAAGTACAACGTTTTACTGTTTAAAGATAGATTTTCTGTTTCTTGTCACGTGTTGTTCGCTAAAAAATGCAGAGCACATAGTAGTTGTGTCATGCGATTGCTGAGATGTTATTGTTGCCGATGACTGGTGGTGAGAGAGAAAGATCTAGGTAATTCAAAGTTCTTCTTATGATTTAATGATTAATACATGAATCAAGCAAACAATTAGCTCTTTATTCATAATCCCTGTTATGAATTAATTATAAGTCATGTTTCCAATTAATAAAGAATACATTCTCATGTTAAATTAATTATAAGTCATGTTTTCAATTAATGAAGAATACATTGCTTTGTTTAATCTAGACCAATTCAATGAAGCTCAAACAAATGTGTGGAATTTGAACTTGGTAATCTGCAGGTTGTTATGATATGTGATTATGAACTGCTTACAAATATTCCAAAGAACATAGGATGCTACTACTTTGTACTATAATTAACATACTTATTCACCGACTAATCTTCTCTATAAACACAAAGAATATATTTTTTTCGTGTGACTTCGACATACACAGTGTGGTGTTGTTCATTTCTGTATCCATTATTCAAGGATGTATGGGTCATCAATGAATTTGCTCTTGCAATTGTTATTGTAGAACTTCAATGTTGTTCAATTACATGTACCTATTTTCTGAATAGGAAAACAAAGATTACGCCAAATTTAAGGGAAAGAATTGTGCAGAAATTTTTCACAAGTACCGTAATATTTTTGGTGACATGTACGACTCGAAAAAATACGCCCTCAGCCCTTCGAAGCTCTCTAAAACGGGTTTCGATAACGATGTTGTCAGTTTAGACAAGTTGCCATTTCGCGCTGAGCTGTGCGATGAGCACGTGCCATCATCCGGTCTATTTAGCACGTCTGTAATGAAATGTTAAGGCGGACACAGTAGGGAGAAGAGGAAAAACAGCTCTT
This sequence comes from Forsythia suspensa, assembly GCA_023638005.1. Lineage (NCBI taxonomy): Eukaryota > Viridiplantae > Streptophyta > Magnoliopsida > Lamiales > Oleaceae > Forsythia > Forsythia suspensa. Next base: position 35,420,131 of record CM042674.1, read on the forward strand.
GTGCTAATAAAGGGAAGAAGAAGGTTGACTCCCGTGCTACATTGTCAGAATCAATTGAGAAATTGGCATCGACCAGAGATGCATTAGTTGCGCACTGGAAGTTGAGATCCGCCCTCTTTCGTTTGAGCAGTGCATGCAGGAGTTGAACGAATTAGGGGTTTTCGATGGGGATGAGAATTATGAATGTTTGGCAATTAGTTTTTGAGAGAGAGGAAAGAACCGAGTTGCTTTCGTCAGATGCCGCTTAAATCACATGAAAATCAAATAAATGCGCTTCGAGTACACCAATTGGTTGTGCAACAATCCTCATTCATTTGATTAACAGTCTCTGTTAGGTGTAATTATTTTCCAATTCTTGTATCGGATATTTTACGTTTTCAATTAATGAGTTTCACAATTTTTCATCATCCGTTGTGTTGTATTATGTCTCATTGTACGTTTCATTTTCAATCGGGATCAGGAACTCTTGGATTTGGGACTGAGCACGTGATAAGTGCAGGTATTGGATTTATTTTAGCCACTAAAAAGGGATATTTGTGAGTTCTTTGAAGCAATTTATTATTTATCTATGTTATTTTGATTCTTTAGGTGAAAATCTGAGCTCAGTTGGTGATTGGAAAAAATCTACGCGAAAAAGGAGAAAAAGGACTAAAGTTGTACAAATTGTGAATTTTGGGGACTGAAGTATAAAGAATCCAAAAGATGAATAACCTGATTTGCAATTTATGGAGGATTTATCCAAAAGAAAACAAAAAATTCAAGGACTAAATTCAACATTCCACAAAATAGAGAGAGAAATTGTAATTAATCGGGAGCAAACTACAATCGCATGGGCCAAAAACCATGCGATTGCAGCATGCCCATTTTTTGAGCAGAAAGGATTTGAGTTATGACATGTGATCACAAGACATCAAACCATGCGATTGCATAACACAAATTTTCTGCGCTCTGTGTTTTTTAGCGAACAACACGTGACAAGAAACAGAAAATCTATCTTTAAACAATAAAAGATTGTACTTTGAGAGAAGAAAATATTTTTTAAAACAGTTAAAAATTGTACTTTGAGAGAAGAAAATATTTTTACAATAGTTAAAAGTTGTCATTTGAGAGAATAAAATCTTTCTTGTTCAATATTGGATGTTGTTTGGATGAATGGATGTCTTGTGATATATTGGATTTTGCTGGCGTGAATGGACAATACAATCAAGTTTCAATCACAATGGACATGAGATAAACTCTCTATTATAAATGACATACCATTGTTTCAAAGTAAAGCATTCTACATTGTTAAAAATTGAAAGTTGGTGAATTTCAAACTTGAACTTACCATTTTCACGCCAGCAATGAATGATAAATTTGTGTATGAATCGCTATGTATTGTCGACTTTGACGATAACAGCTCCAACGACGATGACATGGACAAACTAGAACAAGATATATGTTTGTGACTCGAGTATTGTCGTGCTACTGGCAGCATCATTCGAGATTATCTGCAACGTTGTCGGGTTAGAATTCGAAGATTTTTGAATGCATGAAATGGGCACATTTTCATGCTCGAAGCACTACAAGATGATCCTCAAATAGCTTTTCAAGAATTTAGGATGTATCCCACTTTGTTTGTAAATTTTACGCACTTACTACGTAATGAGTTTGGGCTTTTTAGCAGACCCAACATGGATATTTATGAACAAGTAGGTATGTTCTTATGTATTCTAGCACATAGAAAATGGTATTGACAATTGCGTAATTGTTTGGGCGCTCCATGGACATGATTCACCATTACTTGATTAATGGATTCGCTTGCGCTTGTTGGTCCGGGGCCAAAATAATAAGAACAAAACCGAATTACAACGAAAGTCCATCTCGTCACAGGCCATGTCCGAACAAGCATCCCCACTTCCAGGTGAGTGCAGTTTATGGAATGTGATCGTAATGTTATTGGTCATGTCAATCTATTTATTGGTTATAATGAAACTAATTTTTGATTGATACGAATATTAGGATTGCATTGAGGCGATTGACGGAACACACGTCAAAGCTGGTTTACCTGCTGATGAGCGACTACACTTCATAAAGCGAAAAGGCTACCTAACGCGAAATGTGCTGGCGGCATATGACTTTGATTTCTGCTTCACATTTGTCCTCCCTAGGATGACTCGAAATGTACACGATATCTGAATTTTGGCTAGGACTATTCATAATCATGATATAAAATTTCCATTGCCGACCAATGGAAAGTACTATCTGGTAGACTCTGGTTTTGCCCATAGGACTGGATACATGGCCCCGTATAAGAGAGCGAACATCAGATATCATTTTTAAGAGTTTCATTTGGAATCTAGTCACGATCGAAGAAGGTTCAGGGATGCGCAAGCATTTCAACTTTAAACACTCCTCTCTGCGCAATGTAATTGAACGTGGTTTCGGTGTTTGAAGAATAGGTGAACAATTGTAGATCGTATGACGCATTATCCTTTTCGAAAACAAACTACAGTGGTTGTTGCAGCAATGACGGTCCACAACTTCATTCGGACAGGCCAACGGGACCACGCATTTCGTAATGTGACAGAGGTTGTATAAGCCACCGAGATTGATTTGCCAGACGAGATAGAACAAACAGTGAATGATTACAATGCGCCACAAATCTCGAACATAAAATGGGATCAATATCGTGGTTCCATAGCGCAACAATTGTGATGGAGAATTGCTATTGTGTAACATTTTCTATTTTATCAGGATTCATTGCTAATATTGTATGCGACGAATACTATGAATGAATTAAATGACTTGATTGCACGAAAACTTTTAGGACTGAATTGTACAATTTTGGTACTCGTGTAAATCAAAATACAGATGTATAAACATGTTTTCGAAACAATTTCTATACTTTTCAAAGTTTGGTGGTGAATGTTGAGGAAGTATGGAGCATAAAAATACAAAAAAATGAAAGTTTAAAGACCAAAATACAGAAAATGAAAGTTGAAGGACCAACTTGTAAAAATGGAAAATATTGTTTGAACCACCCACCAACCGTGGAATGCATACAACGACTAGCGGTTGGAAACAAAAAGTGCTGTTTTCGCGGTCCAACTGCGGTTTGCAGATGTCATTGATTAGTCATGCAAACAAAGACCAAAGGGGAACAAATTGCGACAACTGGTGGTGGAACGAAATTTTTTTTTGGGCCAAACAATTTTCTACCTTTTTTTTTTGAATGTTTACGGTAGATAACCATTGTTAGATTTGTATATTTCAATTAATGGACGGGTTGTATTTCAAGCAAGAACACTATTTATCTTCTTCAAGATTTAGCAATACATACATACGTTTGTATAGAGAGAGAAAACCAATTTTAAAAGAACCAAATTGACGGGCAGAAAGGTAAAACACTATTTTTGGTCAAAACGTGTATAAGAGGAAAATGTGTACACTTTTCCAAAAGTGAATGCTGATTGTTTGTCATGGCCCACAAGCATTTATTGTAAAATGGGTTTTTGAGTTGCAAAAAAGGGTAGGGAACGTGCTCTAAGTCTAGACATATCTATTACTCTTGAAAAATTTCTAGAATGTTGGGGAGACGTGTGGAAAATCTTGTACTCTAGATTTTTGCTAACAAAAAGTGACACAATGTGTTGAACGTTATAGAGACAACATAGCTAGAACTTTCTATGTAAATATCTATGTAGATTTAGAGAGCTAATATCTACAATTTTCACCATCCATTATAAGGAGGTAAAACTAAATGAGGCTAAGGAGTTCTCATTTGTAAATTATTTAAGCGAGAGAACGAGTTGAGAACATCTAAGAGAATCAAATGAATATTTGTATTAGCATTAGAAAATTCTAATACAAATAGTTTATATTTTCTCTAATTTTTGTGTATTGCATTGCTTATCGATTATTCCTTGTGTTAATAGCGCTAGAAATGTACTTAAAATGTGGAGACAATAGATAGATTTTAAATTCTTTGATGGACTTATATAAACAGAAATATAGATGTGGACAAAAGAATTATACATTCTTAGAAGAAACGCTCTCCGTTCAATTCGACCAACAAGTATGACTTATAACATTTGTCTTGCAGAATTAGGATGAGAGCAAGCAGCGACGCTCCATATTCATTCTCTAGTCATATTAGTGTTGGTTTACCATAGCTTAAATTATAATTTAAGCTGGTCAAATTAGTCAAATATATTTTTTATCTACATATTTTGTAAGACCCACAACTTACTAAGTACTTATTATCCATACATTCCATAAGACCTACAACTTATAAACACTTAAAAAATAATTTCCTCACCGTCAAACATTAGACAAAGAAAATCCAGAACTTTCACCGGCTTGCAAAACATGGATGCATCTTCCAATAGTACGATGGTGGAGGACGCCGCGAGAATTGTCGACGTGAACACCAACCCAGAGTACAACGACAGCATAGTCAAGAAAGCTAAATTACACTCCACAGTGGCAGCCCTCCTCAATGATCCCATTCTTTCTGATGTAACGAAGAACCATACGCTGTCTGAAGTGGACACTCTCATCAACTTGGAACTCGGTAGTTCCATGTGCATTTGCGTCCTCAAACTGGATGGCACTTCTGTAAGTACTCTAAATTTTCTCAGCATTTTAACAAATAGTTTGGAGTATATTTTGTGTAACAGATGTTCATGTCGATTTTAATTCCCTTATTGATTTGAAGATGTGGCAATGATGAATTGTGCAACTGTGAAGGATTTGAAATTAGCAATCAAGAAAAAAGTGAAGGATATTGAGGAGACAATGATGGGCTATCGCCAAATTTCTTGGTATGCAACAATTATATATAAATTTTTTCGAAAAGCTTTTCATGAATTATCTTCATTGCTTTCTTGTTCATATTTTGGATTCGGAAAAGAGCCTTAATGCTTTGGTTTTGTGAATGTTTATACACTTTAGTCATTATGGTAAATTCTTGAAACTATATTGCTTCTTAAATGAAACTTTAGTCAATTGGCTAAATTGCACGCATATTCTCTAATCTTTATTCCTTTTGCACTTTATCTCCATTTTTTGTTTCTTGGCATTACGAATCTAAACCTTCCATTTTATTCCCATTTAGTCTCTACTCATGGTTTTCAACCAAATTAATCATAAATTTGACTGAATAGATGGATTTGCCCTTAAATTCATATATAAAAAAGGTAAATAGCATTAGAGGTCTTGAACTTTTCAATCTTGTGACGGTGGGGTCCTGAACTTTAGATTTCTAGCACTCGGAATCCCAAATCTTTCAAATGTATGCGCCTGAGGTCTTTTTGTAAAAGAAAAATGTTAGTTGACTGTTAAATGATCAATTTTTTTTATTGAAATAACAGTTCTATCTTTTATTTAATTTAGGAAAAATAGCAATGGGAGTCCTTAATCTTTAAACTTTGTGACAATGAGGTCCCAAATCTTTGATTTTTAGCACTTGGGTTCCAAACCATTTAAATGTCTGCGTGTTAGGGCCCTTGACTACACTTAGCCCCTCGATAGCATTTGCGTACCACGGTTGTCCAACTTGGTGACATTTCGTAAATATTACTTTCAGTTGTCATTTCCGTTAGTTTGTTATAGTTTATTTTTCGTTATGATTCTTCAACTTTTTGATATCTACTCATGTAACTTAGGTTTTTTTTACTTAAGCTATTATAGGAGGTAGTTGGTATTCGAAGTCTTGTCAAGCTTACTGGTGTTAACACCCTGCACTATCATTTGTAATTTACTTCTTTCGTCAATCAATGAACAAGCGATTTACAACGCATTCAAATATTCTTTTGCTAAGATTTTTTTAATTTGTTGAATCGATCGAGAAAAGGCAGAAGGTAGTCAAGATGAGTCGACTACTGCCGCATGGTGTCCCTTTCTGTGCTAGAAAGAAAGGCGCCCCGTGAAAGTTGGTATCAGAGCTGCGGCTCACGACCCACGAGAAGAAAGCGATGGATACGAATGCATCACATATCACTAAGATGGTGGATCACAAAAAGAGTACTAAGTAGCGCTTGGATGCGCTCGATGGACAAAGTACTAGGTTGTGTGTCGTTGTTGAAACCCTTGAGGAAAAGGTCGAGACAGCAGAAGCAGACATCTGCGAATTGAACATTCAGCTAGATGAGAGCGGATGATGATGCAGCGATGATCGATCTTTGTTGCACTCCTTCACGATCTGCGGGAAGAAATGGAAGCCATGAGACTTGATTCACGAATACTTTAGCGTGTAGTTGGCAATGGGCAAGCCCCTGCACAAGAGTATGCACCTAGACTCAAAATTCCAGAGCCGCGTACATATGGTGGGGCGCGCGACGCGAAAGAAGTTGAGAACTTCTTGTTCGACATGGAACAATACTTTCTTGCTGCCAATATTGAAAACAGGGCAAGAAGAGTAACGGCAGCTACTATGTATCTGGGTGGAGATGCAAAACTATGGTGGCAAACAAAATATGCTGATATTCAGGCCAACATGGTCCAGATAGACACATGGGATCTTCTTAAGGAAGCGATCAGAACACAATTTTTCCTAGAAAATGTGGAATACCAGCCCAACGAGTGCTACGAGAATTGGAATATACTGGTTCCATTTGGGACTATGTGAAAACCTTTTCAGGGCATATGCTGGACATCCGAGACATGTCTGAAAAGGACAAGCTCTTCACTTTCATGGAAGGGCTGAAACCATGGGCGAGAACTGAACTCCAAAGACAGAAGGTGGCTGATGTATGCACGACTATGGGAGCTGCTGAGTTCTTGATGGACTATCAATCAGAACCCAGAAAGAAGCAGCTGCAAGTAAATAGCCAATCCCGAGGAGAAAGAAATAGATCCTTCAAGCCAACATCAAACTCAAATGGGGGAGAACGCTACTCTCACCATAAAGGAGGCTATCAGGTAGCTATCAGGGTAACCATCAAGGCAGCTATCTGGGTAATCATCAGGGTAGCCACTGGAACAAAGGAAAAGTGCCAGAAAGCAAATCAAGTACTACTCCTAGAAAGGATGGGTGCTTCTTATGCGGTGGGCCTCACCGAGTGAAGGATTGCCCACAGAAACAGTTTGTGAATGCATTGAGCCAACTGACAAGTGGGGCATCGGGTTCGAAGCAACACGTCCCATAGGCCAGCAGTCATTGCGAGGCCAATTCCGAGGAGGATGAAGATGTCGTTGGTGCATTCTCGCACCGATGCATCACAATATCGCACCGAGTGATTGAAAGGGGCGATGTATCTCAGAAAATGGTAAAAAAAGAAGTGCAAGAACCTCGTGTTTGTAAGGCTAAAGGCTTGATGTACATTGATGTGAAAATTAATGGGAAACCAATCAAGGCCATGGTAGATACTGGTGCTACTCACAACTACCTCGCAAGTTCCGAAGTAGAACGCCTCAGGCTTGTGTTGGAGAAAGGTAGTGGGAAGGTCAAGGCAATCAACTCAGTTGCTCAACCGATTGCTGGAGTAGCCAAGTATGTGCTTATTAAAGTTGGTCCATTTGAAGGGAGGACTAATTTATCTGCAGTCTAGATGGATGACTTCAAGCTGATTTTAGGATTGGAGTTTATTCGGGATACGAAGACAGCAGTGTTGCCGTTTTCTGATTCTTTGATGATGATGGGGAGCAAGCCCTGTTTTATCCCCACGCTAGTTGGGAAAATAGGTGAGAAGAGCATCTCAGCCATGCAGTTCAGTAAGGGCTTCAAGCAAAATGAACCTTTGTTTTTTTGTGCTCTTCATCTAGAAGAGATTGAGGAAGCAACTGGCCATATCTCAAAACCTGTTAGAAGACTTCTACAAGAATTTGAAGATGTTATGCCGGAAGAATTGCCAAGGAAATTACCGCCAATGAGGGCTATTGATCACGAAATTGAGCTTATACCAGGTGCCAAGCCTCCTGCTATGGCACCCTATCGCATGGCTCAACCTGAGCTAGAAGAGCTTAGGAAACAATTGGCCGAAATGTTGGACAATGGGATTATCGTGCCTGCGAAATCGCCATATGGAGTTCTAGTGCTATTTCAGAAAAAGTCCGATGGTTCTCTTCGGATGTGCTGTGACTACCGAGCCTTGAACAAGATCACAGTGAAAAATAGTTATCCGATTCCGCTAGTGGTAGATTGCTTCGACCGTTTAAGCAGGGTGAAGTACTACACAAAGATTGATCTAAGGTCTGAATACTGGCAAGTTCGGATCAAAGAAGGCGATGAAGCGAAGACTACAGTGGTAACTAGATATGGAGCATTCGAATTCAAAGTTATGCCTTTTGGCTTGACAAATGCTCCAGCAACATTTTGCACGATGATGAATCAGGTACTTCACGGGTTTTGGATGATTTCGTGGTGGTGTACTTGGACGACATTGTAATTTATAGCGAGACTCTGGAGGAAAATGTTTAACATGTGAGAAGAGTTCTTACTTGACTACGAGAGAATGAACTTTATGCAAAACTGTCAAAATGTTCATTCGCTCAGACTTCGATCAGCTTTTTGGGCCACATTATTGAGCAAGGAAAAGTCCGCGTAGATAGTAAAAAGGTTAAAGCTATCAAAGATTGGCAACCGCCAAGGCATGTACATGATGTACGTTCGTTCATCGGGTTGGCCAACTACTATCGAAGATTTGTGAAAGGATATTCAGAAATCGCCTTGCCGCTAACCGAATTAACAAAGAAGGAGAATGCTTGGGAGTGGTTGGCACAATGACAAGTTGCCTTTGAGAAACTAAAGGAGTCTATGTGGACATATCCAGTTTTGGCCTTACTAGATATGGCTAAAGCTTTTGAAGTGCAAACCGATGCTTTAGATTTTGCTCTTGGAGGAGTCCTAATGCAAGAAGGGCATCCGGTGGCATATGAGAGTCAAAAGCTGAATAATGCAGAGCGAGGAGTTGTTGGCATTCGTCCACTGCCTCAGGGTATAGCGTCATTATCTTATTGGGTCTCCTTTTATTGTAAAGACAGACAATACTGTTGTGAGTCAGTTCATGTCTCAACCGAAACTTTCAAGCAAGCAGGCTCGTTGGCTGGATCTAGCAATCATGTAGCACATGCACTCAGTCGGTGGGCTGACTTGGCTTTTATATGCTCAATGATGGCTCTTTCAGGGAGCAATGTTACTACAACCACAAAGGATCAAATACGAGTACTTTTGGAGAAGGACCCTGCAATAATTTATTTGGTTGACCTCATCAAGTAGGAAAAAACTCGACAGTTCTAGTTGGATGAGGGTCTATTGAAGACGAAAGGAAACCGCCTCTATGTTCCAAATGGTGTAGATTTGAGGAAATCCTTAATCACGGAATGTTACGACACGCTTTGGGCCGGACATCAGGGAAAGGAATGCACTTTTGCTATGTTGCAGCGTGCATACTATTGGCCGCAAATGAGGGATGACATTGCGACTTATGTGAAAACTTGTTTGGTTTGTCAACAGGATAAGCCAGATCATCATAAAAAGGTGGGTTTACTGGAGCATTTTCCCGTCCCAACTAGACCATTTGAGAGTGTATCGATGGACTACATTGTTAGCTTACCAAAGGTTGGAGATCTTGGTACTATCATTGTCGTGGTGGACCGTTTATCAAAATATGTAACATTTATTGCAGCACCTAAGTATGTATCCGCTGAAGAGACCGCTCGCCTCTTCTTCAAGCACATTGTCAAATATTGGGGGTTGCCTAAAGATATTGTCAATGATCGAGACCCTCGATTCACCGGCATATTTTGGACTGAGTTGTTCAAACTCCTTGGTTCAACTTTGAGCATGAGTTCTTGTTTTCACCCACAATCTGACTGACGGACAGACAAAGTGGTTCAATCCTATGCTGGAAGAATATCTTCGGCACTTTATCTCTACTTCGTAGAAAAATTGGGTGAAACTCTTGGATGCGGCTTAGATTTGCTTCATTGCCCAAAAGAGCTCTTCTACCAATAAGAGTTCTTTTAAGATTGTTACTGACCAGCAACTATTACTCTCTTATACTGTGGACATTGATCAAAGTACCAAGTCTCCTCAAGCTAAGGGCTTCTCTCAAGAGTGGAAACGAAATATCGAAATTGCTCAGAATTATCTTGAGAAAGCACGGAAACGGTACAAAAAGGCTGCTGATCAGAAATGTCGCTTTCTAGAATTCAACGTGGGAGATCTGGTGATGGTGAAACTCCCTGAAAAACGCCATTTTAAGTTAATAAGAGGGATAAATTCTCGATTGATGCTGAAATATATCGGTCCATTACCCATCATGAAGCGGATTGGAAGAGTGGCTTACAGAATTGAACTTCCTTCATGGTGCAAAACCCACAATGTCCTTCATGTTAGTGCACTCAAACCATATTTTACAAATAAGGAGGATACATCCAGAAATAAGCCAAAGCGACCTACATTTGAAGTGAAGAAAACATGTAAGAGGATTGTTGAAGCTATTATTGATCACCGAGTTACTCGAGCTTCCAAGAAAGATTATCAGGAGTACTTAGTTAAATGGAGCAGATGCAGCAGCGATGAGAATACTTGAGAAAGAGTTAAAGACTTTAGAGCCATCAAACCTCTACTTGAAGAATATCATGCAAAGATGGCACCGAGGACGTCGCCAAATCAAATGGGAGAGAATGTTAGGGCCCGCAGCTATACTTAGCCCCCTGGCAGCATTTGCAGCCGCAGTTGCCCAACTTCGGCCGTACTTTGTAAATATTACTTTCAGTTGTCATTTCCATTAGTTTGTAATAGTTTATTTTTCGTTATGATTCTTCAGCTTTTTGAGGTCTACTCATGTAACTTAGGTTTTTGTTACTTAAGCTATTATAGGAGGTTGTTGGTATTCGAAGTCTTGTCAAGCTTAATGGTGTTCACCCCCTGCACCATCATTTGTAATTTACTACTTTTTGTCAATCAATGAACAAGCTATTTACAATGGATTCAAATCTTCTGTTGATAAGCTTTCTTTAATTTATTGAATTGATCGAGAAAAGGCGGAAGGTAGTCGAGAGGAGTCGACTCTCGCGCGTCTGAGTGCCTCTTTTGATGCTAGAAAGAAAGGTAATGATGGCAAAAAAATCCCGGCAGAACACGCCCCGCGCCTCGCCCTCCCGCCCGCCCCGCCCGCCCGCCCACTTATTCGAGTAATAGGGGCGAGTGCGGACGGTTTTTTCCTCCCATGACGCGCCCGCCAAAAGAAATTTTTTTTTTTTTTTGTAAAATCATAATATAGAATATAAATTAAAATTTTTTGCTAAAATGGACTAAAGGAGAATCGAACCCAAGTTGAAATTATAAACTATAAATCTCAACAATTACACCACAATCCCATTCTTCAATTTTTTTTGTTTTGTTTGCTACAAATATTTTAAAAAAATTTATTTAATTTTTAATAATTTTTTCAATTTTTATAAAAAAATTTTGCGGTGAGTGGTTGGCGGGTCAAAAGATTGACCCGCCCCCCCGCCCGCCCGTCCTTGATTGGTTGCTTGGTCGCGAGGTGGTAAAAAATTTCGTGGAGCAGGGCGGGGTGGGGCCGACCCACCTCGGACCCGCTCCATTGCCATCCTTAAAGAAAGGCGCCCCGTGAAACTGCGCCCGAGGTCTTTTTGTGACGTAAAATTGACCGTTAAAATAAAAAGAAAAAAAAATGAAAAATGAAATTATCACTCATCCATTCAAACCAATAATTTTATCAGTAATTTGGATATACAAACCAATTATCATGACATATCGTTTCCGCTAGAGTTGTGGTGGGTAATTTGGAACTGAGAAAGATGGTTATTTCTTTTTTTTTTTTGCTTTTGTTTCTTCATTTCATTTTTGTTTTTATTTAATTCAAAATTAAATATGAGTACACTAATTAGTTTACTCAAATTATGATATTTTAATAGTTATATTTCGGTTTCACCATCAAGAAAACAAGTTTTGCTTGTAACTATGTACTGAAAATGGGTTTGCAATCAAAATGTTTTATAGCGTTGATGTTCCCAATATGTAGAATTCAACATATCTTATGCTTGAATCGTGTGAAGGTTATGAAGATTGCATTACTCGTGTATTATAAAGGCCGACACTCACATGACTCGAGAATATTATTTAAAATTACATGATTGGGGAAATATGGTCATGTTAGAAAATTTTAAAAGTTTTTTCTGACCTTAACAAATGCATGTTACGGTGTTTATTACCCAATTACTCCACTTGTTTTAAATCATTTCTATTATATTGCTAACAATTTTTCATAGGTATAGGAATTTTACTCTTTTGACTAGTATTATACATGTTATGGAAGCTAAATTTAGGAAATATTGGGAACAATTACCTATGTTATTTTCATTAGCATGTTTCATGGATCCTCGACTTAACTTAGAGGATACAAAAGTAACAATAATGGCAATTTCGGTCAAACCGACATTTTTATTACAAAAGGATCTCACATAGAACCACTCGATGTAAACAAGTAGACTTTTAAAAGTTCGAATCTCAGTGGTAGAACTAAAAGTTTTGAGACATCGTTGTCACAAAATTTAAAGGTTAGGAACTTCCAATGTTATTTACACTATATTAAAGTAATGGTAGAGCTGCTCATTTCAATAAAAAAAAAAATAACCATTTAACAATCTAATTGGCATTTTCTATCAAAAGGACCTTAAGCATAAAGTTTAAAAAGTTTGGAATATTGGTTGTTAGACATCACGGGTTTGGGAGTCCATAATCACAATGTTCTAAGGTTCGAAGACCTCTAATGCTATTTACTCAAAGATTTAATAAGTGGAAAAACTTAGTATGGCACATGATTAGTGATTCCACGGGAATAGAGATTCAACGAGTTTGTTGACTGCCTTTTCTCTACTTTTTAGACTTTATTATGTCATGACTAGAGGTGGCAAATTAGTCGATCAACTCGTAGGCTCACTGGCTTAGCCCCATCTAGGCTCGGCCCATAATGGGCTCCGACGTGACTAGCCAGAGCATGGGCCGAGCTCCAAAAAAAACGAAAAAAAAAGGCGGAGCCCTTTGGGCTAGGCAAATAGACGAGCTGGATGGGCATTGTCCACAAGCACAGGCCACAAGCCGATTACAAAATTTTGACACTTGGATGGATTCCAACAGTCACAAAAAAGTGACTATTATCCATCCAACGGTCACAATTTTGTGTGACCGTTTCTGCTAGAGGTGGTAATGGCCGAGCCACTCGACTCGTTGCCCACGGTGATTGACTCGTCTTTAAAAGGGTTGCTCGGTTCTGCCCTTTGACTCATGGGGCGAATGAGCAAATCCGATCGTCCCATGAGCTCGGCCCTTTTTTTTGTTTTTGTTTGTTTTCAATTACAACTTTCAACTTCGAATATTATTTCCAAGAATTTTAAAAAATAAAATAAATAAAGTACTATTATTGTTGCCTTTTTTTTCACTTTCAACTTTCAACTGCTGCATTTTATTGTTTTTTTTTTTTATTATTTTATTTTTAAAAAGCAACAAAAATAATACTTTATTTATTTTTTATTTTTAAATTCTCGGAAACAATATTCAAAGTTGAAAGAAAAAAAAATAAAAAATAAAAATAACAAGCAGGTCTCGCCGCTTGGACTCGGCTCGCTCGACCCACGAGCCAAAGGGTTGAACCGAGCAGCCCTTTTAGGGACGAGCCGAGGACTGTGGACAACGGGCCGGGCTGAGCCATATCTCTGACCTCATAAAAACTGTATGATTATCTGTTCCCTACTCTTTCAACTTATTCTTCCCCTTGCACTGAAATTTTTTCGATTAGCATTTATGAAGATTTTAACCCGAAGATAAGGGCAAGTAATTGTTTTGTTATTTTGCAGGTGCATTTTATTCCCTGTGTCGTTTCAAGGGCTTCTCAACGGCATTCGAGGGGAAAAACACAGATTCTTTCATGGTCTAAACAAAAAGGCTTGAAAAGAAAAAGAAAAATTGTTTAGTCTTTGATTATGTGCTTTCACTGTAATTACAGAATAGATGCATCCATTTCAACCTTTGATTATGTTTGTAATGTTTATGCTAGCCGCTATGGATTGAAGGATAAGAGTGCATGCTGACTGGGTAAATATGCGGTAAATGCATCTTGAATTGTAGTGTATGCGTACTGTCCAAAAAAGCAGAAATATATGCATGTATGATTTTTTTTTACCCACTTATCTGAGTCACACTTCAAGAAATAACATGTAAACTCCTTTTGTGACATGAATGATGATCCATTTAGAATTTCCATTTGCAACTGAATAAATTGCAGTTTGAACTGATTTGAAGTCTCCTTGTCCATTTGCATTAACTTTTATTATACGATTTGTTTGGATTTTTTTAGTCAAGAGCGGGGAATCAATCAAGCAATGCATTAATTATTTTAAATCAACTCATGAACTTTTAGCAGTCCTTGTTTCTCGATTATGGACTTTTTTAAGCCATGATCATGTTACTTGTTGGGACTTTGAAGTTTGAACCCTTTAATCCCCCTATTCCAATTTCAATCTCACATTCGATTGTAGTGACTATTTCGTATTTTTGCGTAAGTGTTGTTGTATCTTGATCTACATTAGAGTTCTAATGGAGCTAGAGAAGAGTTTGAAGTTACAAAATTTTTATTACTTATACACTATGCATGTTATAGGAAAATAATGTTTACCTCCAAGAAATAGATAGGATGGTCAAGGGAGATTTTGCTGAGCAAGTAGAAATGGATTTTAATTCTTCTGTATGTTGGTGAGTTTAAGTGGGCCTTAGCTAGTGAGTTGATATGGCTTTGCACTTTTTTCTAGCTCATAGTGTGAGGGCGCTCACAACATTCATGTGTGAGGGTACTGTATTTATGGTAGATGATTGTAATATATTTAGATAACTATAATATTTTAAATTTTAAATTTATTGAGGTTGAATGACAGTATTACTTTTAATTGAATGAATGTAATATTTTTAATTTCGTACTGAATTTGGATGACTATAACATTTTTTAGTATTTATGTTGGAGTTGTGTTATTTTCTTAATCAAAGTATCAGAAGAGAAGTTTTTATCAATAGGTATAATATACATCATTTTAAAGAGAGGAGTCGAGCTTAACCTCCATGGATGATTGGTGGTTATTAAACATTCACTTGCTTGTTTGTTTTTTCAAATATCATCATTTTGTTGTTTGTTTTCTTCTTTCTCTCGTACATATCATCATCTTGTTGTTTGTTTGGTATCGCTCGTCGTTTGATGTGGTGCTATGAATTATTTATTTGTGTCTTTCAATATTGAATAAAGGAAAATCAAATCATTCATGAATATATATTACACAAATGCAATATATCATCTATAGAATTTGAGATTTACTAGATAAAAATAAAAAATTATAGGAATACCAAATAAGAAAAATATTATATGAATTACACTGGACTATTAAAGAACCTTTAAATTATACATTGTTAGCATTCAAGTTATTCTTTAATCAGTTACAAATAAAGTATTGTATCACATAATATCATTTCAAATTCAAAATTCAAAAAAAAGAAGTCTTTACATCATCAACATATCAAAGTAGCACTCGTTAGATATATAAAATACATATTCTAGCAAAAATAAAATATGGAACGCACTGGATTAGCATGTGAAAATAATCTAATGATTTCCTACTAATCTCAAATTAAATAAAGAATATTTAAATAAATTGAAACAGTTTCATGTCAATTAAACAGTGAATTTCAAATAGTAGTGTACATAATTTACAAATTTCACGTATTCTTATCATTAAATCATCAATTGTATGTGAATTGCCAAAATAACACTTTTCAGTCACAATAACATTACACAATGCACATTAGTGCAAAATGATAACAAGGATTAATAACATTGTAAATTACCAATGTAATACAATGGGATAACAATATTGATAAATCATCCATTATACAAAATAAATTAACAAACATGATAATATACATGATAATATACATTGTTTGAGACTTGCAAGAATGAAGAATCGGTTTGATCTATACACATCCATCATATCAAAATGTCACATATTTTATCACATTATCATTCGGTTAAGCACTAACAATTTTCATATTACTGACACATTCAATGGAAATAGAGTTCACTAACAAACAATTAGCAACTAGTGTTTGACAAAAACGTACATATGATGACAAAACAATGTTGAATAGAGCTTGGAAGGTTTTTCAGATGTCCAGAAAACCAAAATTTGATTTATTTTGTTAAGGTACTAAATTACTCAAATATATCGTGATTTATGTGAAATGCACTTCATTCACAAAATAAACCCTAATTATTTTGAAAAAGGCACAAGAAATTAAATTTGTTATTTTTTCGGGACCGAAAAAGCAAATTTTGAAAAATAAAATAAAAACATGCATCACATAAATAATAAAAAAATTACCTTTAAAAATTGTATTTTATTTATTGAAATTCTCTGTTTTTCAGAGTTTCAAGAAGATATAGGATTTTATAACAAGTGCGTTAGTGCGATGTCATATATAGAGTTAAAAACAATATTAAATTATATCAAACAACAATAATAAATTTGTTAAAATATCTAATAACCCGAAACATATTCCATGAACTCGTGGTCGGATTCCAATGCCTCCATGGTCTTAGGCGCCAAAACCACCTCTAGATCAATACTTCCACCACCGTTACGAGCAGAAAATGCAAAAATCTTACCATCAAATTTGTTGGCCCGTCCGCTCCAAACCGCGATGGATTTGCCGAAATCATTTTCGTACATTGGAAATCTCGGAGAGCTACTCATTGTGATCATTCTTGTCGAAATTCCCCAACGGGAAGCATCGTGGGTCTCGCTCCCAGTCCCCAATGTACTTCCTCATTGTATTGTCGTGTGCCAACACGTTTTTGTTCAATTGCTCAGCGCACCACCGGATATCCTTAGCCAATACGTTGTCGGCTTATGCATATGTTGGAATGCTCTGAATCATGTTGCCGAAATATAGAGTCTCCAGCCTGGGCTTCAGTCGGCGGCGGCAATTCACAGCCATCCTAAACATTGTCGTTTTGGAATATGGTAATTTTCTCGCTTGAGTTATGCCGCGCCATAGCAGAGCAAATAATGATTGAAGTGATAAAATCTCAGTCGTTTGATTCGATGAATAATTTGATTCCCTGGAAATGGCTTTTTTGAACCAAGTTAACGGCGTCAACTTCTCATCAGGAAATTTCAACGGGTCGTTGCTCTGCTTGCCCATTAGTTCGACAATGTTTAATCCCCACTTCTGATTGTTGGTTTTGGATTTTAGCTTCTGAATTGATTATCTGCTAAAACT
This sequence comes from Forsythia suspensa, assembly GCA_023638005.1. NCBI lineage: Eukaryota > Viridiplantae > Streptophyta > Magnoliopsida > Lamiales > Oleaceae > Forsythia > Forsythia suspensa. The sequence goes on from CM042674.1 coordinate 35,437,406, forward strand.
GAAAATTCTCTCTCTTAGCGGAGCATCGATGGAGAAACTAACCTTGGAGCCGTCGGCGGGGAGTTTCAACACAGCTGGAGAAATCAAAACAGAGTCACGACGGAAGTCTGGCGTCCTTGAAATTCTCTTGACACCTCTACTTACCTCAACAAAAGTGTTAAAGAAATTCCAGAAGAAAGTCCCATCTGTAACTGTGTGATTCACAGCGCAACCAATGAGTACGCCTTCGGCCAATTCCGTGACCTGAATAGCAAGAATAGGGCTGATATGCCCTTCATAACTCATCATCTGGTCAAAAGCAAAAAAACATTTAACTTCATCAGGGACATCAATGGAACCCAGAACGTCCCTGACGTGAATGTGGGGGGTACAAGCGTGGATAAAATCCACTCCAGCATCATTGCAGGTAATGTAAACATAACTCTCTGAATCGGTGATGAGTTGACCGCAAGAGGAGGAAAGTGAGTCAATGTGTGTGAGAGGCTCGTTTTGAGGAGAGGAATGAGTTGAGAAATTGGAAATGGGGGTCGGGTAAATAAAGTACCCTTCTGAATGTAATGGCAAGAGAGTATGGGTAGGTCTGAAATAGAAAGTTTGAGCTCACCCAAATTGGAATTTTGGGATGGGAAAATTGTAGATTTGGAGAGCAGAGTAAAAGACTGTGAAGGTATTTTCAATTCTTTAAGAATTTTCTTGATTTGCTTTTGTAGTTTGTTTGTGCTCTGAGACTCACTTCACAAGAGGAATGGAAGTGAGAACTGAGAGTGAAGACTGAAGAGTGGAGGGGATGGGGTATATATAGGGGTAGGTTGGGGGGTTTGGGTTCATGCATTTGTTGAGGTGGAGTTAGTTATTGTTGATGAAGGAGGCTTTTTTTTTTTTTTAATTTGAAATACTGATACCATGCATTTTTTGAGGTGGTTGTTGGTGGTGTTAATATTGGTGGAGGAGGCTTTTTTAATATATAATACCGGTACTTTGTGAGTTGGCTATATAAATATTCAAAAACTTTTTTGCACAAATGATCTCTATCATTTGCCCATACTGAAAGTTGAGAATATATCTTTTTAATTTTGGTAGTGACATTCCTATTTCATTTTTTCACGACGCAAATGGTCATTTCTATCTATTGCCTTTCATTTTATCTGTTAAAGGTGTGCGTGCAATAACATAAGTTATTTCACAAGGGTAATTTCGTCCTTGTACTATTTTGGGTACAAAAAATAAAAAAGAATTTGTAGCAAATGCCACAAACTTTTCAAAAATAGTCTTTTCTTAAGAGAAATTTAAAAAAAAAAAAAAAAATAGTCTTCTACCCCAATGCGCCCCACGTCCAACCCCATACCCACATATATCGAAAAAAAGACTTACGGTGAAGAGGATGATGGTGACGGCAGCCTGAATAGCTTGTTGAAGGAGGACTCCTTTGACTACATCCTTTTTAGACACCAAAATCTTCTCATTTTCATCTTTCTTAGAATATCTCTTTAAACATAAGACGTTCTTTAATTTAAAAAGTCAACTATTAAAATTATGCTCCAATGGACTCTCCAATTTAATATTTTAATTTAGAAAGTGGGTATTTGGAGAGCCAAACCCACTCTCTATTATTATATGAATTGAGACAATTTCAATTTTCAATACTTGATATATTAGCTTTAATTAAATAGTATATACAAATTAGGAGGGAAGCTTATGAAAAAAATGAGAAGGAAAGATATTAGATGTTTCTTGGAAGAAGTAAAATGAAGAGCAAAGAGATAAAGAGGCTGTTGAAATGTTTAAAAAAATTACTCTTTAAATTTATAGGTGCTCTTTAAATATAGATAAATTGTTGTAGATGTTTTTACTAGGCAGCCTGTAATTCTCCAAATAACCAAACATTATATATACCTGAGTATACCTCATTATATATACCTGAGTATACCCAGTAAACAACTAGTGGAGCAAATGTTCTCAACATTTTATCTGAAATCTCTAAACCCCCTTTAATTAGTGGAGTGGTGGAGTGGAGTGGAGATGGGTAATTTTTTTCTTTCTTTTTTTTCTTCTTAAGAAAAGACTATTTTTGAAAAGTTTGGGGCCTCTACTGCAACTTCTCCTTTATTTTTTATGTCAAAAATAGTACAAGGATGAAATTACCCTTGTAAAATAACTCATCTTCATTGCACGCACACCTTTAACAGAGAAAATGAACGGTAATAGACAAGAATTACCATTTGTGTCATGAAAGATTGAAATAGAAATGTCACTATAAAAATTGGAAAGATAGATTCTGAACACGAAGCATAAGCAAGTGTTAGGGACCATTTGTGCAAAAAAATCAATATCCAAATATGTATCTTTTGATTAGAGGTTCAAATTATATGATTGGCTGGGCACGTGTACCACTATCACAACTAGAGCATATTTTATAGGTCAATAATTTACATGATATTGATATCTAATTAATTAATAGATCATCAAGTTTAAATTGGTTATTAACCGATTCTGTCTACGAGAGAGAAAATTCAATGCTCTAAAAATAGAAATAAAATCAAATAAATTAATAAGTCAGTATGTCTAATATAGTTTTGAATTTAGATAAAACGTAGACCTTTTTTTTGCTACATCAACTTGACAGAAGCCTTGTTAAATAAATATTATTGAAAATATTTTTTTATTTTATTAATGCTACTCATCTCTGTTAAATGTATGAATATATGATAAATGATTCAAAGGTTTTATGCATTTATCTTAGGGAAAATTTGCAGTTTTCATGTTTAACCTTTACAGTTTGTTATTAATCTACTCTTAACTTTTTTTTTAGGACCAGACATCTCAAATCTTTCATTTAATTACAACTCACGGTCTCATTGACAGATTTTAATGGATTTTCCATCATCCTTCAATAAACAAAAATAAGAAAATTTAATAAATCAACAAAAAATAAGAAAAAATTACAAAAAAGATCCACAATATTTAAAAAAAATACAAAGTGTCTTCTTCCTCACCCATCCACCACAGTCATCAAATATATACTACTACCATAAAAACACACATTTTCCAAAATTGCCCAAAACATATCAACAAAAATTCAATTAAGAACAGTAGAATCGAGATTAAAGAATAAATCAAATTTGGTTGCGGGGAGTCGAAAGAAGAATTATTAACCAAAGTTGTAAATGAAGTGAGATTAGGATTTGTCCTCTGAATCATAGTAAAAAAATGATGCATTAGACGTTAATGTGAACGACAAAACTTGTGTTATGTTTCTTGCTGTGATTGGAGCAACTAATTTTTCTACTTATAATGATGCTACTTGTAGATGAGAAAGCTTGAGCTTCATGGAAGGTTGCTGCTAACTGTGATTGGGATTCTACACCTATCATTTTGCTCAATATGGCCTTTTTTCTGCCTCAACAAAATGGCTCTTTCTTTTTCGTTAATTTTTCAGCTCAAAATAATTTTTTTTAGAAATTGACAAAGCGAATTATGCTATTAATACAATCATGGAAATTCTTAGCTCTTGTGATGCCACGTTACAATGGCGTGGAAGAGGTGATGATGGTATGGATGTGATGACTGTGGTATGATTGTGGTGAGATAAGGTGGGGTGGTTGGGGGTAAAGTGGGTGATAAGTGTAGTTTTACACTTACCTAGACCATCAAAAGTAGAAAATTATAAGTACTCTTAAGTAAATTTCTACTTAATTGTGTGTTGATTTGATTGTTTTAGGTCAAAATCTGAGTTCGGATGGAATTGGAGAAAAACAAAGCAAAATAGGCGAAAAATGATTGAAAGTATACGAAAACCTAGAAATGGAGACTTGATAAGTATAATTTATACACTTATATTGATTCCTTAATGAAGAGTTTTTGTATAATTCTAAGTATTTTAGAGTCGCTATCTATTGAGTCTTTGTTCATTTTTGTGATTGTAGGGCAAAATCTCCGAACTTAAGTCACATTGGTAGAATCGGTGAGTAAATGAGAAGAAATTGAGTTTTTGAAGTGAATATCAAGAGCCAAACATTAGAGGATGAGAAAGAAGATAAAATCAATAGATTTAAGGTGTGTTGGAGTGACAATGAATAGTTGAAGTGAAGGATCAAACACTGAAGAAGCGAATTGAGAAACTACAATCGAAACAAGTGGAGAAATTAGAGCATAAAATTTGGTACAAACATCTCCATAAGACAAATGATATATCATTGGAAAGATAATTGAATTATGGTTCCAACTCGTTTTACGGATTGCAATTTGAGTTTCCTACAAGATGTTATGGCCGTTAGAAAATCAGTCGCCGACATAGCACCCTCTACGAGCGGACTGTCAGCCGAAAATCCACCCATTCTGTCGCTCGAGCGGCTGTGGCACCCGCTCGGGTAGACATAACCTCTAACAGATCATCAATTAGGTTAAAATCTATTTTTGGAAGATTTTGAAGACTTTGGGCTTGAAATTCAACCATAATTGGACCGATATAAATAAGAGAACTCATATAACAAATGAGGAGTCGAATTTTAGAGAGAAGAAGGCAAACCACAAGCTCTTTACAACAATTTCTTCATCCAGACAAGATTGTTGGGAATTCAAGCAAGAGAAAGTTAAGATTCTTGGGCAATTCATTGAAGACATTCAAAGAGCCAAATTAATCTTCAAAATTCTTCTTACAATCAAATATTCCGAGTGATAAATTCTCCATTTATTATGGGTTTTTATAAATCAAACACAATGGGCTAAATCTTTATACTAAGGATGATGATGTAAACCATATGTTGAAGTTTTAATTCAAGAATTCTCGTTTTTAATCTTGATTTGTGGTTGTTTGATTTATATCATGGTTTCAATATCCGTTTGAATGATTGATCACCATTTGAACGTGTTTGTGTTTTATTTTCGTTTCTGGAAGGTTCAAAATAGTTTATGATTTTAAACACTAAGTCCTGCAGAAACTAGGAATAATTTCCTATACTTGGTGCAATCAAATTAGATAATCTTATGGTTGAAAACGTTTTTAGATATTCGAATTCAAAATAGGAATATTTTGGGGCGTATATGAAAATAGATTTAATTATACTCGAAAGAGGTTATTAAATAACTTAGGATTATCGATTGTCAATTTCAATATAAATTGAATTATAATGTGGGATTTTGAGGATTAAAATAAATACTAATGAGGGAGTCAAATTCCTAACATAACTCATTTACTTGATTTTTCTCTAAAAACCATATTTGCACTTAGTTAAATTGTAGTTATAGTTTAAAGAATTTCATACTTTCTTGATCTAAATATTTATTGTGTGTATTCGTTTTAAGCTAGAATTGGTAAAAATTAAGCTATAATTATAGTACTCGTGGGAACGATACTCTTTGACTCACTTTTACTATTACTTGTCAATGACCTCGTACGCTTGCGGGATTTCACCGTAAAAGATCTACATGTAATCTCATAAAAGTTGAAAGACTTGGATTGTAAAGAAAAGAGGATGAAATTGAAATAAAAGAGAAAATCCAGGGACCAAAGTAGAGATATTGTAAAAATGAAAGACTTACCGTACAAATAGTCAGGGACTCAAGTCGTAAATTTGAAGAAAATATTGACCCTTGCGATCGCAAGTGGCATCCGAAAATGACCAGAAGCCCACCCAATATGCCCTTGCGATCGCAACCATTTTGCCCTTGTGATCGCCAGGGCATTTCATGACCAGAATTTTGTTTTTTGTTTTTAATTTTTGTAAAACTCTAGTTTGGTAATTTTTTTGGGACACGAGTTCTACACTAAATTAGGGTTTTTTAGGATATATAAATAGAGATTATGATTGAAACAAAAGGGATGAGCTATATACAATAATAAAAGGAGATTGGATAGGCAAATTACAGGAATCAAGCTAGGGTTTCAAATTTTGCAAGGAAGAGATAGGTTCTTGGTGCAAAATCTTTATCTATTTCTTTTTTTCACTTCAAACGTGTTTATGTATTCTATTCTCTTCTTTTGTTTTTATTATTTTATGATGTGTAACTAAACTATAGTTGGGACGAACGATGTAACCTAGTTTAGATTCTTAATTTCAATTCTCAAGTTTTGAAAGTATGTTGATTGTGTATTAATTTTACTTCTTCGCATAATGATTGAAATAATTGGCTATTATTTTATTGAATTGTGGATTGTATCAAACTGAGAGGTAAGTTATTAATCTAGATCACGTAGTAAAATCCGCAATTGGATAAAAGGTAGATATATGCTTTTGTTATTGTTGCGGTCTTAAATTGAATTCTCATGAGATTTAATACATCTAGTTAAGATTATTTTGACTGCACATAGAGATATAGTAAGTTACTTAATTAGATAGGACTAATTTGAACTCGAGAGAGGTAAATTAGGTTAAATTCATGAACTCGACCGAATACAACATTATGAAGAAATCTTGAGATGAGAGATTAGAGATGATAACTACGGTAAATTCGTAAATCCAGACGTTTTAATAATCATATTTGATAAATTCTTGATATTTGCGTTCACATTATTTTCTTAAATTAATTTTTATAGGTTAATTCTTCCAACAAACGTATTTCAAATTGTTTTCAATAGATTAGAATAAGGATTAATTGAGCTAGTTTATAATTAGAATAGTCTTCGTGTGAACGATAATCCGGACTCATTAGGTCTACTTTATTACTTGTTAACGATATTGTGCATTTGTAATTATTTACACAAGAAGTTTTTGGCGACGTTGCCGGGAACTATTTGATATTACTTTAGATTAATTGGTAGCGTTAATTTTATTTTTCTCTCGTTAATTTCTTTCTACAAAAAAGGTGTTTGTTGCATACTCTGTTAACAAGGAGGCAATCTTGAGCCTTTCAATCTTGAGATTGAATGTACTTTCAGACGAAGACGCAAAGAACACAATCAAAAATAGAAAATTTGGAACAACTTCCAATGGCAAATGCACAAGTTAGAATAGAATATGAACAAGAGGCTATCAGGGCCGCCACTGTGGAAGCAACCCGATTAGTAATTTGGAAAATTCAACAAAATTATGAAGATAGAGTAGAAGATGACGATGGAAATATACCAATGGCTCAGTTCTTAACTCCGACAGCTGCTCCTGATTGTTTAAGCATAGTTTATCCTTTGGTCGGCATGATTTTCAATTAAGGGCCGATTTGATCCATCTTTTCAGCAATAACTTGCAATTCTATGGAAAGGTACATGAAAATCTGAATACTCATCCTTCCAGATTCGTACAGATGTGCTATAACTTTTAGTTTCAAAGATGAATGATCATGCCATCAAACTTAGGCTATTTTTCTACATATTGAAGGATGGATCATTAGAATGATTGGATTTAGAACCACATGCTAGTATCATTGTATGGGATGACTTAGTTAGAAAATTCTATAATAAGTATTCTCCATCAGCTGAAGTAGCCAAGATGAATCTGGAAATATCTACTTTTCAGTAACTAGATGGAGAAATGTATCATGGGACAGATTCAAGGAGCTGCTCAGAAAATGTCCTAATCATGGCATAAAAAAGGATTACAGGCTCAATACTTTCACTTTGGATTATCTCCTCAATCCAAATCTATAGTGGACTCTTCAACAAACAGGTCTATTATAAATAAAAAAGTCAACAAAGTATGAGAGCTGTTTGAATTGATTGCAAAGTCACATACCATATTTTCATCTGATTGTGTAGCTCCAAGAAAAATAGCAGGTATATATGAGATTGACAATCTTTCAGCAACTAATACACAAATTGTTACATTGACAAAGCAGGTAGAACTCTTGGTCAAAACACAAACACAAAGAGTGAATGCAATCCAAGCAACCATGATGTGTGAAAACTGTGAGGCTAATCACTCGACTGCAGGATGTATGTTATTGGCCTCTCCAGATGAATATGTCAATTTTGTGCAAAATAATACACATCAACAGTATAATCCATTTCACAAACATACAATTTGGCTTGGAAGCAACACTCAAATTTTAGGTAGTTTGACAATCAGAACAATGGCAATGCCAATAAATCTCAGCAAGAGAGAAGACCAAGTTTGGAGGAGATGTTACAATAGTATATGTAGAAAACAGATAAAATTTTGGAGCGACAAGATACAAAGTATCAGAATGAGCATGCGTCTATTAAGAAATTAGAGACTCATATTGGCTTGTTAACCTTGCAACTGTCAAATAGAACACCAGGAACTTTGCCTAACAATACTATGACAAATTCAAAAGAGCGGGTACAGGCAATCAATACGATGAGTGGGGTACAACTGCCAGAGATTCATGTGAAATGGCCAGAGAAGAAAGACAAACAATTGGTAATTGAGGAAGATGGTATTGAAAAACAATCAGCGCATTCACAAGAAGAAGATTCAAAAAAATCTGTAGAATCATCAAAAGTGAAGGCACCAGTTCCTATCAAATCTTATGTGCCACCAATTCATTTTTCTCAGAAGTTGCAGATGAACAAGCTCGACAAATAATTTGTGAAATTTCTAGAAGTTTTCAGAAAACTACATATCAACATCTCATTTTCCAACGCATTAGCATTGATGCCCAGCTATTTTTTCTAACAAATGGAAGCTGGAAGAGCATGAAACGGTTTGTTTAACAGATGAATGTAGTGCAATTCTTCAAAAAAAACTACCACCTAAGTTAAAATATCTAGGGAGCTTCACTATTCCTTGCACTATTAGTTCCAACAATTTTGATAATGCATTGTGTGAATTGGGTACAAGTATTAATCTTATGCCTTTATTTTTTTACATGAAACTAGAACTGGAAGAAACAAGACCAACCACTGTCTCATTGCAACTGGTGGATCGATCTATCAAGCATCTCCGGAGTATCATTGAGGATGTCTTAGTAAAGGTAGATAAGTTCATATTCCTAGCTGACTTTATTATTCTTGATATGGAATATGACAGTGATATCTCCATCATTCTTGGAAGACCGTTCTTAGCTACAGTGAGGAAAAATGAATCTTAGAGTGGATAATGAGCATGTTATATTCAATGTGTTTAAAGCAATAAAGTATCCTAGCTACTTCAGATTATTGTTATCAAGTAGATGTGGTTGACAAATTAGTTGCAGACACTTTTGGGACAGAATATCCATCAGATCAACTTGCAGCTTGTATGATTCGCGTTCCAAATCAACTATATCAGAACATCCAGCTATGCAAACACGTGGCATGCATTTAGAGGAATCCCTACTGGTTTCTTACAAGAGAAGTAGATATTTTGAACTGCTGGGTAAGAGTCCACACAGACCTGTATTATCAATAGAGAAGGCTCCTGCTCTTGAGCTATAGCCATTGTCATCTCACCTACGATATGCATACCTAGTTACATCTACTACTCTTCCAGTAATCATTGCTAATGATATGACAGAATTGGAGGAAGAAAAATTGCTCAAAATACTTAAAGAACATAAAAAAAAAACTATTGGATGGACCATTGCAGATATCCGATTCTTTGTGTATGCATAAAATTCTCATGGAGAAAAATTACAAGACATGAGTGGAGAGCCAACGAAGATTGAATCCTACCTTGAAAGAAGTAGTCAAGGCTGAGGTAATGAAATTATTAGATGGAGGAATTATTTTCCCAATCTTCGATAGTTCGTGGGTAAGTCCAATCCATGTAGTGCCCAAAAAAAGAGGAATCACAGTTGAGAAGAATGATAACAAGAAGCTTATTCCGAAAAGACTTGTCACAAGTTGGAGAGTATGAAGTGACTACCGAAAGTTGAATAATGCCACATGGAAAGATCACTTTCATTTATCCTTTATTGATCAGATGTTGGAAAGGCTTGTAGGTCACTCCCATTATTATTTCTTGGATGGATATTCGAGATACAATTAGATTCCTATTGCTCCAAAGGACCAAGAGAAAACTATTTTCAAATGTTCGTCCGGGACTTTTACCTTTAGAAGAAAGTCATTTGGATTGTGTAGCGCTCTCGCCACTTTTCAGCATGATGGCCATATTCTCTGATATGGTGGAGCAATACATTGATATATTTATGGATGATTTCTCAGTTTTTGGAGACTCTTTTGATGAATGCTTGAAAAATCTACCTAAAGTATTGAAAAGGTGTGAAGAAACTAATCTTATACTAAATTGGGAAAAATGCTACTTTATGGTGAAAAAATGAATAGTTTTTGGAAACTGAATTTTAGCTCAAGGGATTGAGGTCGACAAAGCAAAAATATAGGTAATTGAAAAATTGCAACCACCAAATCCACTGAAGGGTGTTAGATGTTTTCTTAGACACGTATGATTTTACACGAGGTTCATTCGTGATTTTTTGAAAATCACAAAGCCTCTAAGTAGCCTATTGGAGAAAGAGGTGCTATTCCACTTTTCTGATGAGTGTCTCACCGTTTTTAGCACTTTGAAGGAAAATTTGATAACTGCACCAGTTATAGTTGCACCAGATCGGAATCTACTATTTGAGCCAATGTGTAATACTAGTGACTACATAGTGGGTGTAGTACTTGGGCAACGCAAAAAAAAAAGTCTTCATGTCATATATTATGCAAACAAAATATTAACAGATGCACATATCAACTATGCAACAAATGAGAAAGAGATGCTCATTGTGGTTTTTTCCTTTGATAAATTCTGTTCCTATCTCATTGGGTCAAAGGTAATAGTCTACACTGACCATGTAGCTCTTAAGTATTTGTTTGGAAAGAAGGATGCCATGTATAGATTGATTTGGTAGATATTATTATTACAAGAGTTTGATATTGAAATCGATGATACAAAGGGACAAAAAATCAAGTAGCATATCATTTATCTAGGCTGGAGCAAGCAGATTAGGCTAATAATGTTGAAATTAATGAAGTGTTTCCAGACAAACATATGTTACAAGTAGGGCACGCACCGTGGTATGCTGACATTGTTAATTATTTGGTTAGTCAAATTATTCATCCAAAATTCTCTTATCAGCAAAAGAAAAAGCTTCTCCATGAAGTTAAATTTTACTTTTTAGAGGAACCCTACTATATAGAAGAGGGCCAGATTAGATTATCAAGAGATGAAACAGATACTAGCACGGGTCACACCTCAGCTTATGGTGGTCATTTTGGCCCTACCAAAACAGCTGCTAAAGTTTTACAGTGTGGTTTCTACTGGCCAACATTATTTAAGGATGGGCACACCTTTTGTAGATCTTGTGATCGATGCCAACGAACAGGTAATATCTCAGCTCGTCACGAAATACCTTTAAACAACTTACTTGGGGTGGAATTATTTGATGTTTGGGGCATTGATTTCAAGGAACCGTTTCCACCATCCTATTCCAACAAGTATATTATTGCAACAATTAATTATATGTCCAAATGGGTGGAAGAAAATGCATTACTGACTAATGATGCAAAGGTGATAGTCGGGTTCATCAAGAAGTACATATTCAACCGATATGGAGCACATTAGGCCATTATCAGAGATGGTGAAACTCACTTTTGCAATCGTTTATTTAAGTCGGTCCTCAACAAATATGATGTGCAGTACCAAGTAGCCACGTCTTATCATCCACAAACAAGTAGGCAAGTGGAGACATCAAACAGACAATTAAAACAGATCCTAGAGCTCACTGTAAATTCTACCGAAAAGATTGGTCCAAGAAGCTTGATGATGCACTATGGGCATACCTTACAACTTTCAAAAAACACGATTGGAATGTCTCATTACCGTTTGGTGTTTGGAAAAGCTTGTTATCTATCGGTTGAATTTGAGCAGAAGGTGTATTGGGCACTCAAGCAGTTAAACATAGATTTGGAAAAAGCTGGAGAAACTAGACTTCTGCAATTGAATAACCTAAACAAATTTAGGATGCATGCTTATGATAATTCATTGATCTATAAAGAACGGGCAAAGCATTGGTATGATAAACACATCTGACAAAGGGTATTCCAGGTTGGGGATCAAGTTGTGTAGTACAATTCAAGATTAAAGCTTTTTCCAAGAAAATTAAGGTCGAAGTGGTCAAGACCATTTACAATTGCTAAAGTTTTTCTGTATGGCACCATTAAACTATATCATCTGACCAAAGGAAATTTTAAAGTTCATGGAAAAAGAGTGAAGCACTATGTAAAGGATTTCCCTACGGCAAAGTCCACTATTGATATTGTAGTGCCAGAGTAAAAGTTGCAAAAATTCGAGCTCTAGACTATAAATCGAGCGATTGATGGAAGGCAATCCATTTCTCTATTCCTTATCTGTTTATTGCATTGCTCGTAGTATTTTAGGATCACATTAGGAATTGAAGCACGTTTCAATTTTTAGAAATTAAATAAAATTAAGTTTTCTAAATTACCCCCCCCCACCCCGCCCCACCCCACCCCACCCCACCCCACCCCACCCCACCAACACAAACACACACGCACAAACACACTCAATTCCTACCTCCGTTCGAGCAAGGAAGAGGATTATCTTCAAGTTTTCATCCTTCAATTCATAGTCCACCCTTTCTTTAATTGATACCTCCTCACTTTCAAGGTAAGAATTGGTTTCTCATTTTCCCTCTTTCCATTTTCTTTCTTTTTGTGTCCACGTAGTAATCATTTTTTATCTAACATTCAACATTTTGAGGAGTATGGGATTAAGTAGATGTGGGTTTATTCATATTGTTGTGATTGTGTATTTGGGCATGCATTATTTGCACCAAATTGATTCCAAAATTTAGGAAAATAGTATGCACACTACATGTTCGATAAATTGCCTAAACCAACTTCGTGATACATTTTGGGCATCTGGGATTATTGTTTGCATTCATTCACTTCTCTTATCATATGTGATCATGCACTTCGAGTTATACATTACATTGCATTGATAATAGATAGGGATGGCAATAGGGCGGGTCCGTGAAAATTTTGCCCTCTCTCCCACCAAATGACTCCGGGAATTTGCAAGGCGGTAGGGGCGGCCTTTGGCCCGCCAATCGTTCGGTTATTTTATTATTATTATTTTTTGGTTAAATTGAAAAAAGAATTTAAAAAAAAAAAAGAAATACAAATTTTTTAAATATTTGTACCAAACAAAACAAAAAAAATTATAAGATTTGGGTTGTGGTTTAGTGGTTAACATTTGTAGTTTATATGTTTCAACAAGGGGTCGATTCTTATTTAGTTCATTTTTAGTGAAAATTATAATTTTTAATATATTTTATGATTTTTTTTAAAAAAATTTGATGGTGCGGGTCGTGAGGCGAGGTTGCCCTGGACCTGCCGTGGGGCAGAAAATTCTGCCCCAAACCCGCCCCTATTACTCGGCGGGGCAGGGCATTTTTTTGCCATCCATGATAATAGAAGACTTGTGCACCGTGCACCCTACGGCTTGCTGTAAGATATGATGCGTGCCTACCTTCAGTCTCACTTTCGTCTCTCCTCCGTTGGGTCCAAATCATATCGAATGGCTTGAATTTTGAATATATGATAGACCTAAGCATGACCTTTCATATGTTGACTTGCCGGTTGAATTTCCATTATCTTTGTACCTATTTTCTCAACTCCGAAATAGCTACGTTTATCATTTTTACATGGTTAGCTGCCTATGTTTTTAAATTCAGTTTGGGATGATATTTGTCAACTTCTAGCTACTGCCTTCCTTTTACACACACTAATATGGGTTTGTTTTGTATTGTAGGTAATGGCTATGAAACGTAGAGAGCAGGAAACAAGTCACCGGTGGCACATCAAAATGGGCTTGAGTTGAAAATGTCGATTATTCCCGATACTTGTCCGAGGATGACAAAGAAAGATTTCTGCATATCACAAGCAAATAGAGTATTTGGGACGAACACATGGTGCAGTTAACAGATTTCCAGCACTTCAAGACTTATAACTTGAATGATGTTTGTGCCTAGACACGAGTAGCACACGCATCACACAAAATTTACCCATAGCTAGTTCATGAGTTCTATACAAATTTTAACCCAGGACATCGACCAACAAGGAGACGGAACATTTTAACCAAACATGAGTGCGGGGTAAGTGGATAATGTTTACCCCATAAGTTAATGATCGGTATTGTGGGCTAACCCTTCACAACATTGATTCATTACCTACGGAGCTTGACATGAAGGATGTGACTCGATTTCTATACGGTAGGGATGATGCGTGGCCACTTTCTACTAGAGATTTTTAGCAAAGCAAGTTGACCGACTCTCTACTAATCTTCAACTTGTTTGTAAGTCACAAGATCGACCCCAACAGACATCGCACCACTTTTAATGATGCGAATGCTCGATTTCTCTTTCATTTGGCTCACGGGAAAAAACTTGATTTGGGATTTGGAGAGCCATATCTATACATTGATCAAAAAATTAGGCTACCAATCCGACAAGTGCCACACTGCTATCTTCCTAGGACTAATTAGTGGCATATGTACAGCTGCATGGGTACACATTGCCTTTGATGAGCTCTCTATAAAACCAAAGGCCCCAATAAACCAGAACGCTTTGGTAAATGCTAAGAGGCATATAGTGCGAGCTAGGAGACCTGCACTAGCCATGGGTGATCAGCCTGTTGAAGGTTAGCTGACTGCACCATCCACAGCACAGTCAGCTGCACTATTTGGAGATATCCTTCGCAAGACAAGTAGAGCAGACGAGACTCATTCTCGCAGCTAGAACTGAGATAAGCACTATTCAGTAGGAGCTGAGGGCTTTACGCGCCCGTGTGGACACCATTCGATCTATCCAGCAATCCAAAGACCACGCTATACGTATGATCGGTGTTGATTAGGATTGGATTCGATCTGATTTTGACCAGGTCAAGAGGCGATTCGATTGATGTGCCAGTCAGATAGATGACATTCATGCACATATTTGTAAGCCAGTACCATAGCAAGTTCTCTTTGCTATCGACCCAACCGTCCTTTATTTGCCAACTCCATCTGATCCACCACTGACGAGTCTTTAGACCTTTTTATTTATTTTTCTATTTTTTTCTTTTACATTGAGGAAAATGTATATTTTAAGTTTGGGGTGAACACAAAAATTCGGGTTCATATTTATGATCTTTGTTAAAAAAAAATTAAATTAAAATTACATGCTTGCGTGTTGTTAGATAGCCTTAACGGCTAATGATGTGATTCTTGTAGAACTGTTTTAATTCATGACTTGTATACATGAATGCTACTTATTTTATTATATTCATAAGCTTATCCATGTTAGATCTTCAATAAGCACGATAGTCATTATGTTCATTGTGTAGGTTGGTTGTACTTGTAGAATAAAATAGGTTGCCAAGTGAATCTAGAACGAGTAAACCAATACCATAGATACAACTCAATCACTTAACCGATCGAACAAATAGTTTAGATATGGTTAGTTTTGGGAGTAGCTATTTAGGACTGTGTTGGTCCGTGCATGTCAAATATTGGTGTGGAGTAGTTTTGGCTAACAAATGGAAGCTAGGTGATGGCCGGATACTAAAATCTAATCCCCGCATATCAATTCTTGCACAAAAAAGACATTGAATTTTCTTTATATTAACCTATCTTTATAGTCTTTTTGACTCAAGTGATAAACCCCGTAGAGTTCTCAAAACTCGATGCCCTAAGGTTTGTAAAACCTGGTAGCCATCGGCCTAAAGTTCGCTACAAAGGTCATCTAGAAGGCTTAAGGAAGTGAAGTTTTACATATTTAAAAAATAATAATAATAATTGGCCATTGGAACAAAAGTAGCAAAACTTGCAAGATTGTGCTTTTGTGATTACAACTTGGAGATTTAGATAACTAGTGGATTTGAATTGTCTAGTGGTAACTTGACGATTGAAACACTCAAAAAGGAAAAATTATCACAAATCTAGGTAGTTTCTATCATTGGCCAGGCCTATCCAAAATTGAGTGGAAGAATAATGAGTGAAACGAAAACAACTTTCAACATAACACCTCGGGTTTGAGAGAAAACATCAAGTTTGGAGGAGAGCGCATCTAACGAGAGAGAAATGAAAATTGGACAATAGAGGGTCGGGTTATCACCAACTTAGCACACGATAATGTTTCAGATTGACTACTCACACACACACGTCTAGCATGGAATAAGTTAAAAAAAGAAAATTTGAGTTAGCATTGTTTGAAAACTTTTCATGGATTGCAAGTAGTATCAATTTTTGAAGTAAAAACGACAAACTATCTAATTTGTGTAATGTTATTCTTCTTGTTCCTTTGTTTCATTTTTTTGCGTAATTTGAGTGGTTGTGAGTAAATAGTCGTGTTCGAGGACGAACAATTGTTCAAGTTTGAGAGTATTTGATAAGTGTGGTTTTACACTTATCTGGACCATCAAAAGTAGGCGATTGTAAGTATTCTTAAGTGAATTCTTAATTAATTGTGTGTTGATTTGATTGTTTTAGGCCAAAATCCAAGTTCAGATAGAATTAGAGAAAAACAAAGTAAAATAGGCAAATAAGGACTGAAAGCGTACGAAAACTTGAAAATGGGGACCTACAAGTAATCTTATAAAAGTTGAAGGACTTGGATTGTAAATAAAAGATGATGAAATTAAAATAAAAGATGAAATACAAGGACTAAAGTGGAGATATTATAAAGATAAAAAACTTTTTGTGCAAATAATATAGGACTCAAGCCGCAAATTTGAAGAAAATATTGGCCCTTGCGATCGCAAGTAGCATCCGAGAATGAGCTGAAGCCCACTCTTTATGCCCTTACGATCGCAAGGGCATTTCGTGATCATAATTTTGTTTTCTTTATTTTAGTCAAATTCTAGTTTGGTAATTATTTTGAGACACGACGTCTATACTAAATTAGGATTTTTTGGGACATATAAATAGAGATTATGATTAAAACAAAAGGGATGAACCGCTTACAATAATAAAAAAAGATTATAAGAGGCAAATTATAGGAATCAAGATAGGATTTCAAACTTTGCAAGGAAGAGTTAGATTCATGGTGCAACATCTTCATCTAGGTCCACTTTATTACTTGTTAAAGATTAATTGAGCTAGTATATAAATAGAATAGTATTCGAAGGAACGATAATCCAGACTCATTAAGTTCACTTTATTACTTGTTAACTATATTGTGTACTTGCAATTATTTACACAACAGTGAGTTAGGAAGAAGATACTTTGTACTTTTTTAAACGTTAATGGACTATTTTTGTAATTTTTTCTTTTTTTCTTTTTTTGATTTATTGTTTTCTTTTATTTTTGTGTATTCAAAGAGGAGGAAAAATTCGTAAAAAAAATTGTCAATAAGGACGTGCTTTGTAATTAAATGAAAATTTGGGGATGCGCGGTGCTAAAAATGGATTAATAACAAACTGTAAAATTTAGAGACAAAAAAATACTAATTTCCCTTATCTTATTTATATATTAATTGTTGAAAATAAATAATTATTATCTTGATAATGTTTTTAGTGGCATTTGACAAAATAAAAAGCCATCTGTATATGTTACAAATAGTTGAATGACTGAATGCTTTCACCCTTGCTCGTGATGATCTAATGCCCGCTTTCTAATGCCTGCTGAACACTTATACAGTGGACATTGAATAAATGTTTGACTTTAA
Organism: Forsythia suspensa; assembly: GCA_023638005.1. Taxonomy (NCBI): domain Eukaryota; kingdom Viridiplantae; phylum Streptophyta; class Magnoliopsida; order Lamiales; family Oleaceae; genus Forsythia; species Forsythia suspensa. The sequence goes on from CM042674.1 coordinate 35,454,947, forward strand.
TGTCAAACACTTTTTTCTTGTCTAATACCCATTGGACAAGTGTCCAGTGGACATTATATCTAATGCTCACTGTGGATATTAGATCATTTCTCTCAATCTTACTCCCTATTTAGACTATTTGTACATCAAAACTCGAGCATGACCAATGAGATAATGTATGGGACAATCTTACCATAAAAGTGTTAGTTGACACTTAATGTACTTGACTTGAGAAAAGATTAGAGAATTAGAAAGAAAACCATGCAAGCTCGAGCAACTCTATAAATTATTATCTACACAAGAAAATTTTCATGTATCATCAAGGATTCGAGGTTACATTAACATACAATCTAAGACAATACTGAACAGAGAAAAAAGAAACAGTTATTGTTTACAATATTTGATCATGTCCGGTACTGATATCAAATATTATCCTATAAAGTGAAATATATTCTATTCCATACATCATATTGAATCATATTAAAAAAAAAAAGAGAGATACACGTAATCAAAATCGTTAATTGTCTAGTAGAGTAATCAGTCCAAACGTATTAGTCAAACGTAATTTGGTTCCAATAAATTGCATTATGTTTATAAAATGCATGCATGAAAGAAATTTGTGTGACAAATCCATGATCCCAAGTCCCAAAACAACTATTTAATGATGATTAGAGGAATCAATACGCGCCGACTAATTTCATTATGTATGTTGGCTATCATTCTCAATTCCTAGGTAATTTGCACTTTTGGTCCCCAACTTTTCAAAACTGTAACAAATCTATCCCTAACTTTTTTTTTAGCACCAAACATCTCCAAACTTGAAGTAATTGCAAAGCAGGTCCTCAATCATAGTTTTCGTTAAAATCTGTAGTTTATATCACGAGCGTGTATCCCAAGCGCTTTTATCCATCAACCAATGCGTCTGACTTTAATACACACACATTCTTAGCTTATGTAGACTTTAATTCCTCACAAATTTACTTTTGTGTTTTCCCAAAATCTCTAAACTCTTCTCTCTTCTCCTCTTTCTCTCCTCTTTCTTAATCTTTTAATCGCCATAGCCATAGAGGAGAGTACAATAACTGGAAGTCCAGAGGCTATGGAAGGGTTCAGTTCGACACCCCAGAAGCCAAGAATCAAGATATATTACTCTCTTAACAAAAGAAACTCTTTTTTCAGAGGGTCTCACCTCTCGCTTTTTCTGGCTTTTGTCGACATCATCAGCAGGCCATTGGAGCCAAGAAATAAGGTTAGAGATGGTACGTGGGTTGTTCTTTTGGTTGGGATGATGATCAGAGAGGATTGTTTTAGGATTTTGGAGTCTTGGGATGATGTGAAGTTGTTTTACAAATCTAGTAAAAATGTTTTGAATATAATTAATGATTGTAATGATATTGTCATGTTTTGAATGAATGTGATGAATGTCTTCATTGCTTTCATTTGTTTGAAAGTGTTGAATCAAAATTTGATTGGAAATCTGATGTGGTGAGAAGTGTTGAATCAAAATGCTTCCATTTGTTTTGCAAATCTGATGTAGTGAGAAGATGAGTATATACACATAATTCGTGAAACCAACGTTTGGCAAATCAGATCCCCAACCTTTACATATTGTTGCATGATATGTCCCCAACTTTTACGAATAGTTGCATTCTTCGTCCCCAACATTGAAGAATTTTTACAATTGACGTCCTCAACATTTAAAATGTTGTTGCAAAATAGGCCATCAACGTTCACTAGTAGTAGCATACTACGTACCATACATGTTTGAATTGAATGTTAAAGAAAGACATTGACGAAATAACTTGATTTGCAAAAACCAACATAATAAACTAACAATCTTGAAAATATTCCACTAAACACAATAATTACAATGGGTTTACAAATTTGGTCACAGCTCTACCACGAAATCCAAGTTAGAATAATCGCAATTACAACTAAATAAATTCAAGAATAACTCATTTGGGATTTTCTTTCTTCAACCAACACCATACAATTTGTTATTGCTTTTTGTTCTATCTTTTCTCCTTCCATGCACTTGATATGTGTTTCTAGCTTCTTCATCTCTGCTTCCAGTCTCTTAAAATGTGCTTCTAACTAATTTATTTTTGTTTCATCTCTTCACCTAGAACTCAACAACCCGAGTATCACTTGCTTTGCCCGATCACAAATATGAGGGTCATACCATGCAAATCAATCACAATAATTTTTCTACACAAAAAAATTTAGGATTTCAAGTGCTTAAATCATGAGAAATTTAAGGTATGAAGCACTATTCATCATAGACAAAAAATATTCTACCTGAGTTTGCATCCATCTATGATGTCTTCAGATCTTTGCGATTTCTACATCTACACACCCTTCATTCCATATTTGAGAGTGGAAGAAGAAGGAGAAGAACTCGGGAGAAATTTAGGATGAATTAAAGTCCACACAAGCTAAGAATGTGTGTGTGTGTGTGTGTGTGTGTGTGTGTGTGTGTGTGTGTGTGAGGGAGGATTTTTGTGAATATACTAATTTGTCCTTAAATACTCAGACACATTGGTTGATGGATAAAAGCGCGTGGGATACACGCTAGTGACATAATGGAAGATTTTAACGAAAATTGTGATTGGGGACCTGATTTACAATTAATTCAAATGTTAAATATGTTTGGTGCTAAAAAAAGGGTTAGGAATAGATTTCTTACAGATTTGATAGGTTGTGGACCAAAAGTGCAAATTATCCCTCAATTCCTATATCCAAACTATTTGATTAAAAACTAGTTGGGATTAATTAATCAATCAATTAACTTATGTTTTAGATTACCTGATGGAAAAGAGTTGGTTAAATAATATTAAAAATTAAAGAAGCCGTCTTTTTCTGATATGTCGGTGGATTAAATATTTAGAGTACCGATCTAGGGGCATTAGATCATTATTATAAATATTTAAATGGTAGAAGTAGTCAATAGGAGATGTTAATTCCTTAATTATGTATTTGGGTTCTTTAATTGTTTGACTTTGTATGTCATGTATATAACTCTAGTCTCGTTCTCCTATTCACAATAGGCAAATTCTTGTCTATTGCCTACATGGTGAGCCACTCAGATTCAAATGGATCACGTGGCAAGGTGCCACCCCTCCCTCCCTCCCCCCCCCCCCCCCCCCCTCATCATGGCAAGATCTGTCAAAAATCATCGAGAACTGGTAAGAATCGGTGGAAATTTGCACAATTTGGGTGATAACAACTCACCTCATCTAGAGATGGAGAATTTTTGCCCCATTATTCCGCTCCACCTCATCTCTTCATTGTTGGCTCCACCATTTTTTGATGAAGACTTTATCTCCACCACCTTCAGACTTGCGCCACCACCGCCAACCACCAAGATGATCCAAAAAAAAAGCCCAGAAATTTATACCAAATCTACCGTACAAAAAGTTCATTAGTATCTTGTACTTGTATGTATTTTAATGCGTTGTTAACAAACTGTTGAAGTAGATAGTGATAAGAAATTATATGCGGCAATTTCGACAATAATTTTGATAGACTGCTCGAACTCATTATTTTGCAGGATTTTGATTTATTCATCTTAAAATTGACTAATAAACTGCCAATAGAGTACGTAAATACATAATTATATATAGATACACTCACACATACACACATAAATAGGCAACTCTTAGGGCCTGCTTGGGAGTGTTTTTTTCATCGATTTTGGGTGGTATCGTTTATGAGGGGTTGGAAAAATCGGTGCTTGTTAGTTTTTTTGGGCACTGGTTTTGAGTAGTTTAAAAATCACTCAAAATCGGTGTAGTATAATTTGTAGTGTATTTCTCAAACTCCTAAATCAGTAATTTTTTGTCGTTCTTCAAATTATCTTTCAATTTTACTTTCTCTAAACTAATTATATCTAAATCTACCATAAACCTAAAATACATACTTCATTCTTCATCTTTTCTCCAAATGCACATTTTGCCTCTTCTCTCCAAACAATTTTTTTTATGAGTTATTGAAATTTTTTTGAATTTTTTTGCATTAGAATATATATTTACATTTAAATTTTTACATACTTCATATTATTTACACATATCTACATTTAAAAAAATAGGTATATATGTAATTTTATTCCTTTAAAAAATTTCATAACTACTGGATAATAAACTCTCTAGCATAAGTTTGACAGTTTTAAAAACCTCTACTAAAACTACAAAAAATCGAACTCCTCATAAACGCTTAAAATCGTACTTTAAAAAATTCCTATAACTAGTACTTCAAAACTCTCAAGCAAGCCCTGTATCTACTCCACATCTTTTCATCAACTATATATAGAACACATTCATGGTATCTATATATATTTTTATATGGTTAATTACATTAATGGTCTCCATTCTTTCAGATTTGTAACGATTTCATCATCATTCAATTTTTTTAGAAGATATCATCATCATCCTTTCATTTATTCTCACATATGGTCTCCAAATGACTATTCTGACGATATTTTGACAATTTTGACCCTTATTTAAATAAATTAAAATGATAGAAAAAAGAAAATATAATGAAAAATTTACAATTGGACTTCTAACCTTCTCAAATGTACAAATAAATCCTAAACCTTTATATTATTCAAAATAATTAAAATAAAAAATAAAAAATAAAAAATCAAACCCCACTTCATCACTCCCGATCAGAGGTGGGCTTCTTCTCCAGTGGCAGGCGAAAAACTCAGATTTGAGAAGAGTAGTTCGCGCCGGTCAGAATTGCAAATGATAATGGAAAATGGAAAATTTTCAGGTTGTTGCAGAGGAGTATTGTTCGCCAGTCAGAAGTACGATGGAAAAGGGAGTTGAAAGGTCACCGGCAAGATGGGTCTCAATCTAGGGCAACTACTGAAGTGCAGATTTGGAGAAAGAGAAACGAGGGTGTTTTGGAGGGCCAAGGGAAATCACCGGTTTTGTAAGAAAAAATGTGGACCCATTTCATTTGTTTTCCGAGCCTCCACTTCAACAGATAACTTACCTTCCATGTAGGTGGTGCGTGATTCTTATCCTACCCATGAGATCACCACTCTTATGTTTATAGTGTTCATAGCAGAAAGAACATTTTGGTAGTTTGAGCAGTTGGAACAACACTAGAATACTTCAAAAAGTAATATGTAGTATTCTCTTGTTCAAACATATACATCTTATAAATATATCCATTTGGTGGTTAAACACAAACGTAAGCTGTTGTGCGATTATAATCCCGCAAGTGGACGGATCGTTGACAAGTAATATAGTAATAAATAGAGTGTCGAACCCACGAGGACTAGATATCAATTTAACCTATTAATTTATAATTTAAATTCTAACAATATGAATAAACACAGATTCAATTTGATTTTTGTGATTCTATACTATTTTAATTAAAACTAAATTATCAAACAATTAACTTTAAAATAGTGAGAACGAATTCAAGATCTACTAACACTAGTATTTACAAATCCACCAACACTTTCCTTAATCAAATACCCGTTTAACTGTTTTAGCTTATAATTACCATAGATTGAAAATCGGCGTTCCTAAAATAATTAAAAGCCTCTCTCGATGATCAATCAATTCTATATGTTATGCGAACATAATTATTTCTAATTAAGCTTCGAACATAAGTACATGCATTAAAATCTCAAGAACACCTACATGAATTTCATAAAGCATAATAGTAATCTCTATCTATTATTGGACCTTATGTTATTCAATACCACGTGCTTAATCTATATTGAATCTCTCGACTTCAATATAAATCACAATATATTCTAATGGTGATCAGGCATTAAAATAATAGAAAAAACTGCATAAAGAATAATCAACTCAAAAGCAATTAATTACTAAAACGGAAAAACTTCTAATTAATTAAAAATCATGAGGTTTCATCGTTCATCCTAGAAAAAGTAAGTTTAGTAGGACATGATTTCGTCAATTATGACAATAATTGACTTCATCATGATCCGGCGAAAGAAAAAGAAGAAGAAATAAATACAACCCGTGACTTTGGCTGAAGAATCTTCAATCCCGTGCCTTGATCTTCGATTCTCCTCTTGTATCTTGTTCCCAAAATTCGTCTCCCTTGTTCTGGCCATTATTCTACCTTTTATAACCATCTTCCAACCCTCCAAGACGTGTGTTAGGTAGTTGAATCAATATGGACTTCGTAGAGTTCTAAATTCATTAGGAATCTGCCAACTGCTACCGCGTATGCCCATGCGATCGCATGGTTACCAACCTTGCGATCGCATGGTTAGTACAAATTATGTTGCGAGAATTTCGGGCGCCTTGCGATTGCAACCTTAGTTAACCATGCGATCGCATGGTTAAATTAAGCGTTGTTCACGATTTTGTTTCTTTGATATTTGCATGCTAAGCCCTTCAGGTCTCTTTGTCTATTCAATTTAGTCATCTTTTCTTCTGTTTGCTCTCTTTTCATTCGATTGACACTTGAATTTGATTATTTCCTAAATTAAAAAGAAAACAACATGCAATTAAACTGAATTCAAATAATATGAGTCATAATCGTCCCTTTTTGTGAGCTCCAATAAGTACAAAATTGTACTTATCAAATACCCCCAAACTTGAACTTTTATTCGTCCTCGAATAAACTAGCTAAAAATAATCATGCACTTAATAAAATAAACAGTAACATAATTCACAATATTAATAGCTTGCCGTTCTTACTTCAGCTTTTACAAAAAAAAAAACTTATAATTCATGTCGAGTGTTCAGGTATTACTATTGCAAATGTGATTATACTCAAACCATACTTGATACGTGTGTGAGACCCGTTAATCTTATCAACTTAAATTCTATGGTGGTGATAGCCCAACCACTTGGTCAACTTTTCATTTCCCTCTCGTAAGGTACACTTCCTCCAAAATGATATTTTCTCTCAAATCCCAAGATTTTAGTTCAAAGATTAAAGTTCACTCATTATTGTCTTGTTCGAAGCTGGTTGAGAAAACTAATAATCGTGACAACCTAGGTATATGAAGATTCTCCAATTTATGAGCACTCTCGACCAGAAAGTTTCTACTAAATAAGTCAAACACATTAGTTATCTAATCCCCAAATTTACTTTGCAACGGATTTTTTTTTTTTGGACAGAAATAAAAATTAAATTTAAATAAATAAATAATTTTTTTTTTTTAATATATAGATCTTATGTGCAAAACTCAATCCATTAAGCTTTCTAAATGACTCATGTAACGAGCTTGAGATCGATGACTCCCAAGTCTTTCGAACATTAGGGCATCAAGTTTTGAGAAACCCCTACGAACCTTTTCACTCGAGTCAAATAGGCTACGAAAGGAGTTATAAAATATTAGTAAGGTGCAAAACTCAGTCCATTAAGCTTTCTAAATGACTCATGTAACGAACTTGAGGTCGATGACTCCCAAGTCTTTCGAACCTTAGGGCATCAGGTTTTGAGAAACCCCTACGGACCTTTTCACTCAAGTCAATTAAGCTACGAAAAGAGTTAAGCAATAATAATAATAATTTTTGTTCCTTGTGTGCAATAAGTTCATACGTGAAGATTAGATTCCTAACATTCAGTCATTACTTAGTTTTCTCTAAGTGGTCTAAAGTACTCCACACAAATTTTCAACATACATGGAATCAATCATAACCTAGATAGCCACTATCACAATTTAATTACCACACTTTCTCACTATATTGGTTATTTGTTCGAGATACGGATGATTTTTAGGTTTAAATAGGATATCCTATTATTTTCAACTTAAGTGCACCAACATAGCTAAAAATCATCTGAACTGGTCGACACAACACAATATCAAACATAGTTAAATAGTCTCACATTTAACCAATAATAATAATTTGTTCACAAGTCATGGATTAAAGCGAAATAATTAAATAAAAAGTTGCATCATTAGCCGGCAAGACTATTCATATCACATAAATATGCAAACAAATAAATATAATTTTTTTTAAACGAAAATAAATTAAAAATCAAATATCAAATATCAAATATCAATTATCGAATCAAGCAAATTTTTCATTTTAGTCCATTACCCCCAAACTTGAAAGAAACATTGTCCTCAATGTAAAATTTAAAATCAAAAGATTAGAGACTTCTCTGAGATAGATCTGATGGTGCCGGGAGAAAATGTGTGATAAGATCAATTGGAGGAGAAATATGTACAAGTTGGTCGGCAAATTTTGTTTGAATGTCATCCAACCAGCCTGCAGGTTATAACCCTAAAAAGAAAAGAAAAAAAAAGAACTTATTAAATTTTTTTTTTTTTTAAAGAAAAACGAAATAATTTTTTTTTTTAAAAAAGAAATTTAAAATAATTGAACAACGTGATTATGCAAGATGACGATGATTGTAGCCTCAAAACCTAAGAATTGAAAGATTACTTAAAATCCTAAAAACTTAAAACGTGCAATGTGTAAATTGAAATCCTTGATCTAAAAAAATTGCGAAAATTTAAATAAAATGGTAGAAAAATGGGTTGCCTCCCATTGAGCGCTTCTTTAAAGTCATTTGCTTGACTTTGTCGTGATGATCGCTCAAGACACTTTGAATAGATCTTTGAAGGACTTGTTTTTCTAGCTTTGATTGATTTTGGAACAATTTTTGTTTACCCTCCAAAGCTTGATTTTGCCCTTATCATATTGATATGATTTTATCTTGCCGCCTTGCTCGAATTCAACTACGAATATTTCAACCTCCTCATCAGTTTTCATCACAGAAGACGGATGGAATTTCTCTTTCTGCACATACTTTTCCTCTCTAAGTAGTGCATCCTGATGTTGGGTAACAACTTTATCATGCAAACTCCCTGCCTTCTGGTCAATGGCATCAATCTCAAAACAGGAACCTTGAGAGCTTGGAAATTTAATTGCTTTGAACACATTAAATGTAACGTGTTCATCATTCACTTTCAGCATAAGTTCTCCTTTTTGAACGTCAATTACTGCCCAACCAGTAGCCAAGAAATGTCGACCCAAAATGTGTGATACATCCTTGTCTTCACACATATCCAGAATAATAAAATCAACAGGGAATATGAACTTGCCCACTTTCACCAATATGTCTTCAACTATTCCCTTAGACGTTTGATTGTTCTATCGCAAAAGTCGCAATATTCTTTGTTGTTGGCTTTGCTTCTCCTAAACCGAGTTTGCTTAAAAATAGAATAAGACATTAGATTCACACTAGCACCCAAATCACATAAAGCTCTATCAAAAAATAAACTACCAATAGTGCAAGGAATATTAAAACTCCCTGGATCTTTTAATTTCGGCGGTAGCTTGTTTTGTAATATGGCACTGCATTCCTCAGTTAGGGCGACTGTTTCATGCTCCTCCAACTTCCTTTTGTTTGAAAGAACGTCCTTCATGAATTTAGCATAGCTAGGCATTTGAGCTAATGCATCGGCGAATGGTATGTTGATGTGAAGCTTTTTAATACATCCAAGAATTTTTTGAATTGCTAGTCTAGCTTATGTTGTCGTAGTCTTTGAGGAAATGGAATTGGAGGGACCTAAACCGGTGGTGGAATATAAGCTGGTGGAGAGTTCCATTCTTCTTGTGCAAATTTTATATCTGGTTTGTTTTCTCTCTCTTTGTTGGACACAGTTTCCTTTTCTACACCTGGTCTAGTCACATGAGTGGCAATTCAAATTCGCTTCTCGTGGTGATTGCATTGACTTGCTCTTTTGGGTTGACCTCTGTATTGCTTGGCCATGTGCCTGGTTGTCGCTCGGTTAACAGTTTAGCCAACCGCCTAATCGATTCTCCATATTCTTTATCGAGACATCTGTCCTTTTTTGCATATCCTTTAGCCTTGCAGACTCCATGTGTTTCGACAATTTATAGCTGTATCCTCTAATCCTCCTTCTCTTTCCTGGGGTCTTCCCTGATTTGGCTGATTTTAAATGTTTTGGTTATTGCCATAGGAGAAGTTTGGATGATTTCTCCATCCTAAATTGTAAGTCTGTGAGTATGGATTATTCTGCTGTCGTTGAAAGTTCTGAGCATATGCAGCTTGGTCAAGTGGTGGCATATCAACTTTTGTCAATGGACACTCTGAAGACTGATGGTTTGTCCCGCAAGTTACACATATTGGCAAGGACATCTGAACCATATTGGCTGACTGAGAATATTTCATTGCTTCCATTTTCTTTGCCAATACATCAATTTTCGCCAGTACAAGTGAATTAGTGTTCACTTCGTGTATTCCTGCTGTTTTCTTCTGCAATCCTCTTTCTAGCCACATAATAAACTGTTCACTCATGGTTTCAAATAAATCGTAAAGGTCACCGGCAGATCTATTTTAGATAGAACCACCTGCTGCAGAATCTACTGAAGAACGACTGGCTGTAGCTAGTCCAAAGTAGAAATAATGATTCTAAGCTGCTAAAGAGAAACCATGACTTGGACACTTTCGAAGCAGTTGTTTGAATCTTTCCCATGCCTCGTGAAAATTTTCTAACTCAGATTGTTGGAAATTGGAAATTTCATATTTCAGTCTGTTTACTCTGGCCGGAGGAAAATATTTCAGTGTAAATTTTTGGATCAGATCTGACCAAGTAGTGATACTCCCTGGTGGTAGAGAATCTAGCCATTCTCTAGCTTTATCCTTCAATGTATGTAGAAAGAGCCTCATCTTCAGTGCTTCTTCATTAACACCGTAGTATTTGAAATTTCCATAGTATTCATCAAAGCGAGAAATGTGGTAGTGAAGATTTTTATCTGTCATCCCATAGAACGGCAGATTGTTTGAAAACAAATTCATCACATCTGGCCTCAACTAGAAGTTATCATGTCCATAAGGCGGATAGACTATGCTGGACCGATTTTCAACAATCGGTGGCATCATATACTCACCCATAAGAATATCTCGTTCACTAACTTCAACTGGTCGAGCTATTGGTGCCTGATTATTTCTCACATCTGCAGGTAAAGGATTCTGGACTTGGTGGTCTGCCATTGTGTCTTTTTGCTGTCTTTTCTTTTCTTGTTTTTCACGTTGTCGTCGGTGAAAACTCCGTTCAATTTCTGGATCTAAATCAAATAGATTAAGATCATTTGTACGGCGCATACACAATTAACACCTAAAAATTTAGAAAACAAATAAAATTCAGCAATATCACGAAAAATTTAAAATAAAAATAAAAATAAAAATAAAATAAAATAAAATAAATATAAATATAAATAATACTAAAAAGAATTGTTAAAACTAAATTATAAATAAACGTAGCAATTAATAAAACTAGTCCCCGGCAACGGCGCCAAAAACTTGTTGTGCGATTATAATCCCGCAAGTGGACGGATCGTTGACAAGTAATATAGTAATAAATAGAGTGTCGAACCCACAAGGACTAGATATCAATTTAACCTATTAATTTATAACCTAAATTCTAACAATATGAATAAACACAGATTCAATTTGGTTTTTGTGATTCTATACTATTTTAATTAAAACTAAATTATCAAACAATTAACTTTAAAATAGTGAGAACGAATTCAAAATCTACTAACATTAGGATTTGCAAATCCACCAACACTTTTCTTAATCAAATATCCGTTTAACCGTTTTAGCTTATAATTACTATAGATTGAAAATCGGCGTTCCTAAAATAATCAAAAGCCTCTCTCGATGGTCAATCAATTCTATATGTTATGCGAACATAATTATCTCTAATTAAGCTTCGAACATAAGCACATGCATTAAAATCTCAAGAACACCTACATGAATTTCATAAAGCATAATAGTAATCTCTATCTATTATTGGACCCTATGTTATTCAATACCATGTGCTTAATCTATATTGAATCTCTCGACTTCAATATAAATCAAAATATATTCTAATGGTGATCAGACATTAAAATAATAGAAAAAATGCATAAAGAATAATCAACTCAAAAGCAATTAATTACTAAAACGGAAAAACTTCTAATTAATTAAAAATCATGAGGTTTCATCGTTCATCCTAGAAAAAGTAAGTTTAGTCGAACATGATTTCGTCAATTATGACAATAATTGACTTCATCATGATCCGACGAAAGAAAAAGAAGAAGAAATAAATACAACCCGTGACTCTGGTTGAAGAATCTTCAATCCCGTGTCTTGATCTTCGAGTCTTCTCTTGTATCTTGTTCCCAAAATTCGTCTCTCTTGTTCTGGCCATTATTCTACCTTTTATAACCATCTTCCAACCCTCCAAGACGTGTATCAGGCAGTTGAATCGATATGGACTTCGTAGAATTCTAAATCCATCGAGAATCGCTTAGCTAACGCAGCGTATGCCCATGCGATCGCATGGTTGGTACAAATTATGTTCTGCAGAAATTCTAGACGCCTTACGATCGCAACCTTAGTTATCCATGCGATCGCATGGTTAACTTAGGCGTTGTTCCTGATTTTGTTTCTTTGATATTTGCATGTTAAGCTCTTGTGTCTCTTTGTACATTCAATTTAGTCATCTTTCTCTGTTTGCTCTCTCTTTTCATCCGATTGACACTGAATTTGATTATTTCCTAAATTAAAAAGAAAACAAGATGCAATTAAACTGAAATCAAATAATATGACTCATAATCGTCCCTTTTTGTGAGCTCCAATAAGTACAAAATTGTACTTATCATAAACAATTCGGTTTAGAATTTTTTTTTATCCATATTAGAATCAAATTGTTCAAACAAATAAATAAAATTCTAAATCAAAACCAAACTGGTCTTCATGGAGACTGACCAAATCCAACCGAGTATTTGCTATTGGATTTGATATCCAACCACGGCTTGAATTTTTTTCTACTGGTTTTAATGTTTGTCATTTAGTCATGTCAAGAGTAAGATTTTCACGATACCAAGAATACTACCTTAACTATACCAAAAAATAAGAGAAAATGTTAAGTTTGTCTTCAAAATTCTATTTTTATATGTTTTTATTAATCGTTTTCTTTATTATTTTTTTTATTTCAATAGAAACTTAAGCAATCTAATTTAGTCCCAGTTTAGAATTGATTTAGACATGTGACAACATTTTGAAAAGTAATTATAAAATAATCTAACTCACATGGCAGTAGATTTTGAAAAGCAGTAAAAAGGCAATTTTTTAGATTCTGCTTTTAGCTTTTTTATTTATATATTATTAAAATACTCTTTTTACCCCTAATTAATTAAATTAATTCCTTTAATATCCTAAGTTTATTTTCTACGCATTTTAGTGATTTCACGTTATTTGAAATGGAGAAATTGAGAAACCAAATCACTGCAAGTTCGACTATGAAAGATAATTTAAATTTATTTAATGTTTTTTTATTAGAGAAATTGAGAACATGAATTTCTGCAAGTCATTAATTAATGATAATTTAAAATTATCCGACGTTTCCTATTATACGAAAATGGAGAAGTTGAGAAAGCGAATTAATGCAAGTTTGATGTATAAAAAATAATATAAATTTAATTAATTTTTGTACTATATAACTATACTTTTTATTTTGTAATTTTTATAAAATTTGAAATTTATTAGGTGTTTATTATTTTTATTTTAAAATAATAATAGTGAATGCTAGGTCTTGTTAAAAAATATTTGACAATATTACATATTACTAAAAGGAAAAAAAATAAATTTTACCACTCGTGATAATAATAATAATATAAAATAATATTATTATAATTAATGTCATTTTTAGTAATTTAATGTTGTTAAAGAATAAATTACTTTTATTTACCAAATATTTCAATCTTTGCTTTTAAACATACTGATAATTTTAAAACAAGAGTTCTACCAAACACTTATCGATTCTTCCTACAACTAATTGTTTTACAAAGACAAGAGGTTCGATTCTTTTAAAAGACAACAGCAATCACAAACCAAGTCTTAGTTTTAGACCGTCACAAAAATAATGAAATCAAACCGAACTATTTAATAAACTTTGATTAAATTTAAAATCAGAATTGTTAATTTCGAACTTTTCCATTTTTCATGTACTCAAATATGTACCCATTTCATAAATACAATAATAAAGTAGTAATTATCTAATAACCCGAAACATAATCCATGAACTCGGGGTCGGATTCCAACGCCGCCATGGTCTCCGGCGCCAAAACCACCTCTAGATCAATACTTCCACCGCCGCTACGACCTGGAAATGCAGAAATCTTGCCATCAAATTTGTTGGCCCGTCCGCTCCGAACCGCGATGGGTTTGCCCCACCCAAAATCATTTTCGTACATTGGAAACCTTGGAGAGCTACCCATTGTGATCATGGCGCCGTCGAAGTTCCCCAATGGGAAGCATCGTGGATCCCGTTCCCAGTCCCCAATATACTTCCTCACTGTATTGTTGTCGTGGGCCAACACGTTTTTGTTCAATTGCTCAGCGCACCACCGGAGATCCTTAGCCATCACGTCGCCGGCTGATGCGTATGTTGGAATGCTCTGAATCGCGTTGCCGAAATATAGAGGCTCCAGCCTGGGCTCCAACCGGTGGCGGCAATTCACAGCCATCCTAAACGTTGTGGTTTTGGAAGATGGTAATTTTCTAGCTCGCGTTATGCCGCGCCATAGCAGAGCACATAATGATTGAAACGATGAAATCTCAGCCGTTTGATTTGATGAATAATTTGATTCCCTGGAAATGGCGTTTCTGAACCAAGTTAACGGTGTCAACTTCCCGTAGGGAAATTTCAACGGGTCGTTGCTCTGCTTGCCCATTAACTCGACAATGTTTAATTCCCATTTCTGATTGTTGGTTTTGGATTTTAGCTTCTGAATTGATTCTCTACTAAAACTGAAAATTCTCTCTCTTAGCGGAGCATCGACGGAGAAACTAACCTTGGGGCCGCCGGCTGGAAGTTTAAGCACAGCCGGAGAAATCAAATCAGAGTCACGACGGAAGTCCGGCGTCCTTGAAATCCTCTTGACACCTCTACTTACCTCAGCAAAAGTGTTGAAGAAATTCCAGAAGGAAGTCCCATCTGTAACAGCGTGATTCACGGCGCAGCCAATGAAAACGCCGTCGGCCAATTCCGTGACCTGAACAGCAAGAATAGGGCTGAAATGCCCTTCATAACTAACCTTTTGGTCAAAAGCAAAGAACCCTTTAACTTCATCAGGGACATCAATGGAACCCAGAACGTCCCTTACGTGAATGTTGGACCCAGAAACGTGGATAAAATCCACTCCAGCGTCATTGCAGGTAATGTAAACATAACCTTCTGAATCGGTGGTGAGTCGACCCGCAAGAGGCGGAAAGTGAGTCAAAGTCTGTGAGAGGCTGGTTTTGAGGTGAGTAACGAGTTCAGAAATTGGAAATGGCGGACGGGTAAACAAACCGCCTTTCTGAATGTAGTGGCAAGAGAGCATTGGTAGGTCTGAAACAGAAAGTTTGAGATCACCCAAACTGGATTTTTGGGATGGGAAAATTGTGGATTTGGATAGCAGAGTAAAAGACTGCGAAGGCATTTTAAATTCTTTAAGAATTTTCTTGATTTTGCTTTCGCAGTCTTTTTGGGCTCTGGGACTCACTTCACAAGAGGGATGGAAGTGAGGTCTGATAGTGAAGAGTGGGTATATATAGGGGCGGGGTGTGAGGTTGTGTTCATGCATTTGCTGGAGGTTTTGATTAATGCTGACGAACAACGGAAGAAGGGTTTTCAATTTGATTCTGATTCTCTGTGAGTTGACTATGAATATGTTTATATCTTTTGATTGGAGGTTCGAAACATATGACTGAGCTGGCACCTGTACAACTATCACGGTTACCTTATGAATAATATAGTATATAATCCTTAACAGAAAAGGAGATTGGGATTATTAATTTTGTTAGAGGACTCAAATGTAATTAAGCAATGAGAAAATTAGGGTGGTACTTCTTAATATTTGACCTAGTGTAGTTATGGCCATGATCTGCTGCCCACAGTTAATATTTGACCTAGCAACTTTAGTTATAGTCATCGATCCCGATCAGTTATAAGTCTTTAATCTTTAAAAATGTAGTTCTTAATTCTCAATTTATTTAGATATGTGAATTTAGCTGTTCTCAACATGCTGAAAATATTAATATAGAGGTTAAAATTGTACTTAATTTTTATATGACTCAAAACGTCGTATGTGATTTTAATGTCTACATTGACAATTTTCGTCAGATAGGAATCCAAATTTACAAATTCAATTAGGTTGAGGACCTCCTCATTTTTAAAAGTTAGTCCCATAACCATACTACGTGAAAAATTGTGAGAGCTCAACAATAATTTATTCTTAAACAGAAAGTGAAATTTGCAATAAAATTTATCGAATTATTATTATTATTATTATTATTATTATTATTATTATTATTATTATTATTTCTATCTAGTCATTTAAATACGTGATAAAATTTATTAATAGCTTCTTTGTAATTCCTAAGACTAAGAGCATGTTTGCCTAAGATTAAAAACCCATTTTGATTTTTTTTCAGCCGTCATTTTTTATTTTTCAACCCACTTTTAACATGAAAAGTCAACAATTTCAACTTAAATAAATCAATATTGGTCAAATAAACCAAAAATTAGTTTATAAACTAGTTTATAATTTCTGTCAAACGAGTCCTAAGTAGATGTGTAACATTTACTATTAAAGCTCTCAATTAAAACATTTTACTAGTTTAATGAATTTTTTTATTTATTTATTGGAGATTTGGTGTTTTGAAACACATAACATGGGATCTATATATCTCTATCAAAACAAAAACACACTATTGTCTTCAACCTAATCTACATAGCCACAAGCCCACAGCTATGAAATTGATGAAAAGCGGTTTGACACTTCATCGGCACATTTGATAGAATAGATTGATCGTGAAGTTTTTTTTAGTTGATTTTGATTAAAAAAAATGATAAAATATATAATTAAAAAGTTAATAAAATTATAGATTCGCTTATTTTTATTTTTATACAGATTAAAAAATATAGTTATTATAATTATAACAATAAATTTTATTAATATTTTTTCTAATATACTCTTCTATTAATATTATTACTCTATTAAAATTAGATGCCGAAGAAATATTAATTGTCACATTAAATAAAGATATATTAAAGACTAAAAAATTAGTGATGTATAATTAGAAACGGATTAAAAAATATATATATATCTTTGTAAGTTGATGGAATATTATTCTTAAATATTGGTTTATAGGTGGGGCTCTTAGGATGCAACACGTTGTATGGGATATACTATTTATTTATGGTAATAAGAAGAAGAAGCACAAAACACAATGATGTTGGAAATTGAAGAAATTAACAAGGCATGGTCTCGTATTTTGCTGCAAATTCTGAAGCCTCTCCTTGAATTGCTCAATGCCCACACCACCGGATACTATATAATTATTCACTTTTTAACACTGTTGTAAAAAATTCGCATAAATCTCGCTTAAACTTGAAATTTGGCCTCCACGCTACTAGCCACATCATCACGCATCACCCTCGCCTTGCCTCTTATCTCACTCTCGCCTAAAATTCACTTAGGCCCGAAAACCAAAAAACTTGAAGTTTCTGCGCTCCACACCTGTACCACGCTTTACGTTTTTTCGAACATTGCTTTTTAATCAATTATGTGTGGCGTGAATTCAAAGCTTTTTCTATTTAGTGGGACAGTGGTATTTATCTCATTTACTCTATATTAAATGTTGAATATAAATAATTATATTTGTGACAATTGAGAGATAAATAGAATAGAAAATGTATAATTTTGTTATATGTTCATTAAAATTAATTCTAACTGTAACGAATTTAATTTAAATGACATTGTACACTCAAAAGTCATCTTTATATGCTGGTTACAATATACTTATAGTTTTGAATGAAAAAATAGGTGCATTTTGTATTTTGTGATAATTTAATCGTGCATTTTGACGATTTACTACAAAATTTGTAATTAGATCGTCGAGTCGAGTTGTGGTCACTAATAACCTAGCCTTTTGTATATAATTTGTTCAAGTAAATTGCATGATGTTGTATAAAATGCATGAATGAAAGAAATTAGTGTGAAAAATACATTATCCCAAATCCCAAAACAATTAGTTAATACTAATAATGATGATTAGATGAATTAATACGCGCAGACTAATTACATTCTGTATGTTGGCTGTAATTCTCCCAAGTCGTAGAAAATTATTTGACAATATACACTATTTAATTACTACTATCTAGTTGGGATTAATTAATTAATCATAACTAATTAACTTATGTTTTAGATTACCTGATGGAAAAAGAGTCGGTTAAATAAAGAAACCGTCTTTTTCTGATATGTCGGCGGGGTTTAATATTTAAATGGTACAAGTGGTGTTAATCATTTAATTATATATGTATTTGGGTTAATTAATGGTTTGACTTGGTAGGTCCACATGATATATAACTTCTTTGGCTCTTGATATTTAATAATTAATTAATTAGTGTTTGATAAGAAAATTAATTATTCTCCTATGCAACAACATCTACTATGTATATGTGGCAAAAACATTGATATTATATCAAAAAACTTCTCCAATGCAACAATGTTCATTGTACAAATGTGACAAATTATTATTAGTTTTATAGAAAAAGAAAGAGAGAGAAATGTATTGATTGGATAGAGATTATTAAATTAATGATGGATATTGTCAAGAACAATGTCTAGAATTAGAGATTGTGTTAGGGGGAATGATCTAATGCCCATAGTGGGCACTTCTTATTTGGCCCGCATTAAAAAATGAAAAAGTGTTTAACAAACAAGTCAAATACTCCTCTAAGTCAGACACATTCTAGTATTAATTGTGCCACCTAAGCACTTTTTGGTCATTTATCAAAAAAGTCTTAGGCATTGTGTCTCGACATTTGTCAGATTGGAGATACTCAACGTGCGGAATTAGACATTCTTAGGCTAAACCTTCTTGCATTAATTTTGCCACACAACCATTTTTTGACCATTTGTTAAGAAAAGTATTAGACATTGTGTCTTATAGCATTGGAGATGTTCTAATGGGTTAATGTTTTGGCTGCTTGCTTGCTGTGTGTGTGACAGTTCATGACCAACCATGCATTAAGAGTTTTCTAAATTATTACTTAATTTTTTAGTTTTAAAGACGCTACACTTTTTGGGTTTTAATTGCTTAATTTGATTTTAAGTTGAGTAATTTATGTATAATATAAGTCACAATCGTTTCTAGTTTGCCTGAATAAAACACAATTCACAATATTTTACTAACTTTCCAAACTTATTAATTTAATTTAATTCACTTGAGGTTTTTTCCCCCATACAAATTTGTACATATACAAGTAGAGACCTTTAACCTTATCTCGAATAAATAAAAATATAAAAATTTAACAAATATTTCATGATGAGACAAAAGTACACAAATATAGGTTTATTAGATAAAGGATTTCGTAAATCAAAATTTAGCTATAAATAGTCCTTAATCAAACATTAGGTATAAATAAAGACATTTTTGTCAAATTGTAGCCACTAATAATGGCAAATGCGTGATCTATACGTGTTTTAGCTCATGGATTGCTTTATCCTCAGCAATCTATCAGTTTGTGTCTTTGTGACCACAAAAGTTACAATATTGTGAGACTTGCAATCTTGAAGTAACAACGATAGGGTTGATTTCTAGGAATATCATTGGAGTTTGTTAACCTAAAACCCTACGCTCAACTATGCTGTTATAGTTGAGCTTTGCTCATAGTTATGGTTAAACTTTGTATTAGTTTTATTACTTTAAACTTGTATTGATACTAATATCATGTAACATGTATATGTTTAAAATGTTTCAATTTACTTATAGTTAGAGCTGGATAAAAAACTTGAAACTCGACAACTCAATCCAAACCGACTCGGGTCGGTTCTAAAAAAATAAAAAAAAAATATGCTTTAACCGGGCTTGAAATCGAAACCCGAACAAACCCGAATTTGTCCATTCCGGTCGGTTTTGGTTTGGCTTTTTCCAAACCGATTTTTTGTCAGTTTGAGTCGAAAATTGACCTAACCCACACCCACCTCTATGTATAGTATTAAAATTTAGACTAAGTTTTATGTTTAACTTTGTTTGAAAGGTATTATTTTTTATATTGTCAGGTAAACCATGGTTTGAAAACAAATCAAATAAGTCAAAAATCGTTCAAATTGAACTGTGTTCACTCCTAGTGTGCTTGAGCAATTGAAGCTAAAACCTCATAAAATCAATTTCAAAATCGGATGGCAGATGGTGTATCCATGTACATGTGACGGCCTAGTTAGGATTATGACCAACATGTACGAACTGTTTATTATACAATAGTTCGAGCCTACACTACAAACATTGAAGATGCAATTATGTGGCTCGTGTTTAACCATTCTTATATTAGCTCATAAGTATATGAACTCACTATTTTTATTTTTTTGGTTCAAAATAAATAAATCGTGAGTCCAACACAAATTTTTGTGACTTTTATTTATATACTTTAAATAAAAAAATACAACTTTAAACATGACTAATCAAGCACGATTGACAAACGGCCATTCATTTCGTTGCCAACAACTAATGATTGATTTATCGATACCAACAACTATGTCTCTTATAATTAACAACACATACATATATGTATCATCATTCAAATACACCTCCATATTGCTAGATTCCCATTGGAGTTTTCTAATCTCGACCAAACTCCTCATGGAGTCAACTGATTTGGCTTAACAAATTTTGAACCAAACCCATTATTCTCATTTATGTTTATAATGTTCTTAACAGAAAGAACATTTTGGTAGTTTGATTAGACGTTGGAATAACATTAGACACGCACAGGAGCCGTATGCAGTTTTATACTACATCCAAAATTGCAGTGTGCTCCTTATACTTCTATTTTTTTATGTTAGTTTCTACTTCTCAACGAAATTTAATTTATTTGTGTGTATTTTCTGTAAAAAATATTATTTCTTGTATATAATTATTTGTTCTCTAGGGGTTGTATCATATCCTTGATTAGTTCAAGTTTTATTTTATCATAATATGTCTACTAATGTCAACGGCTTACTGAATATTCATGTAAAATAGCGCATTATGACTCTCCTCCTTCTTTCTATTTTTTGTTTTTTGTTTTGTTTTTCCCGTGTGTGTGTGTGTGTGTGTGTGTGTGAGAGAGGGATGGAAGTGTGGAGGAGAGAGTTTGGGGTATAAACTAATGAGTCGTCATAATTTGATTTTGTTTTCGTTTTTAGATATCAATTTAATAAATTTTATTTGATCTCAATTTGACTCGTCTAACTCGTATATTCAAATATTAAAAATGACAAAATTTTGAAGTATTACAGTGGCCCTTGAATAAATTTTTTATAAAATAAATTAGAAAAAAAAAAAAAAATTAGAAAACCTGGAGGCCCATGCCCCCGAATAACCTCCAAATTGTACTTGTATCAAGTCTATATATTTTCATTAATAGAATACAACAAAGCAAGTTGTTTTATAAACTTCTAAATGTCGTTTCTCAACATGTCATCAAAGCACAACTCTGACGAAAAAAATATTCTCGATCCATCTTCAGCAACATCCATGGCCAACCAACAACACACCAACATTGATGATACTGCATCTCACACTGCTACGCCAATCGGTACGTACACCATCTATCCTTTCCCAACAAATTCGGTTTATCTCAAGAACTCTACATGTACCATCTCTCCTTTCTAAACAAATTCGATTTATCTTAAGAAATCCACCCAGGCCCTGCTCAAACTCACCTCCACCAACTGCCCATCTTCGCAACTCCAAATCCACACTCTATTAATTGGATAAATGACCTCATGGGCTTTGTTGACGACACCCATCCATGTCCGTCGCCCACCATCAAACAGTGGCTCCATCACCTCTAATATAGCCTTTGCATTACAAATTCGCCATGACAAACTTCTTCTCAACACAATTGTTGGCTCTCTCCATCAATAATTATGTTCATTGTCTCTCCCACAACTTTCCACAACGCCTAGACCACGCTTGCAAACACATATGCTAAACCTTCATATGGTTGGATAATGCTACTTAAAACTCACCTATCCAATCTCACAAAAGGCACTCAATCCATTACCGAATTCCTTCAGACTGTCAAATGAGATGAACTAGCTTTTATGGACTTTTCCAGTTCATTGCGAAGACCTTACCCTCAAAATCCCTGATGGCCTAACGGATGGATGAATAGACATCTCATCAGATGTGTACGCCTGTGAAACTCCACTTTCTTTTGATGAGCTCCACGAAAAACTAATTAACTTTGAAGCTCATTTTCAACATATTGAACCCAAATAGATTCAACTCTCTGCCTGAGCCAATGTTGCTAACAAAACTTTCAACTAACATCAATTTCGTGGTCCACGTAATTCATTAGTATCTCCCATTTCTAGTGTTCCAACTGGCGCCATACAAAGGTCGGTGTTATCTTAATGGCATCGTTGGCACTCTTCACACCATTGTAGCCTGCTACCCAATGGCATAATGTCGCCGCCTTGTCCTCCTCCACCTCCTGAAACTACCTTCAACCGTCCCAACTGATATCAAATTAGCTTCCACAATTCTACCGAAGCCCACCATATCTACTCAGTCCATTTCCTGGCTCATATCCACCAAATGCCCATTACGCTGCATTCGTCCCTCGCCTTTCCAACTTCTGGCTCCTTGACTTTGTACGTCCCATCACATTACAATGGATTTGGACGATCTATCCCTTCAATCTTCTTATATTGGTCGTGATTCTATGATGATTAGTGATAGTAAAGCTATCTATCTCACAGGTTGTACCAATTTCTCTCTTCTTCTAGGACTTCCATTCTATCTATTGTCTTATTTGTTCCAACCATGCACCATAATTCAATATCCATTTCGCAATTTTGTACTAATAATAATCATTGTTGAATTTTCTCCCTTTGACTTTCAGGTGAAAGACTATCGCAAAGATATGGGTATTCTCTCATTTTATAGGATCTGACTACGAAGAAAACGATTGGCTTGGGAAGGCAGAGTAACGGCCTATATTACCTTTCACAAAAACCACAAATACATCATACTACTAGTAGATTAACCAACCTATGGCATAAACGTCTTGGACACCTTTCAGCCTCACCTCTTCAATTTCTAGCACAAAATATCTTAGGTATTAGTTTTGATTTCCACGATATTTGTGATATTTGTCATCTGGCAAAACAATCTAGACTACCCTTTAAAGTCAGTCAAATATCTAGCAATAAACCCTTTGATTTAATTCATTGTGATATTTGGGAACCTTATAAGATTTATTCTTATTCTGGTGCTAAATATTTCCTTACAATTGTTGATGACTTTTCTCGTTATACTTGGGTACACCTTATGCATCACAAATCTGAAACTCAAAGCATAATTAAAAATTTCTTTGCTTGGGTTAAAACTCAACACAACCTAACTATAAAAATCCTGAGATCTGACAATGGCCAAGAGTTCTTATCCTTGCAAATATTTTTAGATGAAAATGGTACTATTTTTATAGATCATGTCCTTATACCCTCAACAAAATAGAGTGGTAGAGAGAAAACACCGCCACCTCCTTAATGTGGCTCGTGCCATTAAATTTCAAGTCAATCTTCCGTTAAAATTTTGGAGAGAACATATCAAAACAACTTGTTACCTTATCAACCGGATACCTTCACCATTGCTCTCACACAAAACACCCTACGAAAGATTGCACAAGAAACCACCACCTTATTCCCATTTACGTGTCTATGGTTGCCTATGTTTTGCCACCAACCTCAAACTCAGCCATAAATTTGACACACGAGCCAAACGGTGTGTGTTTCTTGGATATTTCTCAAGATAAAAAGCATATACCTTATATGACCTAACCGAAAAAAAGTTAGTAGTATCCCGAGACGTTGTGTTCCATGAAAATATATTTCCATACACTTCTCAACAACATGATGAAACCAACTCTATCCCATTGACACAATCTATGCTTCTAGATGTTAAAACACCACATTTCACAAACCCAGAGGACCAACACATAGTAGAAACAGATAACTTGCCAAGATCCCGAACCATCATCCGGACCAACCGATCGACCAGACGGTCAATCGGTTCACTCGTCGCTTCAACAGAGAGTCCAACTGGTCGATCCACCGGTCGACCAGTTACCTCATCCAGTTCAATAGAGAGCTTAAACGGTCGACCGTCTTCACCTACCGGTCGACCAGTTGAGTAATGTCCAACCACAATTGATCCACCTACCTCTTCTCACCCTCCAGATGACCAACTTAGACGATCCATAAGATCAATTCAAACCCCATTTCACTTAAAAGATTATTATATCAATCATACTCTGCCTACTCAAGCCGGGTCTCTTCTAGTCAAATCCAGCACTCGACACCCTATATCAATGTATGTATCATATAGTAACCTTTCTTCTATTTATCGTGCTTTTACATATAATATTTCTCATATCATTGAGCCAGCTACATATGAGGCAGCATGTCAGGATCCCAAATGGGTCGCTGCCATGAATGATGAAATTCGTGCTTTGGAAGAAAACAATACTTGGTCACTTGTACCGCTTCCTCCAAGTTCTCATCCTATTGGTTGTAAATGGGTGTTCAAAATTAAATTTCATTCTGATGGTACAGTTGAACGATACAAAGCACGGTTAGTGGCTAAGGGGTTTACACAACGAGAAGGGATTGATTATAATGAAACTTTCGCTCCAATTGCAAAGTTAACTACAGTCAGATGCTTATTTGCTATCGCCTCTATCCGTGACTGGACGCTTCATCAGATGGATGTACACAATGCATTTCTTCATGGTGACCTTGATGAAGAAGTCTATATGACTCCCCTTCCTGGATTTTGTCGACAGGGGGAGACACCGGTTATATGTCGACTTCATAAGTCTTTATATGGATTAAAACTGACATCTTGTTCTTGGTTTCAAAAATTTGTATCTGCTATTATTCAGTTTGGATTTAAGCAAATCACATGCAGATTATTCACTCTTTAAAAGGTCAATGATAATTCATTTACGGCGGTTCTATTATACGTGGATGATATGATTGTCACAGAAAAATAATAGAAGCAATCTCTACTACAAAAACATTCCTTGCATCTCAATTCAAATTGAAAGACCTTGGCACATTAAAATACTTTCTTGGAATAGAAATTGCTCGCTCAAGATCGGAGATTTCAATAAACCAAAGGAAGTATACTCTTGACATTCTTCAAGAAGCGGATTACTTGGATCAAAAACCGCAAAGATTTTCTATGCGTGATCATTGAAATTTAATTTGGTGATGGAAAGTTATTAAAAGATCCTACATACTATCGACGGTTGGTAGGAAAGCTCATTTATCTCACTATTACGGATCGAGAGATCTCATATTCGATCAATACACTCGACCGGTTTATGCGAGACACCTAGACAACCCCATCTTGATGCGAGTTCACCGATTGCTCCAATACTTGAAAGGAGTACCAGGACGAGGATTATATTTTCCGTCAAGTGGAAAATTACAACTAACAGGATTTTGTGATGCAGATTGGGCCGGAGATATTACTACACGACGGTTAGTTACAGGATATTGTGTATTTTTGAAAAGACACTTATATCATGGAAAAGCAAGAAACAAACGACTGTGTCCAAATCTTCAGCATAAGCTGAGTATAGGGCAATGGCTTCCATTACATGTGAGCTTATATGGTTGAGACAATTGCTGAAAAACTTATGTGTACATCATCCACAAGCAGCAATATTATATTGTGATAATCAAGCAGCAATGCATATTGCCGCTAATCCAGTATATCATGAAAGAACAAAACACATTGAAATAGATTGTCATATTGTTCGTGAACGAATTGATAAGGGAGAAATCAAGACTGCATATGTTTCAAGCACTAAAGCATTGGGCAAGGAAGTATTTCACAATTTCACTCATAAGTTGGGCACTCTTGACATACATGCTCCAACTTGAGAAGGAATATTAGAATATTAGAATATTAGAATTCTATTTTCATTAGAATACCATGTAGTAGGATACCATATATGTTGATATTTCTATTCTAGGTAGAACTCATTTCTTTCTATTTCTTTCCTTATTAGGTTTCTATTAGCCTATATATATCTTGTAACCCTATTCATTATACATAACTTTTACATCAATATACAGAGAGAATTATTTCTCCACATATATTTTCTCTCATATTTTACATTCAGTACCTCTAGGATTTGTTGCATTGCACGAATATGCTTCAGGTAAAACTGGTCCAACCTCTGATGTGCATATCTACTACTCTTGAGTTAAACAATGGCACTTTCCTTTCAAATGCCACCAAATATCGCCAAGTCCTTGGACAATGGCATTTTCCTTTCTAATGCCGCCAAATATTACCAAGTCCTAGGCATTTTGTAGTATCTTTAACTAACTATACCAAACATTGCATATTCTGTCAACAAATTGTCTCAATTATGCACCACCTTACTTCTCAACACTGGTTGGCAATCATACAACTACTTTGTTACCTGTTGGTGCAATCCAATTTGGTCTTCCTACACTGCCAATCTCTAGTCTCACTACATTCAAGCTGGCAATGTTGATGACAGGACATCTACAAGTACTCATGTGATCTTTCTTGGCTGTAATCCTATTGCATGGGCTTCCCACATAAAACATTTTGTAGCCCGCCTTCTACTGAAGTTAAATAACGTGTTGTCGTTGCTATTGCATGTGATGTTTTATGGATCAGATCCCTACAATTTAAGCTTGGTGAAACACTGCCTAATACACTTTCTATATATTGTGGTTGTTAATATAGACTATGGCTAATATATTAGAATATGTTAAGATTGTTTACCTAATATAGATTAGGATTTTCATTACTATATAAACTCTCTTGTAGTTGTATTTTCATAATATTGTTTGTTTAATAATATTGGTTATTCTTTCTTTCTTCTCTATTATTTCTTCTATTCTTCTTTATTCTTTTACATGGTATCAGAGAAGGTTTGATCCGACTTAGTTTAAACTTGAAAACGCTTCCGTTCTCCAGCGGATGGCCTTGTGCCACTCGTCCAGCCAAGTCTTTTTTCGTTTCTTTTAGATATTGTCATCTCGCAAAATTTGGATTTGAAATCTAGTCCAGTAAATTAGAATTTGATTGGTCTGGTTGGTCTTGTTTCCAGTTAATCTGGACAATCTGTCTTCCCATTCCTATCATATTCTCCTCTTCTCTACAATTTTTTATTTGTATCCATTAATTTGGATTTAAAATCTGGTCCAGTAAATTGGAATTTGGTTGGTTTTGTTTCCTGTTAATCTGGACAATCAGTCTCTCCTTTCCTATCCCATTCTTCTCTTCTCTACAATTTGGTATTTGCATTCATTAATTTGAATTTGGAATGTGGTCCAGTAACCTGAAATTTGGTTGGTTTTGTTTTCGGTCAATCTGGATAATCTGTCTCCCCCTTCCTCTCTTCTGGTATTTGTATCCATTAATTTGGATTTAGAATCTGGTCCAGTAACCTAGAATTTGGTTGGTTATATTTCTGGTTAATCTGGACAATCTGTCTCTCTCTTCCTATCCTCTTCTTCTCTTCTTTTCTCTTCTCTGCAATTTGGTATTTACATCCATTAATTTGGATTTGGAATCTGGTCCAGTAATGTAAAACTTGGATGGTTATGTTTCTAGTTAATCTGGACAATCTGTCTCCCTCCTCCTATTCCTTTCTCTTCTCTGCAATTTGGTATTTGCTTCCATTAATTTGGATTTGGAATCTGGTCAAGTAATCTAGAATTTATTTTGGGTGATTCTCTTATCTCTTGGAAGAGTAAGAAGCAGACTGTTATTTCCCGTTCTTCTACTGAAGCAGAGTATCGTGCCATGGCGTCTACTACTATTGAGATTGTGTGGCTTCCTTGGAACTTGCTGACTTTTTCATAAAGTTACATTCGGTCCATCGTTTTCGTTTCTTACTTGACAAACTCTCACTGCTTATTGCTGTAGCATCATGAGTTTGAGGGAGGATATTAGAATATATTAGAATATATTATTATTGTTTACCTAATATAGACTATGGCTAATATATTAGAATATGTTAAGATTGTTTACCTAATATAGATTAAGATTTTCATTATTATATAAACTCTCTTGTAGTTGTATTTTCATAATATCGTTTGTTTAATAATATTGGTTGTTCTTTCTTTCTTCTCTATTATTTCTTCTGTCCTTCTTTATTCTTTTACAGTGGCAATGTCGAGTGCTACATACTTATGCTCTAATACGGTGCTTCATTTCGAGATGAAGCATGTTGAGATTGATGTTCACTTCATCCGAGAAAAGGTCCAAGCAGGTGCTCTTCGTGTTTCACACTTGGCTTCTATTGATCAGCTCGTAGATGTCTCAACAAAGATGTTATCAGAATGGATCTAAGCCGGGCTGGGCTTGGCTACAACCCGATCCATCCTTAGCCCAAAACCAATAAACAAAGCCAAATTGTTTTATATACTTATAGCCCATGTCCAATTAAGCTTTGATGTAATTTAATTTCTACCTAAATTAATAATAGTTGTTAAAATTTGATTACAATTCATTTCCCACACACTTTATTCATATTATTCGTGTTATTTGATATTAGTTTTATTTTATTTTATATAAAGAATACAATTTAACTAGAGTACCCCGTATTCAAACCCCACCATTATCAAGCATGAACTAGACTAAAGTACCCCGTATTCAAACACCGCATTCTCTGTGACAAAGATAGCTAAAACCTATTTATCCTAGAAAAATAAGCAATAAAAAGAAACAAAAAACCTAAGATTTGAATGGAATGAATAAAAAAGTTCAATAAAGTCGATTAAATCAAGAAATAACTCAAAAAAAAAATTAACACATCTAAATCAATTTTTAGCGGAGATGAACAGAACTCCAAATTGATAACTTCATCCCTAAATTCGATTATAAAAAAATACCATAGCCACACTCCTTTATCCTTCTATTAATGATTTAATATCACAAGCCCAGAACCAAGATGCAATATATTCCAAAGGAAATTGGATTCTATTTCCTATGGGACCCTATTACATAAATGAAACTTTTTTGCTTTTGCTATTTTTCAATTTCTAGCCATTGAAAACTAGATTTAACTATATACAAAAAAATTAGTGGCTAGAAGAAAATGGAAGAATAAATTACTTGAACTTTATTTTCGGAGGATAGTTATTCAATTAACCTCACACATTTAGCACTTAATATGTACTTTGCTTGTTACTACGTTACTATTTTTTTTTTTTTTTCATTTGTTAATTTTTATTGATAATAGTTTATAGTTAAATAGAATTGTTGGAGATTGTTGTGCCTTACCGACTTATTTTGCTGCTTTGTTGGCTTATTATTGGATTATTGTGTCTTGTCGGTCTATTTTGTTATTTTGTGAACTTATTGTTAGATTGTTGTGTCTTATCGGTCTATTGTTGAATTGTTGATAGATTTTTGTGTGTGTGTATGTGTATGATTTTTAGAATTTACAAACGGAAAGTCAAGTTTCGACCAAGAGAAAAAAGATTTGATTTTTTTTAATCCCCCGAGAACTAAATTTCTTGATCCTCCCTTAGCTGTTATTAACTACCCTACTTCACCTTTTTAGTACAAGATAGGTGTCTCTAACATGACCACTATGTTGTAGGGGTATATCAGGTATGAGCTATTTATAAGAAAAGATAACTTACAAAAACAAGGACGTTGGAATTTAAAGAAACTAACAAGGATGTTCTCTCATTTTGCTGCAAATTCTAGAATCTTTTCGTAAATTACTCAATGCCACATCATATATATAATTATTCAGTTTCTAGAATCATTGGCATGGATTCAAAGGTTTTATGTATTAGGTGGGAGCAATGGTATTTATTCTATTTATATATGAATTGTTGGAAATAAATAATTATTATTGTGTTAATGTTTATAGTGGCATTTGACACAATGAAAAGCCATTAGTACATGATAGAAATACTTTACAATTTGCAAGTGTAAATAACCAATTAATTCACTTAAAGCTCAGAAGTCATCAGAAACTTGGAGAATATATAATATTTAACATATCTAAGAAATAAATATAGAAAAAAAAAAAAAAACACAAGAATTTGATTCAGTCAAAACTCCAAAGGTTCGGTGACCAATTCTAATACCTACTTTCTCTATAAAACAACATTTTCATCAACAAAGCCAAACTCCTTTAATAAACCACTAAGGCAACAATATATTCAACTTCAGTAGAAGATAGGACAATGGCCTTTTGAAGTTAAGATTTTAAGCTAATTACAGTACCACACAAAGTGAAATAATAGGATGAAGTTGATCTTCTGTAAGATCTATCCCCAGCAAAGTCAGAATCAGTATATCTTTGCATGGATACACCTTCTTTATATTTTCTGAAGATTAATCTCAAATCAAAAGTGCCATTTAAGTATTTGAGGAGCTACTTAAGGGCTTTCCAATAGCTCTCACCAGGATTAGCCATGAATCTGCTTAAAACACTAATGCTATGAACAAGATTAGGCATAGTGCAAATCATAAGATACATGACATACCCAACCATATTAGCATAAGGAACTCTTTCCATTATTTCAAAATCTTCTTTTGTTTTGGGACAAAAATCATAACACAATTTAAAATGATTTGCAAGAGGTGAGCTTACAGGTTTGGACTTGGACATGGCAAACTTTTCAAGGATCTTTTTCACATAAGATTTTTGATTTAGAATTAACAATTCATTTTATTGTCTCTTTGAATTTGCATTTCTAAGATTCTTTTTGAAGTCCCTAAATATTTCATTTCAAATTTAGAATTCAATTTTTCTTTATTTCTTGAATTTCATCTTTATCATGACTAGCTAATAACATATCATTAACATAAAGAAGCAGATAAATAGAATTAACCCCACATGGACTTTTTCAATAAAGGCAAGAGTCACTTTCTCCTTTGAAAACCAAAATAAAAAACAAAGGCGTCAAACCTTTTGTACCATCGCCTTGGGGCTTGCTTCAGTCCATACAAGTTCTTTTTAAGCAGGCAAACCATTTCAGACTTACCAATTTCCTTAAAACCTAAAGGTTGGCAAATCTAACTCACCATAGAGAAAAGCAGTTTTCACATCTAACTAATCAAATTCTCAACCAAATTGAGTTATCAACGATAAAATGATTCTTATGGTGGTATAGTTTACTACATATGAGAATTTTTTAATGTAATCCACACCCTCTCCCCTCCTATTTCCTTTTGAGTAAATCATTTTACAACAAGTCTGGTCATGTACCTGACATTGTTCTGACCACACTCTCCTTTATTTTTTAATTTAAAAATATATTTACAATCAATTAATTTTTGATATTTAGGTTTTCAACCAGAATCCAAGTTTTATTTTGAAGAAGATAACACATTTATTCTTCCATAAGAATTTTCCATTTCTCTTACTCTTTACGCTTTACAACTTCTTAGGTGATTAGCTCATTTCAGTTGCTTCTTGATATGTGAGTAAAAAGACAAAATTATCATCACTATACTTGGCATGTGGTTCGATCTACCTTCTATGCCTATCTCTGGTGAGTTGATACTCACTAAGAGGCAAAGTTGCAAGATCATATAGGTTCTCATCCACTTCCTCTTCATTTTGAAAATCATTTTCAGGATGATTCAAATTTTCTCTTTCTCCCATATTAAATTCATTTTCAAGATTAGAAGACTTCACCTCAATTCTAACATCTCTTTCTAGCAAGCTTACATTGTTTTCTTTAAGGAAAAGCATTAGAGATTCATTAAACATCACATTCCTTCTAATTATTGTTGGAAAAAAATAGTTTACCGTTGTTTACTTGCAAGAACAATCAACATGGCTCAGATTAATATTGTCCAATTCCACAAAAGTAACACCAAGAATGAAGGACTAACAAGAAGGACCAATTTCACCAAAAAAATAAGAAAAGAAAGTGGGCTGCAATTTCACTAAGAAAAATGGCTGAAGCTTTTGGTTTAGCTTTTGCTGAAGACCCAATTTCCGTGTGTATAATGGTGGTTTTGTGTGTGATAATTAATCAACCTAAACACACTAATATATATGTATAATATATGTATATATATGGTAATATATATTAATGTATATGGTATAATATAATAACCTATAATATATTATATCCTAATATATTATACCCCAAATATATATATATATATATATATATATATATATATTATACTTCAAATCTAGCCGTCCCACTTTAAATCGGCTCAAACACACTAGGCCACTGAGCAACGACTCAAAGGTACATTAAAATCTTCAAGTGACTCATTAAGTCCTTCATTAATTTGGGCTGACACATTATGGAGTGGACTATACAATTATCTTTCAATCCCAAGATCAAAGCCTATGAAGATATAATAGATCCTATTAATCATCACTGCCCTGAGTTTATTTGAGATCACAAAAATTCCAACAACCTCCACCTTGATCTAAATATACCTGCAAACCCCAAAAAATAAAAATAGCTTACTAGTTGCTAAAAAAAATTTCAAACAAATTGAAACTTTATATACATTTACCGATGTTTAGAAGTGTAAGCCAACTTCTAAACTTTACCATTATGAGCACCTTAGTGCCTATATCTGCAAGGTTATAAACCTTCAAATACCTAAGCAACAATTTTAAAGCTTTCCAATATTTGGGATCGGGATCAAACATATACTTGCTTAAAATACTAACAGTAAAGGCCAAGACTGGCCTACTATAAAATATCAAGTACATAGTGGAGCCAATAACATTTGAGTAAGAGTTTTTACTCATAAACTTATTTTTCTTATCCAATTCCTCAGACAAGATAAATTGGTTACCAAAGGACACATAAGTGGATTTGCAATTAACAATGCCAAATTTCTTCAAAATTTTAAGCACATAAGGAGTTTGATACACAGATAAGCATGAATTTGACATATCTCTATCAATTTTCATACCAAGGATCTTTCTAGCATGTCCTAAGTATTTCATATCAAATTCTTTACTTAATTAAATATTTATCATGTTTACCACTTTCATATTAGGTCCATCCAATAACATGTCATCCACATAAAGTAACAAATACATACAATCATCATTTGTGATGTGGTGGATGTAATACAAGTAATTATCAAACTCATTCCACTTGTAACCAATATAAAAAAACATGTGAATCAAACATTCTATACTACTGTCCATTGGCTACTAGCCTAGCCTCGTATCTCACAGGCTCACTCTCAGTGGTTCTCCCTTTCACCTTATAAACCCATTTGCATCTCACTATGGATTTATCCTTATGTTTAGGAACTAAATCCCAAGTCTATTCTTAACAAGAGCACTCATCTCTCCTTTCATGGTACTAAACCATTTTACGGACTTCTCACTCTTTATAGCCTCCACATAGGTATTTGGCTCCTTATCAACTAGTTTTTGATAACTAGCATATGCTATAGTGAAGTCGGATAGTCTTTGGGATTTTCCATGTGGTCTCCTTTCTCTATCTCTGACCAATTGATAATCAGCCAAAAGATTTTGGTCAACAGGGTTTTCCTCTATCACATCCTCGTTACCTTCTACATCTATGTTCTACTGATTTTGATGTGTGTCACTCTCCACCTCACTAAGGGTGATGGAGATGTCGGTACTCACTTTCTCCACCTCAACTAGGGACTATTCCCTAATAGTTTCTTGCTGTTTTTCACTCTCTAAACAAGGCATTTCTGACTCATTAAAAATGAATTCTTGACTAATGATGATTTTCACATCATTTTGGTTCCTATCCCACAACCTATACCCCTTATCACCCTTTGGGTATCCTAATAAAACATATTTTGTAGTCTTGGAATCTATTTTTTTCCTACACCAAAAGTCTTAAGTATGGAATAATCAGCATATTTATCATACCATTTTTCATATGGTGTATCACTATTTAAAACAATAGAATGAGTCATATTAGTCAAATAGTAAGCAGTCATAACAGCTTCACCACAAAACGATTTAAGCACACCAGAACTCAACATCATACATCTAACCTTATCAAGTAAAGTAGATTCATCCTTTCAGCAACCACATTCTATTGGAGAGTGTAAGATACAGTTTTATGTCTAGTAATGCTACACTCATTACATAAATTATCAAAGTTAGCATTGCAGAATTCAAGACCATTATCATTATGCAAATATTTTATCTTTTTACCTGTCCGATTCTCCACTTGAACTTTCCAATTTTTAAATTTAATGAAATTTTTACTTTTATCTTTCAATTGATAAACTCAGACACGTCTGGAGAAATCATCAATAATAGACAAAAAATATTTGTTACCACAAAAAGTGGGATTGCTCCTAGGACCCCACAAATCAATGAATGTATTCTAACACTCTATTTGTCTTGTATATGCTAGATGAAAACAATGTCCTATGATATTTTTCAAGCACACAATGATCACAAAATGGGATGTTAGACAACTTAATCCTTAACAAACACACCATTGTCCTTAAAGAACTTAAGTCCCTTAACACTAACGTGAACTAACCTATTGTACCACTTTTATGTGTGATCAGTGTCAATGGAAGAGATAGTGGAATTTAGACCACTCATCACTTCAGCATGTGTAATATATATTCCATTTCTTCTAGTAGCTTTAAAAGCTTTAAGTGCACCCTTACACATTCTAATCATGCTATTGCCAAGCCTACCCATGAAACATGTACCCTCTAACTCTCCTACAGAAATCAAATTTCTATCCATATGCAGAACATATCTGACTTCTCTTAATGTATGCATAAAGCTACTGTCAAACTTAAACTTAAAAATGTTATATTACCAATACCAAGTAATTCTATAAGCAAATCCATCACATGCAACTACATGTCCATGATCAGACTCATGCAAATGATCAAACCAAAATTTATTAGATGTGAAATGATAAAATGCACCGGAGTCAAGAATCCACTCGTGTATATGGGAGTTCATAGACAAGTTAATTTCAGTTGGTTCAGATTTTAAAAGCATGTAAACCTCACAAGATTCATCACTAGAGGTCACTACATTTGTCTCTCTCTGATCTTCTCC
This sequence comes from Forsythia suspensa, assembly GCA_023638005.1. Lineage (NCBI taxonomy): Eukaryota > Viridiplantae > Streptophyta > Magnoliopsida > Lamiales > Oleaceae > Forsythia > Forsythia suspensa. The sequence continues at coordinate 35,490,009 of CM042674.1, forward strand.
TCTTTGTTTGTTATTCTCTTTATAATAGTCACTAATGAAATGTCCTATTTTTCCACACCCGTAACATTTCTTTCCTTTTGCCCTCCCATGTGACTTAGAATGACTTCTACCCTTTCTATTGCTACCACTGTTTCGCACATCTCCACTTTCATTCCCATTATCCAATTGAGGTCTACCCCTCACAAAATGGACCTCACCATTTCTTCTCTCATTTCTTTCAAACTTCAACTCTATCTCCTTGCTTTTTAAAGAGTCTATGACAATGTCAGGTGTAAGAGTCTCTTTCCCATACTTAATTGCTTTCCTTACTTCCTTATATGAATCAGAAATGACATTTAACAAAATTATAGCTTTGTTAATTTCGTAGAACATTTCATCATAGTTTGTAATATTTTGCATAAGCTTATTAAAAATATCAAGATTGTTATCCAAATTACTTGAGGGATCAATTTTAAAGCTGAAATTTTTTTAAGGAGATAAATTTTATTTGGAGTTAATTGGACTAAATAAAGCTCTTCTAATTTTTCCAAAGCTTTTCTGTTGAATCAAAATTTCCAACTTTTCACAAAATATGGTCTGATAAATGCAATATGATAGAAGTATACGCAAGTTCATCAGAATCATTTTTCTGATGCTAGGACCAAAGGAATTATCAATAGCTTTTGAAACTTTTTGCTGAACCAAAATACCTTTCATTTTGTTGTTGCCAAATAGAAAAATCACATTTACCGGTAAAGACACTCAAGTTAAAACGATGTGCAGACATCTCAACAAATAAGAATACACACCAACAAGCACCTCAAGATAATCACGCAGAAAAATCTAAAGGCCTCAATATACACCGTTTTAGATTCACAGGGTTTCGTGAGATTCGCGATCTCGGATCAAAGGAATTGTCAAACGGGTAAAGTCCATGTGACAATTCTAAATAATAATGCACAAAAAACAAAGTATCACAAATAATCAGCACCAAAACAAAAGCTAACACAAGTTACAATAATGGGTACATAAATTCCTAGCAACAGGCAATGGTTACCCTACACAATAACCCCAAACCTAATGGTCACCCCACACGACCTGCTAGTACTGAAATGTAAAAGAGATTAGTCAATTTACCAAAGCGAACCAATCTGACGGTCCATATTAAATAGGAGAGATACAAAATAAATTAAAAGAATTTCAGCATCAACAACAACTACCACATAAGCTGAAAAACCCACGAAGGTTTTGCAAACGCCGAATACGTTCACTATCGAACCGCTATTTGGACCACCAAAAATAGAACTGACCACCACAGAAGGTCAGAAATAGGACGAAGATAACAACACCGCCAGCCACTTACCGAAATACCCCTGCAGCGCCTCCACGCACTGCCTAAAGAAATCTGCAGTCGATTTCACGCCCCACCCACACGCCGCCTTCGTTGCTCCTACGCGCTGCACGCGCTTCACCGTCAGCTCCCCCCTTGACTTCAGGAGTCGTAATATGGTCTCTGTTTACAAAGATGACATCTGGTTTGGCCGAAAAATAGACTGACAGATTGAGAAAGATTTGTGCTTCTTCTTCTTCGTTAATCCGAAAACCCAAAATTAATTTTCTTGTACTACGAGAATGCCACCGATGCTCTGATACCAATTATTGGGGAAAAATAATTCACTGGATCTTTGTTTACTTACAAGAACAATCGACAGTGCTCAGATTAATACTATCCAACTCTACAAATGTGACTCCAAGGATGAAGGACAAACAAGAAGGACTAATTTCACTAAACAAATAAGGGAGTGAAGTGGGCTCCAATTTCACTAAGAAAAAGATGGCCAAAGCTTTTGGTTTTGGCTGCTGATTTCTATGTGTATAATGGTGGTTTTGTGTATGATAATTAATCAACCTAAACACACTTTATATATATACTAGTTTTGGCCACGTGCATTGCACGTTTGTGAAAAAAATGTAGTGAAAAGTTTTAGATTGAAACGATACAAACCTTTTATACAATTATTCCTAAAATAAAATAAAAATTAAAAATAGTTCAATGTTCATTGTTAAAAAAAAAAATTAAAGAAAAAAAAAATTTTATCGAAAAAAAAAAAAAGAAATTTTTTTTTTTTTAAGGTTGTGGGCATATCCGAACGATTTTAAAACAATAAAGACCTTTCATGCAATTATTCCTTAAAAAAAGGAACAAGTAAAATATCGTTCATGAAATTCATTGCCAAGATGCCTCGGCAATGAATTTCATTCACGGGATTATATCGGCGATGAAAGATTTTTCTTGCATTCACAATTGTGATTTCTTTTTTTTTTTTTTAAAGAAAATGAGTTTAAAAAAAATTGGTGAACAGGTAAAATAAATTTCATTACTGAAAAATTTTCTGTCAAGTTTTTTTTTTTTTTTAATGTGGCAACATTATAAAAATAAAAACATTCAATTTGCTTAAGATAAAATAAAAAGATTAATAAAAAAATTGAATGAAAAAGTATAAAAAATATAAAAACATTCAATTTGCCACCAAGATTTCACAGTGCGTACGAATCCTTTTTGGGCATTTTTTAACAATAAACATCCCAACTTTCTTTCAATTCTTTAGGTTATTTTTTATATACTAAATTAAATAACTAAGATTCGTAAACGATGTGGTAGAGTGACTATTTTTATATTTTTATCGAATTGCACCAAGAATTTGAATTGGACCAAACTTTCATTACAACTTTTTCGGTTTTTTGCTAATGACTCAAAAGCTAAATATTAAAGAATTGTGTACAATTTGTTTATATCATTAAACAAAAAAAAAAAATTTGGTGAAAAATTGAATGAAAAGTAAAAGGAGAAAAATAATAGCATTTATTTAGAATAATTTGTAAAAGGTAAAATAAAAAAAATAAGATTAGTAAAAATTGAATGAAAATTAAGTGTAAAAAAAAAAAATTAAAAATTTTTTTTTTTTTTTTGTTGTCAGGGCATACTCGAACAATTTTAAAACAATAGGGACCTTTCATGCAATTATTATAAAAATAAAAAAAAAAATTGAACATTAAAATACTGTTCATGAACAGTAAAATACGGCAGAGATGTCTCGGCAATGAAATTCATTGTCGAGACATCTCAGCGATGATTATTCACAATTGATTTTTTTTTTTTTTTAATTAATGTGGCAACCTTAAAAAAAAAAAAAAAAATTCATTGCCGAGACATCTCGGCAGTGAATTGTTCACAATTGAAATTTTTTTTTTTTTTTTATAATGTGGCAACCTTAAAACAATAGGGACCTTTTGTGCAATTATTCCTTTAAAAATTGAAAAAAAAAAAAAAGTTAAACACTTGGCTCGGCAATCAAATTGATTGCCAATTGGGCTCAATTGGGGCAATCAAATTCCGAGCACTTTTTATTTTTTTTTTATTTTTTTTTTAAAATTTTATTGTGTCAAATGGGCTTTAAAAAAAAATTTGGTGAACCATACAAAGGTATATATACATTTAGAATTCAATGACAAATTTATCATTATATAAATTCAATTTTACATTGAAAGAAGAACAAAATATGCAGCTGTATTTTAATTAGGCACTACATTTATAACCTCATATAAAGCTTACGAGGATAAAACAATAGGGACCTTTTGTGCAATTATTCCTTTAAAAAAAAAAAAAAGAAATTAAACACTGTTCATCAATCTCGGCAATTGATTGCTGAGCCACCTCGACAATCAATTGCCGAGCCTGCTCTGTCAATGGAAGGATTTTCAAAACTAAAATGCGTGCTGAACACATAGAGCTTCTGCAATCTCCTTGGTTGATGGAACTTGGGGCTCTTTACATTAACTTTAATGTATCCAACGGTGGGAAGCAGGTTATAGGTGGTCCATTCTCTTGGAAGAAGTAATTATTTCTTCTAGAATTCTCACTTCATCATTTTTCAGAAGGAAAATTTTAATGAGAAACCGGTTAAGTGATTTTTTGAAAGCAAGAGTTTATATTCGTATTTTGGCTTGAATTCTGCACTAATTCTCTGCATTTCGAGGAGAAATAAGTTGACTTGATTTGCTGAAATTTGGGCTATTTTGGAGGGTAGAAGAATTACTTGTCCTAAGAAAATTCATGACTTTGAGTTTCGGGGATCTAATTTAATTTATCGATTATTCAGACCTCAAATTTGAATCGTTTTTCCAATTTCTCCCGTGAGTTCTATTCTCGACACGTGTTTATGCATGCATATGTATAAATTACAAAGGTAAAAATTAAGGCTATTTCATTGTCAAAGCGGTGTCGGACGAAAAAAGCTACTGATAAAAAATTTCAAAAATTGCGGCTATTTCATTGTCAAAACGGTGTCGTGTTGGACGAAAAAAAGCTACGAAGAAAAAATTAAGGCTCTTATAGTATTGTATATATATATATATATATAATCTTGAAATGATCTCCTAAGCAACGGTGCTTAGCTTATGCTAAGTACCGCGATGACATGGCATAAATAGTTGTAAGATAATAGTGGATCACACATATTTAATGTATAAATGAAATATACATTAAATAAATATGACATGTCACCCGTGCTTAGAATAACTTAAGCACCGGTGCTTATGAGATCATACATTTAATATATTATATCTTAAACCTAGTCGTCCCACTTTAAACCGGGTCAAACACATTGGGCCACTAAGCAACGATCCAAAGGTACATTAAAATCTCCAAGTAGCCTATTAAGTCCATCATTAATTTGAGCTGGCACATTGTGGAGTGGACTATACAATTATGTTTTAATCCCGAGCTCAAAGTCTATGAAGATATAACGGTCCTATTAATCATCACTTCCTTGAGTTTATTTGAGATAACAAAAATTCCAAAAATTATAATTTTATACACTCTTTCTTCTTTACCCACGGTTTCTAGTCTTTTATATTTTTCCCATAACCTAAGAAAATAAACTTGTGAGACTTGACCTAGGCTCCAACATACCAATACTTTGGTGTGCATATGCAATACAACCAACAGTTTTAAGGTTAGAATAGTCTAAGGTATTTTAGTTCATGCAACTTTATGATTTATTCCCTCTTTAAGAAAATTTTCACGTGTCATCAAGGATTAGAGGTTACATTAGCATATATGCAAGTAATATAAATTGGTTAATATTGAATTATATTAAAACTTGGTTTTATAGTGCTATAGATTTTTAAGAGAATTAACTTTAATTTTGTTGAAGAACTGCCGGGGAAAATTCGTTAAACAAGAGTCAAATCAGATAGAATCATGTAACAAAAGAGATGCATATAATCAAATTCGTTAATTTCCAGTTGAGTCAATGTTTCTCTATATAATTTGTTCAAGTAAATTGGGTGATGTTGTATAAAGTGCATGCATGAAACAAATTTGTGTGACAAATCCATGATCCCAAATCCCAAGACAACTATTTAATCATGATTAAATGAATTAATACGCGCCGACTAATTACATTCTGTATGTTGGCTGTCATTCCCCCCAAGTCCTAGATAATTATTTACAGTATACTATCTAGTTGGGATTAATATTATTTAATCATAATTAATTACTTATGTTTTAGATTACATGATGGAAAAGAACTGGTTAAATAATATAAAAAATAAAGAAACCGTCTTTTTCTGATATGTCGGCCGGGTTTTAATATTTAAATGGCATAAGCAGCCCGTAGGGGATGTTAATTACTTAATTAATTGTTTGACTTGGTAGGTCCACATGATATATAACTCCTTGGGCTCTTGATATTTAATAATTAATTAATTAATTAATTAGTATTTGATTAGAAAATTAATTAATATGGCATTAAGTTGTTGGAATCTAAAGGGTTAATATTTTTGCTGCTTGCTTGCTATGTGTGTGACAGTTTAAGACCAACCATGCATTAAGAATTTTCTAAATTATTACTTAATTTTTTAGTCTTATTAAAGACGCTGCACTTTTTGGGTTTTAATTGCTTAATTTGATTTTAATTTGAGTAATTTGGTTTGATGCTTAGTATATTATAATTGTGGTTAGTGCATGGTTAAAAAATAAATTTGTTTTTGAGACAGAGTCGATTGATTGTCGATGAATAAAAAGTTTTTTTTAAAAAAAATATCAAATTAAGTCCATATTGGTGACATCTTATAGTAAATTGTCAAACTTTTAAAAAAAAATCTTTATTTTGAATTAGTTTTTAATTTTATCCACACCTTAGTTTATGTATAATATAGTATTAGTCACAATCGTCTCTAGCTGTCATTTAAAGATAAAATCGAGGAATAATTGCATGAAAGGTCTCAAATCTTTTAAAATCGTTGGAAATATGCCCATAACATAAAAAAACATAGCACAACACATCCCCAACGTATGAAAAATTTGGCACGGTAGGTCTTTTATGACAAAATTATCTTTCTCTTTAAATAAACAAAAAAATAAAAAATAAGAAAAATGAAAAAATTGAAAACTAACCAAATGTACTACAAAAAATAAAAAGTAAGAAATATTCCCCAAAAAAATAAAAAATAAGAAAGATGTCATCTCAAAAAAAAAACCCAAAATCCAACAATAAATAATAATCACTTCAATTTTTTTGCTGATAGCCCTTTCTTGCCCATGGTACAAAGGTTTTAGCCCATCATAATGCTCGACAAAAGAGAAATTATAACCATTTCTATTTGGCTTGGGATGAGCTGGGTCCTTAAATGCCAATGGTGCCTTTTGCGGATACTTTGAACAGGGTCGACAAAAGAAGTGTGACTCTGGAATACATTTGGTGCCTCAGGATTGTGGTATAGGACGCCTTGCAAATTCTCAAAATCCAGACACACAGTAACTAAGTATCCAAAATCAAATTTTGCATCAATAGTTTCGGTGACTAAGCTGCCGTCCTCCAGGTTAGGACTCACTGCACAGGACATTGATAATCAAACATTGTTACATACATGTACACGCGCATTTAGAAGCATCTAAACAACACCAAAAACAAAAACAAATAAACAAAAAACAAAAAAAGAAGTGCAAGGACCCTTACCTGAACAATGATTTGATGTAGCACCATCATGAGAAGCATGTAGCGATGTTGATCCATTAACAATCTTGCATACTTGGTCTATTTAACAGATAGCGGACTCATTAGTTGTTTTGCACTACAGAAAATCTTCAAACCACTGTAATTGGAATCGAGTTGTGAATATACAAACTACTGAGATAGACGGCCCTTCTTTCCGAAAATAATAGACCTGTTCAAAGTGATAAATCAATGACAGATAGTATTTTCGCAAAACAAATGATCTCTTTGAAGTGGTTAAGAAAGAGCTATCAGCAAAAAAAAATTGAAGTGGTTATTATTTATTGTTGAATTTTGGATTTTTTGAGAAGATCACCTCTTTCTTACTTTTTATTTTTTTTGGGTATATTTCTTATTTTTTATTTTTTGGGTACATTTGGTTAGTGTTCAATCATGTTTTTCTTTTTTCTTGTTTTTTGTTTTTTTAAAGAGAATGGTAATTTTGTCATAAATGACCTATCATGCTAAATTTTTCATACATTGGGCATGTATGGTGCTATTTTTTTAGATTAGGGACATATCTCCAACGATTTTGAAAGTTGAAGACCTTTCATGCAATTATCCCTAAAATCAATTAATATTCTTGCTTGAATAAAACACAATTCACAATATTTTACCCAACTTTCCAAACTTATTTAATTTCCATTTAATTCAATTGAGCTTTTCTTTAACTACCAATTTATATTTATAAGATAAGTATATATCATTGTTCTAAAAATTCCGCCTAAACTTCACATAGACGGTGAGGTGCGGCTTCTATACCTAACCACACCACACACCTTGTCATTATCTCGATTTTGCCTAGGCCTCGCTTAGCCCCGAAAAATTTGAAGTTTAGCCTCCACACCTAGTCACACTTTACACTTTTTAGAATATTAGTATATATACAAGTAGAGGCTTTTAACCTTATCTCGACTAAATAAAAATATAAAAATTCAACAAATATTTCATGATAAGAAGAAAGTACAAAAATATTGGTTTAGATAAAGGACTTTGTAATCAAAATTTAGCTATAAATTTACGTGTATATAATTAGGTAAATCTAGAAGAAATTTAGTCCTTGTTTAGTTTAGTTAACAATTAATTTTAACTATATATTTAATGAGACTCATAATAACTTTTATTAAAATATGTTGAAACTTTTATCAGTAAGTCTCTTATTTTCAGCAATCTATTAGATATGTGACCACACAAGTTACAATATTGTGAGATTTGCCACTAATAATAGTTAATTTTAACAACCGTTAGTGAACTTTGTTAGAAAATTTAAAATGGTCATTAGAGTAATTTTTTTAATTACTACGTTTTTAATTACTTAACGTTAATTTTAATAGTCACACTAATGTTAATTGACTAAAAATGTTAATCTAAAACCCTAGACAAATTGTGTAAATTCCAACATGGACCCTAGACTCGTTTTCTCCATATTTGTTTAATTTTGGCGTAAGCGTACAAGTATGCCAATTGAAAAAGTTTTTGTGTTGTTAGTAAATGTTTAAATGGGAGTAATTAGTATACTACTAACGTCGTTTATGTTCCATAGAACTTGTGATTAATTTTATGTTAAAGCAACCAATTGATCATTAGAAAGCTGTTAAATTTTTTACTATTTTGTTAGATTAAATTTTTGAAAATGTTGGACATCATTTTTTATGTCATGTGGTATACTAGTAACATGAAAAATAAAATAGATTTTATGTTCACATTTAGAATTTAGTAGTGATCCATGAAAAATTTTTATATTAAAGTTTTCAATCCATTGATGGAAAGTGTATTTTCCTTTCCACCATTTTCCAAATGACTATTACACACCCTTATATGAAAATTACTTCAATGATTATTTTTAAAATTTCAACAAATGTTAATGTTCGTTACTAAAAATAACCCACAATATTGATCACCCTTCTTCTAAACTATTACTTTTGATGACCCTTTCTTCTAAACAATTACTTTACATGGCAAAATTTTGTAGGATGAATCTCGATTAAATTATTACTTTTTTCCCCGTCAACTGATCATGTGGTAGATTCTCATAACAATATTCAAAGTAGACGAGTGCATTTATATTGTGTGCTTCAGCTAGCCCTGAACAAATTTATTACTAATCATAAAATCGAACCAAAACAATAGTTTAATAGCTATGGTTGAAATTTGTTGATAGTTATTTTGTTAATATTTATTGTTAACCTCAAAATATTGCTTGACTTCAATGCCAATATAAATGAGCTATGTCACCGTTGACGTATTGATATCTCACACTTGGACAACACTTTAGATCACCGACGGGTATGTTGACTTCAAATGTTGTTTGACTTTGATGCAAACAGAAGTGAACCACATTACCGTCCACATATAGATAATCTACACACTTAGAGAACACGTTATACTACCAACGGCCAATCCCACGGGTAGTGCAGCTGTTGTAAGGACTCCAACAATTAGATCAATTTATCAAACTTTAATTGGGAGATTAAATAGACAGGGAGTTGGCCCAAAATGTATGTATAATGTGCTTGCCTTCAAATGCATAAGGAATCGAATATTTATAGATAAGTTAACAGTGGTATTTTGAACATTTTTATGATTAGACATTTTTCATCACTTAATCCAAGAGTAGTGTCATATTTCAAATTTACCATTTTTATAGCTTTAAACTTGTATTGATACTAATATATAGTAACATTTATGTTTTGAAACTTTCAATTTAAGCGTGGTGAAATTTTTGATCAAATTTTATGTTTAAACTTGTTTCAAAGACGTTATTTTTATTTTTACATGGTTTTAGCCTATTTTCAAATCAAACCATTTAAAACAATTTGAAAAAATTCAAAACCAAATCAAATCAAACTATTTTTTGCAGTTCGGTTCGATTTTAAACCAAGATTTCCCTATCGACATAATAGTAACACATTTAAAATAAATTAAAATATAAGTAATCTAAAATTCTCAGTTTAAGCTTAAATGGGATCTTTTTAAACATAAATATTACATTACATTAATATTTGTCTCAATTATTATATTACATTTATGTATGCCATCAAAAGAAATGGGATTGGGGAGGAAATTGAAAGAAATTAGTAAATAATTGAGCTCAATAATAAATTTGTAGGTTATGGACCAGTGACTCAATAGTTTGACAAAAATTAAATAAGTCAACCCAATAAATTTAGTATTGCATTGTACTTTGCTCACTTTGTAAATGTGTAAGTAAGTAGAATTAATTTATTCTTAATTATAAAAAGTTAAAAGTGGTTTGGTTTAAGCGATTTTTTAAACATTGAAACCTAAACCATACCATTGTCAAACGGTTTGGTTTGATTTAAAACCGAAATGTTGACTGATTCACATGGACTCGAACCATAAGTTTTAAATTAACGGATTTAATTCGATTTGCGATTTGACAGTTTTTTTTTTTTTTTTTGCGTAGCTCTAATTTTTATGCGTAAGGTAAACCGTAATTCGAAATCAAACCAAATCAAACCAAAAAAATGGTTTTGATTTGGTTTGAAAATAGGCCAAAAATCATTCAAACTGAACCGTGTTCACCTTAGTGTGCTAGTTCTATTGAAGCTAAAACCTCATAAAATCAATTCCAAAATTGGATGACATGGATTTTTTTAATAAATGCGCCACTTTTCTAAAATAATTCTAAAAATTCATTTTTGTTACAAATAATCCCAAAATACTATTTTTTAAAAATAATTATTATAATTTCATATATTAATTATCAGCTGGTAATTAAATATCTAGAAATGGATGATTGTCTATTATTTACCTTAAATTGGGTATCTAATTGATTCTTTGTCGTGAATAACATCATTAATTACCAGATTTAATGAAAATTCATATATTATAGAATCTTTTATTATTAATTATAGTAACTAAATCCTTAAAATCAGAATTGATTAAAATATATATATGATATATTTTTTATTGTTATAACTATCAAATATATATCATTTGTATCAGAAATATTTGTAAAAAAAAAAAAACAAAACTCATGTTTTTTTCAATTTCAACATTTGTAACAATTTGTGTTACAAATTGAGATATAAAATATCAGTAATACAGAATACCAATTCATATAATATGTGATGTGTAAAATAACATAATATAATCTGTAACATATTGAGTGACACAAAAATATCATTTGTAACATATGTATCAGACAATGATACACAATATTATTTGTAACATCTGTATCAGACAGTGATATATAATATCATTTGTAACATCTGTATCAAACCGTGATACTAAATAGAAATTGTTACAACTGCAAAACCAACTCTAAACTTCAACAAGTTCGTATTAACATGTACATTGAACTCTAAAAAATTTATTGATACTCTGTAACATTAGTATGATATAAATATAATACAATGCCAAATTTAACAAATAAAACTATTGATTTCATCATTTGTAACATATGTAACATCAGTGATACATAATACCAATTCATGTAACATGTACTGTGTAAAATAACATAATATAATCTGTAACATATTTAATAAAATATTCAGTGATACAAAATATCATTTGTATAATCTATGTCAGACATTGATACACAATATCATTTGTAACATCTGTATCATATAGTAATACTAAACATAAACTATTACAACTATTACAAATACAAAATCAACTCTAAATTTCAACAATTTCGTGGTCTATTTCATTATTCGCAAATGATAGGAAATGTTCGACTTCGGTATAGTTTCTCTTCTAGGTGATGCTGTCTTCGACCTTGTAATTTTGTGATTTGGAGTCTCCATAGTTCAAACGAGATGATGAATTGTGAAAAATGCATTTCGATTTAGGGATTTTGGAAGAAGATTTTGTTGAGGTTATTGAAATAATTTGCACCGGTTAATAAATGAGAAGTTTCTTCATAGTTTGGAGGTTTTCACTTTATTGGACGCGGTATTCTAAGAAAGTTAAAGCGGTTATTGGTAATTAAAAGTTTAAAATTGATTTTAATTCATTATTAAATTAATTAATCTAATATTAAGAATGTAATATTTATAAAATAAATAAATTAAGTTGTTAAATTTGAAATTATTCTAAATTTGATAAATAGTGAATGTAATATCCACACATATGGTGTACCCATGTACATGTGACGTGCCTCGTTAGAATTATGACTAACTTGTGCAGTTTGTTTATTATACACTAGTTCAAGCCTACACTAGAAAGACATTTGATTGAAGTGCGATTATTTGACGCATGTTTGAGTGCGTTTATATTAAGTTATAAATAAATGAACTTACTAATTTTTGTGATTTAAAATGAATAAATCGCAAGTCCTACAGAAATCTTTGTGACTCTTATTTTATGTACTTTAAATTTAAAAAAAAAACATAATTAATTAAGTATACGACAGATAAACGGACATCATTCTCGTTGCCAACAACTCATGTATCCTATGACAACACATACATATATGTATCATCATTCAAATATACCTCCCCATTGCTAGATTCCAATTAGAGTTTTCTAATCTCAGGCTATATATCCTTTCCCCGATGAAAGGTTCAGCCCACAAAACTCCTCTTGGAGTCAACTGATTTGGCTAAACAAATTTGAACCATATTTTGTGCTTATTCTAACAAATTCATTATTCTCATTTATGTTTATAATGTTATTAACATTTAAAACAATTTCTAATTGAAATTAAAATTTAAAAAATCAATTAAAAATAGAATCATAAGCGGTCTAGTTTAGTTTCGGTAAAGTTTTTTAGACCGATTTTACTTTTCAACCTTTTTTAAATAAAAAAAGTTGAAAAGTCAAAAAGAACCAAAAAACTATTTCATAACAGTCAACAAAATAATGAAATTGAAACCAAACTATTTCATAACAGTAAGATTTAATTTCAAATCAATCGAAGAAAGATTCTTGTAAAATCAAACTAAAGATTTTAAGAATACATTGTTGCGCAATTTGGTGGGTCCACGGTTTACTTGCACTCTTAGCTAAAATGCATGCACACTATTCAAAATTATTTGATGTTATTTTTAAATTAGTAGGTGGTTATTAATTTCAAACTTTCCATTTATCATAGACTTGTATGCATCCATTTTAAAAATACATTAATAAAATAGTTAAATTATCTAATAACCCGAAACATATTCCATAAACTCTGGGTCAGATTCCAACGCTGCCATGGTCTCTGGCGCCAAAACCATCTCTAGATCAATACTTCCACCGCCGTTGTGACCTGGAAATGCAGAAATCTTGCCATCAAATTTGTTGGCCCATCCGCTTCGAACCGCGATGGGTTTGCCCCACCCAAAATCATTTTCGTACATTGGAAACCTCGGAGAGCTACCCATTGTGATCATCGCGCCGTCAAAATTCCCCAATGGGAAGCATCGTGGGTCCCGCTCCCAGTCCCCAATGTACTTCCTCACTGTATTGTTGTCGTGGGTCAACACGTTTTTGTTCAATTGCTCAGCGCACCACCGGAGATCCTTAGCCAACACGTCGCCGGCTGATGCGTATGTTGGAATGCTCTGAATTGCGTTGCCGAAATATAGAGTCTCCAGCCTGGGCTCGAGCCGGTGGCGGCAATTTACAGCCATCCTAAACGTTGTCGTTTTGGAAGATGGTAATTTTCTCGCTCGCGTTATGGCGCGCCATAGCAAAGCACATAATGATTGAAACGATGAAATCTCAGCCGTTTGATTTGATGAATAATTTGATTCCCTGGAAATGGCGTTTCTGAACCAAGTTAATGGCGTCAACTTCCCGTCGGGAAATTTCAACGGATCGTTGCTCTGCTTGCCCATTAATTCGACAATGTTTAATTCCCATTTCTGATTGTTGGTTTTGGATTTTAGCTTCTGAATTGATTCTCTGCTAAAACTGAAAATTCTCTCTCTCAGAGGAGCATCGACGGAGAAACTAACCTTGGGGCCGCCGGCGGGGAGTTTCAGTACAGCCGAAGAAATCAAAACGGAGTCACGACTGAAGTTCGGCGTCCTTGAAATACTCTTGACACCTCTACTTACCTCAGCAAAAGTGTTGAAGAAATTCCAGAATGAAGTCCCATCTGTAACAGCGTGATTCACGGCACAGCCAATGAAAACGCCGTCGGCCAATTCCGTGACCTGAACAACAAGAATAGGGCTGAAATGCCCTTCATAACTAACCTTTTGGTCAAAAGCAAAGAACCATTTAACTGCTTCAGGGACATCAATGGAACCCAGAACGTCCCTGACGTGAATGTTGGACCCAGAAGCGTGGATAAAATCCACTCCAGCGTCATTGCAGGTAACGTAAACATATCCATCTGAGTCGGTGGTGAGTCGACCCGCAAGAGGAGGAAAGTGAGTCAAAGTCTGTGAGAGGCTGGTTTTGAGGTGAGCAACGAGTTGAGAAATTGGAAATGGCGGACGGGTAAACAAACCGCCTTTTTGAATATAGTGGCAAGAGAGCATGGGTAGGTCTGAAACAGAAAGTTTGAGGTCACCCAAACTGGATTTTTGGGCTGGGAAAATTGTGGATTTGGAGAGCAGAGTAAAAGACTGCGAAGGCATTTTCAATTCTTTAAGAATTTTCTTAATTTCTTGATTTGCTTTAGCAGTCTTTACGAACTATGCGTCTCACTTCAGAGGAAGAATAGAAGCGAAAGTGAGAGTGAAGAGTAGAGTTGTATGGGGATGGTTTATATAGGGGTGGTGTGGTGGGTTGGGTTCATGCATTTGCTGTTGTGATTGCTTGGTGCTGACGGTTGATTCTGATAATTTGGGTTGACTCTAAATTTGTAGCATCATTTTATCGGAGGGTCCAGATAAATGACTGCCTAGGCACGTGTACAACTACCAAGAGCCTCACCATTGCAATTGTAGATTGCACAAAAAAATGTGTCTTGAGTCATCTTAAATTACTTATATGATAAAAAAAAAAAAAATAAGAGAATGTTTAGTACACCGTGTATATTTGAACGAGTGTGTTAGATATCCTCTACTTATTTAATATCTATCAAAATGTACAAGTCTTTTTTATTTTAATTTTTTATAATTTATCTCTATCGAAATGTGTGTTAATAATTCTATAGTTAATTTTTAAATTTATCTATCAACATCTCTTATACATATGGACCATAACTTTTTCAATCCACATCTCTATTAA
Source organism: Forsythia suspensa (assembly GCA_023638005.1). Classification (NCBI taxonomy): domain Eukaryota; kingdom Viridiplantae; phylum Streptophyta; class Magnoliopsida; order Lamiales; family Oleaceae; genus Forsythia; species Forsythia suspensa. The sequence goes on from CM042674.1 coordinate 35,505,179, forward strand.
AGATGCTATCTCTCCATCTCTATTTTATTTGTTACATATACAACAATCAATATTATTATATTGGAGATGTTTTAATTGAATTCAGAACTACTATCATAAATACATATTTTTTTAACAGTCTTTCTAATAAAAATTTATACATTATCAATAACAGTAAGTGTGAATGTATTAAATATTATTCATAATAATCTCATTATTTATTTATTTGATGATATATAAAATTTTTATTGGAAGACGATCTAAAGACGGCCAAACTATCCTAAAAAGTTTTAATTAACTTTTAAAAGTCATGAAAAGTCGTAGGATTACATTGTCATAAAAGTCAAACAAGTTCTATTAGAATTACGAGTAGTATACAGTAGATGAGAATGAGGCAAGGTACAGAAGAGTTGAGATGTGCTATTTTCGTTTAACTGTTCTCTTATTAAACGTTTGGCACATCTACAAATTAGCTATTGTTAGTAATTTCAAATGTTATGTTACTTGTAATATATTGTGTTAGCGTCTTAAGTTCTTTATATTTACTTATAAAATGGTGTTAAACATTTAATGAGAACACTGACATAGGACAACTAAAGGAAAACAATGTATCTCAACTCGACTGAGAATTTCAAAGACAAGTGGGGACTCTTACATTATCTCCAGCGCAACCATAAATTACTTAAAAAATTGTGTCACATAAGTAAAATAAAAGCTCTTTAAACAAATTCATCTCTAAAGCAAGCTGACAAGAACTCCATCAAGTTGATGTGGTTAAGAAAAAATAAATATTGTATAGAGTTGTATCTAGATTCAAAAACTCTATTAAACATGTTGATTTAACAAAATTTAAAATTTTTATTTTGTATGCAGATGTGAATGTGATTTAATTTAATTTTAAAAAAATAAAATAACAATTCATAAAATATAATAGAGACTAATTTTGAATTTGAGCGTCTATTTATTAAACATAAATACTACTCTCTCCGTTCCACAAAGATATGCTCGTTTTCTTTATTTATCTGTTTCAAATTATAGGCCACTTAAGAATGTATTAAAATTTTTTCCTAATACCCTTATTTAATTTACATGTTTATCAACCCAAATAAACTTAACATATTTCAATTATAACGAGAAATTACATAAATTTATTCACACATTTATTCAATAGGTATTCAATGAATTCCACATTGCCTAGAAAACACTCATTCCCCAATAACAAAATCAACAATTAATTTCATTATTGTTTCAATATAATACAATTTCATTTTATTTGCATTCCAATTGTAACTTAATGAGTATTTAAATTTATTAGATTCATAAATGACTAATATTAAATGGGGATATAATAGGAATAGTGTGTGAAAAATTTATAATTTTAATTATATTAAATGAGATTTCTTAATTTGTGTAAAAAAAGAAATGAGTCTATTTTTATGAGAAAGGATGGAGTATATATAAATTGAAAATCTTTTAATTTCCGTACAACATAAATAGCAAACCAGAATGCGGCGCACACAGCTTTATATTGGCTGTCTACTATTTATAGTAATAAGAAGCACGCAAAAAACAAGAATATTGTTGGTATTTGAAGAAATTGACAAGGGATGGATAGTCTCAAACTTTGCTGCCAATTCTGGGGTGTCTCCTTGAATTACTCAAACAATACCCACATAGTTTATACTCCAACCGTAATATAAAAATAAGTTTATTTTTTTTATTTATTTTTCTCAAATTATATTTATCTATACAGTACTCCAATTTGCACTCAAATCAGTTAACACGTTCAAGAGTTCAAAGTTAAAATACCACATATGTTAACGTGGGTCGGACTTTCTATAGTATTAGGGAAAGAAAATATATAATGCTAATACAAAATTGATTGAACCGAACTCTATAGTACCTTTCTTATAGGGGTGGGCGTGGATTGGATTATGTCGGTTTTGGACTCAATCTGAACCCAACCCAACATATTTGGTTTGACAAAAAATCAAACCAAACCAACCAGACCAAGAGTTGCAACCCGTCCCAAACCGACCAAGCTTTGGTCGGTTTGGGTTTGGGGTTGGGTTTCGGTTTGGGTTTGGGTCTGATTCACGCTAAGACAATTTTTTTGGGGAACCAAAATTCACGCTTGAGCAATTTTTTTTGGAGCCCAAATACACTTTAGAACCTTTATTGTTAATTTTGTTGAGAATTTTTTTAAAGTTTAAACCAAGTTCAAATTGGGCTAATGTCAATTACATTAAAATTAAAAATTTGAAAGACTTTGACCCAATTTAATTAATTTTTAATTTTTTTAAATACTTTTTAATAAGTGGGTCGGGTTAGGTTGAGTCGATTTTTATGAGATAACCCACAACCCAACCCGACTAAAAATAGATTTTCAAAATCCAACCCAACCCAACCCAAATTAGGATAAAAATCGATTCAAATTGATCGAGTTGGGTTAAGTTGGGTTGAGTTGGACGAGTTGATCGATGTGTTGGTATTTGTCCAACCCTACTTTCTTATGTAATATATAATTTGTCTAATATCTTATCCATTCTTGTTCACCGTAACGGTAACAACCTTAATTGGTTTGAATAAATTGCATGATGGTGTATACGTGCATGCATGAAAGAAATTGAGGGCCCACTTGAAATCAATTTTAATTTTTAAAAAGCTAAAATCAAATTCAGCAATCAATTTTAACCACACATTTCATTGGCCCACAATTTTTTACAACTTTTCAACCACACATTTCATCAACTTTTATCAATTTTAATAAAAAAAATCTGGTTTTAATCAAAATCAAACATGTAGAAATATAAAAGAGATGAAGAAATATAATGGAGAATACGTGTGGAGAAATAATTCTCTCTGTATATTGATGTAATGTAATTAATGAATAGGGTACATGATATATATATACTAATGGATAACTAATGGAAACCTAATAAGAAAAGGAAAAGAGTTCTACCTAGAATAGGAATATTACATGTATGGTATCCTACTACATGGTACTCTACTGTAAATAGGATTCTAATACTCCCCCTCAAGTTGGAGCATGTATGTCAAAAGTGCCCAACTTGTGAGTGAAATTGTGAAATGCCTCCTTGCCCAATGCTTTAGTAAATAAATCCGCAATCTGGTTGTTGCTTGGAACATAGGCAGTTTTGATCTCTCCCTTATCAATTCGTTCACGAACAATATGACAATCTATTTCAATGTGTTTTGTTCTTTCATGATATACTGGATTAGCAGCAATATGCATTGCTGCTTGATTATCACAATATAATATTGCTGCTTGTGGATGATCTACACATAAGTCTGTCAGCAATTGTCTCAACCATATAAGTTCACATGTAATGGAAGCCATTGCCCTCTACTCAGCTTCTACTGAAGATTTGGACACAGTTGTTTGTTTCTTGTTTTTCCATGATATAAGTGCCTTTCCCAAAAATACACAATATCCTGTAACTGACCGTCGTGTAGTAATATCTCCGGCCCAATCTACATCACAAAATCCTGCTAACTGTAATTTCCCACTTGATGGGAAATAAAATCCTCGTCCTAGTGCCCCTTTCAAGTATCGGAGCAATCGGTGAACTGCATCAAGATGGAGTTGTCTAGGTGTCTGCATAAACTGACTAAGTGTATTGACTGAATATGAGATCTCTGGTCTGGTAATGGTGAGATAAATGAGCTTTCCTACCAACCGTTGATAGTATGTGGGATCTTTCAATAACTTTCCATCAGTCAGATTAAATTTCAATAACTGCTCCATAGGAAATGCTACAGGTTTTGATCCAAGTAATCCGGCTTCTTGAAGAATGTCAAGAGTATACTTCCTTTGATTTATTGAAATCCACGATCTTGAGCGAGCAATTTCTATTCCAAGAAAGTATTTTAATGTGCAAGGTCCTTCAACTTGAATTGAGATGCAAGGAATGTTTTTGTAGTAGAGATTGCTTCTCTATTATTTCTGTGACAATCATATCATCCACATATAATAGAACCGCCAGTAAATGAATTACCATTGACCTTTTGTAAAGTGTGAGTAATCTGCATGTGATTTGTTTGAACCCAAATGAATAATAGCAGTATACAAATTTTTGAAACCAAGAACGAGATGCCTGTTTCAATCTATATAAAGATTTATGAAGTCGACATATAAACGGTGTCTCTCCCCGTCGGCGAAATCCGGGAGGGGAGTCATATAGACTTCTTCATCAAGATCACCATGAAGAAAGGCATTGTGTACATCCATCGATGAAGCGCCCGGTCACGAATAGATGCGATAGCAAGTAAGCATCGATTGTAGTTAACTTTGCAACCGGAGCAAAAGTTTCATTATAATCAATCCTTCTCGTTGTGTAAACCCCCTTCGCCACTAACCGTGCTTTGTATCGTTCAACTGCATCGTCGTAATGAAATTTAATTTTGAACACCCACTTACAACCAATAGGATGAGAATTTGGAGGAAGCAAGACAAGTGACCAAGTATTGTTTTCTTCCAAGGCACGAATTTCATCATTCACGGCAAACGACCCATTTGGGATCCCGATATGTTGCCTCATATGTAGTTTGGTTCTATGATATGAGAAATATTATATGTAAAAGCACGATGTATAGAAGAAAGGTTACTATGTGATACATACCTTGATATAGGGTGTCGAGTGCTGGATTTGACTGGAAGAGACCCGACTTGAGTAGGCAGAGTATGATTGATATAGTAATCTTTCAGGTGAAATGGGGTTTGAATTGATCTTGTGAATCGTCTAAGTTGGTCACCTGGAGGGTGAGAAGAGATAGGTGGATCAATTGTGGTTGGACACTGCTCAACCGGTCGACCGGTAGGTGAAGACGGTCGACCGTTTAAGCTCTCTGTTGAATCGGATGAGGTAACCGGTCGACCGGTGGATCGACCGGTTGGACTCTCTCGCTGAAGCGCATTGAGTGAACCCGGTCGACCGATTGGTCCAGATGATGGTTTAGGATCTTCGGGCAAGTTATTCGTTTTTACTATGTGTTGGTCATCTAGGTTTGTGAAATATGGTGTTTCAACATCTAGAGGCATAGATTGTGGCAATGGGATGTAGTTGGTTTCATCATGTTGTTGGGAAGTGTATGGAAATATATTTTCATGGAACACAACGTCTCGGGATACTATTAGCTTTTTGTCGGTTATGTCATATAAGGTGTATGTTTTTTGTCCCGAGGAGTATCCAAGGAACACACACCGTTTGGCTCGTGTGTCAAATTTATGGTTTGGGTCTAAGGTTGGTGGCAAAACATAGGCAACCATAGACACGTAAATGGGAATAAGGTGGTGGTTTCTTGTGCAATCTTTCATAGGGTGTTTTGTGTGAGAGCAATGGTGAAGGTATCGATTGATAAGGTAACAAGTTGTTTTGATATGTTCCCCTCAAAATTTTAACGGAATATTGGCTTGAAATTTAATGGCACGAGCCACATTAAGGAGGTGGCGGTGTTTTCTCTCTACCACTCCATTTTGTTGAGGGGTATAAGGACATGACCTATGAAAAATAGTACCATTTTCATCTAAGAATGTTTGCAAGGATAAGAACTCTTGGCCATTGTCGGATCTCGTGGTTTTTATAGTCGAGGTTGTGTTGAGTTTTAACCCAAGCAAAGAAATTTTTAATTATGCTTTGAGTTTTGATTTGTGACGCATGAGGTGTACCCAAGTATAACGAGAAAAGTCATCAACAATTGTAAGGAAATATCTAGCACCGAATAAGAATAAATTTATGAGGTCCCCAAATATCACAATGAATCAAATCAAAAGATTTATTGCTAGATATTTGACTTACTTTAAAGGGTAGTCTAGATTGTTTTGCCGGATGACAAATATCACAAATATCGTGGGAATCAAAACCAATACCTAAGATACTTTGTGCTAAGAATTGAAGAGGTGAGGCTGAAGGGTGTCCAAGACGTTTATGCCATAGGTTGGTTGATCCACTGGTAGTATGATGTATTTGTGATTTTTGTGAAAGGTAATATAGGCCGTTACTTTGCCTTCCCAAGCCAATCGTTTTCTTCGTAGTCAGATCCTTCATGACACAAAAATCAGGGAAAAATGTCACATAGCAACCTAACTCTTTAGTACGTTTACTGATAGATAATAGATTAACTTTGAATTTAGGAACATGAAGCACATTATCAACAGTCATATTATTTTCAAAGTTAACTGTACCAATGGATTTAATAAGAGCATGACCCCCATTCGGTAATTGCACAGTTTTGTGCATTGGCATGAATTTATTTTCAAGAATCTCATCCTTCGTCACATGGTCAGTGGCCCCGCTATCAATAATCTATGAATTACTCAAAAGGGTAGTAGAGATATTGATACCTGAAGTGTTAATACAAAGCTTGTCATTACCTAACTTGTTGTTTAGAAGTGTCATGATCTGTTCATATTCCTTGGTTGTGAGCGTTTTGCCTTCCTTTTGGTCAAGTGTAGAAGCGGTAGTAATGTTTTGTGAAGCGTTTGTTTCGTGGCTTCACGTCTTTTCCATGAAACTTGTGCCCTGGAGGGAAGCCATGGATGAAATAGCAAGTATCAATGATGTGGCCAATCATCCTGCAGTGGGTGCACCGTTTCGCCAAATTTCGTCGAAATGGTCGTAGGAATAGTGAAATGGTTGTTGGTTCAGCCGATCGTTATTTTTCCGATTCGATCTCTAATTGATTGAATTGATTGAATGTTGCCCTTCATGATCGGATTCTTTCAGAGCCATGAGATCCGATTGGGCAATCGTCGTCTCTATGGTGTTTGTGCCATAATTGTTTCCATTAAGTGGATTAGAAACCAAAGATGAAGCCGGGATGATCGGATTGTCAGAGAACCATGGGATCCGATTGGGCAATCGTCGTTTCTATGATTTTTCTATCATCGTTTGTGCGAAGCATCGTCGCTCAGAATCGTCGCTTTGATACCATGTAGAAATATAAAAGAAATGAAGAAATATAATGGAAAATACGTGTGGAGAAATAATTCTCTCTGTATATTGATGTAATGTAATTAATGAATAGGGTACATGATATATATATACCAATGGATAACTAATGGAAACCTAATAAGAAAAGGAAAAGAGTTCTACCTAGAATAAGAATATTACATGTATGGTATCCTACTACATGGTACTATACTGTAAATAGGATTCTAATAAAACATATTGAGTGAAAATCCATTATCCCAAATCCCAAAACAACTTGTTAATCATGATTAGATGAATTAATAGGCGCCGACTAATTACGTTCTGTATGTTGGCTGTCATTCTCCCAAATCGTAGAAAATTATTTTACAATATACTAATTAAATACTATCTAGTTGGGATTATTATCATTTAATCATAATTAATTACTTATGTTTTAGATTACCTGATGGCAAAAAAAATTGATTAAATAATATAAAAATAAGAAGCAAAACCGTCTTTTTCTGATATGTCGGCGGGATTTTAATATTTAAATGGTAGAAGTAGCCAATCGGGGATGTTAATTACTTAATTATGTATTTGGGTTACTTAATTGTTTGACTTGGTAGGTCCACATGACATATAACTCCTTGAGCTCTTGATATTTAATAATTAATTAATTATTCTTTGATTAGAAAATTAATTAATATGGCGTTTAAGTTGTTGGAATCTAATTGGTTTGTGTTTTTGCTGCTTGCTTGCCACGTGTGTGACAGTTCAAGACCAACCATGAACCAACTATTTTCTAAATTATTTCTTAATTTTGTCTTACGATGCCATATTTTATTTTTTTTGGCTTTTAAATTGCTTAAGAAGATTTCAAGTTGAGCAATTTGGTTCCACTCTGACATGGTATGGTGACGAGTCCATACCTCAATAGCGTGTCTTGAAGTGTTTCTAAACTTGAAAGCCTTCAGTTGGGTAATGAGAAAAAAGGTCATAGTTGAAGTGAAATTGCTCGGTTCGAGTTTTAGGATTTGAGATTTTTGACATATTATATTTTGAAAGTGAAATAATTATATTGTCTTTACTATTTTGAAATGAAATTGTGTTGATTAAAGACAAAATAATCGTTTTATATTCAAAAATTTTGAAAAGTCAAAAATATCAAGTCCAAAAAACCCATTTTTTTTAGTCAAATCTCAAACCGAAAAAGCCATAAATGTCTCGATAAGGCACTTGAGACAAGCAAAAGAGTTCAGTCCTATTATAATTACACAGCAAGCACAAGACGAAAATAGTAAACTCGGCAAAATAAATATGTCAAATCTAATTGGAATGATTAGATAATACTCAAAACTATTAATAAAGAAAAGAAAACTACAAATTTTATTCATTATAGTGTCTAAATATCAACAATGTTCTTGCCTAAATAAACACAATTCACCATATATATTTGACTAATTTTTTCATGCTCGTTTCCTTTTAATTCACTTGAGAATTTTCTTTTCCAACTATAGTTTATTAATAATGATGACAAAATAATATATGAAAGGAGATATCAAATCATTAAATAAGAAATATCTTAGGATAAGATAAAAGTACATAAACAAATACGATTTCGAAATCAAATTTTAGTGACATATGAGAAATTAAGAGATTGTTGTCACATATATTTATTTAAATAAGGCAAATTCAAAAGTGTTAGTTGACAAGTTCAAATTGTGTAAGCTATTTTTGTGCCACATACATGGCATCTATACATGTTTTAGCTCATGGATTACTTCATCTTCAATATACATGTTTTAGGTCATGGATTACTTCATCTTCAATACATTATTATGACTCTCTCCAAGTAACAATGACTTCATTGATCACGTAATTTTTGAAATAGTTTGTAGACGACGTATTATTTTTATAATAAATCAAGCCTATAGTACAAAGAATTAATTGGAGATACAATCATTTAGTTTGGCTTCATTGGCATAGCTACCTTATCCACGGGTAAGAAGTCATAGAAAGACCTAGTCAGTTGGCTACGAATATGTTTCGATGAACTCTGATAGATTAATCATTTAATCTGGCTAATAAAAACTAAAAGCCTTGTAGAAGAACAATGTTGTAAGGACATGCCATGTCAATTATTATCTAATTCAGGCGATGACCGACTAAATTATACACTATTATTTTCCATCAATCGAAGAACTCTAATAAGCAATTTTATTTACGTATAAATCAAAATTTTGTTAAATTCATAAGCATCGGAATCTTAGACATTTGCATCCTCTCCAAGTACAATAGCCAAATAAACTAATAAAACTCGCAATTTTATAAAACTTAATTTGATCGACTCATACTCAAAATTGACTAGTAAACTGCTACGCAAAATTAAACATCTCAGTATTTTTCAAACTCTGACATTTAATATCTACAAAAATGCTAATCTATAAGTGGAAGTTGACAAGTTAAAAATTGTATCAACTGCAAGTCTTTTTCATCAACCATATATAGCACACATTCATGGTATCTATACATATGTGTGACCACACAAGTCAAAATATTGTAACTAAATACATAGTAGCTATGTATTTTATAGCAAAACGTACATGCATCTCCCTATTGCTAGATTCCCATCGGAGTTTTCTAATCTAGGCCTAGGCCGGCCGGACGGTCGGCCGGAATTCTTTCCCCCCATGAAAGGTTCAGCCAACCAAGTACTCATGAAGAGTCAAATGATTTTGTCTAATTAATTCTAACAAATAAATACTGTATATAATATTGTAGTAGAGGACCCTTTTATCTCATTTATGTTTATAATGTTATTAGCAGAAAGAATATTTTGGTAGTTGTTTAGAATATAGAAGCAATATATTTTTAGATAGAACTCATTCAAACGGGAGGAAAAAAAATGTAGACCAAACTAATGTATGAAAAAACTACCAAGTTCCATATAAAAAATTTGTTTTCTCATAAGAAAAAAGAAATTCCTGTACCTTAAAAAAAAAAAAAAAAATAGTAGTTGGGTCAAGGAGTTCAACACTGGAGAGCCCATGTATATGCCCTTATTATCTAGTTTATCTGGTTGCTAAAGGTGCATGCCATGTCAGCTTCTATTTTCTATTCTATTTTTCAGAAAGAGATAAATTGTCAATTGTCATTGTTACTTTCAAACTTTTCTATTTAAAATTTAATCCGATATTTACATGCTTGAAAGATACATGTAAACTTATCTATTCCCCTCGTCCCCAGCCCCACAACTTTTGTGAAAAAGTTTACTTGAGGTGAACTAATTGTAAGGAATTGAAATATACATGCACAACAAAAATTAAATGTTCAATTCTTTTAAGTCGGATCAATCTTTTATTTAGAGAGAATTTGTAATAGAAGTTTACTTTTTATGAATATCGTTAAATCTGATTTCTCACTGGATGTACGATCTTCAATACCACAGCTGTCCAATTGTCCAGCCTCCAATGGTAATCCACACAGCAAGAATAGATATGGACTTCCACAATCAAAAACAGATAAAAGCGGAACCTTTTGGGAGTAATTGTATTTGGTTGTCCTTTTCTTGTGCTCGCAAGTAATAAAAACCAATTTGTGATTTAATCTGTCATGGCCTTTATATGCATAAGTAAGACTAATCCTAGTCCTAGTTCTAGTCAAACTAGAACCCATCTAACAAATGGGCCCAATTAATTAATTAGTAATAGAAGTTTACTTTTTATGAATATCGTTAAATCTGATTTCTCACTGGATGTACGATCTTCAATACCACAGCTGTCCAATTGTCCAGCCTCCAATGGTAATCCACACAGCAAGAATAGATCTGGATTTCCACAATAAAAAACAGATAAAAGCGGAACCTTTTGAGAGTAATTGTATTTGGCTGTCCTTTTCTTGTGCTAGCAAGTAATGAAAACCAACTTGTGATTTAATCTGTCATGGCCTTTATATGCATAAGTAAGACTAATCCTAGTCCTAGTTCTAGTCAAACTAGAACCATCTAACAAATGGGCCCAATTAATTAATCTAATTAATTAATGGAAAAATTACCTATAAGTCATTTGCACGTGACTTATTTCAAATTAGGTCAAAATATTTTTCTAAATTGTGATTAAGTCATACTTTTATCAAAATTTTAAATCAATTTCAAAATCACCCCTTGCACAGCTCCAGTGACCTCCGCAGTGCCTCCACCTCCAGCGACCATCACAAATTGCATCCACCTCCAGCAACCTCCGCATTGCTACCGCCACTGTCGCCGCCACCAATCAGCATACCAAACATGCATAAGAGTTTCAATTTCTTTGTACAGCTACATCGTACCTGCTTCTCTCAACAAGGAAATCTTGAACACAATAAATTTAGATTGGAAGAAAGAGTTTCTTAGTGCGAGGATTTCATAATTAGATCTAAAATTGCAGTCGTTTATACTCGATAGAGTGGATAATGATTCAATTTGAGATGTTTCTTAATTGTTCTTGGAAACTATTGGATTTAAATGTCGCAATCAAGATCTTTGGAAGAAAAGTCAAAATCGAGGCAACTAATTTTCAAAACTTCATTTTGTGTCTGCTATGAGAACAACAATGTCGTGCTTGATTCAGATGCATTACTGTCATGGATATATATTGGAGAACAATTGGCATCTTGGATATTTGCTAGTAAAGAAAAAGCACAATAAGGTAAGGAAATTCTTCAGTTGCATAAGCATCCTGGACATTTGCTAGTGAATGATCTCTGTTGCAAAGAGAGAATTAAAAGAAAGCATGATGTCCACAAGAAGATCTCATTGTTAAAAGAGAGCATGATGTTTGATAATGTATTATAGAAAAACAATATCACAGAAAATATTATTAGTCATGTGTGTTGTTTGATACTGTATTATAGAAAACAGTATCACAGAAAACCTGAGTGTTAGAATGATTTTTCACTTTTTCATGGGATAGAAGTCCATCAGAGCATGTACTACCCCAAAGATTCATGTAACCATGTTGTTCAAAGAAGGTTTGAAGGCGTCTCTTTAACTTAAAATAGCAATCTTTAATTTTTTTTGTCAAAACATTATCATACATTCTCTAAAACAGTATCACACATATTGTTTGATACTGTTTTAATTCATGATACTGTTTGAATCCATGTGGAATGGGTTTTATTTATGATATCATGCTTTTATCTTTGATACTGTTTAATTATAGCAATGTTTGAACATATGCTACTGATTGAATGTCTTAGTTTTATCTATGATACTGTTTTGTTTAGGTAATGTGCATTAGTATATTTTGATCTTGTGATTAATCCATGATATCGCTTTTAATCATATGATACTGTTTGAATGTCTTATTTTTAATCCATGATCTTTTGCTTTTATTTAGGTAATATGCATTAGTATATTTTGATACTGTTATAATCCATGATACTGTTTTATTCTATGATATTGTTTGAATCTAGGTGGAATGAGTTTTATTTATGATACCGTGCTTTTATCTTTGATACTGTTTAATTATGACAAGATTTGAACATGTGATACTGTTTGAATGTCTTAGTTTTGTCTATGATACTTTTTTAATCTATGATAATTGTTTTATTTAGGTAATAATGCATTAGTAATTTTGAATTTTAATTTATGTTTTAATCCATGATCTTGCTTTTGCATAATATAGTATCAAACAAACACATGACTAATTAAACAAAGATCAAAGATAAAAGCATGGTATCATAGTCATGTGTGTTGTTTGACATCAGATTATGCAAAACATTATCACAATAGAAATGAACATAGAATTCGATTATCGTGCTCGTAATTTTTATTATAATATGTTTTCAGAATGGTCTTGACGAGACGGTCAAGACCAGTAGTTTTCTACTGTATGTGATGGATTTTACTCGTTTGAAGTCGTCTCTTTACCTTAAAATAGCAATCTTTAATTTTTATTATCAAAACAGTATCACAAATCCTCTAAAACGGTATCACGGATAAATGTATCTTTATTGAAGCCACCCTTCATCTTTTTCTTGTTGAACATCCTTTGAACTTGATCATTTTTCATTAACACTCCCAGTTCTTGATTCATTAGATCCTAAACAAGGTTCACTACAAGAATCATAAACGTGTACTTGACTACTCATGGTCATATCGAAAACTCCAACATGGTCATATCGAAAACTCCAAGGTTTTAAGCTGATTCATGAATCTCAAGGTACGCCATGAATTAGATATTGTTAAAATTTCAACTTGTTAGAGAGATTTGTCGAGGCTATGAATATGTTTGAAATTCAATTAGGACATAGATTTCCATTGGATAAATAAGTATAAATATATATGATGTTTAATGGTAGACGAATTAATCAGTAAAGAATAAACAAGAGAATAATATTGTTCTTAAAATATTCTATTAATAGTACAAAATTATAGGTTTAACAGTATCACAACATAACAAAACAGTATCACAATTAGTGTTTTTTACAATTAAGGGTATGTTGGTCTTTTAGCTCTATAATGTGACTATAATTGAATTAAGTTTTGAGTATATGAATTTAGAGCCCATAAGTGCAAAAACAGTGATCGACCTTGAATTTACCCTTAATTAATTTGGTCCAATAAATAATTAAGTCCGACCCAATTAATTGGACCTTGGACATTAATTCTTACAATTTTCCACTTGGACAAAGTCCAACTCTAGATGCTCAATTCTCGCTTTATGTGTGTGACTTATTAGGTTCCCATTCACGATGGCAAACGCAGTGATATTTTCATCGATTCACCAAGATCGATCAATTTACGTCGCCGTCCAAGATTGACATCTAGTAATGTGTCAAAGCAATCCATATGAAGAAAAATGTCATGCGGTATGACAGAACCAATATATGTACAGGTTACCGTAGAAATATAATCTCTTCATCAATATAACTCAATTGGTTAAGAGATATGGATAAGCGTCAATCTCATTTCAACCAATTATATTATTCACCTCAAATCTTTGTTGATCTAATCTAGTTATGATTGAAATATTTTCAACTCATAACTCCACTCCGGCCGAGGAAATTTATATCAACTTAAGTAGGCAAAATGCAGGTTACAATCTCCTACTTTTCAGGAGTGACGAATCCTCATATTGGACATTTACAACCTTCATATGATTCTTACTATACCCATACGACGTCTTCTTGGTGACTCAAAATCTTCGAATCCCATCAAACGCTCACCAAAGTATAGTGGTCCTCACATATGATTCTATGATGTCCTCAAGTCAAATGACCAAATCCACTACCGTACATTAGAGATTTACCACTGACGCTTGGATAGTTATCCATGTGGAATCTTTAGGCGAATCATTCAATGTCATGTTCTCATAACTATGCATTTATGTGTTCATTCAGATGTCCCTCTACATCTTAACTCGTGAGATCAGTTATTTTCTTAAAAAAAAATACAACACATACTAGTCTATCCGCAATAATGATATCCGTATCTCATTATTACTATGATTAGGGATATTTCAAGAATAAGTTATTTATAACTTGTATCTCACAATCACAACACCTAGTGATTAACAAGTTAATATGAACTTTTCTTTGGACTCTATTATTTTAAATAATAAAATTTTAAAAATAATAGATCTGCCATTAAAATGTAGACAAGTATTTAATTAATCAATTTGTTCATATACTTCAATGTCTAACAAAGAGTATATCACAAAATATCCTATACAAACTAGATCTAATCACTCAGGTATCTTAATACCATCAAATTTAGCATGACCATCATGCTGGTGCTGGGACAACAACTTTGTCAAAGGATCTGCTACATTATCGTATGTTAGGACCAGTTCTATCTTTATATAATTTCTTAAGATTATCTTCCGATGAGATGATATCGCATCAATATATATTTGGATCATTAATAAGACTCGGGTTCCTTCGCTTGCGATGACTTCATTGTTATCACAATACAAGTTATTAGATCAATAATGCTAAGAACTATTTTAAGTTCAATGTAATGAACTTCTACTGCTCAAATTGATCCGTTGAACTGCTTGTTTGAAACTTTTCCAACTTTGCTACTATTTTGAGTAAATAGTAGCTATATATTTATCGCCTTTTCAGAAGTTGAATCGAACTCTAAGTTCATTTCTCCCATATACCAAGAACATTTCTTTGTTTGAAACTTTTCATCTAATACGCGTTCGCACCACTCAAATATTTGAGTAAATACATATCCATAGCATTGTTGATGCATAAGGAATTCTATCCATGCGATCTCTTTCAATTTGGGTCTTTGAACACATCTCTTTTGAGATTTGCTATCGTCTTTATCGTGGGTCCGACCCGCCCCGCCCGCCCGCCCGACCGAATGTATATATATATATATATATATATATATATATATATATATATATATATTATATATATATTTTGTATAAAAAAGTGAAGGAAAGCAATTAAACAAAATGACTTCCTTTCGCTTGAGAATCGAACCTGGGATGCGAAAGTTGGCATATGGCATAACAAGTTTATGAACTCTAAGTTCATTTCTCCCATTTATCAAGAACATGTCTTTAGTCCTTCCTAAGAACGCAATTTTAAGTCGATCTTCTTGCTTCTTTCATTTTCCAAATATAAAGGTAACTTTGTTTTCATTCATTTTTTTCTAGTAATATCTTTTAGTTGCCTTGATTGAAGTATAAGAATGACTTACTATATCGCCATGCGTTTTGTTCATATATCATATTACATCAATCATAATTGTATCAGTGCATTGATGTTTTGTTTGTCGTCTTGAACTCTCTTTATTTTAAGTATATCGAAACATGTTAAGAATTTTATAAAGAATTAAAATGTAGATATTGATTAAAATTGAGTCTTACTTGTCTCAATCTAATTTTGTTTCCATTACTTGTGTTAATTGCTCCTGTTTTTAGCTTTTTGTAATCATACTTTTGTATTGTATTTGTAGATGTCGGAACACGAACATTGTTCAATTGAAGTACACATGGTACTCATAAGTACATCACGATAGTTCAACGGCACAAATACTAGTGATCCTCCATCATTATCGGCGGACCAAAATTCAAACAAAATCCAATAAGGAATTCGGATGGAGATCATGCAATGACTCTTTTCAGTGGGTTTCGGTGGGACCATTTTAACATGATCAATTATTGTTCTTGAAGTTGGTAGGACATAGTCAAATCATTTGAAAAAAAAGATAGATCCCAAACTGATATTAAAGTCAATATTGAATGTTAATGGAAAGGTGGTTATGGGGATCAAGAGAGTAATTTTCATGAATATCTTGGACTCTATTTCTCCGGAATGCTAAATCTTCTAAAGATTTTATCTATGTACGTGAGGTAAATACTAAGCAATTCAAAAATAATATATTCATTTTTTTGTCGATCTCTAATTAATGTTGTTGTTTGTTTTTGTATACTGAGTTCATATATGTTCTTGTCCACATACGGTGAATCACTATCTACCACTTTGCATTTAAAGCTTGTTAGATTGGAATATTGATGGTAAGTTATCTACTCTCACCGTTGACAATTGTTCAACAAATGACGCTATGATCAATATCCTTTTAGATAATAAGTTTCGTGTCTTGATTCACTATTGGCAAATGGTGATTTCTTCCATATCTTGATTGTTGCGCGACATATCCGAACTTAATTGTGAAGGAGGGTTTAGAAAATATTGAGGGTAGTGTTGAAAAAATTCGAGATAGTGTATCTTTTTGGACTTCAACACTAAAAAGATGGGAAAAATTGAGAGAACACCGCATCGTCGACTTAAAATTAGTTGTGGTAGAAAGTTGGTACTTGATTGTAAGACTAGGTGGAATTCCACATACCTCATGCTTGACAATCGCTTCGAGTACATTGATGTTTTTTTTCGTTTGAAGCAAAGAGAACCCAGTATAAGTATTTGCCTAGTGATCAAGATTGAAAGTTGGCCATGTAAATTTGTGATAGGCTAAAGTTGTTTTATGTGGTTCTTGAATTATTTTACGAACTAAGTATCCCTATTGATCTATTTTTTCCAAAAATTTGTGAAATAAAATTGTCAATTCGTACTTGGACTACTTCTGCTTATTCTGAGATTAGAATGATGGCTTTAAGTATGATGGACAAGTTTGAGAAATATTGGGATGAGATTCACGGGATATTAGTCGTGGCAACCGTTTTAGATCCTAGGTTTAAAATGATGTTGGTTGAGTATTATTTTCCTAAGATCTATGGACCTGAACGTGCAGCGGTTGAGATTGTCAATGTTGGTTCACTTTGTCGAAAGTTGGTATCTCAATATACAGTTGTTAATGTTCCTCAAACTTCATCTTCGTATTCCAATTCTGGGATTTCTTCAAGTGTTAGAGTAGTAGATTGGAAGATTTTGATTTATTTGTTACATCAAAATTTAGCACCGATGAATGTCAAAACCGAGCTTGACTTATATTTGGAGGGAGGTATTGCCTAGGTGTAGTGATTTTGACCTACTAAATTGGTGGAAAGCAAATTCAAGCAAATACAATTCTTTACAAAAACTTGCAAGAGATGTCTTGGCCATCCCCGTTTCTATTGTGGCTTCTGAGTCTGCATTTAGTACTAGTGGTAGATTCGTGAGTCCACATCGAAGCCGACTACATCCGAAGACTTTGGAGGCGTTGATGTGTGCTCAAAACTAGTTGTGGGCTGACATTCATGGTATAATAAAAAGTATTTAGTATTATTTATATTTATTATTCTTGACATTTCATTGTTGTTAACTTGATTTATTTTATGTTTAGAAAACTCTCCCGCATCGTCATCGTATACTGGATGTTGTTCTACTATTACTAAAGAGGAAATTGAGGATGAGGTAATCTTATTTATGTCAATGTACTATGTTGAAATTTATTTACATTATAATACTATTTAACATACGTACTTTTTTAGATTATAATACTATTTAACATACGTACTATTTTTACTTATTATACAGGAATTATTGGGATCCGAGAATGCCACAACTACGCAAGAGGAAGACTAAAGATTGTAGATTTTGATTTTAATTTCAATTTCAATTTCAATTTCATTGATCTTTGTTGTTGAACTTTATGAATTGTGTATTATTCAAAACTTTTTGATTTTTGTATTTGGGTTGTATTGGGTTTTATTGTTTATGTTTTTGTGTTTGATTGTATTGTTTATAATTTTGTTGTAGAAATTTGATATTTTGAATATGGGACAACTCACATGTTGTTAGTTTTTTTTATTATCACAGGTTGTTAGTTTTAGAAATTTGAAAATCACATGTTGTTAGTTTTTTTTATTATCACAGGTTGTTAGTTTTAGAAATTTGATAATCACATGTTGTTAGTTTTTGATAATCACGTGTTGTTAGTTTTAAAAATTTGAATGTTTTATAATTTTGATTATCACATGTTAGTTTTTGTTATTTTGTATGTTTTGATTTATATCCAATTATTTATTGTGAGAATTTTTTATTCTTCTATTTTTTATAACATCCAAAAAAAAAAATAAAATAAAATAATCTTTAAAATTTGGTGGGGCGGGCGGGCGGGCGGGCGGACATGACCCGCCCGGACCCGGCCCCATTGCCATCCCTACTTTTGAGAGATAGATCCCATGCCGATGGGAGTGAGTAATCTCTTGGACTCTTCTATGCTAAATCTTCTCAAGATTTTATATTAGATCATTATATTAGATCTATCTCTATAGATTTTTATATTGAGAATGTACGCTGCCTCTCTCATATCCTTCATGGAGAAATTTTTGGATAACCATAATTTTACTGATTTTTACATCGAGACATCATTTTCTAATAATAGTATGTCATCCACATACAAAATTAGAAACACGACTTTACTCCCACTAACCCTTTTATACACACATGGTTCATCTTTATTCTTGATAAAATCAAATATTTTGATTGTCTCATCAAAACGAAGATTCCAGCTCCGAAAGACTTGCTTTAATCCATATATTGATTTCTGTAGTTTGCATATCTTGTTTGGCTATGTGGATTCAAAACCTTCAGATTGTGTTATGTATACATCCTCGCTAAAATTTCCGTTAAGGAATGAAATTTTGACATCTATTTGCCAGATCTCATAGTCATGGTATGTTACTATCGCAAGCAGAATCCGAATTGACTTAAACATGGCTACTGGTAAGAATGTTTCGTCAAAGTCAATCTCGTCTTTACTTGTAACCCTTCGCAACCAATCTTGCCTTGTAAGTATGAATATTACCATCCATGTCGACCTTTTTCTTGTAAACTAATTTACAGCCTATAAGTTTTACCCTTTAGGCGGGTCAACCAAGGTCCAAACTTTGTTTTCGTACATGGAGTTCATCTTAGATTCCATGGCTTCCTGTCATCTCTTTGGGTCAACACTTGACTTCGATTCTGCGTAAGTAGTAGGTTCATATTCCTCGATTAGTAATACATTACTAGTAATCAGGAAATCGTATCTCAGAGAAAAATAAATAACTCTACTCGACTTATGCAGAGCTGATGTGTCCTTGGGAACTGGTGGTTTCTACTTTCTCAATATGTGCTTCATCAGATGTAATATTAGCCATTAGAACATCTAATTGGTCAATTTTATTTGTGATTTTTTGAACTTCTTCAAGATCTACTTTGTTCTCACTGTCTTCTCTAAGAATACAGTAAGTCTCGATATGATGACCTTCATCTCGATGGATTTGTAGAAATAGTATCCTGCAGTTTACTCTAAATATTCCAAAAATAAACATTTATCAGTTTAGCTCATAGCTTATCCGATTCAACGTGCTTCACATAAGCGTCGCATCCCTAAACCTTCTTGTATGAAAGATTGGGTATTTTTTCCTTTCCATAACTCGTATGGAGTTTTGTTGACTGATTTAGATAAGACACGGTTTAGTGTATAACATGCAATGTTAAATACATATCTCCAAAACAATTTTGGAAGAACTGCGCGACTCACCATTGATTGCACCATATCAAATAAGGTGCGATTTCTCCTTTCAGATACACCATTTAGTAGTGGTGTATACGGTGGAGTCCATTGTGAGAGAATTCCATTCTCTTTTAGATAGTCTAAAAACTCACCCTTCAATATTCTCCACCTCGATCAGATCTAAGTGTTAGAATATTTTTTTTCGATTTGCCTTTCTACTTCTTGCTTGAATTCCTTGAACTTTTCAAGGGCTTCACTCTTGAATTCCATCAAGCATATAAAACTATATCTTGTAATAGTCATCTGTAAATATGATGAAGTAAGAAAAGTCACCTTTAGCATCTTTAGACATTTGTCCATATACATCAGTATGTAGAAGACCCAAAATGTCTGCAACTCTGTCTCACTTTCCGAAAAGAGGGTCTAGGTCATTTTGCCCAACGTGCATGATTCACACTTATCAAATGATTTATAATCATTTGAATCCAAGTATTCATCTTTATGTAACTTGGTGATGCGTTTCATTTATATGACCGAGTCTGCAATATCAAAGATTTGAGTTGTTAGTTTTATCTCTTTTAAGCATTGCAATTCCTCTTCTAATGTCATTTTATTTTCACAGTGAAAACACGGATCATCAGACTTGAATTTGTCTTTGCTTAACTATTTTCAACAGATTTGGTCTTCTTGGATCCTTTCTAAAAGGTCCCTTTAGATTTTTCTTAATGCTCTTAGAGGTATCAATGGCCAAAGTTTACCCATCTCATTGGGGTTAACAGTTTTTAGCACGTTTAGCAGCTCAAGTAATGTACCATGAATCTTATTCATGTTGAAGTTCATAATGAATTGTGAAAAATTATTAGGTAGGGACAGCAGAACCAAGTCAACACTCAGCTCGTGGTCCATGGTAAAATTCAATTGGTTTAATTTTTCAATACAACCAATCATCTTCAGTACATGAGCACTGATTGAAGATCTTTTTACCATCATATATCTGAATAACCCCTTTGGATATCTCATACCTTTTAGTCCGTGACTGTATATCATTCAACTCCTTGAAATGATATATATTAATATAGGCATCCATACCATTATGCTGCTTTTCTAACTCAAGTGACATACTGCAAGCATCATATGTTGTAGTGTTACTGTTATCACTGTAGTTTTTTGTAAGGCTGGATGTTCTCCAACATAGCCTCCTTAGTAGGAGCTTTCAGCATTGGCTGCTCAATGACATATCCAATTTTTCTTTTTCATGCTTGAGAACAATTCTTAGAATGCGGTGCCAGTCCAAAAAATTTGGTACGATGTGTTTGTTGGCATCCAATATGCCTCTCAAACTCATATGGTTACTCATGATTCAACAATTAATTATACTCTCACTGTTTAAATTGAATTAATAACCTCAAACATTAATCAATAGAACCGGTTAGATTCTCAGTGAGCTAGGATCCCTTTTGTTTTATTAGAACCTTGAGTAACTCAATAAATCTTAATAAAACATCCAGGTAGATACTTCTATCAATCACATCTCTACGTGACTCCTAGATCATCAAGTAAACAACTTATTGTCACACACATCTTATGTGTTTACTTGATTGTACCCCAAAAATTCTATTTCTTTGAGTGACTCAAAAAAAAAAAAAAATTTAGTTAATTTCGACCCATTGTTAAGAAACATCAAATGTTTCATAGTGATAAACATATACATGAGCGAGCAGCCTTGAGTGATTCAACAAACTGACATCGATTATAGACTCTGGTTTTTCACTATAACAATAGAAAGCACATGTATTAACTATTTAATATGAATTTAATATTTTGATTAAGAGGGGTTTGTCTCGTCACATTTATGTATATTAACTAACATTTAACATGCAATCAATCATACATAATTGTAACTGTGGATGATTATGGACTTTATCTATCTAATCTTCCTGAGTCAAAAAGAAGATTAGTCGGTCAATTCCTAAGGGACGTTGCATTCATTCATCGAATGCTAAATACAATCATCTCCATCTCCTGCTGCAACATGTTTCCTATACTAGTTGCTTCTTTGTAGCCCAACTGCAATATATATCCTATACTAGTTGGCATGCAGGCCCAAATAAATGAACACGCATGTCCATATTAAATAAAGAGTTCAAAAACTCAATTAAATAAATAATAGGCACGCATGTCCATTTAATTAAATAATTGGCTCGCAGACCCAACCAACAATTAACATGAATAATTAACTATACAACCAATCACATGGGTCGAGTCCATAATCATCCGCTAAATATCTATTTTAATATCTAATATCAAAAATATATTAATTTCTAAATTTGCAGCTTTGACAGTATAAGTCTAAACTTTTTAGACATTTTGGAATGGACTAGATGTAATTAAATAATTAATCTAATTAATTAATTAATTTTTTCAACAATTAAATTAATCAATTAATCCAATTAATCAATTAATTTTATTCGTAAAGGAGATTTTTAAAATTTATTTTATCTTCCAATTTATAGTCATACTTTAATTGTAAGACAGAACTTGTATATGGTCAAAATTATAATTTTATAAAGTAATAAGTTAAAGTTTAATTTGGTCAGAAATTCAAAATATGGTTTAAAAAAGATTTTAATTTAATTTTGAATATTTGACCAACATCAAATAAATTAATAATTACAATTTTTCCAAAAAATTAAAATCGCATTTAGAGACCATAATTTTTTTTAAAACTTGAGGACTTATTATGCAATTTCTGAAATTGCACGAGCATTCCCTTGATGATAAAATTAGCGGCCTTCTTATGCAATTTCTAAAATTGCATAGAAGGTCCCTTTTTTAATTTTAAAAAAGTGGTCCTTCTTATGCAATTTCTAAAATTGCATAGAAGGTCCTTTTTTTAATTTTAAAATAGTGGTCCTTCTTATGCAATTTCAAAAATTGTATAAGAGTCCCTTTTAATTTTAAAACATTTGTCCTTCCTATGCAATTTTTGAAATTGCATAGGAGGCCCACTTATTATATTTTGAAATAAGGAGGCTTTCCATGAAATTTTCAAAATTGCATGGGAGCCCCCATCTCCAAAATTGCCAAACGCAGAAAACCTTAGGCAAGGGTTTCTACAATGAAACGGCGCCGCCAATGGATGATCTAGCGGTGGTCTCGCCGGTGTCTAACATCGGAGAACACCTCCATTAGCTTCATACGGCATAAAGGCAGTGCCGCTGCTTCAAAAGGAGTACGTTTTGCACTTCGACTACCGTGGATGAGTCGTCGTTCATCATTTGTCGCCAGCGGCAGTTGTTTCAAAACGCTACCACCGCTAGTCCAGTTTCACTTTTTTTTTTTTTTTATTCCAAAATAAATTCTGAATCATATTCAGATTTATAAAAATTCATAATTTTATTTACTGTCAAAATTCAAATCAAATTAATATGCCAATAAAATTATTGTTCAATTCATTAAAGTATTCTAACGAACTCTAACAAGTAACAACATGGCTCTGATACCACTGTAAGGAATTGAGGTATACATGCACAACGAAATTAAATATTCAATTCCTTTAAGTCGGATCAACCTTGTACTTAGAGAAAATTCGTGATAGAAGCTTACCTTTGATGAATATCGTGAAATCTGATTTCTGATTAGCTGGAGGTGCGATCTTTAATACCACAGCTGTCCAATTGTCCAGCTTTCAATAGTAATCCACACGCAAGAACAGATATGGACTTCCACGATCAAGAATAGATAAAAGCGGAACCTTATGAGAGTAATTGTATTTGAATATCCTTTTCTTGTGCTAGCAAGTAATGAAAACTAACTTGTGATTTAATTTATCATGACCTTTGAATTTATAGGTAGGGCTAACCCTAGCCCTAGTTCTAGTCAAACTAGTACCCATCAAACAAATGGGCCAAATTAATTATCAAACAAATGGGCCAAATTAATTAATCTAATTAATTAATTTGGTCCAATAAATAATTAAGTCCAACCCAATTAATTGGACATTGGACATTAATTCTTACACTAACCCTCTTAGCTCAAGCTAGAATGTCCTTAAAGTATTGTTGGGAGTCCTTTCAAATAGCTACATACCTTATATAAACAGAATACTTACTTCTATTTTCAAGTTAAAATCACATCTTCAAGTCCCGTACAAAAGGGAAGTTGACTACAAAGCTCTTAAGGCATTTGAGTGTGCTTACTATCATTGTTTAAGACCCTACCAACAACAAAAATTCAGCTTCCATTCAACTAAATGTGTTCTTCTTGATTTTAGTGAGTCTCACAAAAAGTATAAATACTTTAGTCCAATTGGAAAAATATACATCTCAGGACATGTTGCTTTCAATGAGACTAAATTTCCATTCAAATATGAATTCCATGTCAAAAAACAGTCAAGTCCTACTGAGCATGAAACAATTGTGTCATGGTTTCAAATTCCCTCACAAGTAAATAACTCAAAATCTAATTCTAGTCCTGCTAATACAACTCAACTTGATGCAATCCAAGCTGTAGGTTATTTGCCTCCTAGCTTAAGTGACACGAGTCAGTCTCACATTGAAAGGAATGATGACGAAAGAGAAAATCAAACCCAAGAATTACTTAGCACTGTGAATGAACATAGTGTTGAGACAGAGACTGAGTAACAAAATGTTGAAAAGCTTAAGATAGAAAGTGACACTGATTATAATAATCATCAATAACCAGTGTGGTGAGCTAAGTTAGAGACACAAGCAACATGTTGATAGTCATCCTGTGATTACTAGAGGTAAAGCTAGTGTGTTTAAACCAAAAGCATACTTAGGTTAGGCATTTGAATACAACTTTGTTGAAATAGAACCTGAAGATGTAACTGAAGCATTGATAAGCAAAGATTAGATTGAAGTAATGAAGGAAGAATACAATGCACAAATCAATATCAAAACTTGAAAACTTGTGCCTTATTCACCATCTTACAACATAGTAGGAAACAAATTGGTCTTTAAGCTAAAACATAACTCAGATGGATCAGTAAAAAGGCACAAGACAAGACTGATAGCCAAAGGTTTTAATCAAACTCATGGAGTTGATTTCTATGAAACATTTAGCCCAGTGATCAAACCACCAACCTTAAGACTAATTCTTACCTTTGCAGTCTCAAAGGAATGGAAAATCAGGCAAGTTGATATCAACAATGCCTTTCTAAATGGTGCGCTTGAAGAAACATTGTATATGAATCAACCAGAGAGATTCATAGATAAATCAAAACCATCTCATGTGTGCAAATTGGAAAAGGCACTCTATGGATTAAAACATGCTCCTAGAACTTGGTATGACAAGTTAAAAACCACATTGATAAAATGGAAGTTCAAACAATCAATGGCTGACACACAACTGTTTTACTTCAAAAATAAAAAGCATATTATCTTTGCTCTTATCTATGTGGATGGTATAGTTATAACTGGGAATGACACTAGAATGCTGCAACATTTCATAGATGAATTAAATAGAAAAATTGCCTTGAAAGATATGGGTCAACTTCATCACTTCCTAGGGTTTGAAGTTTGCTGGCACAATCCAATACTTCATCTTACACAAACAAGGTATATATTTTAAGTTACTTAAGAAATTTGAACTCCAGAATCTAAAGCCATGTCTTATTCCCATGATTGTTGGTAAAACCATGTCCAAAAACGAAGGAAATGTCATGAAGAATCCCTCAATTTACAGAAGTGCAGTAGGTTGACTGCAATATCTCACACATACCAGACCTGATATCACCTTTGGTGTTAACAAATTAAGCCAGTTTCTGAAGTCACCAACTTCAGCACATTGGCAAGCCTTAAAAAGAGTTTTTAGGTACCTAAAGGGAATAATAAATCAAGGGATGTAGATAGAAAAAAATGATAGGCTAACTTTAAGTGGATATTTAGATGTAGATTGGGCTTCATGTCCAGATGATAGGAGATCAACAGCTACTTACTATATCTACTTGGGTGAAAATCTAATAGGCTGGTCATCAAAAAACAACATGTTGTTGCTAGATCAAGTACAGAATGAGAATATAGAGCTCTGGATTTTGCAGCTTCTAAAATTGCTTGGGTCCAATCTTTATTAAGAGAACTTGAATACCACAAATATCAACTCCAATCCTATGGTGTGACAACATAAGTGCTGGTGCTCTTGCTGCAAATATTGTATATCACACCAGACAAAAACACATAGAGCTAGATGTGCATTTCATCAGAGATAAAGTTTTTGGAAAGGAATTGAAAGTAAGATATATGCCTTCTTCAGATCAAATTACAGACTTGCTGACAAAAGGACTTTCTCATTCAAGATTTGCTCATTTAAGAGACAAAGTTGGAGCTACAGTAGCACATTCTAGCTTGAGAAAGGGTGTTAAGAGTTAATCATTCTTACTAGTGTTAAGCAAACTTACTTCCCAGAACTAAGTCAGTTGAAATTGCATTTACTAATAGCACCTTTATAATCATTTTGCACTTCTTCCTCATCTGATGTCTTGTTATTGCTGTGTTGTTCCTAATTCAGTTACAAATGCTCACACAAGCAGTCCAAGATTCATGGGAATTCCTCCAGCTTTAATTCTAGAATAATCTTGTATTTTATTTCTCTTTCATATATGTCCAATATTGTAATATATAAACTATGACACTGAGCAAGCAAAGTTTTAGTGATTGTATGAGCTATGAAAATATATATACAAAGTTACAGAATTTAACTCTTATAAATGGTTTCCAAGCTTGCTAGATAATATGAAGTTGACAGTAGCTTCTTTCAGCCAAAAAGCTGGTCTTTTGAGTTAATGATAATTAGATATGGGGTGTAGAGTTGAAACTGTGTGAAATTCACTCTTTAACATTTTATTTCATTTCATTTCATTTCTCATGATTTTTGTACCATAAGATAAGATGTTGTAAAATAATCAAATAAAATTGTACTTTTGTCCTAGTGATCTTCTCACAAATACATAAAAGTTTTTTCATCGTATAGTTGTGTTTGCCATATTTTAGGATACATATTCGATTTTTGTGTTGGCCGAAGTGACAAAAGCCACATCGAAACCCTAAAATATGTATCAACTGCTTAAGTAGCGCATGTGATGCCATTATGCCATTGCCATAGGAAATAGGCAAGTAGCCTGATCAATTATGAGCAATGTCATGTTATATCCTTCATGTTTGATGACTACTTCTCTTTTTATTGTAATAATTTCCTTCACATACGTTTATATGCTTATGTTTTATTGTTTAACACGAGTTTCTTTCGTTATTGGTATCGAATATTTTTAATAGTCAGAGATTTGTTTAATTAGCCCATACGAAATTATTAGGAACGGAGGAGAGAGGGGGTCCTGGAGAGACCTGGATCCTCCAACTTTCTAAAAATACTTTTTTTAATTTTTTAATATTTTTAATTTAATAATCAGCCAAAAAGAAGAAAATACTTAAGCTCAAACCAAAAATTAATTAAGGCCCAACAACAAACTAAACAAAAAGGCCCAGAAATTGATTGTTGTTCAGTGTTCATCTTTTTCAGACTTCACGTCTTGACCATGAAGACGAATCGCGTTCACGAATCACGTCTTTTGAGTTCTTCTATCAAAGTACCGAGTTCCGACTCCATCACTCAAATACTCCATTGTTATGACTTGTGTGCTCTTCATTCCGTAAGTTTTTTTTATTATTTGATTTATTTCATAGTATGTATTAAGTTAGTGTGTCAGTTTGAGTTTCTGTTGATTTTCACGTACAAAAAATAATAGAAAATGCTGATTATGAGTTTATGACATCCAGCATCAAAACCCCTTTTCAAAACCTTGAAATCATCCCTTAAAGAAACACGAGGAAATCGTGATGAATGATGATCCATTCGGCCTGATAAAAGACAGTATTATTGATTGATTGATTTATTAATTATATTTGTTGGTCTAGAAAGAATATGATTATTTTGAAGAAATTTTTTGTATAAACTATAAAGAATATTGAATCTTATTTCAACCGACTTCATTTGTTGGTCTAGAAAGAATATTGAATCAACTATTTGAAGAAAATTTTGTATAATAAATTAATAATGTAGTTAATATGATTTTTGACGTGTAGAAAGTGCTTGGCTATGTCATTCCTTGAAGAAAAAAATAAGCACTGCAAATCTCTTGATTCACTTCTCTGACTCTGCCTGCTATCTGATTTGCTCAAGTCCACATCCAGGTAAGCAATGGCTTTGCCCTTGCCCATTTATTAAATCATTGAAAAAGATTGTAGCCTTGCCGACCTTTTTTTTTTCTTTTTTTATGTTGACTGCTAAATTAAATATTTAACAGTAATAGAGAAGTACTTGAAAAGATTATGTAAATCTCATCATTCTTCGAGTCAGCCAACTATTAATGAAATGAGTGTCCAAAATGATGATCGAGATGTTGGAGATGAAATTGATATGGGGGATGACAGTGATAAAATGAATGAGATTGATGTTTAGAATGAAATAGAAGAAATTGATGTCGGAGATGATTGTGATAAAATGAATGACATTGATGTTGGAGAAGATAGAGGTGAAATTAGTATTGAACAATTGCCTTCAGATCTTGGATTAAGAACACCAATCAATAAATATGATGTTAATGTTCGAGATGTAATTCAAAGAAAGTATGTGCAAAGGGCTCCTTATCAGCCTCGTAGTCATAAGTTTTTGTCGACAAAAAAAAGAAACAAGGATAGGCGATTTAGTACTAAGTGGTATGATGAGTATTTGTGTTGGTTAGAATATAGTATAGAATTAAATGCCGTATTTTGCTTGTATTGCTATCATTTTAGTTTAAGTCGTGATTCTTTTGTTGTCGGCTGGTTCTTAAATTGGAAGAAGAAACACAATCTCAGAAAACATATTGAAAATTTTAGAGTGCATATAACCTAGCTCAGATTAAGTTTGAATAATTCAATAACCAAGAAGAAAGTATTGAGGCTAGTATTTTCAAGAAATCAAAACAAACACGAAGTGAGTATCGAATACATTTAACTGCATCAATCGATTGTGTTCGATATCTTCTACGACAAGGGCTTGCTTTTCGTGGAAGTGTTGAGTCTGAAGATTCAAGCAATCAAGGAAATTTTCTTAAACTAATAAAATGGTTGTGTGATCATAATCCCGAGATTAAGGCTGTGTGTTTGAAGAATGCTCATGCAAATTTCAAACTGACCTCACCATATATTCCAAAGGATATGGAAAGTTCTATTGCTTTTGAAACGGCTAGGATTATTATCAATGATATTGGTGATTGGTTGTTTTCTATTCTAGTTGATGAATCTCGTGATATTTCAACTAAGGATCAAATGTCAATTGTTTTGCGATATGTGAAGAATCAGTATGTAATGGAACATTTTATTGCATCCAACATGTTTCAAGTACTACGGCTCTCTCACTTAAGGTTGTTATTGAAGACTTGTTCTTTAAATATAGCTTAAGTTTATCTAATTTGAGATTGCAAGATTATGATTGAGATGAGTGCAATTGTCTCAAAACACTTATCTTGAAAGATAACCTGAGTACCTACTACATTCATTGCTTTGCTCATCAATTTCAACTAGCTCTTCTAGCTGTGGCAAAAAGCATGCGGATATCCAATCTTTCTATTATTTGGTTGAAAGTGTTGTCAATGTTGTTGGAGGATCGGCAAAGCAATGTGATCTTATTCGTGAGAAACAAAAACTCAAAATTCTTGAAGCGCTCAATGCTGGTAAAATATCAAGTGGACAAGGCTTTAATTAAGAAACTGCTACCAAGCGTTCCGGTGATACACGTTGGGGCTCTCACTATGATTGTTCACTATGATTGTTTATGTAATTTGATGCTCATGATACAATTGCTAATGATAGTACAAATTACGGAAAAAAAGGTGAAGCGCGTGTTTTGTTGTTAACAACTCTTACATTTGAGTTTGCATTTCGTCTACATTTCATGAAAAATGTGTTAGGAATTTCAAATAAATTGTTAAAGGCATTGCAAAGGAAAGATCAAGGTATTGCCAATGCCATAAGATTGGTAAAAATATGTAAACAACAATTTCAAGAGTTTAGAGATGATGAATTGAACTCTTTTTTTGTAATAGTTAATGTCTTATGTGAATAGCACAACATTAGTGTTCCTAACATGAACGATATGTATACACCTCTGGGTCATTTACGACGTATCACTATGACAAATTTACATCACTTTCGTGTGGATTTATTTTATGTAGTAATTGGTATGCAACTTCAAGAGTTGAATGATCGATTTTCTGAGGCAAACAACGACTTACTTATTTGTGTAGCATGTTTGTGTCCGGATAATTCATTTTTTGCTTTCAACAAGAGCAAATGAATTCAAATGTATAAGTTTTATCCGAAAGATTTTCAAGGATCAAATATTTTGAAACTTGATAATCAAATTGATACATACATCATTAATATACACATTGAAGAAAATTTTGGAAGATTATAGGATCTTTGTGAACTTGCACAAAAGTTGATTGAGACAAAAAAGAAAATAAAAACATGAAGTATGTTTGTTAGTATACAAGCTTTTGACATTGGGATAAATTCTTCTAGTTGCTATTGCTACGGTAGAGAAGGTATTTTCTACAATAAATTATGTTAGGAATATATTATGTAATCGAATGGGTGATAAATGGTTGAATGATAGTTTGATTGTGTATATTGAGGATGATGTATTTGACAAGATTGATGATTATTAAAGTATGAGAACTCGTAAGGAACGCTTATAATAAAGTATAAAAAAAAAATTTATCACTATTATGTTGTTTCAATTTTTTTTTACATGTCATTTGAAGACCCCCAACTCAAAATGTCTGGCTTCGCCTTTGGAAGTTCTTTGAAAAAATTGTCATTTCATTCTAAAGTTATGGTAATTTTATGGCATGTTTGACTTCGCTCTAAAGCCATAATGGACGGCTTCTTCGGGCTTATTTTCATAGCATGAAAGGTCATCTATGCGTGTTTCATGTCAAGAGTACAATTTCTATCCTGCTTCATGCTTGACTTATCTTTTCTTATATTTTGCCTAATTCAATTGTTGCGCACCTTTCATTATAACTAGGGTTGGACAAAAACTAATTCAAATCGATCAACTCGACCAATCCAACCCAACCCAGTTGGTTTTGGTCAGTTTTTGCCATAAATTGGGTTGTGTTCAATTTTGAAAATCTATTTTGTGGTCAAGTTAGATTGGGTTGCGGGTTACCTCATAAAAACCGACCCAACCCGACCCACTTATTAAAAAATATTTTAAAAGTTAAAAATTAATTAAATCGGACTAAAGTCTTTCAAATTTCAAATTTTAAATTTTAATGTATTTGGCATTGGCCCAATTTGAATTGGATTCAAACTTTAAAAATATTCCCAACAAGATCAATAAAAAATTCTAAAGTGTATTTGGACCCCAAAAAAATTTGTCCAAACAAGAATTTGGTCCCCCAAAAAAAGTTCCCCCAGCGTAAATTGGCCCAAGTCCAACAACCTACCCAAGCTTGGTCTGTTTGGGTTGGCTCGGTTTGATTTATTATCAAACCAAATATGTTGAATTGGGTTTGGGTTTGGGTTTGGGTTTGGATTGGGTCCAATCCAACTCAACCCACACTCAGCCCTAATTTAACATTACAATCAGTTTTTTAATTTTTTCGAAAAGATTTTTGGCTTTTTAAGATTCTGTATATGGCTAATTATACAATAATATTACATACACCATCGTTTGCAAAGATGAGGATAATTCTGTTAAATACTTGCATTCTATACATAGCTACAGGTTGGATCAGTGGTTTGAACTACTCAAATAGACAAACCGAAACATTTGACGATCTAATTACTGAGCCAGAGAGAGTTCACAGCACGTGATAACCAAAAACAATCTCTGGCAGCTTTGTTCCAACTTGCCCCGGGAGACTAGCAGAGGAGGTTATCGACCTATTGCCCGTGTTGCATTTCCATTAGGACCATTACAAATCAAAACGGAGCATTTTAGTACCCCCAACCATTCACTTTTGTCACAATTGTAGTCACCAACATTATTCTGCAAAAGTCGAACCCATATTTATCACTGGAATATACCTGGTTCGTAGTAACTAGCAACCAAAAAGCTATGCTTCCAGAAAATCCCTCAACCTCTCAGTCAAGACATAAACCATGAGGTCTCCCAGTGTCGTCTTCCTGCAGACAGAGAGCCTAGGCTGTGGATCAATACACCATAAAGTTGTTACTGACTTTCTGGAACCATCATTTGGAGTGTCACCTATCTGATCTGAAGCTTTCTAGTTTCAAATGACAGTTCGCTATGTCCATCATTTGAAATGAGCATTTTGTGTTATCATCATGATTATATAAACCAAAACTGTGAAAGCTTAGGACGATACATGCCCAGTTAGATGTAACATGATTGCATGACAATGTCCAAGGACAATCTAATAAGATCCATCCATTTAGTAGCACCTTAGAATGGCATAGCCTTTACAAAGGCGAGTTTCAAACGACTGTGGGTAACTATCCATCCTACAACTAGATCCAAGATTGACCAGGAAGTTTCCTGACTTTCCTTTCCAGCATCAAATGCCTTAATTGAGCTGCCTCAGCCCAATTGTAATTTGCTGAATAAGTATTTGATAACAGAACATAAGAATCAGTTTCATGGGGCTCTAGTTCAAGAAGCTTCTTGGAAATCCAATTAGCCTGCTCAATATTCTTATGAAGCCAGCAAGAAGATAAAAATGCTTTCCAAACTTCCCTTAAATGAGAGATGCCGTTCTTACAAATAAAATCCTCGCTCTCTTTTAAGTGACCAGCTCGGCCAAAAAGATCCACCATACAAGCAAAGTGTTCGACTTCAGGCTGGATACCATAAACTTCTATCATCGTCCTAAAATACTTGCAGCCTTCTTTTATCAAACCGGCATGATTACAAGCAGTAAGTAGGCCAACAAAACTAACTCCATTTGGCATAACATCCTCATTTTGCATCAACTCAAAAAGTTCAATAGCTTCTTCTCCCTTGCCATGCATGGCGTAACTTGATATCATCACACTCCATAGCACAACATTTTGGGTTTGAGTTTGTTTGAAAAATGACCACGCGTCGTCTAACTTTCCACATTTGGCATACATGTCAATCGTTGATGAACACAAGCAAACATCTGCACCGTGACCCAATTTCATTATACGAGCATGAATCTGCTGACCAAGGTCCAAAAATGCAACATTAGCAGATGCAATAACAATACTGGTAAGAGTAAACACATCTAGATCAACTTGTTCATGAACCATGAAACTAAAACACTCTAAGGCATCTTTCATCATACCATTTTGAACATAACCAGCAATCATTGTACTCCAAGAAACCGTTTGTGCCATTAAATCATCATGAGAACACTTATAACCTATTCGTCTAAATTCTTGGAAAATTGTGGAAGCCTTGTCCATTTTCCAACATTTGCAGTACATATCAATTAGTGAAGTGATTGCAAATGAATCTTCATTCATCCCTTCCCTCAACAGCCGGCCATGAATTTGTCTACCAAGTTTCAAACTCTTAAACGTAGACGCCAACACCAAGGATATAGAAAACGTAACTTTGTCGAAGCCAGGTCCAATCTTTACCATCTCATAGAGAAGCTCCAAGGCATTTCTCTCAAGCCCATGCTGCATAAGTCCATCAATGATAGTATTCCAACTTGAAACACTCTTTATAGGCAAACTCCTGAAAAACTCAAGACATTTCACCATCTCACCTTCACTCAATTTGGCGGCCATCATTATATTCCAAGAAGTAGAATCTTTGTGATTCATCAATTCAAACAACCTCTTCGCATAATCAAACACCCCACATTTTGCATAAAGATCAAGAATAGAATTCTGTAAAGCAACATCCATTTCAATCCCATTTATCATTATCCACCCATGTGTTGCCTTTCCCAATTGAAGCCCGTTATTAACACAAGCACAACACTTGAAAACACTCGACAAAGTGAACGCATTGGGAGCCACAATTCCTTCAGTTCGCATCTCAGTAAAGTAGTCCAATGCAATCCCATAATGCCCATATCGAGCAAAGCCCGAAATTAGAATAGTCCAAGTTCTAACATCTCTATCAGGAATTTCATCAAACAATTTCCGGGCATTCTTTAAATCATAATCTTTCAAGTAAAGATTCAATAAGTGGTTGCTAACTTGCAGCATTTGAGCAAAACCATTTTTAATGAGGTTGGAATGATATACCTGTGTGTCAAAGTTTGTGGATGATGATGGCAATGAAGAGTAATATATCAAGTGCTGGAGTTTCAAGAAAATAGTATTTGGGTTTGTAATGAATTGTTTCTTTAGAGAGAACAGCATTTTGCTGACCAACTCGGGACGCAAGTCACCCAACAAAAGAGCAATTAATCCAATTAATTTCAATGTCGGGTTGAACCAAACGAGCGCTTTTATCAATAAAACTTTGTTAGCCGTCTCTTTCTAGAATAGTTACTAGTAAAAAGAAGTTGGCTTTGTCAATTAAAAGTGATATAAATATTAAATTAATTATATTACAGTATAATTATAAAAGTATTTTTGTTTTATTACTAGTATTTAACTTATGCGATGCACGGGAGTTGTATTTCCGATAATAATTCATCAATATCTGGTGCCGATAATAATTCATTGAAATGTCTGAATACATAAATTTTATATGGAAAACTATCATCTCCAACTTTTATAACTTGCGTCTTCGGCATAAAATTGAGCTTGCACTTGTGGGTTGTGGCTTTGAATTTCATATTGTTGTACCCAAACACAAAATTTCTCATCACATATAGCAGTATCTCGCTGATCAATGACTTAAATGTCTTAACCAAACTGCGTTTCATACTTGCATAAATTCTTCCACCCTAAAATTAAGGAAAATTGGCACAAATGGTCCCTAACGTATGACATTAGTGCGCAAATGGTCCCTAACCTTTTGTTTTTGGCGAAATGGTCCATAATCTATCCATTTAGGTGCGCAATTGGTTATTTTTTACGGATTCCGTTAAAAATCCGTTAAAATCCTTTCATTTATGTGCGCAAATGGTTCCTCTCATTTTTTTTTTTTTTGTCTTTATTAATAGGAGTAAAATTGTCAAATTACATTTTTTTCAACATTTCAATTGGCGCAAATGATCCCTAACCTTATTTTTAATTAAAGAAATTTGCAATTGGATTCCTAACTTTTACAAAAAATGAAAATGGGTCCGATACTTTATTTTTTTATTAAAAATTAAAAGAAACTAACAAATTGATAATATACTAAATTATTTTGTATACTTTATGAACTATTATAAAATAAATAAAATTTAAACTCATAATTATTACAAATGTGTTAATTAAAATTATTATATTATTATTAAGTAATCATATTATTTCAAAATTCAAACTTTAATTTTATAATTACAACATAAAAGAAAAATAAATTTGTCACAAATAATTTTTTAATTATGCTCAACTTCACCGACGTTATACGGTCTCATATTCTTCAAGCCAACTCACCTTTTGAGTCAGAGGACTACTTGACTAGCCCAATTTTAAATTTGAATTTATTTTTCTATTTATAAAAAAATAGGGGAGAGAAATCCCCTTCTATCTGGTCGGATTTTCAAATAGGGTGGGGTGGGGAAGACCTTTTTTTTTTTTGATAAATACAAAAATAAATTAAAATTTAAAATCGGGTCTAGCCCATTAGTCCTGTGACTTAAAAGCGGGCTGAGTTGGCCAAGTACATATGAGATCGTATAAAATCAGACTAGGTTGAGCATAATAAATTTTTTATTTATGACAAATTTATTTTTCTTTTTATGTTGTAATGATAAAATTAAAGTTTGAATTTTAAATAATATGATTACTTAATAATAATAAAATAATTTTAATTAGCACATTTGTTAATAATTATGAGTTTAAATTTTATTTATTTTATAATAGTTCATAAAATATACAAAATAATTTAGTATATTATCAATTTGTTAGTTTCTTTTAATTTTTAATAAAAAAAATTAAAGTATTGGACCCATTTTCACTTTTTGTAAAAGTTAGAAATCTAATTGCAAATTTCTTTAATTAAAACTAAGGTTACGGACCATTGCGGCAATTGAAAGGTTGAAAAAAAATGTAACTCAATAATTTTACCCATACTAATAAAGACAAAAAAAAAAAAAAAAAAATTGAGAGGGACCATTTATGCACCTAAATGAAAAGTTTTTAACCTAAATGAAAGGTTTTTAACGGATTTTTAACAGAATCCGTCAAAAAAGACAATGCGCACCTAAATGGATAGGTTATGGACCATTTCGCCAAAAATGAAAGGTTAGAGACAATTTGTGCATTAATGTCATACGCTAGGGACCATTTGTGCCAATTTTCCTAAAATTAAAGTAATTGATATATTACATCAATGTAAAAAACACAAAAATCCAGATGTTGAAATTTTTCAAACTTGAAAAGTTGCAGTTAGAATATTTTATAAACGAATTATTCAAGATCTTGAAAGATTTTTCTATTTCTAATATACAATTAATATTTTCGGACATTTTTGATCGCTCGTATGTAAATTAATCTATGAGATATAATATACTAATTTACGCTTTTTATTTGTCGATCGATTTGTAAATATATTGTCAAATTTGAATCAATATTATTTTTCTATGCTTGAACAGAAATACACTTCATCATCTAAATGATGATGATGACGTAATAAGTTATGAGTAAGTATCATTTTTCTCGGTTTTATCTAATTTTTTATGTAAATTGGAAAAATACACAAACAAAAGAAAAAGAAAAAAATGTCAATCCAAATTAAAACACAATTTGAATAGGGAATATATTGTGAAATAAAACAACATACATCTCTATCAACGAATATCATCTCAAGGATGTACATCTTTTCATTGTTTCAGAATCGAAAAGTATCTCTCAAATGCGCAAAATTCAAACTTTTAGCGCCCATTATGTTTTAGTTGGATTGATTTATTGGATCAAATTAAAATTCGGTGTCATTTCTTTGGATGAGGTTACTGCAAATTTAAATGAAAGAAAAAATTAGATGTAAAAATTTTATTTTCTTTCAAAAACAATTTTTGAAACGCAAATAGAGACTATATGTACCTACAAACAAACAAACAAACAAATTGTGTATTATCAAACTTTTATATATATAAGTCCGATTTCACCAAAAGCAAATGACGTTAAATAATAAACACCAAGCACGATTTTTCATTCATTAAATAAATTGCAGAAATTATTCACTTGGCAAAAATACAAAATTTATTTATTTCAAATGTAAAATAATTATGATGCATTAGAAAATGAATAGTCATTTTGTGGTGCATGTAACCACCAAGCACGATTTCTGCAAAAATTATTTACTGTTTTAATATATATATATATATATATATATATGTATGTATTTAACACGATTTCCAAATCACACCAACCACGATTTTTCATTCATTAAATGAAGTGCATAAATTATTCAATTGGCAAAAATACAAAATTAATAGTTGACTTCACTGTTATTTTCCACTTGATAAAATTCTATGAAGATCATCCTACTTTTATATATAATATAGATTTGTATAAAGAGTTAATTTTAGCAATAATCACGGAAGTTCGTTAAAAAATTTAAAGTTGACATTAAAGTAATTTTTTAACAATAATAGTCACTCAAGTTCTAACAGTTACACTAATAGTCACTTAACATGAAATGCTAACTTAAAACCCTACTTCTCACTTTCAATTTTCAACTTGAACACAAATGTCGTTAATTGGTACACCACTTCAGACAAAGTCATGTTAATTGCATCTAAAAGTAGAATGTCAAATGCGTTTTCTTTATATTTGTTCAATTTTAATAAGTAGTCAGTTGGTGACTTCGCATTTTTTTCGTCAAATTTTTAGGTGGATATTTTTGTCTCATGTGGAGTTACTGTTTGTGTCTACGTTGGAATTTAATGATAATATGTATGATTTTAAGTTAACGTTCTCAGTCGAGTGATCATTAGTGTAAATATTAAAAAGTTGAGTGTCTACTACTATAAAAAACTTCAATGATTATTTTAAAATTTTTAATAAACTTTAATGACTATAGCTGAAATTAATCCTTTGTACAAATGATTCATATTTTTTTGACTAATTTTTAATAATTTATTCATAAATATTGTTTATTTAAGTCTCATAAAATCTATAAAAATTAATTTTAATTAAATTAGTATGACATTATTATTTTAGTGCGTATCTTATTATTAATTCTATAATATATTTCAACACATCAACATATGACGCATATATGACATTTCATGGGGGATTATTTTCTACCTATGGTGGGTAGGAGTTATAATGCCCACTACTGAGGTGGTAACAAATAATTAGAAATTCATGGCTCCACACTTATTATTTTTTTAATCATGTGTTGCCACCCCAGCATTGAACATTATAACTTCTACCCACTATGGGTAGGAGATCATCCTCCGACATTTCATACTTAAAATGATAAATATTAGGATTAATTACACTAGTGGTCCTCATACTTTCAGGTTTGTAACAATTTCATCTCTATTCAATTTTTTTATGAGATATTATCCACATCTTTTCATTTTACTAGCACAGATGGTCCCCAAGTAATTTTTTGTCCCTAAATTAAATAAATTAATTATAGAAAAATAAAATACAATGAAAAATTGTAATTGGAATCCTAAACTTTTCAAAAGTACAAATAAATCCTAAACCTTTTATTTTTACAAATTAAAAGAAAAAGAACTTTTTGTAAAAAAAAATGAAAAATAAGTCTTTTCCACCCCACCCCACCCCACCCCACATTGTCAATGGAAGATTCTCACCACTCCTACACACTCCATCCGATAATTTCAAGCGATTCGTGACGGATGGCGGATCGATAATTTCCACCACTAGAGCTTCTGCGGCAGTTTTTCTCCGCAAGCGTCAGGAGGATCGAGTATGCGAGCGAAACCGATGTAGTTTTCTCCCTTGGCATCACCGTAGCTTCTCAAGTTGATTCTCGCGTCTCGAAAGTGGAATGAAAGCAAATGAATGGATAGATAAAATGCAAAAAACTGATGCCGAATGATTACGATTCTTCTTCTCGAGCTATTAAGCTTGGATGCCAAATGAGTACACTTCCATGTCCAATCTCAACAAACACCATAGGTTTCTCACTCTCAAGAAGCAAATCCTCTATTGAAGATCCCGAGAGAAACACGACGACTATTGTTCATGCCATATGGTATATAGATCTTTTGTAAGCTTTTCGAACGGGGATGGCTTTGAACGACTGACACAGGTTCTGAAGCTCATCTTAATCTATTTCTTATAATTGCCTTTGCTGCTCTTCGTCATTTTCCATAGTTTCATGTCCCCCCAACCCAAACCCCGATGATTTGGGCCGGCAAACTAGGGAATCCCCGATTTCTGGGGTTGGGGTTAGGTTGGACAAGAAGATCTATTTTGTTTTTTTGTTTTTAATTT
Source organism: Forsythia suspensa (assembly GCA_023638005.1). NCBI lineage: Eukaryota > Viridiplantae > Streptophyta > Magnoliopsida > Lamiales > Oleaceae > Forsythia > Forsythia suspensa. The sequence goes on from CM042674.1 coordinate 35,544,556, forward strand.
TTTTTTTTACTTTTAATTTGTAAAAATAAAAGGTTTAGGATTTATTTATACTTTTGAAAAGTTTAGGATTCCAATTGCAATTTTTTATTTTATTTTATTTATTTTATTATTTTAATTTATTTAAGTCATGGGCAAAATTGTCCAAAAAATCACTTGGAGATAATATGTGCTAGTAAAATGAAAGGATGTTGATGACATCTGCTAAAACTTCAGATAAAACTAAATATTATAAACATTGGGTTAATTTCACTAACGGTCAGATAAAATTATATTATAAACATTGGGTTGATTTCACTAACGGTCACTAAAGTTACCTTAAAATTTCAAAATGGTCACTGAAATTCAAAAGTTGCAGCGCTGGTTACTAAAGTATATAATCATTTCTCAAATGGTCACTCCTTTAAATTTCCAACTTGAAATGGTGACGTGGCCTACAATAGACCATTATTTATTGCATGGTAGTTCCTTTATATAATATTCATTTTAGTCCCTATATTTTCAATTATGTTTCAGTTAAGTCTTCTAGAAATTGCATCTTAGGTCCTTAATTTTTTTACATCTTTACACTTTGGTCCTCAAAATTTTAATTATCTTTTAGTTAAGTACTCCAAAAATTGTATCTTAGGCCCTTCAACTTTTTACATCTTCAAACTTTAATCTCTAAATCTTTGATTTTAGTGGCCAAATTAAGTACAAGTTTAGTAGTCATAATAAGTGCACTTTCAATTAAATCATTGATCTACACTTGAATTTTCATATAAACGAACAAAATAACATAATTTAAAAATAAACTACTACTTCATAGAACTCACAAAAGTCCACTTTTAGTGGTCAAAATAAGTATAAAATCTGCACTTATCACTTAGAGTTGACAAAAATAGACAAAAATATGTTTCAATGACAACTCCAAGTGATAAGTGCGGGTTTTGCACTTATTTTGACCATTAAAAGTGGACATTTATGAGTTTTGTTAAGTAGTTTATTATTTAAATATGTTATTTTATTTATTTAGGTGAAAATTCGAGTGTTAAGTCAAGAATTTAATTGAAAGTGTATTTATTTTGACCACTAAAAGTGCACTTATTTTGGCCACTAAAATCAAAGATTTGGAGACAAAGTTCAAGATGTAAAAAGTTGAAGGACATAAGATGCAATTTTGGAGGATCTAACCGAAACATAATTGAAAATTTGGAAACCAAAGTGTAAACATGTAAAACGATTAAGGACCTAAGATGCATTTTCTAGAGGACTTAACTACAATATAATTGAAAATATAGGGACTAAAGTGATATTATATAAAGTACATGGACTATCATGCAATAAATAACGGTCTATTATATGCCATGTCACCATTTCAAGTTGAAAATTCAAGAAAGTATTTGTTTGAGAAAAGATTACATAATTTAGTGACCGGTATTAACAACAACTTTGAACATTAGTGACCATTTTAAAATTTTAAGGTAACTTCAGTGACCGTTAGTGAAATTAACCCTATAAACATTTAAAAAGAATCTTTAAATTATACAAATTAATGTAATATTTCATCAATTTATTACTATGTGTTATGAAACTAGAAAAATAGAGAGAAAAAGAGAACATAATAGAGAGAGAGAGTCAAAACTCAAGTATGTAAATTTACTATAACAATGACCCTTATTTATAAGGTTTGAAATGGAGTTACAATTTGATTAGAATACACTCTTTTGAAATAAGTAGATAACTACATAAACATCTAGATATAACTAAATAGTCATTCATCATTATTTATAATTTTATAACACTCTCCCTTGAATGACTTATTACACAATAACTGCTTCGTTGTTTGGCAAAAATCCAATGGGACAAAAATACTAATAGAAAGAAAAAATTATCAAAAATTGGAGTACTCAAATGTTGCCTCATTAAAACTTTGTTAGGAAAACTCGATTGGGACAAAACCTGAGCGAAGGAAAAGAGTACAGCCACTCCAACTAATTTCAATAATAAAAAAAAGAACTTGTATTAAGCTATCTATATCTTGTGCGTCAATGTCTTCAATGTCGCCATCTTGTTAAAATTTGTATAAAACAATTCTGGTGAAATGCGCTCCATGTTATAACCTTCAGCAATATCATCTTCATACACTATCTCTAGTTGATTGTAATCAGTATGATGGTCTGATGCAATTATATTAAAAACAGATCTTATTGGTATTCCCTTCAGGGGTCTCATATACAATTTATAACATACAGGAGTATAACCATATGGTTATAATGAAGGTAAAATATTTTGTAGGTAATGGACATCCATAACTATAATATTTATATCACTTCCAATTGTATGTCATTTACATCATTAAAACCTTACTAGAAAAAAATTCGGTGGGCAAAAATCCTAGTGAAAGAAAAAGAGTACATAATTCTTTAACATGCCATTAAAGTTGTCTCATTAAAAACCTTGCCAAGAAAATCCAATGGGACAAAACATTGGTCAAGGAAAAGAGTACAACGTGTATTTATTCCCCCTTATCATAATATCACTTTAGGTCTGTATTTTGATCAATTAAGTTATCGAAAAGTTGAATTATATGCTTCAGGCATATTAAATATTCCAGAGATTTATATACATTGTTTTATTAGTCATGTCGGATGAGTTGGTTATAGCAATATTCATTATATGCATATATGTCATGCATTGATGAGACTAACAAGATATCAACTTATGATTGCTTTAAATAAGCCTTTGCAAATTTATAATGTTAAAAGTCATGCATTACATGTTACGACTTCATTTTCCTATTTCCTTTTCGCATAAATATACACCTTTAGGTAATCCGACTATAGGTCTAGAAACTTCAGATTTCTCTAGTCAGTTCAATTTACTTGGATTGCATCCTTTTATTTGGCCAATTAATTCTTTGACAGATTTCTTTCAATATCTTCGCTACCTTTTATAATATGAAGCGCTTCATTATGTACAAAAATGTTGTCAGCAACATTTTTTTTGAATCTATTTCTTTCTCATAACGACATAACTTAACGAAATCTTTTCGTTTTATTATTTCAGCTAAATGAACATCTTCTGGGATTTTTATAATTAGTTATGTCTATATACACTCCAAGAGTATACACATCCTCAATAGGATCATCTTTATAATTGGCTCAATTTTTTTTTATTTGAGAATTTTTTGAAATCAAATGTCACAACGCTTTAGGCGTGTCACTAATTTACCTGATATAATGTTAATGGATTGTCCTTCAAGGACGCTAATATAAATTAGAGCATTTAGAGCTGGTATGAGATTTGATTTAATCTATTTGGTTAGTAAATACATATGTCAATTGTATAACTTACAAATGAGTTATTTGTCAAACTTCTGGTTCATATTATCTTGTGCAAGGATCTAGAAAATATAAAATACTGCATTTTCATGTATTCTTTCCAGCCTAATTAACTTCTCTCTCCTAATGTTGAGAAAAACTGTCTTATCAAAATGACATTCGAAAAAACAGTATTATAAAATATCACCCGTTAGGACTTAAGATATTTTATAATGTTCCATACTAAACACGTATTTTCAACAATTTTCAAAGCCCATCTCGATCAATTGTACATATATTGCACTATCAAAAATCATTAAATGGATAATATTAGGCTCGACCATAAGCCAACTATAGCGGGGTATCTTTGATGTTGGCATAATGCGTATAAGTGTTTCTGCATGTAAAATAGCATTCCTTAAACAAAAATAGGAAGCGCTTTGTTCTCAATATATAGTAATGGTTTAGAATTCAATTGGAGGTGTTGAAAAACAATATTGCTAAACTATTTAACATAATCTCAACTAATATTTATTAAAAGTTTGAGATTTAGACTCACTAGTATTGACAAGACACATCACCGTCTTGATTGTATAATCTGAAAATTATGCTCATAATTTAAAATTTGAGCAAGTAATCTCGCAAACTTCAAGTTGTGAATAATAATATCATACAATCATCTAGTAGATGTATCTATTAGATATAAATAATATATAGATGGTCAACATGGAGGGTGATGAGGCCCCATAAATCAACTTATATAATTTTCAAAAATGCAGGAAATTCAGTCTCGATTTTACATAGTGAAGGTCTACTGGTTAATATACAATGAGAACAAGTATTACGTAAGAATTCATTATATTGAAAATCTTCTGGTTTTCAATAGATATTCTCATTAATAATTCACATCATATTGATCTAGGATAGTCTAACTGGTAATGTCAATCAATAAAATTTTAGGACATTAAACTTCTGGTTCAACATAGTACTTGTTTGATTATACCAATATTTGTGTAGTACAAATTAAAAGAAATGAATAACATAATATTTGTTTCATCATTCTTGTCTTTTTCCTTCAGGGATTCATGATGCATGTATGTACAATATGTACGTGACTATTGTCGCAATATTTGAAATTTAAATGATCTAAACATATCAAAACATAATTTTTTTTTTCGATTAATGAACTTCGGGTTCGCGACAACATTTAATTCAATGATCTTATAATATTACTTTTTTCGGAAGCAAGTAATATTCTACTAAAGTATAATATGAACATAATATACAATTGTGCTTCTTTAGGTGCAACAATAAAATATTCTTCTAGAATATTTACAAACTTATGTTTATTTATTTTTTTCAAAAACAGTAACATAATATTTTTCTAGAATATTAATAAAATTGTAAAATTGTCTTTGTTCAAAAAAAGAACAATTAAAAGTAAATATTATAATGTACGCTCATCAAGAGCAACAATACAATATTCTTATAAAATATTGATATGTATAAAATTTATGATTCTTTAAAAACTACAACATGATATTCTTCAAGAGTATCAACACAATATTTGTTCAAAAATATATTTTTCAAGAACAACACAATATCTCTAAGAGTATTGGTATATATAAGAAATAATGTTTCTTTGAAAATATTAACCAAATATTCTTCAAGAATATTGATGTATTTAAATTTGTGCCTTCTAATTGAAAACATCATAATATTCTACCAGAACATTAATTTATACAAATTTAATGCTTCTTCAAGAACAATTATTTAATACTCGTTTAATGAAATTGTGCTTCTCCAGGAGCAACAATATAATATTTTTCTAAAATATTCTATATTTTGTGTTTCTACAAGAAAAACAATATTATTTTCTTTTACAATATTTATATTCATAAAGTAATACTTCTTAATGAGTATTAATAAAATATTCGTATAAATATTAATATACAAATAATTGTTCTTCTTCAGGATGAACTCAATATTTTTCTAAAATATTGACATGTATAAATTTTATACATTTTCAGAACAATAAATTAATATTTCTATAAATTATTAGAACGCTCATCGGAAGTAATAACTTAATATTAAATCTTACACAATTACGCTCTTTGAGAGCAAGTAATATTCTACTAGAATATTAATATAATGTTGTGCTACTTTAAGAGCAATAACAAATTGTTATTTAGGAATATTAGATTATGTAAGAATTTACTCATCATGAGCAAAAATATAATAAATATTTAGATCTTATACAATTATGCACTTTAAGACAAGTTATATTCTGCCAGAATATTAATATAACATTGTGCTTCTTCAGGAGTGACAACAAATTATTTTAAAATATTAAACTTTATAAAAATTTGCTCTTCAAGAACAATATCTTAATAGTAAATCTAATAAATTACTCTATTCAGGAGCAAGTAATATTCTGTCAGAATATTAATACAGTATTGTACTTTTTCATGAGAAACAATAAATTATTTTAAAATATCAAACTTTATAAAAATTTGTTCTTCAGAAACAAATAGTTTAATATTAAATTACATAAATTATGGTATTCGGAATCAAGTCATATTCTGCCAAAATATGAATATAATGTTGTCTTTTTTCAGGAGCAACAACAAATTATTTTAAAATATTAAACTTTATAAAAATTTGTTCTTTAGAAACAAACAGTTTAATATTAAATCTAATAATTATGCCTTTTGGGATCAAGTAATATTCTGCCAGTATATTAATACAATGTTGTGCTTCTTCAAGAGTTACAACAAATTATTTTAAAATCTTAACTTTATTCTAAAGTAAATATTTATTCTTCATGAGTAATATTATAATATTCTTATAGAATATTATATCTTATAAAATTAGACTATTCAGGAGAAATTAATATTTTACTGGAATATTAATATAATATAAAATTTTGCTTATTCTGAAGCAATAATAAAATATTCTTCTAAAATATTTATATGTTAGGTTGTGACATATAATACAATATTCTTCTAGAATACTGATAGAATTGTAAAATTGTGTTTGTTCAGGAAAAGCACAATTAAAATAAATAAACAAATCTTATTGACTTCCCATAATAATTTCATGCTAATTTTATTTATAACTCTAATTTTTATTTATAACTACATATGAAAAAATAGATAAAAAAACAACATAATTATTAATTGAACACTAAAAAATGCTGCTATTTCAGGATTAATAATTCAATATTCTTCTAGAATATTTAAATAGTGATGACATGCTCTTCAGGAGCAATTATTATTTTGTTAGAATATTATAAAGTTGTACTTATTCAAGAGCTACAACAAATCATTATTTTGATGTAACTATTTACTCTCCATGAGTAATATTATAATATTCTTATAGAATATTATATCTTATAAAATTAGGCTCTTCGAGAGCAATTAATATTCTACTGGAATATTAATATAATATAAAATTGTGTTACTTTCGGAGCAATAAAATATTCTTATATAATATTTATATATTAGGTCGTGAAATATAAAACAACATTCTTCTGAAATATTGATATAATTATAATTCTTCAGGAAAATAAAAAATAAACAAATCTTATTCAAGAATTTTTTAGAACAATAAACACACTGATTTGTTGTACTTTGCCGTTGAATAAAAGTTAAAGCATTGTTATCTCTAATTAAAGCATGAATATTTCTTCTAATTGCTTCTCATAAAAATATCATAACAAAAAGTATAATATGAGTTGGACTCATATGTCAACGCAAGGGTAGAGACATGAACACTAACCAGTTGGTGCCGTTTGAATTTCTTTTGGGATATTGACGCTTGAGAAAGTGGACTTTGAGCCACTAAGCTTTTGTTTGTTCTTTATGGTGTTTTGGTATCACAGTTTGATTGCCTATGTTTACTTCTCCTTTTTCTTTTGAATAAAAATAATATCTAATTGCTAACTCGGTTGGCTAGAATCTCGTCTTGATAACGTGTTATGAAACTAGAAAAATAGAGAAAAAGAGAATAGAATAGATGGAGTCAAAACTCAAGTTTGTAAATTTACTATAACAATGAGCCTTATTTATAGGGTTTCAAAGGGAGTTACAATCTGATTAGAATACACTCTTCTGGAGTAAGTAGATAACTACATAAACATCTAAATACAACTAAATAGTCATTCATCATTATCTATAATTTTACAACACTATGTAGTATAATTTGGATATATTAGTATTTTAATAAATTAATAAATGTTGTAAAATTATCGGATAATTATGAAAGATTATTTAATATTATCAAGGTAGTCATATTTGCCATACATGTTTGCATCTAAATCAGTTTGTAACTTTCTTTGAAATCTTATAAATATGGGTCCATAGTTATAATAAAATTATAATTCACTTTGCATCTCTTATATTTATCTCTCTCCTTCCTTTAATTTTACGACACATTATTAGCACAATCTCTTTTCTTATCAGAACCGAGAACCAAATTCAGATCTATTAAGTGGCAGGTACTAATTCTTTTTGTTATATGTATGGTGGTTGAATGATTTTTCTGTTCCAAATCTAATTTGCAATTGAGGCACTGTTATGTTATCATCAATTATAATATTATTTAATAGTTAGAATAAAGTAATTATTATGTTTTAAACTTGTCATAATTTTACTTAACTGTATACGATCACGAGAAGTGCTAGTGTATGCTGATTTATGATAATTCATATTAACAATAGTGTCAATTTTAATGATTCATTATTTTATGTTCAATACTTTCAAATTCATATTCTTTTCTTTTTGTTGTAAATTCCATAATTTTGGATTCTTTTCCTTTTTTTTTTTTCATATAGAAACTCTTGCATAAAATTTAAATTAATATATATATATTTGTACTATGAAGAAACACAAGATTACATGGATTAATATTTTTTTGTTGCTCCTGAAAAAATACAATTTTATATTATGTTAATTTTTCAATATAATATTATTTGCTTCCGAAAAGTCTAATTTTATAAGATCTAATAATTTATTATAATATTATAATATTTATAATATTGCTCACGTGTATCAATATTTTCAAAGAACATCACACAATCTAATCTCATAAAAAAAAGTGTTCTCGAAGTAGCACACGTCTCGAAGAATATCACATTATTTTAAAAAAAAAAGTGTGATGTTTATGCATCTTTTGTGAACTAGTGATTATCCTGAAGGAAATCATACAACTCGTGTCTTGTTGACATTGACATATTGATTACCTTGACTACTTAATTAATTCTTATACAAAATGTCTAATCATATTTTTAATTATATTTTCTTTGTTCATTGTATAGTTACTCAAATGGCAAACATCAGAAAACTTGAATTTATTACATTTGATATATTAGGCACAAATGAGTTGTCTTGGACTCTCAATGTCGAGATCCATCTTGTCTCAAAGGATTTGGGAGACAATAAAAGAAGTAAACAAATAATTCCCACGATGAATTAGAAATTGAGTACCACATCGAGAAAGAATCACAAGATCTTTGAAAAATTTTGAAAGAAATATTTGAACACTAGACAACTGTGGTCCTCCCCAGCTTTTTTCTTCGTAATCGTTTAGAGGCTGTGAAGGCAGAGGTCCACATAGAAAATTTCTAAAGCAATTTTCTTCGTAATCATTTTTGGATGAGTTGTTTTGTTTTGCTTTGTGTCTCTTAAAGCTGCTACCATATTGCTGATGGTTATGCCTATTATTTCTTCTGCGATCTCTTTAATGTCAACCCTTGCGTCCGCGTATATGCCCATGATTTGATGTTACAGTTATTTAGTGGAACCAGTTGGAGGTAATCTGCAATTTCTAGGAAAAAATAACACACATTTTGAAAGAATTTAAATGAATTAGATTCTAACCATGAAATGAAATTTCTTACAGAGATAAAATGGGTTAAATTCTAACCTTAAAATGAGTTAAATTCTAACTTTTGAAATCTTCTATTTTTCAATGACAGATGATTTTGAAATCATTTGAAATATAATAAGAGGTGAAGAAAAGACAAAAATATATTCAATAATTTGTTTGAAAAATAGGTCAAGGGTCATTCTGATAAATTTGTCGAGTCACCCGACCATTTAACGCTTTTCCCACAAAATCAAAAGCTCTTTTTTTTTTTTTTTTTTTTTTTTTTATATATATATATATTTGAGAGAAGAAAAGAAGACCATAATATTAAGTAATAATAGCATAGCATAGCACTTCTAGTTTACTTCAGCGGTACGGCCCAATCTATATATTCCTTCATCAAACTCAGTATAGCAGGCCAATTCTGCTTTCCTAAACCTGAAATCTTCCAGTGACTCAGAATGCCAAGAACTTGGAGGAATTTCTGTATTGCAGGAAGAATTGATTTTATTTTTTTCCTGATCTTCTCTCTTTCCTAAAGTACACAAATTCTACAAATGGAATGAAAAGTGTGTCCCTGTAAATGAGAAAGACTTCTCAGTCTCAAGCATTTGTTTTGGATGAATACACGGAGAGCCCAAACACATCTTTACCATTTATCATCAAAGTCAAAGAAGCCCAAAACCATTGAAAAATTACACCATTGGTCCAAACTTGTGACCGTCTGTCTTCAACATTTGAAACATAGCATTTTGATTTTGGTGCAAGTTTAACTTTTGCTACAAGGACGGTACCATAATTTTCCGTTAGATTAAAAGAGGAATGAAATAAAGATCATACTTAATGTCTATTAAGATTGAAACAAATAAATTTTACCATAAGTTGAAATGTATACAATACAACACTAAACAAAAAATCTGCACTTGTATGATGTAGAGTTAACTTTTCCTATCAGACACAAACTTGAAAAGATAGCATGATTGCTCCTAAAGAATCGAGTTAATGTATAAAACTTCTGTGGTCATAGAGGAGGATAAAAGTATGAAGATAAGGAAAAACCAAGGAAAAGTAGTCCACCGACTGTGGCAACAGTGCGTTGCGAGATCTTGGATGCAAGCATGCTTCCCCCCACTACTGCTAATGATGTACAAATCGTGTGTCCTATAATGGCCCCGATTGCCACTCCAATAGCATTTTTGTGCGTAGCTAACTGTGGAAAAGAAAAACAATCTTGTCTTTAGCAAACTAGAAAATCAATTATTTCACACTCAGATTGAGATCACTCTCTTGCAATTCGAAATTGTGATATGGGAACCAGGAAATGTAGGGTTTCATTGATCTGATGGGATGATTTGAGTACATGCAAAATGTATAGTATGAAATGGCATGGCATAACTAATCAAGCATTCAAAGCAAAATGGGACGCTAAAGCAAGCAGCAATTTCTCCATGTGTTTGGCTAAGGTTAGAAAGAAGTAGAAGTTATTTTTTTGTTTCCAAACATGTTATGTTACTATTTTCTTACTTTCTAACCAAAAAAAGTTACTTATTTTGAAAGTAATTCTTACCTTATAGTCAAAACAAAGAATTTCTTTCAAAATAAATAACTAACTTAGCACATGTTTGGACATACTTAAATTATAATTTCAGCTGGCCAAATTGGTCAAACATACTTTTTATCCACACATTTCATAGGACCCACAACTTACCACCCACTTTTAACCACATATTCACCAACTTCTTATACTATAAACACATAAAAAATAATTTCATCACCACCAAACATGCGCTTGGTGCATGTTTGGTTTTTGCTAAAAATCAGCTTTTCAGCACATTTTGATAATAATTGATGAATTGAGTAGTTGAAAAGTTGATAAAAGTTGCGAGTCCGTGAAATGTGGGGTTAAAATTAATTGTTGACTTTGACTTAAATTTTTATCAGCTTTAAGCAAAACCAAACAAAGGCTTATTTTCAAGATAAAAAATTATTTAGTTTAAATTTAACTTCTTTACTTGTAAGTAAACGTATTAAGGTTGGCCAAACATGCTCCCGTAAGCAAAAGAGTTAGAAAAATCGAAGTTGTGCTTGCTGGTTTCAAGATGAAGTCATTGCAAATGATGTAAGACAAAAACCTGTAATGGAGAAACTAGACCTAAAAATCTATTTACACTATTTCCAAAAAATTGGACCTCAAATGGCGAGACTTTTGATAATTACATGAGTGAGAAAGAAAAGAAAAAGACCCATAACCAAAGTAAAAACCTATCTCGATTAAGACCTTTGAATGCATAAACCAAAGACACTTGATAAGCGAAAAAGAAGTCTTACAGCGATTGTTGCAATCTGGCTGCGGTCACCCCATTCTGCTAGAAAGGTCAAAATAAAAGACTGCAGGGAAAAAAACAATTAGTAACTCATAAATAAAAATTCATGGATTCAGGATGTTCTAAAGTAACAGCAGAGAAAATAGCAACATGGTCTGACGAAGTCGTAACATCAAACCAAGCCTTACTCCCAATAAATTTGGGTTTGGCTAGAGAATCATTTTTTTTCACCATTCCATTATATCATCCATACATTCTACCAAAAGATCTAACGGAACCAAATCCTATACCACTACATTAGGCCATGTTAGCAGAAAAAAATAGAAACAGAATAAAAAAAAATTCCAGAATTCCTGGTTCAACATATCTTATCAGCAGGAGTTGTTTAACAAAAATGTAGAACTGAAAGCACGTGCCTTTAATGTATCAAAAACATTACTTAAATGTAGTAAGAAAAAAACATACTTCTAAATAGATTGGTGTACAAAATCTAGAAAAGAATCGTCGGTAAATCGTTTTCCCTTGTCCACCTTCGAGTTTCTCTTCCACCTGAAACATCCACACCGTCTTAGACACAATATCCACATCATGAAATACAAAGGGAAATGGGGGGAAAGGAACACTAAGAAAATGTGATAGTGTGGTAGTTAAGATCCAAAGGGACAACATTTATTCTGCTATATTTCTAATATGAAATAAATACAAGCACGTTACATATAAAATTAGATAAACATACTTCCTCCATTTCTTTTTTCTGGGAAGCTTTTGTATCTGATCTCCATGCAATATAAAGAAGTCGCAGTCCGAAAAAGGCATAAAGAACTGCAAGAGGGATCTTACTTCAGGTACTAATTTGAAAATTCAAAATGGCAAAAATGAATAGAAATTAAGAGTAACTAATCTATTAAAAAAAAAAAAAAAACACGGAACACAATAGAGCACAGCGCTGTCCAATTCAAACCAACAATATCCTTGGTTGGATTCTATTATAGATATTTTTAAATTTAAAGAAAACCAAGCAGTGTATAATTTGTCCATGAAGAAGGAAACCAATAAAAGCTCGGACTCTTTCCTGAAAGGCCTATTTCTTCTAAATAAACAAAACACATTTGCTTGGTGAATTATTCATAAAAAAAGAAAGAAAGAAAGAAAAAGTGAGATAGCTAACCTGTAGCTGCACTGTTAGTATGCTTCCTTGATATCAAATTTGGTACAATCCTACCAAGAGCAGTCGAAAGTACCTAATTCACACACCCAAGGAATCCAATCTTAAAACATTTTCTCCATAAGACAACAGTGTTGAGAATCAAAAAGATTTGTCCCATTCCATGATTGTAAATAGAAAAGAGGGAGGTATACACTTCACTGGGGAATTGTTACAAGAGATTAATCATCTTACTGTCATCACAAACAAGGCACTGAGTGCACCAGATAGAACAATTGACTTGGGATGACGCATTGCCATGAGAGCTGCTATAATAAAGGTTTCATCTCCCATCTAGAAACAGTCATCATTAGAATACATTCGTTAGACCAAGTTAAGGTAACAAGATGAAATAAATATTTTGTAGTTTAAATAGTCAATCAACTATGTTTTTATGAAAAACATTTATCTCATCCAACTACAACCAAGAACTCAAACTTTAGTGTGAACCATAAAAACAGACAAACAGACAAACACGTCATTAGCCAGACTCAATATGATACCGCAGAAACGAATACACTAACCTCACTGACAAGAATCATGGACAAACTTGCAAAGAAAGCATCGAATATTCCCAGACCAGAGTCCAGGCCAACACCAACATTAATGGAATCAGGGTTTTTCTCATCTCTTACAATACCAGTCTTTATCTTGTCCATCAAAATCTATCCACCAAAATGCACAAATGACCACCAAACTATAACAATCAGTCCCATAGATACAAAAGATACACAATGTAATCACACTAGAAAAGGAAAAAACAATAAACACTCATTACATGAATCAATTTTCAGGAAAAATATATTCAAGATTCACTTATTCTCAGTTGTCCCCTGACAAAAGAAAAAATCTTGACATCCTTTTCTTTATCATTTTTTATAACTTGAATCAATCTTGAGTGCCCAGCAGCTGGGTTTGATGAATCACAGCCCACAAACATGCACATGTCAGCGCTTGTAAATCCAGCTATACTACGTGCATTCCTCATGAATGCTTCCATCCAACCATGGCACCAGAACTAAAGGAGTACAACGAGTGAAGCACAAAGTACAACGTTGATATAAAGTACATTACGCCTTAGAAGTCAGTAACTTTTGCTCCAGCACAATTAACACAGCCGTCAAATTATCAGATTCTTCAATCTAGAAAGACAGTATACTCACTTTACTACGCCGACCCAGATCCTTGCTTGCATCATAACGATCAGATTCCTAAAATTATGCAGCATAATAAGATTAAAAAGAACGTCAAAACCAAACCCATAAAAAGCGATAAAATATGAAATTACCTGGGCGAAAATATGAGGGATTGAAAACAAAAGAAAGAGGAAAAAGATGAGGAAAAAGGTTATCCTGTGAAATGGGGTTGATTGTAAACAACCCATTTTTGTCCTTATTTTGCTTTCCTTGATTGATTTGACGAACGGATTTCAATTTAAGAGATCAGTGTTTGAAGAATTAGAAATGTGTAGTAACTATATACAGTTGGTGAAGAATTGAGATCTGGGGGAATTGGGATCTACGCTGGGAGAGATTTCTCCGATCTCAGCAAAGGTCTTCCGAAGTATGCCTGACAGCCTCAGTGGCATTTTTATATTTTGGAACTCGAAAATTGCACACTACTCTAATTTTGATTTGGGCATATTTGCACAAATGGTCCCCAACTTAAGGTCTCTCTGTCAAATCAGGTTTATCCTTTTAATATTGGCACCAAAGTCCTCATGTACATTTAGGTGCAGAAATAGTCCTTTCCGTCATGTTCCGTCCATTTTGTCCATTAAATGAGCGCCCCTCTCACGTGAGATATTTTAGAAGGGCAAATTGGGTTTTATGTTATATATTTTTTGAAGATGAGAAGCTATAAAAAGGATAGCAAATATCTCAAATTAGATCTCAAAATACTTAGAGGAAAAAATAGAAAATAATGTGTAAATAGCCAAGACCTTAGACCATTTATTAGCAATAAACGACGATTTGATGTGGAATTACTAGATTGATTGATAAAGTAGATGAACTCGAAAAAATATAAATTCTAAACGGTCATAGAATTTTCTTACATCTTTTGGTAAATTTGCATTTTACATACTATCTAATTGGCAAAGGTTTGTTAGAAATTCAACTCCAAAGATCATGCATAGTAGTTGTTGACCTCCAAAATGGTCATCAGCGGGATCTCCACGCTACCTACTCGCTACGTGGATTTTCCTCCCTATCAAGATCGCCACGTGGTTTGTTCAACCACGTAGATATACCTTGGTCCAAGCGGAGAAGAATAAAGGTCAAGGACCTATAAGACAAAAGTGATGACTGAGGGCCTCGGGACTAATGATTCCGGCGGTTAGGACACTTGAGAATAGTTAGAATAAAGGACTTGTTATGTATATACTCGGAGTAATATTTTCAACATCCTTGTCTTGTGAAGTGAGTTTGGTATTTATAGACAAATTCTACGGGAATGATCCCTCTTGATGTGCGACACGTGGCCCCTATCGAGGGGTTCTCAAGTCACATCCTTGGTGTCGCGTCGTTAGCATTAATGGGAAAGTCACTTTCGGTTACCGCAAACTAAGGGGCTATGACCATGACAAGCCGCCTTGGCAGGTGTCCCATCACTCTTGTCAAAGTTGAGTTACTGGGGAGGCTTCACGGGCACGCAACCGGGGTCGGCCACCAGAACATTCGACCAATGAGCCTCGGTGACCGCCTCATTGGTGTAGACCGCCTCGGAGAAGGGTCGAGGTCAGCCCGGACCGCCGGAGAAAGGTTAGGGTCGCCCAAAACGCCCGCGTGGCGCTACTGGTGCCGGTGGGATGGCTAATGCTGCGTGGCGCCACTGGTTGCCAGGTAGGATTGGTGCGTAACAATAGTCCTCCAGTTCGAGAATCTGTCATTCATGTGGGATCTTTGGACTTGGATGTTTGTTTTAAAGTTTGAGGTAGAGATTTAAGTCCCATGAGGCCGGGACGTTCATTTATGTGGGTGGCGGGCCTTGGCGATGTTGGTGGTTGTAATTTGGTGATTTGGCGGGATGAAACACCAAGCCCGGAAGGGTGAGTCCCAGTCGGGGATGCCGAGTACCAGTGGGGAGGCGAAATGCCGAGTCCCAGGTTGGGAGAGGCCTGGCGCCAAGTCCCAGTGGGAGGCGCGCCGAGTCCCAGTGGGAGGCAGAAATGCCGAGTCCCAGGTTGGGAGAGGCCTAGGCGCCGAGTCCCAAGTGGGGGAGGCGAAAGCGCCGAGTCCCAAGTGGGGAGGCGAAAGCGCCGAGTCCCAAGTGGGGGAGGCGGAAATGCCGAGTCCCAGGTTGGGAGAGGCCTAGGCGCCGAGTCCCAGTGGGGGAGGCGAAAGCGCCGAGTCCCAAGTGGGGGAGGCGGAAATGCCGAGTCCCAGGTTGGGAGAGGCCTAGGCGCCGAGTCCCAAGTGGGGAGGCGTTGATGCCGAGTCCCAAGTTGGGAGAGGCCTAGGCGCCGAGTCCCAGTGGGGGCGTTGATGCCGAGTCCCAAGTTGGGAGGAGGCGCCGAGTCCCAGTGGGAGGCGTTGATGCCGAGTCCCAAGTTGGGAGATGAAGAGGCTGCTGCAGGGGCGATTAATGGTTCAATCTACGGGTCATAGATTGATTGGGTAGCTGACGCGCGTCCTTTTTGAGTATGGTGAAAAGGCGGCCGCGGGTAATGATGGTGTTTAATTATGGGGGCTTTGATGGTATCGAGAAATGGCAGCGTGGTGAGCACGCGCCCGCATCGCAGCGTTCATTGAAATGGTTCCTCGCGTCTTTTTTCGGATTCAAAGGCGGAGATGGGTGATGCCATCGACTTGATGCGGATGGAATTACGGTAGATCCAGCGGTGTGATATCATTCGCATTTGCTTATAAATAGGTGAGGGGTTATAATTTTATCCTTACGCTTTTACGAGAGATTTGCGGTGTGTTTCTAAACTTGGTGAGATTTCTCGGCGTTTGTTTCCATCTCCGTTTCCGTGAAGAGTTAGGTTTAGGTAAACCCTCTATCTAGAGTCCCTTTACTTATTGATTTTGTTTTAATTTTGACAATGTCGCGGAGTTTGGTGATAACGAGGCTTACGGTCGCGTTGAGGGCGGGGGTCTGACCCGTCTCACCCGAAATGGCCGAGGTGATGCCTATTCGAGGTGTTTGTGGATCGACAGGCGAGGTGATGAGCGTATCCTTCTTTGCTAGGGTAGTAGAGGGAACAAACCCGTTTGAGGCCGATCCGATTAGGTGGACCGCGATGGATGTCCCTCGATAATGGTGGAAGGGGATATGGTGTCGTTGAGGAAGCGATCTGAGGTGCACAGGGACATTGAACTCATACTTGGGAGGCAAATGAGCGAGCTTTGTGTTCGAGGAGGGTTGCTGTGACCTTGCACCTAAATGCCTTTGTGGGTGGCTGCGGCGCCTCTGCATCCCTTCTTCCGACGGATTCTACGGGCTTATGGGCTAGCTCCCACTCGGGTGGCTCGAGCGGGTGGAGTCGGATGGCGGGAGCATGTACTGTGGTTCGAGGCATTCGTTGGGGTTGGAGATGCCCTTCACGTGTTCCGGACCTATACCCGGCCACGGAAACTACCGAGGAAGAAGAGGACAAGGAGGAGGAGGTTGGGTGGTACTACTTTTGTCCATGGGGAGCACACAAGCCCTTGTGACGGATCGCCCTCTTCCATAAAAAGCAGTGGAAGGAGTCACAGTTGCAGGTGTCGGGTAATTGGCGAGAGGTAGCAGACGACCGGGGCAGAGACACGGATGTTTCCAATTTTTACGGAATAGCCGGTGAGTGGGGATGTGGTGATTGTCTTCGACGTAGGTGAAAATATAATCTAACTTGTTCTTGGTTTCCTTTTCAGGATTGCTGCCCCGTTGCGAGTTGTCGGAGGATCTGGTTGGCGTGCTTCAATCCATCTACCGATCGCCTCCGTCGAGCAGGAGATACGGGTTTTCATTAAGCCGCGAGAGGTGTTTAAAGCGAACCCGGGTTTAATGGCCTCCAAAGGTAACGTTCCGACATCCTTGCTTGATTCGAGCCTTGTTTAGAATTGAGGTGACACTAAAACCTCTTTGTTTTTGCAGCTGATATAGAGCAAGGCAAGCGCCCGAGGCCAACCTTGGCCCGCCTATCGAAGCAACAACCGAGGGCCCTGGCTGCTGGATCTAAGGAGGAGGCCCGGCGGAAGAAGGTCATCGAGGACTGGCCGGGAGGGAAATAGGGTGACACTTGAGGCCTCGAAGGTTGTGGAGGTCGATGGCGTGAGTGTCCGGAGGCGACGAGCCTTTACTGAGGAAAATGAAATCCAAAGCCGCCTTGTCCGAACCTCCACAGGCCAAGAGGAAGGCTGTGGAGGTAGATGAAGATGTGGTTTGCCTCGCCCCAACGGGTCAGCGTACTCTGGCCGTGAACACTGCGGGGGAGGTGGTTCTGGAGGGGCCCCCGAAGTCCCAGGATGTGGGGGGCAGCGGAGGGGGGTCCTATGACTCCAGAAAGAGGCTGAAGGAGTTGATTGGCGGCTCCGGGTCGAAGATCCCTGAAGACTTGCTTCGGGAGTTGCCATTCTATCCTTCCTTGGGGGCCCAGGCCGTGAAGAGGTACTTCACCCCCAAGTGGGAGGAGTTCTCCTCTCATGGGGACCTTGAGGATGTTTTGGAGGCCCGGCTGGCCCGGCTATCGGGGCCTCGGCTATGCGAGATGAAGGTGCTCGGCGAGTTTGGGGCCAGCGTTCGAGGCGAGAAGAAACTCAAAGCCGAGGCCTCAAAAAATGACAAAGAGCACAAGCGAGGCTCTGGAAGGTGCTGCAGGCCGCGTTGGATAGCGCTCGTGTGGCCCTCTGACAGCGGTGGAGGTGATCTGAAGGAGTCGACTCTAATGTCACGAAAATGACAAAGCATTTGGACAATGCCAACGCGGCTCGGAGGGTGGTGCAGAGGCCACGGAGGTTGCTAATAAAAGAAGGCGGCTTTCGGATGAGGCCCGATCCGCGAGGAAGCTCTGAGAATCTGGAGGAGGAATTTGGCCTCCTCGGAATCGAAAGTGGCTCGGCTTGTTCTTTGAGAAAAAAGTGGAGGCGGTGGGGGAGTCGGAGGCGGATTTTGTGGCCAATTTTCACAACACTTTGAAGCCTATACCAACTTCTCGGATTACTTTGCTAGGGTTGGGCAACAGGAAGTTCGGTAGTACTCAAAATGACTATCCCAGCCTCAACCTCGAGGCTTTAGAAGCCAGGTTCCTTCCGCCTGATGTGGAAGGCGAGGAGGATAGCTAGGTTTTCTTTGTATAAGTTTCTTTTGTAATTTCTTTGAAACCTTTGTACAAGTTTCTTTTGTAATTCCTTTGAAACCTTTGTACAAGTTTCTTTTGTAATTCCTCTGTTATGAAATGAAGTTTTACTTTTCTTATGGGCCTCGTTTTCAATTTTTTTTTTTGTCTTGTTATTATTTGATCTTGTATGACAAACATCTCGTTTTGAGTTTGCTTTCCGACGCCGTGGGTTTGGGCCATCGAATAAATAAGATAAAATATGACAAGTCGCATCATAATAGTAAAACAGAATCAAATTAACTACTCGGCCTCATAACGACCATTCTAACTATTGATAATACCGGGCGTAAGTGCTCGGCGTTCGAGGATGAAGTTGCAATTTAGCGTTCATGTCTTCGATGCGATATGTCCGGGTCGTGTTTCACTAACGACTTTGTATGGCCCTTCCAGTTGGGCCCGAGTGTTAAACGACGCTGTGTTCCTTGGAGGATAGGAACACTCTCCTTAGGACGAGGTCTCCTACGCGAAAGGTCCTCTTCTTTACCTTCTTGTTGAAGTATCACGGACATCTTTCTTTGATAGGGACGCTAATCTCACGGGAGTCGTCTCTCCTTTTACTTAGCGAGATCTAGACCCGTTCTCATCAGATCGTCGTTAACCCGATCATTGAATAATAATCGATGGGGCGAGGGAACACCAATTTTCACTGGGCTTACCGCCTCGGCGCCGTATGCCATGGAGAAAGGGGTCTCCCTAGTTGGAGTTTTCATGGTGGTTCGGATGGCCCATAGGACTTGAGGAAGTTCATCGACCCGCGCCTTTTGATCCTTCAAGTTTCCGCTTAAGTGTGTATTTGATGGTTTTGTTGACCGCCTCACCGACCATTGGCACTGTGGATGGTGAGGGCTAGAGAAGTGCTTGGCGATTCCCGACTCCTCGCATAGGTTCTCGACCTTCTTGTTGTCGAATTGTTTTCCATTATCCGACACCAGAGAATGTGGAATTCCGAACCTGCATATGATATTCTTCCATATGAATTTGGAGGTGTTAGCCTCGGTTATTTTCGCCATTGGCTCTGCTTCTACCCATTTCGTAAAGTAGTCGATGGCGACTAAGGCGTGGCAGGCATTACCTCTATCCCTCGGCATAGGTCCTATGAAATCTATCCCCCACTTGGAGAAGGGCCAGGGGCTAGATACTGTGGTAATTTCTTGGTGGGGCAGACGAGGAATGGTGGCGAAGTGCTGACACTTGTCACATTTCCTTGCATGATTCAAGGAATCTTTTTAGCGAAGGCGAAGTATCCTGTTTGAGGATTTTTTGCCCAGAGCTAGGCCTCGGTGTGGTTGCCATGAGACTCCCTCGTGAACTTCCGGGAGGATGTAATCCGCTTGGCCATTCCAACGCATCCCGAGGAGGCGGTAGGGAGTAGCCTCGTTTATACAAAGACGTCGTCGATAAGCGAAGTGAGCGACCCTCCTCTTGACCTTCTTGCCTCTTCTCTGTTAATGGGGGCGTTTGGTCTTTCAGGAAGGCGAGGATGGGATCCATCCATGTGGTGGTCTCTTCGACCCACATTATTTCCGTAACCGCCTCTATGGAGGGTCGGCTGAGGTGTTCAATGGGAACCATTTTAAGAAGCTCGGAGTCCTTGCTACTCGCGAGTTTAGAGAGAGCGTCTGCGTTGGCGTTATCATCCATTGGCATCTGAACCAGTTCGAACTTCTCAAAGCTAGGGATGAGATTTCTTACCAGTTTTAGATAGGAGGCCATATTTTTCTCCCTGGAGGCGAAATTTCCTTTTACTTGGCTTACTACTAACTAGGAGTCACTCGCAGCCGAGAGCCTTTGAATCTTCATTTCTTTGGCTAGGCGCATGCCTGACAGTAGAGCCTCGTATTCCGCGACATTGTTTGAGGCTTTGAAGTCGAACCGGATTGCGCAGTTCAGTCTATGGCCTTCAGGGCTCGCGAGGACCACCCCGGCACCTGACCCCGCATCACCTGATGAGCCGTCCACGAAGAGATACCAAGTGGGTGGCTCTGCGGGATCCATCGGAGTATCTATCACGGGTGTGTTAGCAAATTCTGCTACGAAATCTGCTAGGGCCTGCCCTTTGATGGATGGCCGGGGTTTGAATGTGATGTCGAGGCGGCTTAATTCCGCCCACTTGATAGCCTCCCAGGCGTCGGGTTTACGCATTACACCGCCTCGGAGGAAAGTTGGTCGAGCGTGAATGCTATGGGCCAAGAAGTATGGCCTCAATTTCAAGAAGCGGTGATGAGTGACAATGCTAGCTTTTCCATGTATACGGATAACGTGTTTAGCCCCTAGTAGAGCCTTGCTTACATAGTAGACCGGCAGTTGATGTCCCTCTTCCACGACCGGACCCGAGCTTCTGGATTCGGCCGACGGCGAGATAGAGCGATAGTGTCTCTCCTAGTTTAGGTTTCGATAGCGGAGGAGCCTTGCTAAGGTGTTCCTTGAGGCTTGGAATGCATCCTCGCATTCTTTCGTCCACTCGAACCGGTTCTCCCTTTAGGATCTTAAAGAAGGAAGGCACTTATCGTGGCTTTCGAAGCGAATCGCCGAGTCTCGCCATTCTCCCGTGAGGCATTGAACATCCTTGGGTTTCTGGGTGATTTCATTTCTATCGGCGCTTTGACCTTTTCGAGGTTGGCCTCGATACCTCTACTGGTTTACCATGTAGCCCAGGAATTTTCCGAGGCAACTCGAAGGCGCACCGAGGTTGAGCCTCATCTTGTAAGCTCGAGCGTCTCGAAAGTTTTTCGAGATCACCGTATGTGATCTTGGCTCTTAAGCTTTTGACAAGCATATCATCCACGTAGACTTCCATGGTCAAGCCGAGTTGATCGGCAAACATCTTATTGACGAGCCTTTGGTATGTCGCCCCGGCGTTTTTCAAGCCAAACGGCATGACCTTGTAGCAATAGAGTCCTTTATGCATTACGAGCGACGTGTGCTCCTCATCAGGCGGGTACATCGGAATTTGATTGTATCCGAGTAGGCGTCCATGAAACTCAAGAGTTCATGTCCATAGTGGCGTCAACCAATTGATCAATCCGAGGCAGTGGAAAACTCTCCTTGGGACAGGCTTGGTTGAGGTTAGAGAAATCTATGTAGGTCCTCATTTTTCCATTCGGCTTCTTGACCAACACTGGGTTGGATACCCACTTCGGATACCTGGCTTCTCGTATGAAATTGTTTTGGAGGAGTATGTGTACCTCCTCCTTGAGGCTTCGTACTTTTCAAAGCATTCAGGTGCCCTCTTTTACATGCGTGTGTGAGGGAACTTGGGGTCGATGTTGAGGTGGTGGCAACTTATTTGTGCGTCGATCCCAACCATATCTTCGTGCTTCCACGCAAAGACATCCAAATTTTTGAAGGAAACTTTTAGAGCTTCTTTGGACTCCTCAGGAGATCCTTCCCTACCTAAAGCTTTTTGGTCGTTGCCGGCTACACGAAAGTGTTCTAATTCCCATTTGGATGAGGCTTGGGAGTCGACTCCGTTATTCTCGGATCGATGTCATCGGAGGTCGTTGCTTCCTCCATCGTGATGTCCCCGGCTCTTCTATCATTTTGTCTACCATTTCCACGTCCGGCAGAAAGTCATGTTAACCTCTTTCTTCTCTGCCTTCCTCAAGGCATTACGATAACATTCCGAGCCTCGGGTTGATTACCTCGTCTTGTTGCTATTCCCCTTCGGTGGGAATTTCATGCGAAGGTGGTGGATGGAAGTTATTGCCCAAAGTTCTTTCAGGGGCGGTCATTGAGACTCGTGATGCCGAGCCTCCTGTCAACCACGGGAACTCCATGAAAGTATGAGATGCGAGGGCTCTTCTCCCATGCTAACGGGAGGCGCACTATCCCTTCGGGGTTACGCAATCCTCGGTGAATCCGTAGAGGGGCTCGATTGATGGTTCTAGCTGCACATCCACGTTCATTTGCTCATAAGTGCTTAGGAAGATGACATGCTTGAGCTGCCGTTGTCAACCAACATTCTTCCGACCCATTCAGAGCCACCATTGCTCTTACAACCGAGGCGTCGCGATGGGGTAATGTCGCCCTTCATGTCTTCCTCCGTGAAGGTGATAGGTCGACCCTTTTTGATCCCACGAGGGCTCGCTATTGATAAGCCGGTTAGTCATCCGGATCCTTTCGGCCTCTTTGGCATAGCTTTTACGAGGCGTTCCGTGTACGCCCACCAATATAAGGTCCTCCGTGGATGGTGTCAATCTCCGAATCGGAGCCTTTTCCGGCCCTTGATCGAGACGAGGCTCGGGGTTGCGCTCTATCAGAAGTGTTGTCTGGCGGGGCTTGAACTACGCCTCGATCGCGCTTTCGTGACCCGGAGGCCTCCTATTCCATTCTTTGGGATCGCTGTCTTGAAAATTGGTTCCACGTCCCCTCACGGGGCTGATCTCCTCGCTTTGGTGTTCATTTGCGCTTTGGCCCCGAGTTGATCGTTCTCCGATTGGCAAGTTCTTCCACCTCTCGACACTCGTCCGTGCTATGTCCATAGCTTCGATGAACGCAGCAATGATACTTGGTGAGTTCCTTGAGTGGGAGGAATTCTTGGAGGCGTCTTTGGTTCGGCCTCGTAGTAGGTGGATGGAGGCGCGCCATAGTTTATAGTCCGACCGCGGGGATCGGTGGTAAGGGAGCCGTGTAAGGGGGAGCGAGCCCTCTTGTCTGAGAGGCCACATAACTCATCCCGACATTAGGGTCGGATGGGTAGTTTCTTCGTCGGGGATTGTCTTTGGGGAGCGATTACTGTTGGGATTTTGGATATACCCGGCTCTCGATTTGGGTTGGCTCCTAACCGCCTCGATTCTGTGGAGGATCATATTCTCATTAGTTATCTCCTCGGTGATCATTTCCACCAACCGGTCAAAGGTGCCGGGTTCTTGTTGCATACATCCCTCCGAGCGGATGGTTCATGTCTAGTCATGCCTTAAGGGCGGACAAGGCCTCGGCGTCGGTTATTCTTTCACAGAACAACATCTCTTCATTAAAGCGGCCTAGGTAACTTTGCAGAGGCTCGCTTGGGTCTTGTCTCACGTCGTGGAGGCGTTGGACCGGGGCTGATGCAGGCTTTTGAGACGAGAAGTAATTTATGAATGTCTTTTTCAGCTCTGGCCAGCTGGAAATGCTTCCTGCGACTAGCTTGTTAAACCACCGCTTCGCTCCCCCTGATAAGGTCAGGTGAAAGGCCCTGCATTTCAAGGCCGGAGTGGCTCCTCGAAGGCTCATCTCCGTTTTGTATGTGTTTACGTGATCAATGGATCACCCCCGCTGTGTAAGGGTAATCTTGGGTGTGCTGTGAAACTCGTGGGGATGGACGCGTTCTTGATTCCAAATTTGAAAAGGGAGGTTCTCGTCATCGTCGTCTACCTCGAATGATCTAGTAGGCCTCGGATATTCTGCTCCGGTGTCCACTTGGGGAGGTGATGGGGCGACGCATTGGGCTTGCTATCCGCCCCCAAAGTTTTGATGTTGAAATTTGTGGTTGCATGGTTGGCGGAGTGCGTATGGTTGGTAATCCGATTCCCCTAGCCTCGGCTTCCCTCGCCCTCCTTTCCCGCCTATTTCTAGGGGGACTTTGGGGCAGTTCTCTCCTTTGCGGGTTCTCTTGTGGCCATCTTACGCCTTCCTGTCGCTTTAGCCTTTCAAAACACTTTGGCGGACATCGTGGGCTGGGGCCTTCTTTCCGAAGCAGTGGCTTTGTCCCCTCCCTCGTTGGTTCTGGCATGAGAGGCCTCTCCCCCGGCTTGCTGGTCACGAGGGTGCCTGCTGTTAACTTCCTCTTCCTCCTCGGGCTCGTCTGGATCAGATTCTTGGGGGTGGTTCTCACCCCTTGCATGCATCATTTGGATATACCCCTGCATTTGCGCGTGGTGCTGAGCCAGCTGCCTCACGCTGGCGGCCATTGTTCTCATTTCTCGTTCAAGATTCGTGGGAGGCCTTCGACCTCGCCTCCTTCGGGGAGCTTCTTCAGCCCTGACTCCGTCGTTTGTTGCGGGCCTGGTTCTTCTCGGGTTCTCTTCTTCGTTGCTTCCACTCATTTTGTGGGTCCGTTGATCCCTTGTTCAGGGAAATTCCTTTGTTCAAGGAAAAAGAAGCTTTTTGTCACGGTTCCCACAGACGGCGCAAAATGGTCGCCAAGCAGGATCCCCACGCTACCTCTCGCTTACGTGGATTTTCCTCCCTATCAAGGCGCCACGTGGTTTGTTCAACCACGTAGATATATACCTTGGTCCGAACGGGAGAAGAATAAAAGGTCAAGGACCCTATAAGACAAAGGTGATGACTTGAGGGCCTCGGACTATGAGGTTCCCAGTGGTTAGGACACTTGAGAATAGTTAGAATAAAGGACTTGTTATGTATATACCTGAGTAATATTTTCAACATCCTTGTCTTATGAAGTGTGTTTGGTATTTATAGACAAATTCTATGGGAATGATCCCCTCTTGATGTGCGACACGTGGCCCCTATCCGAGGGGTTCTCAAGTCACATCATTGGTGTCACGTCGTTAGCATTAATGGGAAAGTCACTTTCGGCCGCAAACTAAGGGGCTATGACCATGACAAGCCGCCTTGGCGGTGTCCCATCACTCTTGTCAAGGTTGAGTTCTGGGGAGGCTTCTTGGGCGCGCGCAACCGTGGTCGGCCACCAATTTTGTTCCGACCAATGAGCCTCGGTGACTGCCTCATTGGTGTAGACCGCCTCGGAGAAGGGTCAAGGTCGGCCCGGACCGCTTCGAAGAAAGGTTAGGGTCGGCCCAAAACGCCCGCGTGGCGCTCACGGGGTGCCGGTAGGATGGCTAATGCTGCGCGGGCGCTACGGCCGCGGTGTAGGATTGGTGCGTGCTTGATGGCCGTCCATCAACGTCATAATTCATAGGTGCCAAATATCATTGTAGAAAACACACAAATTAAGTGCCTTTTTTTTGTGTTTAGAAGTAATTTGTTTAAGATTTTTTTTAAAAAAAATTAATAAAATATACAAATTAATACTTCGCCACTTTCTTCTAACCTACGCATGTCAACACATTTTCCAACCCCGGCCCCGACCCCACCACCACCAGTCCCTCTACCACCACAAAATTAGCAGCCCAACATAAAGAACTAGTATGATTGTAGAATACAACATGACACAATACAACCCACTTTTCAACCACAAGATAATCTAAAAGAAACAAAGAGAGAATGCTGCATTTTTTACTTTTTCATATACTAGTTGTAGGACGTGCGATACACGTAAGGTAATTTGTAGAATACTTACTGTTACCACCCGATTTTGGTATGGCTTCAAAGGCCCAACAAAGGCCCCATAGACCCGGCGAAGGCCTCGAGGGCCCAGCAAAGGCCTCGTAAATTCTCATAAGGTCTCGGAGGCCCATCGAACATCTTAGCACTTTTGAATCCCTCACAGCGAAGCTCATGAAGGGCCTCGACACCATTGGCCAATTTGGAGTGCTTCGCTGGTCTTCGCATTCTCGTAGTCTGGTATTTTGGGACAACTAGAGAAGTAATTAAAAAAATATTGTATTTGATTATCAGAAGGATTCTCACAAAGAAATTCAATTAGATAAGGACCGAAATCTGTGATATTGTGTCCATATCCAATTACCTTTTATCCTATAAGGAAGGAGAATCAAATCAGAGTTCTAATTTATTGCTAACACAGAATAATTAGGACTCTGCAGCTATAAATACAAGGACTCTGGTTATTCTAAGGTACGCACAATTTTCATTACGCATTCTTGACGCATATTTTTATGACGCTCTTTTAGCACTTGAATCCCACCCTAAACTCTGCTCAAACTTCTGCCTGCTTGTCTCTCCCACATCCAATTACTTACCTCCCTCTGTGTATTATTCCTATATACCGACAGTTGACTAGATCGTCGGAGTACCAATGATCGCCGAACCATTTTTCCTCGGAGATCTTGGTACCTAACGGTCGTCCGAGTGTGCGAGGTAACATCTGAGTTAGCGGATGAGTGATGGAGATCTGTTGACACGTGGGCGGGTGCGGTTCGACGTCAACACTTACGTTATTGTATTTTAATTTGTAATCTATACAGATATAAAATAGTTCGAGTATAATTTGCAACAAATAGTTTAAGAAAATTAGCACTCAACAAATATAAAATTGATAATCAAAAGACACATTTCTTAAATATAAATATAACAAGCAAACAGTTATTTGAACAAATCACAATTTACAACCTAGAAAAACTTGTGGTTGATTGCATAACTGTTTACTAAGCAAAATAGTAGAAGTTAAGAAATACTAAGCATATATTTGGTAGTGCAGAATTTATTTTTAAATACTTATATTATAAGTTGTGAGTGAATGCGTGGATAAAAAGTGACTTGTAAATTGTAGGTCATATAAAATGTGTGGATAAAAAGTATATTTGACTAGCTGAAATTATAATTTAAGCAGTAGCAAATATGTGCTAATACATATAATTTTCATAAGCAAATTCATAGTGCTATAGACAGACAAAAAGAAACAAGAAGAGGTTTGATTATTAAAAGTTGCTCTCAACATATACATTTTCAAATCATAAATAATCGAATATGTTCATAAAATCATAAGTATGATCCTTCATAAGTGTCAAAATAAATAAAAAACTATAACACATTAGAAAAACTTAAAAGTCAATGAAATGGGACTATTTGGGACATAAGACAGCTAAATCATTAACTGGCCATACCTCTTTTATTGTATTATTTTTTATTTTTTTATTTTTTCTTCATGGAATATATCTATTCAAGAAAAAAAATCCTCATCGAGATCTCTATAGAAGCTCAATACAAGAAAAATCGTGCATCCATAGTCCATACAATGCACTTTGAAAATAGATTTAAACACGTGCTCTAAATTATATACACAAGTACAAAGTTTAAACAAGAAACCAAAAAGATAATTATATTCTCACTACAGTTTTTATTACCTACACTATGTTTTAATTACAATGAAGTTCCACCAATGTATGAAATTTTGTCACTTATAGCCCCAACTTTTTTCGCCCGTTTTTATTGTTAAATTTCAATTAATCTTTATATCTTGTATCAGATGACGATTTTTGTCCAAATATTCTAATAATGAGCATTAAAATGAGGGACAAATATTTTGTCAAACTTTTATATTTGTTATTTAAAAATATGAGAGACAAAAAATATATTTTTATGCCACCTTAATTAATTTTTTGAACAAAAATCATCATCAAAGAAAAAGATAAGATGTACTAATTAATAGGTTGATGATAAAAAATGTAATAACAAATCGTTAGAGACATAAATATGAAAATTAGATATTGTTGATGACTTTAATGTGCATTAAAATGAGGGACAAATATTTTGTCAAACTTTTGTATTTGTTATTTATTTTGTTTCTTTAAAAATATGAGAGACAAAAAAAAATATTTTTACGTTCCTTTAATTAATTTTTTGAACAGAAATCATCGTCAAAGACAAAGATAAGATGTCCTAATTAATAGGTTGATGATAAAAAATGTGATAACAAATAGTTAAGAACATAAATGTGAAAATCAGATATTGTTGAGGACTTTTATTATAATTATAAAATGTGGTGTGGTTAAAAAAAAGTGTTCTTAAATATAATTACCCTAACAAAAATAGAAAAAAAAATTGGTAAAAAAAATAGAAGACAGCCAATTCTCAAACTGATACGTGGCAATATAAATAGTAAAAATTTTAGGCTCTTTTATTATTGGTATATATAACAAAACATCTTTTAACATAATAATAAAACATCCAATTCTTTAGGGTAAATTCCATCAGGGGTCTCAACTTTTTTTATATGTGGCACCCTCCAAACCTTTTTATACTGTGGTACTCATGTCTCCAAATAATGAAAAATGTTTATTTGAACATTAAATAGTCACGTAATACTCACTTCATATCATACTAAAATAATAAAAAATTTCAAAAAGATTTCTTTTATTCCAAAACTATCCAAACGAACTTCAACTTACAATTAGAAATCTGAATATGGTATGCATTTACAAAAAAATATTCTCTTACTTCAACCATCTTCGACCAATGAGTGTCACGTGGTCATTTAACTTTTAAATAAATGTTTTTGTTAGTCGGGGTTATGGGTGCAACAAATGGTAAGTTGGAAACCTAGGTGCTCTACTTACCAAAGGTTGAGGACCCTGGTGGAGTTTACCCAATTATTTACGCACAAGAACAGATGGGGTTTTGTTGACAACCCTATCAGAGCCCAAATCGTAGTAAGTTAATTAACTCATCGGGATTAAATCTTGGGCATTACTAAAATTATGTTTTTCATGTTGAAATTTTCTGTTACAGCATAAAATATTGTGTTCCAACATCGAGTTAATTAACATAATTTATTTATGCATCACATAAAATATGTATTATATGATGTTGCAACTTTATATTCAAACTTGAAATATTTCTACACGGTATACTTTCTAATATGTTACAAAATTAAATTTACAACATGAAATTTAAGTTTGTATAATTTCTTAGTGATGTTTTAAATGAAGGAATCATGCTGCAACATCCTGTAGAGTGTAGAGTTTATGTTACAATTTTACAAATTCAATTATGTTTAAATGTTTCAAATGAAATTGTAACACGAGTAAGTGCCAGCTAGGAAAAAGGGTTAGCCTGAAGTGGTGGTTTAGCCAAAGGGGGAACGTGCGACGGTTGGATTCAGCCAAAATGCAACTTTCTGTTTGAGAGTTTATAATATATTGCAACATTTTGTTTAAATGTATCTCAAGTGTGTTTTGTGCACTTATTAGAACCTTAAAACTAAGCGTTTGTTATGTTAGTTTCTACTTAATTTAGTTTACTTTCATTTGTTTTCAATTTTGGACCTTTTATAAGTAATTTGAGAAGAACGGATGAAAAGAGCAACGGTTTGATGAATATATAGAAAATATAGGGACTCAATTGCACTCAATTTGAACTTTAAGGACCATATTGAAGGATAAGGAAAGAGCTGAGGATTAAAGTGGCCAAAATCTAATATTGGAGGACGAAACACGTAGAACATAAATTTTTGTGTTGGGCAAACCTTGACTTAAGAATAACCAAGTAGATTTTAAAAACTTTTCCTGGGCAATACTTGGGTGATCGTCCATTGCAATTTGGAACCAATGGAATCTTTTACTTTTTTGAGTTTTACTCCAACTAAGAAACTTTTTGGGCCACGATTTTTACAACTTTTTGAGATTTTTGGGAGATCTTAACAAGGATATAAGTATGAGAGATTAACTCTAAATTAAAGTTGGTAATTTGGAGGATTTTGAAGAGGAGAAACAAGAGGCGAGTGATTGAAACTCATTCGCAAGATCGAGCGAAGAACAATGATTATATATTAGAATTTCCTCCTATTCCGGTGATAGATTTTATCTCTTCTTTTTGTTTTCTTCCTCTTAGTATGTTAGACTAAATTCATTTTGTACTAGGATTACGATGAAACTTGTATCATGATTCTTTAATCTGTTATCTTCAAGCATGTTGTTAATTTTAGAACAATTGATATAAGTTTATTTTCTATACAATTAATTGTGCAATGGTTGTACGAGTGTTGTGGTTTGTTTTGCTTTCGAGAGGTTGAAAATAAGTTAGACATAGTATCAATTATCGTAGAGTCCAATAGAAGATAGATATATACCACTATACTTTACGTGATTTTTAAGTATTCATAAACATTTAATGCATTCATGTATGTTCGCATCCGTCATAAAGGAATATGTTTAATTTTACTCGAGAGAGATTATTAATCAAAGTAGGAATATTGATCTTCAAAACTAAATTATGTTATTAAATTCAACGATTCGTACTAAAGGAAATTTGTATAAGCGGATTTGGAATCCTAGTGTGCTTCTCAATATTACATTCTCATTATATTTGCATTCATCTCAACTTTACTTTAGTTCTAGTTAATTTAGGATTTGCGTTGATTTTGTAGTTAAGTAGTTCATGAATTAAACCTTAGAAAATCATTGATTTCTATCGTTTCGATTAAGGTTAAGTTAATTCATAATTAGACTAACACAATCTATGTGGGTACGATACATGGACTCAATAAAAAATTCACTTTATTACTTGTTAATGATCTGTGCACTTACGATTTTGCATACTCGAAAATAATTTCGTAACAAGTTTTTAGCGTCGTTACCGGATATTGTTTTATTTTATTTTCAGTTACCTTGGCACTAATTCAAATTTACTTTTATTTTTATTTTTATTTCTATTAATTTATTTTAGTGCTCATATTGTCTCTCTTTCAGGTCCTAATATGCGAAGTTCGAGACATGGTGAACTTTTACCGGCTAATTCGAAAATCAAATACATGTTTCACCATAGGAAAATAGAGGTACGAGAAGCACAAAAACAAAAAGACCAAAAACAGCAAGAAGAGATGAGTGATAATCTGAACAATCAAGCAAATCAAGAGAACGAAGAAGTAGTTGCAGATGAGGATAAAATGTTAGTTGGGGATTCATGACTTCAAAAATCATTCAGAGTCAATCTAGCATTGTGTATCCTCCATTTGCGCAGTCAAACTTTCAATTGAAGACAAATGTCATCCATTTATTTCGAATGAACATCAATTTTATAGTAGGACCGACGATAATCCACATACGCATGTCTATCGATTTATGGAAATGTGTCAACACTTCACATTTCGGAGATTTAAGATGATGCAATCAAATTGAGGTTGTTTGCACTTACTCAACGTGATAAAGCTTTGGAATGGCTATACTCACTACCTATTGCTAGTATCACCACCTGGAATGATTTAGCTCAAAAGTTTTGCACAAAATTCTTTCCAATAACAAAAATTGCAAAGTTGAAACATGACATCTCTATATTCCAAACAAGTATGAAAACAAAACTTTTGATGAAGCTTGAACTAGGTTCAAAACATGCTTGAAGTGTCCTCGTCATGCATCGATGAAGGGCTCCAGGTCCAATACTTTCATGAGGGCTTACTTTCATCTTGTAAGAGCATGGTAGATTCATCATCCAACGGTTCCTTATCCACAAAGATAATTGATGGAGCATTGGAGTTGTTTGAGAAAGTGACTACTACCACAACTATGTGGGCATCTCGAGCGGGTTGTTCATAAGAAGGCAAGCTGGAGTATATGAGTTGGATAATTATACCACATTATTTGCAAAAATTAACTCATTGGTTCATAAGGTAAAGAGCATATCTTAGTCAACTAATGTAGTACAAGCCAAAAAGCCAGTTTGTGAAGAATGTGGGACAAATCATCTCACATCAGATTGTCCAGTTCTTGCACAAAATATGAAAAATGTTGAGCATGTACAAAGGGGTCAACAACAACAAGATTATTTATATTCTAACACTTACATCCCTGGTTTTAGGATGCATCCCAACTTTTCTTGGAGTAATCAAAATCCCATTAGACCGTAGGGTTCTCAGCCTCAGCAGTTTGAGAAATTTTTTTCTTTGGACGAGATGTTTGGCAAATTTATGGAAAAGACACATTAATACATGGAAGGAACCAGTCAATTCATGAGAAAAATAAAAATAACTCTTCAAAATAGAGTGCTGCAATCAATAACTTAGAGAATGGGATAGATAGCACTTGCTATATCAGGCAGAGCACTGGATACATTGCCAAGCAATACAGAAGTGAACCCCAAGGAACATGTTAAAGAAATTACTACTAGAATTGTGGTTTAGTTACCGGAGATTCATGTCAAGAACATTTGCAAACAAAGAGAATGTATCGTCCACTAATGAGGAGCACGTGGAAAAGACCGAATAGTAGATATATCAATCAAAGAGAATTCAAGTACACCATAGGTTAAGACAACCGCTCGTATCAAATCATACGAGCCTCCAATCCCACTTCTTTAGAACTACAAAAGAGATGCCTCTAAATAGTGTCTTTGAGGTGGAGCTCTTTGATGTGTGGGGTATTGATTTCATTGGGCCATTTCTCCCATCGTGCTCAAATCAATACATTTTTGTTGTGATTGACTACGTCTCCAAATGGGTTAAAGCAGTTGTATTACCTACAAATGATGCTCGAGTGGTGGTTAATTTTTTGAAAAAAAATACATTTTCACTCGCTATGGCACCTCCCAAGCCATCATTAGAGACGGGGATAAACACTTTTGTAATCGTCTATTTGAGTTATTGGCTAGATAAGGTGTTCGGCATCATATTGCTACACCCTATCATCCTCGACTAGTGCATAAGTTGAAATCTCCAACCGGGAGTTGAAGCAGATTTTTGAGGTACCGGTAAGTTCTTGAAGAAAATATTGGTCCAAGAAACTCGATGATGCCTTGTGGGCCTACCAGATAGTTTTCAAAATCCCTATACACATGTCCCCCTATCGATTAATTTTTGGGAAAGCATTCCATTTACCAATTGAGTTGTAGCACCGAGCATATTGGATGATCAAGAAACTAAATTTTGATTTATAGGTAGCTGTGAAAAGAGACTACTTCAACTAAATAAGATGGATGAGTTTCGTTTAGAAGCTAATAAGAATGCAAAGTTGTATAAGGAGGGAACAAAAAGTGGCATGATCAATATATTCAGAGAAGAAAATTTGAGGTTCGGCTACAAGTGTTGTTATACAATTATCGCCTCAAGTTTTTTCCGGGCAAGTTGAGGTCAAAGTGTTTGGGTCCGTACACTATGAATAAAGTCTATCCATATGGGGTTGTTGAGATCAACCATGAGAACAAAGGCAATTTTAAAGTCAATAGGCAATGGTTGATGCTATATTGGATCGGGAGATTCTCGAAAGAAAAGTCCACCGTTCATCTTTCAATATCGGAATAATCAACCAAAAAGTTGAGCCTGAGACTATAAATCGAGTGCTTAATGGGAGACAACCCATTTTTATATCCCTTTCTACTTTTTTAGATTAGTTTTGTTTTGTATTACATGTAGATATAGGGATTGCATTAGATTTTAGGCACATTTTCTACACTTTGGCATTTAAGAAGTTTTTATTACATTTTAGGCTTTTAAGTTCATTGTAGATTCTCTAGCACGAATGTGAGATTAAACATGTTGAAATCGGTCTTAAAAACCCCTTGGCACACTTAACAAGTTTAAAAAAATTGCATGCTAATTGTTAAATTCTTGGGCGATCGCTTAAAACACACTGGGCGATTGCCCAATGTAAAAATTGGCACGGTTTGCCATTTTTAAAGTAAGGTCAACCACATCATTCCTCTTACTTCCTCTCATTTACCTCTCAAATTCACACATAATTCTAATTCTAATTTCACTATAGCTCTCATTATACCAAGATTCAAACAAGATTGCTTGACATTCCATTGCATTAACATCAATCTCACATTAGGGCGAAGTTTTTACAAAGTATGAATTCTCTTCCTCAACTTTGTTTTATCCGTGGCTTTGAATTTGTTCGAATTTTTCTTGATTGATTGAAGAGTATGGGCTTAGGTAGATGATGGGTTATTGGATTTTTGTGTTGGAATGAAATTTTTTGGCTAGATTTAAGGCTCCAACTCATTTACAATTAATATAAAAGAGAGTGCATTCAAGGTGTTTGATGAAATGCCTAAGTTGAAATTCATGTACCATTAGGGATAATCTTGATTTAGGCAATCTTGATAGTCATGTAGAATTGATAATGGTGTATAAATTCATGGGTAAATAGCACTAGAGGTCTCGAACTTTTGAACCTTGTGACAATAAGGTCCCGAACCTTCAATGTCTAGCACTCCGGGTCCTTAATCTTTAAAAAAACGCACGATCAAGATCCTTTTGTTAAAAAAACCATTAGTTTGACCATTAAATGATCAAAATTTTCCTAAAATGACTAGATTACCCTTTTTTGAATGAACACACAAAAAAAAAAACAAACAAACAAAAAAAACTAGTTCTCTCTCTCTCTCACACACAGACACACACGCACATAACTAATGAGTTCAGATTTTTTTTTACTTGAATTTAGATTCGTAAGGGAATATTGAGCACAAATGTCTCTCTTTCTCTCTCTCTCACACACACACACATAGACACACACACACAAAACTAATCAGTTCAGATTTTTTTTTTGCTTGAATATGGATTCGTGAGGGAATATTGAGCACAAATGTAGCAGATCTAGATAAAAGAAATGTGAAGTTTGGAATATTGAGAAATAAAAGATGGATGGAAAAAGATTAATACGTCTATATTTGCACAATTTTAGCAGTTCTATTTATTTTTTTGCTGGTTTATTTATGGAAATGATGAATTAGTATCTCTATCTCTCTTTCTCTCTCTCCCAATTTGCCAGAGCAAAACAAGTTCATCAACTATTTTGTTTTTGGACTACAAATCAATTCTTTGAATTTGAATTTGCTTTAACCTTCACACATGTGTATAAAGAGAAATAAAAAAGAGATGGAAATGGAAATGTAGCTCAAGCTCCGGACCTCATCAAGGCCACCACCCACTGGAAGCCACCACAAACTCATGCTTGTGCCTCCAATCCGACCCCAACCACAGCTCGATCCTCCTTCTGCTCCTCTGGTCAGTGCTCCCATTGGATCCACCGCTTCTCCACCGTCCATTGTATCATCTCCAAGTGGGGTGGGGTGGGGTGGGGTGGGTGGGGTGGGGGTGGGAGTGGTTGAAACATTTGATTTGTGGTATGTGTGTATGAGAGAGAGAATTAGTTTTTTTGTTTTTTTGTTTGTTTTTCTTT
The DNA here is from genome assembly GCA_023638005.1 of Forsythia suspensa. Taxonomy (NCBI): domain Eukaryota; kingdom Viridiplantae; phylum Streptophyta; class Magnoliopsida; order Lamiales; family Oleaceae; genus Forsythia; species Forsythia suspensa. Next base: position 35,580,273 of record CM042674.1, read on the forward strand.
CTTTTTTTTTGTTTTAATTCGAAAAAGGGTAATTTGGTCATTTTAAGAAAATTTTGACCATTTAACGGTCAAATTAACAATTTTTTTTTTAATAAAAAGGACCTTGATCACGCGTTTGTTAAAGGTTAAGGACTCTGACATTGAAGGTAGGTTCAAAGGTTTGGGGACCTATAGTGCTATTTACTCTAAATTCATTGATGTTATAAAAACCAAGTCAAACACTTAGGCCAAGTTAAGCACTCCATGACATACCATGACTAGGCAACAACCACCTCACGTTACCAACTTCGTGCCTCTCTCGTCTAACCTTAACAACCTTTGTTTGACCTAAAATTTTAACATGATAAAAACCAACCTGTGAGCTTACATATGTTCGGAGATCACTTGGAAAAACTTCACTAGTTCAACACTTTTTTCAGTGGTGAAAGTCGTGGCCGGTCTAGGTTTGAAATAAGCAAATTTACCTCTTTTACGCTAGTTTGGGAGTGTGGGCAATATTTTATTACTATATTGAGCATACAATCGACACCCTAAGCCTTTGAACACAGCCTAATTAGTACATTGGGTACGCGATTTGGGTTTCACTAATATATGATACATATAGTAGGATAGTTTGGATGTAGCCCCCCAATTGTATTCTACTTTAATTTTTATTACCTATCGTGTTAATATTTCTATGTTTCATATATTTATAGGTATAAATGACACCAAAACGAAAAATCATAGTTCAAGGAAAAGGCAAAAGAAAGATGGGTGAGACTTCTACACGTCATAGATGGGGCAAAGAACCAAGTAGTGATGGAGGCATACCACGGTTCCAAACTACGAAAATACGGGAAAGGTATGACAAAAAGTGGAAAGGAAAGAACTACCACCAAGAGAGAAGAGTAGAGAGAGCAAATTTTTAGAAGCATTTACTAGAGCGGGTGATAAAACATTATGAATGGAATAAAGTGGCTGGAGCTCCACATGCTGCATACATCATTTTGGTTATGGAGTTATTTGCCAACTTCAACAAGGACATTGATAGTCCGAATCTTCTAATAGGTACAAGACGTGGGTGAGAGGTAGGTGGATCCAGTTCAGCCCCACTATTATTGATCGATACTATGAGTTGACTTGCATGGAGATAGATCATCTACCTAATGAACAGGACATGCAGTCGGTGGCACAGTTTTTGTATGGTTGAAGGAATGCATGGCCGTTGACCACTACTCACTTTAAACATGATGAGCTGACTAGGGAGCTGAGAGCTTTACACATCTTCGTTTGTACCAATATCAATCCTACCACTCAGCGAACAAGATTTACCGAAAAAAGGGCTCGCCTAACTCAAATTCCCAACGACGCCAAGTATATTAGATAAATGCTTTCAAATAAGAAAAAATTGGCATAAGGGTATACAATAAAACTTACAGGAGAACTAAGTGCTATAGTAGAGAATCAACTATCAGACAAAAGAAATGATCTAAGCAGCTTCACAATTCCAATTACCACAGGTATTCTCGTGATCGACAAGGCATTGTGTGATCTTGGTGCAAGTATCAATTTAATGTCTCTTTCTATTTTTAGACGATTAGGACTTGGTGAAGTTAAACCTACAAAGTTCACTTTTCAGTTGGCTGACCGATCTATTAAAAATCTGTTTAGGATGGTGGAAGATGTGGTGATGAGAATGCAAAAGTTCTTATTTTCTATTGATTTCATTGTTCTTGATATGCACGAGGATGCAGAGATCCCTATTATCTTAGGGTGGCCCTTCTTAGCTACTTTGAATGCTCTCATTGATGTTTCACGAAAGGTATTGACATTGAGAGTTCAAAATGAAATGGAGGTATTTTATATGTTGGATAAATATGAGGCCCCACCACCTCCTCCTTATTAGACAGGATATCAAGTTGAGACTTTGAAGAAATTCAAGAAAAGCTTCTTTAAAAGGTTTTGGAAGACGAAGCCAATAGTAGAGGTGAAAGATAATGGTAAACAGATTGTTCAGATGCAAGAAGCTGACATGGATGAATATGTTGTTGAAGTTGAAGAAGACATCCTTGATGCACAGATTGCAATTGTTAAATAGAAGAGGAATGACAAGCCATAGAACATAAAGAAGAAAGATTATTAGAGAGTGACACCTTCGATGATCTCGAAACCCTTCTTCTTCCACTTGAGCAATCGGACAAAACGTCAAGCTAATGACTATAAATAAGTGCTTAATGGGAGGCAACCCTTTCTTATATCCTTTTCAATTAAGTTAGGTTGAACAATGCATTACACATAATTTCGTGGATTTGCATTCATAAGTTAAGCACACGTTTTTCTATAGATTGTTGATTACACTTGTGAATCCTCACCATGTCAATTGAAGGATGCTCTACTTTGCTAGCCGTATGGATGATATCTATTAACATCGTCTCTCGACCTTTAGTCTCAGCACCATACCACGCGTCCACTTTAGCTGGTCTATCTGATCAGCCTAGACCGTATTCTCTCGCATTTATCCCTGAAAAATACATGATCATTTCTTCTATTTTTACTTTATTTTGTTACTACATTGGGGACAATGTAATATTTTATTTTAGGAGTATTGGGATAAGTATCAGGATACTTAGTTAATTTTGGATTCACTTGTTATTCGGGTTTGTATAAATGCCATAGTAGTGTTACAAAAACAAAAGGTTTAAAAATTTAAATTTGTTTAAAAAATCCAAAAATGTTGTCTAGTTATTATTGAAAGGCTTGCCACCAATGATGGTAATATTTGTTTGAAGTTGAATATTTTTAGTTAGAATATTGGACAACATCTTAACTTGTGTTTTTACTTTGAATACTTATCCATATTAGATTAGATTAATGGAGTATGTACCCACTATTGACTTATCACTTATATAGGAACATGACTTGAGTATATGGAGTTATGTGTTGATATTGTCGACCTAGGATTATTGTGAAAATCTTGTTCTCAAATTTTTAAACTAGTAACCAAACTGTTTGAGAATAGTTTGGAGGTGTTAGAGTTAGTGCGTGTGTCCGTAATATTTTGATGGTTTGAATTTTCTGGGTCTCATCTTTGGTTGAATAGGTTCTAGTTAAGGAATCTAAACCAGGCACTAAACATTGATAAGAATCGACACCATGAGGAAAAAAAAGAGAGAAAAGAAGAAAAAAAATCGGGGGGGATTACATCTTGCACTTCTCTTATAGCATGTATGATTCGAGCAATTAAGCCTGGTAGGGTATCTCAAAACCTGATACCAGCCCAAAGCTCGCTACATAGGTCACATAGAAAGCTTACAGAAGTGAAGTCTGACACACAAGATGTAAGAGTGTGTGTATATTAGTTAAATAAATTAATAAAATTAGAGGTACTCGATAAGGATTTTTAGGCTAGGAACCCAGAGACTAGATATGAGAGTTGAGAATCGCTCACCATCCTACTTCTAAGAATACAAGTATTTAATTCTTATCACTTTGTTTGAAAAAAAAATATTGTATTGATTAATAAGAACCAAATTCGCTAGAACATCTTGGGATTGGAGAGAAGTATTAGAAGTGTGATATTGTACAAGAGGTGTAAGAAAAGAATGACTACAAAAGGTTCAGGATTATAAATATATCAATAACACAGTGTTGGTCATAGTCTAATATAGGTGTAAGTTCAATATTGGCTAATGACACACTCAATAAATGTTGAGCATCGGATAAGTAAAAATTTATTTATGGTGTTGTTGAGTATCTTTCGAAAGTGTTACTTTATATTCAAACCTGAGGCATTTGGTAAGAAATTTAACATTGAGTCCGTTTCTGGTGATTCTCTTAGCTTAATTTAGGTTTGTATCTTAGTTTTGTTTTTGTTCAAGGACGAACAAATGTTTAGTTTGGGGGTGTTTGATAAGTGCATTTTGTGTACTTATTTGGGCTTTAAAACTAAGCTTTTGTCCCGTTATTTTATAGATTTTATACTTAAACTTAGTTTACTTTCATTTGTTTTCAATATTGGACATGTTTATAAGCAATTGGAGAAGAGCAATAATTTGACAAATGTTTAGAGAGTATGGGGACTCAATTTTACTCAATTGGAACTTAAAGGAGCATATTGGAGGCTATTGGTAGAATTGAGGACTAAAGTAACCAAAATCCAAAGTTGGAGGATTAAAACATGTAGAATGAAAAAATTGGCACTAGCAATCGCCTGGGTTTGCACTGGGCATCACTTAGCCTCTTATTTTACAAGAAGAAACCAATTTTTTTGCCTGCGCGATCGCCCGAATTTAGCAATTTTCTGCCAGCAGATTTTTTACCTTTTTGAGTTTTACTCAAATTAGGAAACCTTTTGGGCAATGATTTTAACAAATTTTTGGGATCTTTTGAGACACTATTAGAAGACTATATATATGAGTTCTTAACCCAAAATTAGGGTTGGTAATTGTTGGAGAATTTCAAGAGGGGAAACAAGAAACGAAGATTGAAACATCATCTGAGCAAGATTCAACGAAGAACAATGATTACATATTGAAATTTCTTCTTGTTCAAGTGATGGATTTTATCTTTTCTTTTTGTTTTCTTCTTCTTGGTATGCTAGGCTAGATTATTTTGTGCTAGAATTGCGATGAAACTTGTATCATGAACCTTTAATTCTTTGATATTCAAACACGTTTTTAATTTTGAACAATTGATAGTAATTTCTTTTCATCTACAATTATATATGCAATGATTGTATGATTTTTGTGGCTTTTTTACCTTCGAGAGATTAAAAATAAGTTAGACATACTATCAATTGTCGTAGAGTCTGATAGATGATAGAGATATATTGCTTGCTTTACGTGATCTTTAAGCATTCACAAATATTTTCATGCATTCTTGTATGTTCGCATCCTTCATGAAAATTTAGTGGGGTCACATATAAGAATATGTTTAATTCTACTCGAGAGAGATTGTTACACAAATTAGGAATATTGATCTTCATAATTAAATCATGTTATCAAATTCAACGGTTCGGGTTAAAAGGGAATGATATAAGTGGATTCGGATTCTAGTACGCTTTTCTTTACTAAATTTATATAATATTTGCATTTATCTCAACTTTTCATTACTTTTAGTTAATTTAGATCTTGCATTGAGTAGTTAGTTTAGTAGTTTGATAATTAAATCTTTGATAACCCATTGAATTCTATAATTTTGGTTAAGGCTATGTTAATTAGAAATTAGACTGACACAATTTCTGTGAGTACGATACTTGGATTCTAAAATCTACTTTATTACTCGTGTGATCTGTACACTTGCGGAATAATATTGCTAACAAGACCTTACCTCAAAGTAAATTCAGAACTTGCCTAAGTGTGCTTAACATTGATAAAGGTTAAGTATTGTTCCAATTTTATTTTCTTTGTTATTTTTCGAGTAACTGGCTTTAATTTGTTTTAGGTACTTGGAGGCAATGATAACCAACAATTTGAAATTGTCTCTTGCACTGTGCATATTCCTCCTCATGACTTAAGTTGGAGTTCATAAGTTTTTGAGTCCAAAACTCAGTTGACCCAAGATGATGGAACCCAAACTGAAGCCCAAATTGTATCTCCAGCCCAAGTCCACAATGTTAGCCTAACGACTTGTGTCCGGTTACGAAGAATGCAACTTTAAATGCTAGAAATGAGAAATGCGATCTTGATCTGCTTTTTTGGCCGTTGGATCATTAAGATTAATCGCATTCATTGGATTGGAGTATAAATAGTCCCTTATAATCCGACGAGGTTACGGTTTTGAGATTAGATATGTAGCTTTTCCATTTTCTCTGATTCATCATCTTCTTCACATATCTCTCTCTATATCTGATTTTTTTTGTTTCTTTGAGTGTATTTCTACAATTGGCTTCCATAAACTTGTTGCTACAATAACTTGGACATGTAGTTGTTGGTCAAGTTGTGAACCTGTATACTTCATGTATTATTTTCTGAGTGGGTGGTTTGTTAAACATTTGGATCTGTAACATTTGTGGTGTTTTGTCATAGTGCAACGACTTATCTGATTGTTTTGGTAGAGCTTCGAAGGCAGATAATGAAACAATTTCTTGTGTTATCTTGTTATCTTTACTTTCTGTTGATTGTTTGGATGAATTATCTTGAATGTTTATGTTTATGGGCTGAAAAATCGTAACATATATTTAACAATACATTGTTGCTAGTTAATATGTTCGAGTTTTGATATATTTTTTCGTGTTTTTGTGTTTTAGAGTCAAACCTGAACTTGGATGGAACTTTATCAATAAAAGGTAAAGAAGAGGAATACGATGATAAATTTGACAGACATTAGAATGAAGTAAGAAGGTAGAGATACTGCTACAAAGAATTGTCTTCATCGTGCTTTTTCTTTGATTTTAGTCCTATGTAGTCTAAATTTGCTATGTCTTTGAACTTGATGACTAACTAAACTTTTTAGTTAGGTTTTGGATGTTTTAATTTCAATTGTTAACCTTTGACGTTAAATACGATTTCTTGTTGTGTTTTTATTGTTCTTAGTGCTTTCATCTATCTAGCCAATATATTGATGATTTGTGAACCATGTTGAGACCGCATATTTTAGCACTCATAATAAAACCCATGAATTTTGATAGAAGATAGAGATGTAATTCTATGGTTAGTGCATTTTTTTTTTTTTTTTTTTGTGAATTTCTATCATTTTTAATGCACTTTTATATATCATGGTTAACATAGACATATAGTGAATTCGCATATTTAAGTAAGTTTAATTTTGCTCAAGAAAGATTATCAAGTAATATAGAATCCGACCAACTTGCATGAATGATTCTTGTCAAAACTTGATAGGGGGATTTAAACTCGATTAACTATTGTCAAATTGTGATTCTTAACACTTTAATCACATTGAAATTATCTCAAGTTAAGATTGTTGATCACTTTTTCATAGTTTTAATTTAACTTTAGTTTTAGCTTAAAATAAACTCAAAATTTGATCATTCAAATAAAGTTAGATTTTGATCAATTTCAGTAGTTATAACACAATCATCATTGAAATGATACTCGGCTCAATGATGCTCCACATGAAGACCCTCCAGATGACCGATGTGATGCGATTGCATGCGATGGTCTAGTTTTACAAGGTGATGCTCTACTCAAAAACCAGCACAAGTCAAATTCATCATAGACGAATGGTGCGGCTAAGGAACACAATCCAAACTATCAAGTTATATATGCCAATATGAAAAACCGACAGAATGAATCTCGTCCACTTTGCGACCTATAATCCACAATCATTCTCCATCTATTGAAATGATGGAGCGGCATTTACATTATAGCGACACTTTGGATCCCCCTTCCATGATACGGATAATATGTCGTCGTCTCACTGAATTTAGGTAGAGTGGTCCAATGGAATGCACCAAGGGCAGCTTGTACTGCCCTAATACCAGTAACGCATCTAAATCAATTTCTAGGAAGAAAGATGAAAAACCAAATGCATATTTTGCGAGAAGATTTCATTCTTACCTTGAGTCCCTTCAGGCACATAATGAGAATCAAATGAATGTGATGTGAGATTATTTGAGGGCATTACACAACGCTTACTATCAGAACATGGAGGTTCGATAGCCATCTGCGGATGGAGAGGGCCGAGCTCAGCTACTGACCAGGCCGAGGCCAGCCCAGTCGTAATTACAAGCCAATTCATTTTTTTTTTTGGGATATAGCCCATGCCCAAATTAGAAATTAGCCCGTGTTGAACAAAAGCATGCCTAATTTTGTTAATACTTAATGCATTCATTGATTTTTTTCATTTTAGCCCAAGTGCCCAAGCCCAACTCAAAAATAAATAAATAAATAAATTCAGCAACCCAACATTATACATTGGACTCAGTCGAAGGTACCAATTCCCAATCACAGAACATAAATTATCTTTTAACATAGAACGCGATATCGGAAGCTCTATGAGACCAGGACCCTTTTTTTTTTTTTTTTTCCATTTTTATCAAATTGAAGTTCCAATCGCTGAAAATAAGTTGCAAATCCATTAACCCAACTTGGTAACTTGTTATCCAACCTGAAATCATCGGACATCTATTTTTTCTCAAGAAAATATTTCGAACCGTAACAACAACAGCCAACAAGTATTTTTTTTTAACATTGTTGTAATGTTTATATTATATTGTATATTTTATTTCTGAAAATACATCTATTTTTAACATTGAGGATGAATTGGTTTTTGGTTGGATTTTATTTACTCGAAAAGAATAAATAAACTGATTGTTCATTGTATGAATAATGAATATGAGAAGACAAATGAAGCTATTGTATTTTTCGAAAAAATAATAGCGATTGAATAATAGATTTTTTTTTTTAATTTATAACGATTAAATAATAGATTTTATTGTATAGGAACAAATCAACGGCCAACATGAGAAAAAGTAAAGAAAAATACACTTACAACCTTACATGTATTTTGCTAATTCCCTTGCAATCGTGTCATTAATTTTTTGTTGCCTTGTCGGCTTATTTTTAATGCTTTGTCTTTTTATTATTGAATTGTTGTACATTACCGGCCTATTTTGTTGCTTTGTAGGCAATTATTGAATTGTTGTGTCCTTTTGAATTAAATTAAATTATTGTACCTTGTCGGTCTATTTGTGGATTGTTGATAGATCGTTAATTTATTTTTCTAGAATTTACAAATGGAAGGTCAAGCTTCTGCCAAGAGAAAAAAGACGTTTTTTCCATTTTTTAAAAAGACAGGCCAATTTAGTGAAAGTGCACCTTCTGATATATTGACCGAAGATCAACCCTCAATTCCTACTGACAAGTGCATTTTGTGCACTTATTCAGGCCTTTAAACTAAGCTTTTATCCCGACATATTATTGATTGTATACTTAATTTATTGTATTATTCTTCCTATTTCAGTTTTGGAACCGTTTATAAGCAATTGGAGAATAATGAACGAAAAGAGCAATAATTTAGTAAAATCGATGAGTAAATGAGGAAGAAAATAAAATCAATAAATTAAGGTGTGTTGGAGTGACAATGAAGAGTTGAAGCAAATGATCAAACACTTGAAAGTCAAAGAACTAAATTGAGAAACTACCTACCAAAGTATGTGGGGGAAATTCGAGCACAACTTTTAGTATCAAAATATCCACAAAGCAAATGATATACCATTAGAAATATAATTGAATTACAAGTCCACCACTTTTTACGGATCTTAATTTGTAGCATCCTACAAGAAGTTATGGCCGTTTGAAAAATAGCCGCCTAGTGTATTTTTAGCAGACACAGATTTTGTTTCATTTTTATATTCGACTCCAATTAGGAAACCTTTTAGGACGCGATTTAATGATTTTTTGGGATCATTTTGGGCACTATCGAACTATAAATATGAGTTATTAACTCATAATTGGAGAACCGGATTAGAGTCAATTTGGGATCTGAATTTGGGAAGTTTAACAAGAAAAGAAACAAGAAACGAAGATCAAGAATTACTCTTTCAAGAATTCAACGAAGATCAATATCTCTTTCAAGTTTTCTTCATATTTGGGTGATGGCTTTTATGCTTTGTTTTCTTCTTCTTAATATGTTATGCTAAATTCTTTTAGTGCTAGATCATGATGAAGCTTGTATCATAATCCTTTAATTATTTGAACCTAGTTTTTGATATTTAAGCACGTTTTTAATTCTGAATAATTGATATTGATTTCTCTTCATCTACAATTATGTGAGCAATAGTTGTATGATTCTTGTGGCTTATTTTACCATCGAAATAATGAAAATAGGTTATACATAGTATCAATTGTTGTAGAGTTCGATAGGGGATAGACATATACCGCTATGCTTTACGTGATCTTTAAGTGTTCACAAATTCTAATACATTCTTGTATGTTCACATCTATCATAGAGATATAGTCGGGTCACATATAGGGATATGTTTAATCTACTCGAGAGAGAGATTGTTAAACAAATTATCAATGTTCAGAAAACCGGATCGGTCATCAACCCAGAAAAAGCAACGGATCAAGGGTCAAAAGGTCGAACCGATTTTAATTAAAAAATTAAAAAATTAATCTATAAATCTCACAAAATTTCTAAAAATAAATTATTTACAAATAAACCAACATTTATAAACAATATGATTTTTTTTTTTTTTTGAAAATGATAGAATGATACCCTACAACTGATATGTTAATGCTACTAAAATCATGGGGTCATAACATATTTCAATTTTCAATTGATTGAACTGGACACCACATTGCAAATGATATAAAACTAGAGCCAGGTTCCAAAAGTAAAAAAAAAAACAAGATATAAAGCTGCATTCAAAAGAAAGAGACCTAGTGAATTTGATAGCTGGTCAAACATTTGCAAATATTAATATATTATTCACAGAAGCCTAAAGACACGCAAGAGAGTTAAAGAGAGTACGGCATTCAACCAAGTGATAAAATAACAACTGAATCTCACCATTTGAATCTCCTTTAACACTTAGTTTCTTAATCCTTTCCTCTTTATCGTTTATCCATCTCTGCCCCACATATCTTCGCGTAGACCCTCTTCCCATCCAACCTGATCACTGGCAAGCAATCACCTTTTATCTTTGTTGCGTATCTGGACAATATTCTCTCCTCATTTTCCTCCGCCACCACCTCTCTCTTCCTCCACAGCCCGGGGCAGTGAGTATCTCAACCACTCATCACCCTCATTTTATCCCTTGATTTTCAAATTGAAATTGAGAAGAAGTGAAGAAAATGGATGAAGTAAAGTGATTTGGGACGATTTGATGGAGAAATCAGGAAAAGAAGAGACGCGGTGATGATAAATCAAGAAAATGGCTGACCAAAGTGATTTTTGCCCTAAAATTGGTTCAACCGGTCATTTCTAAACCCGGTTCGCGGTTAAACCACTATAAAACCCGGTTAGTGGTCCGGTTATCTAGTTAGTTTTTTTAGTAGATCAGACCGATTCCTAGTTTTTTCGATTGAACCGGCCGGTCCAGTACAGTTTTCTAAACATTGTAAATTAGGAATATTGATCTTCATAATTAAATCATGTTATCCAATTCAACGGTTAGGATTAAAGAGAATTGATATAAGTGGATTCGAGATCCTAGTACGCTTTTCTTTTCATTTCTTTTTCAAAGTTAAAATTATTCTTATCTAATTTAATTTCTTATTTTCTTGAATTATAATTAATTAATTATTTTAGTTAATACTTTCATTAGTTTAATAGTGTGTTTCGAATGACTTTTTTGAAGTATAAAAGTACTTCTTAAAGAGTAAAATTACTTTTAGTTATTTTTATTGTTGTTTAGTTAAAGTCAATAAGTACTTTTTGACTAAAAAAAAACTTAAAAATATTTTCTTGAATTATAATTATTTATTTATTTTAGTTAATACTTTCATTAGTTTAATAATGTGTTTCGAATGACTTTTTTGAAGTATAAAATCACTTCTTAAAGAGTAAAAGTACTTTTAGTTATTTTTATTGTTGTTTAGTTAATGTCAACAAGTACTTTTTAACTAAAAAAAAGCTTACAAAAGCTATTTTAGAGAAGCCTAGATTTTGAACTTCTCTAAAAAGCTTTAATTTAGCTTTCACGGGAAATTGTAATTAACATTTAATGAACTTAAAATTTAACAAAATTACAATTAATATATCAAAAAAAGATATTAATTTATTTACTACATTAATTACTTATATCAAATTGTCACTTCATATACTTATATAAAGTGAAAAAAATATTGGCGTGTTAAATAATATAATACAAATTATACATAATATGTTCGATTTAAATAATTAATTAATGTTTAATAAAATATACTAAAATAATCATATTATTATAATTAAATTAATATATTAATTTTAATAGTTATTAGAGGATGTAAAATATATGATTTCTTTTAAAATAATAATATGAGTTATGCAATAATTAATTATTATTTAGTCAAATAATAAAATAATCGTGTTATTATAATTAAATTAATATATTAATTTTAATAGTTATTATATGATATAAAAAATTTATTTATTTTAAAATAAATAATATGGGATATATAATAATTAATTACTGTTTAATCAAATAAATATAAAATTTATACAAAAGTACTATTATAGTTATGCAACCAAACACTCAATTTAATATTCACAGCACTTTTTGGATTCATCTCCAAACAGTCAACATCTTTTTAACAAAAGCTCTACTGCTAAAAGCTCTACTCATAACAGTTGTACCAAACGGATCCTAAGAAACAAACTTCCAAAGTTAACAAATTCGATTAAGGTTACTATAATTGAAATTGATCTATCTAAATCTTTGTCGAGACGATACTTGGACTCATAATCTATTATATTACTAGTGCGATCTGTACACTTGCGAAATATTAAACACATAAAATCGCTGACAAGTTTTTGACGCCGTTGCTGGAGATTGAGTTTTAGTTCTTCTTCCAATGTTATAGACAGTTGAAATTCTCCAACTTTCATCTTTCTTCTAAAATTGATTTTGTGATCAATGTAAAAGAATGAATTGAACTTTTCGTATTTGTATTCAAGCAAGCTGCTAAAATGCAATCATATTATTATGAGGAGCGTAAATTCAAATTTTTGAGGATAAACGAAAAATGGTGCAAAGTCAATAGATGCAAGCAAATCAAGTCCTCCAAATCACTATTTAAAGTACCGTAAATCAACCAGACAATAAGTCAAGCTAATGACTATAAATAAGCACTTAATGAGAGGCAACCAATTTTTTAACTCTTTTATTTACTTGCTTTATATGTAGTAGTTTTAGGTATATTAAATAATGTATTATTTCCTATTTCATTTATTATTTATTACACTTATAAAGCCTCACAATGTCAACTGCAGGATGTCCCACTTTGCGGGTCACGTGGAAAATATCTATGATATCATCTTCGACCAAAAGTTCTAGCACAACATCTGAGTCCACTTCAACTGGACCTTCAACCAGCCAGATCTATCTTCTCCACATCTACCTTTGGGAAGTAACTGATCTCTTCCCTCATTTATTTTCTTTATTTTGCTATTACATTGGGGACAATGTAATGTTTTAGTTTAGGAATGGGTTAAGTATTAGGATACTTAATTGATGAATTTTGAATTTACTTATTATTCGCATATGTATAAATGTAAATTTCGTTTTTCTAAAAAAAAAAAAGGTCTTCGTCGAGTTATAGTTGAAAGGCTTGCCGCCAATGATGGTAGTATTTTTTTGAAATAAAGTACATTTTTTAGTTAGAAAATTGGACGACACTTAAACTGTACTTTTAACTGAATACTTATCCATGTTAAACTAGTTTAATGAAGCATGTAGCCACTTTTAACTTATCACTTATTGGAAAACATGATTTGAGTGTATGGGTTGATATTACTGACTTAGAATTATTGTGAAAAACTTCGTTTCCAAATCTTTAAACTAGTAACGAAACTATTTGAGAACAGTTTGAGGGTATTAAAGTTAGTACACGTGTTTGTAGAATTTTGATGGTTTAGGTTTTTTAGATCTTATCTTTGGTTGAATAGATTGTAGTCAATGAATCTAAACCGAGCACTACTCACTGCTGATAAAAATAAAATAAAATATCTAACTCGAGCAATTTAACCTGTTAGGATAGTTTAAAATCTGGTGCCCTATGGTCATCTGACTTGGGAGTCATCGGCCCAAAGCTAGCTACATAGATCATTATAAAAAAAAGAAAAACAATTACATCTTCACTTATCTTATAGCCTGTGGGACTCGAACAATTAAGTCTGTTAGGTATTTTAAAACTTGGTGCCCTATAGTCATCTGACTTGTGAGTCATCGGCCCAAAGCTCACTACATGAGTCACATAAAAAACTTGTGAGAGAGAAGTATTGTACATAATGTAAGACTATTTATATTAGTTAAATAAAATAAAAAGAGTTAGAAGTGCTTATAAGGATTGCTAGGTTAGAAACTTAGAGACTGGAGATGGTAATTTAGAAATCACTCACCATCCTAGTTTTAGGAATACAAGTTTTTAATTTTTACCATTTTATTTGAAAAAGTATTGTATTGATCAATATGAACTAAATTCGATAAACCACCTTAGGATTTGAGAGAAAAGTATTAGAAGTGTGATAAATTACGAGAGGTGTAAGGAATAAATGACTTCAAAGGGTTCGGGATTATAAAAATATCAACAACACAATATTGGTCGTGGTCTAATATAGGTGTAAGTTCAATATTTGACTATTCACACACTCACAAAAGGTCGACCATCGTATAAGTAAAAATTTATTTGTTGTGTTTTTTAATATAATTCTAAAAATGTTACTTTATATTCGAACATGAGGCATATGGTAAGAAATTTAACATTAACTCAATTCATTTTAATTCTTTTAGCTTAGTTTAAATTTGTTTTTATTTGAGGACGAACAAATGTTTAATTTGGAGGTGTTTGATAAGTACATTTTGTGTACATATTCAGCCTTTAAACTAAGCTTTTATCCCGTCATATTATTGATTTTATACTTAATTTATTGTATTATTCTTCCTATTTCAATTTTGGAACCGTTTATAAGCAATTGGAGAATAATGGACAAAAGAGCAACAATTTGGTAAAATCGACGAGTAAATGAATAAGAAGATAAAATCAATGAGTTAAGGTGTGTTGGAGTGACAATGAAGAGTTGAAGCAAATAATTAAACACTTGAAAGTCAAAGAACCAATTTGAGAAACTACCTACCGAAGCATGTGGGGAAATTCGAGCACAATTTTTGGTATTAAAATATCCACAAAGAAAATGATATAGCATTGGAAAGATAATTGAATTATGAGTCCACCAAGTTTTACGGATCTCAATTTAGAGCTTCCTACAAGAAATTATGACCTTTTGACAAACAGCCACCCAATGTATTTTTGGCAGACGCGGATTTTATTTCCTTTTTGTGTTCAACTCCATTAGGAAACCCAAATCCTAATTTCATCTCCAAAAATCGTATATCCTTCAACTTCAAATCTTGAATTGCAACCGTCTACTAGTATTGAACGAGATTGGGAAAAAAGAAAGCAAATATTTGAACATCCTGTTACTCTGCGAGATGAGATTAGAGTGGCATATCTAGAGGTTGGGCCTTATCAACCAATACTTTCAGAATATCCAAAGAAAACAGGAAAAACTCAGTTTCGCCGGTTTCAAAAGAAATGGTTTAGTCAGTTTCATTGGTTGGAGTATTCACCTACAACGGATAGGGCACACTGTTTTTACTGCTTTCTTTTTCAGAATGATGGTAATTCATCAAATTATTCAGCATTGGTCAATCATGGATATGATAAGTGGAAGAGAGTTAATGATGGAGCGAAATGTGCATTTCTTACTCATGTTGGTGCATCACATCATAATATGTGTGAGACAAGAGCTAAAGATTTAATGCGATCGTCTCAACATATTAACAAGGTAATGCATGTAGTATCCAGGGAGGAAGTGTAGAGACGTCGTTTGCGTCTAAAAACTTCAATCATAAATGTTCGATGGTTAGCACTTCAAGGTTGTGCCTTCAGAGGTCACAACGAATCTTCATCTTCACTAAATCGGGAGAATTTTCTTCAAATGGTAAAGTTGTTGGCAGAAATATTGAAATTGATAAAGTTGTACTGGATAATGCTCCAAAAAATGCTCCAATACATTGCTCCAAGTATTCAAAAAGAAATTTTGCACATTATGGCCAATAGGGTACGACGGATGATTCGTGAAGAAATTGGAAATGAATGCTTCTGTATTCTTGTTGATGAAGCACAAGATGCATCTAAACGAGAGAAAATAGCCATTATCTTAAGGTTTGTGAACAATTATGGTATTTTGAGAGAACGGTTATTTGCGACCAAAATCGTAAGTGACACCACGTTATTGAATCTGAAAAATGAAATATCTGATGTTCTTGCTCAACACGAGCTTCAGGTAGAAAAAATGAGAGGCCAAGGGTATGATGGTGCAAGTAACATGCTTGGTGCTTGGAATGAACTTCATGAATTATTTCTCCAAGATTGTCTATATGCATACTACGTTCATTATTTTGCCCACCGATTACAGTTGACATTGGTTCTGCAGCTAAAGATGTTTGTGCTATTTGGGAATTCTTTTCTCATTTGGATAATGTTGTCAATATTATTAATTCATCTCCTAAACATATTAATGAGTTGCAAACTGCATAAACAATAGAAATTGAGCATATGTTGGCCACTGGAGAGCATAATTCTGGAAGTGGTGCTAATCAAATGGGTAATTTGCAATGATCGGGAGCTATTCATTGGAGTTCTCGTTATGACTCCATAAAGAGTTTGATAGACATGTACTGCAACTTGCAATGTACTTGAATATCTTACTCACTATTCTCCAAACGTAAGATCTCGAGCTGAAGCTTGTGGCACTTACAAAAACTTGACAAGTTATGAATTTGTCTTCATCTTGCATTTAAAGCATGACATTATGAGTATGTATGATGTTCTTTGTCAAACCCTTCAAAGAAAATATCTAGACATCTTACCTGCCATAAGATTTGTGTCAACTACAAAAGAACTTCTTCAGAAATTGAGAGATACTGATTGGGAAGAATTTTTCCAATGAGTGAATAGTTTTTGCTCAAGAAATGATATTGCCATACCTGATCTAGATGGTTTGTATAGAATTGGTCTTTCTCGAGATCAAACTACAGTTGAGCATCATTATCACTTCGATGTTTTCAATGATGTGATAAATTCCGTACTGATGGAGTTAGATACAAGATTTAATGAGACATCAGTTGAACTCCTTTCTCTCAGTGTCTCTTTGGATCCTAAAGATTCATATAAATCATTTAACAGTCTTGATATTTGCACACTGGCAGAGAAGTTTTATCCTACAGATTTTTCAATGCAAGATATTCGTAGTTTGGAATATGAGTTGCGACATTATGAGCTAGATATGAAGCACGATCCTCAATTTCAAGTATCTATACTTGTTGAGTTATGCCAACAGTTAATTGAGAGTGGAAGGTCAGTTAGTTACATTATGGTGACTAGATTGATTCGTCTTGTTTTGACATTACCTGTTTCTACCACGATAACTGAGCGGTCATTTTCTGCAATGAAACATGTGAAGATTGATATTCAGAACAAAATGGAAGATGACTTTCTAGCTGATTGTATGACACTATTTATTGAACGAGAACTTGCTGATGCAGATTCTACCATAGATGAATTTTATGTTTCAAAACCTCGTCGGGAAGAACTTCAATAAATAATATCATTTTAATAACATTTTATGTTATATATAAATTTTATTATATTGATTTTAATATATTTCAGCTCCCGCAGACTAAATTTCTGGATCCACCCATGTCGACAGCCTCTCCACTACACAAAATGTTGTACAATTATTGTAAAATGCATAGTTTAATAGTACGGCCGGTGCAATTTGTCAGCCTAGTGACGTGCATGGTCATTTCAGACAAAATTTGAATTTTAACTATTAAACATAGATTTTCGTTAGTGAAGGACCACACACGTATAATTTTTATAGGTTAGGGACCCGGGGTGCCCCCACAAATTTGAATTTATCTTTATAGTTGCAACTATATTATTAATTCATCTTTTATCAAAGGAAAATAGCATGTTTAGTCCTTAACCTTTCAAAAATGTAAGAGATATACCTCTAACATTTAAAAATAGTACCGAACATCTCAAACGTTTGACAAAATAGGCATAGTAGGTCATTGATGACAGAATCCACATATTTTCTTTGTTATCGACTCAATTGGACTTCACACATTATTTAACCCAAAACTCAACGTTTGAAATCACATGAGTAAAATCGTCAAATCACTAAAAGTGCTTAAAATTAAAAAAAAATATTAAAAAAGGACAGAAATCTTTATCTTCACCATTGCAAACCACAAGGTCCACTACGATCGGTCTGAGAGAAAAGAGAGAGTTGAGATCGCATCCCACATTAAACTTGTAGATTTGCATCCCATCGTAAATCATAACATCTTTCTTTAGCATTTACATCAGCAATTTGAAGAGAACCAATAACCATCAGTAATCAAATTCAACAAAAACAAATATAAATTATCGAAAACAACAATTTTTATAACCAAAGAATCCCCAAGGTCTACAAGTAGTCGACAAATGCATCAATAAAATTAAAGAGACAAATTACTTACCTTGGCCGAGAGTAGAAGCAAAAGCGGATTTGGGTTGGGGTGGGGTGGGGTGGGGTGGGGAGGGCAGCCTGAGTCAAGTCCAAGGCTGCCCAATCCCAAGCCCAATTTTTTAGCCCAAGTTGTAAAACAAAAAAGGAAATAAAGCCCAAATTTTACCGAGTAGCCCAAAAGAATTTATAGATAGGCATAGAAAAAGAATTGTTTTACTCCAAATTGTGTATCCATGTTTAATTAAACAAACAATTATTTGCATTTCATGTAAGTATTAGAAAGTTCAAAATTGGAAATTCAAACTTTAGAAAGTTCAAAATTCATCCATTGTTTTAGTTCTGCAATATCCTAGATCTCAATAGAAGAAATTTACGAGTATCAACCAGTTGTTCCCTTATGTCGTGATTTGAGTTTTACTATAAGAACAAATGTTTTTTTTTCCATCTATAAGGATTTTCAGAGGTGTAAGGACTCGAAAACAAGAAGCAAATCTACAAGTTTATAGTTGATCTCGGGGTTACGAGGTCAAAATTGGTGATGAAGTCAATTGTTCCAGTGGTTATGGTGGGTGGGTATTTATGGTTTGGTTACTGCTGTGATTATTAGTATATCATGGTTCACATTGCAAGTTGTAAGGTTTGTCTCACATTGAAAGTATGAGTTTTGGGTGTGTGCTTTATAATTCCTTGGGAACCCTTATCTTAACAACTAGCTTCTGAGGGTGAGTACTATCCAAGAGGTTGTAACAATGGTATCAAATCAGGCACTGCATCTCTCGGTTGCAATCGAATGGTACAGATGGTGATGTTGGCATAGCGGTGTTCATCTGGGACTAGCCATGGGCTAGTACAAAGCCAGCCCAATGTGGGCGCCGGGATCCCGGAGCGTGGTGGTTTGTCATGATTCCCATTGCAAGTTATGGGGTTGTCTCACATCAAAAGTATGGACTTTGGATGTATGATTTATAACCCTTTAGGCACCATTCTCTGTTAGCTTTTGAGGGTGAGTTCTACCCAATAGGTTGTAACACAGTACAGGGATTAACCCCATGGCCACCGCTGGCAGGCAACTATTGTGGTAGTTTACCTCTCATCCAATTCAGATTTGGTGGAAATCGAACTCCATTAGGTTTTCCACTACTGACACTCCCACATTCGGCAACGGTTAGATATTCATTCAAGTCTGCTGTTACAATTTTGGCATTTTTTAGTGGTTTTGGGTTGCAATTTCAGGTTATGATGGTGGTATTTGCCTTTTGGGACGTGGAAGGATGGAATTTTGTGTCAATGTTGCATTGTGAGTGTTGGAGCCGCAACCACTATAGGTGATTGGTGGTGGCCGTGGGATTGGGTGGGGAGGGTGTGTTGGAGAAGATGAAGATTTACTTTTGCTTGTAGGGATATGACAATTTTACCCTTTCGATTTTAAGCATTTAATTTTGTGTCAAACAACGCGAGAAGTCTATTTGAGTCGGATAATGGAGAAAATAGATAAATTCTGTCGTCAGATACTACCATGCATATTTTCTCAAACATTGGAGATATCCAGTGTTATTTTTAAAAGTTCAAAATATATTCTTTAGGTTTTTTGAAAGATTGGAGATTAAATATGCTATTTTTTCTTGATAAAATAATTTGTCAAGATTAGTTTGATTTTGTGGCAACATATCATATTTTTGCTCTCCAATTATATTAATGACATGTATATAAGAACTTTCAAAATGTGGTATTTGAACTTTAAATCATGTAAAACTATTTTTGAGACAAATGAATATTTAAAATAATTTATGGTTGATCAAAATGACTGATTTGGAAAAAGATCATTTCAGATAACTGAATTTTTAATGTTATTGTGAATTTCTTATATGCTACTTGAGGAAAATTAAATTTATATTGAAAAGAAAGGAGGCAAAATATACAACTGTCGATTGCTAAAAAAAAATAAATTTACCACATGAACAAAATGAACAATATGGAAAAAAAAAAAATCATCTTTAATGCAAGCTGACAGTTACCCTATTAATGCAAAAAATCATCTTTAATGAATCCCTTCCGATGAGGGGAAGTATCCTCTAATGTAAAACTATTGCATTAGATGTGAGTTTTCAATGGAAAGGTATTTGGGTGAGTCAGCTGAAGCTGCCTTTCTCTTTGAGATCTTCACTTTATATGAGAGTACTACCTCAGGTTCCTGGAAACATTTCATACCAAACCCCTCACAGTTTTCCCCTACTAGTGATCAGTCATTAATCTTTGGTTTATCCACGTGCCAGTGTCATGATGGTCATGCCATTCTACTGGCAATGACGTTAGGCAGTTGATACATATTCAAGGGTTCAGTGCTACTATTGTCCCTTAGGCCAACACACAAGACCAGACTTTACCAAAAGTAAAATGCAAATAGGAAATATATTTCTGCCCCAACAACAGTTGATGTACTTCACAAGAATTTTTAAGTATAACTTGGATTTCGTAGAGGAGAAGAAAACGCATCCACCTGCCTTAAGTAATGCATTGCACAAGAATTTGACCTTCCTATTTTTGTCTCCAAGATTTCATTTAGTGCATCTTTGATGAAAAAAAAAAAAAAAAATTGTAGATTATGAACAGTGGGTCTTATAAAATGCGTATATAAAAAGTGAATAAAAGTTGTGGGTCATACG
Organism: Forsythia suspensa; assembly: GCA_023638005.1. NCBI lineage: Eukaryota > Viridiplantae > Streptophyta > Magnoliopsida > Lamiales > Oleaceae > Forsythia > Forsythia suspensa. The sequence goes on from CM042674.1 coordinate 35,601,098, forward strand.
AAATGTGTGGATAAAAATAATATTTGATCAACTTATAAATACTTATAAGCACGGATAAACATACACTTAATAATGCCTTCTCAAACACGACATACAATAAATCAATAATGATTTTACATGCGTTCTTCCAACAGTTTTTAAGATACTCTTCCAAAAAGCGCCCAGTGTCACATGCTTTCATCTTAAAGCAGCATAGCATATGTTTGGCAGTGCTGAATTTATTTTTTAAGTGTTTATATTATAAGTTGTGAGTAAATGTGTGGATAAAAAGTGAGTTGTAAATTGCAGGTCCTAAATTTTTGAACAGAAATCATCATCAAAGACAAAGATAAGATGTATTAATTAATAGATTGATGATAAAAAATGTGATAAAAAATAGTTAGGAACATAAATGTGAAAATTAGATATTGTTGAGGACTTTTATTACAATTATAAAATGCGGTGTGGTTAAAAAAAAATTTACGCCCCCTTAATTAATTTTTTGAACAGAAATCATCATCAAAGACAAAGATAAGATGTACTAATTAATAGGTTGATGATAAAAAAAAATGATAACAAATGGTTAGAGACATAAATGTGAAAATTAGATATTGTTGAGGACTTTTATTACAATTATATAAAATGTGTTTGGTTTAAATATAATTACACAAACAAAAAGGGCAGAAAAAAAAAAGGAAGACCTACATGCGAAGTTGACACGTGGCAACATGAATAGTAAGAAAGTTAGCCTCTTTTATTGTTGATAACTAATTAATAGGTTGATGATAAAAAATGTGATAACAAATAATTAGAAATATAAATGTAAAAATTAGATATTGTTGAGTACTTTTATTACAATTATATAAAATGTGGTGTGATTAAAAAAAAAAGTATGGTTTAAATATAATTACCCAAACAAAAAAGGAGAAAAAAAGAAAAAGATAGCCACATGTGAAGCCGACACGTGGCAACATAATAGTAAGTGATAAGTGCGGTTTTCGCACTTATTTTAGCCTTTAAAAATGGATAATTGTGAGTCATTTAGAGTTGTTTACTACTTATTTATGTTCTTTTGTTTATTTAGGTAAAAACCCGAGCTTGGATGGTGATTGTAAGAGATTCATGCGAAAAAAGAGCAAAAAGGACTAAAGTTGTGCAAATCAAGAATCTTGGGGACCAAAAGATAAATATGTTTAAAGATGGAGGACCAATGTTGCAATTTATGGAGGACCTATATGAAAGACAACCAAAACCTCAAGGACTAAAGTCAACATCTCAGATAGTTTAGGGACTGAAGTGCAATTAATCAAAATTCAAATCCAGGCACTTGGGAATTTGGCCCATGCGTTTTGGTGCGCGATCGCGAGACTTCATTCTTTCCAGCAGAATGCATTTAGCCTATACCATGCGATCGCATGGATTAGAACCATGTGATCGCATGGTTCATTTCCTAATCCTCCGCGAATTTTTGTTCAGTTTTTCAGGGGCTTTTTGGTAATTTTGCCCTTCACGATTTCTAGGGTTTAAGTGCCGTTTTTCTGCATTTTTGAGGACTCTCTCCCTATTCTCTCATACTCCCTCTCCCATAGAAAGCTCTCCACAAAGAAGATAGTTAGGGCTCTTGAAAAACTCCATGGAAATGGGTTTTTCTTGATTTTTTGTACATCATTATGTGTATTTTGTAAATAGAAGAAGATGAATGGAGGTTTATAGTGGGCAAATGAAGACAACCATGGGCTCAAGCTAAATCTTGCATTTCTCTTGACTTTATCAAATCCGATGATGTATTTTGTATCTATTTTACATTTTGTCTTTGTGAATATCATGGGCTAATTTTATTTACTAGGAATGAGATGAATCTATTTATGAAGCTTTAAAGTGCATTGTTCTTGTTATTGATTCCTTATGTTTAGTTTATGGTTGTTGATTATTGGGTTTTATTGTGTATTGAGATGATTGATCACCATTGAAATGCTTTTGTGACTTAGTTGCTACCGGGAGGTTGAAATTATGTTTAGCACATTTAATCAACAACACAAGGCTTATAGAATGTAGGAATACTCTTTTATACTTTGTGCAATCAATTTTGAATGTTCTTGAGTTTTAATACAATTTTACATATACGTTCTCTCGGTAGGAATGCTTGGGAGTCTTGTGTGAAATTAGGTTTGGTTTTACTCGGGAGAGATTGCTAGACACTTTAGGAGCATGGATTGTCATATTAACTTCATTTTGGAATTGATAATGGAAAATGAAACTTTAAAGTGGAATAGTTGGTGAAGTCGAATTCCTAGTATTTTTCTTCTAGTTGATTTTATTTTCTGCAAATTTCTCTTTTAATATTTTTCTTATTAGTTTATTTTTCATCATCTTTGAATTCTTAGTTTAATCATCAAAACAAAATGTGTTATTGTGTGTTTAAAATAGGGCTAGATTGATTTGGATGTTAGCAAAATTATCTATCCTCGTGGGTTCGACACTTTCTCATCACTTTATTACTTGAACGCGACCCGTGCACTTGTGGTACATTTTTTAGCGAACAGTAAGAAAGTTAGCCTATTTTATTATAGGTATAAATAAGAAACTCTACACGCCGAACAATCCATTCTGCAAACAGCCCGAAATGTAGATAAAAGTTGAGTGCTGCCCACAACAAGTTTGTAAAAAAAAATATCTAAAAAAAATTTGGGAAGAATTTCCCCCCTCTTTTCCTCCCTCTTTGGGTTGGATTAATTTTTGATCGCCATTAGGAAGAATTGTGGGTGGAAGAATTTGGAAAGAAAGTTTTTGGACAATATTACCCTTCAAAATTGGTACAAATCGTGTTGAAAATTAGATTTAACGAAGCTTTTTGGATGGTAATGGAAAGAAAGGACGTTTTGCGCAACAAAATGTGGAGCTAGGGGTAAAAATGCCAAAATTTTGAAGGTAGGAACAATTTGCACAATGACTTCAAAAAGTGAGGACGTTTTGTGCTAATTACCCTAATTATAGGTTAGAGCGTTATATATATAACGTTCTTCTTATCTTATTTATTCTCTTAACAATATTTTCACAACATAAATATGTATTGACACTTCTTTAATTTTTGTTTCATAAAATAAACATACACAAAGAATATTGTTTACAATGAACTACTATTCGAACAAAGATACAGTATTACGTAGTGTGTGTTTGGAAGGGCTTTTTTGAAGCTCCAAAGCACTTTTGAAAGAGTAAAAGTGCTTTTGATGAAAGCCTCTCACCAAACTATATATTATGACAAAACCATGCCCTGTCCGGCTCTCCTACTTCAATTCTAATCATGAACTTCAAATTTCATAGTTCTTTTATGAATTGGTCAAACTGCCAACCTCCCAGAATTGGGCTTGTGAAGATTATCATCGCAACCTCCAGACTTTTCCCTGCTTCAGCATCCAATTCCTAGTACTGACAGAGCAATGTCGCAGACAAAATCACATTCCCATCAGTTTTCGTATTTGGAGGAAATAATTGTCATCGCCAAAGCATTATCAAAGTTCTGGCTAGTCCCATTCTTGGACCAGCTGTTTGATTGAATTAGCAGGTAAAATTTTCCGGATGCCCCAAAAGATTAGGAGCATAAAGAGTCCAAATGAGAGAAAAGATGGCAAAACTACTCAATTGAAAAAAATAAAAAATAAGAAGGAATACGCAGCGAGATAAAATACTATACGACCGCAAAGACAGATATTCCTCAAGAACGTGTATTCCTGTTTCCGAAAAACTCTAGAATGTACAACTTCCCAGCAGTTACAAAATTAACAAGTGCACCAGAATCATCTCCCTGCAGACCATCCCAAGCAACATTCTTTACTCCTCTTTGAACTACTAACACATCAGCAGTGGCACGTTCTCACGTGTCATTGACAGGAAAGTAGGATAAGTGTTTACTTTCTTTTGATTGTTTTACGTCATCCAGTCTAATGGTGCAAAACTGGTGAGAAATGAAAATAATGAAATGTTAAAGAGCTTCCTAATGAAAAATCAGGAATTTTCACACAGTTTCATCTCTATATCCCACCATATCAAAATGACAATAACTCAAAAAACCAATTTCTTGGTTTAAGGAACAACTGATAGCTTTATCCTTTAACTGGCCTACCTGAAACCAATAATGGGAGGAACCTACTATTTAACTATGAGAGGTATGTGTTACTGTGGGTGATATGGTTTGAACTGATGATATCAACTTACAATATTCTACATCCTTTTCTCTGATAGAACATCATAGATTAAGAAATATTACCAGGAAAAACAAGCATCCATTTGACGACCAATCAAGTTTTCATGGCAAGTTGAAAAGGTGCCAAATAAGACTTGAAATCCAGTCTCCTTCAGCTATTGTAAGCTGGTCTGTTCTTTGTTTTCATTTATTCATTTCGCCCTGATAGAGCAGAAGATCATAATTTAGCTGCAAATTAAATTAAGAAAAAGAAGTACATCAGATCACTGGACAGAACAAGTCATTCAATCAAGCTAATATATGATTTGATGTTCCAAAATGCCTTGTCAAAGAAGAAAAACAAATAAACAATAAAAAGAGGAATTGAGGGTTTATATTCAGATTGATTTACAATATATTCTTAACAAGAATTGCAAAACATAAATCTCACACCACAATTGACCAAAAAAAGACAAAAAATACAATGAGAATAATAAATCCAAGAGTAACAGTAATAATGTCAATTATCCCCAGATATGAATTTCTTGATATCACCAAGAAAACTGGAATTAGACGGCCTATCGTCCCTCCTTACATATTTTCCCCCCAACGCCATACTGAACTCACTCAGCCCCTCCTTGCCACACCTCTCCCACATTGCCTCCCCATATTCCCGATGCGCAAAATACGCTTCCACCGCCGCCACCTTCTCTCCGCCGTCCTCAGCCGTCACCTCCACAGGCAGCCTCTCGTAATGTCCATCGTCGATTCTCTCCAGCTCGTCCAGCCGAGCCAGACCCCGATCCGAAGACACAGAGTATAGCTCGCCCCGAACCCGGTGACCCGACCCGGGAAGGTTGATAAGGTAGGGGATCCCGTGTGGCCCGACAACTAGCGGAAAGGACTCGATGGTCGAGTAATCGCCCAAAAAAACGGCGTCGCTCGTTCGCATCAGATCCTCGATGAGCATGTGGTTATAGAAGCCGCGCTTCAGCGTGCCATAAGTGAATATGAGGCTGACGTCATCTCCTCCACCATTCGCCATGGAATTGCCCAATCTGCTGCAATTCACAGAGATCCGAAAATTAGTTGTACAATTGGAGAAAACGGTTACGAAACAAGCGAAACTGTACCGTGTAAAATTTATGTGAAAAGTTAAAACTGTATAAAGAATTACCGAGTAGTGTTCTCCTGCCCATGGTGGGCAGGATAAAACAGCCAACTGCTTATGTGGAGTCCAAGTCACGTGGGTGAAGTGGAGGGCTGGGGAAAATAAAGGTAAATGCATCCCATTTTCGGCTGAACAGCAACACCATTTGAGGACCAAAAAAAACCCTTCCAGCTCCACTGCGCCCGCCCACTGCCGCCCTTCCAGCTCCAATTTTTGCACCCATTTCCGGCCAACTTCTGACCGGCGACTAACTGAGCTCCTCGCCAACGACATTTCTTGCTTCTCACCGGCGCATTGTAACACCATTTGAACCCCAAACAACTCACTAATCGCCGATTCATGAACACCATTTGAGCTCCCATTTAGGCAATATTCGACCGGCGACTTCACCTGACTCCTCGAACGATTTTTGGACTTCTCGCCGACCGACCGCTTCGACCGACCGCTTCACCGAGGAATTGAAAATCCGAGTTCGCGAACGTCCGCCAATTTTTTTCACAAAGATATATAAAGCGAAACCCACCGCGCCGTGCTACACGACAAATTGGCCCAAACTTTCAGATTAAAGTGGGTAAGCCATTCCTCTTCCCCAATGATGATAAAAAAATTGATGAGGGGTTTGGAACAACTCATTCCTCTTCCCCAATGATTTATACAATGCGAAATTTTTGTTGGTGAAATGGTTGGTGTTCATGTTGATGGTTGATGTTCCTGATAATGGGGATTTTACTTTACGCATTACGGTTTGGGGGAATAAAAGAGAATTGGTTTGCACTGTGATGATTGTTCTGAGTGTATGGGTTGAAAATATGAAAATTTCTCTTTTGCCGTGTGGCCTGTTGAGAATTGGTTTGCCTTTGTGATGATTGGTCCGAGTGTATGTGTTAAAAATGTGAAAATTTCTTACTTCCGGGAGGCAAAGTGATGAGATTAATATTTGTTAAAAGCAGATTGGTTTGTCTCTCGTATCTTGGCTAGGCAATCAGGAAGGCATGCGACTAAAGGTTATTTCAACTCGTTAGATCAAATGCAACCCGGACACTTGCGACCATGGCGTTGACATATCTATGTTGCTCGCATTTAAACATATCTGAGCCTCTTCATTCGTGTTAAATAAATTGGAAAGCAAGTTTGTTCATGTTCATGTTCAAATATTTGGAAGTGAATTATAGATATGATTTTTGTTATTGGTTTGAACTCCGTATAACTTATAGGTAATGAAAGATGTCTTCCTCTAGTATGAATGATGCACAATCCCGACTTAGATGTAGTTGTGGTGCGTATATGAAGATACACACATCCCACACTGAACGGAATCCTCTTCGTAGGTATTGGAGATGCCATAACGCTACGGTAAGTAATATATTTTCAATTCTAGATGTTGTTATGTATTTAAGTTATTACTTACATTTTTATTCGGTTAGTAGGATGGTGTCATGTGTAGAGGATTTACCTGGGCCGATGAAGTTGAACCAAAAATGGAAATCCAAATTGAAAACCGGATGTTAGTATCTCGAAATACAAATGAGAGCTATGAATGAATTCAAGGTCGATGTCATGAAGTTGTCGGAGAGAAGGTAGACAAAGTCGGCTATGAAATCCAAATCCATACTGACGTGATTTTATAAACATTTGTAGTTATTATTGTAATTTTACTACTTCTTGTTAAATATTTGTAATAGATGATATTTTGAGTGTAATCGATGCTATGTTTAGTTAATTCGAGATATTTTGATATTTGTAATCGATGGATAACCCTGCATTCTATGCCTGCAAATGTAAGATCATCGAGTTATACAATTTATATAGCTAATTATCCTTAATCACGGATGACACGGTAACAGGAACATCATAGTCGACTCCCAATAGATAATATTAGAAGGAAAGTTCCAAATTACTAGTGTCACTAATTATAACTTTTCTACATATTTTCCATGATTAAAGTTTCTTACTACCATGTGACTTTGTGATGGCGGTCCTTACGTTTCTTTCATATGGAGAAACTTCAAACAATTACATACATGTATGTGTCAGAATCTCTAATTAATCCCAGGAAAATGAAAAGAGCAAAAGTCATTAATGACACCTAAATATTCCATTACACAATAAGAACACATAAAGTGTTACACAACAAAATGTAGATCGCATAATCCATTACACAATAAGACATAATACATATTTCATAAAACCAATTCACAACATCATAATGACTACTTGCTTGTGACGTAAAAGTTCCATCATCTCTTCCATCATCTTTGTGTTCCAACGTTGCCATCCTCGCCATGTGTACCCATATCATGATATGACCTATAGTAAGTTGAACACCACATGTGACATTAGGTAAAAATATTTACAACCTATTAATGAAGTTGCATACAAATACTTATCAAAGACGAACTCATCATACATCAAGGCTCAGTAGTTGCCGCCCTCGCCATGTGTATCCATATCATGATATGACCTATAGTAACTTGAACACCACATGTGATATTATCTAACAATATTTACAACATCTTAATGAAGTTTCATAATATAGGTTATCAAAGACGAACTCAAATATATCTGCGTTCGTAGTTGCCGCCCTCGTCATGTGTATCCATATCAAGATTTGACCTATATAAAGTAGAACACCACATGTGATTTTAGTTAACAATATATACAAAATATTAAGTAATTTGCATACAAATAATAAAGCAACGACAAACCTGTCATTTCGTTTGGGACACTTCCTTTTGTCATGTCCATTTTGGCCACATATACCACATTGTCTGTTCCCTTTTGACATTGATTTCTCTTTTGATGACTTCAATCTTTTACCGCACCCTTTTGCTCGTACTGCACTAGGATCATGAATTGTGTGACTGTCTTGGCGAGTTGTTATATTTTGCCTCCTACTACCAACACTACCTCCAGCGGCTATCCCTTTAACTCGTAAATGCAAGGCGTTGAACTCGTCCATAAGATATGTGCTCCGTTCAACACATAAAGCTGCATCATCAACAATCAAAGAAGCCTTGTGCCCCAACAAACCATGTCGTGTCATTAACGACGTAGATGAAGAATCATGAGTTGGCCACCCCGGTGTTTGATCATCGAAAGATATCATTTTCGCATTCTTCGTCCATCGTCGTAATATGTACTTCTACGGTAGAAGTAGTACTGCTTTTTCCTCAAATAGCTTATCATGTGACGACATGGATACCCATGGAACTCAAATGTCCGACAACCACACGAAATGTAATCACTCTCCATAAAATATGTAAGTTGTCGATGACGGTCAAATGTTTTTCCATGCTCCCCTGCGTTCCACCACATACAATTTCGAATCCGCGTATTTGCATTTCTTCGTACAAATGTAGAAATGGCTTTCATCTATTTCATCTCGGAACAACAAAAATATTTTTTCGTGTATATATTGACCATTTGATTCTCCATCCGAAATTTGGACGTCATCGAGGTTGTTCGCCGATATCAATATGATTAGCCACTAATTCCTCATATGGGCTACCGATGTAGAGAGCCATATTGAAACGCATTATGAAATCCATAAGTGAGTTTTTACGTTAACATACCTCTTGAAGAAGGAGTGACCACTTTTCGACCTTTGACTACTCGACATTCCGCACTAAAAATGTGATTCACATAAGCTGGAATCCAACGACTACGAATATCGTACATGCTACCCAACCAATCATTATCGGCAAAATCCTCGTTTGCCATTATAAGCGCCAGTTCCTCGAACTCTTCTACCGACTCGGAATTTTTAATTATATTTACCAACATATGATACTCTGGGCCGTTATACGCCATCACATTAATTTTCTCGGAGAACTTGTTCAATATATGCCAAAGACAATACCGATGGAATGTTGATGGCAATACTATTGATATGGCTTTAGCTATTGCCGCATCCTGATCGGTAATAATAATCTGCGGTGCTTGTGTAGGCATCGCCTCCAAGAACTTCGAAAACAACCACACAAATGACTCAGTCGACTCGTCGCTTAATAAGCCACATGCAAAAAGAATGGTTTGTCCATGATGGTTAACCCCAACAAACGGCGCAAAAATCATTGAGTACTTGTTGGTGTTATAAGTAGTGTCAAACACTATGGCATCTCCAAAACATGCATACGATCGACGTGATTCTGAGTCAGCCCAAATACAACGAACCAACTTATTCGCCGAATCAACCTCATACTCGAAAAAGAAATTGGGACTTTTCTCTTTTCGAATGTGAAATATTCAATCAATGTCTCAAACATCATGACCCTCCGCTCTTCTCGTATATTCCTCTCATGGTTTCTCGATCTCTCCACTAACCCAACCGATGATGGACCACCGCGTCTATCTCAAGAAGGCGAATTTGTCGACATGTTGGTATGTTAGCTTCGCCAACCTGTTGTGTCAACGCCTTCTTTTTGTTGTCGATACATGACGATGTGAACGTAACAAATGTACTCTACTCGGCGTAGTTAGAGCATGATTATGTTCTTCCACAAATTTGTTGACCACCCACAAATGTCCTGTTTGTTGTTTAACAACTGATAATCTGGAATTGCAGCCGGTTCGCGTCTTTCCACGATTTCTCTCCCCATTCCGTACCACAGCAAACTTCTGAGTGTTCTGATATGTCTCATCTGTTTTACCTTCCTTTGAGCAAACGAAAAGTTTCCAGTATATTTCACTTGTTTCTTTATTTCTTTTACTATTTCCTATACGCCAAGACCGAAACCGGCTTCACGCGCGCGATAGTCATTGTAAAAGTTATATGCCTCTTCATGCGATTCAAACTCTTGTCCAATCTTGAATTCGACTTACAAAGAACTTGGGGAATAAAAACATTATCTCGCACTTTAAACTTCCATTCCTATTAATCAATAACAAGCGTAAATGATTAGGATACATACAACTTTGCAAGCGTGATAAGTTTCAGTTCAATTGTGAAATTTCACATTTCATGATTTTTGGACGTTTTCGATCGAGTATAAAATTTTTGGACATTTCACATTCCATACATTTTTCAGTTCAACTTTACATACATTTTTTTGGACATTTCACATTCCGGTATAAAATTTCATGAAAACATCATAACATACAAATTTTCAAAAATCGGTGATAAATCCAAACTTTCGATTTGCAAAATCTGGTGATCTCGCGCTACTCAAGTGTCCACGGTGGGTTTTCCTCAAGAATTACCTTCTATTTATTGTAAAGGTTAAAACTGTAGATTATTTTGGGTAAATACAACCAGGGTCCCGAACTCTTGAATGTTGTAATGATAGGGTCCTGAATCTTTATTTACTAACATCCAGAGTCTCGAATTTATGAAACGTTAGCGCCTGATGTCATTTTTTTGACAGAAACCGTCAGTTTGAACGTTAAATTGTCAAAATTTTGTTAAATAGACCATTTTACCTTTAAATTGAATAATAAAAAAATAAAAATAAAAATTTCAACTAAACTCCTACCAACAACAAAAAAATTGCAACCAATCCCTAACCCAATCGCTTCTTCTTCTCCAAATTTGCCGCCGCCGCCGTAATGTACAAAACAGATTGCAAGACATAATTTAGAAACCTGATCAAAATTTAAACTTCTTCAACTTGCTCTTATCAAAAATGCATAAAGAAATTAACCGTCAAAGCAAAGAGCTCAAATAACATAAACCAAAAAACAAATTGAACAAAACCCACTTCCAAGATTGCAAGTTTACAACATTTTTCTCATTGAAAATAACAAAGTATTACTGAGAATGAAATAAAGAAAACCTTTATCAGCGAATTGCAAGGAGGATTCAACTTTCGAACCGCCATCAATAGCATTGGGAGATGTGGGACTCTTGTAATCAGTTTCATTCTTGCTTCTCTCCCTCAAAATCTCCTCAATGTCCTTGTAATAAGACACCTTGGTAGAACCATTTCCATTACTATCTTGGTTCTTAGCTTTCTTGAACTCCTTCAATAAATTCATCCACTTGTCAGTGCACATAGTGGGGGATCTATCAAACCCCCTTCACCCTCATTTTAATCGAAATTTGGTCCCATAAATGCTTGTTCGATTTCGAGGTGTTGAATGAAGAATCGATTTCTAGGCGAAGGCAAATGAGGTCCCGTGTGTACAATCTGGAGCGCTAAGTTTCATCATGGCAAGTGATCTTTCTTCTTGGCTCCACGCTGTCCGCGATTTTATGTGTTTAATATTTCACAAGTGTACGGATCGCACAAGTAGTAAAGTGGATTATGAGTCCAAGTATCGTACCCACAGAGATTTAGATAGTTCAATTTCACTTAAATTAACCTTAAACGAATCTAATAAATTTTGAAATATTGGTAATTATGAACTAACTAGAATAATAAACTAAGAACAATTAACTAATTATAATTCAAACAAATAAGAGATTAAATTAAAGAAGAATTACTTTAAAATTAGAAAATAAAAGAAAAGCGTACTAGGATCCCGAATCCACTTATACCAATTCCCTTTAACCCAAACCATTGAATTTAATAACATGATTTAATTATGAAGATCAATATTCATAATTTGTTTAACAATCTCTCTCGAGTAGAATTAAACTTATCCCTATATGTGACCCGACTATATCTCTATGACGAATGCGAACATACAAAAATACATTAGAATTTGTGAATACTTAAAGCTCACGTAAAGCATAGCGGTATATCTCTATCCCCCATCGGACTCTATGATAATTGATACTATGTATAACTTATTTTTCATCTCTCGAAAGTAAAACAAGTCACAAGAATCATACAACTATTGCGCATATAATTGTAGATGAAGAGAAAATCAATATCAATTATTCAAAAATTAAAACATACTTAAATATCATAAACTAGGTTCGAAGAATTAAAGGATCATGATACAAGTTTCATCATGATCCTAGCACTAAAAGAATTAACCTAACATACTAAGAAGAAAAAAATAAAAAGAAAAATAAAATATGTAAGCCATCACCCAGATATGAAAAAAACTTGAAAGAGAAGAAATCTTGAACTTGATCTTCGTTGAATTCTTGGAAGGATAAATCTTGATCTTCGTTCTTGATTCGTCTCTTGTTTTTCTTTCTAAATTGGCTCTAATCCGGCTCCTAAAACGGCTCCCAAATTATGAGTTAATAGCTCATATTTATAGTTACCTAATTATGCCCCAAAAGATCCCAAAATATTACAAAATTCGTGGGCCAAAAGGATTCCTAATCGGATTAGAACTCAAAAAGGAAAATAAAATTCCACAGCAAAATTGACATTGGGCGACTGTTTTTTAAACGGACATAACTTCTTGTAGAAAGCTCCAAATTGAGATCCGTAAAAAGTGGTGGACTCGTAATTCGATTATCTTTCCAATGGTATATCATTTACTCGTCGATTTTATCAAAGTATTTCTCTTTTCATCCATTCTTCTCCAAGTACTTATAAACAGGTCTAAAACTGAAATAGAAAAAAAATACACTAACTTAAGTAAAAATTCAATAAAATGACAGAATAAAAGCTTAGTTTAAAGGCCCGAATAAGTGCACAAAATGCACTTATCACACGCCATATAATATGATGATGTAGAAGCGTTGAGCTTCATCTAGAGTGCTGAGTTTCATCGAAGTGGGTTTATAACACCTGCCCACAACCGGAAGCAATCGCTTCACCGTCAAACAATACATTTACACAAGAAAAGAGTTGGGGTTTAGTTGCAATTTTGTTGGTTAGGGTTTAGTTGTAATTTTTTTTCTTTTATCATTCAATTTAAGGGTAAAATAGTCTATTTAACAATATTTTGACCATTTAACGGTCAAACTGACGGTTTCTGTCAAAAAATGACCTCATGCGCTAACGTTTCATAGGTTCGGGACTCGACTACTTGTAAATAAAGGTTCAGGACCCCATCGTTACAACGTTCAAAAGTTCGAGACTCCTGGTGCTATTTACCCTAATATTTTTTGCTCTTTAGAAAAAGACTATTTAGACACTTGCATTGCACATGTATTCGTAATAATATTGATAATTTTTAATATTTTTATTTTTTAATTGTTAATAATTAAAATATTAAAATAACAATTACAATAAAGATAAAACAATACAGTTGTTGATAACATGTTGTATTGTATTGTTCGATGTTATAATAAAGAATGTGGATATTTTATTTACATTCATAGAAGTACAAATGCAATCAGATATAAGTTTTATATGGCGATAATATTAACAGTTACTTGAACCCAATGTATATCTTTTAGTAATTTGAACTTTGATGATTGACGAATCATTAATATCAAATCTTGTAAAATTGATGATGTATTAATATAAATCTTTAGGGATGCATTTTACAAAGAATAAAATTAATAATTACTAATTTTATTGTGAGAGATGTAATGATTAACAACATAATATTGTACTTTTGTTGGAGTAGTAGCTCTTTGTAAACAATATTTTTTGTACATATTCTTTTTTTTGTTAAGCATGTCTGATTTGACGATGTAAATGAAAATAGCATAAATGTAATTAAGAAGTAAAAATTAAAGAAGTGACAATACATGCCTATGTTGTGATAATATTATTGAGGGGCATAAAAAATTCACACACACACACACACACACACACTCTCTCTCTCTCTCTCTCTCTCTCTCTCTCTATATATATATATATATATATATATATATATATATATATTAAAAATTAAAAAAAGTTTCAAATGTTAGTTCTCAACTATAAGGAAAATTGGCACAAATGGTTCCTAACCTTACCTCTTATTGTGCAAATAGTCTCTAACCTTTGTTTTTTGGCCCACAGACTCTAATCTATGTGTTTTGGTGCGTAATTGGTCTTTATCTGATAAAAAAGACAAAAATACCCTTAGTTTTAGTTTTAAAAATTGCAATTGAATTTCTAACATTTGCAAAATGTGTAAATAAGTCCGACACATTTATTAAATAATATTTAATTTAGCATATTAAATATATCACTATAGTCGTATCAATTAAATATTTTATAAGAGAAAAATACAAAATTATTGTGCTTTAAGTATATGTAATTGTTATTTGATGTGAAAAACTTGAATAAAAATTAAGTTAAATAAATAACTAAATGGCATATATAATTTTATGACATTGAACTAATTTTATTATTTTTTTAACATAAAAATACTAATAAAAATTAATTTACACATTTTGTATTTTTTATTTTTGAACGATAATAAAATTATAAAATTAAAATGTGAAGAATACAATTTGAGCTCTTATATTTGTAGTTAATAAACGAATAGCTGAATTAAATAATAATATTTGAGCATCAAGTTTAGGACAAAGTTATTTTTTTTATGTTGTAATAATAAAAATAAATTTTAAATTTTAATGATTACTTAATAAAAAAAAAATAATTTTAATTAACACGTTTGTTAATAATTAATAATTATGAGCTTAATTTTTAGTTATTTTATAATAGTTCATAAAATATACAAAATAATTTAGTATATTATCAATTTGTTAGTTTCTTTTAATTTTTTATAAAAATAAAATAAAAGTATCGGACTCATTTGTACTTTTGTAGAGGTTAGGATTCTAATTGAAAATTTTTCTAATTAAAAATAAGGGCATATTTGTCTTTTTTATCAAATAAGAACTAATTGCGCATTAAAACACATAGGTTATAGACTATTGCGCCAAAAAACAAATGTTAGGACCATCTACGCAATAAAGACAAATGTTAGGGACCATTTGTACTATTTCCCCAACTACAATCACTGTAATCTAATGTATTAAAAATAATATTTTCATGTCTATTTTAGTTTTGACAACCGTGATCTCAATTTTGATGTGGTAATAAACAATGTTACAACTTTTTCCATTCTTTTTTTTTTGAAACCTGTATCTCATTTCTTTCATCCACGTAATGCTAAAAGAAATTGATATCATCTTTTCACATTTATATTTAATTTAATAGAATAAACCTTTAAAAATTTTAATTGTACATTTAATAAATTGTTAAAAATTTAATGTACAATAATGATGAACAATAAAAGAGCTATAATTAAAATATTAAAAGATAATTGTACATTAATGAACACTAAAAATGAATATAGAATTTCAAAAAAATTGTAAGGATAGAATAGTTCAAAAAATTTCTTCCTTTATATATATATATATATATATATATATATATATATATATATATATATATATATATTACTTCCTACAATTTAGATGCCCATAGCGAAAATGCCATAACCATGATATATCTTTCAATTTTGTTATAAAACATGAATGAGTCGTGTGATTGATGTGCAGTGGAAACAACTGATTAGCTGACATTTTGACTTGATTGATTAAACCCAATTTGTCATCTTTAATTCGACAAACTCCATTTTTTTTTATTGAAATCTCTTACCCTTTTTCTTGTAGTTGACCAGCACTCAATAAATTAGTTTTTAGTTTAGGAACAAAATAGACATTGGAAATATTGTGAGTTGAATTTTCTTTTGTTTGGAGTGTTACCTTCTCTTTTCCCAATATTGTTGATGGAGATTATTTTGAGGTTGAAAGAGTATTGGCAAGTTGTAGAAAATGGAATAGTTGAACCTGCAAGTGGTGTTTCATTGACAGATGCATAGAGAAAGACACAGAGAAAGGCGGTGGAAGAATCAAAGTTAAAAGATATAAAGGCGAGGAACTATCTCTTCCAAGCAATTGACCGTTCAGTTTTGGAGACAATTCTCAATAAAAAAAACCTCCAAACATATTTGGGATTCCATGACCAAGAAGTACCAGGGTTAAACCAAGGCAAAGCAAGCTCAACTTCAAGCATTTCAAACTGAATCTAAGACTTTACACATGAAGTCGGGAGAGTCAGTTGCTGATTACTTTCAAGAACAATGACAATTGAAAATAAGATGAGAATCCACAGTGACACGATGACTGATGTTACAATAATTGAGACAATTCTTCAATCAACGACTACAAAATTCATGGCCTGATTTCTACTGGTGTACCTGTCAATTCTCCTTCTGTGATGGCATATATCTACCCCATGATA
This sequence comes from Forsythia suspensa, assembly GCA_023638005.1. Classification (NCBI taxonomy): domain Eukaryota; kingdom Viridiplantae; phylum Streptophyta; class Magnoliopsida; order Lamiales; family Oleaceae; genus Forsythia; species Forsythia suspensa. The sequence continues at coordinate 35,617,467 of CM042674.1, forward strand.
CCACAATCTTGTTGATCCAACCACTTATCCAGGTGTTCTCCACTTATCATCTCTACTCTGACCTCAGATCATTCATTTCCCAAAGTCACCTCCTCTTCCCACTTTTAAACTGAATAGATCCCTTCTTGAAATCAAAAGCGATATGACCAAATTGACTCAGCCAATTAACTCCAAGCACCATGTCACTCCCTCTCAATTTGAGTGATCTGATTTGGTATTGGAACTCTAATCCTTCCATTTTCCATATTAAGGGTTGGCACATGGCTCTACTTTCTAATTTTTGTCCATTGGCTACAGTCACTGTCATGATTCTGTTGGGATCAATGAGGTAGCGCAAATCCTGAATTAGCTTCTCATCAATGAAGCTATAGGTACTTCCACTATCAACCAGGATGGACACCTCTCTTCCTTTGATCCTCCATTGAATCCTTATGGTTGTGTCTCAAGTTACCCATCAATGCATTGATGGAAATCTGCATAATATCATCACCATCTTCCTCATTTTCCTTTTCCTTACCATGATTAGTCTCCTCCTCCACTCCACTCTCTCTTTCATCCACTACTATGAAGTTAAGCATCCTGTTTTTGTAGATGTATCCAAAAGTGTATTTTTCATCACATCTGAAATAGAGGCCCAAGCTTCTTTTGGTCTGAATATCAATGGGAGTGATAATTTTATAGTTGGATTGTGGGCTTTTGGTAGACAATGAATATGGTTTATGGGTTGAAGCAGGGTTTCAGTATACTTTTAGCCTTGGTTAGGTGGCTTATGGCTGGGATAAGGCCATTTGTTTGGAGTGTAGGGTTTCAAGGGTTTGGTGTTTCTATGTAGGGGTTGTGATGATATTTTCTTTTAATAAGGCTACTTTAAATGTCTTAGCTATAGTGGTATGCTTAATTATTTTCACCATGGATTTAATCTCTTTTTTCAATCCACTAATAAATATGGAAATGTAGTACGACTCTAGTAAATGGGGGTATGTACATCATCACCTGAGATTTTAGTTCCTCAAATTATTCTTGATATTCAACTAGTGTTCCTTTATGCTTGATTTTGCTAAAGACTTCACTCACCTCATCTGCTGTAGTTTCTGCAAACTTCCCACAAACTTCAGTGGAAAACAAACCCCAACTAGCATTAGGATGGCTAAAAATAAACCCACGAAACCAGATATCTGTCTTCCCTTTCAAGTACATTTTGCAAACCCCACTTTCATCACCTCAGGAACCTGGTGGATCAGAAAATATTTCCTAGCCTTTCTCAGCAACTTCATAGGTCCTTCTCCATTAAAATAAGGAAAATCAATCTTAGGTAGCTTGGGCCTTACTATTCAACTTATTCTCTCCATTCTCATAAGTCTGACCTGAGGTATTTCCAGGCTCAATTTCCAATATTACACTACCATGGTATGGTGGTGTCATGGTTCCCCCGACTAGTTTCTTCTTTTGATCTCTCGTATTCCCACTCATTTGTGCTAACATAGAGATGATTGATTCATATTTGTTGTTCATATCCAACATCAATTGTTCCATTATCTCTTGCTTAGTACAAACCACTCTCAAAGTTTGGTCAGAGGATTTAAATGCCACATCTAGATCACTCACCTCCTTACCCAACTTCTTGAGATGCTCTTCATTGGATTTGCTACGTGTTTCAGCCATGCCCAGATCACCTTGCTTCTCTTATACGAATGTAATGGCTGGAGCTTAAATCATAAAAAATTTTGAGCCCAAAAACAATACCAGACATCAATTGCAAGCTACAGATTATGAATTGCAATTCAATTCAGGAACATAAGTAAATAATTAAAAATGGGAAGAGATAGAATTAAAGAATACGAACTGAGATTAAAGAGAACTGGAAATTACTCCAACAGAATTTCCAAAATTCATACATAATGATCTGTTTCTCTTTTTTCACATGTTAACATAAAACTGTTGGCTAAAAACGTTGTTTACAAAATAGCACTTTAATAAATGTAATAAATTTAATTTAAAACTAAATGACGTCGTCCCCACTGGTTGAAACGATGTCGTCTTCTTTCTGTTTCTTTAACCTTCAAACGCCGTCGTCTTCTCTTCCTTTTAATTTGAAAATCTGTTAATTCGGTTGGTCCTACTCCTTTTTCTTCCCCAAGCTACTTTCTGCTATTGTTGCTCATGGTAGTTAGGTCAATAAATTATAGTATACATCCAATCACAAGATATCCTTGGTGGGATTTTCCAGATTTTTTATTGTCAAATTGGTCGTTGAGATTTTTGGTTTTTATAGGCGGTTTTGTAGAGCAGAGTAAACGGTGACCTGTTTTTGTTGTTAAAAGCTTACCTTTTGGTTATTTTATCTTATATTATTGTTATTTTTTAGTTTTGATCATTTCTATGGATATTATAGATGGGAGAAAATTGTCAGGTTTATGATTAGAGATAGAAGACAACGAACTTGAAGGAGAGGTTGGCTGTTTTCAAGATGATGGTGATAATTCCACCATTGACCCTGATATTGCTCTATGTTGTTTTTTTTTTCTTTCTTTGTAATTCGTTCTTCAATTTTTTTAATTTGGATGTAGTTTGATTTATGTTTAGATCAATTCATACAATTCGTTAATTAGTTTACTTAAGTTGTTGAAGAGCATGAGTGTCATTAGTTACTCATGCCTAATAATTTCGTAACAAGAATATGTTAATAAAAAGATCTTATTGTACTTTTGATAATTGATTTTTTGGATTTAATTGATCCTTGTTCAGATTTAGTTAAGAGAGTAAGAATATTGTGTTTGGACATTATTTATGATGGCTGCTAATCCTTGCAAATATATAAGAGCCAGACTATCGATAAGTAAAGATTTGAACTGTCGCTATTTATAGTGTTGCTGTCAAATCTGATCCTGACGTTAATTCGATAAATGAAGTTATCGAATTGGGTCCCCTTTGCTGGCTCAGCTACTTGAACACTTCGGCAATTATCGAAGCCGCTAAGGTTAGAAAGAATGGAACTCTGTTTTATTAGTTTCGAGAAATGCAAAGTTTAGTTGCATTTTTGTATTTTTCTTATTCTTTCACTAAAATTGCAATAGTAGGAAAAGAAGTGGATTGAGAAATAATTATGTGTAAGGAATGGAAATTTTAAAATTTCAAGTCAATGAAATGTAATAATTCTTAATGGGGTATAATGTAGAAGTCACACCCGTGAGTTGGGATTTTGGATGTTTTTAGCTCCAAGAAGTTGCCTAAAGATTTTTGAACAACCCTGTACAATCAGATAACAGGTAAGGGATCGGTAGTAGCATTGAGAGAAAAAATTAGATATTTCATCTCAAGTGCTGCATCGATTGAGTTTTATTATAACTTCCACCCATTCAACACTTTGCTACCGTCATCTTATTTCATTTTTTTCACCTCTTGGTTTAAAACATAAGCAGCAGTAACTACGAATAAAAAATTTATATGATAGCCCATACAACTATGAAACCTTATAGTTCCAAGTCTCTGCCTTTCCTTATTCGCAACTCTTCCTTAAATTTGTTACATTGAAAATACGATGATATTTTGTAGAGTTTGTAATTTCAGAAAAAAGTCAAAAATGAAATTGTTCAATATTATAAACTATGTTCAAGTGAATGTATCTCTACTGGTAAAATGGCCAAATAGGATATTCATATTTGGATGAAGGGAATGTTATTGATAACACAAAAGGAATGGATGATTTATACCAGGTTCACCTATCGGCATGACTCACGCTTTCTGCATAGCTATGTATTCTGGTTGACTTATGGTTTTGATTCTTCTTTGCTTTGTTCAATCTAAAAATGGTCGTTTGCATAGTGGATGATTGTGTTGCTTTGTTCAAGTGTGACACTAATTTTAATGTGGAACATCTTCTCTGTGATAAGTAGGCTTTCCACCCCGGTTACAGTTTCTTATTAGAAAGTGTTGATTTTGCTCAACTTTTTGAAGATATGGGCTTTGCATTTACATATGCAATTCCTAAGATGTGGGATAAAAGGTAAAAACCACAGGGTATTTTCATCATCTTCTTGTCAATGTTTGAATTGCCCAAAATTTCCTTAGAAGTACCTTTTACTTATTTTTAAGTTTAGCCGAACATGTCCTGTAAATGTATGGGATAATTGTCCAACTAGTCTTCTTGTCAATGTTTGAATCACCAAAAAAGATGAGAAAAGCTTTTGCATAATTAAATTAATACTTTTCTTTCTCTACCTTCTTTCAATTTGCTCATGTATTGATATTTTGAACAAAACCACAGCAACCCTTGTAACAACTCTAACTAGGCATCGTTCAAGCCCAATGGTGTACATTTGATGCATGAAATCTGGTCCTACCCTTGCTCGAAAGTAAACAACAGTTCATAAAAACCATCTTTAGTTTTTCTCAAGATTTTCATTTGTGACCATCTCCATTAAATAAAGTAGTGGCTAGGTTTATATTGGTATGCCAAGTTCTAACATGACATAAGACTTTAGATGGTGTCCTTTATTATTTTCGAATCAAGCAACAATGGAAGATGTTTTAGTGTAGAATCAAACTTTGTTAATACTAGAGTGTAATAAAGATGATAAACTACAAGATGCACTTAAAAGAATTGGTTAATATGAGCTCTGTAATTCTTTTCCATCTTCTCTGGTTCAGTAATCTATGTCCTAGCCCAAACCGTAAGTATAATGTTCTTTCATTCATAGTTTCATTGGTTGGCCATGTTTGAGAATCTGAAAAGTCTTTTTTTTTTTTTTTTTATCTATGTTCAATACACTTTATTGGCAGATAGTTTTGAGGGCCTAGAAATATTATCATCGTATCAAAAGTAATATTGTTATTTATGGTTCTCATTTGGTATTCTAATATGGCAAACTTAATTGTATCAATTATTCATTATTAGGTCTACATCTTGGGGACAATGCGATCTTCTCATTCAATTGATTTTGCCAAAGTGCTAGCTGGGGTGATTTCAGAGAATTTGTGTTGTGATTTCATGAGATACAGTGCTTAGAAATATGTGAAGTTCTTTGATACAAATTTGGTGCTTTGTTTACTTATTTCTTTAATAATACATCAATATTTATAGCTATTACTTTTGAGTTTTTCGCGTGACTATTTCTACATAAAAAAATTAATTTTCACCTTTCGCTATCAATTTTGTTGGTTTTCAGTTAACTTAATTTAATTTCAATGAGAATTATTGTTGCCTATTTGGCTTGACTTTCGAGTAATTGTCATGTGTAATTGCAGTGACCTTATCGATTATAGGAAATTGTTGTTTGAAAAAAGTTAAAATTTCATGGAGTTCATAGTATTATTTGTTTTGATATCTTTTGCCTTGCGAATTAATCGGGTAAATGTTTATTTGTTGGCAATCTACATATAAGATCAACCTATCATTGTCGGCATAACCATAAAAAAGATCATCTTTCATCCATAGAGCTTTAGGCCTGGTGCGGCCAAAAGACGTCAGTTTAGAGCTTTTGTGGATTATCTGTGTGAGTAACTTCAATTTCTTAAAGTGATTGGTTTATATTATCTTTACAAAGTTGCACACTATTCAGTTAGAAATGTAATAGACATAAAAAATGTATAAACTTGCAATAAGTAATAAAGCATTCCTAATGTACAAAAAGTTCTGCTTTGGAGGGAATACACATCTTATGCCAATTATTGTTTTGTTTTCTTTAGTGATTGTTGTCTCTTAGCATCCATAATGAAAGACAAGATCTTGATGTTGACTATTTACCCCATTGTCTTCAATTTGTAAAATTATTGTATAGGTGCAATGTGGTGATGTGGAGCTTGAGATGAAGATAGATGATAATATTGACCAAATCATTGACATTGTGAAAAAACATCCAAACATCTAATCAGGTTCATGGCTTGCTACTTCCTTTGATTTGTGACATGCTTTGCTCTTTTATATTTTTTGATTCGTAATTTTGTATTTTCATGTTTGAATAGCATTCAAGTATGTAAGTAATGAGTACTCTTTGATAATATGGTTCTTACATATTTTTACAGAGGCATAGACGTGATTATCAACAGGATAGTGTAGAGAACATGTTGTTCAAATGAAAAGTTATGCCATTACAATTTATCTCGTTGCCTTTTTAATGCAGTCAAATATATTGTTAGATCGGATGGTTTGAAAAAATTGTTCTTGCTTAATTCGTCGATGAATTGCTTAAATTTTTATAATGTGTAGTAGTAAACTTTCTCTGTCATTTACTTATATTTTTATGCTGTAATTTGTTTCAGGGTGGAGGGTGATTGATTGTGGAGGGTGAATGGAATTTCTCTTCAATTGCTTGCATCTCGTGCAAGTGACATATTACTTAGTGTTCTTCTGAGTTGTTGTAATGGGAAATTTTAGGGGTGGGTTCATTTTGAATAATTAAATATGTAGTTTGATCAATTTGGTTATATAGTGGGTAGATTGTAGGATTATCTCTTTATATTTTGTTATTGGCTCACTCCTTTGGAGACTTTTGTAGTAAGTCTTAAACATTATCATAATTTCTTCTCAATTATGTATAAGTTGTTTTAATGGTACAGTAATCATAGTTTCCATTTCTAATCAACTGCATATTTATATTACTTTAACTAGGTGTAATTTTCTTCTAGTAAACTTCTATATTTACAAAAAGTGATTTTTCTTATCTATATTATACACTATCAATTATTAAATTTTTTTGACCCCCGGGACATAGCTCAAATAGTGGAAGAATCAGCATAAGACTTGCTTCCAGCGGCAGGGTGGGAGTTCGAATACTGGTGGGAACCTGCGGCTGAATTTTATTCGGTATGGAGCAATCACTTTGGGGACGGCTCCTTGTGCGCTGAAGTGTACAGTCGGATGAGGAGAACTTGGGAGCCAGTTGTGGCATAATCAACGATTTACCTCCTCCAAAGTTCTAGGAGCAAGGGTCTTGGGGGTCCAAGATTTAGTCTAGCGAAGTTGGGATACCTGGGTATCAAAAAAAAAAAAATTATTTATTTACCATAAAAATCCCATAAGACCAAATCAACAATGCCATCAATTAAGCTTTATTACTGACGAAGTTAGATTTGACTGTATTAATTGATAGCATTTTTATTCGCTTCTTTTTTAAATGCTCTACATCATTCTTGAGTTTATCATCAACCCTTCCCATTTTTTGATTCATTTCCCAACAATAGAAGCATGTATTACAACACAAAAAATAACAGGATTTATACAATTGATCTCAGATGTATCATAAAACAAATAGGACTTTTTCCAGATTGTTAATATAATACGCATTCACTATGCCATTAACGTTAATTACCAGCGACAAGACTTGTGCAAACAATGTTTTGACGGGCTTTTTTGATAGTGCTTGACTTAAAACTATGAGACTGCATTAATAAATAACTAAAGAATCTGGCAATAGGACATTGGTAAAAATTTTAAGTGTTCTTACTTCAACTATATTAACATTGTTGGATAAGTGTATGATTAATTTGCCTCTTATTAAGGGCCATTTTAGCAATCAATCAAACATGTTGTGGTATCATTTGCCCCAATGATACTTAAAAGAAGCATATGTACAACAGTGATGAAAGAAGGAAAGCATAAACAAGTATATCTTGTACTGAGTCTTCTTAATTAGTAATGATAATTATACGAGGTAATAATTGTAAGACTATATTACATAATTCTTAATCTACCTCATGAGAACTAGAAATGAACTTGAGTAGATTGTTTTTGAGTAAAGCAAGATCCCACTTTATTTTCTAGACAGTCAATCACACTTGTTCCATTTGCATCTAAACAAATTACGATTTCGATTAACTGCAAATTGCCACGTAATTCCTTATTGCAAACGATGTAGAAAGTGATTAGTATTTTCCACTACCGACGCATTTACATTATAGATAGAAACAAGATTATCTCTCGGGTATATTCCAGTTTGACTAAGGATCTCCAAGAAGTAATAATCATTCTTCAAGTTTTCCGCCATTGTGAAATAGCCTTGTTATACATTGTTGGAGCAAGTCTCGTGCTTGTTCCATTGATATCTCAAGAGATCCTAAACATTGTTGGTTGACAAAGATTGCACGTACAAATTTGTCCACATTTGATTTAATCACCCAACAAAAGCTTGACCCAGTACAACACAACTTATAAAAGTTAGTAAAATAGCTATTTGGAATTTCTCTGCAAATTTGATATCATTCATCCTGTTTCCCAAACTCTCTACTCTTCCCAAATATTTACATTATTAGTCTAATATTAATACATAAATAAAACTATACTACAATGATAGAAACCAATCCAATTGTGTAGTAGTTATGTGGCCAAGACAAAAAATCAGAACACTCATTTAGTTAATAGGCCAGAACCTGTGTACGGTGAAATTATGTGGCTGTCTCGCACAAGTTTTATATGAATGGACATTGCAATGAGACCTTGGCTACACTTGGACCAATCTGAAGTAATTGGAGGTAGATAAACTTGTATGAAAACAGCTAGACCATACAATAATCACCACGAAGATGAAGTGACTCATCCTCATCATTCGTGTAACCAGCAACTCTCTGAAACAAAATGACAAAATAAACAAATGTATTGCTAAATATGAAATGAGGTTGGTAATTATAATTATATGAGCTAATAATTGTAAGACTATATGAAATAATTCTTAATCTACTTCATGAGAACTAGATAGAAACTGGACATCTCCAGTAGATTGTTTTTGTGTAAAGCACGATCCCACATTTTTTTTTTTCCTGGACAGTCGATCACACTTTTTCCACTTACATCTAAACAAATTACAATTTAGACTAACTGCAAATTGCCACAACAGTCCATATTGTACTTGATTTGCAGAATGTGATTAGTATTTGCCACTACCAACGCATTTACATCATAGATAGAATCAATATTACATTCCGGATATATTCCAATTTGACTAAGGATCCCCAACACGTAATAATCATTCTTCAAGTTTTCCGCCATTGTGTAATAGTCTTGTTTGACATTATTAGAGCAAGTTACATGCTAGTTCCATTGATATCTCAAGAAATCTTGAACATTGTTGGCTGATGAAGATTGCACTTTCAAATTTGTCCACATTTGATTTAACCACCCGACAAAAGCTTGACCTAGCACAACACAACTTATAAAAGTTAGTAAAATGGCTGTTTGGAATTTCTTTACAAATTTGATGTCATTTTGCTCGTTTTCCAAACTCAATACTCTTCCCAAATATTTATATAATTAGTCTAATATCTTATTAATTTGTAAATAAAACTATACTACAAGGATACGGAATTACCAGTTCGACTGTGTAGTGATTATGTGGGCCAAGACAAAAAATCATAGCACTTGTGTGGTTATTAGGCCAGATTTCATGTACGGTGAACTTATGTGATTGTCTCACAAAAATTTGCAACGAGACCTTGGCCACACGTAGATAAAAAAAATGAGGTGGTTGGACTTAGATAAAAAAAATAATTCCAAAAAAAAAAATGAAATGGATCACAATGCGTATCACTGCTCTGATTCGATCTGTCCTGGATCCGATCCGTCCTGAGAAATGGCGGATCAATCTGCAGATTTGGATATCTTGCAATTATTACAGGACGGATACAAATCAGGCCGATCTGATCCAAATCTGCCCCGTTGCCACCACTACCACACTACCAATCTGAAGTAGTCAAAGATAGATAAACTTATACCAAAACAATTAGACCATGTGATAATCAGCACAAAAATGAAGCGACTCATCCTCGCCATTCGTGTAAACGGTAACTCTCTGAAACAAAATATTAAAACGAACAAATGTATTGTTGAATATAAAATGATGTTAGTAATGATAATTATAAGAGCTAATAATTGTAAGATTATATTACATAATTCTTAATCTACTTCATGAGAACCAGATAGAAACTAGACATCTCTAGTACATTGTTTTAGGATAAAGCACGATCCCACTTTGTTTTCTGGACAGTTGATCACACTTTTTTGACTGTGTAATGATTATGCTGGCCAAGAGAAAAAAAAAATTAGAACACTCGTGTGGTTATTAGGCCAGATCCCGTGTACGGTAAACTTATATGATTGTCTCGCACAAATTTGCAATGAGACCTTGGTCACACTTAGACCAATCTGAAGTAGTCCAATGTACATAAACTTGTACCAAAACAGTTAGACCATACGATAATCACTACAAAAATGAAGCAACTCATCCTCACCATTCTTGTAACCAGAAACTCTCTGAAATAAAATGTCAAAACGAACAAATGTAATGCTGAATATGAAATGATATTAGTAATGATAATTATAAGAGCTAATAATTGTAAGATTATACTACGTAATTCATAATCTACTTCATGAGAACCAAATAGAAACTAGACATCTCTCGTAGATTGTTTTGGGGTAAAGCACGATCCCACTTTGTTTTCTGGACACTTGTTCACACTTGTTCCACTTACATCTAAATAAATTATGATTTTGACAAACTGCAAAATTGTCGTGTGAGTCCTTATTGCACTTGATTTGCATAAGGTAATTAGTATTTGCCACTACTGGTGCGTTTACATCGTAGATAGAAACAAGATTATCTCCTTGGTATATTCTAGTTTGACTAAGATCCCCAAAAGGTAATGATTTCTCCACCTTTGATTTAACCACCCCACAAAAGCTTGACCCTACACAACAAAACTTACAAAAGTTAGTAAAACTGCTGTTTGGAATTTCTTTGTAAATTTGATGTCATTCTTCTCGTTTTCCAAACTCTCTACTATTTTTCAAATATGTACATTATTAGTCTAATATCATATTAATACAAAAATAAAACTATGCTACAATGATACAAAATTACCAGTTCTATTTTTGTAGTGGTTATGTGGGCCAAGACAAAATCAGAGCACTCGAGTAGTTATTAGGCCAGAGCTCCTATACGGTGAAATTGTGTGGCTGTCTCACACAAGATTTATATGAATGGACATTGCAATCAGACCTTGGCCACACTTGGACCAATCTGAAGTAGTTGAAGGTAGATAAACTTGTACCAAAACTGTTATACCAAACAGTAATCACCACGAAAATGAAACGACTAATCCTCGCCATTATTGTAACATGCAACTCTCTAAACCAAAATGTCAAAATGAACAAATGTATTGATGAATATGAAATAAGGTTTGTAATGATAATAATACGAGCTAATAATTGTAAGACAATATTACATAATTCTTAATCTACTTCATGGGAACTAGATAGAAACTGGACATCTCCAATAGATTGTTTCTGGGTAAAGCACGATCCTACTTTATTGTTTCTGGATAATCGATTACACTTGTTCCACTTGCATCTAAAGAAATTACGAATTCGATTAACTGCAAATTGCCACGTAAGTCCTTATTGCACATGATTTGAAGAAGGTAATTAGTATTTGCCACTACCGACGCATTTACATCGTAGATAGAAACAAGATTACCTCTCAGGTATATTCCAGTTTGACTAAGGATCTCCAAGAGGTAATAATCATTCTTCAAGTTTTCTGCCATTGTGAAATAACCTTGTTGGACATTGTTGGAGCAAGTCTCGTGCTTGTTCCATTGATATCTCAAGAAATCGTTGATGAAGATTACACGTACAAATTTGTTCACCTTTGATTTAACCACCCAACAAAAGCTTGACCCTGCTCAACACAACTTATAAAAGTTATTAAAATGGCTATTTGAAATTTCTTTCCAAGTTTGATGTAATTCTTCACATTTCCCAAACCCTCTACTCTTCCCAATTATTTACATTATTAGTCTAATATCATATCCATTCGTAAATAAAACTATACTACAAGGGTACGAAATTACCATTGTAGTAGTTATGTGTCAAGACAAAAAATTAGAACACTAGTGTAGTTATTAGGCCAGAGCCTGTGTACACTGCAATTATGTGGCTGTCTCGCACAAGTTTTATATAAATGGATAGTAGAATGAGATCTTGGCCACACTTCGACCAATGTGAAGTAGTCAATGGTAGATAAACTTGTACCAAAACAACTATATCTCACAATAATCATCATGAAGATGAAGTCACTCATTCTCACCATTCGTGTAACCGGCAACTCTTTGAAACAAAATGTCAAAATGAACAAATGTATTGTTGAATATGGAATGAGGTTAGTAATGATAATTATACGATCTAATAATTGTAAGACTATATTTCATAATTCTTAATCTACTTCATGAAACGAAAGTGGACATTTCCAATAGATATTTTTTGGGTAAAGCACGATCCTACTTTGTTTCTTGAACAATCGATCACACTTGTTCCACTTCTATCTAAAAAAATTACGATTTCGACCAACCGCAAATTGTCACTCCGGTCCTTATTGCACTTGATTTGTAGAAGGTGATTAGTATTTTGCCATTACTGACGTATTTACATCGTAAATAGAAATAAGATTAGCTCCCAGGTATATTTCAATTTGACTATCATTCTTCAAGTTTTCCGCCATTGTGAAATAGTCTTGTTGGACATTGTTGGAGCAAGTCTCGTGCTTGTTCCATTGATATCTCAAGAAATGTTGAACATTGCTGGCCGATGAAGATTGCATGTACAAATTTGTCTACTTTTGATTTAACCACCCAACAAAAACTTGACCATGCACAACACAACTTATAAAAGTTAGTAAAATGGCTATTTGAAATTTCTTTGCAAATTTGATGTCATTCTTCTCGTTTCCCAAACTCTATACTCTTCTCAAATATTTTCAATATTAGTCTAATATCATATTAATACATAAATAAAACTATACTACAAGGATACGAAATTACCAATTCGATTGTGTAGTGGTTATGTGGGCCAAGACAAAAAATCAAAGCACTCGTGTAGTTATTATGCTAGAGCCCATGTACGTTGAAATTATGAGCCTATCTCGCACATGTTTTATATGAATGTACATTGCAATGAGACCTTGGCCACACTTGGACCAATGTGAAGTAGTCGAAGGTATTATGTTGTGAATTTCCCCCAATTTAGTTGTATGAAGCGGTGAAATTGTATTATGTTCAAAGTTAAGTTTCTTTAAGAGATTTCAAAAGAATAGATTAATAAGTGACTTGTTTTGTTGGACTAATTTAGCGATTTTATATGCTATCTAGATTTTATGTGAGCCAAATCACCAATTCCGTTAGTGTGTGTGTGTGTGTGTGTGTGTGTGTATATATATATATATATATATATATATATATATATATAATATATGCATGAGAAATAAAACGCAATTACCTAATTTTTATTTTCTTGTGTACACAAGTAATTTAATTATTCATTTTGATTATAGACGTGTAATTAGTATATGTCTGTGTATGCTATTTCTAATTGTATCTTTTGATTAAATGATTTCATTTAGCTATGTACCATGGTAAGTACTAAAGATCATTTGTGGTCTTATCTCATTTTTTATACATGTTAAAAAGGTTTCATTTCATATACTGATTTAAAAAAGAAAATAAATGATATGTGTAGAGGTGGCAAAAATGGGCTGGCCCGTGGGCGAGCCCAGATAACTCAGACTCTGGACCGGACTAATCTTTCTGTAAATGACATCTAAATTGGAATTAATGTATAAATGTTATAGTTATGGATGTCCATAACATACAAAACATTTACCCTCATCATAATTCCATGGTTATACTCCCGTGTGTTATAAATTGTATATGAGACCCCTGAAGGGAACAACAACAAGATCTGTTTTTAATTCAATTGCAGCAGACCATTATGCTGACTACAGTCAACCAGAGATAGTGGGTTATGATGAGGGTAAATGTTTTGTATGTTATGGACATCCATAACTATAACATTTATACCACTTTCAATTAGATGTCATTTACAGAAAGATTAGGCCTCGTTAAAACCTTACTAGAAAAAAACCCCGTGGGAAATTTTTTTAGTGAAATTGTATATGAGACCCCTGAAGGGAACAACAACAAGATCTGTTTTTAATTCGATTGCAGCAGACCATTATGCTGACTACAGTCAACCAGAGATAGTGGGTTATGATGAGGGTAAATGTTTTGTATGTTATGGACATCCATAACTATAACATTTATACCACTTCCAATTAGATGTCATTTACAGAAAGATTATGCCTCGTTAAAACCTTACTAGAAAAAAACCCGTGTGAAAAAATTTTAGTAAAGGAAAAAGAGTACATAATTCTTTTAATATGCCATGAAAGTTGCCTCATTAAAAACCTTGTCAAGAAAACCCAATAGGAGAAAACCTTGGTCAAGAAAAAGAGTATAATGCGTATTTACTCCTCCTCATTATAATATCAATTCAGATATGTACTTTGATCAATTGAGTTCTAGAAAAGTTGAACTATATGCTTCAGGCATATTAAATCCTCCAGAGATTTATATACATAGTTTTATTAGTCATGTCAAATGAGTTGGTTATAACAATATTTATTATATGTATATATGATAGCATTGACAAGCTGACAAGATATCGACTTATGATTGCTTTACATAAGCCTTTGCAAAGTTCATAATGTTAAAAGTCGTGCATTACATGCTAGGACTTCATTTTCTCATTTCATTTTCACATAAGTATGCACATTTAGGTGCTCGAACTATAGGTCTAGAAACTTCAGATTTCTTTAGTCAGTTCAATTTACTTGAATTGCATCATTTTATTTGACCAATTTATTCTTTGACAGATTTCTTTCAATATCCTTGCTACCTTTCATAAAATGAAGCGCTTCATTATGTACAAAAATGTTGTCAACAACATTTATTTTTAAATCCATTTATTTCTCATAACGACATAACTTAACAAGATCTTTTCGTTTTATTATTTCAGCTAGCTGAACCTCTTCTAGGGTTTTATAATTAGTTATGTCTATATACACTCAAAGAGTATACACCTCCTCAATAGGATCATCTTTATAATTGGCTTCATTTTTTATTTGAGAATTTTTTGGAATCAAATGTCACCACGCTTCAGGCGTGTCATTAATTTACCTGATATAATATTAATGGATTGTCCTTCAAGGACGCTAATATAAATTGGAGCATTTAGAGCTGGTATATGAGATTTGATTTAATCTCTTTGGTTAGTAAATGCATCTGTCAATTGTATAACTTACAAATGAATTATTTGTCGAACTTCTGGTTCATATTGTCTTGTGCAAGGATCTAGAATATATAATATACTGTATTTTCATGTATTCTTTCCAGCTACTTAATTTCTCTCCTCTAATGTTGAGAAAACTGTCTTATCAAAATGACATTCGAAAAATCGTATTATAAAATATCACCCGTTAGGACTTAAGATATTTTATAATGTTCCATACTAAACATGTATTCTCAATATTTTTCAAAATCCATCTCAGTGCACTATGGTAAACCTATTGTACATATATTGCACTATCAAAAATCATTAGATGGATAATATTAGACTCTGACTATAAGCCAACTATAGTAGAGATAACTTTGATGTTGGCATAATGTGTATAAGTTTTTTTGCATATAAAATAGCATTCTATAGATAAAAATGGAAAGCACTTTGTTCTAAATAGTAATGGTTTACAATTTAATTGGAGGCGTTAACAAACAATATTGCTAAACCATTTAACATCATCTCAACTAACATTTATCAAATGTTTGAGATTTAGATTCACTAGCATTGAAAAGACACACCACTGTCTTAGTTGTATAATTTGAAAAATATGCTCATAATTTAAAATTTGAACAAGTAATCTCACAAACTATAAGTTGCGAATAATAACACTATACAATCATTTAGTAGATGTATCTATTAGATACAAATAATATATAGATGGTTAACATGAAGGGTGATGGGGTCCCATAAATCACCCTAAAGAATTTTCAGAAGTGCAGGGAATCCAATCCCGACTTTACTTAGTGAATGTCTATTGATTTATATATCATAAGAAAAAGCATCACGTGAGAATTCATTATATTGAAAAATCTTCTAGTTTTCAATAGATATTATCATTAATAATTCGCATCATATTGATCCGGGATGGTCTAAATGGTAATGCCAATCAATAAAATCTCAAGACATTGAACTTCTAGTTTAATATAATTTAGCAAGTTTATGTTCTTTGTCTCACAATAATGGAGAAATGAAGAATAAATAATTGTCTCACAAGTTTATTATATTTCTTTAAGAGTATTAATACTCTAATATTACACAACATTAATATTCTGAAATTGTAAAGTAGTGCTTCTTCAAGAGCAACAACACAATATTTTTTTAGAATATTGATATGTACAAATTATGTTTCTTCAAGAGCAATAATATAATTTTTGTTTAATTAATAATATTACTATAAAATATTAAAACGTTCATCGGGAACAATGACTTAATATTAAATCTTACATAATTACGCTCTTCGAGAGCAAGTAATATTCTACTGAAATATTAATATAATGTTGTGCTATTTCAGGAGTAACAACAAATTGTTATTCAAAAACATAATAGATGTTTAGATCTTATACAATTATACTATTCGAGAGCAACTAATATTCTAATAGAATATTGATATTTGCAAAATTGTGTTTCTTTCAAAATATTATACAATATTCTTATAGAATATTGATTCTTAGTAATAGACAATTCTTCAAGAATAACGATACAATTTTCTTCTATAATATCGATATAAGAAAATTATATTTTTTCATAAGCAATAACTCAATATTCTTCTGAAATATTAAATCAATAATATCACGCTATTAAGGGACAATTAACATTCTTCTAGAATATTAATCTAATATTGTGCTCTTCGGGAGCCTTAACATATTTATCAAACTTATACTTGTATAAAGTTAATCTTCAGGACTAACATAATATTCTTTTAGAATATTGATTTGTATAAAATCTTGATTTCTTCAGGGTTATTAAAAAAAATATTCTTCTTGAATATATATTTAATTGTGTTATGTTTCTTCAAAAACATCAATACATTTTTACTTATTTAAAAGTATTTAATTTGTTAAAACAAAAGATTTAACCAATAAAAAATTCATAAATCATGTAAATTCAATCTTACAAAATATAATTAAAATATTTGTAAGAATAAACTTACTTGGAATAGGAAAATAGTCATTTGTTAAAAGTAGTACCAATACAAAAAATTTTATTATTCACGTAGCAATTTCTCACGAATGAACCGCCAGATCTTAATCATAGCCGTTGAATTTCAAGAACAATGTGTTTTGAAGTTACTGTCCAAATTTCATAATGATCGGACCACGGAGTTTTGAGATATCAAATTTTGATCACAGCTACGCATGTTATCCAAATTCTGCGAATTTTTCTAAACTCTCGCTCTCAATTTTCTCTCTATTTTGAAAGAGCTCTATCGTTTTGATAACGTGTTATAAACTAGAGAGAATAATAGAGAAGAATAGAGAAAAATTATGTATTTCATTATAATAAAGGACCCATATATATAGGGTTTCAAATACATGTAAACTAGGTAAGAAATCTCTAAATATGATCATCAATATTGTTTTCCATATTTTACAACAGTTGTTAGATTTTATATGCTCTTTATTTTTGTAACAAGATTGTGAATATATTGATTAATAATTAAATTAAATAAAAACATCATTACTACATATGAGAGAACTTAGTGATATAAAACGAAAGTGATATAAACATGTTTTTACGATAAGTATATGTCATAAGATTCCCTAAAAGCATATAAGATGTAGTTATTGTTACATTTGATAGAACAAAAAATTGATATATAGTGCACCGTGCTATCAAGAGTCAAATTTTTATATTTTTAATCACAATCTTTGATTAAATTTAATTATTTAAATATTTAAATACAAAATATTCACAACCCCGTTACGAAATCACTTGCAAACGATACATAGTAGTTATATAAAATGAACTGGAATTGTCGACTAGAGACTACGTTGTTAAGAAATTGAAATTTTAATGACCAATTTATTACAAAAATCATAGATTAAGAACCTCAATGCAATTTTCTAAAAAAGTAAAATAAAAATAAAGATATGCATAAATATATTTCCATAAAAAACAGGCAAACTTTCATTAGAATCCTAACTGCCGTCAAAGTTTCTCTCTCTCTTATAACCAACTTCTTTCTTGAAATATAATGGAAGTGCATTGATTTCGAGAAAAAAACCAAATCAATCGAGAACAAGAAAGCGATAGAAATTCTTTGTTTTATTTGGATGGGTATAATACATGAAGAAGAAGAGGGGACACAGACATTGCCACCGCCAAACACCGCCGCCGTATTATTGCCGCCACCAAATTTTGCGGCGGTGGAAGATAACAGCGTTTACCGTTCTAGCTTCCCTCAGCCGTCCAATTTTCCATTTCTTTGTTCTCTCAAACTTCGTTCCATCATGTTAGACTCAATTGTTTTATGTTCTTCAATTTGTGGGTTGGGTTTTGAATTGTGGGTGGAACTTAAGAGTTTATACTTTTTTATGGGTTTTTGCAGATATCTGTGTCCTGAACCGTACCCAGAAGAGAACTGGCAATTTCTTCAATCCAATGAAGTCAAGCTCTTCCAATTTGGAATTGATGGCACCAAGGTTTGTATATTATATATTTTCTTCTCTCTCCTTTTTTTTTTTCCCATTTAAATTGTTAGTTTATATATATGGATTATAAGTCATAAATCTTAGCATATCTTACATGTGTAAACTTTTGTGTTTGGTTGTTTAATGTGGAGATGCCATGGATCAATGGGTTATGCCCAAAACTTGTATTAGAGAGTGTGAACATGGCATTGTAGGGGCACAATTAAGATTCCATTCCTAGGGTTATCAAACCAGAAGAATACGGCTTGGTCCAATACCACTCAAACGCAGCAGCTGTGGGCTTCTGAGAGCCCCAGCTCTCCCTTTACATGCACCATTGTGGGGGTGGCCTTGTTGGGTAAAATATTGTTCATTATACTATCCCGTCCGGTCTAGTGTTGTGTGCTAAATACGCGTAGGTAAATTATCCCAATTATTGAAGGCAACCAATCTGTTAATTGCTAAATTAGGCCTTGAATGCCACGTTGTTTGGATTTTGATACGTGTTGCAGATCATATTCCGCGAGTAATCGGTGTTCAAAACCCTAGTTAGCATGGAATTATCCAACTTAGGCATTGGGATTTCTTTTTTATTTACTCTCTTCAGGCTGTATATGGAAGGATACTGATATTTTGATTGCTCTTTAATGGTTTGAACATTTCAATTTGAAGTTAATTTTAGTCCCTAATTAACTGCTTACTTAAAGGTCCCATGATCTGGAAGTGTGATGGACTGATGGTATGAAGTGTGGGGAATTGGGGTGGGATAGTATACTTCTTGAAGGGCAGTCCAAATCCGAGATTGTTTCCAGGAGGGTAAAGGACAGTTTCTAAAAATCCCGTGATAACAGATAAGCAGTTGGATTAAGCTTAGGCTTGAATCTTTTAATTTCTGCGATCTTTGGTGCCTGCAACCTATATTGTAGCAAAATCTACTACACCATCTGATAATTGATTTCTGTCACTCGAACCACTCTCAAAGCGAATGCATATAATCTTTGTTCTTTTTCATTTGCCTCGTCAATGTTCTAACTTTAAGACTTGTATGCCTGCAGGAGCCATCGGCCATTCCGAGGAGTACTATCACAGAAGCTTTAAAAGTTTTAATTGGTACTTAATACTGAGCAAACTGCCTGTTATTTGTTTCGGACACACATTGACACATAAGTTCCTCCCTAATTTCTGAATTCTCTATTTTTTTCATCTTTTAGATGTGAGAAATCATCCAGTTCTCATCCACTGCAAACGTGGAAAGGTATATTCTGCATTTTTTTCTTATGCGTTTCGATTCTACTAAATTGTTGTTCAAATAGGGCCTAACTCAGAGGGTGTGGATTGCATATCTAATTTGAGAGTTGTCAATGTCCTAGTTCGATTGATATTTAGCACCTGCTATAATTAGAGCATGTTCGGCTAAGCTTAAAAATATTACTTATAAGTAAACTTTCTAAGGTTAGAGCAACTCTCAAAACAAGTAACTTTTTTATTAAAAAGTAAGAAATAGTATGTTATTCAAACATGGTTGGAAACAATTACTTAAAACTAACTTTTAGATCTTTTTAAGCTATACAAACAATATTCCATATTTAAAGATAAAATTTGAAGCATTCATCTTAACCTTGTGTGTTTTTTATAGAGACTTTCAGCTTTTCTTGTCAAATAAGGTATTGCATCTTCCGAATGGCTCAGCTACTCATATAATCATCTCGTGTTTCCAAGTTGCAGCATCGGACAGGGTGTCTTGTGGGTTGCTTAAGGAAGATGCAGAACTGGTGTTTGTCTTCAATTTTGGAAGAGTACAAGAACTTTGCTGGCATAAAATCGAGGGACACCGACTTGAGATTTCTAGAGACTTATGATGTTTCGTGTCTTAGGCATTGCCTGCAGAAGAGACTCTTGCTTTACAGAGATGATTGTTTACTTAAGCCAAGGATAACTTCAGTGTAGTTAGCCTAATTATAGCATAGATTTTACGTTTAACTTTTAAGTTGGAAAATTTGTTAGCATTGCAAGAATCATTGCCTGGAATGGCTTATTCTTTTTCAGTTTGACAGAGGAAAATTGATGCAAGTTTTGATAGAAGGATAATAAACTGCTTAATTAAATAATGGGGTACTGAATTGTGTTGATCACCGTTGAATGTGTGGAGCATAATATACTGCACATTTTTCTTTGACAAATTTGCATATGTATTAGGTTGCCTAATATTTCCTCCTATATAAAGGGTTAGGGTGAGCTTCTTTTTCAAATTCATTGTAAATTTCTTTTTCGATATAGTACAATTTCATAACGGCATTGAGTGGATGTAGCTCTTGCACTAAGACTAGAACACTTTAAAGTTAATGTTCTTATTTGCTTTTGATTTTATGTGTTTTGTGTTATTTTTGTTTTTGGTAATATAGAATTAACGATTAATCATAACATTTGTTAAATGCGTATTATATTATTTAAAAGTGCAGGGGTGTGGAATATTGATGGAATTTATTCGTATTTGTAATGTTAGATTGGATAAGACAATAAAAAGAAACGGACAAACCACTTACCTACATGTTCCTAAACTCCACCGCTCTATTGATCCGTGATATGTGGAAGACTAAACCGCTCACCCTAATCTTTGTTGTACACATGTATTTATATATACATATTCCTTTACAAACCAGTCTTAAAAGTGAGTTTACTTATAGTTGTGACAATGCATGAAAGAGTAGGCACATTTATTAAGAGGAACCCTATGCTGAAGGGACACTGCCCTTTTTTTTTTTTTAATTCAAATTAAAATTCTATTAAAAAGCTATAGTCAAAGTCACTAATTTTAACCCTACATTTTATAAGATTCACAATTTTTATTAACTTTTCAACCATATATTTCATCCATCTTTTATAAAAATATGCTAAAAAGTTTTCTCAAACAAGCTCAATATGTGACGCACTTAGTTAAAAATATGAGTGGTCATGGAAGTCAATTTTGTAAGAAAGGATGTAATGTGACAGCTTTAAATGTCTTATATTGCTAACTAAAATTTAACTTTTGAGTTCATGACTATTTGGACACCCTTTCGTTGCAAATCAATTTGAAAGGTGGTTTTGCTCGATGCGGTTGTATCACACTGGCAGACATGTAGACATTAGAGAGCAAAAGTAAATGAAAGAGTAAAAAAGAGTTTGTTCCACATAAGTTGTGTATGTAGCTCGTGTCATGAACGGTCAAGTTAAGTTGCAAGTTAGAAAGATAATCAACGTTTTTGGCATGCCCAAATTAGCCCCACGTGAGTTGATGAAAAAAATAATTGTTCATGGTAAACTTTTAAGAACTTTTTTACTTCACATTCTGCAGTAAATTTTGAAAAAGACAAAAAAAAATAGCAAAAGGTTAATTTTTCTTTTTGCCCAAGGTGGCCAGCTTGTTAAACTAAACGGAATCGTATTATTCAATAATTGAAAAAATTAAAAAGAAGACAATATATAAAGAACAAAACCCTATAAAGGAATATTAAAGTAACATGGTCTAATAAACCAAACCACAAATATATCTAACATCTTAATTCGTCAAACTCATGATTGCAAAGAAGAAAACAAAAACAACTATGTGCATGACGTAAGGAGATGATGTACACACATCATGTCAAGGTCCATATATAGGTTGATCGCCACTACAAAATTGAGACTTAATAATGTAAAGTTTTGATGTATGAAAGATGGCAAAAAAATCGGTCTACCCGAACCCATCTCGCCCCGTCGAGTAATAGGGGCGGGTATGGGGCATATATTTATGTCCCGCAAAGGATCCGGAGCGAGTCCGAGGCAACCCCGCCCCGCCCGCCCGCCGCCCCCATGACCCACCACTCTAAGGGTCTACTTGGGAGTTTAAGGATACCGATTACGAGAGTTTTTTAAAGTACCAGTTTTGGGCGTTTATGAGTGGAGCGGCTTTGAGTGGTTTTTAATAGCGGC
Source organism: Forsythia suspensa (assembly GCA_023638005.1). Classification (NCBI taxonomy): domain Eukaryota; kingdom Viridiplantae; phylum Streptophyta; class Magnoliopsida; order Lamiales; family Oleaceae; genus Forsythia; species Forsythia suspensa. The sequence goes on from CM042674.1 coordinate 35,639,985, forward strand.
TTTTGAAATGGTCCAACCCATACTTGAGAGTTTATTATCCAGTGGTTCTAAAAGTTTTTTAAAAGAATCAAATTAAATAAATGCCCATATATTAAAAAAAATTAATTTTAAAAATGTTATATATCAACCTATAATTGAAAATATAAAATTAAATTTATGTTTGTGCATATGTTTTATTTTTACAAATATTAAGTTTAGGAAAGTTTGAAAATAATTGATTGAGAGAGGATAAAATTGGAAGAAAACCAACGATGTGAGGATTGGGAGATACACTCCAAATTATACCACACCGTTCTTGGGCGATTTTTAAACCGCCCAAAAACGGTGCTCTAAAAAATTAACAAGCACTGATTTTTTCAACCTTTCATAAACGGTACTATCCAAAACCGGTTAAAACCGGTGAAAAAAACACTCCCAAGCAGGCCCTAAGGGAGCAAAAGTTATGGGCTAATGAAAGAGCATTAGTTGCAATCCGGGATAGAGAGAAAATGGGAGTTGTAGTTTGAGTGTTTAAGAGATTGTGGATCTATTTGAAGGCAAGAAGATGAAGGGGAAAGAGAGTGCGGAACTAAGAGATAAAAGTACCCATAAAAAAGAGGATGAATTTAAGAAGATTAAAGGTAAACAAAGTGAAGAAAACAAGGTGTTTGATGAAATGCCTGATAGAGATGGTAAGAAAAAATTGGGCTGAAAAACCTCCAATACCGAAAGCCAATGGATAAGAATTATGCGTTGAAACTCAACAAGGGATAAGAATTAATTCTCAGTGAATTGTTTCTGATCAATTTATGACAATTATTTATTATAAGTTTCTCAAACTATTTTAATGGCTGATTTAGATGGACTGTACTGTACATCACGCATGTGGTTCCAGCTTGTTTTTGCTGCTCCAGCTTAAATTATGGTGTCGACAGCTATATTATTTCAGTAGAATCCTGATTGATAAGCACAAAAATGAATGGGAATTGGTAGCTAACCAACAATGTATGTGTGTGTGTGTCTATATATATATAATTCTTTATAGGAAGTCAGGAATTGATATACAACAGCTATAAATCCAAATAAATTTCATTAACTTCAAAATTATCTCCATACCATATAGAAGTCCTGCACTCCTTAGACGATCAAATATTTTTGTTCATTTAGAATGTGAACAAATGTCAGAAAACATTGCACCAAAGGATGGCTGATGGCGCACAATTAGAAAAATGGTCCTAGTAGCCACTGTAGTCTAACTGCTCAGCCAGCTCATTAATTCAAAGTCCAAGCTCCACTACGGTGTAGGCCCACTAAATCTTGGTCCATTAATTATTATTTTTCTGTTATTAAAAAAAAAAAAACCTTAACCAGGGTTGTTCGCCCCATCCCATTGCCATTCCTAATTACACTCCATTTATACGTCAAGAATGAAATCACTCGTCACTTTCCCTTCACACAGAGTTGAGACAAGTCACAACTATGAGTCTAACTTGACATTATCAAACCGGTTTAACGATGTGAGGGTTGTCAAAAACAAATCTTTAATCTCCATCTACTAGTTTGCGACTTCATTGCGGAAACCAAAATACCAATTTGATCTTATTCAAATAACCAAACCAAACCAAACAAATGAAAATTCCAAATTCCAAATTCCAGATGAACATATACTTTAAATTCCAAATGAACTGGATTCGTATACCGAACAAATTCCTATGCACCTAAATGCAAAACCAAATAAATTGCGAAGCACCCAGATGCAAATACCAAACAAACCAACCATTCACAACCAAAGCGAACCCATTTCCACCAATATATCATGGAAGCTGACGCTTATAAGCATTTATAAGTTAATCAAATATCATTTTTATCTACAGATTTCAAAGGACCCATAATTTTTATCACACATTTCATAAGACTCACTGTTTATGTCTAGAAAAAGTTTAACCAAGTATAGTACCTTCCAATTCAAGAACCCTATTTGGGACCTGAAATCTCTTGCTTTCGTTCTTTAGTCAATGTTGCCTTTGAATCAATTGTGCAGCATGCTTCCACTAGTTTTATACCAAAATAACATGACAGAGAATAACTAATAAACTACAAAAATGACCCCACCAATTTGGCTTATGAAAGGGAATCCTAGGGTATGTTCATTAATTTAATTAGACTCTACACTGCTATTCACTGATTCTTGTTGTTTAATTTCATAGATGCAAAAGATCTTTTCAACAAGCAAACCAATAATATGATATGTCCAAAAGAAACCCATAAGATGTAACACCAACACCAACACCACTAGCAAGCAACATCAGGACCACCATTGTCGCCAAACCAGCAACTAAGTTCGATTCGCCACCAACATATTTGCCTCTAGTCTACCACCAAGCTAGCGAAACAAGCATCCACAAAAACAAAATCAAAACAGAAAACAAAAACCATAAACAAAAGTCGGTCGGGCGAGTGGCTTACCACTCACCGAGAAACAAAATTCAAAGGGTAATTTATGAGGATCAAGCAGTTATACCATGTTAAACTAAAGAGAATTGTATAATTCAATAATTGCAAAGACTACAAAGAAGACAATATATAAAGACCAAAACCCTAAACATGAAACCCTAAAAAGGAAAAGACTAAAGTACCTTTGACTAATAAACTATTATATCTAACAAAGCTAACACGGATCCATAACTCGGGTAATATTATTTAATTATATAATTAGATGAAAAGAAAGATGTTATATTTTGATAATTATACTTGGATATATATTACACAACATTTGATCAATGCTTTTTATTTGTTGTACATATTTTAATTGCACTTGACATTTTTTGCTCATTACTCTTCACTAATTAGCACATTTTGTTGACGATAACAGTTTTCATCCAAAAATCCCTTAGGATGGTATAAAATGACTTATTTGCCCATCATATTATAAAACAACAATAAATACAAAGGTGCGACGAAATATTTTTTCTCATTTCAAAGCATGCATACATAATATTTTGACAATAACTATCATTAAGGATGAGACGTGCTAACTAATGGAAGTTGGAGATAAGAATTCGACAAAAAATAGTTAAGACATAAGTGCTACAATGAACAAAGGTTGAAGACCTTAAGTACAATTAAAATATGTGCATTTATAAGAAATTGTAGTGTCAATATAGCCACTCAAAATCTTGTTCGTACAATAAGTTTTGTTGTCCTCCAAATAAATCCTTTGCAACGTTATCTGCACACTTGGACGCCAACACATCATTAGCATGCAAAGGCCGTCGTTCCTATGGATAGTCCGGCCGTTTGTACTTTGACGGTTAAGTTAGTTGTTCGAAAATAAAAGTATGATTGCGGGAGAAATAAATGGACAAAGATTGCTAGGGTTAGAATATTGCATACATCTCGATCAATTCTAGATGCTAGAGTATCGATAGGGGATTAGGGTCATTGTGTCTCTTAACAATTGGTCACATTGTTGTCATATGTTTGTTGTATACATCGTAGTGGGCCCCTTGCCATGTCACCCTTGGAATCTCTTATTGTTTTCTGTTATTTCTAAATAGAGAAAGAATGGAATAAAGGTGTTGGAAGATTGTTACCTTTTTCAGGAAGATTTTGTGGGCTCCTACTTCACAATCAAAGTTGAAGGAGGATAACACAAGGATTCTTTGAAGGCAAAGGGTTTGTACTCATCTTTCCATTTTCCACGAGCCATTTTTGCAGGTCCTCCTTTGTATGTTGGACAATCGACTCTATGAACATGTATCTATGCGCCTCTTGCTCCCACGAAGATTTCACATACTTTGACAACGAGGCTTATTGGAGTGATGTGGATCGTGCGTTGCCTCTACGCGATATGGAGTAATGTGGCAGATGTGTCTTACATGGAATTTCTATTCCTATGTGGCTTACACAGGACATCCACATGCAAAGGAGGCATAACAATAGTCTCTCAAGTTCGAGCCTAACGTTCATATGGGGTTTTGGACTTTGCTCTATGGTTTCTTTGATACTTTGTACACAAAACCTTAGCCGAGTGCAATGTGTGAATGTCTCGCAAGTGGAGCTAAGTCTCAAATAAAGTATGCATAATTTCATTTCGGCAATTAACATTGCCTTGAGGCCCCAGTTTCTCAATCTACCTGGTCTTTATTGTTTAATTTCTCTTCTTTCACAATAGGAAAAAAAAAACCCCACTACGTGCCACAGTCGTATAAGAGCACAGGCATAGACCAACAAGTAGAGAATTTGGAGTTTGATGTTAGTTCTTTGAAATCTGTGCAGTAGCAAATTCTAGACAAACTGAGTTGTTTGAAGAGTTTAACTTGAAAAGTTCGACACCATTGACCAACATGGAATGTGAGGAAGGATAACATTTCCTTGCTCCATCCATGATCATTGGGGACGATCTGGCTACACTACTGGAGGTCTTAATAGCAGATCACGACTATCTTATACTCCAGAGCTTGTGAAATTGAATTTACACGCTTTAATGGCAGCAAAGATACAACGAGTTGGATATGATGAGTTATTTCATTTTTATCAAATACAAGAAAAAGAATGTGTGGCATTAGCTTCATTTCATTTGTTGGTTAAGTATGAGGAAGGAGACATGACTTGGCAAAAGATTTGTGAAGGCACGCATGCGAGGTATGGTCCTACTACATTTCAGGATTTGTTTGGAGAACTTGTCAAGTTGCAGCAGGTTAGATCTCCATCTGACTATTTGTTGGTCCCAGATATGAACACGCAAACCATAATAATGTAAAGAACGGTAAAGAACAAAAGATATTTTCACCCTTTCAGGTCTGGAAGTTCAATCAAAGGCTCACCCGTTTAATCTCCACGGATGTGGTTCTAGCACAACCTTAAGAAGAGCTCAATATTACAACATATATACCGAGTATCACTCAAAGAACATGAATACGCCCTCAGTTCCATCTCTTACCAAAAATACACCAAGTATAGAAAAACTACTATTCACCATGAGAGTAATAAACCAAATCCAAACCTAACACTATCTATCTATCTATTCACTCAGAAAGGAAGATGGAAAATGAAAGATGAAGAGTTCTTCAGAGAAGATTCCAGAGAGATGAAGAAGATGAAAAAGTGAGTCTGCAAAGTAGTGTGCCAGCATCAATAATGAGAGAGTATTAATATGAAAGACAACATAACCCTCAAATCAACGGCAGCAAGCACACCACGTGTCACCATGTGATGAAGCAACTCCAGCATTGCATAAGTCCTATTTCCAATTGGAGACATCAATGAGTCCGAATTTTTGGGCCTTTAGATGGTCTAAAAATCATTGGGCTTCTCAATTTTGGGCTTTATAGATGTAATGGACTATTGCTGAGCATTTAAACCCAACAATCTCCATCTTGCTTGCATATTGGGCCATACTAGACTGAATTTAGAACATACCCCATTTGGATCACCGGCTCTCGTACCTGCACAAAATAGTCATTCATTAATAATATTTAGAAGATTTAAACAATCTCTAAACTTATTTAATGGCAAGACTTTTGTTCCTATGTCAGAAAGATTGCACTTAGTAGAAATTTTAACAATTTTTATCACCCTTTTTTCCAATACATCCTTGATGAAATGAAATTTAACATCAATGTGCCTGGTTCTATTGTGAAAAAACAGGATTTCTGTTTAAGTGAATATCATTCTGACTATCTGAATAAAGCAGGACCCCGTGATCAAAGATACCTAATTCACTAAGTATTCATTTCAGCCATATCCCTTCTTTTACTACATCAACATCAGCATTGTATTATGCCTCAGTGAAAGATAAGGCAAATATTTTTTGAATTTGAAATTTCCAACTAATACAGGTATCATTTAAGGAGTACATATATGCAGAAGTGGACTTTCTATTGTCATTATTACCAGCAAAATCAGAATGAACAAAACCTTTTAAACTAATCCATTGTAAACATTAATTCCAAATCTAAAGTACCTTTTACATACCTGAAAAGCCATTTCATAGCATCCAAATGCCCTTTACCAGGATTACTCATGTATCTACTTAGAACACTAATGGAGAAAGCAAGATCAGGCCTTGTACAGACCATTAGCATAAGGGATCTTATTCATTCTCATTTGTTCTTCCTCAAATTTAGGGGATTGATTAGAAGACATTTTAAAATAGTTTGCCAATGGTAAACTCACAGATTTTGCTTTAGACATAAAAATCTACTTAAAACTTTTGAAATGTAAGTTTGTTGATTTAAAAACAACTTATTTTTGTCCCCTTCCTTCTTAATTCCATTCCCAAAATCCTTGTAGCAGGACCTAAGTCTTTCATTTCAAATTCAGATTTCAATTTATTCTTTATAAAGAAATTACAGAAATATCTTTACATGCTTATAATATATCATCCACATAGAGTAACAAGTAGCAAGCATTAACGCCTTCACTTACTTTATAATAAAAACATGGATCATACTCACTTTTATTAAAGTCAAGTTTTTGTATATAGGTGTCAAACCTTTTATGCCACTGCCTGGGAGCTTGCTTTAAACTATAGAGTGACTTTTTCAGAAGACATACACAATTTAATCTTTCTTTTTGTTCAAAATTTTTTGGCTGAGTCATATAGATTTCTTCATCTAATTGTTCAAGCTCAAAGTTATATTAGGTCACCAAGGCCAATGGGATCATAATTGAAGTGTGCTTAACTACAGGAGAGAAGATTTTATTGTAGTATATACCCTCCCTTTGAGTGAAACCCTTTGCAACTAACATAGCTTCATATCTAAAGCTATAAGATTTTACCGCATTATCTTTAATCTTGTAAATCCATTTATGACAATTAACTTTTGTCCCATTGGCTTGTTTACTAAAATCTAAGTATTATTTTTAAGGAAATAACTCATTTCTCCCCAAGGGTTGCATCCTTACTTTCCATAGCTTCTTCATAGGAGCTAGGTTCAGTTCCAAAAAAATATTGGATATTAAAAATAGAAGCAAAAACAACTTCATCAAACCTGATAGGAGGTCTGATTTCACTTCTCACTCTATCCCTTGCCAACTGATAGTTATGTAAATGACTTTCTGGACCTAATTGCTCTAAAGGTTCATTTTCTTCTACCTCAGGGACTTCAACTTCTCCTTGAGGAAGCTCCACCTCAAGCTGATCATTTTCACTTGAATTTAAATTCAAGAGATTTATATCAAATTTAATAAAATACTTATCATTATCAGATAACTCAGCATTATACTTTTGGTCTTTTATACAAGGCATTTCAACCTCATTAAAGTCCACATGTCTACTGATTATAACTCTATAACCACGCATCTCTTTTTGCCACAGTCTATAACCCTTCACCCCCTCACTATAACCCAAAAAAAACACATTTAGTAACCCTTGGTTCTAGCTTACCTTTACTATGATGTGCATAAGCAACACATCCAAAGACTCTTAACTTTAAGTAATCAACAGGATGACCACTCCAAACACAGTTAGGAACTTTATAATCTATGGCACTTGAAGGACACATGTTTATCAGATAAGAAGCAGTGTTTACAGCTTAACCCCAAAAATAAATTTGATAATCCTGAGGTGATAAGTATACACCTATTCTTATCTAATAAAGTTCTATTCATTCTTTCAACTAGGCTATCAACTAGGCCATTTTGTTGAGGGGTATAGGATACAGTGTTATGCCTGGGGATCACATTTACTTTACAAAAACTATCAAATTCTTCATTATAGAATTCCAAACTATTATCAGTTCTGAGAATTTTAATTTTTTGTTCATATGATTTTCTATTAAAACATTATAATTTTTAAATTTTGAAAAAATCTCAAATTTGTTTTTAACAAGACAACCCAATTTTTTCTTGTAAAATCATCAATGATAAGAAGCAAATATTTAAAGTCAGTAGATGTACTTACATTTATTGAACCCCATAGATCAGCATGTAGGTACTCTAAAATAGTAGTAGATTTGTATGTTCCAGTATTAAAAGGCAACTTACTTTGCTTTCCTAAAACACATTGTTTACAAAAAGGACAATTTTTTATTTTATCTGAACCAAAAACACCATTTTTCTCATGAAATTGAAGATTTACGGAGTTTCCTTTAACACATAAATCTTATTTTCTTTTGGAGTCTTTATTATTTTTGCAAAATTATAAGTGATTTTAGTGACACCACCTTTAATGGTTATATCATAATCCTCATCATCTAAAATCCCGAGGGAGATAAGATTTCTTCTTAAATCAGGTATATACCTAATTTTATCAAGGATTAATTCATGCCCAGTTTCTAAATCTAAAATCACTCTCCTAATGCATTTAATTTTACAAGAATAATTGTTTTCCATTGAAACCTGACCCCCATCAATTTCTAAAAAATCAGAAAAATACACTTTACAAGGACACATATGAAAAGTTCAGCCAGAATCTAAAATCCACCCATTTTTACTATAGTATTTGTTGCATATACTCGACCATCTTCAGCTATTGCTTCTTCATAAGCAACAGCAGCTCCACCATCTACCCTTTAAGAGTTTTTCAACTCTTCAATTCTTTTGTGTCAGTCTTTAATGAAGTACCCTTTTTTTCCATAAAAAAACACTTTTTTTTCTTTAGCCTTAGACTTATTGTTCTATTTATTTTTTCCTTTTGAAGATTTTCATATGAATATCTTCCCTTGTTGTTCCCCTCTTTACTGTTGATAGTATAATTCCTTTTATTTTGATATTTTCCTTTGGCTACAAGATGTACTCCATTTGTAGAGTCTTTAGCCTCAGATTTTATTTCCAAATTTTTATTTATCAAAGAGGAAACTATAATATCAACAATAAGACTTTCTCTGCCATATTCTAAAGTATTTTTCATATTTTGTGTTTATTAGAACAGAGAACTTAATAAGGCCACAGAGTGTTGTGCATCTAAAATTATCTCACCACTACTTTCTAAATCTAAAGTCAATTTGTTAAATCTGTCTAAATTTGCTTCTAAGTCAATTGAATGATCAAACTTAAAACTAAAAAATTGCCTCTACATGTAACATTTATTAGGTAACGTTTTGGTTAAGTATAACCCTTCCAATTTTTTCCAGAGCGGCGAGTAGTGTTAGTAGTGCCTAATTCCCTAATTACACTATCATATAATTACAAAAACAAAGTACTCCAGGCTGTTGGGGAAAAAAGTTCACAAGATCGTTGATTCTTGCAAGAACAATTGACAGGGCTCAGATTAATACTGTCCAACTCCACAAAGGTAACACCAAGTTACAAGGACAAACTAAGAATGACCTATTTCACCAAAAGAAATAAAGGGAGGAAAGGGGCTGCAATTTTCACAAAGAAAATATATCAAATCAATGGCTGAAGTTCTCCTTTTTCTAGTTTGGCTTGGTACATTCACGTGTGTGAATATAATGGTTGTATTGGTGATATTTAAGTGGTTAATAGTGGTGCTCTTTTTCGCCCAAACCAATAGTATATATATAGTGTAATATATATTATATATATGGTATAGAATATATATGTATATATGGTAATAATATAATAACCCATATTATATTATACCCCCTAATATATATATATTTCCTAAACCTAGCCGTCCCACTTTCAACCGGGTCAAACACATTTCAACCCCGAGCAACGACCCAAAGGTACATTAAAACCTCCAAGTGACCCACACACGTCCTTCATTAATTTGGGCTAACACACTTGTGGAGTGGACTATACAATTATCATTCAATCCTGGGCTCAAAGCCTATGAAGATATAACGGGTCTATTAATCATCATTGCCCGAATTTATTTGAGATCACAAAATCCCAACAAAACTCCACCTTGATCTAAATATACCTGCAAACCCCAAAAGTAAAAAAAAAAAAAAATAGCTTAGTAGTTGTTAAAAAGGATTCCAAACAAATTGGAACTTTACATACCTTTATCAGAAGTTTAGAAGTGTCACCAACTTCTAAACTTTACCATTAATAACACCATAGTGCCCATATTTGCAAGGTTATAAACCTTCAAATACCTAAACAACAACTTTAAAGCTTCTCAATGTTTGGGACTGGATCAAACATGTACCGCTTAAAACACTAATGAAAAAGGCCAAGACCGGCCTAGTGCGAACCATCAAGTACATAATGAAGCTAATAACATTTGAGTAGGAGTTTTTACTCATAAACTCTTTTTCTTATCCTGTTCCCCGGATAAGATAAATTGGTTACCAAGAGGCACATAAGTGGGTTTGCAATTAACAATGCCAAATTTCTTAAAAAATTTAAGCACATACGGAGTTTGATACACATATAAGCATGAATTTGACCTATCTCTATCAATCATACCAAGGAACCTTCTAGAATGTCCTAGGTATTTCATGTCAAATTCTTTACTTAACTCAACACTTATCTTGTTTACCACTTTCATGTTAAGGCCATCCAATAACATGTCATCCACATAAAGTAACAAATACACACAATCATCATTTGTGCTGTGGTGCAGGTAATACAAGCAATTATCAAACTCATTCCTCTTATAACCAAAAACATGTGAATCAAACATTCTATACCACTGACCCTTGGCTACTAGCCTAGCCTCGTATCTCACAGGCTCACTCTTAGTGGTACCCTTTTTCACCTTATAAACCCATTTGCATCCCACTATGGATTTATCCTTAAGTTTAGGAACTAAATTCCAAGTTTGATTCCTAACAAGAGAACTCATCTTTCCTCTCATGGTACTAAACCATTCTATGGACTTCTCACTCTTTATAGCCTCCACAAAGGTATTTGGCTCCTTATCAACTAGTTCCTGATAATTAGCATAGGCTATAGTGAAGTCGAATAGTCTTTGGGGTTCCCTACATGGTCTCCTCTCTCTATCTCTGGCCAATTGATAATTAGCCAAAGGATTTTGGTCAACGGGATTTTCCTCTATCACATCCTCGTTACCTACTGCATCTATATTCTGCTGATTTTGATGTGTGTCACTCTCCACCTCACTAAGGGTGATGGAGATGTGGGTACTCACTTTCTCCACCTCAACTAGGGACTCTTCCCTAATGGTTTCTTGCTGTTTTTCACTCTCTAAACAAGGCATCTCTGACTCGTTAAATTTGACATCTCTACTTATGATAATCTTCACACCACTTTGGCTTCTATCCCACAACCTATATCCCTTAACTCCCTCAAGGTAGCCCAGAAAGACACACTTCCTAGCTCTAGGTTCAAGTTTTCCCTCACTCTGATAAGAAAAAGCAGTACAGCCAAAGGTTTTAAGCATAGTATAATCAGCACATTTACCATGCCATTTTTCATAAGGAGTATCACCATTTAAAACAACGGATGGAGTCAAATTAGTCAGATAGCATGCAGTCATAACAGCTTCACCCCAAAACGATTCAGGCATACTAGAACTCAACATCATACATTTAACCTTATCAAGCAAAGTACGATTCATCCTTTTAGCAACCCCATTCTATTGGGGAGTGTAAGGCACAGTTTTATATCTAGTAATGCCACACTCATAACACAAATTATCAAAGTCAACACCGCAGAGAATTCAAGACCATTATCATTACGCAAATATTTAATCTTTCTACATGTTTGATTCTCCACCTGAACTTTCCAATTTTTAAATTTAATGAAAGTTTCACTTTTATCTTTCAATAGATAAACCCACACACGTCTGGAGAAATCATCAACAATAGACAAAAAATATTTGTTACCACCAAAAGTGGGATTGCTCCGGGACCCCACAAATCAAGTATGAATGTATTCTAACACTCTACTTGTCTTGTGTGTGCAAGATGAAAAGCGATATCCTACGATGTTTTCCAAGCACACAATGATCACAAAATGGGATGTCAGACACCTGATCCTTACCAAACACACCCTTGTCGTTAAGGAACTTAAGTCCTTTAACACTAATGTGAGCTAACCTATTGTGCCACTTATGTGTGTGATTAGTGTCAATAGAAGGGATAGTGGAATTTAGACCACTCATCACTTGACAAAGATGTGTAACATATATGCCATTTCTCCTAGTAGCTTTAAAAGCTCTAAGTACATCCTTACACATTCTAATCATGCCATCACCAAGCCTACCCATGAAACCTGTACTCTCTAACTCCCCTATAGAAATCAAATTCTTACCCATATGTGGAACATATCTGACTTCTTTTAATGTATGCACAAAGCCACTGTCAAACTTAACAGTTACATTACCAACACCAGTAATTCTATATGCAACTCCATCACATGCAACTACATGTCCATGATCAGCTTCATGCAAATGATCAAACCAAAACTTATTTGAAGTGACATGGAAAGATGCACCGAGTCAAGAATCCACTCATGTATATGGGAGTTCATAGACAGTTAATCTCACTGTGCTCGAATTTAAAAGCATGTAAACCTCACCGGACTCATCACTAGAGGTCACTAAATTTGTCTCTCTCGATCTTCTCATCTCTCTTTGTTCTTCTCTTTATAACACTCACTAATGAAATGTCCTATTTTCCCACACCGTAACATTTCTTTCCTTTAGCCCTCCCATGTGACTTAGAACGACTTCTACCATTTCTATTGCTACCACTATTTTGCCCACCTCCACTTCCACTCCCATCCCGATCGAGGTCTATCCTCACAAAATGGACTTCACCATTTTTCTCTTATTTTCTCGAATTTCAACTCTCTCTCCTTACTTTTTAAAGAGTCTATGACAATGTCGGTGTAAGGGTCTCCTCCCATACTTAATGGCATTCTTGACTTCCTTATATGAATCAGAATGGCATTTAACAAAATGATAGCTTTGTTAATTTGGGGACCGTTTCACCACGGTTTGTAATATCTTGCACAAGCTTATTAAAAACATCAAGATTGTCATCCAAATCCTTGAGGATCAATTTTGAAGTCGAAAAAATTTTCAAGGAGATAAATTTTATTTGGAGTGGATTGGATTAAATAAAGCTCTTCTAATTTTTTCCAAAGCTTTTACGTGGACTCAAATTTTCCAACTTTTCGCAAAAGTGGTCGACAAATGTAATATAATAGAAGTGTAAGCAAGTTCATCAAAATCCTTTTTCTGATCCTCAGTAACATTAGGACCATAAGAATTATCAATAGCTTTTGAAACCTTTTGCTGAACCAAAATACATTTCATTTTTTGTTGCCAAATAGAAAAATCATCTTTACCAGTAAAGACACTCAAGTCAAAATAATGTGCAGACATCTTAACAAATAAGAATACACACCAACAAGTACCTCAAGATAATCACGCAGAAATACCTAAGGCCTCAATATACACCGTTTTAGATTCCCAGGGTTTCGTGAGATTCATGATCTCAGATCAAAAGAATTCTCAAACGGGTAAAGTCTAGGTGACAGTTCTAAATAATAATGCACAAAAATAAAGTATCGCAAATAATCAAAGACCAAACAAAAGCTAACACAAGTCACAATAATGGGCACATAAAATTTCTAGCAACAGCAATGGTTACCCCACACTGCAGACTCCAAAACCTCGCCGCACCCCACACGATGACCGCTAGTACCGAAATGTAAAAGAGATTAGCCAATTTACTGCAGAGCGGACCAAATCTGACGGTCCGTATTAAGTAGGAGAGATGCGAAACAAATTAAAAAAGAAATCCAAAGAAGAACAAGAACCACACAAGCTGGAAAAACCAGGAAGGTTTTGCAAATGCCGAATACGTTCACTATCGAACCACTGTTCAAGCTGTCCGGACCACCAAAATTATAACTGACCACCACAGAAGGTCAGAAATAGGACGAGGATCACAACACCACAAGCCACTCGCCGGAATACCCTCACACGCGCCCCCACGCCTTCTTTGGAAAAAGCTGCGACCCGAATTTCACGCGCCATCCACGCGCCAGCCTCCTCGCTTCACGCCGCCGCTCGCGCCGCTCCGCCTCGGCGTCGACGCGAATATGGTCTCCGTTCACAAAGATGGCGTCTCCTTTGGCCGGAAAATGGACCAGACAGATTCGAGGCGATTCTTGTTTCTTCTTCTTCGTTAATCGGCGACCCAAAATTAATTTTCTTGCACTACGAAGAATGCCACCGAGGCTCGATACCAATTGTTGGGGAAAAAGTTCACAGGATCGTTGATTCTTGCAAGAACAATTGATGAGGGCTCGATTAATCATCGTCCAACTCCACAAAGGTAACACCAAGTTACAAGGACAAACTAAGAAGGACCTATTTCACCAAAAGAAATAAAGGAAGGAAAGGGGCTGCAATTTTCACAAAGAAAATATATCAAATCAATGGCTGAAGTTCTCCTTTTTCTAGTTTGGCTTGGTTGTTCACGTGTGTGAATATAATGGCTGTATTGGTGATATTTCGTGGTTAATAGTGGTGCTCTTTTCTGCCCAAACCAATAGTATATATATAGTGTAATATATATTATATATATGGTATAGAATATATATGTATTTATGGTAATAATATAATAACCCATATTATATTATACCCCCCCTAATATATATATATTTCCTAAACCTAGCCGTCCCACTTTCAACCGGGTCAAACACACTGGGCCACTAAGCAACGACCCAAAGGTACATTAAAACCTCCAAGTGACCCACACACGTCCTTAATTAATTTGGGCTAACACACTTGTGGAGTGGACTATACAATTATCATTCAATCCTAGGTTCAAAGCCTATGAAGATATAACGGGTCTATTAATCATCACTGCCCCGGGTTTATTTGAGATCACAAAAATTCCAACACAGGCAATTTCAGTTTGTTCAATTCTTTTAATATCTTCAATGTCATCATCCCATGACTCAACTAAGGCTTTTGCATAACTTTGTTGCAAGAGCATAGCCCTTAATTTTTGACACCAGAGCTTGAATTCTCCTTTGCCATTCCAAATTTTAATATAAACCTTTTTAGATGTCATTCTACACAGATTATCCACAAAATATAGACAATATTTCCACTTAGGACACTCCACAGATTTTAGAGACAAAAGTATAAACAAAAAAACAAAAGTTCATTTATCAAGAAACATCCACTTAGAAGATATTTTCGAAAAAAACCTTTAAAGATGCAAGTAGAAGTATTTATTTGCAACAGAAACACAAGGAGGCCAAAAAACTTCTAGTTATTTCAAAAAATTAAACACAGTTCACATAAGCACGTGTTTTATTTACTTATTAACAAAAATATTGAAGAAACCACATAACAGATTTTGATAAAACCAACTACAGTCCCATCATATTCTAAGGTTCTCTTATGAAATCCTAGTTAAAGGAATATCCAGGC
The DNA here is from genome assembly GCA_023638005.1 of Forsythia suspensa. NCBI lineage: Eukaryota > Viridiplantae > Streptophyta > Magnoliopsida > Lamiales > Oleaceae > Forsythia > Forsythia suspensa. The sequence continues at coordinate 35,655,241 of CM042674.1, forward strand.
AGCTCGAGTTAAGATCTATAATATTATGTTAAAAGAAACTTCAAAAACAAGGTTAGAACTTGTTACCATCCTCCGATGCAAAGAAATTTAAGAAATAACATCAGAATACCAGTTTTGCCTTTTCGGTTGACATATATTGATTATTTTTTTTTTAAGAAATCACAAGATCCGTGATTATTCTTTTCAAGAAAGTATAGATCAAGAAGAATGATGAGAAATTCTTTTAGATGTGAGCTCTGATACCACTCTTGGTCCATATGTGAACATGCAAATGTAAAGAACACAAGATTTTTTCACCCTTTCGGGTACGGATGTTCAGCCAAAGGCCTAATCACCCGTTGAGCCTCCATAGATGTGATTCTTGCTCCAAATTCATTAGCACAACCTCAAGAAGAGTTCAGTATTACAACAGATACACCATGTATCACCCAAAGAACAAGAATGAGCCATCATTTCCTCTCTCACCAAAAATAAACCCACTATAGAAAAGTAACTGTTCACCATGAGAGTAACAAACCAAACCTAACACTATCCATCTATCTATTTACTCATGAAAGAAGAAAGAAGATAAAAGATGAAGAGTTCTTAGAGAAAAATCAAGAGATATGATGAAGACGAAAAAGTGAGTCTGCAGAGTAGCATACCAGCATCAATAATAAGAGAATATTAATATGAAAGACAATATAACCCTCAAATCAATTGTAGCTAGCACACCACGTGTCACCATCTGAGAAAGCAACTCTAACATTGCATAAGTTGCATTTCCAAAGGGCGACATCAATGAGTCCGAATTTTTAGGCCTTCATATGGTCTAAACATCATTGCGCTTCTCGATTTTGGGTTTTATAGATGTAATGGACTATTGCTAAGCATATTAAAACTCAATTTTGGGTTTTACAGATGTTAAATATTTTACTTTGTTTTCAAAATAATTAATTACACTCACAATCCTCATTCTTTCAACTTTGTAACAATATCATCTGCATTCAATTTTATTAACAGATATCGTCCACATCTTTTCATTTTGCTCACACAGATGGTCCTCAAGTGATTTTTTTGACACTTTTACCCCTAGCTTAAATAAATTAAAATAACAAAAAAAATATACAATGGAAGAATTGTAATTGGACCTTGACCTTTTTAAAAGTACAAATAAATCATAAACCTTTTATTTTTACAAATTAAAAGAAAAAAAAAAAAAACCAAAAATAGGTCTTCTTCCACATTATGTGTTTGGATTATCAGGTACAAATCTATCAGCCGCTATTTTCTCTCGCACAACTGGCAAATCTATCTCTACATCTACCACTTCATCCACAGTTTGGAATGCCCCGTCCACTTGTCTTGCGCGACGTAGGAAATTGTGTACTAACATTGTTGCTACAACAACTGCGGTTTGCTTCAAAAATGAGTAGTTATGCATACGATCATGAAAGTTCCACATGTTCTTAAAGACACCGAACGCGCGCTAAATCACGTTTCGTAGAGACGAGTGTTTGAAATCGAATCTCTCCCACGCGTTCCTGAAATGCCTAAGTTCACGGTTTCTAACTGGAAGAAACTCTTGAAAATGATATCTGATGTTCGCTCCTTTATATGGCACCATGTACCCGGGCTTATGCGCAAATTTTGAGTCGACGAGATAGTACTTACCATTTGCAGGCACCGAAAAATTAATATCGGGACTGTGAATAGCCCTAGCCAATATTTGGCTATCGTGAAGCACATATTGAAATCGCATATTGAAGGACAAACGTGAAGCACATATTGAAATCGCATGCTGCTAATACATTTTGAGATGGCTATCTCTTCCTGCCTATGAAGTGGAGTTGCTCGTGTGCTGGTAGCACCGCTTTCACATGTGTGCCATCGATTGCCCAAATACAATCCTAACAACAATAGAACTTAATTATTAGGACATGAATCATAACACATCATATTTGCTTTCCACTAATGTACTAACGTACTCGATAGCAAGTAAAATGTACCTGGAAATACGGGTGCATAGAGGGTTCGAGTTTGTGATCCGATGGACTATCATTATAGTTAGGTTTTGATTTAATTATCTTAGTGCCAAGTCGAACAACTGCTCGCAACACAACCCCAAAGTAATGGTGAATTGTCTGCAAAGAGTGACCAAATATTGTACGTACTTGTGTGTAACCTTTTCCATAAGCCAGTATGAACAAAAACATTCAACTTGTTCGTATACGTCAACGTTGGGCCCGCTACAAAGTTCATACTCGTCACACAATAGATGTGTAAAGTTCACAAACATTGGTGGATACATTCGAAACTCACATAACGTAATATATGAATCCTCCTCTAGTGCTTGAATCATAAATATGCGGCCATTCCTAGCATTTGGAAACTGTCGAATCATTATCCTTGAGCGTTAGATGTATTTACGAACAAGACTTCCAGTAGTACGACAGTACATAAGCCATGTTAGTGTATCACGCTCTAAATTCTCTACGGCTTCTTTGTCTGAGCTGTTTGAATCGGAGTCTGATTCGTCGTCTGCTTCTGGCGCGAGAAACATTTCCTCTTCCGATTCATCACCCATACTTGGATTACTAATGTCATAGAAGTAAGAGATATGGACACTAGATAGCAAACCTACATTGCGCTCTCCTTTTTTATAGGTGATTTTGTAGTGAATAAAGAGTAAATAAATGCATGAATCAACAACTCACTGAAAAAAGTGCAAGTAGTACACGTGAATTCAATTCCAAATACTTGTCTGCAGAAAGAAGTCCAAATTATAATAGTGAGTACATTATATTCAAATGATAAAATGATAAACCATTTGTCTCATCAGTAGCAGTGCAAAAAATAAAAAATAATATCTGGTACATGAAATAATAAATGCAAATTTCTTCCATCACCTAACAGCATCCAACCTCTCAACAAACGAAAATTCAAAGCAATAAAAATTTAATGTCAATCATCGAATGCACCAGCATTCTTAAGGCACCAAGACTTGTAGTTGAATTTCAAGAACTTAATTTTCATTTGCGGCATGCGCGAACCTGCGTACGATGTTCGATGCCTCTTCTGTTCGAAAAATGATAAGGCAAACAAATGAAAATATTCATCGCCTTCCAATACGCCAAAGCTCTCCAACTCATCCATGCACTCATTGAACGAGGGAGGCCCGAAATTCGCTTTCAATTGTGCTGCGATCAACTCGTTGCTAACATTTGCTGGTTTCTATGCTGATTCAGATAATGCAAGGCGGGAGTCAAGCTTCTTTTTTCCTTTTGCAGCGCCTAAGGAACATTTTCTTTTTTTTCCATTATGCAATCCTGATATATCTATTGACGACTCACTACCTTGCACATCCAATGGTGCATGCTTATCGCGCATCTCTACGTTTACATGCAACTTTACGCTATTGCCGGTCCTTTTCCAAAGTTCATCATCATCGAATCCTTTTTTTGAGAGCTTGGAAGGGTTGACATCATATTTCTTGGAGTCGTAAGCATCACTGAAAAATGCGTTGTACTTATGAAAAATTTCTCCACAATCTTGACCACGAAATTTGGCAAATTCCTTGTTAGCCTAGTCCAAAATAGCATGGAAAGCCAATTGTCAAAATATAATCAACAAATATGTATACAATCGTAAAATATTTTCAAACTACATTCCAGTCAAACATATCCACTACCAATTGTAAACAAACAAATTCAAATTACATGTATCTTTCGATCCCACCACCAATCATCAGCAACTATTAAATTGTTTAGATGATCGTATTCTATCCTGGTGCAACGTAGTATCTCATGCAAGTATTGGTAATCTTTGCGCATATGAAACCAATGATTCTTCAATTGATTGCGGTTCCAGTCCTTGCCGACTTCGATGTTGAACATTGAAACAATCTACTTCCATCCGGTATTGGTGAAACACTTTCCTTGGCGATATCCTTGTGCAATTAAGAGTTCGCAGCAATTAACAAATATCCAATGAGTTTCGTCATCCCACCTTGCAGATCGACATTGATGCTTATCTATTTTCTGCAAATTACGAAGTAAGTAAAAAAAAAAATACAAATTGGTCATCCATTTTTGGAACACTAGTTGAGGGAGGAAGAATGGAAAGATATAGATCTCTAAGCAATGGCCTTCAACTACAATATCAATTCTAACTGATTTACCAACGGAAAACCAAAAGATATAATGTGCGTGGAGAATTCATCGAAGAATTATCCTTATTAAAAATACCACAGCTTCTATTTTTCAATTATTGACAGACTATTGTATCATCCATAATCCAAAATCTACCCATAATCCATAATCTGCCCATATGGATTTTGTCAATGCATTGACAAAATCCATCATGTGCATGTAGCCAGCATTATTCTATAATACAATTCAGAAATATCATAGAATAAACCTAGCAAACAAAAAAGAATATCAAGATTCATAATTTATAAACTAAAACAAGGTGGACGGCTGCTTGCTTTTTCGCCAAAAGTTAACCCACAATGGATTATTAGATAACCAAAATGTTTGCTGCGCTGAAAACAATTTTTTTTAACTAAAATCAAAACAAAATTTGTCAACCGAAAGATCCTAAAATGGAATGATAATACACAAATAGCCTTGTAATTTGGATTCAAAATAAAAACAAATGCCCATAAAATTCATGTTTGAATCGACGTGGAAAAACAGAACAAACAACAATATAATGACAAATGTAAAAAAAAAAACAAGAAGAAGAAGAAAGGTAATGAACATAACTATTACACCAATGGTCAAGCTTCATTTATTCTCGGACAAAAAGTTCAAAATTTTGGACAATCCACATATAGCACATCCAAGAATATAAAGAAATCACAGCACAGGCAAGCAAATCGAGAAACACGCGCAGGCAAGCAAATCGAGAAACACATGGTCAGCCATTCGAAAAATTGTTGCACATTGGGCTATACAAATAGCATAGGCGACGGAATTTCGGGAAAAAAATCAAGAAATTTTTTTACGAAGTTGCAAATCGCATACCATTGTTTGTGGGTCAGACAAAAACTTGTTGCCAGAATGAAATTTTAGTGCTCGTTTGCTCACGCGACGGCGAAACACTGGTGGTGTACATAGGGATTTACTCTAGCAGTGGGTGGGAAAGAATAGATAATACATTTTGCTTAACTTCGTTGGACAATGAATTGTAAATCTATATATAGAAATGGGGCTTTTTTGAAAATTTATTTTGTGGATGAAATATTTTAATGTTAATGTCATGTGAAGGTGGGCTTGACTTTTGAAGTTTATTTGACTAACCCAAATAAACTATGTTTTAATCCCAGCCAAACAAACACATATATACATATACACACATACATATATATACTGACACACATAACAAAAACACACACAACATAAATATAGTTTCACCTTCTTCTCCTCTTTTGATTACTATTCTTCTTCTTCTTCTCTTTTGGTGAACAATAAAAAAATCAATTCTTAAATTTTTTTTTTCAAAAGTATCACATTTTGATTTTAATAAAAAGAAATACATAACTTTCTTGAGAAATCATCGACAACCAAAAGAAAATATTTGTAACCAAAATGTGTTGACATACAAGTAGGACCCCATAAATCATAACGTAGATATTCAACTATACAAGAAGATCTACGATACTAGATAAAAATGGTAATCTATTTTGTTTACCAAATATACAATATTCACAAAAATAAAATAAAAAAGTTTATTAATTATATCTTTCCCAAACACACTTGTAAGTTTTTCTCACTAATGTATTCTAATTTTTTATGCCAGGTTTGGGTTATGTCACTTTCCTTATTTACTAATGTAGCTAAAGTTTGGGTAATGGTTTTTGTATTTACTTAGGACATGTTCGGTGTAGTTTTTTGGAAAAAAATATATTTTTTTTTGTACTTTATTGACTTTTCAAATTTTTTTATAGTGTAAAAAGTTTGAAAAGTTAAAAATTGTAGGCAAAAAAATAGATTTTTTGAAAAAAAAAATAGCCACCGAACATATTCTTAATATAATCCATGTCTCTTTTAAGGTTGTTCACAATTTCTTGTGAACCTTTCAATATGTCCCTACTCCCTTGCTAATTAAAATATCATAACCTAAGTCATAGGGTACCTACTACCTAGTGAAATTAGATTCCATTTTAAAGAATTTATGATTTTTTTTTTTTTTTTGATAGTAAGAATTTATGATTTTTTTCAATAGGTAAAGTGTCTCTACCAGGCATTCATAGTATCATTATATTTAGTAGTTATTAAACACAACTAAATTGATCTTCTAAAAAAAATTCTTGACAATTTGTTAGGTCTTGGGATAATTTTCATCCAAGTCAATGGCAGGATCTAATTTAAAAGTTTTAACAGATAAACCTCATGATTAGGGATTGTTTAATTAGTCAAATATAAATCCTCTAACTTTTTTCCACAAAGTAGCTACAGTTTTTTTTTTCCCCCTCCTACTTTTCTAATCACACTATCATATAATTAAATAAAAATTGAACCCAAAGCTAGTTCATCACACACAGACCAAGTGTCATACCAGTATGCAAAAAATGAACAAACCCTATCCACACCCCCATAAATATTTTGAAAATGGTTCAAGTCCAAATCTAAAAATATAAATTAGTATAAAATAGTCCAAATTCAAATCGCTACTAAATTCTTTTAATTAAAGTTTCAATATGAAGTGGCCAAAGTCTCAAGTTTTAATTCATATCAGGTGTTGAATATTCTAAATTCCTAAGCTCAATTGATATCATTTATTCAATTGTTTCTCTGCAGATAATTGCGCCCTAATCCGTTGTAATTTTCACACTATTACTTTTAATTATAACTATAATAAGTCAAAATCAGTCCTAAATCCATTAACCCATATGGCAAGCTCACATAGGAACTAGGAGAGAAAGGTTTAGCTTACTCTCTTTGTAGTCATTCTTTGAAAGGGAGCGGCGTCCAATTGAAAAGAGTGTCTGATCTAGACCCATATAATTCTTCTTCCCCGTCTCTTAGATTTAGACTAACTGGCTAATAAATAGTCGAATAGAGGTTGAGGAGGGAGATGACTGTCTAGACAGAGCCATAGAGATAACAAAATTTTATTGTAAATTTAAAATAGTTTTTGAGTGATATATAAAATATGAATATCTAGATAAAATAATGTTGACGTGAATGAAGTGATAACTAACAACGCCAATTGCTCATCATTTTAAATTTTAATAAAATGAATTTTCTAATTTTTTATGGAAATTAATATTTGAATTTTGATGTCAAATTACATAATAATCACATCGGAAGTGCGTCGTTTTACAAATTATTAATGATATTACACAACGTTTTCAATGTATAAAAAGACGTATGAAACAATTGTTGTAATGTATCAAAATATTTTTATTAATGTTATATTATTTCAAAAAAAAATTTACTACTTAATTTTTGTCTACTCAAAAAAATATTTCTGGCTCCGCCACTAAACCCTAATAGCTACCACAAGGTTTACAGTAATGACAATATAATTTATTTACTTCGATAGTACGATGCATCACCAACTACACTATAGCAAAAACATTATGCTTCAATAATGTTCGGTCTAATTTAATAAGACTTATTGTATAATTATTAAAAAACCTTAATGGAAACGCCACAATCTCCATGTTTGTTGGCCTGAAATACATCGCACAAACTTATGTTTGAATTTTTTTAAATACATAAGTTTTTCTACACTTGAATAGAGGTGGCAAAATATTCAGCTCTCATTTTTTCACGCATCGTCCCACTCTAGTTCTTATTTTTTATCTTATTTTTGTTTCTAAATTTAAATATTATTTAATAAAATATAGATAAATAAGTACTTAACAGGACGAGAAATTAGAATTTTAATTCTCTACCCAATGTCGTGAAAATAACCTTTGAGGCAAGGGACAAGGATGGCCGCCGTAGTCCTACCTCATTACCGTCCATACTCTTAGAGATGTAGACCAAAAAAAAAAATTAAACTTATTCTTAATCATGAAATTCTTCAATGATTTCAACTAAATTAGTTAAATATTGAATACCTTCACATATGCTTTTAATTTAATCTTTATATAAAATATTGTGAGTTTAATATCTGAAAATTTGATTCATTCTAAATTAACAAATTTAAAATGAAAGGACTGATTTTGACCATGAAGAGTTAGTCACATGTTTTCTATCTGTGTTTCTATTTCATCTTATCAAGTTCTATCATACAAGATAAGAAAATTATCGTCAATATTTCAGTATAGGCGATGGACTAGAACTATTTACAACTTGTCAATTAATAATTATTAGATATATTGGCAATGATACCCAGAACTCCCATTAAAAGAAAAATATAACCCTTGCCGTGTACAAAATAAATTTTGTAGCTGAGTATAGACTTTTTTTCCTCACCACATGGATAGAAGTGGATAAACGAGAATTAATTCCAACTCCCGAGGAAAAAAAGTAAAAGGTCCCGACAAAAAAATAATCATATTTGACCACTATACATTGCTAACATCAGGTAATGAAATAGTTGAGAATTTCGAGTAATTAACCTAGCCGCTAAAGTAGTTAAAGTAGTGATGAATCCCGTTAGTAAAATATGTCATATAAAAGATCATCTATTCCTAATCTCCAATTGATATCAAAAAAATCGATCCATTTATAATCAAAGATGCAATCATCGACTCTATAAATAGTTATGTTAATGATAGGTACAACTTGTCATTTTATTGATTTTTCACATTTGTTTAGTGTTATATTTAAAATGCAATTTGGGATTCCACATATGACCTATTTCTGTATGAAATTTAATAAAGAAAATAGTTTTATAATTGCTTTTTAAACTATTCTAATTAGTTTTTCAAGATTCGGACAGGAAAAAGAATTGGTGGCTCCTCTTTTCGAGTTGATGCAAATAAACGTCATTTGTGGGCTAATTTTCCCTAACGGAAAGAGAAAGAAATCATGGATTTAATTGTTTGGGTAAATTTTACCAAGGTTCCTTAACCTTTCATAAGTGTGACATCAATGTCCATAACTTACCATTTATTGAACTCGTGTCTCCAATCTTTTAAACATGTAGCACTTATGTCCCCATCTAATGAAAAAAATTTCTTTGAAAGTTAAATGGTCATGCAATACTAATGTGATGTTAGACTGAAAATGTAACATTGTGTATAAAAATTTCCTTTATTTAAGAACAAGGCAAATGGTGATTTCAACTTTTATTTACAAATTTGAAAAAGGTGTTCATGAAATACTAATGTAATGTTAGACTGAAAATGTAACATTGTATATAAAAATTTCATTTACTTAAGAACAAGACAAATAGTGATTTCAACTTTTATTTACAAATTTGAACAAAGTTCTTCAGTGATCATGAAATCTATCTCTTTGCTTTAATCCATCACCGACATAACGTGAGAATCACGTGGCCATTTAATATTTAAGATAAAAACATTTTCTTGGGGCATGGACGCAATGATTTTAAAATGTTGAAGATATGAGTGCAACAAATTGAAATAGAGGACCTATGTGTCACACTTACAAAAGGCTTGGGAAAGTTTCCCCTAATTGTAAAGTATTAAATGAAATTTACTATTGTCACTAATCCCGCGTCAACACAAATAGCAATTAGGCTAATGTTTTCACATGATATACATACATACAATATATGTGTATATGTGTATATGTATATATATAGAGAGAGAGAGAGAGAGAGATATATGTGTATATGTATATATATATACAGAGAGAGAGAGAGAGAGAGAGAGAGAGAGAGAGAAGAGAAAAGAGAGAGAGTGAGAGAGATCTAGGGCTCTTATCAGATTGTCCAAATTCCCAAATTCCCAAACCCCACTGCCCTCCTCAACGCACCCTGAAAATCACACGCACAAACACACAGTTGAGGGGTTTGATCATCATCGATCTATCATGACAGGGAAGGCGAAGCCAAAGAAGCACACAGCGAAGGAAATAGCGGCGAAGGTAGACGCCGCCACCACCAACAGAGGCGGAGGCAAGGCGGGTTTAGCAGACAGGTCCGGCCAGGAGAAGGGCGGCCACGCCAAGCTGGAATGTCCGCACTGCAAAATCACTGCCCCCGACATCAAAACCATGCAGATCCACCACGATGCCCGCCACCCAAAAGTCCCCTTTGATGAGTCCAAGCTCTCGAATCTTCACTCGGTTCTTGTTGGCGACTCTTCCAAGACCAAGCCTGGTATTCGTGGTAGCCTCAAGAAGTGAATTGCGTTCACGGATGCGTCTTTGTTGATGTTATTGTTATTTTACAGGAGAAAAAGTTATCGTGGTATTGGCATTGGTAAACCATCAGCGTCTTAGATATGGTTAATAATTTGTGGACGCAGGTTGTTGCTGTAGTGCTTATTCACTGCTTTTGTGTTGCTGTAATGGTGTGCTGTGCTGTTTTTTTATTATGAGTACAAGTCTATCCATATCCATGGGGATGAAGTAATTTCTGTTGTCTCAGTGTTTGGTTGAATGACTATTGCGTTCTTGTTCAATTTAGAACCGAAATGCCAGTGGCATGGAATCTAGGTCTCAGGATTGCGATTAGATATTATCCATATGAGTTGATCTTTTCCAATCTTCAAATTCGATGCCCCAACTTTCGAAATCTAAATTTGCACGATTATATCCAATAATATAGTTTCTAACAAAACGGGAAATATTAAAAGGTCCAGCTTTAGTAGTTCTTTGCCATGTTTCTGTGATTATTTAAATAAGTTATTTTGCTGGTTCGATATGTGCTACTGGTATTTTGTGTTCATGTTAATTGAACTCTGTTCTTGATCGCTGTGCTGATCAGTTTTGCTTTTTAGTAATCATCAATAACTTTTTTCCATGTACTATTGTTGTAATCAATTATGTTTCTCTTGCATTTGTGTGGCATTGTGATTTTAAGGAAAATGTATGTATTTATACTGCTCTGAGTTTATTTGTTGCTTGTTGTTGTTGTTGGTGGTGGTGGTCTATTTAGCCTTAGACGTGTGAGTTTTTGTTGTGAAGACTTTCATTGTTGTTTATCATGACAAGATTGTTCTTGATTCTAACGCTGATCAAAATTCCTTTACCCATTCCAATATTGGGATCAAAATATCCTAGCAAAAGTATTTGTGGATGAAATTATGTTTCTTGGTATGAATTCATATTTCTTTGTTTTTATTTTAGGGGCATTAGTTGTTATAATGGAAATTAAGATGTAATTTCAACTTAATTATGGTCACAATTTGTGCACCTGCACAATGCAGAGAGTCTCGGTTTTTGCTTAGTCTCTATTTGCAGGGGTTCCTGTAGCTGAGGGGCTTATTGCTCTGTAATACAATAAAGTAAAAAATCCCTGATGCTCAGCCAATTTATTTTAGTTTCTTATATAAAAATGTATATTTATATAAATTGTAGAATGCCTTATCTGGTCTGGAATGCTTTATGCCTGTGTCACATTAAAAGGGCAAGATTACTGTATCTTTTTGCTTTTGTACATCTTTTGCTGTGTTTACTGTTGTGGAAGGGTGTCTTTATTTTTTGATTTAGTACAGCTATTTTGTGTTTATGTTAGTTGAACTCTCGTTGATAGTAGAGATAATCGTTTTTTCTTTTTTAGTTATTGTGAATATTGTGTTTGCATGTACTGTTAATGCAATCTACTATGCTTATTTCGTGCTTGCATTTGGTATTGCAGGAAAGGTTTGTTGTTTATAGTAGTAGGAGCTTATTTGTTGCTTTTGAGATCTATTTAGTTTTAGACATGGGAGTTTTTGTTATTATTTGTTTTCCATGAGAAGAGTGTTCTTGATTCTAATACAGATCAAAATTCCTTACCCGTTACAACATTGGATTCAAAATGTCTTGAATCAGTGCTTATTTCATTGTCATTTGTGGATAATTATGTTTCTTGCTATCAATTCATCTCTCTTTGTGATTCCAATATTGCTATTTATCATCCACTCAATTTCAGAGAGAGACTGTTTTCAACTACTCTTAGCTGTCAAACTGCCTTCTTTTAAGTGGAATTCAAAGCTTCTTTGTTTTGAGTTTATGTTACTTTGTACTGGCTTGTGTTTGTTGGACTCAATTTCATTGCCCTTATTACGCTTAATCTTATATATTGGCCGAGGTTTTGCTGAAATTTGTAATCTCATGTGGCCGTGCCTTCAATTTCATGACATCCCAGCTTCTTCCATGTTCATAGTTTATCATGAAATCTGTTGTTTGTTGTCATATTTTGGGTGAGTAGTGAATTTATTATTAGTTTGCAGATATATTGTTATTTTTTTTTCTACTTTGATAATAAATACAAAATATTTCTAGATTCTCGAATTTGCTTTTTAATAGAGAATCGATGGACTAGAATTATGACCATTTCAATTCGAACAAGACCAAACATCATAAACTCATGTCAATATTTTTCTAAAATTAAAAAATAATTTCAATTTGTATGACACGTCGGATTTTCCACTCTATGAAAATAGGTTTCTTAAGTCAATTGAAGTAGGGATCAATTACCATTTAGAACATTAAACAGAACATAAAAGAGAATCAAATTCAATAGCCAAAAAACCTGGAATTGGATCGTATGTCTATGCAAAAGACAACTATATTGTAATCAGCAGAATTACTTCGGTGTACAGATTAATGAGTCTAAACTCTAAAGTTAATCAGCAAATCCTAAGCTAAATTTATAACAGAAATCTCATCTACATTGAATTCTTGCGCTGACAACCACGCCATTTGCGATAATCATCAGTGTTAGCAGCTGCTTGCAGTTGAAGGGGAGGACTCTGAAACATTGGATATTGCAAGTATTGTGGCATTGGATTCAAGGTTGGCAAATAACAGAACATCGATGGCTCAACATTGGGAATAGAAACATTGTCTAGCATACTGAACCCCAAATCATGGGGGACCGGGATTTCACAACCACTACTATGCATATAATTGACCGGGATTTCACCGCCATTACCATACATATAATTGCTCGGGATTTCACCACCACTACCATACATATAATTGCCAGGGATTTCACCACGACCACCATACATATAATTGCCGTAAGTATTTTCATCATTATATATATAGTTGCTGTTGCTGCTACACGATGCACCATCATTCGTCGGCATCACCATCACCCTCGGATTAGCCAAGTTGAACGAGCCATCAATAATTTGTGGATCATAAGTAGGCACTGAAGATTGCTGCTGCTGGTAATTCAACATACTTTGACAGACATGTTTACTTTCTTGAACTGATTGAGCATCCATTTGATTCTGATTCATCATAATTTGAGTCCCCTTCATCAAATTAATTCTTGACTTGACAGTCTCAATCTTAGCCTGCAGAAGATTACCAAAGTATTTCAGCCCATCATATGTTAAGCTGTCATACGCTTTATCCCAATTTGGGTACTTAGTTTCAATGTTCTTTTTGCGCGTTTTCACGAGCTCTTCTTGGACTTTCTTCACTTGATCCTTGAAGTAAAACGACAAATCATAGGTTCTTTGTCTGCAGTCATCATCTGATCTCTTCTTGTAGGAGCTGATCAAATTTTCGATCTCATCACGGTTTTCGGGCCAAATTATTGGCTTGACTGGTTCGTCACCGTCTGCTGGCCCGTAGAGAATCATGCCCATTTTGACACCACACAGTGTCGACAATTCATAAGCCTTCTTCTCCAAACCCTTCCTTCTCTTTTCAAAAGTTACACGGCGTGTCCTTTTGTCACTTCTAAGTTCCAAGGATAGTTTTGCTCGACCCATCTTCATAAACAAAATCACAATAATTAGAATCTCAGTCCCTATTTTCTTTATGAAAAAATTTAAGTTTTGATACTGAAATTATAAGAACTATTAAACAAATTAAATTCTTCATGGCTCTGTTTAAGTAGATGACTTTGGTTGGCATTTTCTGGTATTTTTGAAAATTGAATTAACTTGTAGGGGCGTTGAACGCAAATTCCCAGTATTCATGTTGTTTTCTTATGCATATGTATGTGGTTGTTGTCTGTTCACATCAGGTTTTATGGGAGCCATGATATCGAATTTGGCGTTTGTATTCCGGAACATAATTTCCAAGAGGGCAAGTCTGTCAGAGGAATGAACTACTATGCCTACTTATCTATGCTCTCTCTCTTGATTCTCACTCCATTTGCAATTGCGGTCGAGGGACCACAAAAGTGGGCCGTTGGATTCAATGAACACTCCTGCTAATAAAATTCAAATTATAATTAAATCTTATAAGTGCTTTATTACAAATTCGAATAGAAACATAGTTTCTGGAAAATTAGGGCATATAAATTCTAACCTGCATGTGAAATTATATAAAGATTTCAAAAAAAAAAAAAAAAAAAAAAACCACTTGTTTATGGCCTCTCACATTCGAATTTATGTTTAATAAATCATTTGTTCTCCAGAAACATGAAAAAATCAAGAACATAAACTTAATTAATAATTGGGAAAAAAAAACAGAACCGTTAAATCTTAATTAATAATTGATCAAGAAACCAGCAAAAAACTATTTATTCTCATTAAAGAAGAAGAAGTGTAATGTAGAAATTACCTTAAGAATTTTGGGCTTCAATTCTCCGTTCTCAAACTGCTTAATGTAAGTAATGAATCGGTTCTTATATAGAATATAGAGAGGGAGAGGGGGAAATCTGCAAAAAATATAATTAGAGATCCTGTTTCCTAATGAAGATTTTCTTGATTACAATTTTTTGGAATATTACCATATGGGTTTCACTAAGTATTAATTTCTTCCTTACTGTCAACAAAGACACTTAACGGCTATAAAATTTTAAATTTACACAAAAGTTCAATCCCATAATTTTTTACTTATTCTTTTCTACCGTAATTGTTATTATGTATTCCAAATGCATATTCTCTGAGACTTGATAGAGTCTACCTGGAATTCTTTTACATGATTTATAGATTGGACTTTTTAATTGGGAAATTTTAAGATGCATTTGCTTCTTAGTGTTATTTTGTTCAATACCACTTAAATTTGGCAAAAAATTAGATACTACGAGATAGTATTGAAATCGAATTTTACATTGTATGCCAAAGAACAATTTGCCACCCCAAATTTTTTTGAGAAAACAAAGACGGATTAAACACTTGTTTCTAAGCGAGTTATAGCTTATCGATTTTTTTTTTCTTAATCACAATTTTTATGTTTTTTGTTACACCATAATAATATTGAGATTGCATTTAGACGTATCAGAAAAGGTAGTGATCTCTCTTGAAAAACCTCACGACTTCTCTCCATTGGAACAATACGATTGTTATTATGTTCGATACTAAATTTGTTCAAACAAAGAAATATAATCAAGACGTATCTTTTTTGTCGGGATGATATATCCACGAGCCATGATTGCTCTGTTTCATTATATATGATTCACATGAAAATGGAGGTCTATATCGAAGATATGATGGCAAAGTCATACTGTATAAGGTGGCTCCTGAAAAATAAGTGAATGAACTCTCCCCCTATTGACCTTCCTAGTCACTGCAGTATGGATCTTTATGATTCATGTGAATGGAGAGAGAGTAACATTAGATGTTCTCTTTCAGGATTAATCACATTGTCCCACCTGTTCGTCATGAATAACTTTTATTCGTTTTTTAAGTGACAA
Source organism: Forsythia suspensa (assembly GCA_023638005.1). NCBI lineage: Eukaryota > Viridiplantae > Streptophyta > Magnoliopsida > Lamiales > Oleaceae > Forsythia > Forsythia suspensa. Next base: position 35,670,898 of record CM042674.1, read on the forward strand.
TTGTTTCCATCTTGAAAGGATAAAGGGATTCTAAAAAAGTAAGTTTTATTAGTTAAAAAGATCACATTAAAAATTATTTTCGACCAAAATAATCAAGTTAAAAGAAAATTTAGCATACTCTAAGCAACTAAATGAAGTAAACAACATGGCAGACAAAAATTAAACCTATTAGGTTATGGTTACGTTAATTCTAAACTTGACTAATTATAATATTGCGGTCAATTAATCAAATAAGTGCGATTTAATTAAAATCTCAGGCTTTCTTTCCGTCATCTATTAAAACTAGATAGAGAATGAAAGAGAAATACGATTACAAGAAAAAAACAAGATAAGAATGATTTTAAAAAATACTCGAATTAATGTCTTGTTCGGACCAATTTTTAGAAAACCGGACCGGACCGGCTGGTTCAACCGAAAAATCGGGAACCAGTCGCAAAACCTGTCCGATTTTCCACTTTAACTGTGTATCCAAAAACGGGATTGGAAACCGGGGTTTTTACCGGTTGAACCGGTCTGATTTTAAGCAAAAATCGGATTCTTTTTTGGATTTTTTTTATTTTTTAATTAAAACTTATAAAAACTCTATTTAAAGCCAAGTTTTGTGAGTAATTTTGTCTACAAATGTTGATTTATTTACAAATAACTTATTTTTAGAAATTTTGTGAGAGTTTTGAATTATTTTTTAATTTTTTAATTGAAAACGGTTCGACCTGGTTCGACCTTTTGATCCTTAACTCGTTGCTTTTTCTGGGTCGATGGCCGATCCAGTTTTCTGAACATTAGTTTGGACACACCATTCGAAAAAACTATTTCCTATGAAAAATGAAAATGCAAGTTCGAGATCTTTTGTCAAGAAAATTAGAATGAGAATTCAAGTGTTAATGGTCTTAGAGAATAAGATTGCAACTCTTTATTTTATTTTATTTTTTAAATTTTTATGAATTGCTGTAAAAGCGAAGTTGGAAAATTGCATTTGAGGTATTTAATGTGTATTTGGTTTGCGTTTTGGTTTTGAGTTTTGAATTCATTTTCAATATTCTGTTTTGAGGGTTTATTTTAAGATTGATGAAAACATGTTTTATTTATCATTTTGAAAACTGTTTCTCAAATTAGAAAAGTGAAAAACATGTTAGTTTAGAAAGTAGGGGTCAGTGAAGATTGTTTCTCATAGACTGAGGCTGATGAGGATTTTTCCTCAAAGACCCCATCATCACTGACTGGAAGGGATCGGTGAGGGACAATCCTCATCGACCTCTTGGTCAGTGAAAAACATTGCTTGACCAACAGGGGTTGGTGAATAACACAAATTCAAAAATTTAAACTCACAATCAATTTAAACTGTGCACATTTCAACTCAAATGTATACTGTCCAACAACATTTTATACTAAAATTTAAATATAGTTCCTCAATTGGAACCATCTTATTAGCATTGGATTGAGAAAAATGTTGAAATGGGTTGGCATATTGGCGTAAGTAGAGTTGTTAGCACCAAAACCCAACTTCAAAGCTGATTAAAAAGATGAGACGAGGCGTCATCCTGAAATAATGATTGTGCCCTTCGTTTTTTCATCTTTTGTCCCTGCTGAAGTTTTTGAGTTTGAGTGAGTGATATGGCTGTTATGAGTTTTTGTGGTGCACTCAAAATGTCAAAAAAATAGTTTTGAATTTTATGTTAAATATTTTCCTTTGTTTTAAAAATGGTTAATTACACTCACAGTCTTCATTCTTTTAGTTTTGTAATAATATCGTCCGCATTCAATTTTATTCGCAGATATCATCCACGTCCTTTCATTTTACTCGCATAGATGGTCTCCAAGTGATTTTTTTGACGCTTTTACCATTGACTTAAATAAATTAAAATAACAGAAAAAAGAAAATACAATGGAAGAATTTTAATTGGACAATTAACTTTTTAAAAGTACAAATAAATCTTAAATCTTTTATTTTTACAAATAAAAATTAAAATAAAAATTAAAATAAAATTAAAAATAAACCAAAAATAGGTCTTCTTCCCCATCCGACAGTTTGGGCTGGCAAAATATATTTATCATTCCTCACAAGTTGTCAATTGATTCGATAAAAAGATTCTGAGCCAGCAATCTCTTCCTCCATGGCATCATTTTTAGATTTGGTAGAATGAAGCTTCCTATACCGGAATAAGGTGAAGCCAGTTCAAATCTTGTACTGGTCGATGCTCAATTGTTGATGCCTTCATCCAATGACGGATTTAGCGTGGGGGTAGTGGGGGCGACTACCCCCATGTTGATTTCAAAGTTTTTGTTTTGTTTTAAGAAAAAATAAATTTTATAAATTTGCTCCCCACAACAAAATAAAAATTGTATATGTAGATGATTTTACAATAAGGGCATTTATGTTAGTGGCAAAGCTTTTCATTTGTTTGGCCAAATTTGGGTTCAAGTCACAAAGGCAATGCTTTTTTTAAAAAAAAAAAAAAAAAAAAAAAAAAAACTTGTGCAATTAATCTCCAACATTACAAAATATCTTTTAAATCTTCAATATTTAGTTCCATTTGTATATTTCATGATTTTACATAATTCTATAAACTTCAACGCTAATTTTCTCACATTTTAGAAAGATAAAATTGGTAAAACACTATACTTAACACCTAGCTTAATCTTTTATATCATAACGTTTTTTTGATTTTTAATTCCAAAATCTGAAAAAAAAAAATTAACATTTCTTTTTTACGTACAAATCTGTAAAAAATATGGTTAAGTTGTTTAATTTTTACTTAACTTGAACATATTTTTTTTTTCCCACCTCACAAATTAAGATTTATAGCTCCACCCCTACCCCCATCTGGTTGTATTGTTTGAAAACTGCACATTCTTCAAATGTTGCACTCAAAATAGTCGTTGACTTTAGGTTTAGACCCAATTGCAAAATGGCAATTTCCTCTAGGAATAAAAAAGAGTATAATGTGATAGTGGTGCAGGTAAAATAACCAAACATATTATATTCAAGTTTTTAGCTATGCATGGTTATTAGCTGGGGGTGGGGGAGGTTTTGAGAAGAAGACCTATTTTTTTTTTTTTTTCATCTTCTTTTCTTTTCTTTTAATTTGTAAAAATAAAAAGTTTAGGATTTATTCGTATTTTTAAAAAGATTAAAATTCAATTATAATTTTTTCATTGTATTTTTTTCTGTTATTTTAATTTATTTAAGTCAGAAGTAAAAGTGTTAAAAAAAATAATTTAGGAACTATCTGTGCGAGTAAAATGAAAAAATTGAAACGATATCTGCAAATAAAATTAAATGGAGATAATATTGTTACAAAACTAAAGAATGTAGACTATTAGTGTAATTAATCATTTTGAAAGATACATTTTCAAAAATACTTTGACCAAACAAGTTTAAGTATTTTTCAAAATTGAAAACTAAAACTAGCTTGAAAACATTAAACCAAAATGCACTCCGGTAAATTTTTGTTTCCTAACTAACTTTATTTATTTATTTTAGCTTCTCAATCTTTCTTTTTAGAAGGTATTATATTAATATAATTACATCCTCTGCTTTTCTAACAATTACAAGTATATGCTAAAGTGCTAAAGACAAAAATAAATGTACATTTCCTATTTTACACTTTTATCTATTTACGAGAGCAGAGTCAGGAATTTTAGTTTGTGGGAGACACTATAGCTATTAGCCGTTCTTTAGTGCTGGCCGGCGACACTGCAATGGCCTGTAGCACCTATAACAATCGGCGACGCAACGATAGCCGATAGAGATTACGGCATTTGGAAAAAAATAATAAAGCTAATTATTTTATACAAAAAAATTATTATTTTATAAAAGTAATCGACTTTGGGTTTACCATTCATAAAAGTAGAATAAAATAGTAAAAAATTGAATAAACATATTATTTTTTAAAAAATTAAGTTTGAATTAAACCAAACTTGAAAAATCGAAAAACAAATGTGAAAATAAATAAAAATCATAGTTACTCATGCATATAATATGAAAATAAAGTAAACAAAAAAAAAAATCATTCTCGATAAGCGAAGAAAAAACAAAATTATGTTTGTGTTAAGCAAAAATATTAAAAAAATCAAACATATTTTCACAAGATTTGAATGTAAAAAATGAAATAATATTTTGGAATTGAAAATCAAGGAAACGTTAAAGTCTAAAAGGTTAAGTTCGGTATTAAACATAGTATTTTATCAATTTTATCCTTCTAAAACTTGAAAAAATTAACGCTCAAATTTATATAATTATGTAAAAAGACAAAATATGCAAATGAAATCAAATGTTGGGGATTTAAAAGTCAATTTTTAAGATTTGGAGATTAATTCCACAAACTTTTCAAAACAGAATAAAAAGAAAAATTTAACAAAGTAGGGATTCAAACCTAAATCTACCCAGTCACACATATGGAGCTTTGCAAATTGGCTAGAGACACTTGCTTCACATTAATCAAAATTATAATTATTATTTTGTTGTGAGGGAAAATTATAAAATTTAAAATTCCCATGAAACAAAACTTTTGAAAGGGTAATTATATTTACACGACAATTTTTATTTATTTCACTACATTTTAATTGCATTAAGGTCTTTAATTTTTGTTTATTGTAGTACTTATATCCTCAACTTTTCGTCACATTCTTATCTTCATTTTTCCATTAATAGTACACATTGTCTCTGATAACGATTTCTGTCCAAAAATTCTATTTGGGAGAGCATGAAACGACTTATTTGTACATCATATTTAAAAATAATAATAAATACAAAAGTGTACCAAAATATTATTTTCTAATTTCAATTTTCAAAGCACGTAAACATAATATTTTGATAGAAATTATCATTAAGAATGAGATGTGTTAATTAATGGAAGATTAAAAATAAGAATTCAACAAAAAAAATCCTGGACTTAATTAATATAATGAACAAAGGTTTAGAACCTTAAGTGTAATTAAAATGTAGTGCAACTAATATAAAGGCTTGATTTCTTTTAAGAGAAGAGAATTTTTTCTTTGTCTTGTAGAAAAAGAATCACCATGAGAAGAATCGAGATAAGTGTTTAGTAAACTCTTGTTTCAAAATTGTTTGTATGTTTCAAAAGCAACATTTGATCGTTTGGTAAATAAAAATGATTATTGCTGTAACGGTATTAAATTACTAAAAGGACATTGATTATAATAATGTTATTTTGTATTATTATTATTATCACGAGTGGTAAAATTCATTTTGCTTCCTAGGCAAATATTTTTTAACAAGACAATGCATTCATTATTATTCTTTTAAAATAAAAATAATAAAAACTTAATAAAATTCAAATTTTATAAAAATTACAAAATAAAAATATAGTCACATAGTGCAAAAATTAATTAAATTTATATTAATTTTTATTATCCAACTTGTATCAATTCGGTTTCTCAAATGGTTATTAAAGGAATTAGTTTAATTAATTAGGGGTAAAAGAGGTATTTTAATAATATATAAATGAAAAAGCTAAAAGTTAGAATACGAAAAACGCATATTTTTTCGCTTCTCAAAATCACTGCCTGGGTGAGTCAGATTATTTTATAATCACTTTTAAATTTTTTGCCAAACGCCTAAATCAACTTCTGATTATCTGAGAATCAGAAGTTAGACTCCAAAATCAATCACAAACGGAGCCAAAGTGTGGTGCTAATATATCTACCAATTTTAAAATCAGCATGGGGGTAGCTAGGGATGGCAATGGGCCGAGCCACCCGGCTCGGCCCATACCAACAAGGGCCGAGCTCGACTCGTCTCTAAAATTCAAGCTCGGATCGGCCCAAGTCCTCGGCTCGTTAATTTATTTATTTTGGGATAAATAGCACTAGAGGTCTCAAACATTTGAACCTTGTAACGATGTGGTCTCAAACCTTCAATGTCTAGCACCCTGGATTCTTAATCTTTAAAAAACTCGCGAGCATAGTTCTTTTGTTAAAAAAATCGTTAGTTTGACTATTAAATGGTCAAAATTTTATTAAAATGACCAATCTACCTTTTTTGAATTATTAAAAAACAAAATGGAAAAATTGCAATAACCCCTGCCTATTTTTTCTTCACCAACGGGTTACTCACAGTTCGATTTGTTTTTGACACCACAACCTCTGATGCTTAAGGAGTACATTTGTAAATTACTTTTCTTTTCAAGTGCAATTATTGATTCTGATTCATGGTTGGGTAATTATATTTACATTTCATTTTTTTTAACCACACCAAAATTTTAATTGCATTAAAAGTCTCCAACTATTACTTATTTTCATATTTATGTCACCAACTATTTTTTAACACATTCTTATCATCAACATATTAATTTGCACATCTTTTTTTTAATGATGAATTCTATTCAAAAAATTAATTAGGAGGGCGAAAAAAAAAAAAAATTTGGCTAAATAAATATACAAAAGTTTGACAAAATATTCGCCTCTCATGTTAATACACATTAATTAGTAGAATATTTAAACAAAAAAAAAAGATGTGAAAACTAATTAAAAGTTAATGATAAAAAATACGATGAAAAAATTTAGAAATATAATTATCAAAATGTCAAAGATTGGGAGACTTTCATCGCAATTAAAACGTGATATAGATAATAGAAGAATAATTACCCTTGATGATTTGTGAGTCAAAAAAAATGTTTGGGAATATTCCGATTATTGTTCCTAGCTTTTGAGCCGTGGGACGATGGGTCACGAACCTTTTATTTGTGAAACTCCACATCTTTAATCTATGAAAAGAATACTAGAGTAATTGTTAGCTTGTTAATTTTATCGTTAAAAGTCAATTGTGTAAAAATATCATCATACCCTTAATTTGAATAATATAATAAAAAATAAATTAATTAAAATAATAGAAGAAAAAAGGAGAAGAAAAAAAAAAGAAAAATTAATTCATCTTTTCCTTCATTGATCGACTCCGACACTGGTAGAAAAAACCACTAATTGAACAAATAATGCAACAGAATATAATTAATTCTCCTTTCTCGTGCGAACTTTATAGGGATTAATTAAATAGAGCACTAACCAAAATAAATAATGTACAAAATTAATGACACAATATTTAACGTGGTTCGACAATGTAACCATGTCCATAACCCAATTCTAAATAATCGTCCATTATAATCAACAATAATAGGTACAACGTTCTTTTCTAGGTAATACTAGAGGCATACTAAATCATCAAGAACGAAATGATTCTTGGTATATAAATAATTCTCGTCTATGAAAGACGAAATCTCTAAAAAGCAACAATAACAATTAATTCAATCACAACTATCTCAAGAATAAAGATTCTTGGAATACTACTCAAAACCAACAAAAAAAATCTTACAAAAAAATTTCTCTGTTCATATGGTAATTCATCACGAATGAACCATTGGATCTTGATCTTAATCGTTGGATTTGAGAAAAATCAGTTTTGAACTTGCTTTCAAATTTTCACAACGATTGGATCACATAGCGCTGAAATATCAACATTTTATTCAATGATGTGCATGCTGTCCATCTTACACATATGAATGTTTCAATTGTTTTTTTTATATAGAATAATTAGGAAGATTTAATTACCCTAATTATATTTTTAAAGAGCCATTGATATATGGAGCAGGCCCAACAAATCTCTCCATTCGCCTCATATAGTGGAATGGGTCATTATCCCAGTAATGGGAAGACAAACGTCAAGCTTCATGGTTGGCAAAGCTTTTGTCATTATGTCAGAGCTATTATAATCGGTATGAATCTTTTCAAGCTGAAATTTAAATACTTTTATTTAATTGAGTTATTCGTTTATTAACTACAAATATTACGATTACAACTGTATTCTCCATATTTTAATTTATCGTTTAAAAATAAAGAACATATTATATATAAATTAATATATATTAGTAATTTATGTTAAAGGTGTGTTTGATTTTGATTAAAATCAGATTTTTTGAAAAAGTTGATGAAATATGTGGTTGAAAAGTTGTTGGTCCATAAAATATGTGGTTAAAATTAATTGTTGACTTTGACTTTAACTTTTTAGCAAAATTTTAATTGAAAACAAACAAAGCCTAAATAAAAAAACATATAAGATTGGTTCAATGTAATAAAATTATATACGTCATTTTGTTATTTATTTATCTTAATTTTCATTCAATTTTTCACGTCACATAATAATTGCATATACTTAAAGCATAATAATTTTACATTTTTCTCTTATAAAAAATTTAATTGACACAACTATAATGATATTTTTAGTACGCTAGATTAAATAATATTTAATAAATGTATTACTCTCATTTGTACATTTTGCAAAGGTTAAGCATCCAATTGCATTTTTTTTCTAATTAAAACTACGGACATATTGATCTTTTTATTTTTATTTTTATCAAATAAGGATTAATTGTGTACTAAAATACATAGGTTCAGCACATCTGTATCAAAAAATAAACGTAAGAGATAATTTTTGCACTAAGGGCCCGTTTGGTAATATCCGAGTAAACTTTTGTCCAAATTTATCCGGATAACAATTTTAAGTAAAAAAAATGAGGACAATTTTTATCCTTATAAAGAGGAGGACAAAAATATTTAAGCTAAATATATTCACACTACATTTTATAAGTACACTACATTTAAATTGTATAAAAGGTCCATAACCTTTACTTATTATTACATTTATGTCTCTAATATTTTTTAATCACATTCTTACCATCAATCTTCCATTAATTAGTACATATTGTCTCTGATACGGTTTCTGTCCAAAAATTTGATTGAGAAAGAACAAAAAGACTCATTTTCTCCTCGTATGTTCAAATAAGCTAAAAAATAAGTTAATACAAAATTTTGATTAAATATTTGTCCCTTATTTTAACGCACATTAATAGAATTTTTAGAGAAAAATCGTTAGTAGGAATAAGATGTGTTAATTAATAGAATGCTAAATATAAGAATCTGATGAAAAAAAAAATTAAGGACATAAACGTGACAATAAATAAAAGTTAAAGTCTTTTTATATAATTAAAATGTGGTGCATTTATAATAAAATGTTATGTGAATATAACCACCCAAATATTTATCCAGATAAAAATTTACTCAATTTTTTTAATAGACAAAAATACTCATCTATTCTTGGATTCATATCCTAGGAAATCACGTATTGTTTTCATATCTCCTCCAAATCAATTTCAACCTCTCTCCTTCTCCCAATCAAATTCGGCTTTTCTCCTTCTCCAAATCAAATCTTGTCTATTGTTTAATAAATACTTTCATATTGGTTTTAGAAAACTTGTTTGGATTTGAAATTTTTTAAATTTATTGTTTCATAAACATTATTAGCTAGTTATTGTGTTTCTTTTTATAGCATAATTATATATTTTCATTAACATATTAATTACGTACTAATACTGGACTAAAAATAATGTAACTCATATTATTATTTTGAAGCTTTTATAGCAAGAAGGGTATTTTGGATATTTCAACAATTTTATCCTTTATTCAGTGTTGTTAAACCAAACATAATAAAAATAAAAGTAATATTTTTCTATTCTTATACCTAGCTAAATCAAACAGGATAATAATAAACTTGTTATTCAGATAATTATTATTCAAATAATTTTTATCCAGTCAAATAATTTTATCCACAAACCAAACGGACTGTAGAGTAAAAAGTTAGGACTATTTGCACCAAATTCTGTTAAAATTAACAAGAACAGGAAAAATAAACATGAATCAAAATGTAAAATTTATTACTGACCCGTGGTGAAGAAAATGAGCGAGAATTGGTGAGGATTTCTGTAAATGGGTTTGGGGCAATTCCATGAAACAATATGGGAATAAAAGATTGACGGGGACAATTTGGGAAATGAAGTAATCGAGGAAGGTGAGATTTTTAGGTCATAATTTATTTTTTTCTTCCTCTTGAAGAAGAAACAAAATGAATTGAATTTGATTTCAGAAAGAGATAGAGCAATACTGCTGTTTAACGAACATATGATTTATTTTCAAATTCTTGCGTGTGTCTATATATATATATATATATATATATATATATATATATATATAGAGGAATGATGTCCTAAACACCGATGACATGAACCCATGAACCCATTATAAATGCTCAAAATAAAAACTTTTAAAAAACCCAATAATCAATACCCCAAAACTATCAAACAGGCCCTAAGTCTCTTAGTTATTAATTACATTTTGATAATTTTTAATTAAAAATCAACCATCATCGAAATTCATGGAATTTACTTTTCTTCAATTAGATGTAGAATAAGTTATTTCGATACGCAATCTCCATGGGATTGAAGTTTTGAATGAATTTTTTGGGTTTTTGATTTTTCCCCCCCAAAAAACAAAGCAAATAGTGTTGTCAAAAATTCAACTAGCCCACTATAAAATAAAGTAAAAGTAGAGATTGAGCAATGTATGTCGAAACAAATCTTCTTAAGACAGATTTCGTCTCTCTGCAAAAGGTACCAACAAGATATATGATATCTGTCTCCCAATATATAACGCTCCTTCCAAAATTGATTTTGCACTATACGAACCTTGTTGATCAAACTAAAGAATTCATTGTACTTTTTTTGAATGGAATATAAAACACACTTTAAAATGTTGCACGAAACTAATTTGAACAGAAATTTGTTCAAAAATTATGTACATGGAATTTATGAGAGATGATAATTTGAATAAAAAATTCATAATTGATTTGGTAAGAAAAAATTGAATTTAGGGGTCCCTTTTTATTGAATTTGAAGCGTCTCTTTGAATGAGTGTGTACCTCTTAAGGAATATGTGAACCATTTGATCTAATTAATCTGAGCAATTGGATCGCACAATTTCATATTTTTTATGTAATCTGATGGTCCAGATTAAATTTTGAATGAATGTGTCCATTCAACATACCTAATAGTGTGCATAAGTTGGGTTGGGTCGGTTTTGGGTCCAACACTTTCGGTTTGAAGAGAATAGAACACAATTCGGTTTGAGTTGGATTGACGGTTAGGACTTGGGCCCAATTTGATGCTGGGCCGAACTCACCAATTCACGCTTGGCCAAATTCGTTGCATGTCACCAACATTAGGGCAATGTCTCCCCACCATTACTACAAGTCAGATTCAAATCCAAATTAGGATCCCATCGCATTCCGCAATTTACATTTTCTAAATTCCAACTTAATATGTAAACATATTTGAACAAAAATCCAAGAATAAATGGCTTCGTTTAGAGAAAGTAAAAGTGAATCTAATGTATAGTAAACCGAGTACCTAAGCTCAATCAGAACAACTACTCTGGCTCCAAATCCGAAGAGAAACATGTTATTAACATGTATTAGTCCTTGGAAACTCACTACTAAAAAATTGACATTTGGGGACGCATTATTGAGGACGGTTGAAAAATTCGTCCACAATTGTCAATTATTAGAGATTGTTTATAAATATGCGTCCCAAAAATTGTCATTAGGGACGATTTTCTCAAGCTTCGTCCCCAATTATGAATTATTTGGGACAATTTAATCTGTCCTAGATAGTCCTTTAATTATACACTAATTTTTTGGCAAAATAATGTATAGGGACATTCAGAAAAACCGTCTCATATAAGATTATCTGGGACCGATTTTTTCAAAAAATGTCCGTCCCAAATGTATGAACAATAAGTGGGAAGATTTGACGTGAAAAAAATATTTGGCACTTAAAAGTTTGCCAAATTATTTCACGTGGAACATTTCTAAACACTTTCATTTTCTCTCTCCCAACCTATCAAAAATCTTGCGATTCTTGCCCAAACTTCACAAATTGATACAACATAATTTTTCTCCTCCATCCAGAGCCGGTCGTCACCGTCCAAAAATTGTTTGAGCCTCTCGCCTTCTTGACAACGAAATCCGAATCCTCAAGGTTTTTGTGTCTCTCTCTCTCTTCCAGATTGAGAAATTAGATTATTACTTTTGTCTTTTTACATGATATACTTTTTTATTTCTTTAGGAAGAGTTGTAGAGAACAAATCTGGATTTGGATTCGTTCAACGAGAAGATAAAGGAAAATCAAGCTCAACAAGTAGCTCCCTTACTTAGTCGGCAACATTGTTGAGGTACTTACCTTTAATAGAGTTTTAATTTTGCCAAATATTTTTTATTACGATGTTCAATTAGGGAATTGCATTTTATTGTTCCGGTATGTGGAATTAATGGTAATGTCTAGTGAATTGAGATGGATGGTATTTCGAACATTGGATGTGAGATTCTTGTTATGATAATGTCTCTTTATGATGACTAGGGAAATCAAAGGGAATGTAAATATGTGGTATTATTGAGGTCAGTTTGAATATCTCTTTAGTGATAATATTTTGGCAGGGTAGTTTGAAATTGAGGTCATCCTAATGGCACTGAGCGATTTATTACCCCGGAATACTCTCTCGGTATTATCTTTTAGTTTGGTAGGAAGGAAGTATAGAAAAATGACATTATGTAAGCATAAAATTTGTAACCACTTGACTACTGTTACCAAACAAAAGTTTTGTATAATTGTCAGATTTTGGAAATGAACCCAGAGGATGAAACTGAAGAAGATGGTGCAAATATCGATCTTGACTCGCAAAGGAAGGGTAAATGTGTAGTACTAAAAACGTCCACATACCAGGTAAGATATCCTGGGTACATGCATCTCTCACTTTCTCTTTGTGTGCGACGGACTGTGTGCATCTGCATTGGTGTTTGTGCATGTGTTTTTTTCTTTTGACTCCAACATTCGTTTCCTTTATGTTTTAAATTCATGTTTGCTTGAAGAAGTGGTAGCATGGTTGATGTTTATTAAAGTTCTCAAATTGGTTGGCTTGGCATATGAGTGTTGAGAACATTTATTCAAACATAATTATCAACTATGAGCAGTTTTCATTGCATGTACTTCTTTATTCTAAAAAAGGAAGTACAATATCCATGATTGAAACCTGAAAGTGATCAGATTTTCTTCTTGATATTAAGCTTCTGCACATGAAGTGATCTGGTTAAATATAGTATATAATAAGTCTTGAAATGATTTCCTTGTGAGTTCTCATTTACCTTTTACATGCTGAAACTAAAGATTGTTAGTTAGGCTTGGCATATTAAGCTACCAGTTGATGGGAGATGCCATTCAACCCCGGCCTCACAGGCCCCTTCCTCTACGTCTAGAAGATCTGAGAAAATTGAACATATTATAAGATCTAGTTACTCATTAATATTACAACACGACTCATCTCTTCTTCAAGACACAGAATTTTTCGTTAGTTTATATTATCTTGTGCAGGATTTTACCAAAGTGTAGCTTTACTGGAAATATACCAAGTGAATTGGGAAATCTCGCAGAGCTATCTTTTCTGTATACCAAGTGAATTGGGAAATCTTGCAGAGCTATCTTTTCTGTAAGAACTTCTGGCATGGTCATTTTCAATGATGAATTCTTATGGAGTCATCTTTTCAATTACCTTACTCAATGCAACATGCATTGACAATGCACTTAACTTGAACAATTTAACTGGTGAGATACCATTTTCACTCGGTAAACTTTCCAAACTCTATTGGCTCGACCTCGCAGAAAATCAGTTGACAAGGCCTCTCCATGTACCAACATTGGAATATCCTGGGCTTGACCTCCTTAAGAAAGCGCAACACTTGTGAGTGTTATTTAATCTATCAATTCGTTACATAATTTAATTCGTTTACCACTCTAAGTTTTCTGAGATTATAGCTTTGCAGCCACTTCAACAAAAATCAGCTTTCAGGCAAAATTCTAGAGAAGCTTTTTAGATTAGATATGTCGATAATGTACATGTAAGTCAAGGCTAACACAATTTTTTCTAATCTTGGAAACCTCATTTGATTATTCTTTCTAGTGAAAAAATGGCAGCCTGTTGAACCAGAATCAATTGGAAGGGAGCATTCCAGTTACAATAGGAGAGGTTCTGACACTTAAGGTTCTGCGAGTAAACTCCTTAACATAACTTCTCCCCCATCTCTCTCTCTCTCTCTCTCTCTCTCTCTCTCCACATCGTGTTTAGCTACTCTTGTTTATGTTGTCCAGCCGATTTGAACAAAACTCCCTGACTGGAAGTGTCCCATCAAACCTCAACAGCTTTGCAAGTATCTCTGAATTGTGTGTACATCTTTTAAGTCAAATGCATTTATTGGAGAGGCTACTAATGATTCACTAACATTTCGTTTGTATATGTAGGAATTTGGCTAACAATATGTTGACTAGTAATTTATCAAATTACACCGGAATGAATCTCCTCAGCTATGTGTAAGAGAGTCCAGAATATACTTCTCTCCTATCTATTTTTATTATCAACACTTCAAAAAAGTTTTTATCTTTCAACAGGGACTTGAGCAGAGCAACAACTCTTTTCGAAAAACACAAGCTCCAAGATGGTTCTCAACTTTAGGGTCGCTAACTATGTTGTAAGTATTGAGTAATTTCTTGACCAAAAATCTATAAAGGCAGTCAAATCAAGGACTCGTCCTACCTTAAAAATCTCGTGTTCATATTCTAATATGATGTTCAGGGTAATTGAATATGGACCACTACAGGAATTGTCGCCACCGAGCTTTTTCACTTACCTCAGATTCAACAAGTGTAAGTCGAGCAATAATGTTAAAACCAAAGATCTCGAAATGTATATATTTACATGATCATGTAAAACATTGACAGGAAGCTGATGAATAATACTTTGAGTGACATATTAGATATGAGCGGCAACATTAGATATATAAAGTGATCTGACAGGGAATATATATAAAATGCTTGAGGAATAGAAAAACATTAGGAGTATATGGACATGTTTGTTAGTGTCCCATTTATGTTGTTATCCAATTGGAATTGAAGTTGATGATAAGTTATGCTATGAAAATTAAGTTTTAATGTTAAGTACTTGTAAACATGAAATTGATTGCCATTTGGATACCATTTACACTAATAAGTACTATTGTATTTGCAGATATCTAACAAAGATTGCTATGCAGATAGAAGAATTTGGATGGTATTTTGGCTTGTCAATGGAATGTGCAGGATCTTATATATAGTTTTTTGTGTACAGATGATGATATAAAACTTTAAATCTCTAAATGGAATGCAAGCTAATATTATTTCGACTTGAGAATCGAACGTGCGTGATCTTATTTTAGATTTCTAAAAGGATATGGATATGGATATGTTAGTTTGGATATATAAATTGAAGTAGTTTTGGAGCTGTAAATGTTTCAATTTTTCTTCAAATCTGGTTATTCATTCCTACCTTTATGTATTGATAAATTGTGTAACTACAACCTACAGGTGCACATATACTTTATAATCAAAATATTAAAAAAAATTACTAACATTAGGGACGGTTTCCATCCGTCCCTAATAAGAACCAGGAGTAGGGAGATGTTAGAGTAGGGACGGTTGGCTTCCGTCCCTAATAAGGACCAAGATTAGGCACGGTTGGCAGACCGTCCCTAATAGTATTCGCCACACGCCTAACATGGACGGTTGCGGTTATAGTTCTCAATATATATTGGGGACATGCTATCTAGTATTGGAGACGGTTATGAACCGTTTCCAATGGTCAAATTTTTAGTAGTGACTCTACCAAAAATAAAAAATAAAAATAACGTCGACCTACATAGGCGAAAAATTCCAAGAATAATTAATTAGGAACTCAACACCTGATGGGCTAGCTGCTTAAACTACTACAACCCCTGGCAGTTGGTAGTAAATTGACCAGCGTTGGACGACAGTAGTTGGAGTGGCGAGAAAATAGAGAGATGGTGAGAGCGAGGGTACTGGAGAGAGATTGGGCATTTGTTTATGAAAGTGAAATCTGATAGGTTTGCTTTTGTAATTTATTTATTTTCCAAATTTTTGTAATCGGGTCGAGTTGGTTTGGGTTGGGTGGGTTTATCTGACCCAACCCGATTGGAAAATAGATTTCCTAATCTCGAACCCAACTCAATTAAAATAAAAAATTGACCTAAACCGGTTGTGTTGGTTCAGATCGGGCTGGTTGACCAGTTTGGGTTGGGTTTGGCCATAGGGGTGGGGGTGGGGGGGGGGTGGGGTGGGTCGGGTTGGGTTGGTTTTGGACCCAACCCGACCCGAACCGATTTAAAATCAGTTTGGACAAACCCAAACTGAAAAAAAAATTCTAAAAATGGGCCCGAAATCGACCCGAACCAACTCGGGTCGGTTCGGGTTTTCGATTTCAGGCGGGTTAAAGAACAAAAAAAAAATTTTTTTTTAAAAAAATTGAGTCAGTTTTGGGTTGGATTTTACCCAACCCGAAACCGACCCGACCAGGCCTAAAAACCGACCCGAACCGACCTGAGTCGGTTCGATTCAGTTAGTTGGTTTTTCGATTTTTTTGCCTAGCCCTATTTGCCCACCCCTAATCATACTCATTCACCAATTATGAATGAATTTATCTATTTATTATATCTATTCATCAATTATAAATGAACGTGTTCATTCATTATACCCATTCACCAATTATGTACTTTTTATTGGAGACTTTTTTAATTCACCTCAAAGTAATTGTAATGACCCACGTCATTTAATATACTACATTGAGTGATTCAACCCGATAAAATTTAATTAGTTCCAACAAATAAACTATCAAAAGATAGGAATCCACCCCAAACTTAAACATACATTGTCTCAATGTATAGTGCCACACAAATGAGATAAGAAATGAAGAGAAAGGTAAAAAAGCTTCCCCAGTTTGATGTTTGATGATAAAGTGCTTATGGTTGATTTGGGCTTGTGAAAATATCATGGAAAACACCTATAATCCACACCCAAACTTGTGGTAAGGGCTCGACTCAATTGGAAACAAGTTTCTTAATATAGGCATTTAATCAAATATGTTATGAGCATTTTACAAAATCACAAGAAAGAGTAAATTTTAAGGTGTAGAATAGCCCAAAATGTTAAAGCATCAAATTACAATACAAATCACACCTCAACCCAGTTGAATACATGCCCCAACTTAGAGGTGTCAAGACGGGTGGGAAGGCCGAACCCGCATCGGGCCACCCACCTCGACCTATAACTGCGGGCCGACCTGTGACCCGTACGGGCCAGTCACGAGCCAAAGAAGCTGAACCGTTGACCCCGGCAGTTCAGTGTCTGATGGGACAGCGGTTATTTGATAATTAAAAAAATGTGAATTTATTATTGTTATTTATTTTTTATTTAGTAATTTAACACATTTTTTGCTATAAATATAAACATTTATTTTTTGAAGTACAATAAGTTAGTAAATTTTTTTAGTAATTTCAAAAAAAATTAATTTTTTTTATACATACGAGTTGAACTGGGTCGAACCGCAGCCTACATGGGCTCGACCTGGATGAGCCGACTGGTGGACCTGGCTCGTGTTTAATTTTTGTCGAATGGATTGACCTGGCCCACAATCATGTAGAAGCGGGCTATTTCTAACGAGATCGCCATCGAAGCTTCATCGGATGCGGGCTGACCTGGCCCGCTTGACCTGGATTGACACCTCTACCCAACTCCTCCAATTTCAAACTTCAAAAATTTATCTCTAATGTTTACTCTTATTGCCTAAGACAAGGAAATTAAACTATTTTAATGCAATTAAAGGGACACTGGAATGAGGATGCCAGAACAATATTTTAATGCAATTAAAGGGAAAATTGTGTTACATGAGTGAATTGAGTGGGGAGATTCACTTTTCATCTAAAATCATAGAGAAAGAGTGCATGTGGATGTTATAGTGTTGAGGGTTATTAATACGTGTAATTTATATACTATTGTATAGTTCTTAGTGTTTTAGAGTCAATATCTATTAAGTTTTAGTTTACTTTTGTGATTGTAGGACAAAATTCTCGAACTCGAGTTACATTGATAAAATCAGCAAGAAAATGAGAAGAAATTAAAGTTTTGAAGTGAATATCAAGATTCGGACATTAAAGGATGAGTAATAAGAGAAAATCAACAAGTTTAAGGTGTTTTAAGGTGATAATAAAGAGTTAAAGTGAAGAAGCAAATACTCGAAAGTCAAAGAAACGAAATGAGCAACCTACGAACGGAGCATGTGGGAAAATTTTGGTACAAAAATATCCCCAAAAAGGCAAATAGTATACCAATGGAAAGATAATTGATTTACAAATCTAACTCTTTTTTCGGATCGCAATTCAAAATTTCCTATGAGAAGTTATAGCCAATGGAATGTCAACCAACCGAGATAGACTTTATGTCCGCTTGAGCGGACCTTGAGCAAAAATTTCAATCTTCTCTGTCTGATTTAGCAGACATGGAGCCTGTTCGAGCGAACGACACAAAAGTCAAGAAGAAGAATTATTTTAGAACTTTGTTGATGGATCAATTTGGGACTTTTTCATACACATGCTTGAGTCATAATAGAGGGGAGATAAATAGGATGTGTGGTACAAAAATTAGGGGGAGAGTTATTGGAGAACCTGAGAGGTAAAAACCTAATTTTCAGAATAAAAAAAGACATCAAATGGGGTTGTCTTGGATTCAAAGGAAGAAGAAGAAACAAGATCATCCAAGACCAATTGAAGAGATTCAAGAATGCAAGTTTAATCCTTTATTTTTCTTCTATTAATTGAAATTCGGGTTATGTATTCTCATTCCAATATGTGTTTTTGTAACTCAATAATGCTCGGTTAGATCTCTACACACTAAGATGGCGATGAAATATCGTTTTTGAAGTTTTGATCTTATTTTTTTTTATATAAAATATCACTACAAGAAAATATGTGTATAGCGGCGACATCAATTGCGACGACAATATGTCGTCCCTATTGGTACAGTACAATAGAGACGACAAAGAAATGTCGTCGCTACAATATCAAAATTGCGCTATTTTGTTGTACTTTTAGCGAAGACATATGTCGTCTCAATAGATATGTAGACGATGTTATCAATCACGTGAATCATGATATTCCTCGTAATATGTAATGTGGTCTATTGCGACGACATGTGTTGTCGCTATAGAGCTATATCAAGATTGGCGAGAAATTTGGCACCCGTATCTTGTCTGTAGCGACGACACTTGTCGTCGCAATAGACATATTGATGATTTTGTTTGGCACGTGAGTTATTAATGTCTTCGTAATATGTGATGTGGTCTATAGCGACGACATGTATCGTCGTTATAGAGTTATATCAAGATTGGTGGGAAATTTGGCGTCCATATCTTGTCTGTAGCGACGACACGTGTCGTCGCAATAGACGTATTGATGATTTTGTTTGTCACGTGAGTTATTAATGTCCTCGTAATATGTGATGTGGTCTATAGCGACGAAATGTTGTTCTATGGAGACGATATATGTCGACGCTATAAATTCTTCCGCATTTCTGTATTGTATGTCTGCAATAATTTCATTTCCATCAGCATAAATATTTTGAAGTCCATTGTTTTCCTCCATAATCATCTTCTTTACATTTTATTTTTTCATCTCTATCTTTTATCCTTACTATATTTGTGAAAATATAGTATTTTTCAAGTATAGATATTGATAAAAGTTGGACAACAATTAGAAATCACACAAAATTTGTAGATTTTCGGAATGGTTTGAAAGCATTTATTAATATGGCAAGACCGTACGTAAATGACAGAAGAAGGATTAAATGTATGTGAAAAAAATGTTTAAATGGTCTCACGTGAAAAAAATGTTTAAATGGTCTCACACATCCATTAGAAAATGTCGAGGCTCATATATTTCATAATGGTTTTACAGAGAGTTATGTAATCTGGAATGTATCATGGCAAGACCGAAGTTCAGACTGCGAATGTGTATAGATAGAATGAGCGAGCTGGGGTGGAGGATGAGATGATTGATGTCATGGATGACGTAGCTGGTGATGAGCATGTTGGTACAAGCACAGATGGTTACTATAATAAATTGTTTGAGGCTCTGCATTCAGAATTATACCTGGGAGTTTCATCATTTTTGTCCTTAAATTTTTTAGTCAAGTTGATGCATATTAAGGTTGTAGACAAATGGACAAACAAGTTTGTCGATGATCTTTTGAAATTGCTGAAGTTAGATTTCCCAAACATGAACCTGGTAGACTTCCACTACGAAGCTAAGAAGATGATGACGAAGCTTGGTTTGAGTTACAAATTCATTCACACCTGCAAGAATGACTCTGCACTGTTTTGGGGTGAGCATACTGATAGACAAACTTGTTCGATTTGCTAAGAAAGTTGTTGGGTGCACATTTCTGGAAAAGTGAACGGAAGAATGTTGCGCTATTTTTCCTTGGCATCCTGACTAAAACGTATGTTCGCGACGAAGGATACTACAAAACTCATGCGGTGGCACATTATAGAAAGGTCTAGGGATGATGATGAAATGTAGCATCCCATTGATGGAAAGGCATGTCGAAATTTTGACATGAAACATCTACTATTCACAAGTGAGATCCGGAATGTCAGGTTAGGTTTGACCGCAGACATATTCAATCCATTCGGTGACATGAGTCTAGCGTACAACATGTGGCCAGTAGTTGTTACAGTTTACAACTTGCCACCTTGGTTATGCATGAAGCCTAAATACCTGATGCTTACTCTATTGATACAGGGTAAGGATATTGATGTATTTTTACGACCATTAGTAGATGAGTTGAAGGAGTTGTGGACCGATGGGATTGACACGCATGACGCTGGAACCAATAACAGGTCGATATTCAGAAAGTGTGCAGCATTGTTGTGGACTCTTAACGATTTTCCAACGAGAAGTAGTTTGTCGGGTTGGACTGGTCAGGGGTACATGGCATGTCCTACGTGCAACGAGGAGACTCATTCAGTTCGTGTGATAGGTAAGACAGCTTATGTGGGTCGCCGTCGGTTCCTGCCATCCAAGCATCATTTTCGGAGAAATTTAGACTTCGATGGAAGGACGGAGAGGCGACCATCTCCGCGTCGGTTAACACCTACAAATATTTTAGCATAGTTAAGCCGTGTCAGACATAAAATTCCAGGAAAGTACCCTAACTACGTGGGTACTACAAAGAAGAGAAGTGATGACGAGTTGAATTGGAGAAAAATGAGCATTTTCTATGAGTTTCTGTATTGGTCTTCTACAGAGCTCAAACATAACATCGATGTCATGCACGTAGAGAAGAATGTTTGTGACAGCTTGCTCGGCACAATTATGGACGATCCATTCGAATAAAATGACATAGTAAATGCCAGGCGCGATCTGATGCAATTAGGAATCAAAAGCGAGTTGCACTTGTATCAGAATAGGAATAGGTGTATGAAACCTACCGCATGTTGCACCATGTCATCTGCAAATCATCAGAAGTTTTGTAAATTTATCCGATCGGTTGAGTTTCTAGATGGCTTCACTTTTAATCTTCGGAAGAATATTGCTCCTAATGACAGCCGCATTATCGAGTTGAAGTCATACGATTGCCACATTATCATGCAACGGTTATTACCAATCGGATGTCAGACGTTCTTAAATAAAACTATTTCCACTACAATTATTGAAATGTGCACATTCTTCAAGCAGCTTTGTGCAAGAACACTAAAGGTTAGCAACATGATGGCTTTCCACGATCACCTGGTATTCATCCTTTGTAAGTTGGAACGGATCTTTTCGCCAGCCTTCTTCGACATCATGATTCATCTCGTAATGCATTTGCCAGAAGAGGCAATCCTTGGAGGTCCGGTGCACATGAGATGGATGTATCCATTCGAGCGATACCTGAAGAAACTAAAGGACTACGTCAGAAATCGAGCTCAGCTCAAGGGTTCAATAGCTGAAGGTAATGTTTTGGACGAGGCATTGACTTTTTGTTCGAGGTATTTCGAGTACATAGGAACAAGGTTCACTCGACCAGACAAAAACGAGGATGCTAGTGTTCCGCATACACAACTTTTTGTTTTTCTATCGCAGTGTCGCCCAATTGGAAAGAAGTCACCAACGAGGTTTCCTACTCATGTTCGAAATCAAGCGATATTTTACGTCCTAAACAAATGTTCTGAAATTGAGCCATTTTTGCAGTAAGTCTTCGTTTTCAAATATTATTCATTTATCTCGAATGAACTTTGTCATATGAAACAAACTAATTAGTTGATCATATATGCTTTGTACAGGGAACATAGGCAGGAGTTACTGAACAATAGCTGTCCAAACATCGAACTAGTGCAGAGAAGAGACTTTCACGGTTGGTTCTACATGAAGGTAAATGAACAATGACTGAATAAATTTCAAATATGTCCACGTTCTTCATTTCAATAACATTGAATAATCCTCGTCATGCACATATGTAATGCGCTAAAGCCACATCCATTAATTTTCTCATGAGTTGCTTTCGTTGGCTAGTGGATGTTACCAGCACGTTATGTCGTACACAGCTTGTGTTGTGAAAGGAGTTCGATTCCAGACATATGATCGTGATATTCGAAGAAAAACCCAAAACAATGGTGTGTCTATCCCAGGGACTAGGGATGAGGTTTACTAAGGGCAGCTGCAAGAGATACTGAAGCTACAGTATGGATTGGAACTTTCTGTTTTTTCTTTTCGATGCAAATGGTTTAGGTGTGATGGGAGACGGATGGTAATTGAGAATAACATTACCAGTATTGACATCAGTGCAAAGGCGTTCAAGGATGATCAGTTCATACTTGCTAGCCAAGCACAACAAGTGTTCTACATTGAAGATCCTTCTCGTGGTCCGAACTGGCGAGTAGTACAAGTAGTCCATCATAGGAAAACGTAGGATATGATGGGATCTAACATCACAGAGATAGACCTACTCCACAATTTAAACTCTTGTGGTTTATCTTTGATCATTGATCTTGGCAATATAGAGAACATATCATTGCACCGAGATGATGATGAAGTTGATGAGATAGGAGCATCGGTTATCAGGAGAGCCTCGTCTGATACTACAAGAGATACTTTGTTTATTAACGAAGATGATGTGGAAGATGACACACATAAAGAATACGAGGATGAAGAAACATCGAGTGAAAGCAATGAGGATGACAGTGACGATGATGAGGATCAATCGTATCATGATAGTAAATTAGATTGAATGTTGTTGTGCGTTAATAAAATGTATGAAATAAATTTATAATAATTTCGTTCTTGTTGTTGTTACTGTTTTTTGGTCTGAATGTTTTTCATTCATACTATTATTACTATAGGTCAAAACGAACGATTGGATGGAGTTCCAACATTTGCGGACATAATATAGGACAAAAAGACTGCAATTGTGAAGAAACATGCTATTGGAGACCTATATATCTAACCTTGTAAAACTTGAAGGACTTACGTTGCAAATAAAAGAGGATGAAATTGAAATAAAAGAAAAAATATAAGGACCAAAATAGAAAAAATCTAAAGTTGAAGGACTTAACTACAAATAACAAACAAACACATGTCGTCGCTATATGCGTTAAAAAAATTGGCACCACGTTTTCAACGCGTGCACCAAAAAATTATAAATTATGTCACCCTATTATATGTATAGCGACGATAGCGACGACAAATGTCGTCGCTATATACAAAACCCTTGTTTTACGCGCATGCTTCTCTTCTTTTTCCCCATTTCTCCATTTTCTCTCCCTATGCTTCTCTTCTTCTCTCTGGTTTCTCCATTGTCGCCCGTGGAGCTCCTTCTGCATCTAGTTCAACTGTGGTCTCCTTCTTCACGCCAAAGTAATCTTCTTGAAGGTTAGATTTGATTTTAGTAAAAAACATTTACGCCCGTGGTAGTTGATTTGCATACTGATTTTTGTTAGTAATCTTTTTGTTGATTTTCATACTGATGAAATAGGTTGAGGCAGTCTGTTTTTTGTTGAGCTAAAAAAATATAAATTGTGCTTGTTATCTGATGAAATTTGGAATAAAATCTCTGTTTTGGGCTTCATTTTTATTTATTATTTTGACTATAAAATGTTGATAATTACATGTTTAATTTTTTTCTTTCATTTAAACTGATTTTGGGACTGTTTACGGCATCATTTTTGTTCAATTTTTTGGCTTTCGGTTGAACTGATTTTGGGATGATTTTTGGTTTACTTTGGATGAAGTTTGATTGAGGTTGAATATTAGGGATTATTTTTGCTTGTTAATCTAAATGTAGGGACTTCTTTAAAATAAAAAAAGTTTAGGGACTTATTTGAAATAAAATAAGCCCCTTATTAGAAATTTAACATAAATTCAAAGTTTAGGGACTTATTTGAAATAAAATAAGTTTTGTGACCAATTCATCAATTAAATAAAACTTATTAGAAATTACGAAAAAATTCGAAGTTTATGGACTTATTTGAAATAAAATAAGTTTAGGGACCAATTCATCAATTCGCACTAATTGATGTTCGTTGTTGTCATGTGTTAGTATGGCTGACGTGATGTCGCACGGAGGTGATAGTACAGGCGATCCTCTGCATTAGCCACCTCGCCGACTCAATTCGTCTTGCGAGTATGATAATAATTTTCGTTAAAATCAATTTTTTTTGTATTTTACAAATATCGTTGAATTTCGTATTCCCTAACCACGTATTTTACAAATATCGTTGACAATGTCGAACGCACAATGCAGCCGATCAAGAATAACGCGAAGTATTTCACACGCTTGGTTAGGAACCAAGTGAGGTTCACTGTGCCCCCTTGCTACCCTTCATAGATAGAGGTTCCAGAGGAGCAGCGGACACGGTTACATAGCATCATTGAGGTACTTACTTACAATAGTTTTTACATTAGCGCATTTTATAAATAATTGTTCCATGTAATATACATTAACAAAAAAATTTCCGTTGTTGCAGAGCTACTTCGATCTTCAGGGCGATCGGTCGCCCGACGAGTACCGAGCGGTTTGCGCCGCTGTAGATCACCTAGCGGCCGATCGTTATTGAGATTACAAACTCAAGGCGTATAATCACTTAAAAGCACATGGACCTAGCCGTCCATACAGCGAGATGTCTGTCGAGGACTAGTAGAAGTGCATTGACTTCTTCACCAGTCCTACTTTCGTGGTACATATTGTTTATTTACTTTTTATGTTTTTATGTTAATATTTTTATAACTATAAAGTTTTTTGCTAATCAATTATTTTCTATACCTTCAGGAACGATCCACGAAAAAGAAGGCCAATCGGAGTAAGGCTAAATACCCGAACGTTCAGGAGTCGAAGAGCTTTTCTACTACGCTTTACGATGAGGTACAACTAAAATTTTCAACATCATTATAGAAATCTTTAATGCATTGTGTAACCATGTTGTTTAACTAAATTTCACGTTTAAATTGTTGTAGCGGGACCTCGAGACCCAGCAGTGGCCGGGCATTATGGAGTAGTTTCAGACTTTTCACACCTTCCAGGATGGCAATTGGGTGAACCTGCAAGCAGCTGGTGACTATGTGAGGACTTTTCAATGATGTTAATTTAATTTTATCTGACATGATATTATTATTTAATATTATTTTTTTTACTAAACAGGATAAACTTGTTGAGTTGAGGGAGACTCAACAGACACAGGTCGCCTCGAGTGGCGTGTCGTTAGACGAGTGTATTATTGTAAATGAGGTTCTCGAAAAATGACGAGGTCACATCCTTGGGGTTGACGGGTTCCGAAGGGCACCTATCCCTCCCTAGATTCAACCGCTGCATCAAAGGCCCCACAAGGAATTTTCCATCAGTTCTCTGGAGATCCCCAAAATGATGATCCTCGGTTTGCTATGTATGAGGCTCAGCTGCGCCAAATGCAGCGAGAAATTGAACATCTGAAGAATAGCATACCGGGGGTTGTGCTAGAAAATGACGAGGACGAGGGTTTTAGGGATACGCAGACTTTTAGCATTGTTTATATATTATTAAAAAAATTTTAAAAAAATTCCTAATGTTTATAGCAGCGACATTGTCGTTGCTATAACAAAACAAATCAATTCACATATTTTATGAAAATAGCAAAGACATTATCGTCACTAATAAATGTTGTATATGAAAGATAATAGCGACGACTTTGTCATCTCGTTTTTTCAAATTTCGAGATGTAGAGCACGACAATGTTGCGACGAACTTGTCGTCGCTATAGATTCAATTATATGTAGTGACGACATTATGTCGTCACTTTTAGTTTAGAGGCACTAATCTATTGCGGCGACATTCAGCGACAACTTTGTCGTCTCTATACATGTAAAGAGACGACAGTTATCCTTCAGCGGCGACTATTGATCTCCTTTCTTGTAGTGTATGTATTTTGTTTGAATGATTGCAATAGATTTGATTGTCTTCAATTATTTGATAATTGAATTCAACTTGGGACTTATTTGTTTCAATAGGTCAAAAATCGATTTAGCACATCGTAGCAATTGTCATAAAGTCCGATAGGCGGATAAAGATATACTCCTATATTTTGTGTGATCCTTATTTGAATATTCTTGGTTTCTGCATATTTTTGCATATTGGCATCCTTCATAGAGACATTTACGTCATACGTAAAAATTGGTTTAATTCTATTCGAGAGACATTATTAAACAACTTAGGTATATTGATAATCAAATTAATGCAACTTTTGTCAATTACAAGAATTGAGATTAAAGTGGAAAAAAATAAGTGGGTTCTGAAATCCTAGTGCTTCATTCATTTGAGTTTCTTCTCCAAAGTTTATCGATTTACTTTTACCTGCTTATTTAGATAATTTAGAAATCATAGTTTAAAAACTCCAAACCATTAAAATCTTTGTGTATTTGAATTATGCTAGTTGTAATTGAGTCAAGGAAAAATTCTAAATCCTAGTGGGACAATACTCGTTTTTCATCATTATTATTATTTGTCAACGAATTCATACACCTGTCAAATTAATCTCTGACTGATTTAACTCGATTTTGCCTCCAACGAAATCTGGTCTAGGCAACAGACTGCTGCCTTCTAGTTTGGGCTTCGTCCCTTCTCCATTTGATCATAGTTTTGCGTCACCTAAGTCCGTTTGACATTAAGCTTTGATAAGAGACTAAATGGAACATATATTACATGATGCTCATTAAAATTCAGGCAAGCAGATGTCAATGCCCTAAGACTTAATATGCTCAAATTGAAAGAAAAATATGCAAACTAGTATGCTTGCATTTATACACCCCATCCCACCCCATCCCACCCCATCCCACTCCACTAAATCATAGTCAAATGCCACAAAATTTTGACATGTGATTATATAAACCTAGAGTAACAATTGTAGACAACTATTCACACACAAAAAAGTCTAGTATGTGATAGTGTTAAAAGTTTTGATGTAGCAATAGTTAGATATTTTTCATTAAATTAAATGCTTAGATCTAAACCTGAAGCAAATATGGTAAGAGATCCAATTATAATGCACAATGTTGTCTTTATGCTTTGAGTCTTTATTTTATTTGCTTGAGGGCCAGCCAAAGTCTAAATTTGGGAGTGTTTGATAAGTGTAAAATCTATTCTTATCTAAATCATTAAAAGATGCATTTGTTAGTGTTTTCGACTCCAACGCTTATTGATTTTAGTTCATTTTTGTTACTTTAAGACGAATCCCGAGCTTTGATGAAATTGTGGACAAAATTGATGAAAATATATGGGAAGATCAAGCTTAGATGGCATTGGAAAGGGAAAAAAGAAGCAAAGAAAGGAGTCACATACGTGAAACATATGGAAAATTAAGAGTACTCATTTTAATACATAGATCTCCACAAGGCATGTGATATACCATTGTAAAGTTTATTGAGTTAGGAATGTCACTACAAGAAAGGAGGTCAATAGCGGCGACATATGTCGTCGCTGAATCAACCATAATCATCCCTTTAAATGTATAGAGATGACAAAGTCGTTGCTCAATATCGCCGTAATAGGTTAGTGTTTCTAGATATGTAGCGACGACTTTATATCGTCGCTACATATATTTGAATCTATAGCGACGACAACTTCGTCACAACATTGTCGTGGTCTATATCTCGAAAATAGATAAAAATGGACGACATAGTCGTCGCCAATGTCGTCGTTTTTATATTAAATAATAGCGACGTGAAAGACGTCGCTATTATCTCGTCGCCATACGTCCTTCTCATGTAGCGACAACTTTGTCGTCGCCAAAACTAATTGATTTGTTTTACTATAGCAACGACAATGTCACCACTATAAACAATTTGAATTTTTTTTTAAAAAAAATTATTTTTTGTTCAAATAATAGAAATAATGTATAAAAAATTTTAAAAATCTACGGACCCTCCAAACCCTCGTCCTCGTCCTCGTCCTCGTCCTCGTCCCCGTCCCCGTTCTCCTCCTCCGCAGGTACAACCACTAGTATTCTATTTTTCAGAATCATAATTTCACGCTGCATTTGGCGTAGCTGAGCCTCGTACATGGCAAACCGAGGATCGTTATTCTGGGAGTCTTCATAGAACTGATGGGAAGTTCCTTGTGGGGCAAACGATGCAGCTGTCGAATCTAGTGAGGGAGAGGTGCCCCTCGAAACCCGGCCAACCCCACAGGCGTGACTTCGTCGTTCTCCGAGAACCTCCTTTACAATAGCACGCTCGTCTAACAACGCGCCACTGGAGGCGACCTGTGTATGTTGAGTCTCTCTCAACTCAACAAGTTTATCATGTTTAGTGAAAAAATAATAATAAATAATAATATCATGTCAGATAAAATTATATTCACATAATTTAAAAGTCCTCACATAGTCACCAGCCGCCTGCTGGTTCACCCAATTGCCATCCCAGAAGGTGTGAAACGTCCAGAATGATTCAATAACCCCTGGCCACTGCTGGGTCTCGGGGTCCCGCTACGACAATTCAAACGTGAAATGTAGTTAGTAGACATTTTTACGTAATGTAGTGAAGATATGTATAATGATATTGAAAATTTTAGTTGTACCTCATCATAACGCGTGGCAGAGAAGTTCTTCGACCCTTGCATGCTCGGGTATTTAGCCTACCCCGATTGGCCTTATTTTTGGAGGACCGATCCTGAAGGTATAATATATAATTGATTAGTAGAAAACTTAATAGTTAAAAAGTATATTAAAAATCGTAAAAATAAATAAACAATACGCATTCACTAAATTAGGACTGGTGAAGAAGTCAATGCACTTGCTGGGTCCTCGTGGACATCTCACCCGTATGGTCGGCTCGGTCCATGCGCTTTTAAGTGATTATGCGCCTTGAGTTTGTAATCATGATAACGATCGGCCGCCGACGACGATCTACGCCTGCACTTCATCGCCCAAGACTCGTCGGGCGATCGATCGCCCCAGATCAAAGTTGCTCTGCAAGAGTGAAAAAAATTACATTAATGTAGAAGTCGTGGAACAATTATTTATTGACTGTACTAATTACAAAACTACTTTAAGTAAATACCTCGACGATAATACTGAATCGCGCGTGCGGTCTTTGCTCTGGAACCTCTGTCCATAAAGGGTAGCACGGGGGCACGGTGAATTTCACTTGGTTCCCAACCAAGCGCGTGAAGTACTTCGCGTTATTCCCGATGGGCTGCATTGCGATAAGAAGTGGCATCTTCCCGTTAGCCTGCCAAACCATCTCAAGGTTGATGCCTCGAGAGATAGCCCATCGCTTTGGCGGGGGCGCTGAAAATGAAAAAATACGAACCATATTTATCATACAAAATTCAACGATATGTATAAAATAATAAATAATTACAATTTGAACGAAAAGTGTTACCAGACTTGCAAGCCGAAGCGAGCCGGTGAGATGGCTGCTGTGGAGGATCTCCTACACCATCACCTTCGTGCGACATCACGTCAGCCATACTAACACATGAAATAATTGCGAACATCAATTAGTGCAGAATAGGTCCCTACATTTAGTGAAATTGATCCAAATAAACTTTTTTCTTTATTTTAAATAGGTCCCTGATATTCGAAGGTTTTCAAAGTTTCTAATAAGTTTGAAGTTGATGATGAATAGGTCCTTCCACTTCTACTTTATTGTAAATAGGGCCATAAACTTTGACTCTATTTCAAACAGGTCCCTAAAGTTTTATGTTATTTCGGATAGGTCCCTGAACTTATAAGATTTTCAAAGTTTCTAATAAGTTTGAAGTTGATGATGAAATAGTCCTTCCACTTCTACTTTATTGTAAATAGGGCCATCAACTGTGAATATATTTCAAAGTTGTCCTAAACTTTTATTTTATTTTAAATAGGTCCCTGAACTTTGACATTTTATGTAGTATCTAATAAGTTTGAAGATGTTGATGAACTGGTCCTTAAACTTTTAATTTATATCTAATATGTCCCTCAACTTTGAATTTTTTCTTCATTTCTAATAAGTTTCAATTTGTTGATTAATTGGTCCCTCAACTTATGAAATGGCAAATAGGTTCTTACAATTTGAATGTTATCGTAATTTCTAATACGTTTTAATTTTGTTATAAGTAGGTCCCTAATGAAATTGTTCATTTCAAATATGTCCCTATACTTTGACTTTATTGTAAATAGATCCATAAAAATTTTATTATATTTCAAATATGTCCATGAACTTTGAATTTGGTCATAGTTTCAAATAAGTTTGAAGTTGTTGAAGAATTGGTCCTTAAACTTTTAATTTATATCTAATAGGTCCCTCAAATTAGAAATTGCAAATTGTTCATTACATTTTCAATTTAACGTAATTTGTAATACTTTATAATTTTTCTATTGATTGGTCCCTAATGAAATTTTTTTATTTTTCATAGGTCCCTCAACTTTGACATTTTTCATAATTTCTAATAAGTTTCAATTTGTTGATTCATTGATCTTTCCAAAATAATCCTAAAATTTAAAACATTCCAAAATAATCCTAAAACATTCCAAAATTGAACTTCATTCCCTAAAATTTACAACATTCCAAAATTTACCTTTAGTCTCTAAACTTTTATTTTTTACAAATTAGTCCCTAAACTTTTGTTTTTTACAATTCAGTCCCTACATTGCTCCTAAATCCAACTCCAGTTAACAAACCCCAACTCCAACTCCAACTCCAACTCCAACTCCAACTCTTTTTCCTCAACTCAATAAATCAAAGTAATGAAATCAACAAAATCAAAAAATGAAAAAATCAAATAAGCCCTTAAACTTTTAATTTATGTGAAAATTTGAATTTATTATATTTTATTTCAAATTGGTCCCTACACTTATTTTATTGCAAACAAGTCCCTAAACTTTGAAATTATGTGAAAATTTAAATTTATTATATTTTATTAATGAATTGGTCCTTAAACTTTGAATTTTATTTCAACTAAGTCCGTAAATTTTGAATTTATGTGGAATTTTGAATTATTAAATTTTATTTCAAATTGGTCCCTACACTTATTTTATTACAAACAAGTCCCTAAACTTTGAAATTATGTCAAAATTTAAATTTATTATATTTTATTAATGAATTGGTCCCTAAACTTTGAATTTTATTTCAACTAAGTCTGTAAACTTTGAATTTATGTGAAAATTTGAATTTATTATATTTTATTTCAAATTAGTCCATAAACTTATTTTATTGCAAATAAGTCCCTAAACTTTGAATTTATGTGAAAATTTGAATTTATTATATTTTATTAATGAATTGGTCCCTAAACTTTGAATTTTATTTCAAATAAGTCCCTAAACTTTGAATTTATATGAAACTTTTAATTTATTATATTTTATTTCAAATTGGTCCCTAAACTTATTTTATTGCAAATAAGTCCCTAAACTTTGAAAAGCAAAATCATTCCTACAACTTCATAAAGCAAAACCAGTCCAAAAATCATCCCTAAAACTTCATAAATTCAGTCCCAAAAATTCAGTCCCTAAACTACTTGCATTCAGTCCCCAAACTTCATAAATTCAGTCCTTAAACGACTGGCAATCAGTCCCTAAACTACTAGCAATTAGTCCCTACAAAATTCCGTCCACTATTCTTCATAAAATCATAAAAAAATTCCACAAATTCAGTCCCAAATTCAGTGCAATATACAGTGCAAAATATAGCTGCAATTTCAACATCGAATGAACCTGAAATATAGCTGATAATTAAAAAATTCAAAGTCGAATGAACTTAAAAATTAAAAAAAAAACCGTGACATTTAAGCTACAATTTCAGGTTCAAGGCCAACTTTAATTGAGATGGATCTTAGAGAAGAAGGTCGTGGAGTGTAGCCCTCAACTGAGCGGATGGAGTGCTAGCTTCAAGCTTCTGGCCAGACGGCGGATGACAAACCAGCAAAAAAACAGAAAGCAAATGAGAAATGGGGAAGAAGAAGGTATGACGCATGAATTTTAAGGGTCAAATCTAGTCATCACTGTTAATTTTTAACGGCGACACGCACTTAATTTTTTTCGGAGCACGTGCCTAAATAATGGCGCCCAATTTTCACTCTATAGCGACGACATGTCGTCGCTATAAATGTCGTCTCTATATGGTATTTGTAGTTATGTCCTTCAACTTTAAATATTTTTCATTTGGGTCATATTTTTTCTTTTATTTCAATTTCATCCAATTTTATTTACAACATAAGTCTTTCAAGTTTTACGAGGTTAGATATATAGGTCCCCAGTAGCATGTTTTTGTACAATTGCAGTCCAAATTGTCCTACATTCTGTCCACAAATGTTGAAACTCTATCCAAACTTGTGTTTTGATCTATAGCAATGATAGTATGAACGAAAAACATTCAAGCCGGAAACAGTAACAACAACAAGAACATTCTTTTTTATAAATTTATTTCATAAAATTTAGTGACGCACAACAACATTCAATCTGATTCACTATCATGATACGATTGATCCCCATCATCGTCACTGTCGTCCTCATTTATTTCACTCGATATTTCGTCATCCTCGTATTCTGCATTTGTATCGTCTTCCACATCATTGTCATTGATAAACAAAATTTCTATCTCATTAGCTTCGTCATCATCCTGGTGCAAGAATACGTGCTCTATGTTGCCAAGATCAACGATCAGAGATAAATCGGAAGAGTAGTTATTGTGGAGCAGGTCAATCTCTGTAATGTTAGCTCCTACTATGTCCCACGTGCTCCTGTGATGGACAATTTGTATTACTCGCCAGTTTGGACCACGAGATGGATCTTCAATGTAGAACACTTGTTGTGCTTGGCTCGCAAGTATGAACTAATCATCCTTGAACGCTTTTACATCGATGTCAATCATCGATAACGTTATTCTCGATTACCATCCGTCTCTCATCACACCTAAACCACTTGCATCGAGCGGATAAAGCGAAAGTTTCATCCATCTTGTAGCTCCAAGATATCTTGCGTGCACGTAGTAAACCTCACCCCGGTCCCAGGACGGACACACCATCGTTTCGAAGTTTTTCTTGAATATCACGATCATATGTCGTGAACCGAACTCCTTTGACAACACAAGCCGTGTATGACATAACTCTTTGGTAACATCCATCGCCAACGCAAATAACTCATGAGAAACTTGATGGTCGTGGTTTTGGCGCATTGCATATAAATTTGCATGACGAGAATTATTCTCGATTATTGAAAGAAATAATGTTGAAAACTTGCAATTTTATTCGGTCGATGTTTGTTTACCTTTCTGTAGAACCAACTGTGAAAGTCTCTTCTGTGCACTAGTTCGATGTTTGGATAGCCATTGTTCAGTAGTTCCTGCCTATGTTCCCTGAACAAAGTATGGAAGATCAAAGTTCATTAGTTTGTGTCAAATGATAAAGTTTATTCGAGATAAATAAATAATAATCAGGAATAAACGCCGTCTTACTGCAAAAATGGCTCAACTTCATAACAGTTGTTCAGGACGTAAAAAATCGCTTGATTTCAAACTTGAGTAGGAAACATCGTTGGTGACTGCTTTCCAAGTGGACAACACTGCGACTGAAAAATAGAAAGTTGTGTTTGTGGAACACCAGCATCCTCGTTTCTGTCTGGTCGGTCGAACCTTGTCTCTATGTCCTTGAAGTACCTCGAACAAAAAGTCAATGCCTCGTCCACAACATACCCTTCAGCTATTGATCCCTCGGGCCGAACTCGATTTCTGACGTAGCCCTTCAATTTCTTCAGGTATCTCTTGAATGGATACATCCATCTCATGTACACCGAACCTCCAAGGATTGCCTCTTCTAGTAAATGCATTACGAGGTGAATCATGATGTCGAAGAAGGTTGGCAAAAATATCTGTTCCAACTTACAGAGAATGAGTACTAGGTGATCGTGGAAAGCCATCATGTCGCTAACTTTTAGTGTTCTTGCACAAAGCTTTCTGAAGAACGTGCACAATTCAATAATTTCCGTAGAAATAGTTTTATTCAAGAACGTCCGACATCCGACTGGAAATAACCCTTGCATGATAATATAGCAATCATGTGACTTCAACCCGATAATACGGCTATCATTAGGAGCAATATTCTTTGAAGATTAGAAGCGAAGTCATCTGGAAACTCAACCGATCAGATAAATTTACAAAACTTCTTACGATTTGAAGACGACATGGTGTAACATGCGGCAGACTTTATCCACATATTTCCGTTCTGATACGAGTGCAACTCCCTTTTGATCTCTAATTGCATCAGATCGCGCCTCGCATTGACTGTGTCTTTTGATTTGAATGGATCGTCCATAATTGTGCCGAGCAAGCTATCACAAACATTCTTCTCTACGTGCATGACATCGATGTTATGTTTGAACTCTGTAGAAGTCCAATACGGTAACTCATAGAAAATGCTCATTTTTCTCCAATTTAGCTCGTCATCACTTCTTCGAATTGTAGCACCACTGTAATTAGGGTGCTTTCCTGGACTTCTATATCTGACACGGCTTAACTGTGCTAAAATGTCTGTAGGCGTTAACTGATGCGGAGGTGGTCGCCTCTCTGTCCTCCCATCGAAGTCTAAATTGCTCCGAAAATGATGCCTAGATGGCAGGAACCGACGGTGACCCACATAAGCTGTCTTACCTATCACACGAACTGAATGAGTATCCTTGTTGCACGTAGGACATGCCTTGTACCCCTGACCACTCCAACCCGACAAACTACTTCTCGCTGGAAAATCGTTAACAGTCCACAACAACGTTGCACGCAGTCTGAATACCGACTTGTTATTGGTTCCACCGTCACCCGTGTCAATCCCATCGGCCCACAACTCCTTCAACTCGTCCACTAATGGTCGTAAAAAAACATCAATGTCCTTACCCGGTGCTTTAGGAACAGGTATCAACAGAGTAAGCATGAGGTATTCGAAGCTTCATGCATAACCATGGTGGCAAGTTGTAAGCGGTTACAACTACAAAGCTACATGTCGCATTTGATGATTCATGTCATCGAATGGATTGAATCCGTCTGCATGCCAAACCTAACCTCGACATTCCCGATCTCACTTGCGAGCAGTGGATGTTTCATATCAAAATCCCGCCATGCCTTTCCATCAACGAGATGTCGCATTTCATCATCGCCCCTAGACCTTCCTATACTTGTGCTACCTCATGAGTTTTGCGATTATCATTCGTCGTGAACATACGTTTTAGTCTGCGTGGGCCAAGGAAAATATCGCAACACCTTATGCGTAACATTCTTCCGTTCACTTTCCCGTAAGTGTGCACCCAACGACTTTCCGGCAAATCGGGCAAGTTTGTCTATCAAGATGTTCACCTCAAAACAAAGTGCACAATCGTTCTTGCAGCATGAATGGATTTGTAACCCAAACCAAGCTTCGTCATCGCCTTCTTAGCTTCAGAGTGAGAGTCAACCGAGTTCATGTTTGGGAATGCTAACTTCAAGCAATTTCAAAAGATCATCGACAGACTTGTTTGTCCATTTGTTCATAACCTTAATATGCATCAACTTGACTAAAAAATTTAGAGATGAAAATGATGAAACTCCCGGGTACAGTTCTGAATGAAGAGCCTGAAACAATTCGTCATAATAACCATCGGTACTTGTACCTGCATGCTCATCACCAGCTACGTCGTCCATGACATCCATCATCTCATCCTCCACACCAGCTCGCTCATTCTGTCTATACACATTCACAGTATAAACATCGGTCTCACCATGATATATCCAGGTGACATAACTCTCTGCAAAACCATTACGAAATATGTGAGTCTCGACAATTTCCAATAGATGTGTGAGACCGTTTAAACATTTTTTGCACGAACATTTAATCCTTCCCCTGTCATTAACGTATGGCCTTGCCATGTTTATAAATACTTGCAAGCCGTTCCGAAAATCTGCAAATTCTGTGTGATTTCGAATTGTTGTCCAACTTTTATCAATATCCATACTTAAAAAATACTATATTTTTACAAATACAGTAAGGATAATAAACGGAGATGAAGAAATGAAATGTAAAGATGATGATTATGAAGGAAAACAATAGAATTGCAAGTGACCGGGGAGATGCGGAGATGGAGAAGAAATTTTTTTCGTTTAGCCTACAATATAGAAATGCGGAGATGGGAGAAGAAAAAGAAGACTCTATAGCGGCGACATTTGTCATCGCTATATGTAAAAGTCGTCGCTACAGGATCCTTCCCATTTTACGAGGAAATTTATAACTCACGTGCCTACCAAAATGATCAATACGTATATTGCGACGACATGTGTCGTCGCTACAGACAACTATTGGGCACCAATTTTCTCGCTTAAATTGATCTAGGTGTATAGTGACGACATATGTCGTCGCTATATATCTCATCGCATTTTACGAGAAAAATCATGATTCACGTGACTGACAACATCCTCCGCAACTCAATTGCGACGACATATGTCGTCGCTATTTATGCATCAAAATGCCGCCATTTGTTCCCACCGTTTCCGAAACTAATTAGCGACGACATTGAAAGACGTCATTATAAATTCTATTTAATAGCGACGACTTATAATCTATTGCGACGACATATGTCACCGCTATAAGTTTTGCATATGTGGCGACGACATTTCTTTGTCGTCTCTACTGTATAGAATCAATAGAGACGACTTGGTGTCGTCGCAATTGGTGTCGCCGCTATAGACTCTTTTTGTTGTAGTGTGGGACACATTTTACGTACCTCAATTAGAATTAGAAGTTATGTAAAAAAATTTATGTGCATTTTTGTTAAAACTGCCCGGTATGCTGAGCATCTGCACTCAAGCGAGAGACCTGGAATCTGCCCGATTCCATATTTTGGTAACTTTTCGTGGGGGTCGTTTTGGCAAAATTTTGGATGATTTTGCAGCCTAAAATTATGTCTATATATACAGAGACTCTTGGACATAAGAGGGGATGAAAATTGGAGACAAAAGCACCAATAATTCTCTTGAAGATTTCATCAATTCCTGTATTTCTTGTATTTCAAGCAAGAAGGAGATAAAATATTCTTTTCTACCTTTCTTCAATTACCTAATTTTTGGGTGATGTATTTATCATTTAAATATGTATATTTGCGACTCAATCATGCTAGGCTAAGTTTTTTTAAACTATGATGATGATGAAATCTTGTATTTTGAAACTTTAATAATATATTCTTGTTTTTGACATTAAATACTTGTAGATTTGAATGGTTGCTATTATGTTCATGTTTTTCAATTATTTGATCAATAATTGAATTAAATTGAATCGTGGCTTATTTTATTTTCGAAATGTCAAAAATAAGTTTAGCACATTGTATCAATCCTCATAAGTCCGATATAAGATAAAGATATATCGTTATGCTTTGCGTGATTCTTAATTCAATATTCTAGTTTTTCATTCATTTTTACGTATTTGTATCCTTCATATAGATATTGTAGGTTTGTATGTGAAAACTGATTTAATGGAAATAGATTATTAAACAAGTTAAGACATGGCCAGTTCTGACATTTTCGGAGTCCGAGGCGAAATTAAAAAATTAGGCCCCCAAGGAATTTTTTTTTTAAAAGTAGGCTCCTTCGATTTTGGGCCACTAGCTACCTAATAATAGTCACCATCTTCATAGAATGCGGCTTGCTTTGCTTTGTTGGACTTCAAATTTTTGCACAAATATTTTTTTGAGGAATTTACATCCACTACTATGTATATATAATATATTATTAAATTTACTATTCTATTGTAATTATTCTAAAAATTGGGTATTATATATATATATATATATATATATATATATATATATATATATATATATATTCACAAAAAGGAAATATTTTATATTTTACCTATTAAATCTATGGAGAGAGAGAGAAGAATTGAGAGAGAGAAATCGTTTCCATCTTCACAAACCCTCTTCATCAAGCACCATTCCAAATTGACACATTGTCGCCAACCGTATCATCCAATCTCCCAAATCTCTAGGGTTCTACCACAAGATGAAAGCCTAACCCCCAATTTGTAGAAATTTTAGTCGCTGGGCAAAGATACTAAACATGGATACACCTTCTTGCAGAATGACTTGGTCGGCGGCAAAGAAGGAGTCGCCTGAAATTGTGAAGAAGACGGCATTACATTCCGGACAGAAAGTCATTTCCCTTGGGTGAAAATTTAAGTTGCAATGAATGTTACGAAATGGATTGAATATTTTTTGTTTGAGATTCATTGTTATTATGTTTGGGGAAAATTCAATTATTGAGTTCATGTTAATCAATTTTGAATGAAATTACTTGGTAATTTACTGGAGATTTTGAATCCTAAATTTGGAGCTGCATCTATATATTGCATAGGATGTTACAAATTTTGTAGTGATGTGAAATTGGCCATTAACTTGTTGCAATTAATGTTACAAATCTGATTTTATGTTATCATGTGTTTTTATATAAATATTAACATAATATGGCTTATTGAATGTTACAAATCTGATGATTTGAATGTTAAAAACATCAATTGCATTGGATGTTACAAAATTTGTAGTGGTGTTAATTTGCTATTAATATGTTGCAATGACTGTTATAAATTTGATTTGATGTTATTAGGTTTGTTAATAATACGAGAATGTTATTGTCGAACAAGATTTTGGATGAAGAAGATGAATTGCAGTTGGGAGCATCGAGTTGCAGTTTATTTCAATGGAGGAGAGATGTTGAAAAGATTATAATTGATTATGATTTCTAGCCAAATATAGAATCCTAATTAAGATGGTAAATTGAAGATAAATATGGCATCTTTTAATTACAATTAATTAGATTTGAAATAAAATAAAAAAAGAAAAAAGATAAGTGCACCCAGTATTGATGTAATATAAAAGATGTAACAGTTTTTTTTGTAAATAGTAACAGATTTTGGCTTATTAATGAAAATTTTCCTATTTTTTTTGGGCAACTTCAAAAATCACAAATATATTTTTTCTAAAATGGGCCCCCTTTGGTTTTGGGCCCGTGGCAGTTGTTTCACTCGCCTAGGCCCAAAATCGAGCCTGAGTTAAGAATTGAGATTAAAGTAGAAGAATATATGTGGATTCTGATCCTAGTGCCTTCATTTCTTAAGTTTTTCTCCAAAAATTGCCTTTCTTTTATAACTTTATGAAATCATTAGTTTAAAACAATCAAGATAATTAAATTTGTGTTTGTTTTTGTTAAAGTTAGGATTATTTGATTTCAAAATTAAATAGTGAAACAATACTTGATTTATCACTTTAGTACAGTACACGATATTATATATTTGCAAGAATTTAGCAAAAAGACTCAATCTTGGGGATCAGGCACTGTCAAGATATTTTATAAAATTAACCAATTATTATATTGTATTTGTCGAATTCTCAGTATTAACGTTCTAAAATGTCATATCTAATTCATGGCATCGAAGTTGGGGGTTACTAATTCATCGCAATCAAATTTTAAGATTTACAAGTTACTCTCTTCGTCCCACAAAGATAGACTCATTTCTTTTTTCACACAGATTAAAAAAACATATTTAATGTAATTGAAATTATAAATTTTTCACACATTTTTCCTATTATACCCTCATTTAATATAGTCATTCATGAATCTAATAAATTTAAATACTTGTTTTTTGTTGATAACAATGTAAATTAAATAAGGGTATATTAGGAAAATGAAAATTTAATCCACCCTCTATAAAGTAAGTGGTCTATAATTTGGGACAGATAAATAAGGAAAACGAGTCTATCTTTGTGGGACGGAGGGAATATATATATATATATATATATATATTTGTATCAACATTGTTGAAGAGGATAAGTGATTAATAGAAATCTATTTCTCAATCATCTTGCGTCTTGATCTTATTATTTTCTTGTTTTATTTAATTTATTTATAATATATATATATATATATATATATATATATATATATATATATATATATATTTGTATCAACATTGTTGAAGAGGATAAGTGATTAATAGAAATCTATTTCTCAATCATCTTGCGTCTTGATCTTATTATTTTCTTGTTTTATTTACTTTAATTTTAACAATATATATATATATATATATATATATATATATATATATATATATATATATATATATATATATATATATATATTTGTATCAACATTGTTGAAGAGGATAAGTGATTAATAGAAATCTATTTCTCAATCATCTTGCGTCTTGATCTTAATATTTTCTTGTTTTATTTACTTTAATTTATAACAATCCATTTGTTGTTAAACTCTGTCAAATTAAAGAAGGCAATGTGTATTTATTAAAAGGGATCGTTTCTTCTATTAATAAATTTGACAAATAATCACTACTTTTAATTTAAGTTAATCTAACGGTCTAAATCTATAACAATATTTAAAATCTTTATACCCACATCTGAACACATCGGTTTTAATATATCTAGACTGTTAGATTAGTTAAAATTAAAAGTCGTAATTATTTATCAAATACATTAGTAAATCGAACGGTCTTCTTTATTAAAAGTAGGGAAAATTGCCTATAAGTCACTTGTACATGACTTGTTTCAAATTAGGTCAAGACATTTTTCAAAATTGTAATTAAGTCATATTTTAAGCAATATTTTAAATTAATTCCAAAATTACCCTACAAAAACATTGACGTATTCTTCTACATCTACAAACCTCCATCAATCATTTGGGCATGGGCAAGTTGATCGGTGATTGTCCGGTGGTTGCGCTGCTCGTGGAAGAGGTCACGACGCGGCGATTGATGTTGAACCTAGGTAAGCTGCGATTTAGGTGCTTTGTTTTTTTGGCGTGGGGGCCTGAATTTGATGGCGTGAGGTGGGTATGAGTGCGTGAAGGTGATCGAAGGTGATTCGCCCATGGTGAAGTTCGGGTCTACCATAAAAACTTGGTTACGGTTTTACGGTTTCGCATTCGGCATTCTCGGTGTTTCACGTATTACGGTTTTACGGTGTTTCATGCATTACGGTTTTCGGTGTTTCTTACGTGAATCAATTAGTTGGAATACTTTGTTCGGTTGAATTCCAATTTTTAATTGCAAACAAGGAAATAGAAGTTCAAAATTACATTAATTCAATATTTAATTCGGTCTCACGTAGCGGTGGTGGATATTGAGGCGAGAGGGGCAACAATGGATTGTACACATTCACTTGCTTCACATACACAAGTGGTTTGGTTAGTAATTGGATTTTGAAAAGAATTGAATTGTATGTGAAAAAGAATGAAGATATAGAACAAAGATAGGTGATAATGCTCCACCATTTGATTGAATTGGGAAAATAAAGAGAAGTGAAATATGTTGATTCAATACCATAATCGAGTGTAGCTTGATCTTTGTATTATATAAAG
The DNA here is from genome assembly GCA_023638005.1 of Forsythia suspensa. Taxonomy (NCBI): domain Eukaryota; kingdom Viridiplantae; phylum Streptophyta; class Magnoliopsida; order Lamiales; family Oleaceae; genus Forsythia; species Forsythia suspensa. Next base: position 35,712,518 of record CM042674.1, read on the forward strand.
CAATTATCACGTAAAATAAAGATATCACAATAGAAATGAATATAGAATTCGCACACGTGCTCGAATTTTTATTATAATATGTTTCGGAATAGTCTCGACGAGCGGTCAAGACCGATTGGCTTCGCTTAACGCATAAGATGGATTTTAGCCATTTGAAGTCGTCTCTTTAACTTAAAATGTCAATCTTTATTTTTCTTGTCAAAACAAAGATCATACATACCAAAAACAAGATCACAAAATATTATCATAATAGAAATGGCATAGAATTCATGACGTGCATAAAATTTTTATTATAATATGTTTCGAAATTGTCTCGATTTAAACGGTCAAGACCAGTTCATTTGCCACCACGCACGATAGATTTTACCCGTTTGAAGTCATCTCTTTAGCTTAAAATGACAATCTTTAATTTTATTGTCAAAACAAGATCATACATCCTCTAAAACGAAGATCACGGATAAATGTTATACATGAAAATATGTTGTTCAAGTCCATTGATCTTTGTTTGAAGTAATTAAACTGTTCTTAAAATACTCCATTAGTATTATAAGACCATTGATACTACTTGCACTCAATAACATTATCATATATTAAAACAGTATCACAAATAAAAATATGATATAAGTATACCAATTCACATTATCTAAATAAAACAGTATCACAGCTAAAATAGTATCATAAAACTAAGCACAAGATATTTTAATGGTTGAAGTAATGATACTGTTTTAATACAGTATCATAGGTTGAAACATTATCATAATAAAACAGTATCACAGATAAAAACATGATATAAGTATACCAATTCACAGTATCATAGATAAAACAGTATCTTTTGATATTGTTTTAATCCATGATACTGTTTTAATCCTATGATACTGTTTGAATGTCTTACTTTTAATCCATGATAATGTTTTGTTTAGGTAATGTGCATTAATATAAATTGAATGTCCAGAAACCAGAACCAAGTTTTGTTTAGGTAATGTGCATTAATTTAAATAGGAGCTTGAATGTTCCATCATCTAATATTTGAATTTCTTAGTTTTAATCCATGATACTGTTTTAATGCCTTAGTTTTAATCTATGATACTGTTTAATTATAGCAAGGTTTAATAGATTGAATCTTTGTCATAATATTTCACTATCATTTGAAACATGTTTTAATCTATGATCTTGTTTTAATTTCGTGATCTTGTTTGAATATATATATGTGATCTTTGATCTTTGTTTAATTATGGCAATGTTTGAACCTGTGATATTGTTTGAATGTCTTAGTTTTAATCTATGATACTGTTTTAATCCATGATACTGTTTTGTTTGGTAATTAGTATATTTTGATACTGTTTTAATCCATGATAGTGTTTTAATCTCGTGATCTTGTTTGATTATGGCAATGTTTGAACTCGTGATATTGTTTGAATGTCTTAGTTTTAATCTATGATATTGTTTTAATCCATGATCTCGCTTTTGTTTAGGTAATTAGTATATTTTGATATCTTGTTTTAATCCATGATAATTGTTTTTATCATGTGATATTTCTATGTGATCTTTGATATTGTTTAATTATGGCGAGGTTTGAATAAGTGATCTTGTTTGAGTGATCTTTGTTTGAATGTCTTAGTTTTAATCCATGATAATGTTTTTTAGGTAATATGCATTCATATAAATTGATATTTGTTTTAATCCATGTTTTAATCTATGATATCTTTGTTTTACATAATAAAGTATCGGACAAAACATATGACTAATTAAACGAAGATCAAAGATAAAAGTATGATATCATAGTCATGTGTGTTGTTTGATACTGTATTATGTAAAACAGTATCACAAAAACAGTATCACAATAGAAATGATCATAGAATTTGCACACGTGCTCAGAATTTTTATTATAATATGTTTTCGGAATGGTCTCGACGAGACGGTCAAGACCAGTCGCTTCGCCACTGCATAAGATGGATTTTAGCCATTTGAAGTCGTCTCTTTAGCTTAAAATGACAATCTTTAATTTTTTTTTTCAAAACAGTATCACAAATCCTCTAAAACAGTATCACGGATAAATATATCTTTATTGAAGCCACCATTCATCTTTCTCTTGTTGAACATCCTTTGAACTTGATCCTTTTTCATTAACACTCCCAGTTCTTGATTGATCAGATCCTAGTTCTTCATTATCACTACAAGAATCATAAAAGTTCACTACAAGAATCATAGGTTTAACAATCTTTAATTTTTTTTTCAAAACAGTATCACAAATCCTCTAAAACAGTATCACGGATTAATGCTACAAATTAAAGCTCTTCCAAGATATCTGAGTCCCTTAAAAGCAAGCAAATACATACTTGAGCAATGCCAAGATGAAGAAAGAATAATCGCTCACTATCATTAAAAGCAGAGAAAAAAATCAGCAAATTTCACTATCATTAGAAACGAAGATCATATATTAACACATCTATTGAAACAAGATATCAAGCATTTTACATGATCTAACATAAAACCCTAACTCACAACAACTACATTATCAAAAACTAGTTGAATCAGTTCATCCAAACTCCATTCATTAACTGCATTGCACATGTTTCAATTTGAACAATATCTCAATATTTGAATGATTATTTTTAACTGAAAATGGTTACTTTATTAAAAAATTAAAAATAAAACAATATCTTCGCCATTGAAATATCGACTTTCGAATTGTTTGTATGCGATTCTGAGGTTATGGTGAGAAGAATCAAACACAAGAAGAAGATGAAAATTGTTAAAAGTAAATGAAGGAGTTTGTAAACAGGCATTGAAATGATTTTGTTGGTTTTTACGTGTTTAAATGACTGTTTTTACAATTGGAGGGCATATTGGTCTTTTAGTAATTAAGTATGACTTTAGTTGAATTAAGATTATATGATATGACTTTTCAGCCCACCATGGCGTTAACAGTGACCGGCCCAAAATTTTCCCTTAAAAGTATATAGAAAATAAAGCATCAATAAGAAATAAGAGATTAGATCGACATAAGATGTAGGTAGTTGATATAAAAACACTTTTTTACATCAACAGCCCACATGCTGACTTGATTTCTTGCTCGGACAAGAGATCAAGTCCGATAAAAGAATATAAATAATACGTCTGTTTAGTCAAAGAATAAATTAATTGTTTATGCAACAGCCATCTTCGTTGGAATTTACTAACTACTCTTAGATAAAATAATAATAATTAATATGATTTAACTTTTGGCATTATTTTCTCTAACTTCAACTTTGCAATTTGCTTCTTTCAAGCATACCATCTTTGACTTTGGATTGTATGACATTATTTTACAGCCCATATACCAAATTTGAATATATTATATGGAGCATGATGTTCTATTCATTGTGGGTAAGAGATATAATATTTATCGGTGAAGTGGTTAAATATGTGTTGACGTCTGAACCTGCACCAATCCACGTGCCAACAGATCTCCAGTCACTTCCCTGCCAACTCGTATGTTACCTGCACACTAGGACGACCGTTAGGCACCAAGATCTCCGGAGAAAAAGGGTCCGGCGATCGTTGGCACTCCGATGATTAAGTCAACTGCCGGTATATGGAAGATACACAGGGGCGGGAACAAAAAGGGGTGTGGGAGAGACAAGCAGGCAGAGATTTGAGCAGAGTTTAGGGTGGGACTCTTAAGTATAAAAAGTGCGTACGTTGGAACAACCGGAGACGTTGTATTTATAGCGCGAGAGTCCTGATTGATTTAGGTAATAAATCAATCAGATACCCAATCGGATTCTCCTTCCTTATGGGATAGGGATCATTCCTTGTCAAGGCAATCTCCAAGATTACCTTCCTTATCTGAGGTTATCACGTTGCATGATTTTAGGAGATTGTGATTCGGTTTCCTTGTGAAGATCCGTGCGCTAAACCAACGCGATCTTTCCTCAATTACTTCTCTAGTCATTCCGGCGTGTCATCGCTTGCTAGTTATAATTGATACGTGGTGCGGCGAGGCCACGTGGTTCGTGTCTGCGGCGCCGAGGCCCTCCACATGGCTCATGATTTACGGGTGCGAAGGCCCAAGTTGCGTGTGACTAGCCCTTCCAAGGCCCTAGCGGGGCCCGGATAGGGTTCTTGACAGATTATAAACCGGGCCCTTGGCGGGCTTGGATGGGGCCTATCGACGCGTGGCGACCATGTAAATGTCGTGTGGTAACAATAGTCCCCCAAGTCCAAGCCTATTATTTATAATGGGCGTGGGACTTTTGAGGATATCCACCATTTGATGTGCCTCACAGGAAATATATTCTCACGGTGGTTCGGTAGGAAGTAATTTGACCTCCTCCCAATATATAGTCCCCCAAGTCCGAAGCCGAACATTCATGACGGGTGAGGGCTTCAAGGGGTCGGGCGGTGGAGAGCATCATGGAGTTTCATCCGGAGTGGGACCTTTCTTCCCTTCGGTAGGACTCTTCTGAGGCTCTGGTTCGCGACGCCTTTTGCCTATCCGACGTTTCGATTCTGTGTGCACGTGGGGGGGAAGACGCTTTAAATATGAGAATCATTCCCCTAGCATTGATGACGCAGACACCTGGTGGAACCCGGAAGGTTGGCGTCTTCAATGCCCTGGGAGGTAGAACGTCCGTGCACCATTTCAGATCCCCTGTTATGACCGTATTTATTGCATTACACCTCTTTCCAACGTAGTCTTTTATAAATAGGATGTAAGCCCGACAAGATTCTTCCATCGTTAGACTGTTGCATTTAACTTGCCATTATCGTGCGATCGAAACAGAGATAGAAAACGTGTGATGGTGGTGCGGCTGGAGGGCCGGCATCCAAGATGTCCGTCAGTCTGAGAATCAACATTCAGAGGACCAAAACTCTGGCCAATCAACGTTCAGGGGACCAAACGTACGGGGTGGGGATTTAGGCTTAGCGGCCTTAGCCCGACCCTCCCCTGAACGGTTGGTTGGACTGGGAGAGGGGTCTCCCACTGCCAGAAAAGGCATCAACGGCCTTTTTTGAGCAGTATGGCCTAATTAGCCACCAAATCAACTCAGGTTGGCTTGGGAGACTCCCGATCATGGTGAAATCAGGTTTCCCAACCTGGGCGGAGCCAGCGTAGACCAGGGGATAGGGTTAGTAGACCTAGTTACCCCATTCATGTGCCGGCCCAAAGAGGCAGCGGGGGTTGTGGAATATCTTGTAGTTATATATGCTCTTGTATTGTATTTAATAAAAAAGGTGCCGAGTTACTTCCATATTTGCGTGTGTATGCCCATATTTTACATACTCGTGTCAGGCCTCGTTGTGATCAACACTCCTTTGCTATTGTTATCATGATTTAGCGTTCGCGTACTCACACCACTACGCGCTTAGATATAGTCCCCTAGGGTTTGCCAGACGTGTTTTTAATTCCACGCCACGTGTCGGCTCAACCGACTGTTGGTATCCCATTGGGCTTATAAATACGACAGGGCATTCTTAACTCACCATTTCCCAGCCGTTTTGCTGTCATACCTGGACCTTTGATTACTGCCGGTCATGTCAGGCTTCCATTTTTCCAAAGTCCCTAAATTCAAGATTAGGCGCGGGGGAATAGTGGAGGATGTCTCTCCTCTCCATTTGGCGTCCTCCGCGATGTCTGGTTCTAGGCCCAGTGTTGCAGGAACCGGAGACGGGGATGGGTCACTCACCTGTTTCGCCTGCACCGGAGGTGAGAGCGGATGTTCCGTTCGTTCGGCGAATCTCGCTGAGCGTGGGTCCTCTTCTGGGAACGTTAGGTCGTCAGCAGGAAAGAAACCAAAGGTTGAGAGTGGGGAACGGGCGTCCCGGACGCCTGTTTCTTCCCCTCCCGAGGCGTGAGTACATTAATATTGGGGCCCGTCAAGACGAGCTGGATCCGTCAGTCGTAGAGAAGCTACCTTCAGCGGTTGCCCTTGTGGCTACTTTAGTTCATAAATATTGGACATCTCCTTTTGGGAAGGCGGTAGATACCGCGGAGGTGACGGAGTTGATGAAGTTGGCCGAAATGTATACCTCTCGTAGTCATGTGTTGAATTGCGAGTTGTATAAAATGTTGGAGATGAGGGTTGCCGAAATACAGTCTGCCCTTGGGGAAGATGAAAATGCCGGATCGATGAGGGCCGAAATCAAACGCCTTCGGGCACGACTCGCGTTTTCGGAAGACGTGCGGAGTCGCGCAACGTAGGAGGTTACGAAGGCCCAGATGATCCAGAAGGCGTGTATCGTAGCCCAGAAGAAGGCCGAGTCTCAGTTGAAGTCTTGCCAGAATATGATACATGCCAAAGATAGAGAACTGACCGAGGTTTCGAACGAGCTAGCGAAGGCTAAAGGCCTCCTAGCAAAATTGGGGGTCTCCGACTATACCGAAACGTAGGATTACGTGTATAGGTCATACTTCTTTAGCCATGCTGTTACATGGATATTTTATATAATCGAGTAATGAGATTGTAGTGAAAGTTTTTACGTTCGTTTCAAATGTTCGCGCACTTGATACCTTACCAAGCGAGCTTAGTAAAGTTTGTCGCGGATCATGCTCCCTCGCGACCCAAAGAGTCACAATTGTGTGCATGCGCGTCGGATGTTTATCCAGTGACTTGAAAGAGTTGGTCGTGAGTCACGCTCCCTTGCGGCGGAGCTTTCTGTACTTACTTGCTTTATGTGTAAAATGTTTACCCAGCGAGTTAATAGAGTTGGCCGCGAACCACACTCCCTCTCTCGCGGGTTAATTGTACTTTGCTTTCTTACGCGTAAAATGTTTACCCAATGAGTTAAGAGAGTTGGCCGCGAACCACACTCCCCTCATTGCCGTTTTAATTGTACCGCTTTCTTACGAGTAAAATGTTTACCAATGAGTTAATAGAGTTGACCCATGAACCCACTCTCTTCTTTGCCGAGTCGATTACACTTGCTTACTTGCGCATATAAAATGTTGGCTTACTGGGTAAAATATTTATCCAATGAGTTGGTAGAATTGGTCGCGAACCACACTCCCCCACTGCCGGGTTAATTGTGCTTGCTTTCTTACGCGTAAAATGTTTACCCAATGAGTTAAGAGAGTTGGCGAAACCACTCCCTCGCCGTCGTTTTAATTGTACCGCTTTCTTCTGGCGTAAAATGTTTACCCAGCGAGCTAATAGAGTTGGCCGCGAACCACACTCCCTCGCTGCCGAGTCGATTACACTTGCTTACTTGTGCATAAAATGCTGGCTTACGCGTAAAATATTTATCCAGCGAGTTGGTAGAGTTGGCCGCGAACCACACTCCCCCGCTGCCGAGTCGATTACACTTGCTTACTTGCGCATAAAATGTTTACCCAGCGAGTTAATAGAGTTGGCCGCGAACCACACTCCCTCGCTGCCGAGTCAATTGTGCTTGCTTTCTTACGCGTAAAATATTTATCCAGCGAGTTAATAGAGTTGGCCACGAACCACACTCCCTCGCTGCCGTTTTAATTGTACCTGCTTTCTTACGCATAAAATATTTATCCAGCGAGTTAATAGAGTTGGCCGCGAACCACACTCCCTCGCTGCCGATGTGATTGTTACTCTTCGCATGTGGAGCACTTTGGATTCATAAATAATGAATATTATAACACGGCGCCGCGTTTCTTGGCGTCTGCCAAGGAATTGTAAAAAAAAGACCAAAACAGTGCTAAAAAACGGTATTACTGGTGGTATGGCCTCAGATGGGCGATGTTCCAAGGATGTCTTGCCTCTCGTCCCTCAGGATCTTCCAGTCTATAAGTTCCGGGGCGAATTTCTTCGATGACCTTGTAAGGTCCTTCCCAGGTGGGCCCTAGAGTTCCGGTCCCCGCTTCCTTATTAGCTTGGAATATCTTTTTCAGGACAAAATCATTGATACGAAAACTTCTGCCCCTGACCTTGGAGTTATAATATCGGACCATCTTCCGTTGGTAAACCGCGAGGCAAAGTTGCGACTCCGTGTGTCTTTCATCTAGCAGGTCGAGGCCCGCTCTTTGTAAATCCTCGTTGGCCACCTCGTTGAAGTGCAGGTGTCTGGACGAGGGTATTCCTATCTTGACGGGGATCATTGCTTCTGCCCCATATGCCATGGAGAACGGGGTTTCGCCTGTGGCCGTGCGGGAGGTGGTTCGGTAGGACCACAGGGTCTCGGGTAGTTCTTCGGCCCATCTCCCTTTTGCCGACTCTAGTTTTCGTTTGAGTGTGTGTTTAATGATTTTATTCACGGCTTCCATTGGCCGTTGGATTGTGGGTAATAGGGGGTGGAGATCTCTTCGGATGCCAAGATTCTCACACTTCGCGTTAAACTTCATCCCAGCAAATTGAGTGCCGTTGTCGGAGACGACAGAATGGGGAATGCCGAAGCGGCAGACAATACTTTTCCACACAAATTTCTAGGCATTCTCCTCTGTGATTTTGGCCAGAGGCTCGGCTTCACACCACTTAGTGAAGTAATCTACCGCTACAATGGCGAACTTGACCCCACCCTCTCCCTGTCGGGAGGGGACCGATGAAATCGATCTCCCATTTGGCGAAGGGCCAGGGACTAGTGACTGGAGTAAGGTTCTGAGCGGGGAGCTTCGGAACTGCCGCGAACTTCTGACATCTGTCGCACCTTTTCGCGAAATTGTGGGAATCTTTTTTCATGGTCCGCCAATAGTACCCTTGCTTAAGGCTTTCTACGCCAAGGCCATTCCTCCCGAGTGATTGCCGCAGATCCCTTCGTGTATTTCTTTCATCACGTACACTGCTTCCTCTTGCGTTAGACAGCGTAAGAGGGGGTGGCTGAATCTCATTTTATATAGAATTCCGTCCTGTAATACGAATTTGGCGGCCCTTCTGCGAAGCTTCTATGCCTCCAATTTGTCTTCGGGTGACACCTGACTAATTAGATATTCAGTAATTTCCTTCATCCATTTCGGAGAATCAAAGATGGTTAGGACGGAGGGTGCGGTAGCGTCCTCGGTTGAAGGTCGGTTAAGCTTCTCAACTGGGACGGCCTTCATTAGGTCAGAGTCCCTACTGCTTGCCAGCTTTAGTAGGGCGTCGGCATAGCTATTTTCCGTTCGTGGGATCCGGAGAAGTTCGTATTCTTGAAGTGGGACAAGCTGGTCCTTAGCTTTTGTTAAGTAGGACACCATGGATTGTTCACGCCGCATGAAGGTCCCATTAACTCGACTTACAACAAGCGTGAATCGCTATGAATTTGGAGCTTCCTTGCCTTCATCTCCGTGCTAGTCTCAAGAAGCACGCTAGTAGGGCCTCGTGATTCTAACTGCGTTGTTGGAGGCTTTGAATTCTGCACGAAGCGCCGCAGATTGAGATTATGGCCATCTGGGCCGATCGGCAGGATCCCGGCTCTAGCCCCGCCTCCCCGAGGATCCATCGACATATAACTTCCATGTCGGTACCTCCAGTGGTCGGGCTTCAAGTGGGCCATCGGGGATATGAGCGAATTCACCACAAAATCGCTAAGGCTTGTCCTTTTATCAAGGTCGTGGCTTGTAAATCGATGTCGAATTGGCTAAGTTCTACCGACCATTTCATCAATCGTCTCAAGTATCCGGTTTCGGAGTATTTGCCGTAGGGGAGGTTCGTCCAACATCATCTTTGTGGGGATGGAAGTATGGTGAAGCTTCGGAGGCGATGATTAATGATGAGCAAGTTTTTCCATGTCCGGATATCTCGTTTCGCGCGTCTGCAGGCTTTGTTTACGTAATAGACAAGGAATTGTCTTTGGACCCTCCTCACGGATTAGCACCGAGCTAATCGCCTTTTCCGAGACAAATGAGGTAAACGAGCAATGTTTCCCCATTCTTGGGCTTGGATAGCAGCTGGGATTTTCTGAGGAGGACCTTGAGGTCTTGGAAGGCCTTCTCGCACTCCTCGGTCCACTCGAACCGCTTCCCCTCTTTTATGGTTTGAAAGAAAGGTTGGCAACGATCGGTTGCCTTGGATATAAACCGATTCAGAGCTGCTAATCTCCCTGTCAGACTTTGGACTTCCTTGGGAGAGGATGGTGACCGCATCTCGATGAGCGCTCTGATCTTTTTAGGATTGGCCTCTATCCCCCGCTGATTGACCATGTAGCCGAGGAACTTTCCGGATGCGACCCCAAACGCGCATTTCAAGGGGTTAAGTTTCATACGATATTTACAAAGGGTTTCGAACATTCCCCTCAAGTGGCCTATGTGGTCTTCCGCGTTGATGCTCTTTACCAATATATCGTCGACGTATACCTCCATCGTGTTCCCAATTTGTCCGGCGAACATATGATTTACCAGCCGTTGATATGTGGCTCCCGCGTTCTTCAAGCCGAATGGCATCATCTTATAGCAGTATAGCCCTCGGTCCGTAATAAACGACGTGTGATCCTCGTCCCCTGTGAACATCGGGATCTGGTTGTAGCCCGAGTATGCGTCCATGAAACTAAGCAACTTGTGGCGGCGTGTCGGCGTCGGCGAAATGGTCGATCGCGCCGCAATGGGAAACTATCTTTAGGGCGCGCTGGTTTAGATCGGAGAAGTCGATGCATACCCTCCACTTCTTGGCATTCTTCAGAACCAACACCGGGTTGGATACCCACTGGGGATAAATCGCTTCTCTGATGAACCCGTTGGCCAGTAGCTTGTCAACTTCTCTTTCAGGGCCTGGTACCTCTCGGCACTTAGAGACCTTCTTTTTTGAATCTTGGGACGCACCTTCGGATCTATTTTCAAGACGTGGCACGCGATCGATGGGTCGATCCCGACCATGTCGTTGTGTTTCCATGCGAAGACATCTGCGTTTTCTCAAAGAAACTGCTTCAGCTCTTCCTTCGTCTTTTCCTCGAGCCTCCTTCCCACCTGCAACATCTGGGTTGGTTCCGAGGGGCTTACCGGAAATGTTTCCAGCTCCTCGGTTGGGAAGCGAGAGAATCCGAGGCTATGATTCGGTGGTCTAGACCTTCGTCTAGTATCAATTCTTCATCCAATCCTTCGCTGTCAACTTCCGTTGATTCTGAGTGCGTGGTCCTTACCATTGGGGGCGCCCTGGCGCTCGGCAGCCTCCTGCAATCCGTCCATGTCATGGGAGCAGCGGCAGACCAATGAACCAGGCTGTGAAGGGCTTCTCCGGGTACGACTACGCTTGGGTCCCTACTGAAGGGGCTGATCATCCAGCAGCCCAAGCGCGGCCTCCATCCGAGCGTCATCCAATTCCTGTGTCCCGATTCCCCAGTCCCACCATCCGTTTTTGTCGATATTCGGGTGCCATGTTCTTTCGGGTAGAAGACACGTTTTACCACAAACACTTGGTCGTGTGAGGTTTTCGCTTCCCATGACGGCGCCAACTGCTGACGTCTCGAACTCGCACACCATCCAGCGTGCCAACAGATCTCTCATCCACTTCCCCGCCACTCGTATGTTACCGCACACTAGACGACCGTTAGGCACCAAGATCTCCGGAGAAAAAAGGTCTCAGCGATCGTTGGCACTCCGACGATCAAGTCAACTGCCAGTATATGGGAGATACACGGGCGGGAACAAAAGGGTATGGGAGAGAAAGCAAAGCGGAGATTTGAGCAGAGTTTAGGGTGGGACTCTTAAGCATAAAAAGTGCGTACCTTGGAACAACCGGAGACGTTGTATTTATAGCGCGAGAGTCCTGATTGATTTAGGTAACAAATCAATCAGATACCCAATCGGATTCTCCTTCCTTATGGGATAGGGATCATTCTTTGTCAAGGCAATCTCCAAGATTACCTTCCTTATCTGAGGTTATCACGTTGCATGATTTTAGGAGATTGTGATTCGGTTTCCTTGTGAGGATCCGTGCGCTAAACCAACGCGATCTTTCCTCAATTACTTCTCTAGTCATTCCGGCGTGTCATGCTGCTTGCTAGTTATAATTGATACGTGGTCTGACGAGGCCCTGTGGTTCGTATGCGGGTGCCGAGGCCCTCCACATAGCTTGCGGATTTCTGGCTGCCGAAGGCCCAAACGTGTGACGAGCTCTTCCAAGGCCCTAGCAGGGCCCAGATAGGGTTCTTGACAGATTATGAACTGGGCCCTTACTGGGCTTGGATGGGGCCTATGCTGACGTGGCAACCATGTCGTAATCGTGTGGTAACAATATGATTGGTAGAAATCATGAGTATGAAACCATAAACTATCAACCATGTGATGACATTTCAATGTAGGCATTATAAGTAGGTAAGATAAGTGGGTAGGAGATCAAGATAATTTTACTATATACTAGATTTTATATTAAAATTCTATAATTATTTTTTTAATGTTTTAAATTTTAAATATAAAAAATACAACAAATATAACAACAAGTATATAAAAAGTAAAAATTGTTGTAAAATATGGAAAACAATATTGATGATTATATTTAGAGATTTCTTACTTAGTTTACATGTATTTGAAATCCTATATATATAGATATTTTATTATAATGAAATACACAGTTTTTCTCTATTCTCGTATATTATTCTCTCTAGTTTATAACACGTTATCAGCACGATATAACTCATCCAAAATCGAGAGAAAATACGAGAGTTAGTTTAGAAAATTCGTAGAATTTGGGCAGTTGTGCAGCTGTGATCAAATGTTGATATCTCAACACTCCGTGTTCCGATCATTGTGAAATTTGGACAGTAATTTCAAAATTCATTGTTTTTAAAATCCATCGGCTATAATTAAGATCTGACTGCTCATTCGTAAGAAATTTCTACGTAAATAATAACAAATTTTATATTGGTACTACTTTCAACAATGACTATTTTTATATTCCAAGTAAGTTTATTATTACAAATCTTTTAATTATATTTTGTAAGATTGAATTTCCATGATTTATGAATTTTTTTATCGGTTAAATCTTTTGTTTTAATAAATTAAATATTTTAAAATAAGTATAAATGTGTTGATGTTCTTGAAGAAACATAACACAATTAAATAAATATTTAAGAAGAATATTTTTTTGGTTAATCCTAAAGAAATCAAAATTTTATACAAATCAATATTCTAGAAGAATATTATGTTAGTTCTGAAGATTAACTTTATACAAGTCTAAGTTTGATAAATATGCTAAGGCTCCCGAAGAGTACAATATTATATTAATATTCTAGAAGAATGTTACTTGTCCCTAAACAGCGTGATACTATTAATTTAATATTTCAGAAGAATATTGAGTTATTGCTCTCGAAAAAATATAATTTTCTTATATCGATATTATAGAAGAAAATTATATTGTTATTCTTGAAGAATTGTCTATTACTAAGAATCAATATTGTATAATATTTTGAAAGAAACACAACTTTACAAATATCAATATTCTATTAGAATATTAGTTGCTTTCGAATAGCATAATTGTATAAGATCTAAACATTTATTATGTTTTTGAATAACAATTTGTTGTTGCTCATGATGTAGCACAACATTATATTAATATTCCAGTAGAATATTACTTTTTCTTGAATAGCGTAATTGTGTAACATTTAATATTAAGTTATTACTCCCGATGAATGTTTTAATATTTTATATGAATATTATTTTATTGTTCCGTAGAAACATAAAATTTATACATGTCAGTATTTTAGAAAAATATTGAGTTCATCCTGAAGAAGAACAATTATTTGTATATTAATATTTATACAAATATTTTATTAATACTCATGAAAAAATATAACGTCGTGAATGTCAATATTCTAAAATAAAATAATCTTGTTGTTCTTGAAGAAACAGAATATATAGAAATATTTTAAAAGAATATTGTGTTATTGCTCCTGAAGAAGCACAACTTAATTAAACGAATATTATATTATTGCTCTTGAAGAAGCATAATTTGTACATATCAATATTTTAGAATAAAATATTGTGTTGTTGCTCTTGAAAAAGTACAACTTTACAATTTCAGAATATTAATGTTGTGTAATATTAAAGTATTGATACTATTAAAGAAATATAATAAACCTGTGAGACAATTATTTATTCTTCATTTCTCTATTATTGTGAGTCAAAGAACATAAACTTGCTAAATTATATTGAACTATAAGTTCAATATCTCAAAATTTAATTGATTGACATTACCGGTTAGACTATTCTCGATCAATATAATGCGAATTATTAATGAGAATATCTATTGAAAACTAAAAGATTTTTCAATATAATGAATTCTCACATGGTGCTTTTTCTCATAATATATAAATCAGTAGACATTCACTAGCTAAAATCGGGACTGAATTCCATGCATTTCTGAAAATTATTCAGAGTGATTTATGGGGCTCCATCACTCTCCATGTTGATCATCTATATATTATTTACATTTAATAGATACATTTACTAGATGATTGTATATTGTTATTATTCGCAACTTGAAGTTTACGAGATTACTTGCTTATATTTTAAATTATGAGCATAATTTTGAGATTATACAACCAAGACGGTGATGTGTCTTGTCAATGCTAGTGAGTCTAAATATCAAACTTTTAATAAATGTTAGTTGAGATGATGTTAAATAGTTTAGTAATATTATTTGTCAACGCTTCCAGTTAAATTCTAAATCATTACTATTGAGAACAAAGTGCTTCCAATTTTTGTCTAGGGAATGCTATTTTATATGCAAAAATACTTATATGTATCATGCCAACATCAAAGTTATCCCTACTATAGTTGACTTATGGTCAAAGCCTAACATAACTCATCTAATGATTTTTGATAGTGTAATATATGTACAATCGATCAACCATACTGCACTGATATGGGCATTAAAAAATACTGAGAATACATGTTTAGTATGGAACATTATAAAATATCTCAAATATTAATTGGTGATATTTTATAACACGTTTTTCAAATATCATTTTGATAAGACAGTTTTCTCAACATTAAGGGAGAAAAATTAAGTAGCTGGAAAGAATGTATGAAAATGCAGCATATTATATTTTCTAGATCCTTGCGTAATACAATATGAACCAGAAGTTCGACAAAATAACTCATTTGTAAGTTATATAATTGACAGATGCATTTACTGACCAAATAGATTAAATCAGATCTCATATACCAACTCTAAATGCTCAAATTTATATTAATGCCCTTGAAGGACAATGTATTAACATTATATCAGGTAAATTAATGACATGCCTGAAGTGTGGTAACATTTGATTTCAAAAAAATTCTCAAATTAAAAATGGAGCCAATTATAAAGATGGTCATGTTGAGGAGGTGTATACTCTTAGAGTGTATATAGACATAACTAATTATAAAAACTCCAGAAGAGGTTCATCTAGTTGAAATAATAAAACGAAAAGATCTCGTTAAGTTATGTCGTTATGAAAAAGAAATAGATTAAAAAATAAATGTTGTTGACAACACTTTTGTATATAAAGAAAGCGCTTCATATTATGAAAGGTAGCAAGTATATTGAAAAAAATATGTCAAAGAATAAATTAGCCAAATAAAAAGATGCAATCCAAGTAAATTGAACTTATTAGAGAAACTTGAAGTTTCTAGACATATAGTATGAGCACCTAAAGGTGTATACTTATGCGAAAAAGAAATGAGAAAATGAAGTCGTAACATGTAATGCACGATTTTTAACATTATGAACTTCGCAAAGGCTTATGTAAAGCAATCATAAGTTGATATCTTGTTAGTCTGTCAATGCATGACATATATGCATATAATAAATATTGTTATAACCAACTCATCTGGCATGACTAATAAAACTATCTATATAAATCTCTGGAGGAATTAATATGCCTGAAGCATATAGTTCAACTTTTATAGAACTCAATCGATCAAAGTACAGATCTGAAGTGATATTATAATGAGGGGGAGTAAATACGCGTTGTACTCTTTTCCTTGACTAAGGTTTTCTCCCATTAGGTTTTCTTGACAAAGTTTTTAATGAGTCAACTTTCATGGCGTATTAAAGAATTATGTGCTCTTTTTCCTTCACTAAAATTTTTTCCACTGGGTTTTTTTTTCTAATAAGGTTCTAATGAGACATAATCTTTATGTAAATGACATCCAATTGAAAGTGGTATAAATGTTATAGTTATGGATGTCCATAACATACAAAACATTTACCATCATCATAACCCTATGGTTATACTCCTGTGTGTTATAAATTGTATATGAGACCCTTGAAGGGAACAACAACAATATATGTTTTTAATATAATTACATTAGACCATTATATTGACTACAGTCAACCAGAGATAATGTATGAAGATGATACTGCTTGGAGATTGTAACAAGGAGCACATTTCACAAGAATTATTTTATACAAGTTTTAAAAAGATGACGGTATTGAAGACATTGACGCACAAGATATAGATAGCTCGATACAAGCTTTTTTTTTTCATTGATTGAAATCAGGAGGAATAGCTATACTTTTTTTTTTTGCTCAAGTTTTGTCCCACTGAATTTTCCTGGCAAGATTTTAATGAGGCAACAATTTCTTAAAACTCCGAAACTTTTACAATTAACTGTATTTTTTTTTTTTCGTTTGATATTTTGTCCCACTGAGTTTTTATCAAATAAAGTTTTTAACGAAGCAGTTATTGTACTAATGGTCATCAAATGGGGAGTGTTGTAAAATATGGAAAACAATATTGATGACCATATTTAGAGATTTCTTACCTAGTTTACATGTATTTGAAACCCTATATATATGGGTCATTTATTATAATGAAATACACAGTTTCTCTCTATTCTCATCTATTATTATCTCTAGTTTATAATAAAAATAGTATTTTTAGGATAAAAAAATAAAATAATTTTTTTTATTTTTTTTATTTCTTATGGTATATGACTATATGGTGAAACTATCTATATTGTTGATTTTATTTTTATATCTCAATAGATCCACTAGGTCAATCTGATTGGTTCTTTATATTTTTCGGCACAATTTTGATATATCGTGCAGATTCTTCTACCAACAAATGAAGAGATTATTGTATATTTTATTATTTAAAGTATCTTTATTGTAGGAACATGAAAGGTTGGAAGTTTTATGATATTGTAATAGAAAAATTATGTGGATATTGTTATTGTGGAAGTTCATAGATCATGAGTTAAGTAACATTACATTATTATGGTGAAATTATATGAGTTGTTATTCTCGAAGCTCATGAGTCTGAGTTGTAGAAATTGAGTTACGAGATTTAATATACAATTTCATATGTCTTAAAAAAGAGAGAGAGATATTTGCTAAAAGAAATAATATGGTCTTGTTTGGACACACCATTCAAAAATCTATGTGCTGTGAAAAATGAAAATGCAAGTTTGAGATCCTTTGTCAAGAAAATTAGAATGAGAATTCAAGTGTTAATAATCTTAATTGCATCTCTCTTGTTTTTGTTTTCTTTTTTTAATTCTTTGCTAATTCTTGTGAAAGAGAAAATGACAAATTTTTATCTTTAACTTTTATTAATTAACACATTCCAACTTTAATGATATTTTACAAACAATTGGGACAAAGTGTGACATAGTGGAGATAGTACCTGGTTTGCTTAGATCCAAGAATGCGTATAAAGAACAATTATTGAATTTGTAGAAGGAGAAGATGTTGTTCAAATTTAGAACACGGTATTTAGCTTTGTGTGCGGGTTGATTGTAATGTGGCTTATTGAAGTGTTTGGAATGTATTTGTCGGTATACATTTGTTTGCATGTGTCATGTTCTTGTAATGTGTATGAGTTTATTTTACTATGTTTAAGTGTAATATTACAATATATGTGATTTTATTTATTTATGTGAAATTTTATAGTTATTGGAAGAAGAAGACCCAAAATCTGATTTCAAACGTTTGTGTGTGCAAAACGTCCCCATCGTTTATTATTATTTTCGTAAATTATCCTTATCGTTTAGATTTATTTGCAGTAATTAACCATTTTGATAATTTTAACAGCAACTATTAACGGATATGGATGGCAGGACCTTTTTCGCAAAGAAACGTTTATTTATGGGCCCAGATGCCAAAATTCAAACGATATGGACGCTTTGTACAATGAGATAAACGTTATGAACGAAATATGTTAATTACCCTAATTAAAATTTACTGCAACAAATAAAAGTATAGTTTGAATATAATTACCCATTATCTAATTATTACATACACCATTGTGAGGTATTTGATTAGAATAATGTTATTTATCACTATTGGTGATTATCATCAGTCTATGTGGCAACTGTGTTGACATTAAATGATAGGTTCAATTAGGGGTGGAAAATGGGCTGAGCAGTCCGTGGTCTATCACCGATTTATGCTCATTTAGGAACGAGCCTAGGCTTGGACCAAGTCCCAAATTTTTTAACGAGACATCTCGTGGCTCGTACCCACGAGCCGACTCATGCTTTAGCTTAAAAAAAATACAAGCCGGCTTGACCCACGAGCCATGGACAGAGCTGAGCTTAGGCTCGGCTCAGATCCACATGGATCGAGCTTTTGTAATGAGTCGAGCCAGTTCTACTCGGCTCATTGTCATCTCTAGGTACAATAAATTGTTGGGATTAAAATTACATCCCTATCTTTCGAAGATGATGAATCAATTTATTTGAGGAGGGAAAACTACTTTTAATACTCGGACCACGAACACTGCATCTCATCTACATGGAGAAGGTCATTTAGTAATACAAATAAGTTAACAAACATCTTATTAATCATGATTTTCCATACCCAGATTTTCCTATCCATTGAAAGCTTGACCTTGCACCAACTATTTTTTTAAATTTATTATACTATATATTAAATTTAGTAACTGAATCATTAAAAACCGGATTTGATAGAAATATTTATATTATATTACAGAATCTTTTATTATTATAGTAACTGAATGCTTAAAAATCAGAATTGATTGGAATATATATATTACAGAATCTTTTAATATTGTTATAACTATCAAATATATATTATTTGTACTAAAAATAGCTATAACAATTACAAACAGAACTTGTGATCCCTTCAATTTCAACATTTATAACAATCTGTGTTACAAATTGAGATATAACATATAATACTAATTTTCACACACAAAAACATGATATACTCAATTGTATCATATGTATTAATAATTTAATCAGTATACAAAATATCAATTGATGGTAACATAATTTGCATTAAGAATCAAAACATCATATTGAACATCAATTTATAACCAATAACAAGTTATAACATCTGAAGCATTGTTACGTAATAATCAATTATGTATGTGTTAACCACAAGACCAAGACACTGGATAATGATATAGAGATAGATGTTCACCCAACCAGATTAAAATGAATCTGAGTGTCTGATCTTGTACTCGCTCATGCCGATACTTTAAAGATCTTAGATCCAGTGGGGAATAATAACAAATAGTATAACATAATCTGTATTCTCGTGTAACAATTTAATCAAGAACTATTAAATATAAAAAATAGAATGCTCAATCAAAACATCATATTAACATCAGTGTTACAAAACAATGTATCGATAGTACGTGTTACATTCAATTAATTAATAATAAGTTGTAACATCTTTAGCAGTCAGTGTTAAAGAATAACAAATTGTGTAGCATGATCTGTATTTTTGGGTAATAAATCAATCAAGAATATTTAAATATAAAAATTAGAGGGTTTTTGTATGTTTTGAAATAACAAATTTTCGCCTGATCTATGGATAGTTTTTTCTTTCTGTGTGAATTTTTTTTTATTCGAAGCACCAGCACAGTCCCATTATGGTTTTTAGGCCTCTACCAGGACAGGCTGGTGGGGGTTTGGATGCCCCTACCACTGTATTTATATAAAAAGGGTAGTATACAGGAGGGGGATATGAACCTGACTTCCAAGCATACAACGAATGAAAAAAAAAATTCCTCAAACTACAGCAAATAAGGAGATACTACCTCCGGTACATAATTCTGAAAAGCAAAAGCAAAAGCAAAAGCAAAAGCAAATGAAAACAAACTAACAAAAACTAAAGACATCTAAGCGATGGAAGGCCATATCTGTCGATCAAGTAGTCCACATGAACGACGAGGCAAGTCTGAAGATCCATACTCTTGATAATGTCGTTGGTCCCAGCCCGCAGAAGCTAAAGAGTCAGCGACCTGGTTTTCCTCTCGAAAAATATGGAAAAGCGTGTTTCGATCGAATGATAGAAGATGTCGGATGCGTCTCGAGTATTATTTGAATCACCCACGGCCCCCACCACGTGAAATGCAATGAGCAAACAAGTGTAAAGTCGGCCTTAATCCATAAGTCCACAAGACCCATCCGTCGGCAAGCTCAATGCCTGTAAAATGGCTCTCAACTCGCCTCCAAAATAAGTATGTCTCCGTAGCGAGAGAAGGCCCGATACAACACCAGTGTGATCTCGATAACACCCCCGCCACTCACAAATCCATCCCCGACGCATCCATCAAGTATTGATCTTGGTAGATCCGACCAACGAGCACGCCAATAAACCAAAGTAGGGGGTGGGGTAGGAAAAGTAAGAGTAATACCAAAATGTGGGGCAAGATCAATGTCCCCACGCCAATGCACAAATCGAAAGAGTCTTCCGTCTGCGAAGAAAGAAATAGTGTGATAGACCGCCGGATGATACGACTAGGCTCCATGTTAATCCTACGATGCTTCGCATCATTCCTAGCTTTCAAATGTACCAAAAGACCAAAGCAAAGGGATGATAGTGCGAATATGGCCACCTCGACAAAGCGGCACGAGAATCTCCAAGTCCGAAATATATGATGTAGCATCTCTCCAACCACGAGGAGAATGCCAAAATAGCCGAGAAGTGCTTTGCATATACCGTGAGCCACGGGGCTATCAATAAAGACATCTTGGATGGTCTCGATCTCTCGAACATCATCGACACCTTGATGCCATGTGGGCTGGATCCTCCTCGAATAATCACATCCACCGGCACTAAAACCCCGCCACAATCGCCAACAAAAGAAAGAGATAGTCTGCATGGGATGATGGGGCTCCAAATCATGCGACAAAAGGCTCAAGAGTACTCCCGTCAGGCGAACAAGTCGCTGGCACCGACTTGGTAGAAAACCTACCATCCGGGGTGTCTTTCCACATAGGTCTATCAAGAACATCGGGACAAAGTGGTAGACTTCAACTGGATTGCTATATCATGTGGAAGGACCAACAAGAGTCTATCGATATCCCATCCAAAGATCATCAAAGAACTCAACTACCTGGACGGAAGTATGCTCCCTATGAGGAAACATTTGAGCTAAAGTCATGTCACCCATCCAACAGTCGTGCCAAAAGAATATACGCCCCTGACCCAACTGCCACGCGATGTGGGGCTCATTGTGAGTCCCACCCCTTTAGCCTCCCAAACTGCAGAAGCGAGAATGTGGTATGGGTGCGAGAAGGGGTGGGTGCCCTCGCAATACTTGCCCAAGATGGCGAGCCAGGAGCGATGTTGTGATCTCGAATAACCACCGAGCTTCAAAGAGAAAGCATGGACCATGTCTTCTAATCTTCTGAAGCCCAAACCACCCTCATTAGTAGGAAGGCAAATATCCTTCCATCTCTTCCAATGCATACGGTGAGCCTGGTTCTTAGAATCCCACAAGAATCTAGCAAATGTACTCTCTAACTTCTTCAGAACTATCTTGGGAGGCTGCATAATCTGAAGAAGATAGAGAGACAAGGAAGAAAGGACAGATCTCAGTAAAGTAATCCTGCCACCAGGAGATAGCAGCCTAAAGGCCCATCCAGAGATCTTGCTCTTGACCTTCTGAAATAGATCATCATATAAGAAGGTCTTTCGGGCCCCCTTAAACAAGGGTATGCCCAAGTATGTGATAGGCTGCTGCTGACGTCGAAAGCCAGTAAGGTGCTCAAGTATCTGAATCCTAGAAGGAGGTGCCCTCTTAGGCACAATAAGACCACTCTTGTCTCTATTCACCAACTGGCCAGAGACCCTCTCATAGTGCTCCAAACAATGAAGTACTCTCTTTACTGACTGTCTTTGGCCATTGGCAAATATGATCATATCATCAGCAAAACAAAGATGTGAGACAAGAGTGTCACCTCTATGAATATATGCCATCGATGGATCTACCTTTGGAAAACTTGAGTGAGACCCCAGAGAGAAGTAATCATCTGCTGCAATGATAAATAACGAAGGAGATATGGGATCCCCTTGTCTAAGCCCACGAGAGGAAGGAAAGAAACCACAAGGCCTGCCATTCACCAAGACAGAAAAATGGCACTCAGAAATACAACGCCTGATCCTATCCCTCCACATCCAATCGAATCCAAATCTCTCCATCACAGTCATCAAGAAGTCCCAGTCTAACCGGTCATATGCCTTAGCCATATCTAGCTTAAGGATGACATTGCCCCCACGGGCCTGGGTATCCAATGTATGGAGCACCTCCTGTGCCAACAAGACGTTATCACCAATCAGCCTCCCCTAAATAAAGCCACTCTGCTGTGGAGAGATGATACGAGGCAAAACAAAACTTAAGCGAGAGTTCAGAAGCTTGGTGACAATCTTGTTGAACACCGTGCAAAGACTAATCGGTCGATACTCGTCCATCGACAAGCGTTGTCTCGCTTGGGAAGCAAGATTATAGAAGTAGCAGAGAATCTCCTAAGCGGATGCCCACCATCAAATAAGTCCAAAGCGCACGAAAAACATCATCTGGACAATCTCCCAACACTTCTTTGAAAAAAATAAGAGGTGAACCCATCCGACCCGCCACACTATCTCTGCATCAATATTGAACACTACATCTCTAACCTCACCCAATGATGGAAGTCGGTTCGACTCCGATTATCCTCCCGAGTAACCAAAGAGGGATAATATCCGTAAATTTTGGTCGATTGCACTGGGGCGGGAGCGTAAAGAAGGTCCTAGAAAAGAAAAGCAATTGAAACTTGAATCTCCTCGTGTGCAGACAAAGTCTCTCCCGTCTGAGATCTAATAGAATGTATACGGCCCCCATGCGGCGCCCCTGCACCACTGAATGAAAATACCTCGTGTTGTGCTCTCCCTCGCCTTCTGTTTCCAGAAGTCTTCCTCAATAGACAAAGCACGGTTCAGTAGGGCCTGAACCTGATGTAAGTGCTCTCTATGTGCAGGTGATGGATCCAAATCATATTCCATCTCGGCCTCATCCACCCCGCTCTCAAAGATCTCTAATTCTCTCGAAATATATCCCCAAACACATGTCTACTCCACCAACGAAGTCCCTGCTTCATCCTAAAGCACTTCTCCCAAAGCGACCATCACGTAAACCGAGTCGGGTATGACCACTTTTGAGATACAAAGGATAAGAAGTCATGATGACGGGACCAAACATTGAGGAACCGAAAAGGCCTAGGCCCACCCCAGGTCCTCACCTCAACCCAACTCAATAACAAAGGCGAATGATCGGGGCGAGACCGATTGAGATGCCTCATCAGAGCTGTCGAAAGAACGATGCGCAGCCTTATGACTCATCAAAACCCATCAAGTCTCTTCTACACCCTCATATTATGCCAAGTATAAGGACTACCGGAAAATCCAAAGATCGGTCAATCCACACTCCATCATCATATCACAAAAATCGGTCTTCCCCCCCTATCACGTAGTATGACGACCCGTCCGCTCACCATCATGAGCAATGACATTGAAGTCACCACCACAAGCCGAGGGCCATCCACGGTCTGGGAAAACTGGTGAAGTCCTCAAATAAATCCCTCGCATCCTACAAACAGAACATGAAGCATACACAAAGCGATAAAAGATAGGTCTAGCCAATCTCGGATCCTCGATCATGAGATGAAGAAGCGGGGATGATCAACAATCACGCATACGATCATCCCACATTCCAAAACACCAAATCTTACTCGATTGGTTACGAACACCGATATCAAACCCAATGTAAGCGTCGAACAAAGTCAAAGCTATCCTCGAATAGAAAAGGCTCCGTAAGAGCGAGGAAAAAATACGATGTAATCGAACAAGCTTCCTAAGTCTTTTGCAGTCTTAGAAGCACGCACCCCTAACATTCCATATGAGGACCGACATTCCAAAGAGGCGAGAGAGGGAACCATGAGTACCGACATACTCCGAGTGATCGGTCTAGAAGGTAGATGAGCAATAACTCATGTGGGACCCCACTCAAGAGGCGAAAAGAAACCATCGGCCCTCGTCGCTCATCCAAACCGGTCAAATCACCATGTGAACTCTTGCAAAGTGACCTTTGGTGTGTACCCATCTCGAACAGTAACAAGATGTATCCGAGGGCTCAGCGATGAAATAGATGGAATAGAAGCCTTTACATTCTCTCGGCAATCCAAGAGAGGGCTAGTATCATGATTAGAATCAATTGTGTCATCCAAACAGACCCAGCACGTGGTGCAGCAAGCATATAGTCAAGCAAAGGGTCAAAGAACTCTGAATGAGCCAAAGTAGTGGTGGGACCCACAGAGATAGTCGGTTTATCATGTAATGAAGAACCATAGATAGGATCAATAACTGAGCGTGACTCAGAATAGTGGCCCACCGCGAGAGGGGGGCTGTCGGTAGGGCCCGCAATAGTTAATAGCCTATCATGCAATGAGTAATCGTAGGCAAAAACTGATGTCTGCAAAAGATCAGTGGCGGGGCCCACTGGCCGAGTAACATCCAGACTCTGACTAACTGAGAGAATCGGAGTAGGAAGTAGTGATGAAATGTATGATGGGGCCGTAGAGAGATGGTTGGATCAAGAGCAAAGGAGCCTCCAAAGTGGGGCCGTATGAATATTATCGAGAAATCAATAGTGGGTCCCACATGTCGCGAGTCCGGGCCCACGATGCATTGTGTGTTCGAGAAATGGTGAAAACAAGAGTAGTAGAACTAACAATCAGAGAACACCGCACTATATCAAGTGTGGGGTCTACAAGAACACCAAAGCGAGAACCTCCGCTATGGCTCGCAAGAGAAGTGGCGGGCCCGCAGAGGTGGAGATACCAACACCTCGTCTATCTTTGTGCTCTCGATCGTCTTCGGGGCCCACTGTTGAGGCCGATCAACAATTACTTCCTTACCCTTAGCTTTTACGGACTGTCAAGAATCTCGATGTGGCTAGTAATGGGAGGAGGCGAAACAATCCCGAGTAAGTGGAGGAGGCAAACTAGTACTAGGAAAGGGGTGGCCCGATGGAGCAACGGGGATAAGGAGCAAAAAGGTGGGCCACCGCTCGACAATCGACTGTGAGAGTGACCCATATGTCGACACTTAGAACAAAATAACGGTGGTTTCTCATAAACTACGAACCGCCAAAACTTTGACCATCACCCCTATCTATCCAAATCCGTTCAAGTAACTTATGTTCTAAGTTAACCTCCACACAGACCCTAGCCTCACTAGGTCTCAACAAACCATGAGAGCCTCATCAATACGCAAAGGTATACCCACAATCTTAGCCAAAGCAAAAATCACACCCTTGGATTGCATATGCACAAGTAATAAAGGGAAGGACAACCAAACAGGAGCAATAGGAGTTTCACAATCAGGTCCAAAGTCACATGTCCATTTAAGGACTCGCATAGGACATCCATCAATATAATATAAAGAACGCAAAAACAATCTACTATAATCATTTTCATGCGTCAAGTGAATCAATACATGTTTGCTATCTATCAAGCCAAGCCTATAATCACCACAAAATCTAAATTTCAGAAAGCAATCACGCACCTTTGCCATAGTAGGCTTTCGATGTGAGAATTTGTCAACAAGTGTAAACTTGAATGGCTCGAAAAGCGCCTCTTCCTCTCTGATCAAAATAAATGACGGCTCACCTCGATGTAGCCTGTGGCCTATGCGTAATAGAGTGAATAATCGAAGCACGTGGAGCGGCTAAAATAGCAAAAAAGATTTCCTTTCATTCCGCCTCGCTTGTGAAAGTGTAGGACGACTAGAAACATTTGAAGCATATGTCCATCTACCTTGATTAAGTGCGCATGGTCTTCCCGTGGGAAAAGCGATGATGGATCGGGTGTGGATTAAGCGGCCAAACAAGTTGTTTTTTTTTGGCGGCGCGTGGGTCCCCGCGCCACCTTATGGCCCCCGTGCGGGGCCCCGAAACCAACCTTGTCGAATTCGATGATTTTTACAGGCAGGTGCGGGCATGTGGCGCGTTTTCAATTTGGAGGTCCACAGACGGAGATATGGCCTGTTTTCCAAGCGATTGTTCGTTCTGAAAATTGGGTCCCACAGGCGCGTCCGAGGTCCGATCTGGCTGAAATTTTGGTCGAGTGGTCGGAATAACATTACCTATCTGTGGGTTAGGCGCGTGTACATTGGTGGGTCCCATAGGTTCGCGAATTGAAATCTGCTGCACGTTTCCAAGATATTGATTCCGGTCAAATTGGACGTTCGGGACACCATTCTGGGGGTTTTCGGGGCTTCTAAGATCATTGGTGATGGTCCCATGTCCAAATTCTGATCATAAGATGTCGAATTGAGTGCATTGGGATGCGTGCCTTGCGATTCCCAATGCAAAACTGATTTATTTTGTCCCAAATTTGCTGTTATATGTCTGATTTCTCTAGTAGATGTTTTTGGGGATGTGTTTCCGCCGTCAATGGTGTTGTTTTCCGGTAGAGAAGGTGGTGGATCGGGTGGCCGGTAGAGAAGGTGGTGGATCGGGTGGTTTTGTGGGTGGTAAAGCCATAAGAAGAAAAATCTCCTTTTTCGCCGCCTAGAGAGAAGTCAGAGAGAACTCTGTGTGAATTCTAAGGACATTTATAGAAATGTTTGTGTATAAATTATATTTTGTTTTGATTTTAAACTATTATTTTATTTATTAATAAAATAACATAAAAATATATTTTTAAAATAATAAAGTTAAATTTTTAAAAATAAAAATATTATTATAATAGTAATAATAGGTGTAATTTCCACCTACTTTAAATTTATTAATCGAGTGGAGATACACTCAAGATTAGCCTGGCTAGGAATTTGAAATTAAAGCTAGATTATTTCCATTTAACAAGTAAAAAGTGTATTCTTATAACTTCGTAACAATTGAACGCTAAAAAGTCTCTTGTTCCAAAACATTAAAAATGAAAATGATTGAATTGTACAATTATTATTGCAACCTCAAATGTAAAAATATATGCATTGATCTTGAAAACATTACCGAACAGGAAGTTCCAAAACTAAAAATATTGTTTCCATGAACTAAACCAGAGATATATATAATAAGATTAATAGGCAAAAAATGAAAAGTGGAATATCTTTACAAGAAAGAAAAATGAGAGTGAGAGAGAGATAATCGTTAATCGTCATCGTCTTAATGATGTTGACTATTTTGGTCTGGTAAACCTCCGAAGGCCTAGAAGAATGAGATAAGAGCTCTCATAATTATACTTCCATGACTTTCTGGACGTAGCTCGAGCCGACAAACAAGACAGGAATTATGTTGAACCAACAAGGAACAATGCAGTCAAAATGGTACATATGATTACAAGGTATATGCCTTACTTTTGTATCCCCTCAAAGTCTTCTTGACAAAAAATGGAAAAAATTCCTCTGGGTAGAATCAGAAACGAAGAGGGAAAAGAGTGATGCGCAATCGGATGTCGCTTTAACGCGACTGACATCGCACAGATCTACACGACGATGGTCACAGATCTACACGATACGATGGTGTCGATCAAAAATGTGCGAAAAAGGTTACAAATTGATGATAGAAATAATGACAACTGCTATATGTTATCTGTCAATGGTGGCACGTCCTGACACACCCACCTCAACAGGTCGTCCACCTTGTTGGTCTCATAAGCTCGCCTCCTACAGATAAACAGCAATAATCTAACTATCGTTAGGTTAGTCAGATAGGCTATCCGTAGAATGACAGTTACCACCGGTTATTGAGAAGACGAAACACCAGCAATCGGGAAGATGAAACATCCCTCAACAATTGGGAAGATGAAGCATCAATCATTAACTCTTAATAATGAAGGAGATGAAGGGACACCCGTTATTAAGAACCATTAAAGGTCATAACTGCAGGTCATCCTCATAAATAGAGGCCAACCCCCAAGGTAAAAAAAAAAAAAACTCTCATACACTCCATATGGTTATTCTACATATCTGGTTTTAATCACATATTGATTATCATACCGGAGTGGACACGGGAGAAAGAAGCCCCACCACTTTTTGCAGGTCTTCACCACTATCGCCGCTGCACTCAAATGAAGAGAAAATATTTATCATCAATTGGCCCGTCTGTGAGAAACCGCACAAGAAGTCATGGCTAGAACTAAAAGATCTATGAATGTAACCGCTCCACCAGTCCCCATCGAGAATGTAGACATCGAGTCTAATGCCGCCACTAATCACCCACAACAAGAATTTGTCCCTGCCGCTCAACTTGCGGCACTGCAAGCTCAGGTGGCGGCCTTAACGGCTCTACACCAGTATCAGAACGCCGCGGTTTCTCAGTCACTACAGGGTCATAGCCTTCCGCCGGTAGTATTATTAACACCAAGGGCTCCGTCCAGGGTCCTAGCCATCCACCGGTAGGGCCTTCACCGCTAGGGGCTCCTCCCCAGGCTCCTAACTTTCCAACAATAGAAACACCGCCAAAGGAAGCTCCAACGTTAGCTCTAGTTTCTTTGGCTCCACCTTCCGCACCCCTCTTCCATTCATTGACATCTGGCCTAAATCCACATTAGGGACAACCGTCATGGATGCCCACGCCTACGCTGGTTGAGACACTAGTGTTAAGCCTGGAACATCGATTAGAAGACATGATAGGTTGCAAAATAACTAAGGCTATGTCTAAGAAAAGTAGTAGGCAACAATCTATAGTGTTGGAAGAAGATCATTTTTCCTTAGAAGTGATGGCAGTCCCCTTGTCACGAGACTTCAAACAGCCAAAGATGGAGAAGTACGATGGATCCTCTGATCATATCGATCACCTCAGGGATTTTGTCGACTTGATGAGGTTACAAGCCACCCCTGATGCGATTATGTGCAAAGCTTTCCCACCAACACTTAGACAGAAGGCTAGGGACTGAGTAGCCACCCTTTCCCCAAAATCGATTCGTACATTTAACAATTTTTTCAAGAGTTTTCTTTGCATGCTTTGCGGTGAGAACGATTAAGAAAACCGCCATCACCGATGCAATTGATTGATGTTCAGCTTGTATGTTATCTGCCAATGGTGACACGTTCTGGCACGCCCGCCTCAACGATTCACACACCTCAACAAGTCGTCCGCCTTGTTGGTCTCATAAGCTCGCCTCCTACAGATAAACAGCAATAACCCAACTGCCGTTAGGTTAACCAGACAGGCTATCCGTAGAATGACAGTTACCACCGGTTATTGAGAAGACGAAACACCAGCAATTGGAAAGATGAAACATCCCTCATTAACTCTTAGTAATGAGGGAGATGAAGGGACACCCGCTATTAAGGACCATTAAATGCCATAACTGCAGGCCATCCCTATAAATAGAGGCCAACCCTCAAAGTAAAAAGAAAAAAAGAACTCTCATGCACTCTATATGGTTATTCTACATATCTGGTTTAATTACATACTGATTATCACACCAGAGTGGTCACAGGAGAAAAGAAACCCCTCCACTTTTTGCAAGTCTCCACCACTATCGCCGCTACGCTCAGATGAGAAGAAAATATTTATCATCACAAATCATCGTGATGGTGGGTGGAGCCACCACGAGATCATTGCGATGGTGGTTGGCGATTAGCAACGACGACAGAGCAAGTCTCGGAGGAGGCGGTTCATGGTGTTGGTTTTGAAAGATTTGAAACTAAATATTAAAATGTGGTGGCAATCAGTGGAAAATGTGGTGGCGGAGGCATCGGCGGTGGTGGTGGTGGAAAACAACGACGAATTCATTGGAGATGGTGGAAGGTGGAAGCGGGCGAGTGTTGAGAGGATTATGTTTATTGAGTAATTAAATTAGAATTAGAATTTAGCATATATTTGTATAAAAGAGAGTATTTTTCATTAAAGTATTTTTAAAGTATGGTAAATTTTAATAAAATTGAAAAGGGATATTGTAATTTTTTTTTTTAAAGTAGGTATTTGGGCTAATTTTGTCTTATATCTTTTAAGAAATAAGAAAAAAGAGAAATATAAAAATAGTTTAATATTTTTTTAATAATAGTTTCAAATATTACAAATATAAAACGGTAAATTCGGAATTTAAAATTTGAATTTGGATGACAATGGAAATTTGTCATGGAGAACAGAC
This sequence comes from Forsythia suspensa, assembly GCA_023638005.1. Lineage (NCBI taxonomy): Eukaryota > Viridiplantae > Streptophyta > Magnoliopsida > Lamiales > Oleaceae > Forsythia > Forsythia suspensa. Next base: position 35,742,693 of record CM042674.1, read on the forward strand.
TTGAGATAAAATTTCTGTGATTTTTGAAGAGGTAATGGTTGTCTCTATTAAGAATGTCAAAGGGTCGTGCCAGACCAAACAAAATATTCTTGTATATTTTATTTAAAAATTATATGGGTTTGTTACAAAAGGTAAATAAATAAATTGTGTGCAGCTTCTAAATTAAGCCTGCACATAAATGTGCAACTTGTTCTTAAAGTAGGCTGCTGTATAACGATATGTTGAGGGTCTGGCATAATTCTATATTAGCCTTCCAAGACAATCATTTATGAAATATAATACAAAAAAAACTTCAAAATTAGAGAAAATTTATGAGTTGTAAAGTCCACTATGTGAAAAATTATTAGCATTATATGATACTTCTCACACACCACAAATTCCAAATATACCAAAAAAAAAAAAAAAAAAAAATCGTACTATTAAACTCTTCTAGTGAGTGTTGAGAGAAACTATATTAGGATCTCCAAGTTTCTTGCCATGCGGACAGGGCTTCGTAAGTGATGCCCTGAGCGGCCCGAGCCATTAGACAGGCCGGTCTTTAAGCCTATTTTAACGAATCAAGCCACTCGTGCTACACACAGTTTGCTTTGTTTTGACACTATAATCTCTAATGCTCAAGCAGTATATTTATGTTATCAGAACCAGCCCTTCTCAGCCGGTTCGACTGATAAAATCAAGAACTGAGCATAAAATTGAGCTTGAAATTCAGAAAAACTCTCTATTTAAAAACCTGTCCAAAAATCCGTTGACCTGCCCGGTTTTGAAGAACTCGTTGAACCATTCCTGATTTTACTGGTTTTAAAAATCATTTCTTTACACAATTAATTATAATTGACCATTGAAATTCATCACACTCCTTGCACAAAATAGATTAAAAGAATGAATAATCACCTTTTGAGCAATTTTTGTGATTTTTAAAAACTTATTTTTCATTTTTTAAATTTGTTTGTAATTTTTTTTTTAATTTTTTTAATTTTTTAGAAATCATTTGGTCAACCCCAGTTCGACCATTTGACCCTTGACCCTTTCACTTTTCTGAGTTGAGGTCGATTTTTAAAAGATTAATATTTATAAATTACTTTTCTTTTCAAATGCACTTTACTCATTTTTGTATCCAAAAATATTAAGGAATATTCCAGCCATTGTCTCCGACCTTCGAATTGTGTGACGATGGCATTACAAACCTTCCGTTTGTGAATTCCATATCCTTAATCTATGAAAAGTATGCTAGAGTCATTGTTACGGATGGAAAGTGTTAAAAGTTATTTTTTCTACTTATATTAAAAGTGTGGATATTGGTTTACTATTTAAAATGGTCAACCAAAGTTGTTTTCTACCTATTTGATTTAAAAAATTTGCAAAATAATTATAAGAATCCAAAGATGAATTCATCATAATTAAATATGATATTTGTTCACGTTTCTGAAATAATGGTATCTAAATTGTAATTTTAAAAATTAAGTTTATGTGAATAAATTCAGTATTTTAATATTTTTATAGAGACTTAATAAAACGTGAAATATATATGTAATTCTTGAAATATGGCACGTGAAGTGTAATTTTCAGTTTTTATACAAAGAACTAGAGAGTATTTCGTAAATTTGCACGTGTAATATTCTCTAAAGTAACGTGAATAAATAGAATTTAAAATACATTTTGAAATCCAAACCAACCTATGTAAAATGAAATTCTAGAAGAACTTCATATGGATTGTTACGCCGGGTACAAGTTTATTAATATGTTTATTGACTTGTTTACACTTTTTTAGCCTATTTTTGCCACAATCTCTTACTTGCATCAAATACATACAACTTCACTAGCATGCTTAATTAACAACTGCAAAATTATTTATTTACTTTCAGAAATTATGTTATTTTAAGAGTTTTAATTCGACCATAAAACGACATAATCAATTAATTTATTGATTATCTCCAGAACTTCATCTAAAGCAAAAAATAAATTTTTTATGAACTTTTTATTCTGTCAATAAACATTGTGATGATTGAATTGATACACTTACTGAAGAAGCCTAATTTTCCATTCTTGAAAATCCAAATCTTTGATGATGTAAGCTCAATTCAACTCTCTATTTATCTTTTATTTAAGATAATTAAAAAAAAAAATTAAAATTATTGTGCACATATTGTTGTAGTTACTTAATTCTCAATCTTATTCCAAACAAATGTGAAATTTCTTAATGCAAATGAGTTCATCTTTCTTTATGTGATTAAAATATTATAAATAAATGAACTCAAGGTTCGAGGAAGAATGCAAATTCAGGAAAATTGTACTTATAAATAGTGACTTTTATGAAATAAATTTAATTCAATTTTATCATATGTTTGAGTCATCTACTGTAATAAATTTTAATAAACTAAGTTTTAAATTATAAGCATGCTATTTAAGTTTTAATTGCCTAATTTGTTAATATTTAATTATTATTTTCACTTAGATTACGAATATCAAGCCAATTCGTAAAAAAAAATATAATAAACATTATTACGTTTTTAATTATCGATACATCACGTACATCGAACGTGCTAACGCTAGTTTTATGTAAAAATACCGTTGTTGTATGTTTTTTTGGTTTCGATCTTCATTTTTTTTTTTTTGGTCTTTTGCATTATTTATTTTAGAATAAATCCATAGCCACAACTCTTAATGCATGTCTTTTAACGGCTGGGCCTTCAACACATGGATGGTCTCAAGAATAGTCTAGTGGTTGCAATAATGATAACATGGAATCAACATGAATGGCTTTGATAAAATTGAAATCATAGCCACGACTCTTAATCCATAGCATTTGTTATTGTATATTGGGAAAATTTGTACAATTCAAAAGCCGCCAGGTTAGGCCATAATCCGATCAATTAAATACCTCCAGTGGAAAATAGGGCTCTAGTTTTGTAGATTTGATAAGTGTATTATTTCGGCTCTGTTACTAGGTTTTGAAAAATAATTCGGGGTAGTTTGTTGAATTCTTGTGTGTTTTCATTGTTTCGGGATTAAACCGTGAGTTTGAGGTACATTGACAAGGAAGTAAAAGAAAAATGAGAGGAAACAAAATATTTTGGGGTGATATTTAAGAGTAGAAGTAAAAAGTTAAAGTTGAAGTTAAAGTGAAGAGGGAAATCAACGTGTGGAGTATGCGGGGGAATATAACAGATTTAATTTGATCTAAAAATATCCTCATGATAAATTATATATTATTGAAAAGATAATCGAGATAGGAACACAACACATTTTACGGATCGTAATTCAAAGTTTCTTACGAGAAGTTATGTGTGAATTGCTGAAGATTGTTTGGAACATTATACTCCTCAAGGCCTTCAGTTCCTGAATGTATTTTCTTCTTGTTACTTTATTTCTAGCATTCACCATAGGTTACTGCATCCAACATACCATCAAAGTTTCTGAGAGCTTAGAACGCCACAGATCTCATCATGGAGAATCTTCATAATCACGACACGCATGCAAATCTTTTGGATCCATCAATTTCTTGTAAACTACACAACCCAAATAACATTGCCCTTATGTTTAATTCAAGGGAGAACATTCAAGAACAAAACATGCCCCATTACAAATGATGGAAGTAACTCAACTGTATTCAATAAGCCTTCTTCCGTACTTATCTGCACTTGGCCACTAAGAACCCATTCTTATTTCGGTTCCACCAAGAGAAAAAGTAAATCACAAAGACACGTGCCTTTTTAGTTACCTCATTCCATGTTATTTAAGCTACAATTAGTTTCCAAATTTACCAGAAATGATAATTTCATCAATCCTAGCTGATCCACCTGATAGACATTGCTAGATATGTCCACACAATCTCAACCATCTCTCTTGCATTATCTTCAACAATCATTACTACAACCGTCTCACAAGTATGTTTATGGGTTACTTTATCTCTTCTTATCTTACCACCTATCCAACATGACATTCTCATGTTGGCTTATACTAAATCAACATATATATTTTTCTTAACAAACACCACAATCATTCTCCATGTAAGGTTTATAGTAACCTTTTTACAAATTCCTCCAATCTAACAAGAATTCAATGATCACACAAAACCTCGGAAGCCATCCTCCGATTAACCTAACCAACTTCAATTCACTTGAATCACATGATCTCCAATAAACTCTACCCTTGTGAATAACCGATTGTCAATGTCAAAATACATGAGTTTTAAGTATCGTCTAACCTCCAATCTCCATTTCTTGACATAGAATGTAACAAGAAATAGAAATAAGGAAGAGAAAAGGAAGAAATGAGAGAGAACGTAGTTAGTGGAAGAAGTAATCGCTTTTTAATTATCAATAATAGTTTATCTTCCACATGAAATTCTAGATCTTATTTATAAGGTAAATAACTTAAATCTAAAAGAACTTCTAGTAAAATAACAATTACTAAAATGATAAAATCCTACCTAATAAAGCTAGTTGAATAGAGATGGCAAAAACCCACGACACGTACCTACCCTGTCAGCACGGATAATAAGGATGATTTTTCACCTCAACAAGGGTCCGGGCAGCCCGACCACCTATATATATATATATATATATATATATATATATTATTTGCACAAATGGTCCCTGACTTTTGCACTTACTGCAGGTTGAAGACCTATCATTTTAGTTTTGGCAATTTAGCCCCTATTTCAAATGTTTTTGGCAACAATGGTCCTTTTCATCAATTTCCATCCAAATGGCCGTGAGATTTGATGGTGGCCGTTTTTTTTTTATTTAAAAATGGTTTATTTGCACAAATGGTCCTTGACTTTTGTAAAGAAAAATTTGCAGTAAAAGTCCATAATCTTTCAAAAAGTGTTGAAAAGTCTCATAACTTTCTAATCTTAACACATATGACCCCAAACTTTTTTGACAAATTTACCTCTAACTTAAATAAATTAAAAATAACTCATAAAATTTTTCAAAAATACAAACAAGTCCTAAATATTTTTATTTTTTACAGATTTATACTTAAAATAGTAAAAGTGTGTCATCAAGTCTCAAAACTTTTAATTTTATTCACCAAAACAACATTTAAAATGTGTTTGATTAAAATTAGATTTTTAGTAAAAGTTGTTGAAATGTGTGGTTGAAAAGTTGTGTGGGACCATAAAATGTATGGTTAAAATTAATTGTTGACTTTGACTTTTAGCTTTTTAGTAAAATCAAAATTAAAAACAAACGGGTTCTTAGAGTCTCTACAGATTTTGTCCAATGGTCTATTAATTAACAAAAAAAATTATATCCATGATCAAAATTTCACCAATTTAAAATTTTAATTTATTTTTCATATCAATTACTAGATGTGGCAAAATGGATAGTCCGATTCTTCGGGTCATTTGGTCCAATACAATATTGATCAAATAAAAATTAGGTCAATTTAGTCCGATACAACTAGTCAATCGGGTTGGCCCGATAATTTTATTTTGGGACCCTAACTTTTCAAAAGTACAAATTAAAAAAAAAATGGTGGTGGATGAATATGGTGGATTTTGTTTTGTTTTTTTTTTTTTTTACAAAATTATAAGTAATTATTTTGAAAAAATAAGTTAAAAATGTAAGTTGGGCTGACCAATTGGCCATGTGGCCCAAAATCGGGCTGGGTTGGCCCAGCAAATACTAGCCCATGTAAAATTGGGCCATGATTTCCGCCTAATTTTAGATTGGCCACCCATCCGGGGCCATTTGCCGCCTCTATCAATTACTAAATAATAATTCAAAAAAAAGTTCTTATCAATCTATCCACCACCACCACCACCACCACCACCACCACCACCTTTTTTTAATTGGTATAAAAATAAATTAAAATTTTAAATTGGTGAAATTTTGATCATGAGTATAATTTTTTTGTTAATTAATGGACCAATGGACAAAATCTGTAGAAACTCTAAGAGCCCGTTTGTTTTCAATTTTGATTTTGCTAAAAAACTAAAGTCAAAGTCAACAATTAATTTTAACCACACATTTTATGGTCCCACAACTTTTAACCACACATACTAAAAAATCTGATTTTAATCAAACACATTTTAAATGTCATTTTGGTGAACAAAATTAAAAGTTTTGGGATTTGATGACACACTTTTTATTATTTTAAGTGTAAATCTGTAAAAAATAAAAATATTTAAGACTTATTTGTATTTTTGAAAAGGTTTATGAGTTATTTTTAATTTATTTAAGTTATGGGTAAAATTATCAAAAAAGTTTGGGGTCATATGTATTAGGATTAAAAGGTTATGGGACTTTTCAACACTTTCTGAAAGATTATGGACTTTTGCTACAAATTTTTCTTTACAAAAGTCAGGGACCATTTGTGCAAATAAGCCATTTTTAAATAAAAAAATGGCCACTGTTAAATTTCACGGCCATTTGGATGGAAATTGATGAAAAGGACCATTGCTGCCAAAAACATTTGAAATAGGGGTTAAACTGCCAAAAATAAAACGATAAGTCCTCAACCCCACAAGTAAGTGCAAAAGTCGGTGACCATTTGCAAATAAGCCAAATATATATATATATATATATATATTTGAAAAATCATAAAATGTAATAGAAATTATAATTTTCACTACAAATAGACTAAAAAGAATCGAACCCGGGTTAAAACTTGTAAACTACCAATCTTAACCACTACACTATAACATCAATCTTATAATTTTTTTTGTTTTGTTTGGTACCAAATATATATAAAAAATTATTTCTTTTTTTTAATTATTTTTTCAGTATAAAAAAAAGATATTTTTCGCGGGGCAGTTGGCGGGTCGAAGGGCCGCCCCGCCCCCAAATTCGCGGGTCGCGGGGCGGATCCGCCCCATTGCCATCCCTATAGTTGAATCCTTTTCAAATCCAACTATATCTTGTTGACTTTGACCTCAACTTTTTAACTATTTGACACCAGAAACAAAGGGAAGAATATTATGAGATAATACACGAATACACATACAATGATCGACTCGCCACCCAAAGAAATCCATCTAAGGGATAAGAGTGAAGAACAAGAAGGAATCCTTCTTCTTAACAAGCCAAAGACTAAAACATATATATTCACAATCCAAAATCTCCTTTACTGCAGAGAACACAAAATACTTATAGGTTAGAACAACCCCCTAACCATAGGTCTTCCCAAAAACAACATTAATAACCAAAGCCTAGGAAATGAGAAGAACTTGACTAAGAACAAGGTAGACTTATTAAAAAAAAAAAAAAAAAAAGACATTAATTAACATTGAAAGTACTCGAAATGATCTGAAGAGTTGTTCAATAACACTGATTCTCGCAGGTGTTGATTCTTGAGGCGCCTCGCACTCATCATTACGAAAATGCCCATATCTCAACGTAGAAAAGTCGAAATTGCGAACCAATTTTTTTGTATGAAACTAGACTCATAATCCTTTCCAACCATATAAAATTTGTGAGCTGAAAGTTTCTGGAAGAAAACAGTTTATTCAATGAAGTTGACTGAATTACGAATGGATGCCCATGTCATTCTTCCCTGGAAGGAGAAGACTCGTCCTCGAGTCTAAACGAGTGGTTTTCATCATGATATGGAGAGATACTAGAATTCCCACGGGTTGAAGAAGCTCCTGGATTTGAAGAACGAAAGTTGCCACTTTGGTTTGAAGACAGAGAATTGATTCCTTTCCCTTTGAGTTGGCGTTCCACCTTGAGTGCAAGTTTACAAACATCATTGAAAGTCCAATAAGGTTGCAGTTGGACCACATTACAAATATCAGTCTGAAGTCCTCCAAGATAACGAGCAATTGTTTGCTCTTCTGGTTCATAAATATCGCATCGTATCATAAGATACTCGAATTCAGCTGTGTAATCTTCTACAGATAGCTCCTTTTGTGTAAAATTATGGAATCGAATGAAGGTATCTTGCCTATAATTTTCTGGATAAAATTTCCTCATTAGTTCCTTCTTCATTCTTTCCCATGTGACGATCTTTTTCTTTCCACCACGGGCTCGTTGTTTCTTAAGGTGTTCCCACCAAATTGAAGCATGTTTCTTTAGTTTGATAGCCACCAACTTCACCTTTCGATCTTCTGGTATGTCTATGAAATCAAAAACCCGTTCAACTGTATTAATCCAATCTATAAAATCATCAGGCTGATTTTTACCTTCAAACTCGGGAATGTCAACTTTTACATCACAACTTTGATAAAAATTAAGGTCTCTACGAACATGACGTTGTGGAGGAGCCTCATCGCTTGATTGCTCATTTTGATTCTGATAAAAAGGATTAACTTCTTCACCTGATGCATGCTCTACATCATAGTTTACATTGTTTTGTTCCCGTGTTACAAAATGTTCAATGCGCTGTTGAAGTTGCTGAACTTGTCTTCGTAAATTATCCATCTCAATATCACGGATATCACGCTCACGTGCTAGAGGTTCAGGAACATTACGCCTTCGTCGACCAGCCATAACTAATGAACTCTGATAACAATTTAACACCAGAAACAAAGAAGAGAATATTAGGAGATAACACACGAGCGTAATACAATGATCGATTCGCCACCCAAAGGAATCCACCTAAGGGATAAGAGTGAAGAACAAGAAGGAATCCTTCTTCTTAATAAGCCAAAAGCTAAAATAAATATATTCTCAATCCAAAATCCCCTTTACTGCAGAGAACACAAAATACTTATAGGTTAGAACAACCCCCTAACCATAGGTCTTCCCAAAAACAACATTAATAACCAAAGCCTAAGAAATGAGAAGAACTTGACTAAGAACAAGGTAGACTTATTAAAAAAAATAAAAAACATTAATTAACATTGAAAATACTGGAAATGATCTGAAGAGTTGTTCAATAACACTGATTCTCGCAGGTGTTGATTCTCGAGACTGCCCTGCACTAATGTTAAGAAAATGCCCATATCTCAACGTAGAAAAGTCGAAATTGCGAACCGATTTTTTTGTATGAAACTAGACTCATAAACCTTTCCAACCATATAAAATTTGTGAGCTGGAAGAAAACAGTTTATTCAATGAAGTTGACTGAATTATGAATGGATGCCCGTGTCACTATCACAAGCAAGGGCTCAAATTGATTTTAAATTCTTTTGTTTCTAACATAACTCCATAACTCCAATTTAGCAATGATTCCCTTTTTACTCACCAAATGGTAAAATTAATTATCTAGAAAATAGCATGACACTAAATAAACTATAGTCCAGGATGAAACTCTAACAAATAATAAAAAATTAGCAGAAAGGATTCTAATGAAGAAACTATCAGAACCTAATATGATTCAGCTGCATGCCACTATCATATGACTACCAAAATTGCCACTTCAAAGATTACTTGGGTGTAACGCACAAAATAAAGCAGCACAGATATTCTAGATTGTCGCATTACTCCAAGACAAGAAACATGTAAACACCATTCCACACAGAGTAAAGCAACTGTGCAATTAAACTTAAAGTCAAAGACAACTCAGGCAAGCAAATCAACTCGTGTTTGCAAAGACCTTGAACCAGAAAAAAAAAAAAAAAAAAAAAAAGGAATGCTACAAGATTTCGACTATAAGTACATAACAACAAACAACTATGTCAATTAAACTAGTAGAGCAAAATCAGCACCCAATCAGCAGGCTGTGTAAAACCCAAGTTCTGACTAATAATGCAATTACCACAATGAGAATCAAACCCATACTCAAAAATCACTTCTAGAAATCCAGCCATATTCACTCTTATTTCATCAAAAAACACCATTATGATCCATCAAATCAACTTTCAGTGAACCTACTATATCAACTAAAACACATGAGCATTTTAAGATTAATAAATAACCTTTAACCATATGCACATTTACCATGTCAAAACACCACTAGCAATCAAAGAAATCAGTTTTCCCTAAACCTACAACTCAAAACAAATGCGAACAGAATAATATCACAAAATCTAACTTTAGTACTACCAGTCTACCACAGTCTATTTAAGAACAAAAACAAAGATTCGAGTATATAGTGTACCTTCCCCATCTCCAAGTACACAGCAGCACGATTAGTGAGGAAAGAGATATCCTCATCATCGAGCTCAATGGCTTTGGTGTAATGCTGAATTGCAGTCTCAAAATCCTTCTTCTTGTACGCTGCATTCCCGGCCTCCTTCTCCTTCTGGGCCTGTGCTTTTTTCTCCCTTTTCTCCTTCTCTTCCTCAGATTTGTCCATCTGCTCAGGCTCAGGCTCAGGCTCAGGCTCAGGCTCAGGCTCAGGCTCAGGCTCAGGCTCGGGCCTCTTGTCCTCCTTGACAGGGTCAGCCTCCGCAGCTGCAGGCCTCTTCCTCTCTGGTGATCCACGTGATGACGCCTCAGCCATTTCTGCATCTTCTTCAGGTCCCTTGGTCTGGAACTTCAAGTTCAACACCCCTAGCGCCTGCATCATTCTTTGATCCTTCAAATACAAGTTCAAATTATTTGGATTATTCAGGGTGTCCTGCAACATTTTAACAAAATCAGGCTGCTGCAGAAATCCGCGAGTCGTCGGGTCACTAGACAGCTTAACCCACATCTCCGGTCCCAATGCATCCCCAAACAGGCTGGTACCCGGTCCGGGCCGAGACCTCGAAGATCGAGCCAGAGCAGCCTCCGCATCGGCGAGTCCAGACTTAAGAGGCTCGTTATTTGGGTCAATTTCAAGACCCTTTTTGTAAGCGGAAACAGCATCATTGTAACTGTGTAAGCCCATGTGAGCCGCGCCAAGACGGGAGTAGCCCTTAGACCATTCGGGCTTGAATTCGACGGTCTTCTGGGCATCCGAAAGCGCCTCAGAAAACTTGTTAAGAGAAGCGTAGGCGGCGGATCGGTTGGAGAAAAGAACATGGTTGGTGGGGGCAAGGTTAATGGCATCGGTGTAGTGGCGGACGGCATCGGTGAAGTTGCCGGCGGCGAACTCCGCGTTGCCTCTTGCCTTGGCTTCGTCGGCCATTACTTTTTCTATTTTTTTTGAATAATAATGATTTGTGCGATTGTGTGGAGTTTTCGACTGGGTGAGGAAGACAATAATTGGTTGCAGAGATGGAGAAGAGGCCAAGAGGGTTTTGAAGCGTTGGGTGGACGATGACGAACCAGAGAGTATTTCATGTACATAATGGTATACACCCTCCTTTGCCGAGATGGCATTTTATTCATTTTAAATTAAAAGTATTCAAAGTGAAAAGACCGGGACTGTTGCACAAAAATGATTCCACCAAATTAGAAATCACTATTCTTGCCCCCTATATTTCTAATTCCACCAAAATAGAGAGACCATTCATACAGTGGTAAGTGTGACTTCTCTACCCATCGGTGTCATTGACTTCACTGCTCACCCACCGGCGACATTGACTCCACTGCTCGCCCTTTCATCTTCTCCGACAAGATTTATCACAATGACTTAAGGAGGTAATTTTTTGTCTTGCTTGTTTTTAAATGAGGTGCGAGAAATCGATTTGAAAAACCCCCCAAACTATCATATGATTCCTATAAAATGTATTCTGCTTGTTGTAAAATCTAAAAATCGAAATTTTATTTTGTTTGATAGAAATGAGAAAAAATTAAAATGTTTCCTGCTTGTTTCCCGGTTGGAATGGTTATGAAAATGACTTCTTAATTTTTTTTTTATCGCAATTTGTAGAAAATCAAATGACTGATTCCGACGATGAGACAATAAATATTGTTGTTGAAAATGTGGATGACGAAAGTTTGGACAATACTAACATATTAGAGGATGAAATCTTAGGAGAGAGATAGTGAGTGTGCACCTAAGGTTGGGATGAAGTTTATTGATGAAAATGAAGTATTCGAGTTCTACAAACGGTATGCTTATCATCTAGGTTTTCCAGTGAGAAAAAGAAATTCGAAGAGGGATGATGATGGGAATCTAAGATACGTGACATTTACGTGTATTCGTGAGGGTCAAAGAAATAGTGGTACAAGCACTTCTTTCAAGTCTCAACCAACAATTCAAACAAGTTGTAAAGCTAAGATAACAGCATCTTCAGATATTTGTGGAACATGGCGACTTAATACGGTCCATCTTGATCATAATCATAAAACAAGTCCTTCAAAATCTAGGTTGTATCGATGCAATAGAGAACTTAGTGCACGTGTGAAACGGAAGTTTGAAATAGATGATATAGCTGGAATTCTATTGCACAAAAGTTATAACTCAGTTGTTGTTAAAGCAGGTGGGTATGAGAAAATGACTTGTATCGAAAAGGATTGTAGAAACTACATTGAAAAAGTGAGGCGGTTATGACTTGGGGAAGGAGATGCTGTAGCAATACAAGCGTACTTTTCAAAAATGCAAACAAATTGTCCAGGTTTTTTTTAGTATGGATTTGGATGAAGAAGCTCGATTAAAGAACGTATTTTGGGCAGATAATAGGTGTAGACAAACATATAAGGAGTTCGACGATGTTATCACCTTTGATACAACATATCTGACTAACAAGTATGACATGTCTTTCGCTCATTTTATTGGAATGAATCATCACGGACAAAGTACATTGCTTGGGTGTGGACTTGTTTCGAATGAGGATACAGAAACTTTCATTTGGCTATTTCAGACATGGCTTGAATGTATGCATGATAAGGCTCCGAATGGAATTATTACCGATCAAGATCGGACTATGCAAAATGCAATTAGAATAGTTTTCCCACATACAAAGCATAGATGGTGTTTGTAGCATATACTAAAGAAATTACCTGAAAAATTTGGCAACCATATTCATAAGGGTTCTATATTTTCTGATATACATAGTTTAGTGTATGATTGTCACATTCATGGAGAGTTTGAAGAGGGTTGGAGACAGATGATTGAACTGTACAAATTGCAAGAGAACGATTGGTTGACAGGACTATACAAGGACAGAACTCGTTGGGTACCATGTTTCTTGAAAAAAAGTTTTTGGGCGGGGATGTCAACGACTCAATGGAGTGAGAATATGAATGCATTCTTTGATGGGTATGTCCACGCGAAAACTTCTTTGAAGCAATTTGTTGAACAGTATGAGCGTGCATTGCGGAGCAAGGTGGAAAAAAGTTTCAGGCAGATTTTAAGTCATTTTCACAAATGGTCCCATGTGCGATGAAGTATGAAATGGAGAAACAATTTCAATAATTTTATACAATCTCAAAATTTAGGGAATTTCAAGAAGAAGTTTCTTGAAAAGTGTATTGCGAAGTTCTCTCCATGAAGAGTGTGGTTCGATCACGAATTATGCAGTTCGTGAGGATATCATATTCAACGATAGAGTTAAGAAAAAAAATTTATAGTTTCATTTATGAGAGACAATGCTTACATTGAATGCAATTGTCACCTATTCGAGTTTAGGGGCATACTTTGCAAACATGCTATCTCGGTGCTTATTTGTAATGATGTCGCATAAAAGTTCTCGAGACTTATATATTGCGCAGTGGAGAAGAGATGTTAGCAAAGCGCATACGAGGGTCTCAATCAATTACGATGGTTGGATGAGTACACCGAAGCGCGTTAAGATATGAAAAAATGACTCGCGTTTGCAAACATAGTGACTTGGTAGCGAGATGATGAAGAAAGAACACGAGCGGTTATGGAGTGGATCAATTTCAATCCAATGATTTATCTATTTCAAAACCATACCAAGTTGTGGAAGTAATTTGTTATCCCAAAATAGTGTTCAAGTTGACTCTACCTGTGGTGAAGTGGAGAAGAATGCTAGTCAAAACATTCTTGATCCAAAATGCTCGAGAACAAAAGGAGCTCCGAAGAAACTACGGCGAAAAGGGGCATTGGAAACAATTGCAAAAAAATCTAAGGTATATTGTCATTACATTGGGCAATAATTTTTATTATATTATATTTGTGTTTTTTTAACCACCAAATGTTGGACAGGCACCTTTGAAATCAAATAAATCGAACACATCGAGGAAGACTAATGTACAAGAGAATGTTGACTTCATTCCATCGGTTGAGGCAGCACAACATCTCACACGACCACCACTCTCTTACGCACAACAGTTAGTAGTAAGTATTTATATTTGCAGATGTTTTGATGTTCTATATTAACTTCCCTTGATTAACAATATTAAGATCATATTTTGTAGGGTACGCAATATCAACAATGGAGACCATCTTATGGATTAAATTTGTTGCCTACATATGGAATGGATGTACCCACTATGCAAATATATGCGCCACAATTACAACAAAGACAAGATGATGTGTTTGGAGCATGGGATTAATATGTTCGAACCAATTTGCCACCAACAAAATGAATATGAACCGAATTAGTATTTATTCTATCTGTGTATAGTTTGGGAATATTGAACAATGTATTTTGCCACCATTCTTAAATGTATTGAACAATGAATTAGTTCGATTCATGATTTAAATTAATGGTATAGAAGTGGATAGTGTGTGCTGGTTCATTCATATGTATCTTATCAATTTTTCTAGAGTGTTGAAAGCTTTATTAGATGACCAAAGTGGAGTTGGAATTAAACGTAAATGTGAAAAAATCTTTAAAGATGTCTGGACTGGAAGGAAAGAAAGCTTTCATGTGACAAACACTGTGGCTATTTGTACATTTATGGTTTTGATTTATCCAACTGCAGGCAATTTATAAAGCTCTGGTGTACAAGGCTTATTGATTTTTTTTTTCCAGACTGGCCTGGGCAATGGTAATTTTTTTCTTTTTTTCCATTATTTTTGCTTCTTTTTTTTCTATTGCAAATTATCACAATGGTTTCACGACATTCTGCGTCATTGAGGAATAATAGATTCGACCGTAATGGTCATTATTTCTCCATCTTCTTCGCAGAGTGATGACAATCTTATCTTTTCTTTTGATATGTAATTCTAAACATAACCAAGTGAGTCACACAGAATGCTAGTTTTCTCCATAATTTAACCAAATAAGTCAACACATATTATAATCAACTAAGTTACACAGATGCTAGTTTTCTCCATAATTTAACCATTACAACTTTTGATAACATGAGTTCAGCAGAGTCCAAAACCAAAATACATAATTTAACTACATAATTTAAATGCTTCAATGTCCATTTTCTTTCCCTTTCTCTTCCGCATTTGATTTTCCCTTGCGAATGGTTAGGTTCAGTAAAATTTCCACGTCTTTTTCTTCAGATATCCCAACCAAGCTTTTGAAAATACGCAAAAAATCTTCAAGATCATCCTTGGGCACAGATTTAGCCGAACAAATGCAACTTGATCCACCTTCATTCGTTACGATTTCCTTTTTTGGCGCAGCATCACTCCATTTAAAAAATCCGTAATCGCTACTACAACAAAAGAACAACTTCTCTATGTTCACTGTCTTCTTC
Organism: Forsythia suspensa; assembly: GCA_023638005.1. Taxonomy (NCBI): domain Eukaryota; kingdom Viridiplantae; phylum Streptophyta; class Magnoliopsida; order Lamiales; family Oleaceae; genus Forsythia; species Forsythia suspensa. The sequence goes on from CM042674.1 coordinate 35,758,013, forward strand.
TCCACCTCCATCCATTTTACAAATCCTTCACCACAAATTGGGCATCGTTGTTTTCTCGGGCATTCCTGCAAGTAGTGACCCGACCGTCTACAACTATGACAAATTCTTTTATTCTTTCCTATCATTGTGAAGGTACCTTGAATTGAAAATTGTACACCAATTACTAACAATTTAATTATTCACGTGACAAAGAAATTAAAAAGTCAAATAAATACAGCTGATAATGTAGAAAAATCCACAATATAATCTATTTATTTCAATAATTGTTGCAGCCAAAATGCACCGGATAATCTAATTAGTTTACTAATCATAATGAAAATTTCATGATACCTATACTGAAAATACATTATTCAAAATAACATGAGTTCAAATTCGTCATATAAATCTATTTATACAGTGACCGAACCGAACCATGTAATTCTATTTTGTCATGTAAATCTTTAATTTGATATCGGTGGAGATGAAGGTGGTGTTGGGATTTGGGGGTTTTTCAAATCGATTTCTCGCACCTCATTTTACAACAAGAAAGACAAAAAATTACCTACTTGAATCAATGTGATAAATCTTGACGGAGAAGATGAAGGTGGTGTTGATAGTTTGGGAGTTTTTCAAATCGATTTCTCGCACCTCATTTAAAAACAAGCAAGACAAAATATTACCTCCTTGAGTCATTGTGATAAATCTTGTCAGAGAAGATGAAGGGGCGAGCAGTGGAGTCAATGTCGCCGGTGGGTGGAGAAGTCACGCCACACCGTATGAATGGTCTCTATTTTGGCGGAATTAGAAATCTAGGGCGGCAAGAATAGTGATTTTAATTTGGCGGAATCATTTTTTGTGCAAATTCCAGCCTTTTCACTTTGAATACTTTTAATTTAAAATGAATAAAATGCCAACTTAGCATCTATAAAGGAGGGTGTACACTATTATGTACATGAAGCATTATTCTCTAGGAGGGGGTAGACTGTCTGGAATGTTCGAAGACTATAGACCTATAGAGTATTTTTTTTAAGGAAAATTGCAGCGGCATCCCTAATCTTTTCCAAAATTACAACGGATCCTCAATCTTTAAATTTTGATAGTTCGTCTCAAACATTTGAAAAAATATGCGGCTGAATGACTTTTTAATGGTTATCGTTCAAAAATTCATTAAACTGACATGTGTGCAACATGTCTAATTTTTTTAAAGGCAAATGAGTACTTCAAGTAACTATGTAAAGCTTCTCTTGCAACCCAAATCGATCCAAATCGTGAAAAAACCATAGTAGAGATCCCTCATGATTTGGTTAGGAAACCAATGAAAATCCTCCTTTCTCGATTTCACGACCCAATCGTGATGATTTTCCTGGCAATTTAGGAAAGTGCGAAGGAAAGATGTAGAGGTGGTGCCAGTAATAAGTGGCAATGTGATTGCATTGTGGTGGTGACAAGTGGTGGTAGTTGGCTGTGGATGGGGGTTGTGGAAGTTGAATATTTTTCTTGATTTTTTAATTTATTTTTAATGCGTTGAAGTGGAAAATGTGAATAGATGTCCTTTTAAAATTTGGGCAAGTGCAATTTAGGTGTGCTACTAATGAAATTTTGGACAGTAATTATCTAATGGTAATTCTAATGTATATTTATATAAGTATACCGTTTTCTTGCAGTGGGATCTGGCCGTATGCTCTATTATGATAATGGATTGAAGCAGTGAACAGATTTTAGAAATGATCGATTGATAGAGATGGATTGAGGAGATGCAGATTTTGGAGATGATTGGTTGATGGAGATGGATTGAAGCTATTAGCAAATTTTGGAGGAGATGGTTTTGTGATGAGAGAAATTGAAGACATAGTGACACACAGACGTTTAAATAATTTTTTCTTCCCGTAGCAAAGAAAACTTCATACGGTCGTAATAATTTTTTTGGATGGTGGTGCTAAAAAAATAAAGATTCGAAACTTATTTACACATTTTGCAAAGCTTGTGCAATTTTCTCTAATTTTAACAAAGCTAATTTGCGCCATTCGTCTCCAATCTTTGAGAAACATAATAATTCTATCTCCAATCTTTTTTTGTCACAAATGTGTCTAACACCTTCAATTAATTAGTAGAACGTCTTTATTTACAAATTCCATCCAAAAAGTCGGTTAAAGTAGTGTAAAAAGTCAATCTTGTCCATAACTTTAAGTAGATGAAAGAACAAATACTACAACAAGAGAAAGAGAGAGACAAAGAAAACAAAAGGGGAAAAAATTAAAAAACCAAGAATAAAAAGTCAAACTTCTTCTTCAACCCACTATCGCCTTCTTTAATTCCAAACCACCCACCCCACTCATGCCACCATTGGCACCTTTACAATCTGTTTTCAAAATGGCTTTCAAAATGGTAAAGCCCCCGTTGATGGAGATGGATCCAAAGTTCCAAACCACCCAAGAAATGTAATTGATGATGAAACCTATACCGCTCAATGCCACCGCCAAGAAAATTAGTTCCCATTTGGAAGTTCATCTCACTAACTGGAAAATTAAAGGTTGAGGCCTAAAATATTACTTCCCACACACTACAAAGCTCCACCAAACCTGGCAACCAAGCTTCATCCCACCTTGTGCGAACATCCCCAAATCCATCCCAACCAAGTGACCACTCCCAACAATTTTAGATCTTAGAGTTTTTTCCGATCTTATCTTAAACGTATTCAATTTGTGTTCGGTTGTATTTTAGAAGTGGTGGTAGTTAGAGATGGAAAAAGGCCATGTTAAACCCAATCCTTGCGGGCCATGCCCCGAATGGGGTGAAGAATCTCCACTTAATCAGGTTTTTGGAGTAGGGATGGAGAACATAGTCCGTGACTCGTTTTATTTATTTTTTATTATTTTTCCTTTTAATATCATATTACCATAAACGTTCAACAACAAAAACTTGATAGGAGTATGAACTCGTGAATACTTATAGATGATCTCAAAAAACAAGACAAAAAAAAGAATAATATAAACAGGGCATGGGGTTGCCCCATCTTAAAGTGGGGATAGGGCCTAGCAAGGGGTGACAAAACTAAAACGGGCGTAGGGCGAGAATGGTCGCCCCGACCTATTGCCATCCCTAGTAGTGGTAGTTTGTATCGTTGTGTATGTGTACATGTATGAAAAGAGAAAGAGATGAAGAACATGCTTTTGGGTAGAGGTGGGTGTCGTCGCTACCCCTAATTTTGGTGGTTATGGTTGTCGTCGTTGATTTTAGGAATGGTGATTGGGGTTTCGGGGCTTTGGTGTGGGTGTCTGGAGTGGGATGGGTCATTGAAGTTGAAATACTGCATTTTTATTCTTTTTGTTTTATTTTTATTCTTATTCTCTTTAATGTCATTTTCTCTCTAACTATTTTGTATTTGGTTTTTGTTTATTTAAAATTATGGATAAGATTGTCTTTTACGATACTTTAGCATACATTTTAGATAGAAACTATGAAGAGAGACAAACTCTGTAATTAATGAAAGATTGGGACAAGTTTGCGATTAGAAAAAGGTCGGAGACGAAATTGCTATTTTGTCAAAAAGTAGGGGAAGAATGGTACAATTTACCCTTTTAATAATTGGGAAAGCAAATTGGCCAGATTTGATAATAGAATTATTTTCACTAAACCCTTGTGTAAGTTTTATATTCTCGAGAATCCCAATTTAATAAAAATTTATTTTCTCAAGAATTATTTTCTCTAATATTGCTCGTAATTTTTCTTATTCATACACGAGTGTATCCTACAACTATCATATCTAATCAAATTAAGTATATCCTCGTAATTTTGAGATGTCAATTTTTTTTTATATTGTCTTGATTCAAATATAATGACCCATTCATAACACATTATAATTCTCGATAGATTTTTATTTGGCAAGTCATAATTTACTTGATTATTAAAAGATTTAATTATATTCACAGTCTCTATTCTTTCAACTTTGTAACAATATCATCATCATTCAATTTTATTTACAGATATCATCATCATCCTTTCATTTATTTGCACAGATGATCTCCAAATAATTTTTTTTTTACAATTTTATCCATGACTTAAATAAATTAAAATAATAGTAAAAAGAAAATATAATGATAAATTTGCAATTGGGACCTTAACCTTTTTAAAAGTACAAATAAATCCTTTTTTTTTTATTATAGATTATTACTTAAAATAATAAAAAATATATCATTAAGTCCCAAACTTTCGAATTATGTTCCACCAAAAGGACATTTGAAGTTTAGTCAGATTTGTCTAGATATCCGTTAATTAACAAAAAATCAAATTAGATGTCCGTTAATTAACAAAAAAATCAAACTCGTGTCCTAAAATTGACCAATTTAACAAAAACAAAATAGTCTATTCACATTCTAATATTTAAAATAATTATCCTCCCAACAACAACCAATTTGATTTTCACGAAAACTAGGAAGAAATCATCTCCGATCTTTACACAACCGGAAGGATTTCTCCTCCCTATTGTTACTGACCCAAACCCGGCAGTTTAGACCGGTAAACCAGGGGAGAAATCCCCATCCCATCTCGATTGCTCTTGTGGGGTGGGGGGGGGGGGGTGGGGGTCAAGAAGACCTTTTTTTATTTTTTTTTTAAAAATTAAAAATTTATGATTTATTTACACTTTTAAAAAGGATGTGGACTTTAAAGGTAATTTTTTTCATTTAATTTTCTCTTTAATTTATTTACGTCACGGGTAAAATTATCAAAACATTATTTAGAAACCATATGTGCGCATAAAATGAAATGATGTGGACGATATCTACGAATAAAATTAAATAAAAATGATATTATTATAATGCTGAAAGAATGGGGACTATGAGTATAATTAACCATTATTAAAATTGCACGATACTTTTATCAATCTAAACTTCTAATCATACATCCATCATCATGTGATAGATAAAATTCGTATTAATAGATACATGATTACTAGTAGGTTAACGTTTAATATGTGACTTTTGAGTATATATTTTGATTTTTAATGACTTAAAACGTAACACTTCTCCATCTTAATGCAAGTAGTTGCAAATTTTTTCTTAACAAGCAAGAATAATGTAACGGTGTTCTTTCTTAAAAACTCTCGTGACAAGTAAATAAACGTTGTCACGGCACGAATTTTTGCCAATCTCTCACTGTGGCCATAAACCCTGTGTCACGGATCGCATTAGCTTAACACAAATATTCGTGACTATCGGGGATGACCGGTGAAGTTGGCTTGACATCCGATTATAGGTGGCTGTAATGGTAGCAACTTCGTGTGAGGAGTAGAGAACCTTACCAATAGAGTTTGGAGAATCCGTTTTATGGAGAGCTTACCTAAGGAGTTAGGAAGCTTCCTACCAAGAAAGACGACAATCGGAGTCCGTTTGGTTATGAAACGTAAGGGCCGAAGGCGACAACGATTGTGTAATGGCATCGTCGTAATTTAGAATATTACAAGGGTAATAGCTCAGCGGTCGAGTATCCGTTGGGACTAAAACTTATTGGACTTCATATTGAAGATGTTATCTTCGTTACGAATCAAACGGAGCATTATTTGGAGGTCGGGAACACCGGTTATGAAAGTTGTGATTCTTCGGCCAAAAGACGTCTATTGGTGTCACTTGGGATATTTCTCTGCATCTATTATAAGAGAGGCATGCTTGGTGAGCAGTCAACCAGCCTCTCCCGTGCTTCCATCCTAACAGAGGGACAGCCTATGGGCTAACTTTATGCACTAAATGAGCAATCCTTAGGATCCATGGGGGCAACTAAGGGCCTACTTTAGGCATCTCAAGAGAGGGCTAAAGTACTCGTTAGAGTTTGGGAACTCTTCGGGCGGCGTTGGCTTTCGGGGCCTTTGTTGGGCACTCAGAGGAGGCCTGAGGTTATCGATAGAGTATTGCTATGTCCGAGGGCTACGCTAAGGGTACGGTAACACCTCTAGGCCGAATAACCTATCAAGAAAAGTACTCTAAAAGCCTCGTATGCTAACTCGTGTGCTTTGGCTATGGGTTCTAGCCTTACCACGGGGTCCGTTGGTTAGAAATATAGTTGTGGAGCAACGCCGCATAGTTGGGTGAATATAGCAAGATGTCGTTGTTGTTGGAGCGAGTATGCTATGAAGGCATTTCAAATTAGCCATAGATCATGAGTTGGCCTGTTTGGACGAGACCCTAATGAGGGGCATTACGACACGTAATTAGCCAATATGCCCGTAAGAAGGGACGATCACAAGGATTGTATTGTGGGGTATGCAAATGACCCTCAATGCTTTGGACGGAGCTAGGAGAGCTCTCCTCCATCGAATATGCTTTGAGAGGACCGTATGTTGTGCATGAGCATGCAGGAAAACTAGCTAAGTCAGTTCCAACATAGTTGAAGAACATCGATGATGATGTGCATTGCGAATAGGCGAGCGCCTTGGCACCAAGTGCAGCGCAGGGATGCGTTCGAGTGTTTACACGCTAGTAAGCTTTGTGGGTAAAATGAGCAACGGGTTATGTTTAGAGATGTGATAGAGAAGGCGGAAGGTAGTCTAATAGAGTGAAACTACTATCGCACGGAGCGAAAAATAGTCGTGCTGTGCGACTCGAAGAGTCGATTCGTGACAGTTGGTATCAAAGCACGGATTTGTGCATTATCAGAGTATTTTGTGTAGACCCAGATACTACTGCAATAATGAATTGATCGAAGGAACTCGTCAGAGGATGATGGTTGAAACCTAGATCAAGAAAATAGAATTGTATCGTTTTGCAACACGTTGGTGAGGGTTTGTTGTCATTAGCTTTAAACTGCTTCAATAGTTCCAATTGTAGATTGTGCATGATTTTGGAGATGTTGAAAATCGATTGAGTATCAATTGGCATCCTTATAAGAGCAGCAAATGCTAGCTTCAAAGATTGAACTTATAGTGCATCAGTTTGGCTCCGAGAGCACGGTCGCACTACGTTGTTGACAGCTATAGACGATGTGGAGTGGAGTCGCTTCGTTTATGGTTATTGATTACTATCGATTGGGTGAAGTTCATTAGCCTGATTTATGGTGAGCTTGTTGCTAGCATCAGAGGGGATCAATGAGCAGCTTCAGTTAACAGTTTGTTTGGGCTTGATACGATCATTATCAGAAGTCTCGGATGGAACGATGGTTGTGTTATTAAGGCCGTAATGAATTGTTAGCTTTTCGGTTGGCAGTCAGATTCGGGCAAGAAGCTTAGCTATCTGAAGTAACTTGTGTTGATGATGGCTTTGAGTCAATAAGGCCAAGAAGATGGTTATTAACCTTTTTCCATGGGTACTAAAGGTATAATGTTGCCACGAATACAAGTTATTGTGACCATGTTGTGGAGAGGCCGTGAGTCAGGACGTCAATCTAAGGCAGCGTAACCTTATGGTGGTAGGATACCACATTTTCGAGAGAATCTTCCAAGCTGTGGAAGATGGAGGAGCTTTCAGAGACAGATGTAGGCAGTGATTTGCCATGCGGTGGTAAGATACCACCTTGTTGAGAACTTTCCAAGCTAAAGGAGGGTGAATTTTAGAGAGAATGGTGAAGAGTCACCTTATGGACGTAATGAGGCGTTTCTAGTGTTGTGCAAGCGATTATACCCATAGGTTTCAGGATCGAACTCGTATCAAAGTGTTGATTGCTTGTTCTGGTCGAGATATGGGTTGAGTTAAGCAATTGATCGCTTACCCATATCTATTTGGGGGCGTTAGTCGGGTTAGCTAATTGCCATGCTGGAGTTGATGTTAAACAAAACGATTGATTAAATTGCTTCCGCTGAACAAGCCACCATTTGGGCTGCAAGGAGTGAATGTTAGAGGCCCTTATCTTAGGCGTCGGACGCCAATAATTTGAGAAAGCCTTCACGAACATGCAAGGCATTGAACAGAACTATGCAAAATTAGAAGGGGCATGTTAGTCCCAACCTTAGGCGCTGGGCGCCAATGACATGAGTGTCTTAGCAAATGGGCAAGGCGTGTGCATAATTTGAATATTGAGCTATTGAGCTCTTAGGCGCAATGCGCCAATGATTTGAAAAACTTTGCAAACATGCAAAGTACAAGTTGAGCAGAAAATTGAGTTGTATCAACTATGTTCCTAGGGAAAACCGAGTTGTGTCTTTACGAAGGAATTAAACATAGACGACAAGGAAGCACCAGGCTTCCAAAAACTCAGAAGCTTTGAGCAAGAGAGCGTGGAACTCAAAATTTGTCCAGGTTTAGAGCTAAACATGGATTTCAATTTGGTATGTGACAGATTGGCACTACGGACATACGAATCCATTCAGCTGAGGAACTAATGCTTCGGGCATAGGGTGAAGATTGGGACCGAATATAATATGAGATTTTTTCTTTGTGGTGCCGCGAGGTGCGGTTGGTTAGGATAGGTACACCCCCCACAGAGGTGTACCAAATTTTTTTTCAAGAGGGACAAACCTGAATTCTTATATGTTGGCGTGTTTTCAAGGACGTCAACACATTTGAGTAGAGGAGGGTGTCACGAGATAAAAACGTGCGCACGTATGTTGAGGACATTGTATCAGCAACAATTAGTCAGTATGGGATGGCTTATCAACGATAACTAGTCAGTATGGGATGACTTGGTTCAAAGTTGTTTCAGCGTTGTTGATTCAAGGGTAGATTAGCTTGAGAACATAGAAGAGTGAAATTGTGTATGATCTGTGCACTTGTGTTAGAGAACAGCAACAACTTGTTGGTACAAGATGGCTTATCAGTGATAACTAGTCAGTATGATATGGCTTGGTTCTGAGTTGATTCAGTATTGTTGATTCAATGGTTTACTGGCTTGAGAGCCTAAAAAAGAGCGAGATTGTGCAGGATGCACAACAGTCGAAGTGGAGATCCTGTATACTAAATTCTTAGTACACTCCATGTCAACGAGGACGTTGACAGAATTGAGTGGAGGAAGATGTCACGGATCGCATCTTAGCTTAACGCTAATATTTGTGACTATCGGGGATGACGGGTGAAGTTGGCTTGACATGAGATTATAGGTGGCCGTAATGGCAGCAACTTTGTGTGAGGAGCAGAGAACCTTAACAATAGAGTTTGGAGAAGCTATTTTACGGAGAGCTTCCCTAAGGAGTTAGGAAGCTTCCTACCAAGACAGATGACAATCAGAGTCCATTTGGTTATGAAATGTAAGGGCCGAAGGCAACAGCGTTGTGCAGTGGCATCGTCGTAATATCATAATATTTCAAGGAAAATAGCTCAGCGGTCGAGTATCTGTTGGGGCTGAAACTTATGGGACTTCATATTGAAGATGTTATCTTCATTACGGATCAAACGGAACGTTATTTGGAGGTCGGGAACACCGGTTATAAAAGTTATGATTCCTCGGCCAAAAGACATCTATTGGTGTCACTTGGGATATTTCTCTGCATCTATTATAAGGGAGGCATGCTTGGTGAGCAGTCAGCCAGCCTCTCCCGTGCTTCCGTCCTAACGGAGGGGCTGCCTGCGTGGGCTAATCTTATGCACTAAATGAGCAATCCTTAGGGGCCATGAGGGCAACTAAGGGCCTGTTTTAGGCACCTCAAGAGAAAGCTAAAGTACTCGTTAGAGTTTGGGAACTCTTCGGGCGGCGTTGGCTTTTGGGGCCTTCGTTGGGCACTCAGAGGAGGCCCGAGGTTACCAATAGTGTATTGCTATGCCCAAGGTCTACGCTAAGGGTACAGTAACACCTCTAGGCTAAATGAGCTATCGAGGAAAGTACTCTAAAAGCCTCGTATGCTAACTCGTGCGCTTTGGCTATGGGTTCTAGCCTTACCGCGGGGTCCTTTGGTTAGAATTACAGTTGTGGGGCAACGCCGCATAGTTGGGTGAATATAGCAAGATGTCGTTGTTGTTGGAGCGAGTATGCTATGAAGGCATTTCAAATTAGCCATAGATCATGAGTTGGCCCTATTTGGACGAGACCCTAATGAGGGGCATTGCGACACGCAATTAGCCAATATGCCCGTAAGAAGGGACGATCACAAGGATTGTATTGTGGGGTATGCAAATGACCCTCAATGCTTTGGACGGAGCTAGAAGAGCTCCCTTCCATCGAGTATGCTTCGAGAGGACCGTATGTTGTGCATGAGCATGCGGGCAAACTAGCTAAGTCGGTTCCAACAGAGTAGGAGAACATCGATGATGATGTGCATTGCTAATAGGAGAGCGCCTTGGCACAAAGTGCAGTGCAGTGATGCATTCAAGTGTTTACACACTAGTAAGCTTTGTGGGTAAAATGAGTAACGGGTTATGTTTAGACATGTGATAGAGAAGGCGGAAGGTAGTCAAATAGAGTGAAACTACTACCGCACGGAGTGAAAAATTGTCGTGCTGCTCGACTGGAAGAGTCGATCCGTGACACGCTGGCTTGGGCTTATCTGAGATCCTCATCATAGATGGAGCATGTATTGTGTGTATGTACTTTTTATGTTTGTGTATGTATATACTCTTGTACACCTTTCTTTCTTGGGATATTTAAGCTTGATTTGATTACTTACAACTTTCTACTGTTGCGTTTCGATTTTAAGTAAGGTAAGGTAAATTGTCGATGTATTGGGTGAAGTACACACTTATTTATCCTTTATTTAAGTCCTCTATTTTTGTTCTTTTTTAGATTTTTAAATTAGTTGTATTTGAGTAATTTATATTGGAAACTTTGGCACTCGAATGCTTACTTTTTGTTTTCATTCATAGTGGATTTGTACTCGAGAATTGTCTTTTTATCTCTTGGCCATTGAAAACCTAAATTAATATCTATGCCGAAGTTGGAATTAAGTTTTTTGAAAACTCAGAGAAAAACAATTGAGATGATTTAATATACATAATGCAGCCCGGATTTATGTTGTTTGAAAACTAGGATCGAAGAACAATTGAGATGATTTTGTAAAAGAGTCTACATGTGATAAGTGTATTTTATACAATTATTTAGTGTTCATTTGTTATATAATTGCTAGTAATTTGTTCGAGTATATATTAAATTTACTATGTTTTTATGTTTTGGGAACAATCTTGAGCTTTGGAACATATTGACGAAAAAAGGAGCAAAAATGTGTATTAAACAACAGAATGAGTGAAAGTGATGTGAACCCACGAAAAATTAAATCTCGAAACCCACAAAAGGTTTGATCTGAACTCCAAGAAAGCTAAAATCTAGCCGCAAGAACTTGACCCGATGATTTCTTGAATCAAAGAACCATAGTTATGAAAACGCCACAAAGGTTTGCGAAATCTTTGATAAGTTTTAGGGTTTGTTCAATTAAGAACATGGAAAAAAGTGAATCCTTACTTTAATTAATCTCTTAAAATACTAGAACTGTCTGATGTTTACAATAAAATGTGTTTATATAGTAAACATTGAAAGAATTCTAATCTAATTCAAAATTAATTAAAACTAATTAAAATTAAGAGTCCTAAACGAAAAAGGAAACTAAATCTTGTCAAAATCCAGATTTCTCCGAAAACATGCCTTGCAATCGCATAGGCATTAACCCTGCGATCGCATGGTTTATCTCCATAGCGTTCTGCTTTTGAAAAGTCACTTTTGCGATCGCATCCTTCTATAACCATGCGATCGCATGGTTGTTTCTTCTGACTCTCTGTGCTGATTTTCTCTAAACTTCGTTTCACGCTTATTTTAGTCCTTCAATGTCCCATTAGCCTCGATATACCTCCAATATGGTCATTAGCTTGAGTCCAATGTAACAAAAGTCCATAGCTTGCCTGGATCGCATCATCCCCTCCTTCTTCAAAAGGATTCAACCTCGAATCACTATAGGCATCTAAGGGATAAAGATCCTTTACGTGCTTCCAAAACCAATCACCAGGATCAAAGATGAATCTGCAGCCTTTATTTACTTTAATTTGATGTATTTGAAGCCCATTCATCTCATCTGGACTGCTTCTATAAGTTGGTCGTTTTGTAAGAACAGCTCCAGGTACATAGCAAAGTTGATGTGCAATATCTCGAATAGGTAGTAACCTACTAGACATTTTCTCTGAAGATACGTCACCCAGTTCCTGTAATAAAGAAATAGCCAAACTGGGGAGGGATTTGTTAGTTTTTCGTAGTACAAGGTGGAATTTTTTGTGTACTAGCAAAATCATTTGTTGACTTTTTTTCCTTCCTCGTCGTCGTTTCTTGTACATCTAAATCAAGCTGCGATCAAAAGTCTCTATTTTAATTTGGGTCTCAAGAGCGTGCATCGTAATTAGAACTTCATCATCTCTGTGGTATTCTACACCATCATCTTTCATTTCTCAGCAAAGACATCACTATCACACTTATCCTTAGATTCCACGACATCACTATCGCACTCATCCTTGGATACCACGACCCCATTATCACGCAATAACTCCACTATGTTGTTGCTAGTCACCTCATCTCTTCCCTTAGGTGGTTCGATTGTCTCTTTTGAAACAACCATATCACTCACATTAATGTTATCCCACTTGAAATAGACTTCAGGGTCCTTCCTACCTTAGAAGGAAGGTACTTTCATTTTCATATTCCCAAAGTTTCTATCTACTCCATCGTGGTCTCTATAGTCTCCTCCTCTAGGTGTCCTTTCACGCCTATCCCCTCTACGCTTCATCCTACCCATCTTAGCCTTATAATTATAAGCATCTTCATCCTCAAAGTCAGCCATAAGGTTATAAATCACGCCTATCTTGTCTCCTAACATTAGGGATCATGAGTTGTCTCTCCCTTAGTAAGTTTGTAAGCACCGTATCCTGCCTATCGATTATACCCATCATCTCTTTATTGTTATCCCTCATCTCGCCAAACACCATGTTCATCCTCTCAAATTGTTATTGCATGGCTCTTAACAATAAAGATTGGTGGTTCACTTTTCCAGACATTTTAGGATAATAAAAAAATAGAAATTAGGAAAGAAAATAATATTTGCCTCACATGTTTGCATTGTGTTTCGCTCTATATGGCTTTTTTCCGATAATAATCTCACCACTCTTGCCTTTTTCCACTCTTGTGTTTCTTACCAAGTTCTCTAAAGTACTATCTAAACTCAATCAAGAATTTCGACTCTCTGCGGCATTCAACAAGAACAAGAACAAGAACAAGAACAAGAACAAGATAGACAACGGAAAGAATAAGGATGAAAGGCAAACAAGAATAAGAAATAAGCACTGGATGATAATTTATGATAAGAATCTCAAAGAGCTCATTTCTTGAATTTTTCACGAATTTTCATTTTTTTTTCAATCCAACGCAAGAATGAAGAAAAAAAGAATCACAAAGCAAGAACTGTAAATAATTAATTTTGGTGCATGTATGGATCATGCACGAACAATTCTTGAAGAAGATGAATGATGAAAGAGAGATTTTATTTTTTATTTTATTTTATTTTATTTTGATATGATTCAAGATGAATCTGATAGAAACAAAGAAATTAAATAATAGAACCTGATTTTAGAGCCAAAGCTCTGATACCAATTGATGCGAACCCACGAAGAATTAAATATCGGAACCCACAAAAGATTTGATCTGAACCCCAAGAAAGCTAAAATCTGGCCGTAAGAACTTGATCCGATGATTTCTTGAATCAAAGAACCACAGTTATGAAAACGCCACAAAGGTTTGCGAAATCTTTGATAAGTTTTAGGGTTTGTTCAATTAAGAACATGGAAAAAAGTGAATGCTCACTTTAATTAATCTCTCAAAATACTGAACTGTCTGATGTTTACAATAAAAGGTGTTTATATAATAAACATTGAAAGAATCCTAATCTAATTCGGAATTAATTAAAACTAATTAAAATTAAGAGTCCTAAATGAAAAAGGAAACTAAATCTTGCCAAAATCTAGATTTCTCCGAAAACATGCCTTGCGATCGCATAGGCATTAACCTTGCGATCGCATGGTTTATCTCCATAGCGTTCTGCTTTTGAAAAGCCACTTTTGCGATCGCATCTTTCTATAACCATGCGATCGCATGGTTGTTTCTTCTGACTCTCTGCGCTGATTTCCTCTAAACTTCGTTTCACACTTATTTTGGTCCTCCAATGTCCCATTAGCCTCTGATATACCTCCAATATGGTGATTAGCTTGAGTCCAATGTAACAAAGGTCCATGGCTTGCCTGGATCACATCAGAAAGTTTTAGAGAACGAAAAGAAGATTTATGGATTTCTACATGGCAAGCAATGTATCATCGAATTTGGATTTCAACACAATTTGCAGATGGTAAATCAGAGTTGTATATCAAAAGTTATGCGCATTCGAAGTTGGATCATATAGAGGACAGCACACGCCAGCCCTCTAATCTCCAATGCGCATTTCTCAGTTTCGAGCTGGAACACGCTACTCTCCGCCTCGCCCAACGTACATGTGCGGGAGCGCGTCTGGTCAGGAAAACAAACAAAATTTAGAGGCAAACTTGAATTGGGACTCTATTGGATGTAAAAAAGTGAGTCAATATGCATGATTTGTGGACCTTAAATGGAGTATTATAAATAGAAAAAAAGGGAAAGACAATAAGGTGGACAATTGGAGAGAAAAACATCAAAATTACATAAATTCAAGGTTCCAAAAGCGGGATTGGAGGTTGGAGATTAAATGAGGAGATTGCAAAGATAAGACTGATGATTCATGCTTCAAGCTTCATCACCAGATCTCGTCAATTTTATCTTCTCATTCATAATTCTCAGTTATGTACTTCATCTTATATGATTCAATGATTTTATGTGATTGAATGATGATTAGCTAACTTCATTCGTTGGGACGAACGATGTAGCATAGTTTATTGTTTCAATTTAATTGTCGAATTGTGGCTCTAATTATGACTTCGTGTTGATTTTTATCGTGAATTTGATTACTTTTCATGCATATGAATATGGTCAATTTATGATTTGTTTGTGAATTCATGTCAAAAACAAAAGGTAGAATAACAGTTGAGCTCTAACAATAAAATTTATAAATTTACGTAGGGGACATATATATGTTTCTATAATTTGTGCGATCTTGTGTTTGAATGCACTTGGGTAGGTTGAAATTTTCATAAAGATATAGTAGATTTACTTATTTAAGTAGGTTTAATTCTACTCGAGAGAGATTGTAAAATAATTTAAATAAATTCGATCATAAACACAATTAAAATAAATTGTCATAGCTCGGAAGGCAAAGTTAAATATGATAACTACAATGAAATTGCGAGTCCTAACACTTTTATAATCATCAAATTTTCTCCAATTTTTGAGTGTCCATAACCTTAATTAAATTATTAGTTTAGTAAAAATTACCAAACACTTTCCTGTTCAATTTTTGCACCGATTCAATTAATTAGTTAGGATTAATTAAGCCAATGGATACTAACACAGTCCTCGTAGAAATGAAACTTTACTTTACTACTATATTACTTGCCGTGATATTGTACATTTACGATTTTGATGAACAACAAGCATTTTTAGAGTATGGTTTAGTGCACCAGCATTTTATTTCTCTTAAATTGTCATAAATTTATGCTTGCATAATTTATACTTTAGTTGATAGTAATTCTACTTTGATATGTAAAGTGCTTTATATTTTATTCATGTCATTTTATTGAGGAATTGGGGACTTTGATGTCTAGTTTTCTGGCATTCTTTGAAATAAGCATAAATTAGAAGTGATCTTATCACAGTATTTGTTTTGAATCAACAAGATTTTGGTCGTGTGTTGATTCATCATTTTGCGTGTCCACTACATCATCTAGTATCATAGCTCAACTACATCCCGAGATTCGTGACCCAATAGCAGAAGTTATGTTACGTGGAAAAAACATTTTTGTCTCTTTCGTTTCGAATGTTGATGAATATGTTGATTTAGATGATAATGGTTAAAATAGTCCTCCAATCTTTGATGAAGATATTGAATATTTGGATTTGAATGGTGACAATTACAACGGTCCTATGTTTCCGATGAACAACCTGATACCGAAATGAGAGACATAAAAAGAGTGTCGTCTTAAAGTGACAGAAGAAGATGCCTCAATCACCCAGCCTTCTATGGAATGGGCATTCACTCAGTGTCTTGAGCTTGGTCCATATGGTTTGATTAAACCGAAAGCATTACGGTAACTAGCAATTATGCCCCTAATAAAGAAGAAAGAGAACGGGGAATGTGATTTGAATTGTGAGGAGCACTGCCATCCACCATGTATTCAAAGAATCCTAAAATCATCTAATCGTTTTCTAGAATCCAACTTAAATACCAAGAATTTAGGTTTTGGTCTTGTTATACTTGATGGGGGCCATAGGAGAAACATGATTAATGTAACGACTACGGATTTTCTCTTACAAACCTTTCGCTCAGAAGTTATTCCGTACATCGTTAACTTACAATTCACTTATAATTGAACTCAAAAGTGAATTTCTTTCGCGTCTCTATTGTTTTGAACCATTGCCCTCCCCTTAATTATTGGAATCCATTTCTTTTACTGCTTTTTTGAGACTACTGAAATGATATTCCGTTTATTGTTTGTATCTACAATAATGTGGAGAGATCCTTAATTATTGATTCGAGAAAGAAAAGACATCATGAAGAAGATAAATACTTTCTATTTTTATTCTCATTGTATTAATTTTTGTTATTAAGATTAAGTATAAATTTGTCTTCTTAAGTTAATGGTTTTTCTTTTTAAAAGTATCGTAAACTACTTGCAAATGAATCTATTGCCCTAAAATGAAATGACAACTACTTCCCAATAAATTTTTATTTAAATTTTGTTATCTATATTTCAGATTTTACAAATCTCGCCAACCACATAAATCTCTTTAGGGTGGGAGTTTTTTTCCACCGGTTTTGGGTGCCACTATTTATGAGAAGTTGGCAAAATCGATTTTTTTGACACTGATGTTGAGTAGTTTAAAAACCTCCAAAAATCAGTATAGTGTAATTTAAGGTGTATTTCTCAACCCTCCAAAATCAGTTATTTTTGATTGTTTTTCAAATTATCTTCTAATTTTAATCTCTAAAATAATTATTTCTAAATCTACTATAAACATAAAATACATACTTCATTCTTCTCTTTTCTCTAAATGCACATTTTACTTCTCTCTCTAAACAATAATTTTTTTATATGCCAGTGGAATATATATTTACATTTAAATTTTTACATATTTCATATATAAATTAGTTTTCAGGCATTCTTTGCAAGACTTCTCTCCCGTAAGCTTTCTATGTGACCCATATAGCGAACTTCGAGCTGATGACTCCAAAGTTAGACGACAATAGGACACCAGGTTTTAAGATATCCTAACAGACTTATAGTGTGTTTGGAAGAGTTTTTGAAGTCTAAAAGCGCTTCCTAAAGAGTAAAAGTACTTTTAATTATTTTTATTGTTGTTTGGTTAAAGTCAACAAGCACTTTTTGACCAAAAAATAGCTTTAAAAAGCTGTTTTAGTCAAACTCAAATTTTGAGCTTTTCTAAAAAGTTCTAATTGAGTTTTTACGAGAAAATTGTAATTAACATTTAATGAACTAAAAAATTAATAAAATTACCATTAATATATTAAAAAAAATATTAATTTATTTACTACATTAATTACTTATATCAAATTGTCACTTCATATACTTATATAAAGCGAAAAAAAAAATATTGACGTGTTAAATAATATAATACAAAATATACTAAAATAATCATGATATTATAATTAAATTAATATATTAATTTTAACAGTTATTATAGGACATAAAATATATGATTTCTTTTTTAAAAAAATAATACGAGTTATTCAATAATTAATTATTGTTTAGTCAAATATAATAAAATAATTGTGTTATTATAATTAAATTAATATATAAATTTTAGTAGTTATTATAGGATTTAAAAAATTATTTATTTTAAAACAAATAATATGAGATATATAATAATTAATTACTATTTAATCAAATAAATATAAGATTTATACAAAAGTACTTTTATAGTTATGCAACCAAACATTCAATTTAATATTCACAACACTTTTTAAATTCATATCCAAACAGTCAATAGCTTTTTAACAAAAGTTCTACTACTAAAAACTCTACTCACAACAGCTGTACCAAACAGACCCTTAATTGCTTGAATCACACATGCTATAAGAGAAGAACAAGATGTAATTTCCTTTCAATTTTTTTTTTTTGCATGGTATTTGATTCTCAGCAATGATTAGTGCCCGGTTTAAATTTCTTAACTATAACCTATTCAACCAAAAATGAAATCCAGAAAATCGAAAATATCATAATTCTAGGAAACACAAGCACTAACTTTAACACTCTTAAACTGTTCTCAAGCAGTTTGATTACATAGTTTTCACAAAATCCTTTGACATAACCCCATGCACTCAAGCCATGTTCCCATATAAATAATAAGTCAATAGTGGCTACGTGCTCCATTAATCTAATCTAACATGGATAAATATTCAAGTAAAAACAAAAGTTAAGGTGCTGTGTAATATTCTAACTAAAAATGTACTCAACTTCAAACAAATATTACCATCATTGGTGGCATGCCTTTCAACAATAATTAGACAATATTTTTTTTAACACTACTATGACAGTTATACAAACTCAGATAGTAAGCAAATAAAAAATAATTAAATAAGTATCTTGATTCTTATCCCACCTCCAAACTAAAACATTGCATTGTCACCAATGTAATAGTAAAAATAAGCAAATATAAGCAAATAAAAGAGGAAAGAGACCGGTACTCCCAGAGGTAGCCGTGAAAATGATGGATCTAGCCAGTCCGATAGTCCTACTGATGTGGAAGGCCTCAAGGACTCAACAGTCTCTAAAATCCTAGAGACGGTTCTCGACATCTGGGCGACGGTCTCATCAATGGTCTCCATGCGGCTCCCAATCCAACTCATTTGCTTGTTCATCACATTATATTGGTACTCCAAGGTACGCTGGTCTGATCGAGTCCTAGCATCAGTTTGTTGCAAATCCCGCACCTGACAATTCACAGTGCGCATGTCACTATGCATAGCCACCTAGGTCTGCTGTATTTGTAAAACTTCCCCATGTATGCTGCTAATTGCTCTACCCATCTCTGTTTGAGCCGCTAGTAGTTGTGCTAATCGAGTGTCGATGTCTCGAACCCGACGGAGTCGGGCGGCGGCAGTCTTTGGAGGTGCTTGATCATGATATCCTCCATCACCCTCCACTGTTGGGACAGGCGGTACTCTATTACCGCTTTCTTTCATCTTGTTTACCGAGTTGTCGACACTGATGGCATTCAATAAGGCTGCAGGGAGAACGGTCTCATCAGCAGGTAGTGTGGGTACTCCTTAAGTTAGACAGATTCTATTGATAAGACATGAAAATTGAATTGTGCGATATGGGTATTCCTCAGTGGCTAAATTTCTAATAAACTCAAAAGTATGAGCCCCAAGTCCAACTTGCGTACATGAGCCAAATGGTATAGTAATATTGGCCGGTTCTCATTTAATTTCATCCGCTGTTTGGCTGGATTTATATTGGAGCTGATGAAGATGTATATGGTTCTCAACTCCCTGGTTAGCCTATCATGCATAAATTGAGGAGTGTCTAATGGCCAAGCATCATCTCTATCGTATAAAAATCTGGCCACCAATGCCATGTCTTGCTCTTGCGTAGTGGGAAGAGGGTCAATCCCGCGTACGTGTCAGCCCATAATACCGCTCAATCACTGCGGGGCTGAATCGTATCCACTTACCCCGCACCCATGTCTCGTGTCTATGTGATGATTCTGGGACATCAATGTCCATGTTGAAGTTTGCAAAAATTTCCCTAACCAGAGTAGGGTATCTTTGCGTCTTTCAAGACACCGCCACCTTGCCACCACCAGCGATGTTGTATCACCCATTCCAAAAAATGATTTGTAAAGTCTTCCCTCGCTATTTGTCTTTCTTGTTGACATTTCCTTGGTGCCCACTTTATTTTATAACTCTCCTTTATTGCCTCTATTTGAAACCTCGGAATTTCTCCATCATTAGTTGGTTCTTTTACATATCTATGATGTGTAGAAGGCCCGCTAGCCTTCCCTTTTCCTTTCTCTTTATGAGTGGCTTTTCGTTTGGGCAACATTTGTACCTATAGAGGCATAGAAGATAGAGAATATTAGTACAATAGTTGATAAATGGGGAAGTAGCATAAAATGGGAACTACCCCCAAACTATTTTACTTCGTCTAAAATGGACTAGAGATGACCAATAGATGCATTCTTGTAATAACATTGTCATGCTCGGAATAAAAGGCCTATGGTATAAGGTAGATGCTTAATATATGAATAAAATGTGGTGCACACCCCTAAACTACCATTAAGAAAGCCATTTTGTTGTTGTAAAACGAAACTGACCAAGAACTTTCACAATCGGAAAATATGATGAAATGGTGAAATTTTCCCGAGCCATTTTTGGACATATAAATTTTCATAGGTTGATCTTTATCATGTTCAAATTTGAGGTCGAACAGAAGTCATTTGGGGCAGGCAAGAAGGGAACGAAAGTGGTGAAGTAGGGCTGTCGGTGCCTAATCATGGTATGCCATAGCGTGCTAATTTGGGGGCTAAGTAGCTTGGCTGAATTTCTAATGCAACTCGAATGAATGCATGCACAATTAACAAGCCTAAATGTGTCTCAACAATGTCCAATTCAAGGCTAGTCCTCATTGCACAAGAATCTCTACTTAATCATTTTATCAAACGCTTTCAATGCATTCAATATTCTTTACAACTTTGAATAAATTTGCACCGAAATTCTAGCTAAAAATCTTGCATTCAAACACACAATCAATTAAACCAACAACTCCCTATTCCCATACTCCTTCAATTTCATTAAAAAAATTCATAAAAAAAAAAAAAAAAAAAAACTAGCACATTCATGAGAAAGAAAAATAAAGAAAAAACATACCTTGAATTTCTTGAACTAGTTGATGTGTGTAATGTTTGTGCAATGGATTCACAAGTGAAAGGGGCGTGTTTGAGATGTCTTTTATGAATTTAGAGTTGAAAAATGAAAGAGATTGGAGGTAGGGGTTGTGTGTGTATTTTGAAAAGGGGCGGACACCTCTTTTAATTAGGGGCGAGTCCGCCCCTTAGTAACACTGTGCAAACGCTTGATGTGAAACTGGGCATTCGCCCCGTTTACTTATTTCGTTGCAGGTGAACGCCTGATCTGAAAGCTTGGGCGTTTGCCTAGGCCACCAGACCATGTTTTCAAAACTTTTTATTTTGACTTGTTAGGTATATTTAGGCCTAATCTAACATGTTAAATCTCAAATGCCAAAGTGTATACGATAAACTAGAATAACTAAAATTTGCTAAAAATCACCTAAGTGCAATAATTATATAAGTGGTGTGTCTAATTCTAATGCAATGAACTATACCTATTTGAAATGCAATGTTCTAATCTAAAGAAGTGGGTAGAGATATAGAAATGGATTGCCTCCCAATTAGCGCTTGATTTATAGTCTAGAGCTCGACTTTTTGGGGATATCATTCCAGTGTTACAAGATGAATGGTAGACTTTTCTTTCGAGAATCCACCACTCCAATAGGGCTTCAACAGCTGCCTATTGACTTTAAACGTGTATTTGCTCTCATGGTTGATCTCAATAGTCCCATATGGATAGACATTTGTGATTATGTAAGGACCCGACCATCGTGACCTCAACCTGCCCGAAAAAAGCTTGAGGCTAGGATTATATAACAACACTTGCTGCCCAACCACAAATTTTCTCATTTCAATATGCATATCATACTTTTTGGTTCGCTCCTTATAAAAATTTGCATTCTCATAGGCCTCAAACCGAAACTCATCAATCTCATTTAATTGAAGTAGTCTCTTTTCACCGGCTGCCTTCAAATCAAAGTTCAACTTCTTGCCTACCCAATATGTCCGGTGCTCCAACTCAACTGGTAAGTGGCATGTTTTCCCAAAAGCTAACCAATAGGGAGGCATGCCTATAAGAGTCTTGAAAGTTGTCCGGTAGTCCCATAAAGCATCATTTATTTTCTTTGACCAATATTTTCTTAATGAAATAACCGTCACCTCAAGAATCGCTTCAACTCCCGATTGGATATTTCAACTTGCCCACTAGTTTGGGGATGATAAGGGGAACCAATACGATGCCGGACGCCATATTTAGCCACTAATGACTCAAATAGACGATTACAAAAGTGTTTATCCCCATCACTAATGATGGCTCGAGGCATGCCATAACGAGTAAAAATGCACTTTTTCAAGAAATTCATCACAACCCGCGCATCATTGATAGACAATGCAACTGTTTCAACTCATTTTGAGACGTAGTCAACCGCAACAAAAATGTATTGATTGGAGAACGAGGGGGAAAATGACCCCATGAAATCAATACCACACACATAAAAAGCTTTATCTCGAGTATACTATTTAGAGGCATCTCATTCCTTCTAAAGATATTCTCTGTGCACTGGCATCGATCACACTTTTCACAAAAATATATCCATCTCTAAAAAGTAAAGGCCAATAGAACTTGGATCGTAGAATCTTAGCATTTGTTTTAGATGCACCAAAGTTTCCAGCGTAGGCTGAGGCATGGCAATGCTGAAGTATCTGAGAAATTTCTTCTTCAAGAACACACCACCTAATTATTTGATCTATACCTCGTCTGTAGAGAATGAGATCATCCCAAAAATAGTACTTCAATTCAGAGAAGAATTTTTCTTTCGGTGACTTGAATAATCTGGCGGGATAATGGACTTGGCCAAAAAATTCACTATGTATGCATTCCATGGTGCTTCTTCCAAGTTAAAATATGTTCATTTGGAAAAACTTCATTAATATCCATGGTCTTAGTCTGCTTTTCCTGTTCAAGTCTGGATAGATGATCGACTATTATATTCTCACTTTCCTTCTTGTCTCTTATCTCTAAATCAAATTTTTATAGAAGTAAAACCCATCGGATCACCCTTGATTTTACATCTTTCGATGCCAGCAAATATTTTAAAGCGGCATGGTTAGTATAGACTATTACATTTGATCCAATAAGTTATGGTCAGAATTTATCAAAGGCATATACTACAGCTAGGAGTTCCTTCTCAGTAGTGGCGTAGTTGAGCTGTGCATCAGTGAATGTCGTACTAGCATAGTGTATCACATGAAAAATCTTATCTTTTCACTGCACCTACACTACTCCCACTGCATAGTCACTTGCATCACACATCAATTCAAACGGTAAACTCCAATCTGGTACAATTATCACGTGCTAAAATTAGCTTCTCTTTTAGAATGTTGAATGCCAACAAACATTCTTCAGTGAGGACATAGGGCACATCCTTGACCAGCAAATTGCACAATGGTTTTGTGATCTTAAAGAAGTCTTTGATAAAGCGACGGTAGAACCCTGCATACCCAAGAAAACTGCGAACACCCTTAACAGAGGTTGGTGGTGGTAATTTTTCAATAACCTGAATCTTTGCCTTATCCACTTCAATGCCCTTAGCTAAAATTCAATGTCCCAACCCGATACCCTCGAACCATAAAGTGACACTTTTCCCAATTAAGTGCTAGATTTGTTTCCTTATCTACCATATCAGAGAAGATGGCCATCATACAACATTGAAAAGTAGAGGAGCATCGTATAGACCAAAAGATATCATACAGTATACAAATGTACTATATGAGCATGTGAAAGTAGTATTCTCTTGATCCTCAGATGCTATCAGAATCTGATTATATCCGGACCGGAGTATCCATCTAGAAAGCAATAATAGGAGTGTCCAGCTAGTCATGAATACATCAAAAGTGACCTAGTCTTCACTAAGCCTTAGAATCAGTTGGCCTTTTTGCACATCAATAAGAGCTCTACCAGTAGCTAGGAATCGTCGGTCCAAAAGAAATGGCACATCTCTATCCTCCTCCATGTTAAGAATAATAAAATCAGCTGGAAAGATAAATTTGTCCACTTTTACAAGAATATCTTCAACAATTCTTCTTGGATGTTTGATAGACCGATTAGTTAGTTGTAGAGTCACTGTAGTTGTTTTAGTCTCCCCCAAACCTAATTTCCTGAAAATAGAAAGTGGTATTAAGTTAATACTTGCACCTAAATCACATAAAGCTTTTTCAAAACAATAATCTTCAATGGTGCAAGATATTGTAAAACTGCCTAAATTTTTAGTTTAGGAGGTAGCTTATTTTGTAAAATAGCACTACACTCCTCTGTCAACATCACCATCTCACGTTCCTCCAGCTTGCGGTTATTTGACATAATTCTTTCATGAATAACTGGGCATCTGAGCAAGTGCGTCTGCAAAAAGGATGTTGATATGTCTCAAAAAATTTTTGCGAACTACTTGTCCAACTAGTGGTTTTGTAGTCTTTGATGAAACGGAATGGAAGCTCATATGGTTTGATAGGAGCAGTTGCCTTAACATAGGTGCACATGAACTCTCCTCAATAGATATATCTATTGTCTACTTAGTCTGTTCGACGTGCTCCTCATCAGTAGATGGTAACTTTTCTTTATCTGCAACTGGTCTTTTAACATGAATCTTCGGTACCTGAACCTAACTTGTGGTAGTAATAGTTTTAACATACCCCTTGGGGTTCACCTCTATATTACTTGGCAAAGTACTTGGTGCTCTGCCTGATATAGTATTACCATCTGACTCATCTGTGTCTCCAAATTTTTTATTGACGCGCCATAATTTTAAAGAGTGGTCTCCGTATTTTTCATGATTATTTGCTTCCATGTACTGCTTAGTTTTCTCTATGAAATTTACCAAACATATCTTCTAGTGAGACTTTTTTTTTCTAGGTCATGTTGGGCGAGGACCCCTGTGATATGATATTATTCTGATTATCCCTCCAAGAGAAGTTTGGATAAGTTCGCCAACCCATATTAAATGTGTTAGAGAACAGGTTATTTTGTTGGCACTGATCACCTTGAATATACTCGACTTGATGGACTGTTGTGAGAGAATAGGATGTTCTGATGAACTGTGACTAGCCCCACATTCTTCATAAGTTGGTTTCTTCACTTGTACTTGGCTGAATGCGTCATACTCTCTACTTTGTGCATCAATGAGTCTATTTTTGTAGATAACATCATGAGAGTGTCTACTTTATGTACTCCCGCAATTCTCTTGTGTAGAACTCTGTCTGACGCCCACATGGCGGTGGTGGTAGCTACTCTTTCAAACAGCTCTAAAGCTTCAACAATAGTTTTGGTAGATAACGAACCGTTGGATGAAGAGTCTATCATTTTTTTAAAATAAATAAATAGTCCTGCATAAAAATACTGAACTTGTATGCTCTTATTAATGCCATAATAAAGGCACATCTTTAGCATATTTTTGAATCGGTCTCATACCTCATCAAAAGATTCAAATTCTGACTACTGAAATATAGATATGTCATGCTTCAACTATGAAATCTTGACCAGTGGAAAGAATTTTGTGGAAAACTTTAGGGCCAATCATTCCAAGTGGTGATGCTGTCAATTGGATGCAATTCCAACAACTCAAGAACTTTGTCACGGAGAGTATGTGGGAACAAGCGTAATCGAATGGCATCGTTTGAGATCTCTTAATATTTGAAATGTTGGCACATTTCTAAAAATCGTGAAACATGTGTATGTGGATTCTCGTCGGCCCTGCCATAGAACTGATGTCCATTCCGAAAGAGATGAATAACATTGGTCTTCAACAGGAAGTTCGGTTGCCCAAAAGATGGGTAGACAATGTTAGATTGGCTCTAGAAGATTTGCAGAATCATAAAATCTCCCATTAACATATTTTCTTCATTAATCAATATATCTATATTATCTCGTCTTGCCGGAGCAATCTCATTGTTATTCATGGTGTCGTGTTTTTTTAATTTTTTTGTCTTTTTGATGTGTTTTTTGTGCTTTTATTTGCCTACAATGGAAAGTGAGTTCGATTTCGTCCAACCGCATCTCTTCCCTTTCAACAGCCTTATCACAATCTTTAATGCAATCTTCATATTGAAATCCAGTGACAAACATATTAAACAACATCAATTATAGAGGGGAACTACTTAAAAGTTTATTTCAAGCATGAATCCGATTTTTCTAAAACAAAACCGAATGAGAACCATTACACTTTTAAGTAACAGAAAAATACAAAAAAGATTATCCCAAACACATGGCCTGTTGTTTAGGCAACATTAGTGTCTAGCAATTAGACATAGATTATTGTCGTATATATCACAACCACATAGTCAAAATAATACTTATCGTAAACCATGTCCTCTTTCTATAGGATCTATTTTACGTCCACCCCCTCCTTGCTGTCTTTTTATTTTCCTCTCCTATTCATATACAACTTCTATAAAGTAGACACAGTTGTTAGATCAAATGGACGAAGACATGATCTTTTCACTTTGAATGCAAAAGAATAAAGCTTCTGACTTGTTTTAGATAAGGCCCGTGAAGAATTTTACATGCTAACCATGCCCATAGAAGTGTAAAGAACAAGTATACCAAATAATTTGACATGTTAACTACGCACACACCAGCCTCTTCATTTTCCTTCTTCCCAAGAAAAATAAAGGGAGAATGTCATCACGAACCCAAAGGAATAACATGTAATCTCTAAAATGTAGAAGTACAACTATAAAATTCTAAGGTGTCGATCTCCAAGATGGGGCACCTGACATACCCCAGGATGCTTTACCTCAGGCATGGACAAGAGACAATCCCTGCAATCATTCATGTCCAGAGTTTCTAAGTTATTTCTAAGTTAAAGCTGGTAAAATTGGAGACCCTAGTATTTGCTGCTGTCTAGTGCTTAATCATTTTTATAAAAAAATATGATACCACGACAATAAATTAATGATTAGAGACAACTGAAAGGTAAGGAAAACGGTTTATCCTCTTAAAGTCCTAGCAAGTGTAATTATACTCCTCAATGCCTTCAGTTCGTGAATATATTTTCTTCTGTTACTTTTAGCAAATTATTATTCCGTAGGTGTACAGATTACACAAGTAATAAAATGAATTTTAAAGTCCAAGTATCGCACCCACATAGATTTAAATAGCTCAATACAATTAAATTAACCTTAACTAAATCGATTTATTAGATGTTTGTGTACCTAAGAACTAATTAAAATATCAACTAAAAAGAATTAGTTGATTCTTTTATCTAGATTATTGAATTTGACAATATACACCAGTTATGAGGATCAATACCCCTAAATTGTTCAATAATCTCTCTCGAATAAAATCAAATATATTACATATGCATGACCTGACTATATATCTAGATGAAAAGAAATCAAAATTAATTGTTCAAAACTATATTAATGCATATATCAAAAAATCAAGTTTCCAAATTGAAGAATCAAACTACAAGTTTCATCACTTGACATACTAAGAAAAAGAAAATCAAAAGAAAAGATAAAATCCATCACCCGGATAAGAAGAAATTTCAATATATAATCTTTGTTCTTCGTTCAATCTTGCCCGAATGATTTTTCAATCTTTGTTTTTTATTTCTTCTGTTGAAATCCTCAGACAATTGACCCCCTTAAATTAGAGTTGTTTTTTTTCTTATTTATAGCCGTCCTCAATGTCCCAAAATATCCCAAAAAATTCTAAAAATTGTGGCCCAAAAAGTTTCCTAGTTGTAGTAAAACTCAAAAAGGCAATAAATCCCGCTGGTAAAAAATTGCATTGGGAAATCACCCAGTACAAACTCGAGCGATCACCCAGGCAAAGAAAAAGTTCGTCGGACCGCTTGACTTAAAGTTTACATTCTGCGTGTTTTGGTCCTCTAACTTTGAACCCATTCTTATGTTTGGTTCCACCAAAGAGTAAAAGTAAATCACAAAGACTCACATATTTTTGGTTCCCATTCCATGTTATTTAAGCTACACTCAATTTCATAATTTTATCAATCCTAGCTGATCTACCTGATAGACATTGCTAGATATGTCCAAACAATCTCAACCATCTGTATTGCATTATCTTCAACAATCATTACTATAACTTTCTCACAAGTATGTTTATGGGCTACTTTATCTCTTTTATCTTACCACCTATCCAACATGACATTATATATATATATTTCTTAACAAACACCTCAATCATTTTCCATGTAAGGTTTTATAGTAACCTGATAGGATCTGTGACTCTTGTAGATGAATTCGCTGTTTCGTGTGGATGCTCGACTGATATATGGAGCTCAATCGCTGGAATTCTCATCAATTGACATTGTAAACCTAATTGTAGTTGTATTAAAAGCGGTATGAGACTGGATATTAATGGGCGTACTTTGTATTCATTTGTGCAATATTGAATATTTGACAGGAGATTCGAGAGCCATATCTCTCTCCCAAATTCTATTTACAATTGATTTCTCAATGCATTCCTCCACTCCCCTTGTTCCTTTTATACCAATAAGTAAACTCTCTTTTTATTACAATTAAAACACATAATACTGCTAAGTAAAAGATGTAAAAAACACAATTAACATTTCTGGTTTTGCTTGCTGATTTGCTTGCGTCTCGGATACGTGAATCGGAATTCCAACATTTGCATCCTATCAATACCCTGCCCTCAAATTTCACCTTGTCCACAAGGTGAAGGTTCGGGCCACTAACAAATATTGGAATAGCGTAAAGTCGAACAATTTCCTTTGCGAGAACCCCATTCACGATCAAAGCGAAAAATTGATAATTCAACCCAAATAAGTGAGTGGACTTACGTACCACCATAAGTATAGCATCCATGAAGACCCCGTAACCGGTTGGGCCTACCGACAAAATTTCCCATTTTTGAAATTTGATTGGAATAAAATTTTGGGTTGCTCGATGATCAAATAGTTCAATCCAAACTACGACCTCTTGCTGTATAATTATTTCGCTACTTTTCATAGCTTTCGTAGACATCAAGTCCACCACCGCATTAATGGAGACCTTGATTGAGTCGGCCTTTTTTTTAATTTCTTTTACATCAAATTTTTCCAATTCATCACTTACCACCAACACATATATCTCTTTATTTTTGGGAACTACTGTTGTAATTTTTGGAGTTGAAGGGGTTAAGTTTTGGCTTGTTCATGTAATTGGGCTTTCTTTTTTAGCTGGGTGTAATTCTTTGTGGCCTTCTCCAATTAATCTTTTTCCATTTTCCACTTGTTGGCCCAATTTAGTGGTGTGGCCCAAACCCACTGGATTTAACACTACAGCCCAATCATTCAAAAGCAGCCCATTTACACAATTCTCTTCCAAAACGTTCCCTGGCATCTTCTCCACATTCGACAATGACCGGCGTTCTTTCCCCGCTGAAAATTCCTCACCGACGGAGACATCATTCACGCAAAATCGAGCCAACATCAAATCCTTCAATTCTCCCCATGTTCGTACGATACAGCGACGATCTACCCACTGGAACCACGCCCACGCTTCACCGTCGAAACACGCTACAACGGCTTCCACTTTCTCAGTCTCAGACAACCGATTCATTGAGAAAATCTTCTCCGCCGTAGACAACCACCAATCTGGATTTCCATCGTAGAACATAGATATTTTGAGTCGGCCTCACGAATCCAATTGGAAATCATCCTCTTCGCTAAATTTTTGCAACTGATGTTCGAATTTCTCCATAACTAATTCCATCTTCTTCTCCATTTCATCAACCGATTTGTTGAAATTTGTTGCCATTTAATCCCAGGTGCGATGCTCTGATACTAATTAATAGGATCTGTGACTCATGTAGATGAATTCGCTGTTTTGTATGGATGCTCGACTAATATATGGAGCTCAATCACTGGAATTCTCATCAGTTGACATTGTAAACCTGATTGTAGTTGTATTAAAACTGGTATGAGACTGGATATTAATGGAAACTGTACTTTGTATTCATTTGTGCAATATTGAATATTTGACAAGAGATTCGAAAGCCCCTGTCTCTCTCCCAAATTCTGTTTACAATTGATTTCTCAATGCATTCCTTCCCTCCCCTTGTTCATTTTATACCCCTAAGTAAACTCTCTTTTTATTACAATTAAAACACATAATACTGCTAAGTAAAATATGTAAAAAACACAATTAAAATTTCTGGTTTTGCTTGCTGATTTGCATACGTGAATCGGAATTCCAGCCTTTGCATCCTATCATAACCTTTTACAAATTCCTCCAATCTAACAAGAATTCATTGATCACACAAAACCTCGAAAGCCATCCTCCAATTAACCTAACCAACTTTAATTCACTTGAATCACATGATCTCCAATGAACTTTATCCTTGTGAATAACCGATCGTCAATATCAAAATATATGTTTTAAGTATTGTGTAACCTCCAATCTCCATTTCCTGACGTAGAACGTAACAAGAAATAGAAATAGGAAAGAAAAAGGAGAAGAAAGGAGAGAGAATGTAGAAGAATTAGGAGAGAAGTAATCACTTTTTAATTATCAATAATAGTCTATCTTGCATATGATATTTTAGGTCTTATTTATAAGATAAATAACTTAAATCTAAAAGAACTTCTTGTAAAATAACAACTACTACAATGATAAAAATCATATTTAATAAAGCTAGTTGAATTTTATTCAAATTCAACTATATCTTTAATCCTCATCTTCTTCAATATTTTCAATTCCTGTCTTTATTCTCCCATCATTTCCTCTTTGCAAGTACTTCCACGTTGACTAAAATTAGAGCAAATGTTATTCAAATGCTGCTTTTTAATAAAAATTTTAGCAAATTTTGATAAAAATTGACAAAAGGTCAAAGAAGTGATTTAAAAGTTGTTAAAAAAATGTGGTCATATGAAATGTGTGGTTAAAATTAATTGTTGACTTTGACCTCAAATTTTTAACAACATTTTTACTATCACAAACAAGGGCTCAAATTGATTTTAAATTCTTTTGTTTCTAACTTCACTCCATATCTCCAATTTAGCAATGATTCCTTTTTACTCTCCAAATTGTAAAAATAATTATCTAGAAATATCAAGATACTAAGGATCCGTTTGGCACAACTGTTGTGAGTATTGTGAGTAGAGCTTTTGTTAAAAAGTTCACTGTTTGAATATGAATTAAAAAAGTAATGTGAATATTAAATTGAGTGTTTGATTATATAACTATAAATAGTAATTAATTATTATATATCTTATATTATTTTTTTTAAAATAAAAAAAATTATATCTTATAATAACTATTAAAATTAATATATTACTTTAATTATAATAAAACAATTAATTTAGTATATTTGACTAAAAAGTAATTAATTATTATATATTTCATATTATTATTTTTAAAATAAAAAAAATTATATCTTATAACAACTATTAAAATTTTAAACATAAAGACAACTCAGGCAAGCAAATCAACTCGTCTTTGCAAAGACCTTGAACACAATAAATAAATAAGAGCTGGTTTGTTTCCATTTTCTTCCAAAAAAAGAGTTTTTTGTGATTTGACAAAGTTTACTTTTCAAAGATTTAAAGATGAAATGACTATTTTGCCCTTAATCAACACAATTCAATTTCAAAATAGTAAAGACAATATAGTTATTTCAACTTTAAAGGACATAACAACAAACAACTAAGTCAATTAAACTAGATAGCAAAATCAGCACCCAATGGAGACAAACCAACCTAGCTACACATATGTTCCAAACCCATACTTAGATGTGGCAAAATGGGCTGGCCCAGTGGGTGAGCCCAGATAACCCAGGATCTGGGCTGGGCCAGCCCTATAAAAAATTAATCAAGTAAAAATTGGGTCAATTTGGCCCGTTAAAACTAACCCAACGAGCCAATCGGACTGAAATCGACAAATTTTTTTGGGACCCAAATCACCCACCCCCACCCCCTTCTCTCTGGAAAAGCAACAACCCGGAAACATTCCCACAAAGTTAGGTTTCGTGATCTCAAAACCGTGGAGAGCTCTTTGGTTTAGCGGTTTCGCGTCCCTGGTTTCGCGACCTCCTGGTTTCGCGATCGCGAAAAACTAGGGAGCTCAAGGGGGAATTCCCACCCACACCCCAATTTGGTGGGGTGGGTGGGGTGGATGGGTGGGGTGGAGCTTGTTGGGGAGTGGGGATGGGGAAGTTTTTTCTTTTTTTATTTTTATTTTAAAAAAATAAATTAAAAAATTTATATTGGGCTGGCCAGTGGCCCGTGGCACAAAATCGGACTAGGTTGATTGTACAAATATGAACTCCTATAAAATTGGGCAAGGACTAGCCCAACCCAATTTTTGTTTGGCCCGTCAAATTTTGGGCTGAGTCAGCCCATTTGCCACCACTACCCATACTCAAACACCACTTCTAGAAATCCAACTCATATTCATACTTAAATTTCATCAAAAAACACCATTATGATCCACGAAATCAACTTTCAGTGAACATACTATATCAACTAAAACACATGAGCATTCTAAGATTAATAAATAACCTTTAACCATATTCACATTTACCATGTCAAAACACCACTAGCAATCAAAGAAATCAGTTTTCCCTAAACCTACAACTCAAACAAATGCGAACAGAATAATATCTCAAAATCTAACTTTAGTACTACCGATCTACCACAGTCTATATAAGAACAAAAACAAAGATTCGAGTATATAGTGTTCCTTCCCCATCTCTATGTACACAGCAGGACGATTACTGAGGAAAGAGATATCCTCATCATCGAGCTCAATGACTTTGGTGTAATGCTGAATTGCAGTCTCAAAATCCTTCTTCTTGTACGCTGCATTCCCGGCCGCATTCTCCATCTGGGCCTGTGCTTTTTTTCTCCCTTTTCTCCTTCTCTTCCTCAGATTTGTCCATCTGCTCAGGTTCAGGCTCAGGCTCGGGCCTCTTGTCCTCATTGACAGGATCAGCCTCCGCAGATGCAGGCCTCTTCCTCTCTGGTGATGCACGTGATGACGTCTCAGCCATTTCTGCATCTTCTTAAGGTCCCCTGGTCTGGAACTTCAAGTTCAACAACACCCCTAGCGCCTGCATCATTCTTTGATCCTTCAAATACAAGTTCAAATTATTTGGATTTTTCTGGATGTCCTGCAACATTTTAACAAAATCAGGCTGCTGCAGAAATCCGCGAGTCGCCGGGTCACTAGACAGCTTAACCCACATATCCGGTCCGAATGCATCCCCAAACGGGCTGGCACCCGGTCCGGGCTGAGACCTCGAAGATCAAGCCAGAGCAGCCACCGAATCGGTGAGTCCAGACTTAAGAGGCACGTTATTTGGGTCGATTTCAAGACCCTTTTTGTAAGCGGAAACAGCATCATTGTAACTATGTATGCCCATGTGAGCCGCGCCAAGACGGGAGTAGCCCTTAAACCAGTCGGGCTTGAGCTCGACGGTCTTCTGGGCTGTTGGATATTTTGTGCCAAACAATCCCCCCAAGGCAGTGATGATAATTTAATCGTACTTAATTAGGCTTATGCCTTAAATGAAATATATGACCCAAGTTAATCCAACAATGGTATATCGAGTCATTGACCCTTCAAATTAGAGAATCGTGGCTGTTGGGTTGGTTTGGATAACGGTCACTTTTGAGGTGTAACCAATTGGAGTTGCTCAAGTGATCGAGTTTGAACCATGTTTATCCATGTGTTTAATGGATGTGGTTATCTATTAAGAGTTTTACTTAAATAAAACTATATCCTTTGGTTATATATATTATCCTATATACTAAAGGTGATAAGAGAGGAAATAAAAAAGAGTCCAAAACCTAAAACACTACCCACCCCCACCCCCCCCCCCCCCCCCCCCCCACCCCCACGCCCACGTGAAATAGTTGTTGCTCCTTTGTGTCTCTCTCTGCAGCTTCTTTGTTGGTCCCTTTTTTGAATGGTTTTCTTCCCTGCCATTGTTTGATTAATAATGGCGAGCCCTCTTCCTAAAATTTCTTTGTGAGATTTTCCTTTGTGCTTTGGTTGAGATTGTGTTATACTTAGTGTAGGATTAGGATAAATTTTCCGAGCCTTGGTAGATAAGAGAAATTATCTCTTTGTGTCCATTAAAATTTCTTTAACTTAGTGTGTTTTGTTTCTTTATCTTTCACCAAAACGATTTAGTATTTGTTATTGCACAACAAATTGGTATCAGAGCTTAGGTTAGATGGTAAGATTAAAAATCAAAAGAGAGAAATTTTTTTGGGGTGTTTTTTTCAAAAAACCGAGACTAAAAACCTTTGTGGGAGGCTAACCGGTCGGAGTTAAGGTACATGGGTGGTACCGTTGGACTCCTGACGTCGAGGCGAAGCTACCTGATCGGCGCGTGTGGCGCGTGGGATACTGTAGCGGTGGCGCATGAAGATCACGCGCAAAGCTGTTGGTGGCACGTACGAAGGCGGTTGAACTCGAGCAAAGAGACAGATTGTTCCTCGTGGAATTTTGGACCTGCTGGTGGTGTTGGTTCATTATTGTGTCTAGTTTGTTGAAATCTTGACACTTTTGCCCCTGGTGGTTCGTTGGTGATTGCTGTTTCTATGGGTTCTGAGTAGACCTCTAATTAAAAATAAAAATTCGCATCTCTTCGGTAACATCTAATCCACTTTTAATAATTCGGTCAAGAATAGCTACCTTTCGTAGCAAACCGCTATTAATTGTTTGGGATTACGTGTTGAGAAGCGCTCTGCTTTAGCAACCCGCTTTCTTGTTTTCTTTGGTTTGTTTATCTCGTCTGAAATTTTGTTGGTTTAATTATTTGTTAATTAGATTATTCTGCTCCATGTTGCTTAAACAATTGTTTTAACAAAACTCCAAGACTTGCCTGTTCTATATTTTTCCTTGACCTGAGAACCTGATTCTCACGGAATCCTGTGGAATATAGGACAGTGTATATTTGTGGCCATTAATTGAAAATTTATGTTTTTTGCATTGGTTACTTATTTTATTGTGGCTGTGTGTTACAATTTGTGTTAAGTCTTGTCTGTGTAAATTTGTTTGATTTGTTAAAAAATGACAACTCATAGTTTTGACTTGGGTATGTTTAATGGAAAAGGAGATTTTTCAATCTAGCAACAAAAAATGAAGGGAATTTTGGTTCAACAAAAAGTTTCTAAAGCTATAGATGATTCTTTTGCAATAACTGTTACTGATGAACAGAAAATAGAATTTGACGAGCTAGCTTACACTTCAATAATTTTACACTTTTCTGATGCTGTTTTGAAAAAAGTTGGTAAACTTGATTCTACACAAAAACTTTGGTTAAAGTTAGAAAAGCTGTATTTGTCAAAATCTACACCTAACAAATATTTTTTGCTTGAACGATTCTTTAGTTTTAAAATTAACTCTTCAAAAGATCTGGATGATAATTTGGATATATTTAACAAATTGGTTCAAGATATTGTTAATTGTGGTGAAACTGTGTCTGAGGAATATAAAGCAATTATTTTGTTAAATGCTATACCTGAACCTATAGAGAGGTTAAAAGTGTCATTAAGTATGGTAGAGACACGTTAACACTTGAAATTGTCGTCGATTCTTTGAGAAGTAAAGAGTTAGAATTAAAAACTGAAAGACTAGAAAAAAGAGTTGGAGACGTCCATTTGGTTAGAGGTAGATCTCAATACAGGGATGGTGGGAATCATGAGAATCAAAACAGTAGTGAGAGTGGTAAAAACAAAGGTAAGGGCAAATATCGATCAAAGTCTAGGTCAAATGTAAGAAAATGCTATGGCTGTGGTAAGACAGGTCACTTTATAAAAGATTGTTATAAAGAGAAAAACAAACAGAAAGAAAACGAGAAAGATGAATTGAATTTGGTGTCTTCTAATTCTGATTTGGAACCCAATGAAGTTTATGTTTTAATAAACTCGTTGATAACTCGTTGAATTGAATTTGTCGAGAAATCCATCCGCATGAATGGATACTTGACTCGGTGCATCTTTTCATGTTACATCACATAGAAAGTGGTTTGAAACTTTACATGAAAGTGATTTAGGTCATGTTATTATGTGTAACAATTTAACATGCAAAGTTGTTGGAATTGGTGATATTTTTCCGATAAATTTAATAATGGCCGTGTGTGCTCACTTTAAAGGAGTCGATATATTCCTGAAATGCCTAAGAATTTAATTGTAGTGGGTGAATTAGAAGAAATGGGTTTAATTGGTAAAATTGAAAACAAGATGCTAAAAATGACCAAATGAGCTCTTGTAATTTGTAAAGGCATGAAAAGAAACGATATTTATGTCACTGTAGGAGAAGTAATTAAAAATTCAAGTTTTTCAGTTTCTTCTGCGAACACAGATGACACACACAAGTGGCACGGTAGATTAGCTCATGTGAGCAATAAAGGGCTTAAGCTCCTTAATGAAAAATGTGTTTTTGGTAAAGATTGTATGTCTGATATGCCTTTCTGTGATCATTGTGTGCTTGGTAAACAACATAAACTGTCTTTCTCTTCGGGTGTTCATAAAACAAATAGAATACTTGACTATGTACATTCTGATTTGTGGGGTCCTACCAGTAATCCTTCTTTGGGTGGGAAAAGATATTTTCTATATATTATTGATGACTATTCTAAGAGAGTATGGATTTTTCTTTTAAAAGATAAATCGGGTACGTTTGATAGCTTTAATAATTGGAGAAAGATGATAGAAAATATAACTTGTAAAATGATAAAGTTTTTTCGGACTGATAATGGACTAGAATTTAGCAATGCTAATTTGATAAGATGTGTGTTGAAAATAGAATAACAAGACAAAAAATGGTTCCTTACACTCCTCAACAGAATGGGGTAGCTGAAAGGATGAATAGAACACTGCTTGATAAAGTTAGATGCATGATGATTAGTTCTAATGTCCCTAAATTGTTTTGGGGTGAAGCTGTGATAACTGCTTGTTATTTGATGAATATTACTCCGTCTACTGCTTTGAATGGTAATACTCCTCATGAAAAATGGTATGGTAAATGTGCTGACTATTCTATGCTTCGTACATTTGGCTGTGCTGTTTTTTCTCATCAAAGTGAGGGAAAGCTTGAACCTAGAGCTAGAAAATGTGTTTTCTTAGGTTATCCCGAGGGAGTGAAGGGATATAAGATGTGGGATAGAAGCCAGAAGGGAGGGAAAGTCATAGTGAGTAGAGATGTTATATTCAATGAATCTGAAATGCCTTGTTTAGGACCTGATTTAGAGAAATTAGGTGAAGATCAACAAGAGGGTGATAGTAGACAGTTGGAGACTATTAAAGTTAGTACACATATTCCTAGTACCTCTAGTGAGGTGGAGGTTCAGCAACCCGAGAGAGATGATATAGGTGAGACTGTTGTTGATGAATATTTAGATGAGGGAGATTCTTTAAGAGACTATCAATTGACAAGAGATAGAGTGAGAAGACCTCATAGAGAGCCTCAGAGATTTGGGTATGAGTCGGAGGTGGCATTCGCTTATGCTAGTTTTGAAGAATTAGTCGATAGGAAGCCAAGATCATATCAAGAGGCTTTTAAGAGTGAACAATCAAATGAGTGGTTAGAGGCAATGAAGGAAGAGATGAGTTCTCTAGAGAAAAATCAAACTTGGGATTTAGTTCCTAGACCTAAGTACAAATCTTTAGTAGGTTGTAAGTGGTACAAAGTGTTTGATTTGTCTGTTCTTTCTATTGGTTTTAATAGAAGAAAATTTGATTATTGCTTATATTATCATCATAATAAAAATGACTATGTGTTTCTTTTATTATATGTGGATGATATGTTGTTGATTGGTTCATTTATTATCTTATTTAATAAGATAAAAACTGCCCTAAGTGGAGAATTTGATATAAAAGACATAGGTAAAGTAAAACGAATCCTAGGTATAGAAATTGAAAGGGATAGATCAAATTCGTGGTTCTAGGTATGGAAATTGAAAGGAATAGATCAAATTCGTGGTTGCGGTTGCATCAAACATCTTATGTGTTGAATGTGTTGAAAAAATTTGGCATGAATGAGAGTAAACCTGTTACTTTACATTTAGCAAATCATTTTGTTTTGTCTAAAGATCAATCTCCAGTATGTGATGAAGATGTGGAACACATGAATAGAATTCCTTACTCTAATGATATAGGATCTATTATGTATTTGATGGTGTGCACTAGGCTTGACCTTGCCTATGTTGTGAGCACACTTAGCAGGTTCATGTCAAATCCAGGTCTAGATCATTGGGAAGCACTTAAGTGGGTGCTAAGATACATGAGAGGATCTAGTGATACGGGCTTAGTATTTAAAATAAATCTGAGGGTGTTATGTTAAAGGTTTTTGATGCTGATTATGCAGGTGACAAAGACAATAGAAATTCTACTACTTCATATGTGTTTACTTTATGTGATTCTTGTGTGAGTTGGAAATCTCAATTGCAGCATATAGTTGCTTTGTCCACTCTGTAATCCGAGTACATTGCTACAACAAAAGCCATTAAAGAGTCTTTGTGGCTTAAGGGTCTTCTAAATGAACTGTGTGTTTTTGACGGTAATGTAACTGTGTTCTCTGACAGTCAATCTGCTATACATCTATGTAAAAATCCTGTTTTTCATGAACGCACTAAGCATATAGATATTCGAATGCATTTTATTCGAGATATTGTATCACATGGAACTGTTAACTTTGAAAATGTACTCTCTCAATTTAATTCCTCTGATATGGGAACAAAAGTGTTGCCCTTGGTAAAATTCAAGAGTTGTTTAAGTCTCTTGAATATTGATAAAGGTTAGTGAATTTTCAATTTTCGAATTCCCTTTCTAATTAATTCACTAATTTTTATTTTTCTTGTTTTAGGTAATAGGAGGGGTGCAAGAAATGATTCTTTGGCACCAAAGGTGGAGGATTGCTGGGTATTTTGTGCCAAACAATCCCCTCAAGGCAGTGATGATAATTTAATCATACTTAATTAGGCTTATGCCTTAAATGAAGTGTACGACCAAAGTTAATCCCACACTAGTATATCGAGTCATTGACCCGTTCAAATTGGAGAATTGTGGTTGTTGAGTTGGTTTGGATAACGATCACTTTTAAAGTGTAACCAATTGGAGTTGCTCAAGTGATCGAGTTTAAATCATGTTTATCTATGTGTTTAATGGATGTGGTTATCTATTAAGAGTTTTAATTAAATAAAACTCTATCTTTAGTTATATATATTATCCTATATACTAAAGGTGATAAGAGAGGAAATAAAAAATGAGTCCAAAAACCTAAAACACTACCCACCCCACCCTACTTGAAATAGTTGCTGCTCCTTTGTGGTCTCTCTCTCCAGCTTCTTTGTTGGTCCCTTTTTTGAATGGTTTTCTTCCCTACCATTGTTTGATTAATAATGGCGAGCTCTCTTCCTAAAATTTCTTTGTGAGATTTTCCTTTGTGCGTTGGTTGAGATTGTGTTATACCTAGTGTGGGATTAGGGTAAATTTTCTGAGCCTTAGTAGATATGAGAAATCATCTCTTTGTGTCCATTAAAATTTATTTAACTTAGTATGTTTTGTTTCTTTATCTTTCACCAAAACAATTTAGTATTTGTTATTGCACAACATGGGCATCCGAAAGAGCTTCAGAAAACTTGTTAAGAGAAGCGTAGGCGGCCGATCGGTTGGAGAAAAGAAGATGGTTGGTGGGGGCAAGTTTAATGGTTTCCATGAAGTGGCGGGCGGCGTCGGTGAAGTTGCCGGCGGTGAACACTGCGTTGCCTTTTGCTTCGTCGGCCATTAACTTTTGCTATTTGTTTTGAAAAATGATGATTTATTTGATTGTGTGGGATTTTCGACTCCGTGAGGAAGACAATAATTGGTTGCAGACAATAATTGGTTGCAGAGATGGAGGAGGCCAAGAGGTTTTGAAGCGTTGGGTGGGGGGTAAATTTAACCAATGGCCACCAAACTTTAACCCAGTAAATACTTAGCCACCCAACTTTAAAAGGTATCTCAATACCCACTCTTCTTTTTATTATCCTACCCATTAACCATCCAATGTCTAACAACGTTTAATTATTAATGGAACGTCCTACGTGGCAAGTAAAAATATGACATGGCGTGTTGACATCATTAATTCTGACATAATCATTAAAAACGCGTGTGCCAAACACTCTCTTAAATCATTCATTTCAAACACGACTTACCCTTCATCCGAGAAAACCATATCCTTCCTTCATTTGAGCCCTTCATCCAAGAAAACCATCTCCTTCCTTCAATCTGGTTTTTTCGGATGAAGGGTAAGTCCTTCCTTCAATCTGGTTTTCTCGGATGAAGAGTAAGTCGTGTTTGAAATGAATGATTTAAGAGAGTGTTTGGCACGTGTTTTTAATGACTGTGTTAGAATTAATGATGTCAACACGCCATGTCATATTTTCACTTGCCACGTACGATGTTCCATTAATAATTAAACATTGTTAGATATTGGGTGGTTGATGGGTAAGATAATAGAAATAATGGTGGACATTGAGATATCTTTAAAAGTTAGGTGATTAAGTAGTAACCATGTTAAAGTTTGATAGCCATTGGTTAAATTTACTTGTTCGATGGGCGATGAGGAACCAGAGACTCTCTGGATTGTTCGAGGACTATAGGCTTACTGGAATATTTTTAAAGAAAAATTACAACAGCATCCCTAATCTTTTCCAAAATTACAATGGATCCTCAACCTTTAAATTTTGGCAATGTCATCTCAAACATTTGAGAAAATGTGCGGCTGAAGAACTTTTAATGGTTATCGTTCAAAATTTCATTAAATTGACATAGTGCAACATGTCTAGATTTTTAAAAGACAAATGAGTACTTCATGCAACTATGTATTGCCTCTCCCACAATCCAAATCATGGAGAAACCACAGTGGAGATCCTCGTGATTTGGTCGAGAAACCCATGAAGATCTTCCCTCCACGGTTTCACGACCTAAACCGCAATGATTTTCCTAGCGATTTTGGGAAAGTGCTAAGGAAAGAGGTGGAGGTAGTGTCGGTAATAAGTGGTAATGTAATTGCATTGTGGCGGTGACAGATGGTGGTAGTTGGCCGTGGGTGTGGGTGTGGGTGTGGGTGTGGGTAGGGGTAGGGAAAGTTGAATTTTTCCTTTTTTTTTTTTTTTTTCTATTTTGTAATTTTTTTTTTTTCTTATTTTTTCCATCTATTTTCAATGTGTAAATGTTAATAAACGTCCTTTTAAAATTTGGGCACGTGCAATTTAGATGCGCTACTAATGAAATTTTGGACAGTAATTATCTAAAAGTAATTCTATTGTATATTTATATAAATGTTTGGGACGGTGGTGCAAAAAAATATAAATGTTTGAGACTTATTTACACATTTTACAAAGCTTTTGCAATTGTCTCTAATTTTAATAAGACTAAATTGCGCCATTCATCCCCAATCTTTGAGAAACATAGTAATTATGTCTCCAATCTTTTTTTTGTCACAAATGTGTCTTCCACCTCGAGAGTTTGCCTTTCTTTACAAATTCCACCCAAAAAGTCGGTTAAAATAGTGTAAAGCTAAAAAGTCAATCTTGTCCGTAACTTTAAGTAAACAAAAATAAATAAATAAATAAATACTACAAATTTAAAGAAAAAAAAGAGAGAGAACAAAAAAAAAAAAAAAAATTAAAAGCCAAGAATAAAAAGTCATTCTTGTTTTTGAATGACCCACCATCGTCTTTCTTAATTCCAAACCACCCACCTCACCCCATGCCACGATTGGCACCTTTATAGCCTCTGTCTTCAAAATGGTAAAAGCATCGTCGATGAAGATGGATCCGAAGTTCCAATCACCTAAGAAATATAATTTTATGATGAAACATCCGATGTTTTACTGCCTCTGCCAAGAAAATTAGTTCCCATTTGGAAGTTCATCTCACTAATCTGGAAAATTGAAGGTTGAGGCCTAAATATAACTCTCCACACACTACAAAGCTCTACCCCAACCTAGTGACCAAGCTTCACCCACTTTGTGTGACCATCCCCAAATCCATCCCAAACCAAGTGACCACATGAGACCATTCCCACCTTGTGTTTGGTTGTATTTTGGTGTAGGTGTTGCTTCTCTTGGTGGTGGGTGGCTAGTGCGAGTGGTTTCAGAGGTGGTGGTGGTGGTGGTGGTAGTTAGCGATGGCAAAAAGCCCTGTTACACCCAGTCCCCGCAGGTCCTACCTCGAATGGGATAAAGATTCTCCACTTATTATTTTCCTTTTTAAATATATGATATTACCATCAACGTTCAACCACAAAAACTTGATAGGAGTATGGACTCGTGAATATTTACAGATAATCCAAAAAAAAAAAAAAATAATAATAATAATAATATAAATGGTGCATGGGATTATCCCATCTTAAATAGGGATGGCAATGGGACGGATCCGGGACGGGTCAGCCTCGCCCCACCCCCGCGACCTGCGAATTTGTGGGGCGGGGCGGCCCTTTGACCCACCAACCGCTCCGGTTAATTTTTTTTTTAAACTGAAAAAATAATTAAAAAAAAGAAATATAATTTTTTTTAAATATTTGTATCAAACAAAACAAAAAAAATTATAAGATTTGGGTTGTGACGTAGCGGTTAAGATTGGTAGGTTATAAGTTTCAACCCGAGTTCGATTCTTCTTTAGTTCATTTTTAGTGAAAATTATAATTTCTACTATATTTTATGATTTTTCCAAAAAAATTGAGGGGGCGAGTCGCAGTGTCACGGATCGCACCTTAGCTTAACGCTAATATCCGTGACTATCGGGGATGACGGGTGAAGTTGGCTTGACATGAGATTATTGGTGGCCGTAATGGCAGCAACTTCGGGTGATGAGCAGAGAACCTTATCAATAGAGTTTGGAGAAGCCGTTTTACGGAGAGCTTCCCTAAGGAGTTAGGAAGCTTCCTACCAAGGCAGGCGACAATCGGAGTCCGTTTGGTTATGAAACGTAAGGGCGAGGTGATGGGCAAGCAGTGCAGTGGCAATCGCCGTAATTTCAAAATATTGCAAGGGAAATAACTCAGCGGTCGAGTATCCGTTGGGGCTGAAACTTGTTAGACTTCATATTGAAGATGTTAGCTTCGCTACGGATCAAACGGAACGTCATTTGGAGGTCGGGAACACCGGTTATGGAAATTATGATTCCTCGGCCAAAAGACGTCTACTGGTGTCACTTGGGATATTTCTCCGCATCTATTATAAGGGAGGCATGCTTGGTGAGCAAGCGGCCCGGCCTCCCCCGTGCTTCCGTCCTAACGGAGGAGCAGCCTGTGGGCTAACCTTGTGCACTAAATGAGCAATCCTTAGGGGCCATGCGGGCAACTAAGGGCCTACTTTAGGCACCTCAAGAGAGGGCTAAAGTACTCGTTAGAGTTTGGGAACTCTTCGGGCGGCGTTGGCTTTTGGAGCCTTCGTTTGGGCACTTTCGGAGGAGGCCCGAGGTTACCGCTAGAGCATTGCTAAGCACGAGGGCTACGCTAAGGATACAGTAGCGTCTCTAGGCCGAATGAGCTATCGAGGAAAGTACTCTAAAGGTCTCGTATGCTAACTCGTGCGCTTTGGCTATAGGTTCTAGCCTTGCCGCGGGATTCGTTGGTTAGAAATGTGGTTGTGGGGCAACACCGCATAGTTTGGTGAATATGGCAAGATGCCATTATGGTTGGAGCGAGTATGCTATAAGAGGACCGTATGTTGTGCATGGGCATGCGGACAAGCTAGTTAAGTCGGTTCAACAGAGTTGAAGAATATCGACGAAGATGTGCATTGCGAATAGGCGAGCGTCTTGGCACCAAGTGCAGCGCAGGGATGCGTTCGAGTGTTTACACGCTAGTAAGCTGTGTGGGTAAAATGTGCAACGGGTTATGTTTAGACTCGTGATGGAAAAGGCGGAAGGTAGTTGAATAGAGGAG
This sequence comes from Forsythia suspensa, assembly GCA_023638005.1. NCBI lineage: Eukaryota > Viridiplantae > Streptophyta > Magnoliopsida > Lamiales > Oleaceae > Forsythia > Forsythia suspensa. Next base: position 35,801,764 of record CM042674.1, read on the forward strand.
TCAACCTCGCCGCACGGGAGAGCGAAAAAAATAGTCGTGCTACGCGTTGGAAGAGTCGGTCCGTGACAGTTGGTATCAGAGCCCAGATTTGGGCGTTATCAGAGTAGTTTGTACAAACCCTGGTATTACTACAATTTGGAATTGACCGATAGAACTCGTCAGAGGACGACGGTTGAAACCTAGATTCAGAGAACATAATTCGGCCAGTTTGCAACACGAGGGTGAGGAATTGTTGTCATTAGCTTTAAACTGTTTCAATAATTCCGATTGTAGATTGTGCATGATTTCGGGGATGTCGAGAGTCGATTGAGTATCAGTTGACATCCTTATAAGAGTAGCGAATGATGGCTTCAGAGATTGAGCTTACAGTGCATCAGTTTGACTCCGAGAGCAATGTTGCATTACGTTGTTGTGACCATAGGCGATGTGAAGTGGAGTAGCTCCATTTATGGTAATTGGTTACTATCGATTGGGTGAAGTTCATTAGCCTGATTTATGGTGAGCTTGTTGATAGCATCAGAAGGGATCTATGAGCAGCTTCAGTTAACAGTTTGTTTGGGCTTGATACGATCATTATCAGAAGTCTTGGACAGAACGATGGTTGTGTTATTAAGGTTGGAATGAATTGTTAGCTTTTCGGTTTGCAGTCAGATTCGGGCAAGAAGCTTAGCTATCCGAAGTAACTTGTGTTGACGATAGCTTTGAGTCAATAAGTCCAAGAAGATGGTTGTTAACCTTTTCCATGGATACTAAAGGCAAAATCTAATGTATCCATACATCTTGACTTCCGAGAGGAGACATGCCGATTGGTCGGGTGGACAAGGGTGCCACGGTTACAAGTTATTGTGACCATGTTGCGGAAAGCACGCGAGTCAGGAGGTGAATCTAAGGCAGCAGAGCCTTATGGTGGTAGGATACCACATTTTCGGGAGAATCTTCCAAGCTGTGGAAGATGGAAGAGCTTTCGAGAGAGCAGATGTGGCGGTGATGTGCTATGCGGTGGTAAGATACCACATTGTTGAGAACCTTCCAAGCTGCGGGAGGATGGATTTTAGAGAGAATGGTGAAGAGTCGCCTTGTGGACGCATTGAGGCGTTTCTAGTGTTGTGCAAGTGATTGTCCTCACAGTTTTCAGGATCGAACTTGAATCAAAGAGTTGATTGCTTGTTTGGTCGAGATATGGGTTGAGTTAAACAATTGATTACTTGGCCATATATATTTGGGGCGTTAGTTGGGTTGGCTAATTGCCATGTGGGAGTTGGTGTTAAACCAAACGATTGATTAAATTGCTTTTTTTCTTTGAATAAGCCACCATTTGGGTTGCAAGGAGTGGACGTTAAAGGCCCTTAACTTAGGCGTTGGACGCCAATGATTTGCGAAGGCCTTAGGAAAATGCAAGGCATTGAACAGAGCTGTGCAGAATTAAGAGGGACGTGTTAGTTTCTGCCTTAGGCGTTGAGCGCCAAGGACATGCGAGCCTTAATGAACAGGTAAGGCATGTACAGAATCAGAGTGGGACATATTGTCTCCACCTTAGGCGCTGGGCGCCAATGATATGAGTGCCTGAGCGAATGGGCAAGGCGTGTGCAGAAGTTGAAGTTTGAGCTATTGAGCTCTTAGGCGCAATGCGCCAATGATTTGAAAACCTTTGCAGACATGCAAAGTGGGAGCTGAGCAGAAAATTGAGTTGTGTCAACTATGTTCCTAGGGAAAACCGTGTTGTGTCTTTACGAAGGGATTAAACATAGACGATAAGGAAGCACCAGGCTTTCAAAAACTCAAGCTTTGAGCAAGAGAGCGTGGGACTCAAAATTTGTCCAAGTTGAGAGCTAAATATGGATTTTAATTCGGTATGTGACAGATGGGCACTACGGACATATGAATCCATTCAGTCGAGGAACTAATGCTTCAGGCATAGGGTGAAGATTGGAACCGAATATAATCTAAGAATTTTTCTTGGTGGTGCCGTGAGACACGGTTGGTTAGGATAACCACACTCGGCGGGGGTGTACCAAAAATTTTTTTTTGTCAGGAGGGACAAACCTGAATTCTTATATGTTGGCGTGTTTTCGAGGACGTCAACACCTTTGAGTGGAGGAGGGTGTCACAGATGGATCTGTACACTTGTTGGACGATATTGCATCAGCAACAACTAGTCAAGTATGGGATGGCTTATCAACGACAACTAGTCAAGTATGGGATGGCTTAGTTCGAGGAGTTGTTTTGAGCGTTGTTGATTCAAAGGTCGATTGGCTTGAGAGCCTAGAAGAATGAGAATGTGCAGGATTTGTGCACGTGTGTTTGAGGATATTGCATCAGCAACAACCAGTCAGCATGGATTGGCTTATCAGCTATAACTTGTCAATATGGGATGACTTGGTTCTAAGATGATTTAGCGTTGTTGATTGAAGGGTCGATTGGCTGGAGAGCCTAGAAGAGAAAGATTGTGCAGGATCTGTGCACATTTGTTGGAGGACAATGCATCAGCAACAACAGTCAGTATGGGATGGCTTATCAGCGATAGCTAGTCAGTATGGGATGGCTTAGTTTTGAGTTGGTTTAGCGTTGTTGATTCATGGGTCGACTGGCTTGAGAGCCTAAAAAGAGCGAGTTTGTGCAGGATGCACAACAATCAGAGTGGAGATCTTTGTGCAAGATGCACAACAGACGAAGTGGAGATCTTGTATACTAAAGTCTTAGTATACTCCATGTCAACGAGGACGTTGACAAAATTGAGTGGAGGAGGATGTCACGGATCGCACCTTAGCTTAACGCTAATATCCGTGACTATCGGGGATGACGGGTGAAGTTGGCTTGACATGAGATTATTGGTGGCCGTAATGGCAGCAACTTCGGGTGATGAGCAGAGAACCTTATCAATAGAGTTTGAGAAGACGTTTTACGGAGAGCTTCCCTAAGGAGTTAGGAAGCTTCCTACCAAGGCAGGCGACAATCGGAGTCCGTTTGGTTATGAAACGTAAGGGCCGAAGGTGACTGGGCAGTGCAGTGGCGCTGCCGTAATTTCAGAATATTGCAAGGGCAATAACTCAGCGGTCGAGTATCCGTTGGGGCTGAAACTTGTTAGACTTCATATTAAAGATGTTAGCTTCGCTACGGATCAAACGGAACGTCATTTGGAGGTCGGGAACACGGTTATAGAAATTATGATTCCTCGGCCAAAAGGCGTCTCTTGGTGTCACTTGGGATATTTCTCCGCATCTATTATAAGCAGTGTTCTAAAAGGCGTGCCTAGGCGACCTAGGCACGCCTAAGCTCAATGCGTTTGCAAAACGCATCGCATTGAGGGTATGCGCGTTAAAATGCGGTCAACTCTTTTTGTTGACCGCCTAGGCATGAATAGATGAGAATATGCAAGAATAAACAAGATTAAGCGAGAATAAACGCGAATAATCACGCATAACACGCATTAGAGCAAGCAAGCTTCTTTTTAAATTTATTTTTAGATTGGGCCAAAATAAACATTTTTTAAATCTACAAGAGATACTAGAAATGCTCAAGATAAAATAAGAGAACCCGATGAAAATGATTTTGTAACGGATGGCACGGAAGATGAGTTAGATAAAAAAGAAGAGCTTGACTTAGAATCCGATAAAGAGTTAGACAAAATTTAAACTATGTTGGTGTGTAATAAAATTGTAGAAAATTATTGAGTAATTTGTGTTTATGTTTGTAGTTAAAATTTACTAACTTTTGAAAAATATTATGTTGGGCTTTTATTTTTAATCTAATTGTAGACTATGTTATTAAAATTAGTCCTGCAATTTTGATTTTGAACTACGTTGAATGTGATATGTTCAACCATGAAATGTGCCTTAATATAAATCTAATTTTTCTTCATTGTTACAACTGATGCATCTAATTTTGAAAACTCATGTATTTTTATGTGTTTTTGAAAACTAGGCACTGTAATTTTGTAATCTAAATCAATTATATTCTATGCTATGTTATTAAAATTTAAAATTTGAGCATTAAAAAAAAAATTTAGAAAACGCATTTTGACGCCTAGGCTTCGCATAGGCGCGCTTAGGCCTATAATTCTTGATGCTTCACCCGCATGGCGATCGTCACGCATTACGCATTTTAGAACCTTGATTATAAGGGAGGCATGCTTGGTGAGCAAACAGCCAGCCTCCCCCGTGCTTCCGTCCTAACGGAGGGGCAGCCTGCGGGCTAACCTTGTGCACTAAATGAGCAATCCTTAGGGGCCATGCGGGCAACTAAGGGCCTACTTTAGGCACCTCAAGAGAGGGCTAAAGTACTCGTTAGAGTTTGGGAACTCTTCGGGCGGCGTTGGCTTTTGGAGCCTTCGTTGGGCACTCGGAGGAGGCCTGAGGTTACCGCTAGAGCATTGCTAAGCGCGAGGGCTACGCTAAGGATACGGTGACGCCTCTAGGCCGAATGAGCTATTGAGGAAAGTACTCTAAAGGTCTCGTATGCTAACTCGTGCGCTTTGGCTATAGGTTCTAGCCTTGCCGCGGGATTCGTTGGTTAGAAATGTGGTTGTGGGGCAACACCGCATAGTTTGGTGAATATGGCAAGATGCCATTATGGTTGGAGCGAGTATGCTATGAGAGGACCGTATGTTGTGCATGGGCATGCGGACAAGCTAGTTAAGTCGGTTCAACAGAGTTGAAGAACATCGACGAAGATGTGCATTGCGAATAGGCGAGCGCCTTGGCACCAAGTGCAGCTTTGCCGCAGGATGCGTTCGAGTGTTTACACGCTAGTAAGTGTGTGGGTAAAATGTGCAACGGGTTATGTTTAGACTCGTGATGGAAAAGGCGGAAGGTAGTTGATTAGAGGAGTCAACCATCGCCGCACGGAGAAAAAAAATAGTCGTGCTATCATTTGGAAGAGTCGGTCCGTGACACGCAGGATGAGCTTGGTGGGGTGGGGGGTGGGGCGCGGGGCGGGTTCGAGGCGGCTGGTTTTTTTTGCCATCCCTAATTATAAAGAGGGGATAGGGCCTGGCAAGGGGTGAAAAATCCCCAATGGGGCGGGGGACAGAAATGGTCGCCCCAATCCATTGCCATCCCTAGTAGTGGTCGTTTTGATTGTATTGTTGTGTGTGTGTACATATATGAAAAGAGAAAGAGATGAAGAACATGCTTTTTAGTGTAGGTGTGTGTAGTCGCTACCTTAAATTTTGGTGGTTATAGTTGTCGCCGTTGGTTTTAGTGATGGTGACTGGCGGTTTCGGGGCTTGCGTGTGGGTGTCGGAAGTAGGGTGGGTCATTGAAGTTGAAAGAATGCCTTTTTATTTTTTTTTTTTTGTTTTATTCCTTATTCTCTTTAATGCCATTTTCTTTTGACTTTTTTGTATTTGGTTTTTGTTTATTTAAAATTATGGATAAGATTGTCTTTTTACGCTACTTTAGTAGATATTTTGGATGAGAACTGTTACGAGAGACAAACTCGGACAAATTTGTGACTAGATTGGGGAAGAATGGTGCAATTTACCCTTTTAATAATTGGGAAAACAAATTGGCCAGATTTGATTAAAAGAATTGTTTTCACAAGAACCCTCATGAAAGTTTTATATTCTCGAGAATCCCGATTTAATAAAAAATTTATTTTCTCAAGAATTATTTTTATATTTATTTTCTCTAATATTGCTCGTAATTTTTCATATTCATACACGAGTGTATCCTCAACTTATCATATGTAATCAAATTAAGTATATCCTCATAATTTTGAGATATCAAAATTTGATATTATAACTTATAAATATGGTTCATTGGTTTGTCTTGATTCAAATATAATGATCCATTCATAACACACGATAAATCTCTTTAGATTTTTGTTTGGTGAATCTTGATTAACTTGATTATTAAGATTACATGATATTTTTATTGATTTAAGTTTTTAATCATACATCATCATGAAAAAGATAAAATACATATTAATATGCGTATTAATATGCACATGATTACTAGTATCTTAACGTTTAATATTGAGTTTTGAGTCACATAATACTTATCCATCTTAATATAAATAGTTGAAAAGATTTTCTCAACGAGCAAGAAGAATGTAATTGCGTTCTTCCTTAAAGACTCTCATGACAAGTAAATAAATGTCGTCACTGCTTGACTTTTTCTTGGGCTTCTCCAAGATCCCCGTCATAGTTTGAACATGTATCATGTATATGTGTTTTTTATGTTTGTGTATGTAGGGATAGCAATTTACTCGTGCCCGTCCCCCGCCCGGACAATCGGGTATTCTGTATGGGAAAATTACTCGAGAGCGGGTTGGGCGGAGTAGCCTCCCCGAACCCGCCCGAAATACTATTTTTTTTTAATATATTTTAATTTTGAAAAATAAATAAATAAATAAATAAAATAAATAAGCAGGCGAGCAAGCGGGCGGTAAGCCGCCTGACCCGACCACCCCGACCGACCCCGACCCAGGCCAACCGACACCGACACCGACCCGACCCCGACCCGCCCGATTTAAGCGGGAACGCAGGCGGTATGGGGAAAAATTCAGACGGGCGGGACGGGGAGGGCCGCCCGGCCCCGACCCGCCCGTTGCCATCTCTATGTGTATGTGCATATGCTTGCACACCTTTCTTTCTTGGGATATTTGAACTTGATTTGATAACTTACAACTTTTAATTTTGAATGAACATGTATTAATTTCATGAGAATTGACACATCAACATTGTATCCATTAATATAATTTCGTGAAATTATCATTTCAATTTTATTTAAGTTGTCAAGAGATTATCATTTAATTTCATTGTAGCTAGTGATGCATTGGTATTTGCTCTTTGGTAAAACATAAAAAAAAAACGTAAAAAATAAAAAATGAAGAAAAAAGTTTGCATTTAATGGCATCCACGACTTAATTTTAGGAAAATTGGTGTAAATGGTCCCTAACATTTGTCTTTAGTGCGTAAATTGTTCATAAGCTTTGTTTTTTTCGACACAGCAGTCCTTAACATATGTGTTTTGATGTGCAATTGATTCTTATTTGATGAAAAAGGAAAAAATACCCATAGTTTTAATTAAAGAAAATTGCAATTGAATTTTTAATCTTTACAAAATGTGCAAATATGTCCAATATATTTATTAAATAATATTTAATTTAACATAATTAATATATCACTATAGTCATGTGAATTAAATTTTTCTTAAGAGAGAAATACAAAATTATTGTGATTTAGGTATATGTAATTGCTATGTGATGTGAAAAACTTCAATAAAAATTAAGTTAAATAAATTAAAAAATGGCGTATTGAATTTTATGACATCGAACCAATTTTATTATTTATTTAACATAAAAATACTAATAACAATTAATTTACACATTACGTGTTCTTTATATTTGAACGATAACAAAACGATAAATTAAAATATGAAGAATACAATTTGAGCTCTAATAGTTGTTAATAAACGAATAGGTCAATTAAATAAAATATTTGATAATCAAGTTTATAACAAAGTTATTTTTTTTATGTTGCAACGATAAAATTAAAGTTTAAATTTTAAATAATATGATTACTTAACAATAATAAAATAATTTTAATCAACACGTTTGTTAATAATTATGAGCTTATATTTTAATTATTTTATAATAGTTCGTAAAATATACAAAATAATTTATTATATTATCAATTTGTTAGTTTCTTTTAATTTTTTATAAAATAAAAATAAAAATATAGGACTCATTTGTATTTTTTGCAAATGTTAGGATTCCAATTAAAAATTTTTCTAATTAAAAATAAGGTCATATTTGTCTTTTTCATCAAATAAAGACTAATTGTGTATCAAAACACATATATTAGGGACTTATATACCAAAAAATAAAGGTTAAAGACAATTTAAGTTGCACTAATTTTCCTTAATTTTATATGAGAATTGGCGCCTGTACATTGTATCAATTAATACTTTGGTACGATGAAGAGCCCTTTAATAGTTAATAAATTATTTATGATCATTCAAAAAATATAATTAATATTACCAAGAAATTACTGTGCATACATTAATTTAATATTAATAATAATAGGATTACTAAGATAAAAAAGTCTTCCAATATAAAAGGTCATTTAATAATACTAGTTAGAAATACGTGCATTGCACGTGATTTTGCAATAATTTTGTTAATTTTTAATATTTTCAAAGTTCTTATTTTTTAAATTATTAAAATGTTAAAATGTTAAAGTAGAAATTACAATAAGATTAAAAAAATACGGTTCTTGTTAACATGTTGTATTGTATTGTTCGATATTAATAATGAATAATATTGATATTTTATTTACATTCATAGAAATATAATTTCAATTAAAGATGTGTTTTATATTGTGGTAATACCAATACTAACTTGAACTCAGTGAATACATTTTGGTGATTTGAGCTTTAATAATTGACGAAATATTGATATCAAATCTTATGGAATTGATATTATCAAGAATAAGAATTTAACAAATTATTAATAATGGTCCTATCCCTAGATTTTTTAATTATATTTGTTTCAATAGAAGTTAAATGAAGTCTCGACAATAGCAAAACTAACTATTTTTTAATTAACTATGAAAATTAGAAAGAAGAAAATGAATTAAATTATCGTGCCTAGCTAAAGATCAATTATGTTGTATATTCTCCTTTGGTTGTGCGTTATTAACATTAATGTATTATCCCAAGAACTTCAGTATATAAAAAGTTTGGTAAATATCAAATACTCAATATTTCACCCGTATTTTGGAATTGCAATCGAGTGTTTACTTGAACTCTACTAAATCTACAATGACATAATTATAGCAACGATGCTTATACAATATTTTGCGCATAATGTCTTTTATCATATTTATTGATCTTTGTGCAAACTACTTCAATTGATAAAACTCCAATCAATCCACATTTTCATTTATCTATGAACATAGTCCATTGTAATAGATACACATTATAATTGTAGAAAACAAAAATATATCAAGATCATTTACTATTTATATGAAAAATACTTACAAATATTTTTAAGAACTAACAGAAAAATGATGATTCACTTTTTGTCTACTTCATGTCTCGAAAAATAAATTCGTAACTTGAATACCTCTCATTGACAACCAACCTGAGAATCAAGCCATTTTTATACATATGCGTTCTACAATTTCCATCCATGAGGATTAAATAAGATAATAAAATGTAGTGACTCTTAAAGGAAAATAATAGAACTGTTAGATGTAATGAGAATGAAAGAAAACGTGTCTTACATAGAAGATGTCAAATTGGTGGAAAATGTCAGAAATTTCCTTAGTTTAAAATGTGGGCAATTAAATAATGATGAATAAAATATAAATTGAGATTTTAATTAATGTCATATGTTACTTTTACATTAATTATGTTGGTTAATATTTAAACTAATAGAATTTTGTTCGTTTTCTCCCATCGGAATTCTATTTTGTTTACATTTAAACTAATTTTTGTATGTTCTTTATTTATATCTTCTTATTTTCCCCCTTTGGACACATGCTTTTACCTGTTTCAAACTAATGCCAAGGAGGTGTGACCATTTTCAATTTCAGTTGGCTTAGCTATAGTGACATTTTTACTACACTAAGCTTGAATGAGCAATAAACAAATATTTCACATGTCATTGCTTCTTAATCCTATTCAATTATTTCTAGTACTCAACATGTCATCCATCCCTCCAAAATTTATATAAAGTTCTATACAATTCATATCATATTTCATAGTGAGCAACCAAACCATGTCGAACGGATTTTTTTTTTTTTTTTTTTTTACATTTCTTCATTACATTTCATAGTGAAAAGACCGAACCATATCAAATGAAAAGTTCTATACATTTCTTTATATCATTTCATAAGTGACCAAATGGAACCATATCAAACGGAATGAATTATTAGCACATTGTGTAAGATTATGAAAAATATTATATCAAGTTGAAATAACTACTTGCACGTAGATATCACCTTAGATTTCTTGAATATGAAAACTGATTGAAAAATATGAAACTTTTTGTTTATTCTTTAACAACTTTGAATTATCACTTCTTTCATTTTGATTTCTTTTCTAAAAACTTGAAGAAAAATGAGTTTTGTGTGTGTAATATGATGTGAAAAGAAAAAGACAAAATGAGAGAATTTTAAGAGAAACTTTCTAATTCTAACTTATAAAATTTATATATATAATCTGAAAAGTTGATGCTAAAGTAAAAGGAGACGAAGTCGACTATCACAAGGTTTTTCTAGAGGAAAAAAATGATAAATTTTAATGTCAATATTGACAAATGAAATGTCTTTTAACTCTCCAATTCATAAATCACATTTTTATGATCCTCATCATATGACCATTTGTATTCATAATTAATGGCAATTAGAATAAAAAATACAAGAATAAGTTGTCCAAAATTTTCAAACAACCCATTATTTAGTTCAATAATGGTAGGAGATGAAATATTTTTGAATTTAATATGTGAGGTTAAAATAGTCCAAAGATGTAATATATAAGGGTAAAATAGTCCAAAATTGTTTATCCCTTTTAGAGCCTTTTAGAAGTAGTATAGATTAGTAATTAGTAATGTTACCAAATATGAAGAGTCGTTTAATATTAATAATTATCAAAAAAATTATAGACATTCGAGAAATTTATTAAAAAAGAAGAAGAAGAAAGAAAGTCGTTCCAATATTGCTATTTTGTTATTCAATTATGAGCATTTTATTTGACTGGGAAAATTAATGAAATAGAAATTTATTTATTTTAAATAAAAATCATTTATTAATAACTTGTACAATATTAGGTCATTAAATAAAAGTCATTTATTTATTTAAGATGGTTAGGATTTAGGGTAAGGTGAAAAGTCAATCAATATATTAATGAAAAGTCATGATCAATTTCAGATTGTATGATTAATTTTAATAATTTAATATATATTTATTAATAATATTAATTAATCTTAACATATTTTAATTGATGCTTCGTTTTTTTACACCACAATCATGGTCCATTACATTTTCAAGTGTACAAAAGTCGAGTAATTAAGTTAATAAATGGTGAATTGTTTGCCAAGTGGAAATGAATGGTGAATTGTTTTCCTTCCATAATTTGCTTTTTGTTCAAGAAAATATAAAAGATAAATAAAAAAAAGATGAATTTAGACTTTCAATTTTGAACAAACATGCATTAATTTCTTGAGAATTAGCGCATCAACATTGTATCCCCATAATATAATTTTATGAAATTAACTAGGGATGGCAATGGTCCGGGCGGGCCCCGCCCCCCCACCCCACTAAAATTTTAGCCCGCCCGTCCCGCGACCATGAATTTATGGGCGGCCCTTCGACCCGCCAACCCTCCATGAATTTTTTTTTTTAAACCGAAAAAAATAAAAAAAAGAAATAATTTTTTTTTTATATGTTTGTACCAAACAAAACAAAAAAAATTATAAGATTGAGGTTATGGTGTGGTGGTTAAGATTGGTAGTTTAAAGTTCAACCGGGTTCAATTCTTCTTTAGTTTATTTATAGTGAAAATTATAATTTCTATTATATTTTATGATTTTTTTTTAAAAAACAAAAAAAAAATTTTTGTAGGGATGGGTCATGGTGAGGGTGCCCGGACCAGCAAGGGCGAAAATCTGCCCCAAACCACGCCTATTATCCGTGAGGCGGTGCTTGGCGGGGCGGGGGCGCGGGTCGTAAGGGTTTTTTGCCATCCCTAAAATTATCATTTGAATTTTATTTAAGTTGTCAAGAGATTATCATTTAATTCCATTGTAGTGAGTGATGCATTGGTATTTGCTATTTGGTAAACATAAATAAATAAAAATGAAGAAAAAAGTTTATATTTAATGGTGAATGTGAATCCAAGCCTTAATTTTATATGAGAAATGGCGCCTCTACATTGTATCCATTAATACTTTGATATGATGAAGAACCGTTTAATGGTTAATGAATCATTTATGAACATTTTAAAAATATAATTAATATTACCAATAAATTACCATGTCGACATTAATTTAATATTAATAATAATAATAAGGTTACCAAGATGAAAAGTCTTCCAATATAATGGAAAGGTCATTTAATAATACTAGTTAAAAACACGTGCTTTAAACGTGATTTTGCAATATTTTTGTTAATTTTTAATATTTTCAAAATTCTTATTTTTTAATTGTTAAAAAGTTAAAATGTTAAAGTAGCAATTACAATAAAATAAAATAAAAACACGGTTTTTGATAACATGTTGTATTGTATTGTTTGATATTATAATGAACAATGTTGATATTTTATTTACATTCATAAAAGTATAATTGCAATTAGAGATGAGTTTTATATTTTGGTAATACCAACTCTAACTTGAACTTAGTGAATACATTGTGGTGATTTGAGCTTTGATGATTGACGAAATATTGATATCAAATCTTGTGGAATTGATGCTATATATCAAGAATAAGAATTTGACAAACTTTTAATAATGGTCAGATCCTATATTTTCAATTCAATCTTGGTTTCAATAGCAAAACTAACTATTTTTTAATTAACAAAAAGAGAGGTAACTAAGAAAATTAGAAATAATGAAATGAATTATATTATCATACCTAGCTAAAAATTTATGTTGTATATTTTCCTTTGGTTGTATTTATTATTAACATTAATGTATTATCCCAAGAATTTCAGCACATAAAACGCTTGATAAACATCATATATTCAATATTTCACTCGTGTTTTGAAATTACAATCAATTTTTTTTTAACCCTACTAAATCTACAAGGACATAATTATAGCAACAATGCTTATACAACGTTTTTCACATAATGTCTTTTCCCTTATTTAGCGAACTTTGTACAAGCTACTTTAATAGATAAAACTACAATCAATCCACATTCCAATTTCTCTATGTACATAGTCCATTTTAATAGATACACATTATGATTATATGAAACGAAAATGTATGATAATCATTTACTATTTATATTTATACGAAGGATACTTACAAATATTTTTAGGAACTAACAGAAAAATATGACTCAATTTTTATCTACTTAACGTCTTGAAAAATAAATTCGTAACTTGAATGCCTCTCCTTGACAACTAGCCTGAGAATCAAGCTCTTGTTATACATATGCGTGCTACAATCTCCATCTATAAGGACTAAACAAGATAATATAATGTAGTGACACTTAAAAAAAAATAATAGAATTGTTAGATATAATGAGAAATAAAGAAAACATGTCTTACTAAGAATAGGTCAAATGGGTGGAAAAGATAAGACATGTTACTTTCACGTTAATTATGTTAGTTAATATTTAAACTAATAGAATTATGTTCTTTTTCCCCCATCGGAATTCTATTTTGTTTACATTAAAACTAATTCTTGTATGTTCTTTTTTTCTATCTTTTTTTTTCCTTTGGACACATGCTTTTACCGATTTAAAACTAATGCCAATGCCAAGGAGTTGTGACAATTTCCAATTTCAATTGGCTTAGACAATGGAGGCATTTTTGCTACACTAAGCTTGACTGAGCAATAGACAAATGCTCCATATGTCGTTGTTTCTTAATCCTATTCAATTATCTCTAGTACTGAACATGTCATCCATCCCTCCAAAATTCATATAAAGTTATATACAATTCATACCACATTTCATAGTGAGCAACCAAACTATGTCGAATGAAAAAACTTTTTACATTTCTTCATTACATTTCATAGTGAAAAGACCGAACCATATCGAATGAAAAGTTCTATACATTTCTTTATAACATTTCATAAGTGACCAAATGGAACCTTATCAAACAGAATGGTATTAGCACATGTAAGATTATGAAAAATATTATATCAAGTTGAAATAATCACTTGCACATAGATCTCACCTCAGATTTCTTGAATATGCAAACTGATTGAAAAATCTAAAACTTTTTGTTTGTTCTTCAACAACTTTGAATTATCACTTATTTTCTTTTTCTTTTTTTGTAAAAACTTGAAGAAAAATGAGTTTTGTGAGTGTAATATGCTGTGAAAAGAAAAAGACAAAATGAGAGAATTTTGAGAGAAACTTTCTATTCTAACTTATAAAATATCTGAAAAGTTGATGCCAAAATAAAAGGAAAAAGAGTCGACCATCACAAGGGTTTTCTAGAGGAAAAAATGATAAATTTGGATGTCAATATTGATAAATGAAAGGTTTTTTAACTCCTCAATTCATAAATACCATTTGTATGATCATAAATACATATTTAAGAATTACATAATAATCATATGACCATTTATATTCTATAGTAAAACAAAAAAACAAAAACAAAACTGAAGATAAGTTGTCCAAATGTCCCCAAACAACGCCCCTTATTTTGTTCAATAATGGTGGGTGATAAAAGGTTTTGAATTTTTTAATTTAATATGGAAGGTAAAATAGTCCAATATTGTTTCGCTTTTAAGACCTTTTAGAAGTAGTATAGATTAGTAATTAGTAATATTACCAAGATGAAGAATCATTTAATATTAATAATTACCAAAAATAAATTATGGACATTCGAGAAATTTTAAAAAAAAAATAAGAAAAGCCGTTCCAATATTACTATGTTGTTATTCAATTATGAGCATTTTATTTGACTTGAAAAAATTAAAGAAATAGAAATTTTTTTATTTTAAATAAAAGTCAAATAACATGGACAATATTATATCATTAAATAAAAGCCATTTATTTATTTTAGATGTTTTAGGGTTTATGGTAAGATGAAAAGTAGTTCAATATTAATGAAAGTTATGATCAATTTAAAATAGTATTATTAATTTTAATAATATAATATATAGTTATTAATAATATCAATTAATCATAACATAGTTTAATTGATGTTTTGTCTTTTTACACCAGGGTCATGGTTCATTGCATTTCCAAGTGTGTAAAAATCGAGTAAGTTCATAAATTCGGCACTTCTACTCTAATACATAATATAATATCATTCATCATAGTAGGCTTCTCTTCCACCTTATGCGAGTATATGTCAATTCAATTCAAATATATGCAAACTTTGTTTTAAAATAACTATTTAAAATATAGGTGAAAGATTTAATTTTGTCAATCAAATCAACTCTACGAAGACGCTGTGGACGTTGAAGGTTTGAGTTGTGAGGATTTGGGAGATTCCATACTTTGAAGATAAGGCAAAAACTTATAGCATTGAGATGGTTTTCATGGATGTACAATTTTTCTTTCTTTTCTTTATCTTTTCGTTCATTTTCTAATGTATAATATATGGTTCGATATTGTTATTCAATTATTTCCATTTTATTTGACGCACAAAAAAATTACATAAATAAAAATTTATTTCTTTTAAATTGAATGTAGATAAATAAATCTTTAAACTGAAATGTTTGTATATTTTAGAAACTTGAGATGAATTTTATAAGTGTACAATTTTTTTTTCCATTGATTTTCTAATATATAAAATATATGGCTTAAGTCAGTACGAAATACTTACTACAATATTGTTATTTTGATGACCACTGGATAAAATCTAGAGTATGTTGTCATTCAATTTTTTGCTGTTTATTTGACTTGGAAAAATTAATTGAAATAGAAATTTATTTATTTGAAATTATATATATATATATATATATATATATATATATATATATATATATCTTCTAGAATTTGATATATAAAAATCAGCTAGAAATTATTAAAATAGAGATTTGTCAATATTTGGTATAGGATTAACAAAATTGTGGTAGGTAATCTATATTATGTGATATTGACATTATAACAAATTATGTTATTTTTAAAGTAATGTATACATTATTGAATTTTGCCAAATTAATGAGCACTTATAAATATTTTCCTATCAATTTTGTAGGGTGAAAGGATTCATGCAACAATCAAGTGTTCGTTGGTTCGATCTTTCAAAACATTTATTCGTGAAGACAACTGTATGTTATATTCAATTTTGTAGTTGGATACAACAATAGGAAGTACAAAACTACAAGCCACAAGTACACACTAAACTTTATGCCAAAGACTACTATTGTAGATGTCACGGACGACAATTTTCCAACACAAAATTATATATTCAGATCATTTCTTGATATTTTGAGTGCAGCCGAACCTGACGAGAATGAATTGTATGGTATGTATTAATTTTTTGCAAATATTTATGCTCTTTTCATTGACATTTTTTTTCCATTTTATTACAGATATAATTGGAAAGGTCGTTGGCAAAAATAGTGCTAAGTGTTAAAAATCGTGTGGAAGGACAAGCAAGCTCATTGATATTGTACTTGAAGACCTAGAGTATGCATATACGGTTAATTACAATGTTCAAGGGGAGCTAGACTATTTTTTATTTGCCTGTACTACTTTGTGGGTTTTGGTGTAAATATTTTTCAAAAAAAAAAAAAAAAAAAGGGTCCCATGCACTTTGTGGGGTGACTATATAGAAGAAGTTAATAGTTATCTAGAAACTGAAAACAAGAAACTCTAATTATCGTACTCCAAATGTGTCATGCCAAAAGATTCAGAGGTTATATTTATAATTTCTAAAATATGCAAACATTTCAATTTAAAGATTTATTTATAAAAATAATATGCTTGCTTTAATTATAAGATATTTGATTGCATGAAAGGTTGTAATATCAAATACTTATTATATTTCGAAGTTACTAGTGAATGTCCCTATCAATGAGGTTATTGAATTTCGAAATCGAAACAAGTATGGATATTTTTTTTAGACTAATAAAATTTGTTTTAATTGTATATTTTTTCTTTTTAGTTTTATTAGTTTTTCATTTTTTGACTATTGGTATCCTTAACTATTTTATTATACTCTAATTGAATAATATTTAATGACTTAAAAAGATTGTTCAATGGATGAGACTCCAGGTTTCAAAGGATAAGTCAATTATTATCTTCATCTATTTACTCCATCTCCAATGACCTAGCAAGTGGAGAAACTGATGTGAAAGCAATTAAAGAATTGGTTGAATCTGTAGAGGTAAAACAATTAGATTGTGTCTACTTCTTATTTTGTAAAATTTTTATATATTTTTAACTACTATTATTCTGGTCGTATTATTTTATTTTATATTTTGTAATATGTTGGTAGTTCTTGGGTTCTTTTTACTATTATTGCAATAGAAAGTAATTAATACTAGTGATACTTATCCTGTAAGAGATGTCTAAAGAGAGTTTATCATGTTGACAAATGGTTTTATTGTGAAAAATGTAACAAGTTTGATATCACCAGAACTCCTAGGTAAAATAACTCTCACACTTTTTTATTTCATGCTAATTAATTATATTTTCATCTATTTTGTTTGTTAATTCCGTGGCTTATTGACTAGGTTCAAGGTTCAACTAAGGGTTATTGATACAACTGGTAGTGCTTCTTTTTTGTTATGAGATCGTGAATGCTTCAAGTTACTTGGTGTTACCACACGATTCTGATATGGCCTCCACGTCAGCAAGGGCCCCATTTAGGCCCAGCAAGAGTACCATCCGAGGCCCATCGAAAGCCTCACCTAGGCCCTGCTAGGGCCTCGCAAGTTCTGATAAAGCACTCCGGCGGCCCATCGAACACCTTAGCCTTCCGCAGCCAGAATCCCATGGAGCCCAGGGAAGGCCTTGACACTCACGGCCGACCCATAGGGCCTCGCCAGGCTTCGTATCAATTATAACTAGCAGGCAGCACGGATCCTCACAAGGAAACCGAATCATAATTAGGCAACGTGACAAGTTCAGATAAGGAAGGTAATCTTGGAGATTTCCTCGACGAGGAATGATCCCTATCCCATAAGGAAGGAGGATCCGATTGGGCATCTGATTGATTTGTTACCTAAATCAATTAGGACTCTTGCGCTATAAATACGACGTCTCCGGTTGTTCCAAGGTACGCTTTTTTGACACTTGAATCCCACCCTAAACTCTGCTCAAACTTGTGCCTGCTTGTCTCTCCCACACCCAATTACTTACCTCCCCGTGTATTATTTCTATATATCGGCGTGATTGACTAGATCATTGGAGTACCAACGATCATTTGGACTCTTTTCTCCGGTGATCTTAGTGCTGCCAACGGTAGGTCCAGAGTGTGTAGATAACATCTGAGTTGGCGTAAGAGTGGATGGAGATATGTTGACACGTGGACACTCTGAGGGTTCCGGCGTCAGCAGTTGGCGCCGTCTCGTGGGAAGCGAAAAACATAACACGGCCTAAGACCGTGGTAAAAGCGTGTTTTCTCACAAGAGAGGAGCATGGCAACCGAACATTCTATAGAGGAAGAAGTAGAGTCTCACCACACCGATATGCGGCAAGAAAGCATTCATGACCTCAAAACGTGACCCGTCACAAGAGGAGAAGACAATGACGAAGCGAACGGTTGAGCAGGAGAACCAGGACTGAAGTCGGACAATGCCCGGATGAAGGCAGTGCTTGAACTGTTGGAGAATCAATCCTTCCAACATGGACCCAAGCGCAGTCGTGCCCGGAGGAGTCCTTCACGGTCTGGTTCGTTGGAAAGTTGACCATGGCGAGGAGACATGCCCGTTTCAAATGGCCGGAACCTGCGTAACAACGCCTCGAAGCCCTCACAGGATGACCAGAGAGAGAGAGACCTCTCCCGGTGCGGGAAAGCCGTCCCGTTCCTGCTACTAGCGTGTTCGACAGGTTGGGGGTGGGATCATCTATAGCACCACCCTTACCCGCACACACAGCGCATGAGCACATCGAGCTGCTCGCATGAAAGAAGGAAGGCCAAGAAGCAAGATCACAGAAAGACCGATGAGGAGAAAGAGAGGCTAGAGTGTTATGAGGATGACGATGACGAGAACCTCCCGTTCACCCGCTACATGAAAGCCATGGAGATACCCGCGAACTTCTGAATGCCCCTAATGGACAAGTACAATGGAAAGGGCGACCCCATGGACCACATAAATACATATAAGACAAAGCTCCAAGGCCAGTCCCATGCGGTGAAGTGCCGGAACTTCCATACCACACTCGCGTCTGACGCGAAGAGGTGGTACAATAAGTTGAAACCAGGGAGTATCTGAAGCTGGCCACAACTAAAGAAGGAATTTGTCAATGCCTTCATTGGCAATCGGACGATGATAGCCGATCTTGCTTGACTCCACGACATCCGTGAAGGAAGGAGAAGCTGTCAAGAGCTACTTCAAGAGGTTTAGTCATGTTATCAACAAAATCGAAATTGTGAGTGATGAAAAGGCTTTGGATGCACTCGTGACGGGCGCACATGCGCACTCCCTTCTGGAGGGATGTATAGAAACGATCATCAGAAGATCTATGAAGCTATTGAACTTGGTCAGTAGCGAGATCCGATCGAGAGGAGGCGATCGAGAATAGAGAGAAAAGAGAGAGGAGAGAGGAGATCGCTACGAGAAGGGAGGGGCGGCGCTCTCCCGAGCTTCGTTTTCTCGCTTTAAAAAGCGCTCTCTGTGCGTAGAACAATTGTTACAGGAGATTCGACCCAGACGGAAGTAGCCCCAATCCTCCACCCCCAGAGTGTGCTGTGGTGGCCCCCATGCCCGCCATAACTGCGCCCAAGTTCGCCGGATACACAGGACCGGGGTGCATAATACGGAGGATTGCCCGGGCGTGAGAAAATTGATAAATTGCGGAACTCACGGTATGGAGAGGAAAATCGGCTCGCACGAGGACGTCGAGGGCCGCCTGCACAGGAGGAAGACCTCCTCCTCGGTGCCAGGACGATGGACCCCGACGTAATGAAGTAAGAAATGACAGAAATAGGGACCCGCCGAGGTTGGAAGGACCTGCGGGGGTGCCCCCTATTCGGAAGATAAACACGATCATAGGAGGGCCCTATGTCAGAGGACAGACGATGAACTCGCAGCGTAACTACGCAAAGGCGGCGAGAGAAGAACCCTTGGAGAGTTGGCAGCTCCACGGGTATCGACAAAAGGCACCGCAGATCTCGTTCACTGAGGAAGACGAGGTTGGCATATACTACCTGCACTGCGATGCCCTGGTAGTCCATGCGGTAGTTTCCAGAAACAGCCTAGGGCGGATGCTTGTCGACGATGGAAGCGCCGTGAACATCCTGTTCGGCAGTGCCTTCGACCAAATAGACGTGGATCATGAATTGACGGCCATCTCGGACCCGCTATTCAGTTTCACAGGGGATAGCCTTGTCCCGCGAGGAAAGATTACGCTGGCGGTAGACTTCGGAGAACCTCTATGCCATCTCCGAAAGTTCATGAAATTTTTGATAGTGGACACACGCTCCGCCTACCATGGACACCCGTCTTTGAAGGATTTCTGAGGAGGTCACGTCCATACACCATCTCGGCAATGAAATTTCTAACACGGGAGGGTGGCGGTCGCGATAATCGAGGCGGAGGAGGAGGGCATGTTACATGAACGCATTGCGGAAGGCTGCTAAACGTGAGGATGTCACCCCAGCAGTAATGACCATACATTCGGGCCGACGGACGTTGACCGTGAGGGGATGGATGAAGAATTGATACTGGACGAGGGTCTCGATCCTCAAATCATAGGCTCAGATTCTCTTACCTCCCTGCCGAGGAGCTGGAAGCATTTCGGTGAACCCCTCGGAACCAACCCGAGTATTACAGGTTGGAGAGAAGCTCGAGGAAAGAATGAAGGAGGAGCTGAAGCAGTTTCTTCGGGAGAACGCTGACGTCTTCGTATGGAAGCACAGCGATATGGTCGGGATCTGAAAATACGCCCCAGGATTCAAACAAGGAGGCCTTTGAGTACCGAAAGTTACCATGCATTGAAGGAGGAAGTTGACAAACTACTAGCCAGTGGGTTCATCAGAGAAACAATTTACCCCCAATGGGTATCTAACCCGATCTTTGGTAAGAAAGAGTACCAAGAAGTGAAGGGTATGCATAGACTTTTCGGATCCGAACCAAGCATGCCCTAAAGATGACTTCCTGATCGCCGGCATCGACCGACTAGTCGATCGATGCGATCGCCGGCCACAAGTTACTTAGCTTTATGGATGCGTACTCGGGGCTACAAACCAATCCCGATGTTCACGAGGGGCGAAGATCACACGCCGTTCATCACGGACCAAGGGCTATCTTTGCTATAGGATGATGTCCTTGACTTGAAAACGCGGGAGCTACATATACCATTGTTGGTAAATCGCATGTTCGCAGGATGATTGGGAATACAATGGAAGTGTCGTCGATGATATGTTGGTAAAGTGCATAAACGCCGAGGACCACATAGAGCACTTAAGAGAGATGTTCGGAGTCCTTCGAAAGTATCGCATGAAGCTTAACCCCTTGAAGTGTGCGTTCGTTAGTTGCGTCAGAAAAGTTCCTCGGCTACATGGTCAATCAGTGTGGTATAGAGGCTAATCCCAAAAAAATTAAGGCACTTATTGAAATGCGGTCGCCATCCTTTCCCAAGGAAGTTCAGAGCCTGACGGAAAGATTAGCGGCTTTGAATCCATTTATATCCAAGGCGACCGGACCGGCGCCAACCCTTCTTTTAGACCATCAAAGGGAGAAGAGGTTTGAGTGGACCGAGGAGTGTGAGAAAGCCTTCCAAGACCTCAAGATCCTCCTCGAAAAATCCCCATTTTATCCAAACCAAAGAACAGGAGGCGTTGCTCGTTTACCTCGCCGTATTCGAGAAGGCGATTAGTTCATTTTAATCAGAAAAGAGGGCCGGCACAATTTTTGCATCTATTACGTGAGTAAAAGCCTCGTGAGGGCCTTGAAAACAAGATACCCAGACATGGAGAAACTCGCCTTATCGTTGATCACCGCCTATCGAAAACTTCGACCGTACTTCCAGTCCCACAGCATAGATGTTTTGACAAACCTCTCTCTACGGCAGATACTCCAAAAGTCGAACACATCAGGACGGCTGATGAAATGGTCGGTGGAACTCAGCCAGTTCGACATCAATTATAAGCCACGACCTTCGATAAAGGGACAGGCCCTAGCAGACTTTGTGGCTGAATTCGCCCATATTCCCGAAGGTTCGCTCGAGGCCTAACCCCGGGAGGTACCAACATGGAAGTTATATGTTGATGGATCCTCAGGTGAGGCCAGAGCTGGGCAAGGATCCTGCCGAGTTAGTTCGAAGGCCATAATATCCATCGCGCGCCGCACGGGTTCAAATCCTCCAACAACGTAGTGGAATACGAGGCACTCCTAGCGAGCTTGAGGTTGGCACAAGAGATGAAGGCCCGGAAGCTCTAGATTCATAGCGATTCACAGCTGGTTGTCAGTCAGGTTAATGAGACCTTCGCAGCACGCGAACAATCCATGGTGGCATACCTGACGAAGACCAAGGGCTGTTGTCCCACTTTGAGGGATACGAATTTCTTGAGATCCCACGAATGGAAAATGGTTATGCGGATGCCCTCTCGAAACTAATGAGCGTAGAGACTCCGACTTAATGAAGGCCATCCCAGTTGAGAGACTCGAAGGCAGACCTTCTATCGACGAACCCCACACACAGGTTGTCATGGCTATATCTGATTCTCCAAAATGGATGAAGGAGGTCACCGAATATCTAACCGACCGAATCATCGCTTGACGACAAACAAGAAGCACAACTCTGCAGAAGGGCCGCAAAGTTCGTGCTGCAAGACGCGATCCTATATAAGAGAGGATTCACCACCCCTCTTGCCTTTGTTTAACACGGGGAAGAAGCCGTATACGTAATGAAAGAGATACACGAAGGGATATGCGGCAATCATTCAAGGGTACTATTGGCCGACCATGAAGAAAGACTCCCACAATTATGCAAAGAAGTGCGATTGATGCCAGAAGTTCGCCGGTATACCGAAGCTCCCGGCTCAGAACCTCACCCCGGTCACCAATCCTTGGCCTTTCGCCAAGTGGGGGATCGACTTCATCGGTCCCCTTCCGACGGAGAGAGGAGGGGTGAAATTCACGATTGTAGCAGTGGACTACTTTACCAAATGGTGTGAAACCGAACCTCTGGCCAAGATCACAAAAGAAAATGCTTGGAAATTTGTATGGAAAAACATTTTCTGCCGCTTCGGTATTCCCCACTCCCTCGTTTCTGACAACGGCACACAATTTGCAGGAATGAAGTTTAACGCGAATTGTGAGAACCTTGGTATCCGAAAGGACTTCTCCACCCCTTACTACTCCCAATCCAATGGACAGGTGGAAGCCGTGAACAAGATCATAAAGCATACCCTTAAGCCGAAACTGGAATCTGCGAAAGGAGGATGGGCTGAAGAACTACCCGAGACCGTGGTCCTATCGGACACACCTCTCGCACCGCCACGGGTGAAACCCGTTCTCCATGGCGTATGGAGCAGAGGCGATGATTTCCGGTCGGTAGGAATACCTCGCCTGTGCACCTGCATTTCAACGAGGTGGCTAATGAGGACTCACGAATGGCAAGCCTCGATCTGCAAGACGAGAGACACACAGAATCGCAGCTTCGTCTCGCGGTTTACCAGCGGAAAATGGTCCGATACTACAACTCCAAGGTCAAGGGCAGGAGCTTCCACATCAATGAATTTGTCCTGAAGAAGGTATTTCAAGCTAATAGAGAGGTAGGGGCCGGGACTCTAGGGCCCACCTGGGAGGGACCTTATAAAGTCATCGATGAAATCCACCCTGGAACTTACAAATTGGAAGATTCCGAAGGCAGGGAGACGAGGCACCCTTGGAACGTCGACCACTTGAGGCCGTATTATCAGTAGTTTCATTTTTGCACTGTTTTGATCTTCTTTCATTTTTGTTTGGCGCCTCGAAACACCGCACCTTCTAATAAAATCAGTCGTTTATGAATCTAAAGTGTTCCTCACACCACAAGAGCAAGTGCAAGCAACTCTGCAGCGAGGGGGTGTGGTTCGCGGCCAACTCTTTCAACTCGCTGGGTAAACATTCAACGCGTATTTAATCAAGTGCAAGTAATTCGTAAGCGAGGGGGTGTGGTTCGCAGCCAACTCTTTCAACTCACTGGGTAAACATTCAACGCGTATTTAATCAAGTGCAAGCAATTCGGCAGTGAGGGGGTGTGGTTCGCGGCCAACTCTTTCAACTCGCTGGATAAACATTCAACGCGTATTTAATCAAGTGCAAGCAATTCGACAGCGAGAGAGTGTGGTTCGCGGCCAACTCTTTCAACTCGTTGGGTAAACATTCAACGCCAGATTTAATCAAGTGCAAGCAATTCGACAATGAGGGAGTGTGGTTCGCGGCCAACTATTTCAATCATTTGGGTAAACATTCAATGCGTATTTAATCAAGTGCAAGCAATTCGGCAATGAGGAGTGTGGTTCATGGCCAACTCTTTCAATCGCTGGGTAAATAATCAATGCGTATTTAATCAAGTGTAAGCAATTCGGCAGCGAGGGAGTGTGGTTCGTGGCCAATTCTTTAAACTCGCTGGATAAACATTCAACGCGTATTTAAGCGAGTGAAAGCAATTGACAAGCGATCCGACAATGCTAGGTAACATTCATCGATACGTAATAAAAAATGAGGTATATTCAACGGGTTACAAGTGGGGGGGTCAACAACAAAAACTAGAACAGAAGAGTCTTGCAATCTCGATTCAAGAACCACTTTGGGTTCACGTGGCTGGAAGACTCGAGTTTGGCGAAGACCACGGCCTTGACGGCTCGGTCGGATTTGCTTTGTTCAATTCCTTGTCTTTGGCGGTGACCATGCCCCGACAAGACTTGATTGCGACCGCCTTTTTACGCACTTGACACACGCCTTTTGGATCGTCCTAGCCTTCTTGGTATCGTGACGTTGCTCGAGCCCGGCATCTTTGGAGAATGCGAGTTTTTTCTAGCTCGTCCCTACGGGACCCGATATTGATATACTCATACTTGCCAGGGGGATGAGAAGGAGAGGCTTGAACTGCCTCCTCCCTTCCATGGGCGCCTGCCTTTCTCTTGCTCGGTTATGCGGCACTCCCGAAGCCGAAGGCACGGGTCTCACTGGGATGGGAAGGAGGCACTCACGGTGCCGCCCGGCGCCGGGACGGGCAAAGGTAGGACCACTCACCGTTACCTCGGTGTCCGCTCGTGACAACCCAGGAATCAGGCGCCGCGGAAGGTACTTAAAGGGAGGGAGTTGTCATCCACAACTCCCCACGTCTCATCTTAAACTTGGGGACAGTGGATAAATGAAAACTGGACATAACCAGAGATAACTAGGATCCGAATAAGGAAATAAAAGGGCAGGGATGAGAAGAATAAATTTAAGTCTTGCAAACATTTATATAGGCGCGGCGGAATACTAACAGCCGGAGTAAGTGCAAGCCAAGTAAACCCTAGGGAGATGTAAAGGGTGCGTGGGAATGCGCGCTTCACAAAATCCACCAACATCAATGCATGGCAATGGCGCGAACGTAAATACATAGTAACGGCATACAAGGTGGTAGCCATCGCGCGATCGCCAGAACTGCAAAAATTGATCGTTCTTCGCAAACCACCAATATCAGGCGAGATGCGACCCCCCCACCTCCCGGAAAGTTGACAAAATTCGAAGCCTAAGTACCACAAGCGATTGACAAAGACGAAACAACCAGAGGAACTTAGGAATAATCGTATTTTATTCAACATTATTCGGAATACAGGGCAAAAATAAATACGCATGATAACTACTCTACTGCCCCGCCGTCTCTTTGGATCGGCACATACTGGGACATTTGAACTACTAAGCCTATCTCCTGGTCTTCGTCACCTCGAGCGTCATACATTGATGGGGATCGATTTCACCATAATCGGAGTCACCCCAAACCAACATGAGTTGATTTGGTGACTTATTAGACCACACTGCTCAAAAAATACCGTTGACACCTTTTGGCAGAGGGCGCCCGGCCCCTCCACCCGAATCAGAGCCCCTCCCGTCCGGGGCATGGTCAGGCTAAGGCTGCTAGGCCCAACCTCCCCGTACGTTTGGTCCTCTGAACGTTGATTGGATGGGCGTTTGGTACTCTGAATGTTGATTCTTGAGTTGGTTGGTATTCTGAACACTGTTTCTTTATCCGTGATTCCATGAGAACGTTCGAAACAGGAGGCCCGATCAAACGACTCGAGAAATTTTTGGGAACACAAGGATCTAATTTACGCAGTTTCATGGATTTGCGTACACATGAAGAGCACAATGGGAAACGTCCAATATGTTCTTATATAGAGGCTACGTTGGACTTAACACAAAGCAATTAATGAGGATATCTCAGGGGGATTTGGAACGCTGCATAGCCGTTCTATCTCCCCAAGACATTAAAGGCGCCAACTCTACAGTTTTTGCTAAAAGTCTGTGCCATTAATGCCCAAGGAAGTGATTCTCAGATTTGAGGCGTTCCCCCCCACGCGCAATCATCCATAACATTAAATGCCGGGAGAGGAATAAATTAAGGTAAAGCACGTCGGGCAATTTATTCTAGAACATGTGCAAAAGCAGATAAGTAATTTTCAAAAGTTCAGGTGCCTTGCCGCCTCTTTAAGGGTCGGCACATTGCGGGCCTTCCCCCACGATTGGAGGGGATATTTGTTCATCGCCTTCGCCAGGTTCGGTGTCAGGAATTCGAGCCTCGGAGGAGCCTGCTGAAGGAAAGAGAGGTCCCACTCCGGATGGATCTCCACGATACGCTCTACCAACTGTTCGCCCCCAATGGTCATCAGGCGGTGGGCGAGGTCCTGATACTCGGGCATATCCACGAACGCGTCCTGATAGGCCTCCACTACCCTGGCCTCGGCACCCACGCATTCGGCCCGGACTCTCTCTAACTCCAGCCTCGCATCCGACAGCAACTTCTCCTCTTCCACAATAACGACCTCTAACTTTCTTTGCTGGCTAGCAGCTTTTTTCGACGGCAAGGGTCCGGTCATCGGCCTATTTCTGAGCCTCCTCGGCACGCTTCTGAGAAGCCTCGGCAGACCTCTTCTGATCCCGGGCTTGCTTCAGACTCTCTTTGGCGGCCTTCAGCTCAATCTCGTATTTGCCCCTCATGTCCGCCTCTTTCGTCACAACCAAGTCCAGCTTAAACTGCAACCCCCTCTTTTCGGGATCCAGTTGTGCCTTTTCGAGGCCTATGGTCTTCAGCTCCTCGGCCATCTTCTTGGATTTGGCCTCTTCTCTCATGATCTTGGCCATCGTATCCTTCCAAGGTGCCGAACAATTCTTTGGTCAAGACCAGTCCCCGCACCAAGTTGATCTCCGCCATTTGTAGTCGCTCCCGGACAGAGGCCTCCTCGGTGGCCTTCTCCCACTTCTGGGTCCAGTATTTGTGCACACTCGTCGCAATCATTGCAGGGTGGGCTGGGAGCATTTCCATGATAGAAGTTTCTAGTTCTCTTGGGCGTTGAGAGATGCGGATGGGGCTCTCCTGCCCGGACGAAGAGCTGGATTTCTTTGCACTCTCAGTCCGACTCGATTTTCAGGCGTCCTTCATAAACCCTCCCGCGGGTGCGAGAGCCTTCCTCTTCCGCGCCCAGATCGCCCCGGATCCTCGGCAACGTTGCCTTTCTCCTTATCCTTGGGTGGAACGAGGCTGGGCGAAGGACCGAATGACGAGAGGCGGGGACAGAGGAGGAACATCCTGGCTAGGAGGAGAGTCGGAAGCCGGCGGGTGGGAGGACTCTAATGGCACAAGACATCGGGATCTCTTGCGACGGGACGAGACGCGCCGCCGCCATGATGCACAGGATGAAGAACCCTCTCCGCTGGTGGGGCGGGCAAGGCGGAGCGTAGGGATATTCTTGAACCTGAAAGCTGTTAGAAGAAACAACAATTTACAACGCGTTTGGGCAATTATTGGCGTCGACGCCGGGGTGCCAAAATTTGAGAACTTACACATCAGTCCACAACCAGCTAATAAGCTGTCGTCCTTCAACAGGTTGCCGAGACTCCTTTAGTTGCTGCTGAGGCCCCGTACCTTGTTCCACTTCACCCTCAGCTCTCCTTGGTCCCTTTTCGGGATGGACGGCTTACCACTGCATGATGCAAAAACAATCAAGAAATTAAGTCAGGAACAATTATCGAACCTACACAAGCTATGACAATATATACCGAGTTCTCCGAATCGACGAGGGATGGATAAGTTGGGCCGAGGATCCTCTGGCATATATTTCCGGTCCCGTCGACGAAGATGAACCTCTCTTTCCAATTGTGTACTTTGTTGGAGCTATCAGTGGCCGTTCTCCACTTCTGGCCCGGCCGAGGAGAGATGTTGTACCAGCCCGCAGATCGACAAGGCCGGTATATAGTTTCGAACTCCCCCGGGGTAAGGTTCCCTCCCGCCTCGGCAACACCCCACAATATGTACGAGGCAACCATCTGCCCCCAGCCATTCGGTGTTATATGATAAGGGACTAGGTTCCGATCCTTGACACCTCGCGGAAGAAAGGATGCATGAGTAGGCGGAGGCCTTGTTGCATCGTGGGTTCAGAATCGCGACGTACCCCGGGAGGATCGTCGGTGCGTTCCTCTGGACCCAGAGCTCTGAGTTTCACGGGTGCAGGAATGTCATAGGACAACCGTATGTCCTCTAACTCCACCTCGGTGATCCTGGACTGAGCCATGGACGCCTCGGTGGTTGACCGTTTAAGCTCCTCATCGAGCGCCTTCACGGCCGGGGCATCCCTCTTATCAAGTGATCCCCTCATCTCAGGTACCCCAGCGTCAGGTCCCCCTTTCTCCGCCGTCTCTTCCACCGGTGTAGGCGGACAGGCCCCCCTCCCACTCGTAGACGGAGTCGACAGGAGGCTCCGGGTTTACTCCCCCAACGACTTTAGAAGATGAAGATGATGTGGCGGCCGATGATGACTCACCTCCAATAATACTAGGGTTTGTCGGGGCATCAGATGGGTTCTGTGAATCGTCGTCTCCGGACGACATTACGCTCACAAAGTATAACCCCCCAAGCTATGGAATCAGGCGACAACCACGAAAG
The DNA here is from genome assembly GCA_023638005.1 of Forsythia suspensa. Taxonomy (NCBI): domain Eukaryota; kingdom Viridiplantae; phylum Streptophyta; class Magnoliopsida; order Lamiales; family Oleaceae; genus Forsythia; species Forsythia suspensa. The sequence continues at coordinate 35,830,645 of CM042674.1, forward strand.
GAAACAACGGAAACAAATCGCAACAACTTTCAGCACGCTTACCTCAAAAATGCGGTTATAACGACACACCCACTAGGATTTTCCCGCTTGTTGAAAGAGTATTCACAATAAGCACAAACGCAAGAAGAAGTTATAGTGCCAGGGGAGATGCCTGATTTTATAGTGATGAGCTCCAATATCCACCGTCCAAATCCCAATCGTCACATCCGAACTGCGGGCAATAGGCGCATGTTTTAAATTGAGCAACAAAGTAGAAAGCGAAACCCCAAACATTTAGTGAAGCGAGAACGCGCGCGCTTCACGCGCGCCCCCGTTTCCGCCACGCCCATTGCATTAATTGCATACACCCTCTCACTCATGATTGCTCGGCCGCGGATTAGAGCGATACGATTGAGAACCACACCATCCGCGGACACGTCACCAAAGGTCGGCCTCGAAGCCCTCACCATCATGAATGTTCGGCCGGGCTTGGGGACTATCTTTGGGTAAGTTGAAATCTTATAGCTAAACGCATGAGGACCACATTTCGCGGAACCCATGGAGACCGAATTTTCTTCGCACAAAATTTTCACATTTACTCTCAAAGTCCCACGCCTATTATGAATAACAGCTTGGACTTGGAGGACTATTGTTACCACACGATTACGATATGGCCTCCACGTCGTGAAGGGCCCCATTTAGCCCAAAGAAGAGTACCATCCGGGCCCATCGAAAGCCCCACCTAGGCCTGCTAGGGCTCCAAGTTCGATAAAGTGCCCCGACGCCCATCGAACACCTTAGCCTTCATGCGGCCCGAGTCCCACGGAGCCTGGGAGGGCTTTGACACTCACGGCCGACCATAGGGCCTCGCCGAGCCCGTATCAATTATAACTAGCGAGGCGACATGATATGCCTGGAATGATCGAGAAAAATAATTAAGGAAAGATTGCGTTGGTTTGGCGCATAGATCCTCACAAGGAAACCGAATCATAATTAGGCAACGTGATAAGTTGACTAAAGGAAGGTAATCTTGGAGATTTCCTCGACGAGGAATGATCCCTATCCCATAAGGAAGGAGGATCCGATTGGGCATCGATTGATTTGTTACCTAAATCAATCGGGACTCTTGCGCTTATAAATACGACGTCTCGGTTGTTCCAATGTACGCTTTTTTGACACTTGAATCCCACCATAAACTCTGTTCAAACTTCTGCCTACTTGTCTCTCCCACACACAATTACTTACCTCCACCCGTGTATTATTTCTATATACCTGGCAGTTGACTAGAGTCGGAGTACCAACGATCGTCGGACCTTTTTCTCCAAAGTGATCTTGGTGCCTAACGGTCGTCCGAGTGTGCAGATAACATACAGGTTGGCAGATGAGTGACTAGAGATCTGTTGACACGTGGACGCTGTAGGTTCCGACGTCAACACTTGGTAAGACTGCTAACAATTTGAGAGAATATTTGGTAAATGTCTTGCCGACAATTACTATATAACCATAAACCTAAAAAAATGAATAATGTATAAACTAGCAACTAATTTCAGACGTCCATTGATGGATGCTATCATGTTGAGATTGACACTTTGGTTGAAAGGAAGCTATTGTTCAAAGTTCAAATAATTCAGAATATTAGTAAGCATAATGAAGTTTACACCGATATGAGGTTGATTGACAATAATGAGTTAATATCAAAATATGTATCAAGTTGTTATATCGAATATCAGGTTAGTGTATAATGTGTTAATTTTAGTTGTTGATGAATATTTATCTTCCATGTTTATCATGCCTATGATGTATCTAATTTTTTTTTTTTTTTAACAAAATAATATTTTCACGAATCTAATGTTTTTCACGATTTGAACACAATGATATTGCAGAGCTAAAGGTAGTTTTTGTTGTTACTATTGACGCAATTATGATAACTTTATGTTATACATAATTCAATAAACTTTGATTGGTACGTAGGATGTCTGACAGTGAGGTCAGTACTCCAAACAAAACACTTGCTAAACAATCTAATCCTTTGATAGTTGAAGATGGCAGTTCTAGTAAAGATATACTAGATGACGATCTAACTACTCAAATATCAAGCAACAAGAGGAGAAATGTTGTGAAGGAAGAAAAAAATTAAGTTTTATTAAAAACTTTTAACTCTATTGGTACTTCAAAGAATTCATTTGTCTTATCTGTCTTTTTAACTCTATTGTCCTTTCATTTCCATCTGAATGAAGTTTATCTTTAATGGTTATATAATATATCCATTTGAATAGTTGATTTTAGATTCAAAATAATATTGAACACCAGTTTATTTTTAATAATATTCATTTAGCATTTGTTTTCAATAATGTTTCTAAGCTTTGTTTAACTTTGGAAAAATGGCAAATTCAAATTTATCAACAATCATAATTAAGTAGGAAAGAGTTGCTATAACGAATTCCTAATTTCAAAGTTTGTGTGACATTGCCAAATTTTAATTTCTAATACGTTTTAATTTATTTTTCATTTTTTATTAATCGATTTACGATTTATTAGTATGTTTTGATAATCGACACACTATTTATATAACCTATTAAAGATGTAATCCCAACTTTATCGATAATTATACTATTAGAAATTATATTAAGTATATTATGTATAAGTATATTATAAGTATATAATTTTTAAAATTATTAGAAATTAATCTTGACTTCGTTGTCGTAAACAAAGTGTCAAATTTCAATTATTATTACATGAAAAGGTTTTTTTACTTCATTTCATGCTTCAGTTAACAAATACATAAATATCAATAATAAATCAATAAAATTCCACAAATAATCCCTACGAAATAGTGTGTATATATATATATATATTATAGCAAGTTCGTAGTTAAGTGCGATTCATTTGGGACAACATTGGAAATAGTCATTCATATGATCAATAATTTATCTACGCTTTATATAACATTGGAAAGAAGCAAACTTCAATTTATCAACAATCACAATTAATTAAAAAAAAAAAAAATTACAGGTAATAAAATCCATAATTTCAATAATTTGCTGTCATTGCAAAATTTAATTTTCCAATACGTTTTAATTTAATAATGGATCTACATTTTTTTATTTAAGTTTCAATGATTAAAGAAATTTTTTTACTTCATTTAATTGCTCCGATTTTGTGAAAAATAGGATCATTTCCAGGATCCAATATCAAATACATTAATACTGATAATAAATGCATGGTATCCCTTATTCAAAATGTGGGAACGGTATGTTTAAGTTCTGATACAACTTTCAAATCAGATTCCAATATTGATTTACTGGAAGATCTTCTTACTCTAGATTAGTCATCACAAGGCTTGTAAATCATTTTCTAGAAGCCAAGGTTATTTCACGAAGCAATGCAAGACATAAAATTTTTATTCTAAAATGACTTTAACTCCATCAAACCCAAGATTACATTTTAAGTTTCAGTGAAGGCAAATATCATTTGATTGTCTCATATGCTATGACTATTAATAAGAGTCAAAGCCAATCTCTTTCGCATGTTGGACTTTATCTAAAAAAATCAGTTTTTAGTCATAGATAAGTTTATGTTGCGGGTCTCTAGAATTATAAATTGTATAAGATTGAAGATACTACTTTGTGATAGAGATGAAGAACCAACTAGTTCAACCACAAATGTAGCCTTCAAATAAGTTTTCCAAAATTTGAATTAGCTATGTTGTTTTTTAAAGTTTCGGTCACAATATCTAATAAAATGTTATTTATATGATGCTTTTGTATTTGATTTGATTATAACTAATAAATTTTCTTATACTTTTTTTTTTTTTTTTTTTTTTTGAAATCACTATCACGGAATACAATTCTCGTGTATCGCACGAGTTAAACACTAGTTAACATATATTGGAACGTTAAAAGAATGGTAAATTGCTGGATGTATTGGATGAAGTACATATACTTATTTTTCTTTAATTTAAGTTCTCTATTTTTGTTGTTTTTTAGATTTTTATATTCAGTTGTATTTGAGGACTTTTTATTGAAAATTTTGGCACCCAAATGCTTACTTTATGTTTTGATTCATAATGGATTTGTACTCGGGATTTTTGTTTTTTATATATTGGCAATTGAAAACCTAAATTAAAGAAATTGAAGCTATTAGCAACCTCGTATATTTGGAAGTTGGACAATACATACTGAATTGAGTATTCCCATTACGAGATATAGAATGAAGATATGATACTGTAAGAATTAATGTCCAAGGTCTAATTAGTTGGATCAGACTTAATTATTTATTGGACCAAATTAATTAATCTGATTAATTAATTAGACCCATTTGTTGATGGGTTCTAGTTTGACTAGAACTAGGGCTAGGGTTAGCCCCGCCTATATAGACAAAGACACAACATATTAGGGTTAAGAGTTGTTTTTCCATTACTTGCTAGCACAAGCAAAAGACAACCCAATCAATTTTCTACCAGAAAGTTCCGCTTTCATCTGTTCTTGATTGTGGAAGTCCAGATCTGTTCTTGCTGTGTTGATCACTATTGGAGGATGGACAATTGGATAGCTATGGTATTGAAGATCGCACATCAGACTAGTCAGAAATCAGATTTCACGATATTCATCAAAGGTAAACTTCTATCACTAATTCTCTCTAAGTACAAGATTGATCCGGTTTAAAGGAATTGAATATTTAATTTTCCGCTGTACATGTATACCTCAATTCCTTACAGTGGTATCAGAGCCTACCTTGTTACTTGTTAGAGTTTGTTAAACTGCTTTGATGAATTGAAGAAATAATCGTTATTGGTATATTGATTTGATTTGAGTTTTGACAGTTAAAATAAAATTGTGAATTTTATAAAACTAAAATCGAAAATGTTTTGGGTTTATTTGGAATGAATCAAGGTCGGAAAATTTGTGGGATATGTGGTGGTGCGGCGCTTTCAAGTCGCCAACGCCGAATAAGTAGTTACGGAGGTTTACGCCTTTTGAAGGCACCAGATTCTATCGCGAAGATCATCGTAGGTGATCTTCGCACTATTCAACAAATGTCATTGCCGAGAGAAGCGGCACCGCCACCGCCTCTTCTCATGAGCAGTGGTGAGTCGGCTGCTTTGATGGGTGCTTGGGTGTTTGACACCGGCGGTCACTATCATCTTCCCTCCACCCCATTTTTTTTATTGAAAGCGGTGCCATTTGCAGAAACCAAGGGTCTCTGCATTTCAGTTTGGTAGATGGAGACGGGGGCTCTTGTGCAATTTTGGAAATTGCATAAGAGGCTCTCCAATTTTAAAAGAAAGAAAAGGGTCTCTTATGTAATTTCTGAAATTGCATGAGAAGACCCGTTGTTAAAAATAAAAAGGAGGGATCTTTTGTGCAATTTTGGAAATTGTACAGAAAGCCCACTGATTTCTTTTTGATCAAGGACTCATTGTGTAATTTCAAAAATTGCACAATAAATCTTCAAATTTTATTTTCTAAGAATATGGTCTTAAATGTAATTTTAATTTTTTTAAAAAAATTTGTAATTATTTAAATTTTAATGCTGGTCAAATATTTAGTATTTACTAAAATTTATTTTAAATTATATTTTAAATTTTTGACCAGATTAAATTTTGACTTTACTTTATAAAATTATAATTTTGACCATATACAAATTTTATCTTCAATTAGAGTGTGACTTTAAATTGGTAGATGAAATAAATTTTGAAAATTCTTTTATGAATAAAATTAATTGATTAATTGGATTAATTGATTAATTTTATTGTTGAAAAAATTAATTAATTAATTAGATTAATTGATTAATTTTATTGTTGAAAAAATTAATTAATTAGATTAGATTAATTATTTAATTCCGACTAGTATGTTCCAAAATATCTAAAATATTTAGACTTATACTGTCAAAACTGTAAATTTAGAAATTAATATATTTTTAATATTAGATATTAAAATAGATGTTTAGTAGATGATTATGGACTCGACCCATGTGATTTGTTGTATAGTTAATTATTCCTGTTAATTGTTGGTTGGGCCTGCAAGCCTATTATTTAATTAAATAGGCTTGCGTGCCTATTATTTATTTAATTGAGTTTTTGAACTCTTTATTTAATGTGGACATGCGTGTTCATTTATTTGGGCATGCGTGCCAACTAGTATAAAATACAAGTTGCAGTTGGGTCACAAGGAAGCAACTAGTAAAGGATACATGTTGCACTAACACTACAAGAAAAATAGTTTTTACAACATCTAAATGACAACATTCATTAATTGCTTGTTGCTAAAATGATTCTGACAACAATCATAAAATGTATGTTGCCATTGGTTAACACAATTGAGATTTGGCAACAATATTTAATGAATGTTGCCAATGTCTCCTTTAGCAACGTTCAAAGTCTATTACAAAAAAAAAAAAAAACATTTTGACATTTAACAACGTGCATAGACCGTTGTCAAAAAGTAGAATATTTCACAACGTTCACGCACGTTGTTAAAAATGGATATTTTGCAACATTGAATGTCTGTTGCCAAAAATAACTATTTTGCAACGTTTTCCGAACGTTGTTAAAACATTGACCCATTCATTTAACGCGTGAAATTGAACCCGCGAAAACAATTTTCTTGCCTCCAACCTAAATCAAATTGAAAACCTTTGTTTCTATTCATTTCTTTCTCTGGAAAATCATGAAACTCAACCCGACAATCGAACCCGCCGATTTCTTTCTCCGTATCATCGGTGAGTTTGATTGTAAAATTGAACAGTCGTTCCTTTCTTTCTCTGTATCGGATGTGAAATTGAATGTAAATTTAACCGGTTGTTTCCTTTGTTTCTCTGTATCATATGTCAAACCTTATTTTAATTATGTTTTCAATGCTAGGGTTAGGAAGAAGAGTAAGCTTTTGAGCATTGTCAATCTATTGCTGCATTTATCGACTCGAGACCTATATTATTGGTGATACTTTGGAGCATCGTAAATCTGATACAGGTAATCAAACTCTTTATATGCTTGGTCTTAACTTTGGGTTTATATGTGGGTTGAATTACTTAGTGGAGCTTCCAACACTTTTCTCCAATTTTGCTAATCAATTGAAAATTTGGATATAGATTACTATAATCTGATTTTATGTTAGAAGCTTAACATAATACCCTAGTTTTCAGAAGTTTTTGAGTTTGTAGGTTTTGAATGTTGTTAATTTATTCTTTTATTTTGTTATTTTATAATGTACCTTATGTGTTGTTGAGTTTTGGATCATAACCTGAAACTTTTCTAATGTGTCAAGGATAGCCATCATTTAGTGATACAACTTGTTGCATTTTGGATTCTGAAATGTGATATATTCCTATATGTGTGCTTGCAACATGAATAAGGGAACAAAGGTTTAGTCCATGTACATTAGGGGTAGGAAATGTCAAATGATCTAGAATTAACAGGGGATAAGAACTTTCATGTAGCAATAAAAGCTATTACAAGAAAGTGGTACGCCCATGTAAATCGAGACCTTAGAGTAGTGGAGTGACTTTTTCTTTAGAGTGGCAAGAAAGTGGTTGCCTATTACTTATATGAATTAATGATTTGAACAGACACAAAGGCTGCATCGGTGACAATAGTTATTGTCTTAGGTATAGATCTTGTACAATATATTGATAACTCTTATTGAGAATGTGTTATTTGTAAGTGGTGTTGGATCAATTATATATAAATAAAAACTATATTGGCTGGTGTACTTGTATATTTATGTTCACAAATATTGAAGTCCTCGGTTGCATATCATTGAAGTTAAATTCCCTCGCTTTAGTTTATCAAAGTTCTTTGCTAACTTCATTCCTAGATGTCATGCACAATGAATTTGTTCAAAGAATTATGTCTACTAATTTAATACTCGAATGAAATACCCTTAAATCAAGTCCCTCCAATTTGATGTGTCCTTTTCTTTTAGTTGTGTAGATCCATAAAGTAGAGTTGAAAATGTGCATCGATCGCTTGAGTCTAAATGTCTTGGGTAGGCCGGGCTCATGATCATTCAGCCTTTATGCTTGTGTGTTGTGTTGTGTTGGGTAATATTGTGGACTTTTCTTACTTCACTATGTTGAGCTTTTTACGGAGGAAGTTCCGGTTAAATTTAGCATATATAACATAACGTCGTCCACCAACATAACGTCGTCCACCAACTATTTAAGTTCTTGAAAGGGCTGCCTAGAAGAAAAAATTATAGCCGAGAAAAGTGTTCGCTTATTGTTTAGCTTAAGTTCTTTGCTCATTTTGATTTATTTTGGTATGTCTTACGCTTGGGGTATCTTTGTTAACTTCATTGATTTTGGAAATTTATAATTACTATGCCTGCAAAATTGCAAATGAAGAAATTCTGTCCCTTAACAAGTTTGATCTGATCCTTGCCGGTCTTGTACACCTTGGCTCCGCGAGGGGTGGTGCAACCTTGGTAGCCACCTTTGTTCACTGCCACCACGTTGTGCAGCGCCGAGTTATAGTTGAACACTGTATACAAAGTCAAGCAAGTTAAAATGATATTTTTTATATGTCGCAGAAAAGTATTTTCTCAAAAACTTGCCAAAGAAAAAATCTATTAATTTTAAACCTACTCGAATAGGCCAATAAAGAAAGATATGGAATTTCGAGCTGTAAAAGGAGTTGGTAGAAAATGACTAGAGGTATCCAATCGACTCAAAGCGGATCCGATCCATCATCCTTCTAAACCCCTTCCAACCCAATAGTTTTCTTCAGTTTTAAGCCACAAATTTGAGGTTTATGAGTCTGAAATATTCTTGTTTCACTGCTAGTCTAGTCAAGTTGATGCACATTGTATGTAAGGCAAGTGGACGTAGCTATTTCATTGAGGAACCACTATAACTGTGTGTTTGCTTTTGTTTTTCGATTAGATATATTGGTTCCATCAAAGCATCAATTTTGATTATTTCATTACTTCTTTTCAATTTAGAGGTACTTGATTTTCAAATATTTTCAATGAATGAAAAATTGGAATTCAAAATTCCACTACCTAGCTAATATGTGCACATTAATACAACAACTTCTTGCTAATATTCTTTTCCATTTCTCTTTCTCGAATCCTTCATTGTTTAGCTTTGTGAGCCTTTTAAGTGTTCACGAAGTCAAATTTTCTCACGCATCTTGAAATTTCGGTGCCATTGGACCATACATTGCTTATAATGGACAAGGAATGGGTGCACTTATCAAGGTTATTTTTAAAAATTAGATATCATTAATTTCATCCTAAATAATTTATACATCTTCATGTATTATTGATCATAACATTTGTTTGCAGATTTTCAGAACAATATAGAGATGGTGCACGGAATTTTGTTGATCTAGCTCATGAAAAACTAAATTCGAGAAATGATAGGATGTCCTTGTGTTAAGTGTAGAAATCTAAAGCATCACCACTTTGATATAGTGTATGAACATTTGGTCATTAAGGGGTATGGATCCTACATACACTACTTGGGTATTTCATGGAGAGCGTCCAAGTGAATCAAATATAGTAGATGTAGAAATGCGACTCATATAGAATGTTTAAGGACTTCTATGTGCAACACGACAAACTAGATGAAACCTCTCGATGGAAGAGAGGAGGAGATTGAAAAATTACTTCGTGATTTTGAAATTCCTTTATATCCGAGGTTGTAGTGTGTATACAAAGATGTAAACTTCAGATTGCTTTGTTGAAGCACAAAGCTACACATGGTTTATCGATCTTTGTTTTGATGAACTCATAACTATTTTTCGTGACATCTTCGCCGCGGAAAATAACACACTACCTAGCTCATTTTATGAGATAAAAAGGTTGTCAACACATTTGATCTTGGATATGACAAAATACATGCATGCACGAATGATTGTTGTCTATATAGAAATGAGCTTGTGAATGCCGAAATATGTCCAAAGTGTGGATACTCAAGATGGAAAGTTAACCAACGGAGTAAGAAAATTAGAGAAAGGAATCCCAAAAGTCTTACGTTATTTTCCAATAATACCAAGACTTAGGCGGATGTTTGGAATAGATGATATGGCAACTCAACTTAGATGGCACTCAAGTCATAAAAGTCAAGATGGTAAAATGAGGCATCCAGTGGATTCTTTGGGATGGGAAATGATAAATCGGAGGTGGCCACATTTTGCCTCGATTCTCGAAATATCGATTTGGTCTTCACTCTCGATGGATTTAATCCTTTCAAAGATCTAAGCTCTAGATATAGTTGTTGGCGATAATCTTAACTATATATAACTTGCCTCCCTCGTTATGCATGTCGAAAGAAAGTTTGATGTTGAGTTTATTAATCCCGGGACCAAAACAACCAGGAAATGACATAGATGTTTATTTGGAACCACTTGTAGATGACTTATCATTGTTATGGAGAGATGGGGTTAAGATGTATGATCACGGTTACCAAGTCTACATTCAACTTAAAGGCTATTTTGATGTGGACAATACATGACTTTCTCGCATATGGTAATGTATCCGGATGGATGGCCGAAGGAAAAATTGCATGCCCTATTTGTCGTGAAGATACATGTTCACAATGGTTGACACATGGTAGGAAGTTTGCATATATGGGACATAGAAGATTTCTCCCCTTGGGTCATCCATTACGCATGAAAAAGAACTGGTTTAATGGAGATATTGAAAATGGTACTAGGCCCAAGATAAAAAGTGGTGAAGAAGATTACATTGAAGCTGGAAAAGTGGCAAACAATTGGGGAAAAAGCGGTAAGAAAAAAGAAAGAAGAGTTCAAATCATAGTGATGTCACATGGAAGAAAAATTCAATATTTTTCAAGCTACCATATTGGAAGGTAATGATTTCTTCTTATTTACTTTAATCCATGTAATTACGCTCATTATATCTTGACACCATTAATGTTTAATTGCGAGACATTAATTTATACGTCATAATGTGGATGTCATGCATGTGGAAAAGAATATTTGTGAGAGCATTATTGGAACTCTATTGGATGTGAAAGGAAAATCTAAAGATGGCATAAATTCTCGTAAGGACATGGAAGCTATGAATATTAGGCATGAATTACATCCACGAGAGTAGAGGAGATAAATTCTACCCTGCTGCTCCCCACACTTTGTCGAAAGTTTGAAAAACTAATCTTTTGCAAAAGGCTTTTCGAGTTGAAATTACCGGATGGTTATGGTTCTAATATTGGAAATTGTATTTCAGTTGATGAATGTAAGATAGTTGGACTCAAGTCTCATGATTGTCACATTTAATGCAACAATTATTATCGGTTGCATTGAGGGGACTACTACCTAACGGACCAAGAAACTCTATATTCAAATTGTGTTCATTTTTCAATGAATTATGTCAAGGAGTTATAGATAGAAATAAGGTCGAACAATTGGAGGAGGATGTTTGTGAAACTTTGTGTTTGTTGGAAAGGTATTTTCCTCCTTCTTTTTTTGATATAATGGTTCATTTGGCAATCCACCTTGGAAGAGAAGTTCAACTGTGTGGACCAGTACAATATCGTTGGATGTACCCATTTGAGAGGTGATACACTCTTACGTTATTCAATATAGTATATATTTATTATCTATTTCCTTTACTATGATTTAAGATTTTTTATTGTGTAGGTATATGAAAGTACTAAAAGGATATGTTATGAATCGTACTTGCACGACACGAAGGGTGCATTTGAGCGATATATTATTGAAGAAAAATCGAGGTTTTGTAGCAAATACATTAAACAAGCATCCGGGATAGGCTCTAGACTTGCACGCGCAATGAAGAGTTTGAGAGTGATTTATTAGTCGTGGGCGTACAATTTCTAAAGGGAAGCCGCATTTTCTATCTCGATGAGATGATGAAAGTTGCTCATAGATATGTGCTACTAAATAGTACTGAAGTTCAACCATACATAAAGTCGGTTTGTTAATTAACTACTTTGTTAGTTTTTAATGTGATCGCCAATATATCTCTTGTAATGTATTATATCTTCTATAGGATGCATATGGATGAACTCATGAGTTTTGACAAACGACTTGAAAGAAATGAGGCGTTGTTGCATAAGAAACACATTGACTCATTCATTTGCTGGTTGGATGAAAAGGTTTACATAAAAATTAATGTGTCAAAAGTTCTGTTTAAAAAGCGTATTTTATTCATTTATTCCTAACATGTTTAAACATATGATGATTAAAGTTGAAGATATGATGAGCGAGTGTTTCAAATACTTTGAAGTGGCTTGCACGTGGTCCTAGATGCCTTTCCATGTCATATTCTAGTTTTGTCATAAATGGTCTTGGTTCCACACTAAAGATGCGAGAAAAGTCTCGCCAAAACAAGTGGCATTTAGTTGAAGCAACGACCATTTGTAGATCTAGTGCAAAAGATAATGCACATGTAGAGGGAAAAGTCGTTTATTATGGAGTGTTGCGAGATGTTATAGTGCTTGATTACAATATGTTTCATGTTCCAATATTCAAGTGTGATTGGGCAAATATCGTGAATGGGGTAAAAGGGAAGATGGATTTACTTTAGTTAACCTTCACGAGGACATAGTCAATTTCAAAATGATCCTTTCATCTTGGCATCACAGTGCCAAGCAATTGTTTTATTCTAGAGAAAATGAAACCTCTAAGCGGTATGTTGCTTTGCAAGCGCCACCAAGAGGCTTTCACACGTTGAACATGGAAGAAGAAACTACGTATGGGGCATCTATTCCATTTGATATATCACATATTGAAGAAAACCGGGATGATGATGAGAATTATGCAAGGATAGATGTCGATGGCATATTATGTGCTACATAGTGTAGTATGGTGAATGATGAATATTTCTTGTTTTAATTTGTCTTTTCAATTGCATGAATTGATCTGAGATATCGACCTTTTATTCATTTATTGTAATGAGATGATTGTTCTTATCTCAAGGCGATCCCCGACAAGATGGATAGAGTAGAGGTGAGTTAAGTCTCCTCTTATTTGATAATATATTTCTTGTTTTAATTTGTCTTTTCAATTGCATGAATTGATCTGGATATCGACCTTTTATTCATTTATTGTAACAGATGATTGTTCTTAGTCGCGCGATCTTGACAAGATGGATAGAGTAGAGGTGAGTTAAGTCTCCTCTTATTTGATAATATATTTGTTGAATTATGTAAGTGGTAATATATATCTTTTGTTTAATGTTGAATTCTAATAGTCATCTAAGCAAGCTTCCAAGAGACGAACTAAGCAACAAAGAGCCTTACATGCTTGCCATAACTAGAGATCAAAATCAAAGAGTACAATTTCCGGTCAACCCGAACGTCCTATGTCAACTCCAATTACAAATGAGCAAGAAGTGCAATCACCAAATGTTGATCCTCCAAAGAAGAAAAGAGGACCAACCGTATTGAAAATGGTTCCTGAAAGTAATTTTAAGAGAATGGAGCTTGAATTCAATGAATTGGGTCAAGTGGTTGGTAATAACTCTGATAAATTTGCATCCATAGTGGGAGCCATGGTACGAGAACATGTGCCTGTTGTAAGTAAAGATTGGCATTCGGTAGATCAGCAGAAAAAAATGGAGCTTTGGTCGTTCATTAAGGTATATTTCTAATTTCATATTTCTTATCTTTTCTTTCTAAACTTTTGGCATCTTCTATGTTTCTTCTAAATTGGATATGGTTCATTTATGTACAACTACAAAGAAAGGTTCAATGTGAGTGATTGCCACCAAAAATGACATTTCAAAGCATGGGAAATTATTGGAGGACATTCAAATCAAGGTTGCGTAACAGATTTAAAAATGAACTATCAAAATCGGTGAATAGAACACGCACCATTGCACTTCTTAGACCAAAGAATGTAAACTCAGATGAAGCATGGGAACAGGTTTGTCGAAGACACCTTTTCTGCTGACTTTAAAGTAAGTAATTTGAAGTGGAATGTGACTAAAATTTATTTGATTCCATTGTGTTTATAAATTTGCGTTTTGGTAATAGGAAAAAAGTTCCAAATTTAGTAGAATGAGAACCAATCAGAAGCTTGTTCATACTATGGGGAGAAAGGGTTATCCACGTCTGGCGCATGATATGGTAACAACGAACTTGTATTTCTTTTTATTACATTACATTCAATTCCTATTGTGACTCCTTTTTTTTTTTTTTTCATACAACGTATGGTTTTTTGTTCAGAAAAAGAAAAATCCAAACATCACAGGATTAAGAACTAAAGTGTGGACTTCTGCACATCTTAGAAAGGATGGAAAACCAATAAATGAAGCAGTTTCTGAAACTTTGGTATGACTATTTTATTAATGTTCTTTGACTATAATATGTATTAAATGTTTTAATAAACTGTGAGTTCCATGCTTGTAGAAAAGGATAGAAGATTGTGCCCAATCCATATCTGATACACCAGCAGAAGATTCCATACGAGAAGATGCTATTGCTCGAGTTTTAGGTCCTGAACGTCGTGGAAGGGTAAGGGGCCTTGGATTTGGCGCTACACCTTCAAAAGTGAATGCTGAAATTGCAAGCAATAATAGAGTGAGAGAACTTGAATGCCAATTGCAAACTCGATCAGAGAGGATGGGAACACTAGAAGAAAAGGTTGAAGCGCTTCTTAAGTTATCATAGCAGGTAATTGTAACCGTAATTGTACAATGATACTTAGGTAAATATGAATTTACTTGTACAATTTTAATTTCATGTTTGTATCATTTAATGAGAATCAAAACAAGAATGCAGAGGACATAAGTTCACATGCATTTACTCCTCAGTTTGTGTGTCTTAATAGAATATATAGTTGTTTATTTATTATAAGTACATATTTGGTCTTAGGGATTTTTAAGAGGATATTATTAATGTTCAAATGAATTTGTAGTCACAACAAGGAAGTGGTTTTCACGGAGGCGGTGAACCGGAAAATGAAGTTGTCAACTATTGCATTGGTACAAGTTTGATGGGGACGAAGTTGTAGCGAAGGAAAGATTGCATCATCGGACCCAGTGCGAAGGTGCATCACATGCCTCTTGGGCGATTGTTGGAAGGTTTGGGTTGAAGAAGTCTATATGGAAAATTTAAGCTTATATAGACCTCCGATGAGATCTGAGTTCTTAGTGAAGCATTGGGAAGTACTATTGCATGGCCAAAGAGTAGTATTAGACTCCTATGAAGAAGGTAGGTGAACTTGGTAATTGGGAATAGATCTTGTAGAAAGATTAACTTTTCAAGGATATCAAACCCATCAATTTCGAGTCTTGCTTTCACCGATCTTGTCATCAGCGATGTTTGTTTTCACACTAATCGAGTTTTTGTTATAATATTCATATATTCTCTTGTCATTTGTTCAAAGATAATTACAATCTGATGATCAAGCGGTCTACATTGAAATGCAGGAACTATTTTCTTATTAAAATTAATAATTTGTTAAAAGGAAAAGACTAGACATTTTTGCGTGTCTATTTCCTTCTTTTCGATTGAACTTCACATCAATTAATTAACTCATAAGTGGGATCATAGAGAATTCGACTATTCATGGAGAGCATACGGTATGATATAATCGCCTTTTCTTGAATCTTTGGTGGTTTGCCCTTTTACGGCTTGACAAGCTCTATCATTTTAGTACTAATATTTTTGAGAACTTATAACTCTTATTCATTATTCATAACTTGAAAGGAAATTAACGTCAAAACCGACTTACTTGGAAACATTTTGGGAAGAGTGACTTGTTTGTTTTAAATTTTGTTGGATATGGTGTTTGATGTGTAAAGTAGGACTTGAAGTGATCTCAAAAAAACTATAAATTGCATCATTGGAACTTGACTATGAAATGTACCATATCTCCACCTTGTCATGGATATGTATGGAAGATTGCATCATAATGTTCAATTGGATTTATTCAATTGGATTTTAGCCTTTTGTTACTTGTTGTTTCACTTGATGTAATTGCATGTGTAATGCGAGGAGGAAATTTTATGAAATGTTCCACACGAATGCTTACGGTTGGAGATGTGAATCTTGTGGAAAGGTGAGCTAGTTTCATACTTTCGACTTTTTACTTAAAAGAAAAATATTTCGTATTTATAGTGTTTGGATGTGAAATTTTCGGCTTGTTCAATTGGTGAAATTTTGGAGTGATATTTTCGGTTCTTAATCGTACATATTGGCTAAAAAGGATTGATGTAGTCTGTCTCCAAATTAATGTGCCTTGTGATGTTCTAATGTTAGCCATTTTGTTATGGGACCAATTGTCATTTAAGCGGGTTGATTCAATACTTATACGGGTTTGCTTTGCTTTTGGGGTTGCGAGAAAAATGCAATGTATTTGTAGGAAATTGGGTTGGGATCCCATGGTCCATTTTACACAAATGCTACCGCTCACGATTGAAGATCATCAAAATTGTATGAGGAATGGAAGGCCGATACATTGCTCAGTATGCTATCGCAGGTACATTTGAAGCTTTCAAATTCAGTGCATTTTGCACTTTAATATTGTCATATGCAAGTTATTTGTGATGACCATATCCTATTTGGTTCTGCTGATAAAGTGCTTGTGGAAATCAATCTGATTGAAGAGATGCTTCATATTGTTAATGTTTCTTGGATCATTGGGCTTTGGCCACTCATTTAGGTACTCGGAGCCATTTGGTACTTGTTTGCAATAGAACGTGAAACTACTGGCGGCGAGGAAGCTTGTGGGGATCAATGCTTGTAGAAATTCTGCATTGTATTGCGAGGCGATCACATGTATACAAAAAGTTTCGAATGAATCTGTCCCATAGAGAACGCAAATAAGACACTTTTTGATTTTGGGATATTCTGGATGCTCTTGATCTGGTGTTGTGGAATCAACGGATTTTCCCAAAAGTTCTTATATTGTTTACGGTGGCCAGGGGGACCGCAAAATTTGAGGTATGCTTGTACTTGATTTCCGTGCTCGGATAGTGATTGTGCATAATGGTTCATATTAGTATGCTTAATTTCAAATTCCCCAACCTCGGTTCTCGTAGTTTCAACTAGGGTTGTTTAACAATCTATTGGAAGCCAAAGTGGGCTTTCTAAATTGAAAGCTAAGGCAGGCTTCATAAGAATGAGATTAGGATATAGCCACATACTAAATTAAATATAATTAGTTTAGTGCCTTGGTATCCACCCTTGTTCAGATGTATGGAAGTCTTTTATTTCTAAAAAGAGAAAAACTGTTTGTTAACTACTAAGTGCATCACACTGCTTTAGCCAGTTGCACTTGCATATCGATATTTACGTCTTAAACTACTCAAAGTTGGAGTAATTTGATCAATAATTTCTATTCAAATTAAGCTTCCATTTTAGCTTATTGGCTTCCATTTTAGCAATGGGGCATTTTTTCTGTCAATGTTGCGCGTATTAATGATTCATGAGGTTAAGCATGGGTGAAAATTTGTAGAGTTTGAACACTTAATGTATGACTCAATGTGGCTTGTTACGCCTTACTCATTAGTATCCCCTCCCCCTTTTTTGGCATGTTGAGGCTGCGGGGTTGGGCGGATTATGTTCATTTCTAAATTTTCTCGGCTGGGGCTCATGCAATCAAGAACGGTATAAGGTGTGCTCTTTACATTTTGGTTTAATTTTTGTTTACTAATTAAGAATTAGAAATTTACGTATAACTTAAAAGTTTATGTTATGCTTAGAAAGTTGAGCAAAGAAGCTAAACAAGCGTGAAATTCATCAGGACTAAAGTGGCATATACAAAGTAGTACTATCAAAATATATTTTAGCTCTCATCACGGTTCATGTTCACCATTTGGAAAAACAAGTAGGTGACGTCTGAGAGAAAAATGATATAGGCCTCATCTTAGTTTGTAAGATTCTTTATTTTTTCCGATATGAATAATCTTTGGGAAATTTTTAGTAAAGATCGATGGTTATTTATTTGTTTATTTGGTAAGTATAATAAATCGAATGAAATGGGAACCGGTGGTCGCAAGCACACTGCGTGCAAAGAACTCTATGATGCATACTTCCAATAGAACCAAAACTCTATGGGAAATGTTTGCAACCCCTCCCAATTCCCGATAGCAGAAGTTGTTAGAAAATTCCAATATTTAGTTTCTGTTCAGAATCATCTTTCCACTAGAATTCTCCTATTCCTCTATTTCCGTGTCACTGAAAGATGCATTATGGCACTGATCATGTAACTTGTCACCTTGATCAAACTCAGAGATGTGAAGGAAAATGTACCTGACAATGAATGGCACTGATCATGTAACTTGTCACCTTGCTTGACTTCATGTGTGGTAGGTGTTTAAAATGTGTTTGAGTTTATCTTAATGAATGAGACAGAGAGACAACGGCAATGAGAAATTAAGCTTCCATTTTAGCTTAGTAATCTGCATGTTGATTCTTTGGAACTTCTTGATGTTTTATTGTTCTTAGTAGTAATAGACTTCTGAGTTTGTTATCTAGGATCTGCAATATGATAATGGTTTTAGCCACGAGGCCTTGGGTTTGAATCATTCACTTTCTTTGGTTAGTGTTCCCGATAATTTATCTAATTCGTTGGTTGGGAATGACAGGGCAAAGACAAATCTGGAGTCCATTCAGATCATTAAGAAACCTGGAGGTTCATTGAAAGATTCATTTTTAGACGAGGGGTAAGCCATCTGAACTTTTTTGATCTAACACATGATTTCGTTTACCATTTTATGTTATTCTACCCATGCGGACCTCGTTTTCTCATGTGAATTGTCTTTGGGTTGATGTTCACGCCACTCTGTTGGCACATGATGTTTCATAAACTTTCTACACGCCTCTTATTAATTTGTTGCTCGTTGCCTGATTTGTTTCCTTAAAATTATGAGCCCCCTTGCTCCGGCTATTTTTGGAATAAACTAGTAAATCTTTGTGTCTTGATAAGATATTCTTGGAAGTGTTATTAAGGTCAGGAAATTATTTAAGTATGTTGCTTGACCTTAAAATTTCTTGTGGCCTTTGATCTTATTCATAATGATCTTAAAGTATCCATGCGTTGAGTTCTAGATTCAAATTCATCGAGAAGTAGCTACTTAATGCCTCAATTTACAATGAGTCTTTGGAATTGACTATATATTTGTGGCACTTTTCCGATTTTACTCACCGAGCTCTTTTTATGAGCACTTTGCCTTGAGCAGTTCCAAAGCAATCCATGCTATTAAGCGATATTGAACTTATTTCTTGCACTTGCTGTACCGGCCAAATTGTATAAATTGAAGCATCTTTCAAAAGTGGACGTCTTAGTGAAGGGAAGCGTCAATTACACGTGTATTTTGTTAGATTTTTGTTCGAACTTTCGTGTTCCAAGAAACTTCTTGGCTATAAATGTATGAATACAAATTTTTGTATTTTATAATATATTTAATTTGTTTCAACCTTGTTCATATTTCATTTGACGTTGATGTGGTGTGGTGTAGATTTTAGTTTTATATTTATTGATACATGTAGGTAATTACATCTTGTCGAAAAATATTAAAAAAAAATATCAAGAAAAGACAACGTGCGCATGATTGTTGCCAAAAATAATAACAACAACGCGGTCAAAAGAACGTTGTTAAAAAAAAAAATCGACAACGGTCAAATGAGCGTTGTTAAAAACATATACGACAACGGTCAATGAGCGTTGTTAAGCGTATCGACAGCGGTCAATGAGCGTTGTTAAAAAATGCAGATCGACAACGGTCAAATGAAGCGTTGTTAAAAGCGAATCGACAACGGTCAATGAGCGTTGTTAAAAGCGAATCGACAACGGTCAAATGAGCGTTGTTAAAAAGAGAATCGACAGCGGTCAAATAACGTTGTTAAAAAGATATGACAACGGTCAATGAGCGTTGCCGTAGAGATAGAGTTTTCGGCAACATCGATGGCGCAGCGTGCGCGTGAGCGTTGCGAAATGTCTTCATAGCGTTTTACGCCCGTTGCAATTAATCTTTTCTTGTAGTGTAAGAGATGGAGATGTTTACATTTAGCATTCGATGAACAAATGCAACGTCCCTTAGGAATTGACCGACTAATCTTCCTTTTGGCTCAGGAAGATTAGATAAATAAAATCCATAATCATCCACAGTTATTTTATGTATGATTGATTACATGTTGGATGTTAGTTAATATACATAAATGTGATGAGACAAACCCCTCTTTATCAAAATATTAAATTCGTATTAAATGGTTAATACAACGTGCTTTCCATTGTTATAGTGAAAAACCAGAATCTATTATCAATATCAATTTGTTGAGTCGCTCAAGGCTGCTCGCTCGTAGATATGTTTATCACTATGAAACATTCGATATTTCTAAACAATAGGTTGAATTTAACTAAAATTTTATTTTTTGTTGAGTCACTCAAGGAAATAAAATTTTAGGGGAACAATCAAGTAAAACACATAAAATGTGTACGATAATAAGTTGTCTACTTGATGATCTAGGAGTCACATAGAGATGTGATTGATAGAGTATCTACCTGGAGGTTTTATTAGGGCTTGTTGAGTCGTTCAAGGTTCTAATAAAACAAAAGGCATCCTAGCCCACTGAGAATCTAACCAGTTCTATTGTTTAATGTTTGAGGGTCATTAATTCAATTTAAACAGTGGGTGTATAATTAATTTAATATAAGTCCATGTTAAATTAATTTTATGTATTTAATTAATTGTTCTATCTTATTATTTAATTGTTGAATCATGAGTAACCATATGAGTTTGAGAGGTATATTGGATGCCAACAAACATATCAGATCAAATTTTTGGACTAGCACCGCAAATCGAGAATTGTTCTCAAGCATGAAAAGAAAAATTGGATATGTCAATAAGCGACCAAATGCCGGAGCTTCTATTGAGGAGGCTACGCCGGGAAACGTGCGAGGCTTACAAAAACACGGTGATAATAGTAACAACGCAACATGTGATGCTTGCGAGACGTCCCTCGAGTTAGAAAAGCGAAGACGAGGGTATGGATGCCTATACCAAAACATATCATTTCAAGGAGTTGAATGATGTACAGTCATGGACTGAACAGTATGAGACATCCAAAAGGTTATGAAGAGGTATGATGGTAAAAAGATCTCCAGTCAGTGCTCATGTATTGAAGATGATTGATTATATTGAAAAATAAAATCAATTAAGTTTTTCTATGGACCACGAGCTAAGTGTTGACTTAGTTATGTAGTTCCCACCTAATAACTTTTCCTAGTTCATTATGAACTTCAATGTGAATAAGATTCAGTGTACCCTACTCGAGCTGCTAAACATGCTGAAAACTGTTAAGCTCAAAAGAATGGGCAAACTTTGGTCATTGATACCTCTAAGAGCACTAAGAGAAAATCTAAAGGGACCTTTTTGAAAGGATCTAAGAAGGCCAAATCTGTTGGAAATTAGTTAAGCAAAGACAAATCCAAGTCGATGATCTGTGTTTTCACTGTGAAAATAAAAGGACATTAGAAGAGGAATTGCAAGGCATAAAAGAGATAAAACTATCAACTCAAATCTTTGGCATTGCAGACTCGATCATATAAATGAAAAAGCATCACCAAGTTACATAAAGATGAATACTTGGATTCAAATGATTATGAATCATTTGATAAGTGTGAATCATGCCCATTGGGAAAAATGACTTAGGCTCATTTTCTAGAAAGAGAGTTAGAATTGCAGACATTTTGGGTCTTGTACATACTGATGTATATGGACAAATGTCTAAAGATGCTAAATGTGGCTTTTCTTACTTCATCATATTTACAGATGACAATTCTAGATATGGTTTTATATGCTTGATGGAATTAAGAGTGAAGCCCTTGAAAAGTTCAAGGAATTCAGGCAAGAAGTAGAAAGGCAAGCGAGAAAATATTCTAACACTTAGATTTGATCGAGGTGGAGAATATTTGAAGGGTGAGTTTTTAGACTATCTAAAAGAAAATGAGATTCTTTCGCAGTGGACTCTACCGTATACACCACAACTAAATGGTGTATCTGAAAGGAAAACTGCACCTTATTTGATATGGTGCAATCAATGGTGAGTCGTGCAGTTCTTCTAAAAATTATTTTGGAGATATGCGCTTAACACTGCATGTTATACAATAAACCGTGTCCTATCTAAATTAGTCAATAAAACTCCATACAAGTTATGGAAAGGGAAAAATACCTAATCTTTCATACATGAAGGTTTGGAGATGTGACGCTTATATGAAGCGCGTTGAATCGGATAAGCTAGGAGCTAAATCTGATAAATATTTATTTGTGGAGTATCTAGAGTAAACTATATGATACTATTTCTACAATCCCATCGAGATGAAGGTCATCATATCGAGACTTGCTATATTCTTAGAGAAGACAGTGGGACCAAAGTAGATCTTGAAGAGGTTTGAGAAACCACAAATAAAATTGACCAATTAGATGTTCTAATGGCTGAACTTGCATCTGATGAAGCACATATTGAGAAAGTGGAAACCACCAGTTCCAAGGACACACCAGCTCCGCGTAAGTCGAAAAGAGCCATTCATTTTCCTTTGAGATACGATCTCCTGGTTTCTAGTAATGTATTACTAATCGAGGAAGATGAACCTACTACTTACGCAAAATCGAAGTCAAGTGTTGACTAACAGAGATGGCAGGAAGCTATGGAATCCGAAATGAACTCCACGTACGAAAACAATGTTTGGACCTTGCTTGACCTGCCTGAAGGGTAAACCCTATATGCTGTAAATTAGTTTACATTAAAAAGGTTGACATGGATGGTAATGTTCATACTTACAAGGCAAGATTGGTTGCGATGGGTTTCAAGTAAAGACAATGGATTGACTTTGACGAAACCTTCTCACCAGTAGTCTTGTCTAAGTTAATTCGGATTCCGCTTACGATAGTAGCATACCATAACTATGAGATATGGCAAATGGATGTCAAGATTGCATTTCTTAACGGAAATCTTAGGAGGATGTGTACATGACACAACTTGAAGGCTTTGAATCCACAGAGCCAAACAAGGTATGCAAACTACAGAAATCTATATATGGATTAAAGCAAGCCTTTCAGAGTTGGAATCTTCGTTTTGATAAGACAATCAAAATGTTTGATTTTATCAAGAATGAAGATGAACTATGTGTGTATAAAAGGTTAGTGGGAGCAAAGTCGTGTTTCTAATTTTGTATGTGGATGACATACTATTATTAGGAAACGATGTCTCCGACGTCAAAAATCAATAAAATTGTGGTTATCCAAAATTTCTCCATGAAGGATATGGGAGAGGCAACGTACATTCTCGGTATAAAGATCTATAGAGATAGATCTAAAAGAATGCTTGGCCTATCTCAATCTACGTACATAGATAAGATCTTGAGAAGATTTCGCATGGAAAAGTCCAAGAGAGAACTCTATCCCATCGGGCATGGGATCAATATCTCAAAAGAGGTGTCCAAAGACACAAATTGAAAGAGATCGCATCGATAGAATTCCTTATGCATCAGCAATATGATCTATCATGTATGCCATGCTATGTACTCGATCGGATGTTTCACATGCTTTGAGTGTCACAAGCAGGTTCCAAGCGAACCCTGGCGAGAAACATTGGATCACAGTAAAGAACATCCTTAAGTACTTAAGAATGACTAAAGACATGTTCTTGGTGTATGGAAGAAATGAACTTAGAGTTCGAGGTTATGCCGATGCCAGCTTTCAATCTGATAAAGACGATAGCAAATCCCAAATCTGGATATGTATTTACTCTAAATAGTAGTGCAGTCAGTTGGGAAGGTTCCAAACAAGAAACGACTACTGATTCAACTACAGAAGCCGAATATATAGCTGCTTCAGAAGTAGCAAAGAAAACGGTCTAGATCAAAAAGTTCATTACTGAACTTGGAATAATTCATAGTATTGTTGATCCAATAACTTGTATTGTGATAACAATGGAGCCATCGCACAAGCGAAGGAACCCATGTCTCATCAATGATCCAGATATATATTGAGGCAATATCATCTCATTAGGGAGATAATCTTAAGAAATGACATAAAGATAGAATGGGTCCTAACATACGATAATATAGCAGATCCTTTGACAAAGTTGTTGTCCCAGCACAAGCATGATGGTCATGTTAAATCTGATGGTATTAAGATACCTGAGTGATTAGATATAGTTTGTATGGGACATTTTGTGATATACTCTTTGTTAGACATTGAAGTATATGAACAAATTGATTAATACATGCTTGGCTACATTTTAATAGCAGATCGGTTAATTTTTAAATTTTATTATTTAATAGAGTCCAAAGAAAAGTTCATAGTAACTTGTTAATCACAAGGTGTTGTGAATGTGAGATACAAGTTATAAATAACTTATTCTTGAAATATCTTTAGTCATAGTAATAATGAGATACGGATATCATTATTGCAGATAGACTAGCATATATTGCATTTCTTTTAAAGAAAGTAGCTGATCTCACGAGCTAAGATGTAGAGGGACATCTGAATGAACACATGAATGCATTGTTATGAGAACATGACATTGGATGATCCGCCTAGAGATTCCACATGGATAACTACCCAAGCGTCGGTGGTAAATCTCTAATGCGTGGTTGTAGATTTGGTCCTTCGACTTGAGGACATCATAGAATCTTATGTGAGGACCACTATACTTTGGCGAGCGTTTGATGGGGCTCCAAGATTTGAGTCACCAGGAAGACGTCGTACGGGTATAGTGAGAATTGTATGAAGGTTGTGAATGTCCAATATGAGGATTCGTCACTCCTGGAAAGTAAGAGATTATAACCTGATTTTTGCCCACTTAAGTTGATATAAATTTCCTCAGCCGGGGTAGAGTTATAGTTGAAAATGTTTCAATCATAACTAGATTAGATCAACGACGAGTTGAGGTGAATAATATGATTGGTTGAAATGAGATTGACGCTGATCCATATTTCTTAACCAATTGGGTTATATTGATGAAAGGATTATATTTCCATGATAACCGCACATATATTGGTTCTGTCATACCACATGACATTTTCCTTCACATGGATTGCCTTGACACATTGCTAGATGTCAATCTTGGACGGCGACATGAATTGATCGATCTAGGTGAATCGATGAGAATATCACTACGTTTGCCATCGTGAATGGGAACTTAATGGGTCACACACATAAAGCGAGAATTGAGCATCTGGAGTTGGACCTTGTCCAAGTGGGAGATTGTAAGAATTAATGTCCAAGGTCCAATTAGTTGGGTCGGACTTAATTATTTATTGGACCAAATTAATTAATCTGATTAATTAATTGGATCCATTTGTTGATGGGTTCTAATTTGACTAGAACTAGGGCTAGGGTTAGCCCCGCCTATATAGACAAAGACACAACATATTAGGGTTAAGAATTGTTTTTCCATTACTTGCTAGCACAAACAAAAGACAACCCAATCAATTTTCTCCCAAAAGGTTCCGCTTTCATCTGTTCTTGATTGTGGAAGTCCAGATCTGTTCTTGTAGTATGTAGATTACCATTGGAGGCTAGACAATTGGACAGATGTGGTATTGATGATCGCACATCAGACTAGTCAGAAATCAGATTTCACGATATTTATCAAAGGTAAACTTCTATCACTAATTCTCTCTAAGTACAAGGTTGATCCGGTTTAAAAGAATTGAATATTTAATTTCGCTGTGCATGTATATCTCAATTCCTTACAGATACAAGATTCGAGGACGATCTTTCTTTAATATGAGGAAAATGATGCATTCCAGATCATAATGTTTTTTATTTCATTCATGTTTGTTTATTACAATGAAAGCTACCGGCTAAGATTTTTTTTTTTTAAAGAATAATAGAAGTGATACAAGTAGTGCAGAAGTAAGAAATAAAAATAAGTGTTATAAGCCTGACAAAGTTTTGAACACTAATTTATAGAGAATTAAATGAGTAGTTAGTTGGACTTGATCAATAAAGATTTGAAAACAATGAATATCAAGAATCTCAGTATATGATTATTGAAGTATTGGCTAACTAAATACTTGGTATCCATTCGATTTACCAAATTTGAGTAAGATAAAATAAAAGAGGTTTAGAGAATAATCTTCACTTGAGATAGGCCACCATTGGAGTTAGAGTTGTAAAAATATAGAAGGTGAACTATACGAGTGAAGATAGGCAAAAATTGATCATTTGGGGATGTTAGAATCTTAAGAGAACGCTTAATTGCTTAATCTTAATATGAGTGAAAAGTAATAATTGACATGGTTATTCACACACACACACTTGGAGACGAGCATGAGACAAGTTAAAAAATTTTGTGTGGCAATATTTGAATGTTTTCTGTGAAATAAATGTTAGGACACAACCTTAAGGCCCTCATGGTAAGAAACTCGACTCGGTTGCGCATGTTTCTTTCTTGTTCATTTTTTTCCTCAATCGTATTCTTTTTTTGTTCGAGGACTAGAAAGTGTTCAATTTTGGGAGTGTTTGACAAATGTAAATTATGCACTTATGTTGGCCCTTTTACAAAGCTTTTGTGAATGTTTTAGATTCGATGTCTATTGATTTTCGATTTATTTTTGTTATTATATGAATAAACCCGAGCTTGAGGTACATTGACAAAAAAGAAGAGAAAACGAGAAAAAATAATGTGTTTTGGAGTGTTATTGAAGATTAGAAGTAAAAGTGAAAGTTGAAGTAAAGAAGAGAATCAACACACGGAGCATGTAGGGAAATTAAAGGACTGTGTTTGATTTAAAGATCTCTTCAATGCAAATAATATACTGTTACAAAGCTTATCGAGTTAGGAACATAATGCATTTTACTTATCTGATTCTGAGTTTCTTACAAAAAGTTATATGCGTTTTTGTCAGAGTTGCCAGGTTGGAAGACAGTTGGCGCTTGAGCGGGGCTTTTGATGTTGCTCTTGGATTGATTTTTGGCAACTTGGTTTTAAAGGTTGTTTTGGCAGCTTTCATGCACAAATTTTGGCCATAATCTCTTCCTATCTATACCATATCTCCTTTACATGAAATACACATTCTTAGGTGCGAAACTCAAAATTCCTTCTCAAGAATTGTATCAATTCCGAGTGTCATGGGTTCAAATCAAGAATGAAGAAGAAGATAACTGAAGTGTTGGCGGAATTTCTGTGGAAGTGACCCAAAGCAATAAAACAAGAACCGAAAATGGAATGGAAGAATTAACCGAGGCAAGAGTTGAACTCTTTGTCCTTAAGTCAAAATTGCCCATAGCAACGGTGCTTTCGGTCTTTGGCAAATGACTCCCAAGATACAACGGTTTCCTACCGTGGTTGAAGCACTTCAAACCACAAGCACAACGAACTCGAAATAGGTTTTGTACTACAAAAGATGAAATGAAGAAAGCCAAAAATTCAAGCAACAAATGCAAGAATTTTTGATTCAAGAAGTAGTAAATATGAGTGGATGTTATGCAATTATGTTTCGTATCATTCTGTATAAAATGGACGCCCGAGTCCCTTTTAACGTTGAGAAACAGTTGGAAACGAAAAGGTATTGAACCAAATCGTGCAACACTTCAAAAGGACATGTCTGTTTCACGCAAACCTATGCGATCGCATGGTTTAACAAGCCGCGATCGCACAACACAAAAATAGATCAAGACTTCATCCAAGAAACCATGCGATCGCAAGAGCTTTGCCTCCTGCGATCGCATGGAAGCGACCAAAATACATTACGTTAAAAATTAGCCAACTTGTGATCGCGGGTTTACATACAATGCGATCGCATGGTTAAAAATTTTGACCCAATTTTGTCCTTTTCGTAATTTCTCATTCATTCGATATTGGTTTCGAGATGCCAAATATACCCATGACGACCGAAAGAGGTCGATCCTCGCCCGGGGGCAATCAGCGTCGAAGTGGCAAACAAATTTGCCTAAACGGATTGGTAGGGACTTGTATATTTCGCTAAGATGACACGAAGTCACTTAGTTAATTTATCAACATTTTAAACCAATTTCCAACAATCCCCCACATGAATGGAAATTCCTTGATACGCAAAACACGATGCAAATGAAATGCAATGATATGCAGACTCTAACAATGGAGTACATGCGACAAGTCATAGCATCAAGATAGGTAGCTTGTGGCTTTGAACCTTCTTTAGTTGAATACAATCGGATTTACTAGGCTAGTTGGTGAACACGATGTTTTTGAACCATCCAGCCGTTCATGTAAACCCAAACAATTGTACCAACACCATAACTCATCTAACCAATTCGGTTCTCATGGTTGTGTCCATTTTGGCCCCGGACAACTCTTGGTTTCATAAGTGCTCTAAGAGAATTAAGCCTCAATTCTCGTAGAAGCGCCCCACTTCACACTTATATAGGTGATCTCTTACCTTTCTACTTCAAGGTTTTGAATCATTAAAAGTATGTATACTTATCCTAATACATATTTGACATAGCACTTTAAAAGTTAGGAATGGGAATAAGTGCTTTATTCCAAATCTTTTATAACTTAGTTGTCCCATTGAACCAAGATCTTGGGATCTTCAATCTACAAGGTTGGGTTTCGTTATAATAATTCTATTCAATAGGCTTTAGGCCCATTCCCTCGAAAGATGGTATACTTGATCTCTTGCAAGTCCTTTCGTCAAAGGATCGCCAAATTTCTTTTGACTTCACATAGTTAATAGAGATTATACCATTCGATATCAACTGTTTAATGGTGTTTATGTGTCTCCGATGTGATATGTCGAGACTTACCATTATACATCTTTGTTTTGTGCCTTTGCTATTGCCGATCGATTATCGCAATGTATATTATTTGCGTGAAACCGGCTTTTCCCAACATGGAATTTCTTCAAGGAAATTACGGCCATTCTCGCTTCTTCTCCGACTTTGTCTAAAGCAATAAACTCGATTCCATTGTGGATCGAGCTATACAAGTTTGCTTAGACGATTTTCGTGACACGGCTCCACCTCCAATGGTAAATACATAACCACTTGTGAATTTTGAATCCTTAGTGTCGATATCCAATTTGCATCGGCATATCCTTCTAACACCGCGGGATATCTTGAGTAGTGTAATCCATATTCAACCGTGTGTCTTAAGTATCTAAGAACTCGGTTTAATGCCTTCCAATGTTCAACATTTGGATTACTAGTGAATCTACTCAACTTGTTGACTATGTATGTTATATCCGGTCTTGTGCAGTTGGTAATGTACATCAAACTGCCTATGACCCGTGAATATTCCAATTGAGATACGGGCTCACCAGTATTCTTGGCTAAGTGTATACCTAGATCAACTGGTGACTTAACTGGTTTATCGTCATACGCCTTAAATTTCTTAAGTATAGTCTCAACATAATGAGATTGAGATAATGACAAACCATCGGATGTTTTAGAGATTTTAATCCCTAATATCACATCCGCCACTCTCATGTCCTTCATGTCAAAATGTTTTGTAACATTTTCTTAGTCGAGGAAATGACTTTTGAGTTATTTCCCATAATTAGCATATCGTCAACGTATAGGAGATTTTAATCCCTAATATCACATCCGCCACTCCCATGTCCTTCATGTCAAAATGTTTTGTTAACATTTTCTTAGTCGAGGAAATGACTTTTGAGTTATTTCCCATAATTAGCATATCGTCAACGTATAGGCATACGATCACATATTCATCGGGTGTGTTTTTAATGTAGACACACTTGTCACATTCATTGATTTTGAAGCCATTTGACAACATAGTTTTATCAAAATTTTCATGCCATTGCTTCGGTGCTTGTTTTAATCCATACAAGGACTTTACAAGTTTACACACCTTCTTTTCATTTCCCGGTGCAACAAACCCTTCGGGTTGTTCCATATAGATTTCTTCTTCTAATTCACCGTTTAGAAACGCAGTTTTAACATCCATTTGATGTATTTCAAGATTATGCAATGCCATGATTGCAATCAAGACACACGATAGGCGTAATTCTAGTCACAAAGTGAATAAGTATCAAAGAAATCAAATCCTTCCTTTGTCTATACCCTTTGGCTACTAATCTAGCCTTGTATTTATCAATTGATCCATCCGATTTCAATTTCTTTTTGAATATCCATTTACTGACTTAAAGCTTTGTTTCCGGAGGAGTTGAACCAATTCCCAAGTATGGTTGTTCATGATGGATTCAATTTCAATACGCATGACTTCTTTCCAAAAGGAGCTTCTGGAGTGGACATTGCTTCATCAAATGTCCTCGGATCATTTTCAAGTAAATTGGTTACGAATTCTGGACCGAATGTCTTAAGAATTCGTTGCCTTTTACTACGTCTCGGTTCTTCATTTATTTGAAGATTATCGTCATTTCTATGTAAATTATCATAAGTTCGTTTAATCGAACTTGTTTCCTTTTTCTTTACACGGAAATTTGTCTTCAAAAAGACCGCGTTTCTTGATTCAATAATCGTGCCTTCATGTACATCAAGTACTTTGATTTATGAACCAAGAATCGATATGCACTACTATTGATTTCATATCCAATAAAGACACAATCAATTGTCTTTGGTCCAATCCTAACTTGTTTAGGTTTGGGTATTTGTACTTTGCTAAGCACCCCACACTTTGAGATATTTGTATGAAGGTTTCCGACCTTTCCATAGCTCATAAGGTGATTCAACCTTATTCTTGTGTGGTATCTTATTTAGGATATGATTTGCAGAAAGTATGGCTTCCCCCCACAAGTTTTGAGGTAAGCCCGAACTTATTAGCATTGCATTCATCATTTCCTTTAGAGTTCGATTCTTACGTTCAGCTATCCCGTTCGATTGAGGTGAATATGGTGCAGTAGTTTGATGAATGATTCCAAATTCTGCACAAAATTCCTCAAATGGTGCAACGTATTCTCCACCTCTATCACTACGAATCATTTTTATTCGTTTTCCAAGTTGATTTTCAACTTCGGTTTTGTAGTGTTTGAACACTTCCAAAGCTTCATCTTTGCTTTTCAACAAGTATACGTAACAGTACCTTGTACAATCATCTATGAACGTGATGAAATACTTTTTACCACCTCTTGTTTGTACGAACTTTAAATCACACACATCTGTGTGAATTAGTTCTAAAGGTGTTGTGGTTCGTTCAACCGAATGAAAAGGTGTTTTGGCCGCTTTTGCCTCTACACATGTTTCACATTTTCCATTATTAAAATGCATATTCGGAATTAAACTTAAATTCATCAACTTACGTATTGAATTAAAGTTTGCATGTCCTAATCTATGATGCCATAAATTAGATGACTCAAGAATATAAACGGAAGATGGCGTTTTATTCATAACTTTCGGTACAAAAGTTAGGACATTCATTTTGAATAGTCCATCTTTTACATAGCCTTTGCCAACATACATATTGTTCTTGGTAAGTACAAACTTATCCGACACAAAGACTAATTTGAAGCCATTCTTGCTCAACAAAGAACGACATGAGGTTCTTGCGAATATCCCAGTACATGAAGAACATTGTTGAGGCTAAGTTCATTTCGATGTCATCTTCAATATCACTTTGCCTTGTCCTTCAACCTGGATGATGAGGAGTTCCCCATGAATAGCTTTTTCCCTCGGTTGGAATGTAGGATGTGAACATATCCTTATCAAGCACATATGTGACGGGTTGCACCAGATCAACCCACCATTCCATGGGATTTCCAACGTTGTTGCATTCTGAAACAACCGCCGATAAATTCATATCAGATATTCCATTTGATATGGAATCAGATTCGGCTATGTTCGCTTGGGCTTGCTTCTTTGGTTTGCGACAATCAACGGATCGATGTCCAGCCTTTCCACAATTATAGCAGTTGCCCTTGAACTTCTTTGCATTCTTCTTAGAAGGTTCAACAGAATGCTTCCTCTTCTTTCCTTTGTTGTTGTTGTTGGATTCCACAACATTAGCCCTTGATTGTGGTATGCTATTTCCAACACGCCTGTCCGAACTTCGATTGTCTTCCTCAATCCTTAGTCGGACCAAAAGTTCTTCAATATTCATCTCCTTGCGCTTATGCTTGAGATAATTCTTGAAGTCCTCCACATGGGTGGAAGTTTCTCAATGATTGCAGCCACTTGAAATGATTCACTTAGAGACATATTCTCCGCATGAATGTCATGAAGTATGATCTGCAATTCTTGCACTTGACTGATTACCGGCTTTGAATCTACCATCTTGTAGTCCAAAAACCTTCCCACGATGAACTTCTTTGTTCCCGCATCTTCAGTCTTGTATTTCTTTGCCAAAGAATCCCATAGGTCCTTTGCCGATTGCTTGGAACAATACACATTGTACAAAGTATTGTCCAAGCCATTCAGAATATAATTCTTGTACAAGAAATCTGAATGTTTCCAAGCATCCAATGCAATCAATGATGCCCGATTATTTTCACCTTCTTGAATAGCGGAGGATCCTCTTTCAAGAATTTTGCCAAGTTGAGGGTCGTGAGATAGAAGAGCATTTTCTCGATGCCATCTCTTAAACTCAACCCCAATGAACTTCTCCCGGGTTTTCCCCATGTGGAGCGGAGCTTGAATGAACAGTAGTAGGGTAGCCACAACCGGAGTTACAACCGGATGAATCACACGGTAGGGATACTTCCTTCGAAGTTCCCTCATTGAATTCATTTCATTTACGTAAAATGTAAGATCAACCAAACTAATTACTTACCACAAAATACCGCAACGAAGAATTTTGACTTAAGATTGTTGGCGGAATTTACGTGAAGTGACCCAAAGCAATAAAACAAGAACCGAAAATGGAATGGAAGAATTAACCGAGGCAAGAGTTGAACTCTTTGTCCTTAAGTCAATTGCCCATAGCGGTGCTTTTCGGTCTTTGGCAAATGACTCCCAAGATACAAACAGTTTCCTACTCGTGGTTGAAGCACTTCAAACCACAAGCACAACGAATGAACACGAAATAGGTTTTGTACTCCAAAAGATGAAATGAAGAAAACCAAAAATTCAAGCAACAAATGCAAGAATTTTGATTCAAGAAGTAGTAAATATGAGTGGATGTTATGCAATTATGTTTACAGATCATTCCTCATATAAAATGGACGTCCAAAGTCCCTTTTAACGTTGAGAAACAGTTTGAAACGAAAAGGTATTGAACCAAATCGTGCAACACTTCAAAAGGACATGTCTCGTTTCACGAACCTGGCATGCGATCGCATGGTTTAACCAAGCCGCGATCGCACAAACACAAAAACTAGAACAAGACTTCATCCGGTAAAACCATGCGATCGCAAGGCTTTGCCTCCTGCGATCGCATGGAAGGACCAAAATACATTCTCGTTAAAAATTATTAACTTGCGATCGCAGTTTACATACCGTGTGATCGCATGGTTAAAATTTTGACCCAATTTTGTCCTTTTTCGTAATTTCTCATTCATTCGATATTGGTTTCGAGATGCCAAATATACCCTTTATACATTCGAGATAAATCGAATTTTCTCTTTACGGGCGCGTGCCCCGAGCCCCTACACGAGGCGCCCCCTCGACCCCCGCGACCGACCGACCGAGCGTGTCGAACCCGTGACTGACCGAAAGGGTCGATCCCGCTCGGGCGTTGCCCAAGCGTCGTCAGTGGCAAACAAATTTGCCTAAACGGATTGGGCCGGGACTTGTATATTTGGCTAAGATGACACGAAGTCACTTAGTTAATTTATCAACATTTTAAACCAATTTCCAACATGAAGATTATTTGAAGATATTCAAGAATTCAAGATTCATCTTCTCCTTTTCTCCTATTATTTCACACAAAATGACATCGTTGTATCATATTACTTTATTTTTATAATTTGAATATGCTCGGCTAAGTTCTTACATGATAGGACAATGACGTAAACCTATTTTGAAGCATTAATTTTATAATCTTGTTTTCGACATTAAATATTCATTTGTTGATTAATTACTTGTTATTGTTTTAATCATTTTTCTATTATCCGGCCAAATTTAGGATTGTTTGAGAACCGTATTAATATCAAGAGGTAAAATACGTATTTAGCTCTTTTACCAAATAACATATATTTTAATAGGTAATAGAGATATACCACTATGGTCTATGTGATTGCTATGTCATGTTTACTTGTGCTAAATGTTTTATTTTGAATTGGAAATTCTCATAGAGACATGAAATTCACAAATAATAATAGGTTTGATTCTACTCGAGCGAGATTGTCGAATAATTTAGAAACATTGGTCGTCAACACAATAGAATATTGTCAATAACTTGATTATATGAGTTAAAGTGGAAAATATGTGGAATAGAAGTCCTAGTCTCTTTTTCATAATTGATTTTTCTAACGTCTCGTAGCTATAGTTTAATTAATTTTCAGTAATTTTTAGTTAAAACTAACAATCAACCAAATTCATGCAATTTACTTTTCTTCAAATAGAATTAGAATAAATAATTTCGATAATAATTACGCAATCTTTTTGGGATTGACACTTGACTCAAATCTACTTTATTACTTTTCTTTGGCAATATGCACTTGCAGCACCCTTATATCGAACAATAACCAACTCTTATATCGCTTCAATAATATTTTGCCTTCTTGAAAGTTGAAATCGCACTTTCTTTATTGAACATTTAAAATCTGAACAACCATCAAAACTCTTCAATCATATTGCTTGTAGCTAAACTTGAGCACCAATGTCACCAAAACTACAACCGAAGTCCTATGGATTAAGTCACTACTCTGTGACCTTGGTATTTCATCATTTTGCTCTAATTATCTAATGTGACAATGTCGGTCCCATATTTCTGTGCTCCAATCCCATCTTCTACTCTCGCATGAAATACATTGAAATTGACTATTACTTTTTGTGTGAGCACATATAAAATGGGGAACATTGTGTCTCATATGTCTTAAATATTGATCAACTAGTTGATAGACTAACATAACCTCTTCTTATTGCTCGACTGTAGTTCCTTTAGTCCAAGCAGATGCAGATCCTATGGGGACGAGTCAGGTCTATAGCCCATTTCAACCCAGGCCCAGATCCAATCAACATAGGTAAAAAAAAATTATTTTTGAAGTTGTAATCGAGTCCATATAATTTTAGTCCGATCCAATTCACAAAGCCTTAGGCCAAAACCTGCCCATATCTTTAAAATAGCCCAAATTCAAACCCTACCCATATCTTTAAAATAGTCCAAACCAGCCCACTACCCATCTATCTATACCCAAACTCTTCTAGCAATTAGGGATGGCTACCATTACCATCCTAGCTCCGTCGGAGATTTTAGGGATGCAAGACGGGGGATCTGGGCAGGGTAGAGATTGAAAAATCTCTATTTATCCTTTTATTTAATTAATTAATTAGTTTTTAATATTAGTTTTTATTTTTTACATACAATTAAATTTTAAAACATAAAAATAAAGAGATTCATGGCGGGTTTAGGAAATTCGGGGAGGGGCAAGACGGGACAGATCGGGGGAATTTTTTTTGCCATCCCTACTAGCAATAGATTTTCCCAGCCTAAACCCAAACCCATCTACACATGCCCAAACGCCCAATGAACCAAAATCATCAATCAATCTCAGCGACAGCGAGCGAAGAGAGAAAAAACAAATTCTGTAAAAGATGTTTTTTCTCAAATTTGTGTCCAACGTCCTCTCCAATTTCAGTGAGCAAGGAGAGAATGGTGGAATTCCAACCGACCCAACCGAGTCGCCCACATCATCCTTCATTCCTTTGTAGTATGCACCCACGGTCGCCTCTCCAATAATTAAAGAAAGTTTTTTTTTCTTATCTGATATTGACAAATTATCTCTTTATCAGGTTCTAGATACTGTTTGGATGGATAATCCTCTATAGATCATCTGATATTGTAAACATTTTTTCATTTCAAGGTTTGATTTGTATGAATAAAATTAACTAGGTTTTGCTTCAGAAAAATAGGAAAAAAAATCATTTATTCACACCACCTATAATTTATTTATTTATGTAGCATTGTAATATTTTCTTCATAATAGGGAAATAGAAATAGAAAAAGAATAATTACTTGATTTTTGTAGAGAGTGATAAATAAGCTTGCATATAGAAAAAACTGAAAATTTTCAGCCATGGGAGAACCGCTGGACCCGGACCTCCATGTGGTCGGCCACACCCTGCCGGCCATTTCCAACCCAACCACTAGCCTCACACCTCCTCCACCAGCCCTCACGACCGCAAACAGAACACAATCTACTGGCGGTCCTAGATCAAAACCCTAGCGCGCCGCTCATCTCCTTGGTCGCGCATCCACGGTGACATCTCCAACCGGTGCGCCACCTTTGGGAAACCATATCCATGATTCTATGGTCGCCATTCAGATGGCGGATGTTGCTTCTCTTCCGCGAGAGCCACACCTAGCCACATCCTCCCTTGACAGCGCCACCAATGCGCCTTCTCCTGCCGTAGACAACCTCCTTGGTGGCCCGAATGTCGCCTTAGGGGTGGCAGAAGATGCCCTCCTGATTTCTTCTTCACGTGGGTGGACCCATAATCAGCACCCGCAGGGGCCTGCGTTGGGCGTTGCTGGGTGCGCTCAACCTGCCATGCGTGCACCTTTAACTAAATATTTTGTCCCCCTCCGCTTGCCTGATTTTTCAGCTCCAATTGCTCTGAGCCCACATGTTTTTCCTTAGAAAGCTAAGTCTGCATTGAATATGGGTAGAAAGACTTATGCTATTGCTATCACTGATAGACATAATATTTCTCTGGCTGAACGGAGTATGAGGAAGTCCTTTGCCTCCGTTCTTCAGGCTTCTCCCGATTCATCTTGTCATCATTTTGTGGCTAAGGAGCCTTATTTGCATCATGGTGAGCCAGCCTTGTTTATTTCTTCTGATGATGAGGCTTCTCTCACCGAACCATTCAAGTTCACACTTATTGGAAAGTTTTCTCATCCCAAGCCCAAAATGGTGGAGATACGTTCTAGTTTTTAGAAGTTTGGTTTTTGCGGTGATTTTAAACTTGGGCTTATAGACTATAAACATATACTTATTCACTTGACACATGAGGATGATTATAGCCGTTTGTTTTTAAAACCACTATGGTTTATTGAGGGTTGCCCTATGCGTGTGCTTAAGTGGACATGTGATTTTCATCCCAATGCTGAGACCTTTATTGCCCTTGCATGAATATATTTTCCTTTATTGCTTGTTCATTTATGTGCAAAAGAATTTTTATTTTCTTTATCTAAAATTGTTGGGGTGCCGTTGAGGAATGATGAGGTGACTACTGATTTGTTAAGGCTCAGTGAAGCCAGGGTTTGTGTTGAGGTGAATCTGGAACATAAGCTCTCAGATAGGATTTGGATTGATCGGGGTGAATCCCGTAGTTTTTGGCAGCCTATTGTATATGAGAGGTTGTACCATTTTTGTGCTAAATGTCATCGTATGGGCCATATTATTGATCATTGTAGGGTGGGGGCTCTACTAGTGGATACTGTTGTTACCAAGGCTTTTAAGCCTTTTGTTACTCCGGCTCCTAAGTCTACTGTTTTTTCGACTTCTAAGCCTGTTGTTGTTTTGACTAATAAGCATATTAATGCTCCGGTGCCTATTGTTGATAGCACTGAAAGGGCAATGGGAAGGAGGTTGTTGCTAAGGTTCCTAGATAGTAGGTCTTTATTTGTTGCTATACCACCTCCAGTGGTTCATGTGGGACCCACCCTTAAGCTTACTCCTACTATTTCCAATATTGTGGCTTCAAAGCCCTTTCATGATGCTATGTTTTTTCTAATCCACTATTAGATTACATGATGTCCGTCCTTCGTGAGTTTTCTATTTTGTCAGAGCCAGTGCAGCCATTTTTTTATATTGATATACATGTCAACCCACGCCTAAGTAGTAATGAGAATGTAGAGGCTTCGATTCTTTTCGATACTGCTAGTTCTATTCAGTTAGAAGTTCATCAATAGGGCATTTTCATAAGAATTCTTCTGATGACTTTGTTGGTTTAGATGAGCGGCAGAGGCCGATGGTTTTATTACAGTTCAAGGAAGAAAAATTTGAAAGTTACTGATATCCCGAGCCCGATCAAATGGGTGACTCGTAATTAGACAAATGCTTCGTTACGTAGCCAATCTTTTTGATGAGTGTTATCATCTGGAATGTGAGAGGTGTGCGTAGTATTGCCACTCGTGAGATGACTTAAGAAATTGGTTCGACTTCATCAAGTTTTTTTGGTGGTGTTGGAGCAGTTTGTTTTGAGAAAAAATTTTGACTTTATCCAACGATTTCTCTCTTTTGATGTGGGCTTACAGAATGAGTCAGATAAGATTTGGTGTTTTTGGAATTTGGGGACTACTGTTACTTTGATTGTTGATCATCTCCAATTTTTTCACATTAAAGTTGAGGATCCTAGATTAGCCAGACTGTTGTTTATTACAATAGTCTATGCTTCTTACTTGCTAGTAGGACGTAGGGATTTATGGACGGGTCTACACCAAATATCCCTTACTATGGATGAACCGTGGCTAGTTGGGAGAGACTTTAATGTGATCGCTCACAATGGTGAGCATACTGGTAGGAATACTCATGATAGGGGCACTTCAGACTTTTCAGATATGATGATGGATTGTGGTTTGACAGATGTAGGATATTCTGGAAGTCAGTACACATGGACAAATAGGAGGGTTTGACAGCGTCTGGACAGAGTTTTGATTAACTCACTGGTTGCCTCCTTTTGTTCTCGATTTTTGGTTCATCATCTGAACTGAAGCATTTTTGATCACTCACATCTTCTGATTCAGTGGTCTTCTGACGATGATTTAGGGCCTCGTCCTTTTCGATTCCTCTATGTTTGGTCTAGGCATCACAATTTTTTGGATTTTGTATCTCAGAAGTGGTCATTTCCTACCCATCTTACAAGAATGGTTACTCTCTAGGATAAGATTTTTAGGCTCAAATAGGGCTTTCGTTGGTGGAATCGACATGTATTTGGTGATATTTTTCAGAGGGTTAGGGATGCAAAGTATAGGGTAGACGAGGCAGAGTTAAACCATGACAGAGATCCTTTTTCTTCTCATCGTGATACTTTGCATCAGGCTAAGGCAGTTTTGAACCATACTTTATCTATTGATGAGGCCTTTTAGAAACAAAATGTAGAGGCACGTTGGACTTGTGAGTGTGATCATGACACCTGATACTTACATTCTATAGTTCAGGGATGACGCATTCGAGCCAGGATCCGGTCTATTACTTCAGCTTCGAGTGAGGTGTTTGAGTCTCTTGAGATTACTCAGCCTTCAGCAGTATCTTTCTTCTAGGAGCTTCTATCCGCTCCTCCTCAGTCTGTTGACCCTATTCGACCTGGTATTATTCCTAGATTGGTATCCGATGAGGACAATTTGTAGCTTAATCAGATTCCTACTTTGACTGAGGTGCGAGATGCTATTTTCAGTATTGATCTAGACAGTGTAGTCGAACCAGATGGGTTTTCATCTCATTTTTTTCAAGTCTGTTGGGACATAGTATCAGAAAATGTGTTTCATGTAGTCTTGGACTTCTTTGCTTGAGGCATCTACCTAGGAGTTTCGCAGCTGCTTCTATTGTCTTGCTTCCAAAGCGGGACAATGCCTATAGGTGGTCAAAGTTTCGTCCTATCAGCTTATGTATATTGTTTAATAAGTTGATTACAAAACTGATGAATTCACGATTGAGTACTTTACTACCTAAGATCATCTCAGCTCCTCAGAGCGGATTCATCTCACGACGGCTCATTGGAGATAATGTGCTCCTTGCACAAGAGTTACGACATACACTTGAAACGAAAGTGCGAGGGGCAATGTTATCTTCAAACTTGATATGGCTAAAGCCTATGACCACATGGATTGGGGCTTCTTGGTATGTATTTTGGAGGGTTTTGGGTTCGATGCTCTTTTGATTAATCGGATACGGATGTGTATTTCAGAGTGTCGATTCTCATTCCTACTTACTGGCAAGCCATGTGGGTTTTTCTCATCATCTCGGGGACTCAAATAAGGCGATCCCATATCTCCATCGCTGTTTATTATTGCTGCAGATTATTTTTCATGACTACTCACTCAAGTGAGTATCAGCATATTCTTTTAATGGTATACAGACACGGAGGCGACGCTTTCATCTCTCATTTGTCATTTGCAGATGATATGATTATTTTCATCATTGGCTAGAAACAATCTATCATACGAGTTTTACAGTGTATTCATCACTATGATGGGGCTTCTGGGCAGTTGGTGAACAGAGAAAAGAGAGGGATTATCTTACCTAAGAGATTTTCTACTAGTCAGATACACAGGTTGGAGCATCTGACAGGGTTTCGTCATCAGCACTAGCCCTTCACTTATCTTGTGTTTTTTATTTAAAGGAGCTAGAAAGGTCTTCTTGTATGATAACTTAGTCCAGAAAGTCCGGAGTAGAATTTCTAGCTGGACCTCGAGACTCCTATCATTTGGAAGACGGATTACTTTGATATGATCAGTGTTATCCTCTATTCCTCTCTATCTCCTTCAGATTATGAAGCCTCCCAAGGCTATCTTGAAGAAGTTAGAGGGCATATTTACTAGATTCATTTGCAACTCTAGAGACATTGGAGGAAAGAGAGCTTTGTATTCCCTCTTTGAAGAGGGTGGACCGGGCTTTATGAGACTGGAAGATCTTGTTGATATATTCTCTATAAAGCTCTAGTGGTTATTTAGATCTCTGCGGTCATTATGGGCTCAGTTTTTACTGAGTAAGTATTGTCATGGTACTCAACCATTACTGGCTACTATTCCTTTCAATGCTTCAGCTATATGGAAGAGGCTGAAGCACATAGGCCCATAGTAGGAGACACACATTGCTTGAGAATTAGGGCGTGGGCAGATATTCTTTTGGCATGACTGATGGATGGACGAGTCTACATTAGCTTCTTAGCACCCACACCTGCCACATTCTTCTACCCAGGACAAAGACTTATTTGATGCTACTAGATGAACATTGACCGACTTCTTCAACTAGTACCATATATTATTGCTGAGTAGATATGTAGCATCTCTATTACTGCTGAAGTACACGATGAGATTATGTGGAAGGATACTTTGGATGGTAGATTTACTAACAAGTCTGCATGGCAGCTAGTTCGCATGGGGCATACTATTTAGGCTATACACAGCATGATTTGGAGTTTTATTATCCCGACGATTGTCTATTTCTTCTTCTCGGAGACTATGGCAGTCTTATCCTAGTTGATGTTGTGATTTAGAGACAGATTATGAGTCATATGGCTTCTCGTTGTCAGTGTTGCTAAGCTATTGAGACTATTCAACATTTATTTATTGACAGCTGTATTTCCGACCATGTTTGGCACCATTTTTCTGATATTTTTCATATTACCCTTCGACCGATGGAGGATTTTCATTATCGCTTTCAGTCTTGGCATTTCTCGGATCAGTTTGTCAGGAAGAGTCATATTCGCATGATCATTCTTCTTTTGATTCTCTAGTTTATTTGGACTACGATGAATGATGCAAAGTACCAAGATATATCTATAGAGCCGAGATAGATCATTTGGAGAGTATACCATACTATCTCCCTACTATATACAGGTCGTTTATTTTGGGTTATTCATTGGCGAGGGAATATGGAGATTGCTCCTCTTTTTGGCATCTCTCTTACTCCTCCATCCCTTCGTCTCCCTATTTTAGTTTATTGGTGTACTCTACCAGTGGAATCTTATAAGATCAACACTAATAGATGCGTCAAAAATAGATTTGCAAGTGGATGGAGGATTATTAGAGATTCATCGGGTCGGTGTGTTCGCGCCTTCTTCTCTTCATATGGTGAGTGCCCTATTTTAGAAGCCGAGATCAAGGCTATTCTTGACGGTATCATTCTTGCTTAGAGGAATTTATTCTCAAATTTATGGATTGAGTCTGACTCTACTTTGGCCATTCATTGCATCACCAGATGTGGAGGACCTTGGTCTATTCAGACCATTCTTCGCCACATCAGACATCTCTTTGCATTTGACCGTGATACTATTTCTCATATTTATCGTGAGGGTAACCAGTGGCTAACTTACTTGCTTAGAGGGTTGGGATCGTCGTTGTTATTTCGAGTACAGTGCTCAAGATTTACCACGACATTATCCCAGCTTAGTTCAGATTGATAGATATAGGCTTTCTATAGTTAGGGGTCTATAGAATTTTTTAGGACTATTTGTTTAGGAAGTAGTACCTCATTATTTATTGTTTTATTTTTTATTCATTTATTTGTTTGCTTTAGCTTTTATGATTGGAGGTCAGATTTTATGCCCCACATTCCATGCATTTTTTATGAGTTATTTATATATGGTTAGGGTATCCGAACCCTCTCATCTTTTCCTGGTGGAGGCCTGACAACCACACTGAGGATGTGATGGTGTGTTGAATAAATAAATAAATAAATAAATAAAAAGCTTGCACTTAGATTCCTACTTTACACTCCACATAATGAGAATTGAGACGGTTTCTTTTTCTTTCGTCTCTAAATGAAGGACTAGAAAACTAGACAAATGGAGCAAATACAAATAGTGTGTGAATAAGTTCGAATAAAAAAATTATTTATTCAAACTTATTTGGAGACAAAATTTGCAAGCAGATGATTTTTTCTTTTAAGCATAGCCAAATACATTGAAAAATGAAGAGTAGAATAAAATAGTACAAAAATTTTATAGGTGGGGATAATTTATATTTCAAATAGTGCAAAAAATTTTAATTAGAGCTTTCTTGAATAGTGAATAAAACATCATATAAACTATTGAATATTGATTATAATTTGTATTTAAATGAAAGTTGTTATATTGTTGCCTTGTCGGTTTTCTTGATGATTTTTTTTTTGTCTAATTGTATTGATTGTTGCATTGCTGGTTTATTATTAAATTATTGTTGCTATTGATTATAATTTATATTTAAATGAAGTTGTTATATTGTTGTCTTGTCGACTTTCTTGATTATATATATGTTTGTATAATTGTATTGATTCTTGTCTTGTCGGCTTGTTACTAGATTGTTGTTGCTACT
Source organism: Forsythia suspensa (assembly GCA_023638005.1). Classification (NCBI taxonomy): domain Eukaryota; kingdom Viridiplantae; phylum Streptophyta; class Magnoliopsida; order Lamiales; family Oleaceae; genus Forsythia; species Forsythia suspensa. The sequence continues at coordinate 35,873,581 of CM042674.1, forward strand.
TGCTATTTATTATGATTTATATTTAAATATTGTTGCCTTGCCGGCTTTCTTAGATTATGTGTTTTGTTAGTTAAAATGTGTACCGCAAGTGCACAAGTTGCGTTCAAGTAATAAAGTGATAAGAGAGTGTCGAACACACGAGGATAGATAATTTTGTTAAAGTCCAATTTAATCTAGCTCTATTTTAAACACACAATTAAACACGTTGTTTTGATGATTGAACTATAAATTAAGAGTTGATAAAAGTAAACTAAAATGAAATTTGCGAAAAAGGAATTTGTTGGAAATAAAATCAAATAGATAAATACATTAGGAATACGACTTCACCAAATACTCCACCCTAAAGTTTCATTATCCATTATCAATTTCAAAACGAGATCTTTTATGGCAATCAATGCTCCTAAAATATCTAGCAATCTCTCCCGAGTAGAGCCAAATCTATTTTCACACAAGACTCTCAAATATTCCTAGCGAGAGAATGCATATGCAAAAATGCAATAAAATTCAAGAGCACCCATTTGATTGCACAAAGTATGAAAGTGTATTCCTACATTCCATAAACTCTATGTTGTTCATTAAATGTGTTAAATCTAATTTCAACCTCACTATAGCAAAACTAGGTCACAAAAGTATTTCAATGGTGATCAATCATCTCAATACACAATAAAACTCAAGCATAGAGAATCAATAACAAGATAATTCAACTTTAAAGCTTCATAAATGGATTCATTTCATTCCTAGTGAAATAAAATTAGTCCAACATCTCTATATAAACAAAATGAAATATAAATACAAAATACATTACCGGGTTTATTGAAATTTAGAGAAGTGGAGGATTAATCTTGAACCCATGGTTGTCTCTATTTGCCCAATAATAATCTTCTTTCATCTTCCTCTATTTCACAAAAATGGCCCAACAATGATGTACAAAATCATAGAAAACTCAATTTCATCCAGTTTTCCAAAGACCAAATTTCTCCTATTTTTTTAGAGCTTTCTCATGTGTAAAAATCACCAAGTGTACCGAAAAAATGACCCATTAAACCCTAGAAGTTGTGGGAAGATGAATTACCAAAATACTCCTCAAAAACTTATTAAAGAATCGCGACTGCCAAAGAAATGAACCATGCGATCGCATGGTTTTAATCCTTGCGATCGCATGGTTTTTTGCCAATGCGATTGCAGCTTGATCTCAGTTAAATTACAGCTCCAATCCCTAAACTTTTGTAGAATGCTGACTTCAGTCCTTGAATTGTTTGTTTTATTTCAGATAAGTCTTCTATAAATTACAACTCAGGTCCTCCATCTTCTGACTTCTTTATCATTTGGTCCCCAGAATTCTCGATTTGCTCAAATTTAGTCATTTTTGCTCATTTTTTGTGGATCTCTTCCAATCACCATCCAAGCTTGGATTTTTTATCTAAACAATCAAAAGAACATAAATAAGTAGTAAACTACTTAAAAGAACTCACAATTATCTATTTTTAGAAGCCAAAATAAGTGCAAAACCCGCACTTATCATGTTTGTATTGATTTTTGCCTTGATCATTATTGTGGTTTTTAGAATTTTAAAATAGAAGGTCGACATCATGTGAAGAAGAGAAAAACTTTGTTATCATTCTTTAGGAAGAACGATTGAACAAGTGAAAGTACACTTTCTGGTTGATTGAATCAAAATATACTTTTAACTCCTACCATGCAACCTTCTCCAATTCTATGTCTTGAATCAACCACCCTTCATCTATAAATCCTGAATTACAACCGTCTTATAGCATTGAACAAGATCTAGGGAAAAGACAACAAATGTTTGAACGATTTTTTAATTTTCAGAGTATAGAAGCACAAAAGAAAAAACACAATTTCATCAATTTTAGAAAAGATAGTTTAATCAATTTCATTGGTTGGAGTATTTTGTTACAAAAAATAGGGTACATTGTTTTTACTGCTTCTTATTTCTCAATGATAGTAATCCATTAAACTGTTCGACGCTAGTCACTTATGGATACGACAACTGAAAGAGGGTTAATGGTAGAACTTATTGTGCATTTTCTTGTTCATGGTGTTTCATCTAATCATATCGTGTCTGTGAGAAGAGCTTAACATTTAACGAAATCATCTCAACATATGGAACAAGGTCGTGATAATAACTTTGAGTGACGAATACAAAAAAATATTGTTTCCATGTGACGACTATAGTTAAAAGTGTCTGGTGGCTAGAACTAGGGTAAAGCTTTTGGTATTGTTGACGTCAAAATTTGCACTATCCACATGTCAACAGATCTCTAGTCAATCCTCTGTCAACATGTATGTTACCTATACACTAGGACGATCGTTAGGCACCAAGATCTTTGGAAAAAAGAGATTCGACGATCGTTAGTACTCTGACGATCAAGTCAACTGTCGGTATATAGAATAATATACGGGGGTATAAAAACAATTGGGTGTGGGAGAGATAGGCAGCAGAGTTTAAAGGTGAGAACAATGCGTACCTTGGAATAACCAGAGATGTCTTATTTATAGCCTTAGAGTTCTAATTGATTTAGGAAAACAATCAATTACACATCTGATTAGATCATCATTTCTTATAGGATAAGGACAATCGGTTGTCAATGCAATCTCCTAGGATTTAGCCTTTATTTGATTTGATTTTTCTTATCACGTTGCCTAATCTTTAGGATGTTGATATTTGGTTTCCTTGTGAGAATTGAGTGTCAATCAAACACTATCTTTCTTTAAACATATATCTAGTCATTCTAGAATATCGTTCTTCCTACTAATTACAATAGATACAAAGCTCCCTAGGTCGGCCATGAATGTCGAGGCTCTTCACAGGCTTCACCATACTTAATTCGAGAGTGCCAATGTGTTGTTAGTCCTTAAATGTATTTACGAGGCCCTCGCTATGTGTATGAGGATTTTACAACTCTAGAAGGCCCTCGCTGGGCTTATGAGGCTTTAGCGAGGCCTAACTTGGGCCTTTACTGGGTCTTTATGGGACTTTTGCTGACGTGGATGCCTTACTAAAATCTGGTGGTAACAATAGTCTCCCAAGTCCAAGCCTATTATTAATGGTAGGCGTGAGACTTTGTAAAAAATTCTAACAAATGCGAATCCTATGGTGGGTCTTCGCGAAATCTAAGATTGTTTGGTGGAATTCTTCACAGATGCATGTTTGAATTACTTACTCAGTATAGTCTCCCAAGCTCGAAGCCTATTTATTTATGACGAGTGAGGGCTTTGATTGGTTTGACCTTAGGTGACGTGTCCGTGGTTGGTGTGATTATGTCCATGCTGTTAATCAAAGCTGTTATAGTGGTCAGACAATGATGGAAGAAAGAGTTTGTACCATAAATCTTTCTTTGGCGGGTGATGGGCATTGAGGAAATTAGGGCGCGCATCTTTTCTCTTCATTAAATGCATAGAGTTCTGTTTTCTACCTTTTGCCCACCTTGGACACGTGTTCATTGGATAGACGGTTCAGATTTCACATTTTGAATTCGACGGTGGGGATTGATAGGGGTTTGTCTATATAAATTGTTTCTTGCTTCAACTTGATTTTCTTTTACTTCTGCATCTTTCTTGAAACCAATTGAGTGTTCTAGCATGAACCAAGAAAGTTCAAGGCATTTTCGGTGATTATAGAGTTCATCTGTATTCTAGAGGTAAACACTATAAAGGTTGCATCGCTTTATTTCGTGTACCATCTTTATTGTTTTTCGGTTTCTTGGTCTGGACGCTATCTTTTGCCATACTTTTTGGTGATTGTGGGGGTATTTTTTTTTTGAATCGAGATAAGTAGAGATGTCGTCTGAACATGATGATTCTCATAATCAGTCGACTGCTGAGACAGATCTTGACATTATGGGTAAAGCTTCATCTTCACCTTCTGCCGAGTGGCAAGATGAAGTTGATAAGGGGCCCACCATTGCTTGTCTGTCCCTAGCATCCACAAGCAGTCGGGAAGAATACCCAGTTGCATCTTCGAAGACAAATGTGGAGAAGGGGCGGCGTGGTGCTGGGTACCTAAAATGAGGGGTCGCTAGACAAAAGGGATGCCCCGCTGCTCAGTGACTTGATGAGGAGCTGAGGCCTTGGGCTCGCTCGAGGATCAGGGAGGTCGAGTTGGAAGATATTAGATTGTCTTATAATATTCCTGCTTCTATAGTGCTCAAGGCCCCTAGTTCCGAAGAACGTGCCAATGAACCACTTGAGGGTTCGTCACAATTTATGAACTGGCGATACAATAAGGTCTTCGCCTGCCTATGCATCATTTCTTTCGCAAGGTTCTGAGAGATTGGAATTTGACCCCGTGTCAGAATACACCGAACGGTTGGGGCCAGATGGTGGCGGCATTCCTGTTGTGTAAGGTTTTCAAGGCCGGTGGGGCACGGTTTGGTTTAATATTTCTCCTCGGTCAGGCCAAAGATGGGGGACGACGATCGATAGCCCCAACAAAGTGCATAATTAGAATGAGAGATTCTTCTTCGCCGGATGGGATTGGGATTTTATGAAGGAGGATCCCCTTCCAAATGTCTCCATTCCCTGCCAATTTGGAAAACTTGGTAAATCTTACCGTCTTGTGTGATTTTTAATCATCGTCCCTGACTTAATGCTTCATTTATCTTTGCATATTGTGGAAAGCCACCAATTCGAAGAGGGATCAAGGTGACTTTAGGCTGAGGTGGGATGAAGTTCGGGCGTTCAATAGTGACTTTTAGAGCCTATGCAATCTGCTCAAGGATGACGACTTACTGATTTGCTTTGGATTAATGGGTGAGGCTTTTGACTTGAATTGTATAGGATTTTTTTTAATACGCATTCATAACATCTTGTACCTTGGCTATTGTGTCAGTAGCATTCAGATTTAAGATGTCTCCTCATTTCGCCTTGCCCAGCCTGCAAGCGGCTTGATTTCTTTGGCCCAGCCACCTTCGCAAGAGGTACCGTCATCGCAAGATGTGTAAGATACGATACCATTGAGGATGATTCACCATTACGCCTCTGCGCACCGCCCTGACCCGGATCGGACTATACATCATCCACCGCCGCCTCCTTCTCCGCCTCCTCCTCTGGGCTCTATCCCTCCGAAAGACAAGGGGAAGAGAATCGCAAAGGGTACAAGCAAGGCTGTTGGTCAGAAGATAAAGCTTTTGTGGCCATATAGGAGATCATGAAGGATGCTCACAAGACCAGGCGGATTGAAGAATGTCGCCAATCATCACTAAATCCTCTTGGAGGATTGGGGATGTTGGGAATTATACCTCTTCTTTCGGTTAGGAGGGTCGCATGTGTATCACCTACCACCGCAGTGAGTTGGACCCTACCGTGATGGAGTTGCTCTCTGCCTCTTCAGCAATAATGGCGGTAAGTGTCCACAAGTACTAGACCCAGACGTGGGATAAAGCTACCGAAGAAGCTTCAATGAGTGAACTTCTATGATTGGCGGAGATGAACTTGATCCGTGGGATGGTTTTAACCAAAAAGGTATACAACACCCTCGAGGGCTTCGATGGAAAGTTCAACAAGGAAGAGGCCAAGTCAAAAAAGTTATCCGAAGATCTGAAGGCGATGAGCTTCGAAAAGGCGTAATTGGAATCGGATAAGAGGACCCTCCAATTCAAGCTGGATTTGGTGGTGACCAAAGTGGCCGACATGAGGTCCAAGTATGAGATTGAGCTGAAGGTCGCAAATGAGTTTTTGAAGCAAGCCCGGGACCAGAAGAGGGATGTCGAGGCCTTCCAGAAGTGTGCTGAAGAAGCCCAAAATTGGCCGAGGATCGGGCCTTCGCAACTGAAATTGTCGTTGCTACTACCAACAGCAACTTGGAGGCTATAGTTGCATAAAAGGATAAGCTGTTGGCCAAAGCTAGAGAATATGTGGAGAAGGTCAAGACGGATCATGTGGAGGCCGAGTCCCGGGTGGTTATGGCGTAACAGGTATATATAGAAAATTTAGAAGCTTTAAATTTGTGTTCATCTTGCATTTAATGCATTTAATGCGTAAAATTTTGTCAATCACAGATTTTCTTCAAGCCCTTCAAAGACAAACCCAAGACATCTTGACTGCTATTAGATTTGTCTGTAGTATAAAATAAGTCCTTCAAGAATTGAGATACAAATGGTGGGATGATTTTCTTCAAGAAGTTAACACTTTTTGCTTAAGTAAATGTATTGATATACTAGATCCGAATATTTTACAAAAGACTGATCGTTCCTATAAGCATACTACAGTTGAGCATCATTACCAATTTGATGTTTTTAACGAAATAATAGATTTCTTTTTGATGGAGTTAAATACGAGATTTAATGAAGTATGAATAGAACTTCTTTCTCTCAGTGCGGCTTTAGATCCTAAAAATTCATTTGAATTATTTAAAAAGGATCATATTTTGCTTTGGGCGTAGAGTTATAACATTTTAAGCACAATGTGATATCTAACCCTCAATTTCAAGTACATACACTTTCTAATTTATGCCGGCAATTGGTTGCAAGTAAAAGGTTCTTGGATTATCAATAGTTGACTAAATTGATTTTTATTGTATTAACTCTATTCGTTTTTATTGCGACTACTGAACGAGCATTTTCAGCAATAAAAATTTTGAAGACGGAATTTCGTAAAAAAATAGAGGATAATTTTCTTACTGATTGTATGACAATCTACATTGAAAAAGATTTTTCTGCGAATATAAATGTAGGATCTATTATAGAAGAATTTTATGATATAGTACGTCAGATACCACATTAGTAGGTACTATAATTTTTTTTATTTATGGACTTTTTTTGTACATTGAAGTTTTTTAAATTTGAAGTCCATCGAATTCCTAACTCCGTCATTGGGTTCAAAATTGGTGTCTTTGATAGATCAATCATCTTGTGAGTTATGAGAGACATAAACTATAATGTTCTCTTTCATTTGTATCGTCTCTTGTATATGCATCAACTCTTGTATATTCCATATTTATCATGTTTTATTATGTGTGTTACATGAATTTAAATGTGATTCTAAGGCTCGTGGTTTTACATTTGATAATGCAGCCCAAATAATATAGTAATTGAAAAATTAATGCAACATTGTAGTCCGATTTTGATGGCATTTTATTTCATATTCGGTGTTGTATCTTTTACATGTATATGTCATGTGTTTAATTTAATTGTACAATATGGATTAAAATTTATACAACCCTAATTAAAAAAATAGATATGCTATTAATTATATTTTGGTCTCACCATCAAGAAAACCAGTTTTTCCTACTCTATGTATAGAAAATGGGCTGCAATCAAAAAAATTTTCAACTGATGTTGCCAATAGATAGAATTTAACATATCTTATGTTTGAACCTTGTGAAGACTACGAAGATTGCATTACTGTATATTATAATGGTCAACACTCACACAGCTCAGAATATGATTTAGAATTACATGACTAGAAAATATGTGGTCATGTTAGAAAATTGATAAAAGTTTTTTTACGACGCAACAACTGCATGTTCTGGTGTGTATTATCCAACAACTTCACTTGTTTTAAATCATTTCTATTATATTGCTAACAATTTTAATAAGTATAAGAATTTTGCTCTTTTTCTAGTATTATACAGGTCATGGAAGCTAAATTTAGAAAAAATTACCTATGTTATTTCTATTAGCATGTATTATGGATCATAGACTTAACTTAGAGGGTACAAAAGTAACAATAATAGCAATTTCAGAAACATTAACTTACGCAAATCCAGTAACGTGTGCTAATTTAGAACAAACTTTATATTCTATGTATGAGGTCTAGGCTGAAAAGGTTGGTACGAACATTGTACGACCCCTAATCCAACATTTACTTCGTCATCAACTGATGACATTGACTTATGGAGTTACGTAAGTACACATAAGAGTGGTCAAGGTCAACAATCAGTTAGTTCTTCTTCTAGTTTTTTCCTTTCTCGTTCTAATAATACACATGTAGAGTTAGTTAAGTATTTTTCACATGATGTGTTTAGTATGTTAAATGACGAAGAGAGAAATTTTTTTGATACACCACGATGGTGGAGACAACATCAACGTAGTTATCCAATTCTTTTAAAATGGCACGTGATCTTCTAACACCTCCGGTCTCAACTGTAGCATCGGATGCTACATTTAGTACAAGTGGCAGGATTTTTTCTGATATCAGGTCAAGACTTAAAGCCGACATTTTAGAAAACTTATTGTGTCTAAATGATTGGAATGACACCGAACTTTGAATCTAAGACAAATTAGACAGAATAATGTTCGAAGAACTTGAAGATTTGAATATGGATTAATCAGATTCGTACTAAGTATTATTTTGCATTAGTTTTTGATATTTTTTTTCTTATTTTAATAAAAAATTGTACACGTAACATCTTGTTCGTGTACAATTTTAACTCGCTTAATTTCAAAGTAGCCGGTCCCAAGCCCAGAAAAAGGATGAAGGTTTTCAATCTTTAATTTTTAACATAAAGGATTCTTGATATTGTATTTTTTTATTTTCAAATTTAAAAAAAAAATTTTGAGAGGCCAAGTCGAGCTCGTGGGTAGCTCAACTCGGCCCGTTTGGCCCACGAGCTTGTGGGCCGAACTGAGCACCTATTTTGGAGATGAGCCCGAGCTAGTTTTTTATGGGCCGAGCCTAGGTGGGGTGGGGGGCTTGGAGTCCATTTCTTTAACTTTTTTTTAAAAGATTATTAAAAAGATATCGTGTTTATTGTTTGCATCTACAAGAATGTAAAGAGATCCTTAATTATTGAAATCGAGAAAGCGAAGATAAATATTTTCTATTTTTATTCTTCTTCTATGTATTTTTTGTTGTTGAAGATGAGCATAAATTTGCCTTTTTAAGTTAATGGTTTTTTTTTAATATATATATATATATAGAGTACCGTTCTCCTGTCCCCAAGGGACAAGATGTTATTTCTCATTTGCTGATGTGGAGGTATGAGATAACATCCTGCCAACATGGCAGTAGGAGATAGCATCCCGCCACATCAGCAAATGAGAAATAACATCCTACCCCTTGGGGGCATGAGAACGGTACTATATATCATAAACTAGTTGCAAATGATTCTACTACCCAAAAATGAAATGACAACAAGTTTCCAATAATGAAATGAAACGACAACAACTTCCCAATAATTTTTTATTGGGATAATTGCATCAAAGGTCTCCCAATGTTTTAAAATCGTTAGGGATATGCCCCTAACCTAAAATAATAGCACCAAACCTCCCCAACGTATAAAAAATAGGCATCGGAGGTCCCTCTTCACACTTTTCGTCCATTTTCTCCGTTAAAACCCCAAAATTGGATTCCACGCGCTATAATTCCCCAAAAAGGCGACTGAATCCAAAGATTTCTTGAATCCAAAAAATTTCCCAAAAAGTTCCCCACACATATATATATACATACATATATAGTAGATTTCTTGAATCCAAAGAATTTGCAATCTGGGCTTTCACCCTTGTAAAACGATCCAGATTCAGCATTTAGGTATCGATATTTTTTCCTTGATTTTGTGTATATTTATTCATGCGTGTATAAGGATTGGTGAAGCTTTACCCATGAAGAATCTAACAAAACCTTTATTTGTTTATCTGTAGTTGAATCTACTCAAACTCGAATTGAACAAAAATTTAAATGTATTCAACTTTTCATGTATGTATGTGTATTTTTGAACATGAGCAGAGAGACTCGAGAGAGAAATTGGCTTTGGATCCATGACGCTTCTCCAGAGAGACAGAAGTGAGAAACATCATCTTAGTAGAGTTAATTGAAAATCTGAGAATTCTATGCCGGTGAATGAAAAAGTAGAGATAGAGGGCGGATCCGGAGGTGAAGGCCATGGAGACGTGGTAGCAGCATTGAAGCGGAGGGATTGCTGTGATGTTATAGGGAAAAGCGGTGATATAGGGAAGACATAGAGAAAAGGTGACCAGCTCGTCCGAGCAGTTGGTTGGGAAAGACGACAGTGGTGGAGTGAGATCTGAGTTTGAAATAGTTGGAAGTTGGTGAACCGAGTTGCTTTGAGTCCGAAATAGAAGAATGCGAGCCCGACCTGAATGTAGGGGATTCCATATTTCTTGGGCTCAAAATGAGTTTATCATTATTACCATCTAAGAAACAATGATTAAGGTTGGTGATGCTGATTCTTATCTCCATATTTCTTGGCCTCATTTTTACAGAACAAAAATGGATGCTGATTTTTATCTCCTATTGCCAATTTGGGAAAATCTCCAATCGCTTAATTTGGAATTATAGCGCTTGGAGTCCAATTTTGGGGTTTTAACAGAGAAAATGGATGAAAAGTGTGAAGAGGGACCTCGATGACTATTTCTTCATACATTGGGGACGTTTGGTGCTATTATTTTAGGTTAGGGATATATCTCTAACGATTTTAAAACGTTGGAGACCTTTGATGCAATTATCTCTTTTTTATTTAAAATTTTGTTATCTACATTTCAGATTTTACAAATCTCACCATCCACATAAATCTCTTTATGGTATGTGATAAGTGTAGTTTATACTTATCTAGACCATCAAAAGTGGACGATTGTAAGCATTCTTAGGTGAATTTTTATTTAATTATGTGTTGATTTGATTGATTTAGGTCAAAACCTAAGTTCGGATGGAATTTGAGAAAAACAAAGCAAAATAGGTGAAGAATGACTGAAAGTGTACGAAGTATGAAAATGGGGACCTACATGTAATCTCATAAAAGTTGAAGGATTTGAGTTGCAAATAAAAGAGGATGAAATTAAAATGAAAAATGAAATACAATGAACAAAGTGTATAACAATAGAAGTTGAAAGACTGAACTGCAAATAAAAGGCAAACATTTTTTATATGGTGATTACATATTGATTTTACTTCTTCTCGTAATGCTTGAAATAATTAGCCATTATTTCATTGAATTATGGATTGTAACAAACCAAGAGGTAAGTTATTAATGTAAACCACGGTAATTGGATAAAATGTAGAGATACGCTTTAATTATTGTTGCAGTCTTAAATTGAATTCTTATGATATTTAATACATCTAGTTAAAGATTATTCTGACTTCACATAGAGATATAGTGAGTTGACTTAATTAGATATGACTAATTTGAACTTGAGAGAGGTAAATTAGGTTAAAGTCGTGAATTCGACGGAGTACAACATTATGAAGAAATCTTGAGATGAGAGATGAGAGATTAGAGATGACAACTATGGTGAATTCGTGAATCCAAATGTTTTAATAATCATATTTGATTATTTCTTGATATTTGCGTTCACATTATTTTCTTGAATTAATAGTTATAGGTTAAATCTTCAAATAAACATATTTCAAATTGTTTTAGAAAATTAGGATTATGATTAATTGAACTAGTATATAAATAGGATAGTCTTCGTGGGAACGATAATCCGGACTCACTATGTCCACTTTATTGCTTGTTAACGATATTGTGCACTTGCAATTAATTTATAAAACAAGTTTTGGCATCGTTTTCGGGGACTATTTGTATTTCATATTAATTTTGATTAATCGTTAGTGTTAATTTTATTTTTTAGTATTATTGGTTTTTTTTTTTTTCTCTTCTTTGTTTTCATTTTCGAGAAAAGGTGTTTGTTGCATGCTCCGGTCACAAGGCGGCAATCTTGAAACTTTTGATATTGAGATTGAATGCACTTCCAGACAAAGTTGCAAAGAACACAACCAAAAATAGAAAAATAAGTAACAAATTTCAATAGCATAGGCACAAGTTATATTAGCAGCCGAACAAGAAGCCGTCAGGGCCGCCGTCGTAGAAGCGGCCTGACTGGCAACTCAACAAATTCAGCAACATGATGATAAAGAAGAAAAAGACGATGGAAATATGCTAATGGCTCAGTTCTTAACTTCGGCAGCAGCTCCTGATCGTTCAATCATAGTTTATTCTGCTTTTGGTCAGCATGACTTTCAATTAAGGGCCGATCTGATTAATCTCTTCAGAATAACCTGCAATTCTATAGAAAGGCGTATGAAAATTCGAATATTCATCTTTCCAAATTCCAACAAATGTGCCGTAACTTTCAGTTTTAATGGGTGAACGATGATGCCATCAAACTTAGGTATTTTCCTACACATTGAAGAACGAAGCATTAGAATGGTTGGACTCAGAACCACATGCTAGTATCACCACCTGGGATGACTTGGCTAGAAAATTCTACAAAAAGTATTTTTCACTAGCTAAAGTAGCCAATATATAGATGAAAATATCTACTTTTCAACAACTAGATGGGGAAATATATCATGAAACTTGGGACAGATTCAAGGAGCTACTCAAAAAATGGCCAAATCATGGCATTAAAAAGGGATTACGGGCTCAATACTTTTACTCTAAGCTATCTCCTAAATTCCAAATTAATAGTGGACTCATCAGCAAACGGGTCCATTACAAATAAAAATGTCAACAAAGTATATGAGCTATTTGAATTGATTGCGAATACACATACCATGTTTCATTTGATCATGTCACTCCAAGAAAAGTAGTTGGTCTACATAAAATTGACAATCATTCAGTTACTAATTCACAAATTACTGCATTGACAAATCAAGTAGAACTCTTGGTCAAAACACAAACATAAGGAGTGAATGCAATCCAAGCAATCATGATGTGTGAAAACTGTAGGGCTAATCACTCGACGATAGATTGTATGTTATTGGCCTCTCTGGAACAGGTCAAATTTGTGCAGAATAATACACACCAATAGTAAACTCCGTATTAACAAACATACAATCCGGGTTGGAAGCAACACTCAAATTTTAGGTGGTTTGACAATCAGAAAAATGACAATGCCAATAATGATCAAAAAAAGAAAACTAAGTTTGGAGGACTTGTTTCAATAGTATATGCACAAAAAAGATAAATTATTAAAACGGCTGGATAGATACAAACTATCAAAATCAATAGGTGTCTATCAAAAAATTAGAAACTCAGATTGGCCATTAGCCCTGTAACTGTCAAATAGGAAACTAGACACTTTGCCTAATAATACAGTAATAAATTTGAAAGAGCACGTAAGAGATTCAAGTGAAAAGGCTAGAGAAAAAGAAAAAATAGTTGGAAATTGAGGAAGAAGCGACAGAGAAAAAATATGAGCAACTAAAATAAGAAAATTCAAATGAAGCTGCTGAATCATCAAAAAAAGATGGCACCTATTCCTATCAAAGCTTATGTGACACCAATTTCTTTTCCTCAGAGGTTGCAGAAGCACAAACTCGACAAGCAGTTTGGAAAATTTATTGAAGTCTTCAAGAAAGTATGCGTCAACATTCCCTTTACCGGAGCGTTGGCCCAAATCCCATCGTATTTAAAATTTATGAAGAAAATATTGTCCAAAAAGAGAAAACTTGAGAAATACGAGATAGTAGCTTTAACTGAAGAGTGCAATGCTATTATGCTAAATAAGTTGCCTCCGAAGTTAAAAGATCTAGGGAGTTTTAAATTACCTTGTTCAATTGGAAAATTCTATAATTTTAATGTTTTATGTGATTTAGGTGCAAGTGTTAATTTGACGCCCCTCTCTATCTATAGGAAATTAGGTTTGGGAGAGGTAAAACCAACGACTTTGTCTCTACAACTTGCTGATAGATCAATCAAGTGCCCGCGAGGTGTGGTTGAGGATGTGCTTATCAAGGTGGATAAATTCATCTTCCCGATTGACTTCATTATCCTTGATATCGAAGGGACCGGGATATGTCAATAATATTGAGCCGACCATTCTTAGCGACAAGTCGAGCCCTTATTGATGTTGAAAAAGGTGAGCTGATCTTGAGGGTACAAGATGATGAATGGGCAGTATTCAATACGTACACTGTACCCAAGCAACTAGTCGACCTCGAAGGGTGCTTTAGAGTTGATGAAGTGGTGAGAATTGGCCAAGAAAACTACAGACCGGATGTGAATATAGATGAACTAGTTAGAGCAATCAAAGATGAAAATGGCTAATTTAAAATATAGAGAGTAAAGAAGAAGTCTTGCAAAGCTGGTAATTGCAAGCAATGCAAGATTTCCAATTCGAGCCTCCATAAGTGATACTTACGAAAAGTCGAACACTACAAAAAACTATGTCTTCATAAACAGATTTTCCATTGCTGAAGCCACGATATCCGTGCCTAATAGTCGCTACCAACAAACTATTTGCCACTGAATTTCCGTTGCTATTTTGAGGGTCGCTGAAAGTTACCAATGGAATTTTCGTTGGTAAAAGTGTGTGCCATTACCAACGGAATTTCCGTTGATAATGTCCCAACCCTTTACCTACCGAATTTCCGTTTGTAATGACGCACGCTTTACCAATGAAATTTCCGTTGGTAATGTCCTAATCCTTTACCTACGAAAATTCCGTTGGTCATGACACAACCCTTTTACTCACGAAAATTTCGTTGGTAATGTCCTAACCATTTACCTCCTTTGAATTTTCGTTGGTAATTACACACTATTACCAACGGAATTTTCATTGGTAATGTCCCAACCCTTTGGTAATGACACACGCTTTTACCAATGAAATTTTCGTTGGTAACTTTCAGCGACCCTCAAAATAGCAACGAGAACTATTACCAACAGAAATTTGATAGGCAACTACCCAAGCCTTTACCAACGGAAATTTCGTAGGTAATAGCGCTTGCATGACTTGCAACACGGAATTTCCGTTGGTAATAGCGTGCTTTTAGAAATTCATAAAACTCATATTACCTACGGAACTTTCGTATGTGAAATTTTTTTTTTTTTTTACAAAATTGTTAAAAAATTATAAAAATGCACTAAAATAAATAAGCTAGCAATAATCAATATACCAAAATATAAACTATAATCTTAACGCAACAAAATTTTGATCATTGGTTTGTTACATCAAAATTCTAAAGAAAAAGTACCACTAGTTTATATATCATTTTTTCGTGATCCAGAACTAGAAGGAAATTGATTGTTTGGAATATTTAATTCCATAAGCAAACTTTGCACTGTTTCTTGTAACTCGACCTTGTGATTTCTTTCAACTCGCTCGAGACGTATGGTGAGATTATCAATCCTTTCATTATTTTCTTCTATCGTATTCCGTGCACTAGCCAACTCTGACTTCAACTTATTCACATCTTCATTACTCATAAAGTCATGTGCAAGTATCGAACGTCTAGGTGAAGTGGGTGTGCCCAAAACATATGAAACAGGTTGTCGAGGACCAAACCCATTTATAAGACCCTTAGATGGCCCGTTGACAACATTGATCCATGAATCGGGATCAAACTCAGGTTGATAACTCAATAGAAGCTTTATACTTATCCTGAAGAAACAAAAAATTTATTTTTTATTGTTTTCACTATCTAAAAAATATTGTATATAAACTCTAACCATACTTACATGAACTCTTTTGGATTTTTTATCAATAAAATCCCCAAGCCCGTGATTAGTCTTGTGGACATGGCTGAAGAGCTCCAATTGAGACATGGGATGGTCCATATCCTTCTCTTGAAAATACGCATCACATTAATCACAATTAGTTAAACCATAAATGAAACTTAAAAAGTGTCAACTCATCCAATTAATCACAATGAGCTACTTAATTATACTTTTTCATGACTAGTTGACTTTTGACTAAAAAGATTTTATAAAATTTTTGACATATTTTCTCCTATAATATGGACTTAACTAACCTGAAAAATCAACAGAAATCTTCATAACAACATAGAAGACATATATTGAAACCCACTTGTCCCGCCAATTCACCACAGTTAATCACAATGAGTTAAATCATAATCACAACTAGATACCAGACTTACCACCAAGGCTACTTATACTTTTCTATAACTGGTTGACTTTTCTTTGACTAAAAAAATTTTATAAAATTTTTGACAGAGTTTCCTCTGTAATATGGACTTAACCAACCTGAAAAATCAACATAAATCCTCATACCAACATAGAAGACATATATTGGGAACCACTTGTCCCGCCAATTCACCACAATTAATCACAATAAATTAAATCATAATCACAACTAGATATACGACCTACCAGTCTACCACGAAGGCTACTTATACTTTTCTATGATTGGTTGACTTTTCTATGACAAAAAAGATTTTATAAATTTTTTGACATAATCTCTCATGTAATATGGACTTAACCAACCTGAAAAATCAACAAAAATCCTCATACCAACATAGAAAACATATATTGGGAACCACTTGTCCCATCAATGCATCACAAATTGAGTAAAACCAAAATAAACTCGACTAGTCCATTTCTATTACAAAATATTGACTCCACATGAAAATTTAATGTTTGACTTTTGAAAACTCATGCTCATTATATATTTAGTCCAGTAGTGTATTAAATACTTGGTTGATGGGTGTGCTACTAATATAAATCAAATCAGAAATAATATACCAATCTCTTCTTGGTAGTCACAAAGGAGACTGAACCGGCAGTATGCTTCTTCATTTCATCATCATGTCCTTGTGCAATGCGGTTCTCCTTGGCAATCTTGGCATTGTTTTTCCACTTATCGATATCTCAATAATTTACAAGACTATCCCAATTGCTCGCTCTTATCCAAGGTGGGCCATGCCCTCTCCAATCGACAGGACTATCGGATTGACTTTTACACTTTGCTTGGTTGCAAGCATCATTCATCATATCTTTATATCTATCCTTCATCGTCTTCTTCCACGCATCATACACATTAGCAGTATTTGCAGTTGGCCATACATATATTTATTCTTATAAATTAATAAAATAAAATCAATTATAGGCATATAACGAATATAAATTAACAACTATAATAAATAAAAATTACCAAAATCTATCCCATAAACCATCTCTTATGGGTTGTGGCATTGAGTGAAATGTGGGGTATGTGCCATCAAAATATGATTTCATGGTAGCGGTGATGTCACGAGGTACGAAGGCTTCAATGTTGCTACCTCTGGTCACATCATCTATATGCTCATCTCCCAACTCATAGTCCACATCAAAGCTGCTTTCATTTGAAAATTTTGCTTCGTACGTATGTCATAAGTTTTAACTCCTTTCCATAAAATTTTTAAATCATCTATCAGAGGACGTAAATAAACATCTAAATTTCTTCCTGGACTATTTGGACCTGGGATGACCATGTTCAAAAACATGTTATCTTGCTCTATACACATCCAAGGAGGAAGATTATACACGGTGATTATAACTGGCCAACACGAGTATGGCTTAGAATTTCTACCTAATGGACAGAAGCCATCAGTACATAAACCAATACACACACTACGCGGATCAAGGGCAAAGTATGGATAAGTAGTGTCAAAGTGCTTCCATGCCTCACAATGTACTAGATGTGATATCTCTCCACTTGTATTTTTATTTTTTGAATGCCATATGATCTCCTCCGTAGTATGCCTTGACATATACTATCTTTGTAGTCTAGGAATTAGAGGTAGATATCGCCATACCTTGTATGGCACCTTACGTCATGACCTAGAGGGTTACTCTTTGTATCGTTCCTTACCACAAATTGAACACTTTATCAAATTCTTGGTTTCTTTGTAATACAACATGCAACTATCTTCGTATAACCAAGACCAAGACTACTTAACATTTTCTTTGTCTTGTAAAATGTATCATCTAACTGCGTCCCTTCTGGCAACATGTCTTTAATTATGGATAACATGTGATCATAACAAGTTGCATATATATTAAATTCGGACTTACAATTCAAAAGCTGTGACATCGCTGAATGTTTAGTGTGCTTAGTACAACTGGGACATATAGGTTCATTAGCTTCTCAAAGAAGTCTAAAGAAATTTGCAGCTTTAGGATTCGGGTCATATTCTTCTAGGTCAAAAGTTGTTAATTGAAAAAAGAATTGTAAGTATCAGGGCCCATAGCATCCATTACCATTCTTTGATTTGTACATTCAATTCTTCTTTCTACGTAGTTGAGGATTCACTCGAATTAAATCGACTACTGTATTGTTCACCATGTGCATACCATTGATTGTAATCATAGGTAAACCCTTTGCTGTATAAGTGAAGTTTTACATCATCTCGCTCATGGAATTGTTTATTGTTACATTTATGGCAATGGCTCCTAATCTTTTCAAATATTCCTGACTGCGAATATGCAAATTCAATAAACTCATCAACTCTTCTAAGAAATTCTTTTGTAAGAAAACCCCCATCCACTCGTCGCCACATCCAACTACGATCAGATAACATACTGCTAACAAATAAACTTAAGAAAGTTAGACATTGCATTTAAATGTTTCAAAAATAAAGTAAATATGTAGTACTTTTAATTTGTAAATGGTACAATTTCTTGTCTTATGTTTGTTAGTCCAAAAAATGCATATATTTGCAAAAGGTAACTTATTGCTGCTGAAAAACATGTTTGCTAAGAATTTTTCTTCAAATGATACCATAAATTTTTAGAAACGCCAAGAAAGAGGAAAGAGCAAAGTATTGACGAAGAAAGAATTTAAGCAATAATTTGTCCCATAAATCTTTCTAAATTGACTACAACTGTAAATATGTCACATTTAATAGTCAATCCATTAATATCCAGCTTTATCTCACATGGATTGCCACTTACTTTGAAATCCCTAGATTTGAAAAGTCCAATCCTCTCAATGATTTCCAAATATAATACGTTATCCTAAATCAAGTAATTTGATTAATGCTGGAATGGAGATATTGTGATTACGAGATTAACTAAATACTAATAATACAAAAAGGAAAATCCAATGTTATTCTAAGCTCTGAAAAGATAAATATGAAGTAGACAGTAAACATGAAACAAATGTACAAATTGAGGATTCTATCACTTACATCATAAATGGCAATTTGAAACAAAGTTAAAGAAGTCAACATAACAGCGTGAATAGACAAAGCTACATCATTAGCATCTACATGTATCATCTGCATAAAACAATCACAAAAAAATTGAAAACCAAAGTGCTAGGCAAATGAAGAAACGAAACATAGGTTGAGAAATTAAATTTGTAAGTACATGTGCGACTAGCGGCAATGAATCACTACTGCGACCGAGCGGTAATGTATCTGGTGGGTGACTGGCGGCAATGAATCACTGCTGCGGTGGTGGTGATGACTCTCGGCAGTGATTGGTTGCGATGACTCGCGGTGGCAACTAGTGGCGATGACTCATGTGACTCGTGGAGGAGGACTCGCAACGACTTTGGCTCAGGGGAATCAATCGCGCGATTGGTGGCGATAATGTATCACGGGAGCGATCGCGAATGAATCATCGCTACGGACGGTGGCGGCTGACTCGGTGGTGATTGGTGGCAATGACTCACGGCGGCGACTGGTGGCCATGACTCCCATGACTGGTGGCTCAGGGGAATCGCGACGACTGTGGCTCAAGAGAATTGCGCGCGACTGTGGCAGAGCGATGTGGCGGATCATTTAGGTTTAGATTTCACGTTGATTTCAATTTGTTTTAGTTTTCATGATTCACATATGGGTGTCCGTATTGAGAAGATGGGATGAATTGAGAATTGGGCTAAAAATTAATTTACAAAATTGGGCTTATAATTAATTACAAAATTTTAAAATGGGTTGAAAAGCTACGAATTTTCAGTTAAAAAATGGGTTTTGCTACGGATTTTTGGTTGCTGATGTATTATTAAATTTTTTTTCATCTGTTTTATTTATTTTTTGACTTTAAATAATTATCAAAAATTTATATTTGTCATATAATATGACTTTTGAGGAATTATTGTATTGGGCTTGTACTGGGCGTTCGCCTAGTACAATAATTTCATCAATTTTTTTATTTAAAAATTCGGTGACGTTTTAATAAGTTTTGGCATCTTTTGGTTTTGTTTGACACCTATTCGTGTATTAGACTTAATAATCTATAAGTATAGATGGTTTTCATGTTGGAAAATCAATTATTAACATCAAATCGGCAAACCATTTGTAAAACAACAATATTAGCATTAAACTATTAAAAATTTTGAATAATCAAATTTTTTGAATAAAATATTATCCAAAATCATTTCTCAAAAATTTCAAGTAAACGCGTTTTCACTTATACCCAACTAAATAGATGTCGTACAATAGGTAAACTACTCCACGTATGTTTTCTTCGCACGGGATTATAGTTTGAATCTTTTTTATTTTTTTAAGGGTAATTATATTCACACCACGATTTTTTTTATATACACCACGTTTTTAATTGCAATAAAAGTCATTCAACCTTGATATTTTGACATTTATGTCTCTAACTTTTTTTATCATTTTTTTATCATTAATTTTTACATATCTTCTCTGATGACCATTTTTGTCCAAATATTCTGATAATGTGCATTGGAATGAGGAAAATATATTTTGTCAAACTTTTGTATTTGTTATTTGTTTTACTTGTTTGAAAATACGAGAGGCGGACAATCTTTTTAAGCCATTGTAATTAACGTTTTGGACAGAAATTATCATCAAAGATAAAGATAAGACATACAAATTAATATGATGACGATAAGAATGTGTTAAAAAAAAGTAAGAACATAAATGCAAAAAATGAGCAATAGTTGGAGACTTTTATTGTAATTAGAATATGGTGTTGTTAACAAATAGTGTGGTGTGAATATAATTACCCTTTTTGTAATTGCATAACTTCGTTCTAGAAAATTCGAATGTTAAATGAATGAAACATAATTTACGGCCTTTCTTTAAGTGATTAACTTTCAACTCCATATAATTGAAACTTTTTTCATTTTCAAAATTTGATTTACATTACTCATGAAAAATATGCGGGTAACAAGATCTACTCTTCACAACATACTTTCCGTAGCTTAATTGTTGAAATATTAATATCACATATGGACTATCTGTAGGTGATAGGTCGAAAGATTTTTTTCGACTTATAAATTACTCTTAACATAAATTTCTAGTAGGTGAATAGTTGAATTGTATTTTTTAATTTTCAAAATTGATTTATATCACGTACAGAACATTCGTATGCAATAATAATCACTATTCACCAACGGATATTCTGTAGGTGAAAGGTAATATCACCAACGGAATTTTCGTAGGTGATATGATTCACTCTTTACCAACAGCTATTCCGTTGGTGAAAGGTCGAATTATTTTTTGATTTTTAAAATTAATTAATATCATCAACGAAAATTCTATTGGTGATAAGATTCACTCTTCACCAACGGAATATTTTTTTGTTTTCAAAATTAATTAATATCACCAACAGAAATTCCGTTGGTGATATGATTCACTCTTCACCAACGGATATTCCGTTGGTGAAAGGTCGAATTATTTTTTGATTTTCAAAATTAATTAATATTACCAACGGAACTTCTATTTTGTGCTATGATTCACTCTTTACCAATGAATATTCCGTTGGTGAAAGGTTGAATTATTTTTAGTTTTCAAAATTAATTAATATCACCAACGGAATTTCTGTTGGTGATAAGATTCACTCTTCACTAACGGATATTCTGTTGGTGAAAGGTCAAACTATTTTTTGGTTTTTAAAATTAATTAATATCACCAACAAAAATTTCGTTGGTTATATGATTCACTCTTCACCAACGGAATATCCGTTGGTGAAAGGTCGAATTATTTTTTGGTTTTCAAAATTAATTAATATCACCAACGGAACTTCCGTTGGTGCTATGATTCACTCTTCACCAACGAATATTCCATTGGTGAAAGGTCGAATTATTTTTTGGTTTTCAAAATTAATTAATATCACCAACGGAATTTCCGTTGGTGATAAGATTCACTCTTCACCAACGGATATTCCATTGGTGAAAGGTCGAATTATTTTTTGATTTTCAAAGTTAATTAATATCACCAACGAAATTTCCGTTGGTGATATGATTCACTCTTCACCAACAGATATTCTATTGGTAAAAGGTGAAAATTCGTTGGTGAAAAATTATTACATTTGCCAACGGAAAAGCCATCACTAATTACCGTAGTTGAAAGGTCATCACTTTTACCAATGGATAATCCGTTGCTACGGAAATAATCCGTTGGTAAATTTTCGTTGGTGAAAAGGCGATTTTTAGTAGTGGAACTCGAAACTCTAAATCGAGCGCTTAATGGGAGGCAACCCATATTTCTATCTCTTGTTTGTTTATTGCATTGCTTGTACATTTTAGGATTACATTAGAAATTAGAGCACTATTCCCGATTTTTAGTAATTCATCAAATTTAAATTTTGACTTAGGCTAGGCATCATCGTTAAAAAAAAAAAAAAAAAAATAGTTCCACCATAGAGAGGTGTAGATTCATTGCAATTTAGGCCTAACTTCTTATATTTTCATCTTTTCCATTAGGATTGCACAACGGTAAAGGTGTCATGAAGAATCACCTCCCGATGCTTACTGATCGGATGACATTCCAATAGTGTCTCCACGCCTTCGCAATCGTGTACACTCTTTTCTTTTCTATTTATTTTGTTTTCTTCTGCTCTCATTGAGGATATTGGGTATTTAATAGTTTGGGGGTGCAGTCATTTCATTTTTGTGTTTTGATAGCTTGTGTGTTTTGATTATAAAAAAAATAAAAATAAATAATGTGTGTTAGATAGCCTTGCTGGCTGATGATAATATTTATCTAAAAGTGTTATCAATTCATGAATTATGACTAGGTGATGCTACTTATACTTATTTTTTATACAATACTTATTCATGTGAGATGTGATTAATACTGAGCACAATAGTTATGAAAATCATTACCTTGAGTTGGTTCATTGAATAGAATACAATGAAAGAATAGTGAACCTAAGTTGTGAAAACCAAGACCACCAATTGAAAAACTCAATTACTTAACCAATTGAAATGATAGTTTGGAGATGGTTAATCCAATGTAGAAAGTATTTAGATAGGTATTGATTCTGTGCATATGTAATGTGTGGAGTGTATTTGACTACCATGTGGAATCTAGGTATTGACCGGATGCTAAGAATCTAATCACTACATATTTATCTTGCACAAAAACATAAAAGAATTGCACTTGCATTATCTTATGCCTCTCTTCGTAGCCTATTTGACTCAAGTGATAAAGCTCGTAGGAGTTCTCAAAACTCGGTTACCTAAGGTCTATCAAACCTGAGAGTCATCGGCCTAAAGCTCGCTACAAGAGTCATCTAGAAAGCTTAATAAAGTGAGGTCTTACATATAGGATGTAAAAATAAAAAATAAAAATAAAAAAGGCAAGATTGAATCTTTGTAAGTATAAGTTGGGGATGTAGATAACTAGTGGGTTTGACTTGTCTAGTGGAAGCTTGATAGTTGAAACACTCAATAAATGAAGAATTATCACAGATCTAGATAGTTACTGTATTGGCTAGACCCAACCAAATTTGAGTAGTAAAAGAATAAGTGTTTTGAGGGCACCTTAAAGTTAACACCAGGGTGAGAGATTGAATATCAATATGGGAGTACACATTCTTTGAGAGAGAAATTAAATATTTGACCATTGAAGGGTGAAATATTACCAACCTAAAGGTTTATTGTGATTGGATTGACTATGCACACACAAACACACGTCAGTCGAGCATCAGATGAGTAAAAATTGATTTTGTAGATGATTTAGAAATCTTTTATGAATTGTTTGATGTGTTTCAAAAACATGAGGCAAATACAGTAAGCTATCTATTATAGTAAATTTTAATATTATTTTGCTTGATTATTTAAGTAAATAGTCATGTTCGAGAACGAACAAATGTTCAAGTTTGAGGGTATTTGATAAGTGTGGTTTTACACTTATTTAGACCACAAAAAATAGACGATTGTAAATACTCTTAAGTAAATTTCTACTTAATTGTGTGTTGATTTGATTGCTTTAAGTCAAAACTCAAGTTCAAATGGAATTGGAGAAAAATAAAGCAAAATAGGCAAAGAATGACTGAAAGTGTACGAAGAAATGGAAATAGGGACCTATATGTAATCTCGTAAAAGTTGAAGGACTTGGGTTGCAAATAAAAGATGATGAAATTGAAATGAAAGAGAAAATACAAGGACCAAAGTGTATAACATTAGAAGTTGAGGGACTGAACTGCGAATAAAAGGAAAATATTGTTGTTTGAACCACCGCGGCCTTTCATTTGCCGCGGCTAGGCCGTAGTCCACCATATTATTATTATTTTTAAACTAAAACTATGGGCGTTTGTGTCTTTTTTTGAATTAATACAAGTTGTAGGGATGTAAGACTATATAAAAACCTAATCTATGTCAGATTATTCGTCGTTGAATAAAGGAGAAAAGAGATAGCACAAAGGAGAAGGAGAAGAAGAACGACCAAGACTTTGAAGATTAAGAACGTGAAGATGACGAATTCTTGGTGCAAGATATTCAACCTTTTCTCATTCTTTATTTAAATCCGGTTATGTATTCTAAATTCTTTATGTTTTCTTTTTCCCAAATTATGAGTAGCTACATTTATAGTGATGAACGATGTAACCTAATTTAGATTCTTTAATTTCAATTGATTATATGTTGATTATGTATTGATTTTATTTCTTCTCTAATACTTGAAATAATTGACCATTATTTCATTGGATTATAATAAACTGAGAGATAAGTTATTAATCTAGACCACGTAGTAAAATTCGAAAATTGGATAAAAGGTAGATATACACTTTTATTATTGTTGCAGTCTTAAATTGAATTCTTAAGAGATTTAATGCATCTAGTTAAGGATTCTTCTGATTTCACGTAAAGATATAGTGAGTTGACTTAATTAGATATGACTAATTTGAATTTGAGAGAGGTAAATTAGGTTAAAGTCGTGAATTATACCGACCACAACATTATGAAGAAATCTTGAGATGGGAGATTATAGATGACAACTATAGTGAATTCGTGAATCCAAACGCTATAATAATCATATTTAATAAATTCTTGATATTTACTTTCACACTATTTTCTTGAATTTATAGTTATAGGTTAAATTTTCCAATAAACGTATTTCAAAGTGTTTTAAATAGATTAGGATTATGATTAATTGAGCTAGTATATAAATAGGATTTCGTGGAGAACGATAATCCGAACTCATTAGGTCCAATTTATTATTTGTTAATAATATTGTGCACTTGCAATTAATTTTTAGAACTTTTTTTTCCACCAGTTTTGGGTACTACCATTTATAAGAGGTTGGAAAAATCGATATTTGTTAGTTTTTTTGGACACTGATTTTGAGTGGTTTAAAAATCACCAAAAATTAGGTATAATGTAATTTGAGGTGTATTTCTCAACCCTCCAAATCGGTGGATTTTGACAGTTTTTCAAATTATCTTTCAATTTGAACCTCTTTAAAATAATTATTTATAAATCTACCATAAACATAAAATACATATTTTATTCTTTTTTCTCAAATTTATGCATCTTTTGATTAATCAATCCATCAATATAAAAGGATAACCACAAATACAAAATGGCTAGGTTAAAAAGTAACTTTATTTTTGTACAAGTAAATATTATAACTAATTAATATTACACAAAACTCACTATTAATTAAAAAAAAAAAAAAAAAAAAAAGTGCAAAAAACTCTTTCCATCAATTATATATCTCGAGGAAAGAAGCAAGGTCAAGTTGGACCAGCAAAAATCACAGGGCTCTCATTCATAATCTCAAGAATACTTGTCCCTCCCGCTCCGCCTCCTACAGAAGCTGTCACCACCACTCGCGGCGGCGGCGATCTTCATCTGAACATTCTCAAATTCGGATTTCCGGCAAGGAATCTGGATCCCGCCCGGGTGATTGAATCCATGAACCTTTTCAACCTCTCTTAACAACTCACCAAACAATGGATGATTGAAGTATATCACAGGCACCAATACTCTGCAAGTATCATCTTCTTTGTTTCCTACGCACACAGCCAGGTGCCCCTTCGGTACACTCACTGAATGCTTTGGTTCAGCCCGTTCTTGACCCACCGAAATATAATTCGAATTGTTTTTCACATAACACATACCTTTAGTTCAATATTTCAGAATGAGCCCATTTGAAGAGC
Source organism: Forsythia suspensa (assembly GCA_023638005.1). Classification (NCBI taxonomy): domain Eukaryota; kingdom Viridiplantae; phylum Streptophyta; class Magnoliopsida; order Lamiales; family Oleaceae; genus Forsythia; species Forsythia suspensa. The sequence continues at coordinate 35,899,577 of CM042674.1, forward strand.
TTTGAAACAGCCCGGGTGGTGCAGCTGGGTGGCTTCACCCACTGGCAGACGCCTCTCCTCCATTTCACCACCTTTACCAGCTTGTTCAATTCTGTAGTTTTTCCCATGGTTCCCTCGATGAAAATTCAAGAAACAAAAGTGAGTTTAATTGAATATATTATGTGTATAAATGTTTTTCTTTTTTAGTAAATGGTGTGAGTGAGAGATTCCTTGATTGAAACTAGCGAAGAAGGTGTAAATTTATAAGAGCTGTAAGGGGTCGAAACATCACATCAGAATATTAGGGTTGGGGTGGGAGTGACGTCACAGTGTAAACACGTGTCCATGGAATTAAAGATGGAAAAATAAGAACGGTTAGATGAGTAAAATAGGGTACCTAACCTAGATGAGAGTGGTCCTCCGATATTGAAAAGGATTTATGTTGCCCAATATTAACATGACAGTGGACAATTGACCAAAAATATTTGTCCACTGTCATATAGGCAGTGTACAACATAAATCTTTTTCACTGTAGAGAAAGAGATCACCACTCACCTAGATAATTCTTTAATAACGAATGGTTGTTAAGTTCAAGGGCATGATTGATTCTAATTTTTTCCAAAAATAACTCAATTTTTGCCTTTTTTTTTTATTACTTTTCAAACTTTTTACACAAAAAAAAAAGTTTAAAAAGTCAAAAAAGGTGGACAAAAAAACCTATGTTTTGGAAAAAAAATCTTCACTGAACAAATCCTAAATTATAATTTAATCTGAGCAAACATACTTTTTATTTACATATTTCATAAAATCAATAATTTAATAATCACTTATTTTCTATATATTTTATAATATTTACAACTAATAAATACTTAAAAAATAATTTCATCACATGTTTGACACTTATTAATAGAGTAATGTTATTCATAGTCGCTCACTACTGGTAGTGATCATCCTACGTGTTATTGATAAGATGACCAACACCTATTTGATTTAATTTTGTTATGGAAGATTAATTAGATTGATTTTTTTCTTGAAAAATGCTTGTTTATTACATTAAAATTTTTAAAATCCTAAAATCATATTTTTATAGTAGTGTTATTCATAGTCGCTCACTACACTCATATGTTTATGACAAATAAATGTTGGAGAAAATTACAACCATAGATGCCCGAGTACGTGGTTGTATCATTAATTGAGTTTATACAGGTGATGTTATGGATGTTATTACACCACCTAATCATGATTTATTACACTTCTACAAAATATATACTCCCTCAGTCTTATTTATGTAGGTTAATTTTTTTTATTTGTCCATCTCAAATTATAGACCACTTACTTTTGTTGAGAGTGTATTTGATTTTTCATTTTTTAATAAATCCTATTAAATGTACTTTGTTATCAACACAAATAAATTTGTATTCTTTCAAATGTAGTAAGAATTAATAGTACTTAAATAAATGTAAACTAAGAAAATTATTTGTAAAATTTACTTTTTCAATAACATTAATTAAAATTTCTTAATTCGTGTGATAAACGAAATCAGCCTATATAAATAGGCAAAGAGAGTATATTAAAGTAGACGAAATAATATTAATAAAAATTTCATATATTATTTATTTAATGTTGTGTATTATTTAGTACTAAATACAAAAATATGTTTATTTTTTGTCCGACTTCCAAATAAAACATGTGAAAGTGTATTGTCTTAAAAATATATACAGAAACTAGTAAATAATTAAATAAAAAACTTATGTTAAATTTTTTTTTAAAATATTTATGTGAAAGAAATGAAAGTGGAACCTAAATATGTGTGTGTGTGTGTGTGTATATTTGACATGCTCAAAAATTATATTTATGTCATTTTCTCGTAGTTTCTTTATTGTACTAAAAAATTATATTTATGACATGCTCAAAAATTCAAAATTATATTTATGACACCTACACAAATTTGTATATGTCGGTTCATTAGAATCAAAGTTCTAAAAAGCGTAAAATGTAGCTATGTGTGAAGGCCAAGCTTCAAACTTTTTGGGCCTAGGCGAAACTTAGGCGAGGGTGAGGCGTGAAAAAACATTTTCTTATTTTTAATATCATTTTAAATATTTTTAAAAAAAAGATAAAAATAAATCTTTTAATTAAAAAGCGCGCGCCTAGGCGAGATTAAGCGCGCCTAAGCGTAATTAAGCACGCCTAGGCGCAAGCTTTTTAGTTAAAAAAATAGTTGACAAAAAAAGCGCACACCTAAGGCTTAGGCGAAGCGTGGAGGTCACGCTTCACGTCTAGACGGCACCTAGGCTTTTTAGAACACTGATTAAAATAGGGAAATAAGACATTTATTGAGTGTTTGACATTAGAGTATTAGAAATATCTCTTAAAAATGAGACGATAAGGACTACATCAAAAAATTATTTAATTTCCCTATATAAGGCTCCTCTGGAATATCATACCTTCCACCCTTGTACTTGGTACGTATTGATTTCTATTTTTGATATATTGATTTGAATAATATAGTTTAAATAGTAACAAAAGTGTTTTCCTGAAACGAATGAAAACAGAACATTGATTTTATGCATAGAACAAATGTTATTTTCTCTACAGAGTGATCATTATACGATATTATACGTGTTGAGTTCTACTAGAATAGGAAAATAAGACATTTCTGCTCGCTCGAGCTAGAATACCAGAATTTATTTATTTTTTATTTTTATTTTTTTCTTTTTGGGAACATACCATTCAGGGCTCATTTTGGCAAATTTGTGCACGATTTTGAAGCTCCTAAATTTACATTTATATATACCATGTCTCTTGTACATTAGAGACATGCGTTCTTAAATGTAAAAATACAAGAATTCTCTTTTAGAATTGCATCAAATTCGAGTTTCTTGGGTTCAATGTAAGAAGAAGCAGGAAGATAATTGAAGATTATTTTAAGAGATTCAAGAGTCCAAAATTGTTCTCTCTTCTTATATATTTTTGGAATTTGAATGTGCTCAGCTAAGTTCCTACGTGCTAGGACGACGATGTAAAGTTATTTTGAAGCTTTAATTTTATAATCTTGTTTTTGAAATTAAATGTTCCTTTGTTGATTTATTACTTGTTATTTTTTTATTCGCTTTCCCATATCCGGCCAATTTTAGGATTGTTTAAGAACAAATCGTATTGATACCGAGAAGTAAAATACATGTTCAGCTATTTTAACAAGTAACATAGATTTTGATAGAGGACAGAGATAATAATGATATGATCTATGTGGTCGTTATTTGGTGTTTGATTGTGCTAAATACTTTATTTTGTGTTTACGATTCTCATAAAAATATATGAAATTCATACATAACAATAGGTTCAACTCTTCTCGAACGAGATTGTCGAATAATTTAGAGATATTTACCGTCAACACAATTGAATATTGTCAATAACTTGATTATCTGAATTAATATAAAAAAGAGGTGGATTTGAAGTCCTAGTCTCTTTTCATATTCAAATTTTATCTAATTCTCTTAGTTATTGTTTAATTATTTTTCTGTAGCTTTTAGTTAAAATCCAACGATCATTGAAATTCATGCAATTTACTTTTCTTCAATTAGAGATAGAATAAGTAATTCTAATAATAATTACAAAATCCTCGTGGGATCAACACTAGATCATGTTCAATTTATTATTTGTGTTTGATACCGTACACTTGCGATTTTGAGCGAATTTTTTGGCTTTTTAAATTTTTTCGACTCAACAACAAGGTAAATGGATTATCATATGATATGTTTCCACCCCCAAACTTAAATATACATTGTCTTAATGTATAGTGCCACACAAATGAGATTAAAAAAAACGAAGAGATATGTAATAAAGTTTCGTTAGTTTGATGTTTGATGATGAAGTGCTTATGGTTGAGTTAGACTCGTGAAAATCTCACGGAAAGTACCTAGAACCCATTCCCAATCTTGTGGTAAAGCCTCGGCTCAATTGGAAACAAGTTTCTTAATTTAGGCATTTCTTAGAAGACGTTGTGAACACCCTACAAAATCACAAGAAAAGAGTAAATTTTAAGGTGTTAAATCGTCCAACATTTTAAAGCATCAAAATAGAATATGAGGCACACCTCAACCCAGATCAATACATGCCACAACTCCTCCAATTTTAAAATTAAACTATTTGTCCCCAAATGCATACTATTAAAGCCTAAGGAGAGGGAATCAAGCTACTTTACCTTGAAATTGCGATGAGATGACACTGGAATGAGGATGCCAACGCAATATTTTAATGCAATTAAAGTGAAAATTGTGTTACATGAGTAAATTGAATGGAGGGGGGGTTCAATTTTGCCTAAAATCATAGAGAAATAGTGCATGTGAATGTTATAATGTCGAGAGTTATTAAAAATCACTGACTGATTTTCCCCAGCGAAATATGGTCTAGGCAACAGACTCTTGTCTTGCAGTTTGGGCTTCGTTTCCTCTCTATTTGATCGTAGTTAGGCGTAACTTAAGTATGTTGACATGAAATCATGACACGGGACTAAATAGGTCATAAACTTAATGGTGCTCAAAGATATTCACACAAACGGATGTCGATGCTTTAAGACTTAATATGCTCAAATTGAAAAAAAAAAAAATGTACAACTAGTATGCTTGCATTTCTACACTTCCCTCTGTTAGGCACCAAACCTCCTCCAAATGCCACGAAATTTTGACCTATGATTCTATGGACCTAGAGTAATGATAGCGCATAGCTATTCACACACGAAAAAGTCGAGAATGGAGGAAGTTTTTAAAAAAAAAAAAAAAAAAAATTATTTAGCAACATTCAAATATTTTTCATTAAATTAAATGCTTGGATCTAACTTGACGGTAAAATGTCCAATCATAATGCACAATGTTGTTTTGTATGGTTTTATCTTGTTTTCCTCAAAGACTAACAAAACTCAAAGTTTGGAAGTGTTTGATAAATGTAAAATATACACTTATCTAGAATGTTAAATGAGGCATTTGTTAGTGTTTTTTACTCCAATTTCTATTAATTTTAGTTCTTTTTTTTTTCTTTAGGATGAACTCCGAGCTTTGATGAAATTGTGGGTGAAATTGAAAAGACACGGGAAAAGCAAGCTCGGATGGCATTGGAACAAAAAGGAAAAAGAAAAAGCAAATATAGGAGTCGAATACACAAAACGCATGGAGAAATTAGAGTATTGAGTTTGATACATAGATCTCCACAAGATATATGATATACCATTGCAAAACTTATAGAGTTAGGAATGCAATGCATGTTATATCTAAAAATATATCCTACGTGGACGTCACACGTAAGGCCAAAACTACAGTTGGCATGAATGTGGAAAACATGAGCCTCGATTCGACTTAAAGTTTTAGCTTGGGCAACTGGAGTGTATTCTATAGCCTAGTCTGGAAGAAGATAGACGAAGCAATAACACTTATAATAAATGGAGATTTGAGGAATAGAGCACATGTAGCCTCATCTCAACCTCGGACTTGAGACGAAGCTCCATAATGTGGATTCTGACAATCCCATTATAGTATTAGTGTATCATATTTTTGCGTGTATATTAGAAGTTTTTTGCTTATATATAATATCAATTTCTTAGAATTCATAACAAATGGTAAAATTGAGGAACCTTGGAAATTGAAATATGATATTAATATTGGATTAAATGATGAAAATAGTCTAAAAAATGACCAAAATGTCTATGTTAATTTATCTTTAAATACTCTATTCCTCATGCATTTGAAGGTACGCACACTATGCCTATTATATATACATCTTGAGCCAATTCTTGTCCATTTATTTTCTCATACTAAAATTTTGATCACTAACTTAATCGTCAGAGTACATACGACCGATGTACCATCACGTAGGTTCAACCGTTGATAGCCTAGCATGTCTTCCAAGTGTACAATGTTGACCTATGATTAACTTTAAACTTTAATGTTTTGATTATAACAAACAAAATAATATGTTTTCTAACAATCTATTTTCAAGCAATATTCAAAGCGCTACAAATAGAACTCTCATGCAATGTCAAGATCAAGTCAAAATCAATACAAGAGTTCAAGTATCTCAAGATCCGAAATTCAAGATTCAAAGATCAAGACTCAAGAATAGATTTCTAGATAAAATTGTAAAGGTATTAACTCTTTAATCCTTAACAATTAAATGAACGAAAGCTCAAAAATATTTTTTATCACTTGCGTAAAAATATTTTGATCAAAGCCAAAAATCAATTTTTCAAAATTGTGGAGACGGATAATCCTTTAGGTAAACCGGTTGAACCGGTCGACCGTTTGAGCTGAACCGGTCGACCGTTTGAATGTCATTTTTCAAAAAAGTGTCCGTTCTGATTTTTTTTACAGTTCAACAGCTAGTTCTGACCTATCTGACCGGTCAACCGTTTGGTCATTCATCTCTATAAATACCATTTTATTTATTATCATTAAAATACACTTACAAGAGCATTCATAGAGAGAATCATATTGAAAACTTCATTCAAAGCTTCATTGCATTTATATCTTCAATATCTCTTAGTGAAAAACTTTGTTTGATTAAATCAAACTTTTGATTCATCTTTCTCAACAAAATTTTCTTCTAACACTTGAGCTTTCCTCATCTATTGCCATTCATTAAAGTGTTAGCCTCTCTTAGAACTAAACTTGTATCTATCATTCATCTAGAGAGAAATACTCAAATCAATCTCTTTACATTTTTGGGTCATATTGAGGTCCCTTCAAAAGCTCAATATTGTATAAGGATCGGTGCTCCTTGTTTGTAAGTCACCGGATACATTGTAAGGGTTTGGATTGCACCATAAGTCAATCAAATAGTGGAAATGTCGTGCTCGTGTTGGAGAGCTTGGTAACGGGGACGTAGATCATTGGTTGAATCGAACCTCCATAAAATATCGTTGCACTCTCTCTTCCCTTTTATTTACTTATATTGTGCTTATATTTTTGTGGATTAATTTTCATTTCTTAAATATCATTTATTTAGAATATTTTTCGAAAAAGTTTGAGAATACCAATTCACCCCCTCTCTTGGTTAGTTATTCTTGGACTATCATACAAGTTATCAAGAAATGGATAGTGACGTGGCTCATTTCTATTGGCATTAAAGCCCAACCAGATTTTAAGGTCAACAAATTGGTGTTGTGTGTAGGAAACATACCAAAAATCACAAGAGAAAATACTTGAGGAATATAAAAAGTCAAGAAAAAATAAGAAGGGGAAAATAAGTGGAAGTAGATTCAAGAGTGATGAAAACCCGTGTAGGGTCTGTGATGCAAGTCCCCAGTGTCGGCAGAATAAAGTCCCCGCTGAAGAAGAAGCTGCAGGTCGTTAAGAACGGTAGCTAGACTTACTAAAACAATCGCTGACATGGCAGCAAATGTGCGACATTTTGCTGATGAAAATGCTACAATGAGATAAGTTTTCATGCAACAAGGATATACAATTCCTCTTCCACGTGATGATAATATGGAAAGCGGAGAAGAAAACACCGCACCAATGTATTCTGGGTCATGTCACTCCCCACAAGATAAAGGGCAGGGTGAAAGAGTCACTCTTCTTAGGTGCATGGGTAATAGTCCACCATCCCCAGTCCACTGACCACCTATCGACCCGCAAAGTATGGAAGGGTTACAACACTCCCAACGTAAGTGAGAGAAGAGACCTTCTAGTCCTCCAGCGTCTTAGTAGGTTGGAAGGTGCCGGAACTTCTAGAAATGACGTTCGCCAAGATATGATACAAAAGTCATACAGTACGAGATAGATCCCACTTTTAAAGAAGATGATCAAATAACCCTCTCACATTTCCACTAAAGGCATGGAAAATAGGTCACTTAATGACAATTACTCTCCAGTATCAAAGCCTAATAAGTTTTCTTTACCGAAAATTCAGAAATATAATGGAAAATGTAATCACATTGATCATGTTAGGAAATACAAGACCCATATGATCTTCCTGAAAACAAGTCTTGCACATAAGTGTCGAGGCTTACATATCACCATTTATGGAAGAGCCAATAAGTGGTACAACAAATTGGTACTGGGCAGCATACACATTTGGTATGACCTAAAAAATCAATCCATTCACATGTTTACTGCAAAAACTCCTAGATCGACCCTTGTAAGCATTTATAACATGAGGATAGGTCCTAAAGAGTCCTTGAAAACCTACCCCAGCCTTTTCATGCAAGCAATGGTTGATGAGGAAAGCATTCCTCAAGAAACTACTTTTCAGGCTTTAAGATCTAGCTTGAATTGGTCAACTCCCTTCTGAAAGGATGTCCGTAATTGAAGACCGAGAGCATATGATAAGTTGGTGGACTTGATCAAAGAAGAAATCCATGATCAAGATATGGTTAGACCGGAAGATATGTAGAAAAATTAGGGTCGTCCTATGAATAATGAAAATCCTCCTACGCCTAATCAAAGGGCATCGAAACCTTCTTAGCTAAGGTATAATTACTGGGATACCAAGGTAAATGATATTTATTCGAGAATGTTATATAGTGCAAGAAATTTAAATCCGACCCAAGGGATAGAAGAACCCGTCTCTAGCAAAGTATTGCAGATATCACTGTGAAAGAATAAAGAAGAATGAAGAAGAATAGAAGAAAGAAAGAACAACCAATATTATTAAACAAACGGTATTATGAAAATACAACTACAAGAGAGTTTATATAGTAATAAAAACTCTAATCTATATTAGGTAAACAATCCTAACATATTCTAATATATTAGCCATAGTCTATATTAGGTAAACAATAATAATATATTCTAATATATTTTAACATCCCTCATCAAACTCATGATGCTACAGCAATAAGCAGCGAGAGTTTGTCAAATAAGAAACGAAAACGATGGACCGGATGTAACTTTGTGAAAAAATCAGCAAGTTCCAAAACAACCACACAATCTCAATAGTAGTAGACGCCATGGCACGATACTTTGCTTCAGTAGAAGAACGGAAAATAACAATCTGCTTCTTACTCTTCCAAGAGATAAGAGAATCATCCAAAACAAATTCCAGATTAGTGGACCAGATTCCAAATCCAAATTAATGGATGCAAATACCAAATTGTAGAGAAGAGAAGAATGAGATAGGAAGGGGGAGACAGATTGTCCAGATTAACAGAAAACAAAACCAACCAAATTCTAATTTACTAGACCAGATTTTAAATCCAAATTAATGGATACAAATACAAAATTGCAGAGAAGAGAAGAATATGATAGGAATGGGGAGACAGATTGTCCAGATTAACTGGAAACAAGACCAACCAAATTCTAGATTACTGGACCAGATTCCAAATCTAAATTAATGGATGCAAATCCAAATTAATGGATGCGTGATTATGACACAGATGTGAAGGTTGCGGCGAACAATCTTATTATAGAAAGGGACTAGTCGGACAAGGCAAGACAACTTAGTCAAGGAGCACACCGTTCCTATGTTCTATGGGATGACCTACACAACCGATATCAGCAACCACATAGGAATCCAAAGAGAAGACCATCTAAGGTAAAACCATCAAAATAATCAAGGTGGTCAAGGGTCGATCTGAGAGATCCAAACAATTTTTGGAGGCTCTTATATTGGAGAACAGTTGATGAATGCCTAGTGGAACTATGCCATGGAAGCAAGAAATCCGCCAATGGCTAGTTATTTAGTTCAAGGTGAAAGACCCAAAAAAATAAAAAAGTATATCTTGGCCCATCTAATTCACAAACGAAAAAGAAGAATAAGTCAATTACCCTCATTGTGATACCCTTGTAATCAGGACCGAGATAGTAATGAACGAAATGAAGAGGATATTAGTCGACGATGGAAGCTCGAGCAATATTATATTTGGCTCTACCTTCAACCAAATGGAGGTAGACCATCTACTAATCATTATTTCAGACCCATTGTATGGGTTCACACGTGAATGCATCATACCAATGGATCAAATCACTCTGCTAGTCATTGTAGAAGAGGCTCCAAGATCAGATCAAATATTTCTGGATAACAGCCCTTAGCCGATTCATTTTGAAGTCCACTGTGAGGTGTCTTCATTTCTTTAAAACTATTAAAGGATGGAAAATTTTGAATGGACATCGGAATGTGAAGAGACCTTTGTGGTTTTGAAGGAACACTTCAGAAAATCTCATTTTTTGCCCAAGTAAGTTCCGGGATAAACATTACAAATAAACTTAGCCGTTTCTATAAGAGCTACTAGCGAAATATTGATATGGACTGAAGGAGCAGGATAGTTTCTAATCTATTATGTCAGTAAGGCTATTCAAGATGTTGAAACGCGATATCCAGGTATGGAGAAATTGGCTTTAGCACTTATCACGGCTTCCAGAAAGTTGAGGCCATATTTCCATGCTCATACCACTCAAGTGTTAACCAATTATCCGCTCAAACAAATACTTCATAAACCTAATGCTTAGGGTAGGTTGTTGAAGTGGACGATAGAACTTTGCTAGTTCGACATCCAGTTATGGTCGAGATCTTCCATCAAAGGTTAGGCCCTCATAGATTTTGTGGCAAAATTTATCGAGGGGCCCTGTAATGCCAATGGATGTTGAAGAACCTGAATTGGCAAAATCACGACAATGGAAACTATTTGTTGATGGCTTTTCCAGAGAGACAGGAGCATTGACATAAATCATTTTGATAAGTCCAGAAGGTGACCACCTAAATTGAGTCCTAAGATTCAGATTTCAGCCTCGAACAATGTAACAAAGTATGAGGCATTGATAGCTGGACTTAAATTGGAAAAGAAAACGAAGGTAAAATAAATCATAGTGAACAGTTACTCTTAACTTGTGGTGAGTCAAGTAAATGGCAATTTCACGGCTAAGGATAAAGCATGGCCGCTTATCTAAAGCGTGTCATGGATTTTTTGTCTAGTTTTGACAAGTTTGAAATCCTTCAAATCCCGTGCACCAAAAATAACAATGTCGATGCTCTGTCAAAGTTAGGCAACAACAAAGACTTTAAGTTAATGAAAATTATACCAATTAAATACTTGACAAGACAATGGAATAGAAAATGATCATTAGTCAACTACCAAAGTAAATAAATGACATTTCAGATTATTTGACAACTCAAGAACCTCATGTCGGACAAAACTAAGGTCGAAAAAGTTGATTGAAAGTAGCTATCTTTGTGTTTAGAGACGAGATCTTGTATAAAAGAGGTTTTCTACTCTACTGCTTTATTGTGTTGAGAGAAATGAAGATGAGTATCTCATGCATGAAATCCACAGAGAAGGCTATATTTTCTTACCAAAGTAAATTAAACTTATAAAGAAGGCTATATTTTCTTGGGATCTTCACATTTGGCTGAGGGTCCTCTGGACAAAACTCTCATTCACTTCGGACAAAGAAGAATGGCGTTTTCCAATCCTTAACTGAAGATCGTAGTTTTCCCACAAGGGAGCCTCGCCGATGTACAGTGACATGTACCATCCGCAAAGGGCTTGCCCTAGTGCTTTAATAGGATTGTAGACGGCTTTGGAAAATTTTAAGAAAAAGGCCTTTCCTCTTTCTCCTCCATATTCTATAGTAAAAGGGCCCTGATAAGACATGCCCAGCCATTAAGAAGAAGTTGAGTGGGGGTAATCCCATAGCTTTTAGAGTCTCATGAACAAATTGATACAGGAGAAACCTCATACTCGACCCGAATTGCAATGACTTGAAAACCATACAATCCAGATGAGGGTTGTCCGCTCTGTCATTTAGTTCAAGCACAATCAACTCAATTGTGTCGGGGATGCAGAAGGTTTCACATAGCCCTATCAAGTCTACCTCAGTGATAACTGATGCTACATCTGACAAAGCCCATTATGATGTCCTTTCTACTTCTCCCGCTGCCTCAGCCACATCTTCTATTTTTGCATTGGTTTCACTTTCAACTCCCTTTTTGACATGTTCATCCCCCATCTTGTCCTACTGAAGCAGCTCCATCCCTATGCTATAGTCCCCTAGCTAACCAAGCACCATCCGAGTTAAAAGTCCAGCCATATTATGGGCGACGCGGATACGAACTCAGCAATCCGCAGTCTTCCCAGAACCAAAGCTCATAACTATGTTTGAGCTAGTCGCAGTGCCGATTGGAACGGTACGCGAACTACCCGACTGCGCAGATCGAGCCTTCATCTCCGATGTCAAGGCTATTGGTAAACCCATTCAGTAATAGAGGCGACTCATGTGTTGCCCGTCCAAGAGAATTACCTCTACCTGAGCCAGATGAGCTACCGTATTAACTAGATCATCTACCTTTAGGCATCTTTACAAGCTAGACAAAAAAAGTAATAATGATTAATTAACATAACTATTTGAATCCTTTCATTTAGGTCCAAGACTACCATTTATGTCATTTACAATTTTTGTCATCAAGTCCTTCTAGAATTTTAAATCTTTCATTCTAGACCTTAACTTTTCAAAGTCCTTCATTTAGGCCCTAAAGTACCAATTTTAACCTTTATTAATATTTTCATTCAATTTCTTCCAGAATTTTAATTGTCATTTAAGTCCCTAATTTTTAGAGTCTTTTATTTAGGTCCTAACGTACCAATTTTTTCATTTACTAATATTTTCATTCCCAAGGCCTTCAAGATTTTAAATCTTTCATTCCAGTCCCTATTTTTCAAATTCGTTCAATTAGGTCCTAAAAACCAATTTTACCATTTACCTATATTTTGATTCAAGTCCTTGAATAATTTTAAATCTTTCATTTAGGTCCTAAAGTACCAAATTATCCTTTACTAATATTTTCATTCAAGTCCTTCAAGATTTTCAAATCTTTCATTCCAGTCCTTAATTTCCAAAGTCTTTCATTTAGGTCTTAAAGTACCAATTTTTTATTTACTAATATTTTCGTACAAGTACTTCTAGATTTTTTTGTGCAAGTCCTTCCAGAATTTTAGATATCTCATTCTAGTCTCTAACGTTTGAATTCCTTTCATTTAGGTCCTAAACTACAAATTTTGCCCCAATACTACAATAACTTCACAATCCACATACTATAATAATTTCAAATTTTTCATAAATAGTACAATAATTTCACAAATTTCGTACTAACATTAAATAAAACTACTAATTATTAAATTAACTAATGTTATAAAATTAACAAAAAAAATAAGAAAAACACTTACTTGGCGGCTACGATGGAGGAAAAGAAATGGAACGACAAATGTGGCAGTAGGAGAATGGCTTGCGAGAGAGGAAGAGAGAGAGAGAGAGAGAGAGAGAGAGAGAGAGAGAGAGAGACAATGTGCGGGATTGTGGGGACAAAAAATAGAGTATGGGGGTTAAATAGGTCTCAACTTAGCGACGGATTACAAACAAAATTTTGCACGACGGATTCAACGTAGCGATTTGTAGATTACGTTGGTAATCCGTCGCTAAGTTGAATATGTTAGTATTTCATCTCTATACAACATAACCTAAAATAATCTAAAATAATTTAAATTTTACTTTCCCTTTCTTTTGTCCACTGAATATACAAATACGTGTAGATCATTTAATTGTAACTAACATATACGCATGAATATACATGCATGAATACATAGATGTAAAATCTGAATACAATGTAATGTGGTTAGACGAGTTAGTCATAATCTAACTCATCGCATACTTCGTGATCTTGATCCAATTCTGAATTGAGTTCAACCTCATTTTCTTACTAAAGTTCATGGTCATCTGAATCTATATCTATCTTTTGTCTGGATCATTGAGTAGCCCAACAGTGATGCCGTCGTCTATGAAACTAATTATACAAATTTCTGCTTTATCCTCGTGGAATATTGCTAAGTGTATTAAAGTTGACTGTTCTATCATTATCGGCACTTCATTGAATGGGCTAGCCTTAATTTTACAGACTGCCAACAATTAGCCGTAGTGCGCTTAGCGCTTGGATAGGGTGAGTTATTTGCATTGCCAAAATGAATGGTTTTTACTTGCTGAATTTTCTTCTCTGGTTTACCTCCACCAAATTATATTGTTTACGCATTCTCATTCTAATATTTGGAGTCCAATCAAGCTATTCACACTTGAACAACACCGTTGGTTTGATTGGTAGTCTAGGGTATTCTAATATTAGTATTTAAGATTAGAGACCATAGTACTCACTCTTCGACTCACTACAATTAGAACCATTTATACAAACTCGAGTGTTGACTGCAAGATTTATTTAAACCATGCTTTGTAGTGTGAATTTTGAACCCATTCACAAAATAGACCATAACCAACTTGACATTTTGTAGTGAGCCTTTAGCAAGATCTCTGATGAAATTGCTATATATGTTTAATGGAACACATGCCTATGCATAATTGGGAATTTCATAATTACAGTTAGTGGTGCCAACATTAAAATTGAAAAAAAAACTTTAATAACACATAAAGTAACGTGAACTTACATATTCTCTGAACCAATATGCAAATTATTTCTCCATAGCAGCGTCAATGTCAGCATCACAAATATTTACATTGGTCGCTCGTAAGTAATCGACATACATACTTAATGCAACAAAAAAAAATATCCTCGCTGCTTCCATATTGCAGAATCAAAACAATGATGCATTACGCCTTCTTTTTGGTAATCGTCATCATGTCATCTCATGTGAGTCGCGGTCGCTGCTGATGCATATAGTCTTTGCTGCCTAGGTTTTAGCAGAAAAATAAGCCTTCTGATTTGGCACTTATGTCATCTTGTTTGAGTCCCATATTCTTCTTTTAGGATATTCACAAAATTTGCAGATTTGAAGTTCATTGTCTACACTCCAATATATCATACATCTATTTATACAACAGTGAATCTTCTCAACCAAAAGTCCCAAACCTTCAATAAAATTATTTTTGCTATAGAAACCGTTTGGCAGTGTGTTCTCATTAGGTAACACCTCTATCACAAATCCAGATATCTCGTCATAATACATTTTTTGACAAATGGTATTTCGACTTGATGCTCAACAATCGAGCCATCACAGATAACTTTGAATGAGTTTCATAGCTGGGACACAATTCTTGTTCGAAAGCTTGCAATATATCATACAATTTCTGGACATTTGAGTTTGGACTTTCCTCCGTATTGTTCGGGTCAAAGCTATGGCCAACTGCGTCCATCACCAATGTGTAGTATGGATTATATGTATCTCTGCCAATTTTGTATGTCACATTATCGATCGTACAACTATCTGATATTGCCTACTTTTTTAGATTATATATGGCTTCCCATGTCGATTTCATGCGTAATAATTACTGACGAACTATTTCTTCATAAGATAGAATTTCACTATCTCAACTTCAAGGAATTTAGGGTTCTTATACATAATACACGGACACCTTATATTACTTTCATCCATAAATATCGGTTGACCGCAAGCAATTGGGATAAATTTCTCTAACCCAACAAGAAAATCTGAGTTAATTAGTCCATTACCTAACCTAGCATACATCTACTACCTATCCATGCTCATTTTGGTTTTCTTGTTCATTCATAACACCTAAATTGATTTCTAACTATTTGACTACTCAATTCATAAACTAGTTTAACTCAAATATAAAAATTATTTTACCATATCCTAACAATATTATTAAATTAATCAAAACTAATTAACTAATTAGAACCAAATACATACCTTAGGAGACGGCTGGTGAGTTGTAGGAAGAATTTTGGCAGTGGGGGTGCGGGAAAGTAGACACACTTGGAGGAATAGATTGTAAAATGCCTACGAATTGACTGAGTGAACATCATGCAACGAATTCAATTTACTAACTGAATGGCTGAGTCAACATGGTGCAACGGTATTACGTTGATGATTGACTACGATGGACACTAATTTGTTGATGGAAAACCCCGTCGGCACAAACTGTTGGTCAACATCACCATCACCATCACTAATCAATCAATGTTAACCAACATCGCAAGAATTTTGGCGCCAATCTTCATCGATGGTTGTGTCTTATGTCGGTATGTCGTTACCAATTTGTCGGAAATTGCCACGAGAATGTTGGTACTAATATTTACCGACGGATTCGAGTCACCACTAAATGTTCCATCGATACACCGTCGGCATTCCATCCCTAATTCATTAATGGGCTTGTTATACGTCATCGAATAGTACCTGTCGTTAAATTCCATAGGCAAACTGCAATTTTCTTGTAGTATCTTGCATCGTGATCTTATTATTTTTTTGATTTGTCTAATTTAAACAACCCATTTGTTGTTAAACTTTGTCAAATTAAAGTACATGATGAGTATTTATTTATTAAAAGTATATAGAAAGTGAAGCATCAATAAGACAATGAAAAAAAAAAAAAAAAAAAAAAAGAATATTAATAATAGGCCAAAAGCACATAACACAATCAATCCAATACGTCGTCAAAGAATAAATTAATTATTTAAGCAACAGCCATCTTCGTTGTAATTTACAAATTAACTACTATTACATTTGATACAATTTATCTACATATATATATATATATATATATATATATATGCACCTTTCAACATACCATATATATATTTAATATGGCACTTGACATAGACACACGTAAATGTAAGATTATATATATATATATATATATATATATATATATATGCAAAAGGCGGTTGGTTTAACTTTGCACCTTTCAAGCATACCATATATATATTTAATATGGCACCTTTCAAGCATACCATCTTTGACTTTGGATTCGTATACAATATTTTACAGCCCATATATCAACTTTTGAATATATTATAATGCAATCACATATCAACTTTTGTATCCCAATTGATCTATCAAGAATTTAACGAGTCTAATATGACATTCAACATCATCATTTCGTAGAAATCTTGATCAGACTCTTAATTAATATGGCTATTATTTTTCGTTCTTAGAGAACATGTTCAACTTTTGCTTGTAAGTAATTTTAATTTTTTTCTTCATATAAACTTGTCGGGTTATAACTATAAAGATTTATATGAGCAATGTATGCATATATCAATATGATCTCTAGCACAATCATATTCAACAACATTTCATTAAACTTATACTTAAAATAATTAATTACAAAAAAGGCATATGAACACATAAAATGGCACGTATACATTAAGCCAACTTGAACATTCTCAACTTCATTCAAAAATATTTCCATCATGTTTAAAAAATCGCAATAACTTTTAATATTTCTAATTTTGAGTATCATATTCATCCGTGACAACTTTTTAAGCCATATCCTACCTAGAATAAGATTAATTTACCCTAAACTCGTTCGAATTATTTTCGTTTATAAGTGGTATTACGCCCCACCTAATTCTATCCTCTCCACTGAACCATTTTCCGTTCACACCCCCAACTACGAATCAAAGCCACCACACCCGACCCATACCATCACCTGCAAATGAATATAATAATTTTATAAAGAGCCACCACTCCCACCGAAGAAACCGAATTCTCTTAAAAAACCAAAAAACAAAAAGAGAGATTCTTTGAACAATAATTTTTTTAGTGTTGTTTTTTATTAGGATAAGTAATGCATAGATGACTACTTGAATTACGATTCTAACCAACTCCATCGGACGGAGTTAACGTTGGGCGATTTATGGGTAGGTCATTTTCTTTCTTCTCTTTGGCATAGCATTTGCAAGTGGGTTGTGAAGATCACTGGGCTTTGTTGGTTTGTGATTTGTTGGATTAGAGCATTTGCAAGAGGAGTGATGTAGTGCAAGCAAATTGGATGACACGAGAGTAACTCATCGTTTTTTAGTCAACTTCAACAAATAAACTGCTTTATCTCAAAACGTTTTAGTTGGAAAATTTTTATACAAACTGTTTGCAATTTCAAGTTTCTACATTGTGATAAGGTCATTTTCGTAAAGTAGTATAGTGCTTTCTCCAGAGTCATACACCTGCGGGAATTGATGTTGCTGAATAACTCTACAATTTATTTTCAATAATTTCAATGAAATTCATGTCCTTTTAGTTTCCAAAGAGTCTTTCTTGTATTTGGTGGTCTAAGTCAAGTTTTTATGGTCATTTTCATTTCATAGGCTTGGTAAATGTAATGTCAACTTGGTCATTAATGTTGTTTTGAAATACCTATGGTTAGAGAGTTGTTTTGACCTATAAATATGTGTGTTCTCTGCAGTAAAAATGAGAACATGAGTGTTTTGATTATTGATAATAGATTATGAGAATAGAAGTTGTATATTTCTCTCTGATCCTAACTTTGTAAAGTCGAATTTGGCATATCTTTAAATCTTTCATTTTTCATTATTTTCATTCCTTTGTCATTTGGTATCAGAGCTTGAGTTACGCTCTTGGCCTTTGTTTCATGTTCTCATGGCAACAAGAAGAGAAAGAATTGGACACGGTAGAGGTAACATGGAAAATTTGGAGAATGAACGATATTCTAAAAATCAGGTACTTCAGAGACAAGTTGAAGAGTTGACCTTTCATCTTGAGCGTTATGAAACTAAGAGTAAACGAGGGTCCAGCCATGGTTATTTCAGTGATGACACAGAGCTTGTGAATCCTTTTGCCAATAAGCAAGCTAAAGGTTTCTTTGAAAAGCTCGCACAATCATTGGAAATCGATAAGATCGATATGTCGGAGTTTCATGGTCTTCTAAAACCAGAGGAGTTTTATATCGGCTTAGTGTTGTGGACAGTTAAATATGTATATTGAGTATTACATTTCTTTTCTTCTTTATTTACTTTAGACACGCTTTCATCAGTTAGGGTCCAAGAGTTGTATTTTTCTTTTTACACATTTTACTATTCATCATGTTCTTCCTTCTCTCTCTCTATAAGCCACTGCAACAGAAGGTTGTTGGTGTGCACATGGGTCTTCCTTTTTCTTTAGCTAGTATTCATGATAGTCCTACACATGTTCAGCTAGGATCTCTTAGTCTAGAATCTTCTTCCATCTATTCTATATGGATCAGTGTAATTTCTTTTTTGTATTATGAAGTTTGTAATCTGAAATTGATTATTGAAAATCTATTCTTCTTTAACTTGGTATCAGAGTTTTGTTGTTAATGGCAGATCTCACTAACAACAGCAGCACTCAACCCCCTGCCTCAGGCTCAAACAACATGGTGCCTCCATTGATGAGATGTAACCATTTCGCACCCTTTGGTGTAAACCTCTCACAAACTCCATTTGTCAAGCTTGACAAGGAAAATTACCTTTTATGGAGGAATATGATTCTTCCTATTATCAGAGGTCATAATCTCGAGGGCTATCTTCTGGGAAAAAAGTTGTGTCCATCAGAAACTATAGCCATTCAGACCACTAGTGAAGTAGGAGCTGCAGCCACAGTTGAACTAAGTCCAAATCCTGAGTTCAACCAGTGGAAATCAATTGATAACCTATTTATGGGATGGCTATTTTCAACTATGACACCTGAAATAACTATGAGGATGATGGGCTCAAATAACTCAGATGAACTCCGGGAAGCTGTCAAGGAAAGTTATGGAATTCAAAATAAGTCTAGAATCACTTTTCTCGCTGTAATTATGTAAATCAAGGAAAGGGGATCCGAGTGTTGATCAATACCTCGAAGAAGGTGAAAATTCTTGCGAGATAATCTTGAGGTTGCTGGGAAACCTATACTACTTGCAGACCTGGTCAATCAAATTCTAGTTGGGTTAGATGAGGATTATACACCCATTGTGGTACAAATCAACAGCATGGAGACTATCTCCTGGTGAGAACTTCAATCCACCTTGATGACCTATGAGAGTAGACTGGAACACATCAGAACAATGAGGAATGAGATAGGAAATGTTAATCTCAATCAATCCTAGGTCAATTTTGCTCAAAAATCTGGAGGAAACTCCTATCAAGGAAGAGGATATAAACCTAACTACTCTAGTAGTTACTCTGGCAGAAATCAAAACTCAAGTAACTATAGAGGTGGAAGAAGATGAGGCAGAGCAGGAGGAAAGCAGAATCAACTACAATGAAAGGCATGTATGCCAAGTCTATGGAAAACCAGGGCATAAAGCTAATGTGTGCAATTATAGGTATGATGAGAGCTATACAGGCACATCACCACATCAAAACCATAATTATCAGTACAACAGCAACAATCCATTCACAATGACTTTCATTGCCACTTCAACATCATGAGTGATCCCGCTGGCTAGGCGACACAGAGCTCGGCAATCATGAGACCGCAGCATCAACAACTTGAATTCAGGAAGTCAGTACTCTGGTAAGAAGAAAATTATGGTGGAAAATAGAGATAAGTTGAATATATCTTGTATTGGTAACTCTAAAATTTCCACTCTAACTAACAAACCATTTGTATTGAATAAACTATTACATATACCTGAAATGAAGAAAAACCTTGTGAGTGTATCTCAATTGACTGTTGATAACTGTGTTTTTATGGAATTTTATCCTGATTATTGTTGTGTTAAGGATCAATCAACGAGGAAGCTAATATTAGAAGGGAAGCTTAGAGAAGGCCTGTATCAACTGGATCCTCCAAAGGTCAATAAACAACTCTCAGTCCAGAGTCAAGAGTCAGACAATAAATCCTTTGGTCTTACTTCTTCAATCGTCTCCAGTAAAGGTAAAAGTTCTAATCAAGAGTCTGTTAGTTCCTTAGGTGATATATGGCACAAGAGACTTGGACATCCATCTAGTCAAGTGATGTCCCAAGTGCTCAAAGTTTGTAATCAAAAACTGACCATCGATGAATTAAAATCTTTCTGTGAAGCATGCCAATTTGAAAAGTCACATTCACTGCCTTTTAATAAATCCAAATCTGTGTCACAAGTACCTCTTGAGTTAGTATATACAAATGTATGGGGTCCTTCACCTATACCTTCAACAAATGGTTTTAGGTATTATATTACTTTTGTTGATTATTTCATTAGATTTACCTGGATATACCCAATGAAACACAAATCTGAGGCATTAAATTTGTTTGTTCAATACAAAACCCTTGTTGAAAACAAATTGGAAAGGAAGATCAAAACTCTACAATCAATTGGGGAGGAGAACACAAAAATTTCACATCCTTAACCTCATAGTATGGAATAGAATTTAGACACTCATGCCCATATACCTCTGTCCAAAATGGTAGAGTGGAGAGAAAACATAGACACGTCACTGAAATGGGACTAACTCTGCTTGCTCAAGCCAAAATGCTATTAAGATCCTTCCAAACAGAACCTACCTGATAATAGAACACCCACACCTATTCTTAACATGAAACCATCTTTTTCTGTTCTTTATAAAATTGATGTTAACTACAATTTCCTCAAAATCTTTGGTTGTACCTGCTATCCTTGCTTGAGACCTTACCAAAGTCACAAATTCAGATTTCACTCTACTAAATGTGTATTTCTTGGATATAGTTCATCTCATAAAGGTTATAAGTATCTAAATTCATCTAGAAGAATCTACATATCAAGGCATGTTGTTTTCAATGAGTCTGAGTTCCCTTTTGATTCAAGCTTTCTAGATAACTCTAAGTATATTCCTGTAGAGTCTAGGGTCACTTTACCAAATTGTTATCTTCCTTATCAACCTTATAAAGTCAATTTTGTTCATGTTCCAGTTGATACTACCCAATCTAATGCTGACCAACCAGCAGATCTTGAGCTACCTGTACCAAATAATTTTGATCAGCATGACTTTGAGATAAGGAATGTGAGAAGTGATTTAGAAAACTCTACATATGGATCAGTTGAAAAGATACAGGCAGATGGTTCTAATCATGAAGGATCAGTTGACAGATTTGATCAGGAGGAGATTCAACTTGACAGTGTTCTCAGATCCATGCATAAAATAGAACATCCTATGATAACTAGAGCTAAAGCAGGAGTCTTTAAACCAAAGTCCTTTGTTAGCAAGTCAATTGAATTTGATCCAAGAGATATAGAGCCTAGAAGTGTTAGCAAAGTGATCATTGGAGAAAAGCTATGAATGAAGAGTATATAGCACTAATGCAAAATAGAACCTGACATTAGTACCACCATGTGAAAAGTATAACATAGTTGGTAACAGATGGATTTTCAAACTTAAACAAAATCAGGATGGTTCAGTACAAAGGCATAAAGAAAGATTGGTTGCCAAAGGCTTTCATCAAACATCAGGGGTTGACTTCTTTGAAACTTTCAGCCCTGTTATTAAGCCATCAACATTGAAAATCATCCTTACATTTGCAGTCTCAAAAGATTGGGTTATCAATTGACATAAATAATGCCTTTTTGAATGGTGAATTGGAAGAAGTGGTATACATGCATCAACCTAAGGTCTTTGTTGATCAATCAAAACCATCCTATGTCTGTAAGTTGAAGAAATCTGTGTATGGCCTCAAGCAGGCACCTAGAGCATGGTATGACAAGTTGAAAATCACTCTCTTAGCGTGGAGATTCAAACAATTAAAAGCAGACAATTTTATTTTCTTCTACAAAATAGATAAGTGTATCATCTTTGCTCTTATCTACGTTGATGATATAGTAATCACAGAAAATGACAGTAAATTGCTCCAAAGATTCATAATTGAACTTGATCAAAGCTTTGCATTAAAAGACATGGGAGACTTGCATCATTTTCTGGAAATTGAAGTAACAAGACATGAATTAGGGTTGCATCTCTCTCAAAAAGGTACGCAGCTGAACTACTTATGAAATTTGACTTTCAGTGTCTCAAGCCTTGTCCTACTCCAAGTGTTGTTGGAAAGACATTATCAAAGGATGAAGAAAAAGTGATCAAGGATAGTTCAGTCTACAGAAGTACAGTAGGAAGTCTACAATACCTTTCACATACAAGACATGATCTAGCATTTACAGCTAACAAGCTAAGTCAATTCCTACAATCTCCTACGTCAACTCACTGGAAAGCCTTGAAAAGAGTCTTCAGATAGTTGAAAGGGACAATTAATGAGGGATTGTGGATCAAAAAAAGTGAAAGACTCAATCTAAATGGCTACTTAGATACAGACTGGGCCTCATGCCCTGATGATAGAAGATCCACAACTGCTTATTATATCTACCTTGGTGACAATTTGGTGGCATGGTGCTCTAAGAAACAACATGTAGTTGCCAGGTCTAGCTTGGAATCTGAATATAGAGCTTTAGCTCTGGTAGCTGCAGAACTAACTTGGATCCAATCATTGCTCAAAGAACTTGATCTTCCACAACATTCAACCCCTGTGATATGGTGTGACAACATGAGTACAAATTCTTTAGCTTCCAATCCAGTATATCATACAAGAACCAAACACATAGAGCTTGATGTCCACTTCATCAGAGACAAGGTCTTGGCCAAAGAACTGGGAGTGAGATATGTCCCTACAACATATCAGATTGCTGACTTGATGACCAAAGGATTATTACATTCCAAGTTTCACTTATTGAAAACCAAGCTGGGTGTAACTGAGATACCCTCCAGCTTGAAAGGGGGAGTTAAATATGTATATTGAGTATTACATTTCTTTTCTTCTTTATTTACTTTAGACACGCTTTCATCAGTTAGGGTCCAAGAGTTGTATTTTTTTTTCTTTTTACTTGTTCGCTTTCTTCTTCTCTCTCTCTCATCTATCTTCTCTCTCTCTCTCTCTCTCTCTCTCTGTAAGCCACTGCAACAAAATGTTGTTGGTGTGCACATGGGTCTTCCTTTTTCTTTGGCTAGTATTCATGATAGTCCTCCACGTGTTCAGCTAGGATCTCTTAGTCTAGAATCTTCTTCCATCTATTCTATATAGATCAGTGTAATTTCTTTTTTGTATTATGAAGTTTGTAATCTGAAATTGATTATTGAAAATCTCTTCTTCTTTAACTTGGACAAGTTCTTTGACTACAAAAATATCCCTGAAGATTAGAAGGTAAAAATTGTTGTAACAAGACTTCGTTGTTATGCGTCTTCTTGGTGGGATAAAATACAAGAAATGAGATTGCGAAAAGGGAAGTCTAAGATTGCTTCTTGAGAAAAAATGAAGGCAAGGTTATGTGAGAATTTTCTTCTTTTATATTTTGCTCAAAGTGTTTTTAGGCAATTTAATACTTTGCAACAAGGAAACAAAAGTGTAATTGACTATGCTAAAGATTTTTTACAGGTTAATGGCTAGAAGCAACATTCAAGAATCAGAAGACTAGCTTGTTGCAAGATGTGTCAATGGGATGA
Organism: Forsythia suspensa; assembly: GCA_023638005.1. NCBI lineage: Eukaryota > Viridiplantae > Streptophyta > Magnoliopsida > Lamiales > Oleaceae > Forsythia > Forsythia suspensa. The sequence continues at coordinate 35,923,682 of CM042674.1, forward strand.
AATGGACCATTATGAGGCTTATCAATTAGCCTTGAAAGTTGAATCAAAATTGATAAGGTGCAGAACAAAAAAAATTGATGATGTTCAAAGCTTCTATCCATCAAAAATTGAATCATCTAGCAAGAGTGCTCCTAAGAAAGGTGGTGGTAAAGATTGGAATAATTCAGCTCCTAATAAAAATAAATTAAAAACTTGTTTCAAGTGTGGACAATCAGGTCATTACATGAATGAGTGTCCAAAGCGGAGAAGTGATGCTCGTGCGAGAATTATAAATGAAGAAGACGAAGAACAACAATTTGAAGATACGGGTCCAAAATATGATGATGATGGCAATCATAAACGTGAGTAGATTGGACCTGAGGATGGAAAATGCTTGGTGATTCAAAGAGTACTTGCAGCTCCTAAGCAAAATCACGATCAAAATTGGCTAAGACACATATCTTTCGCATGAGATGTAAGTCACGTGGTTAGATATGCTCACTAACCATTGATGGAGGTAGCTTTGAAAACTTTGTTTCCCAGGAGATGGTGGACAAGCTCAAGCTCACATTGGTACCACATCTTCAACCATATTCTATCTCATGGATAAAGAATGACAATGAGGTAAAGATTGATCCAACGTGCCTTGTGTGATGTAACTCCTATAGATATTGGACACATACTATTAGGTAGACCTTGGCAATATGATAAAAGTTCTATTCACAACGGGAGAAAAAATACTTATACATTTGTTGTGGAGAAAACTGAAGTTGTTCTTTTGCCATTTAAATACGTTTGTAATCACAAATATTCTACAAAAGAGGAGGAAAATGCATTGCTTACTTTGTTAGACCTTGAAAAGGAGTCCCAAATAGATGGAATGATCTATGTTTTAGTGGCTAAAGAAGATATGCAACCTATGGAAGTACCAAGAGATGTCAAAACTCTATTAGAAGAATTTAGTGATGTCGCTCCCGAAGAGCTGCCTAAGTGTCTTCTTTCTCTAAGGAACGTTCAGCATCAAATTGATTTAATTCCAAGAGTTGTCATACCCTTGAAATCACATTATCATATGAGTCCAATAGAACATGAGGATCTTAACCTTCAAGTAATGGACATGTTGAACAAAGGGTACATCAAGGAAAGTTTAAGTCCTTGTGTTGTCCCCGCTCGCTTGACTCCAAAAAAAGATGGTTTGTGGAGTATGTGTGTTGATAGTCGAGCGCTCAATCGAATTACTATCAAGTACAGGTTTTCATACCAAGAATTGATGATATGTTTGACATGTTGGCTAGTGTGCAAGTGTTTTCTAAAATGGATATTCGAAATGGCTATCATCAAATTATAATTAAGCTGGGAGATTAATGGAAAACAACATTCAAAACAATAGAAGGCTTGTATGAATGGCTTCTTATGCCATCTAGCCTTTCTAATGCTCCAAGCACCTTCATGAGGGTAATGAATCAAGCACTTCACCCTTTCATTGGAAAATTCGTTGTTGTTTATTTTGATGATATTCTTGTATATAACCGAAATCTATAGGATCATATTGAGCACTTGAGGACTATTCTAGTGACTTTGAGAAAAGATAAACTTTATATAAACCTCAAAAAGTATTCTTTTAGGACCAGCCGCCTAGTTTTTCTAGGTTTTGTTTTGACCCCTTCAGGTATTATGGTGGATGAAGAAAAGATTAAAGCTGTCCAAGAATAGTATGCTCCTAAGAATCTACATGAAGCACGTGGTTTCTATGGATTGGCTTCATTTTACCGCCTATTCATTAGAAACTTCAGCACCATTGGCAAATGGCTTGAAAAAATGAGAATTAATGTGGACTCCATAGGCGGAAAAAGTTTCAAAGTTATCAAAGAAAGGATATCCAGTGTACTCGTTCTCGCACTTCCTAATTTTGAGAAAATCTTTGAAGTTGACTGTGATGCATCTCATGTGGAAATTGGAGGAGTACTCAGCCAACAAGGACACCCAATTGCCTTCTTTAGTGAAAACTAAATGAGACAAAGAAGAAACATTCTACTTATGACGTTGAGCTCTATGCCATTGTTCAAGCCCTTTGTCATTGGTGACCATACCTCATTCAACGAGAATTCATCTTTAACTTGGCTCATGAAGCTCTCAAAGATATTAATTCTCAGGTGAACTTGGATAGAAGACATGTTGGTTGGGTATCATTCCTACAAGAATACATTTTATGTTGAGGCATAAGAGTGGAAGACTTAACAAAGTGGCTAATGCACTTAGTCGAATGGTTGCATTGTTAAATTCCTTGATTATTCAGTTGGAAGGTTTTGATGCCATACAATGGACATATCCAAAAGATTCTGATTTCAAGGAGATTTACAAAAAATGCAAAGAAAGTAAACATGAAAATTATTTGTTACTTGATGATTTTCTTCTTAAGGGAACACGTTTATGCATTCCTAAATGTTCTCTTAGAGAGTATATCATCAAAGAACTTCATTGTGGGATACTTGATGGACATTTTGGAAGAGATAAAACTTTGTTGAAGATTAAAAAAAAATATATTTTGGCCTACTCTTTATCGTAATGTTACAAAGTTCGTGATGAGGTGCTGTGTATGTCAAACTTATAAGGGCCAAAGTTAAAATTCTGGTGCTTATACCCATTGCCTATTCTGGATGCTCTTTGGGAAGATATTAGCATGGATTTTTTATTGGTACCAAAGACCCAAAGAGGTATTGATTCTATTTTTGTTGTGATTGATCGCTTTTCCAAAATGGCACATTTTATTCCATGCAAAAAGATTATGGATGCCTCATATTTTGCTGATCTTTATTTTAAAGAAAGTTGTTAAACTTCATGGATTTTCCAATACTATTACCTCGGATCATGATGCGAAATTTCTAAGCCATTTTTGGTGGAGTTTGTGGAATAGATTGGATACTAATTTACTTTAAAGTAGTACTTACCATCCTGAAACGGATGGCCAAACTGAGATTTTCATGAAATTTACTTTGAAACTTTGCTTCCAAGAGGCCAAAGCGAGTCTGAAAACCTGAAACGGATTCTGTTTGAAAAACAAGCACTTCCATATCGAACAATTGGATATATTATAGGGGGCATTCCGCTAGCTTGGTGGTTGTTACTTTTGGTGATCTCGGTAGTTGGGCACTAGGATCCTTCGGACCTGAAGAACGCTTGACGCTGGGTCGGGTTTATGGATGAAGTAATCGGAATGAAAATGGTTATGGTTGTGGAAAGCGGAGAAAGTCAGGAACCATCGATTACCTTACTTAGTACGGTGTTATTGGCTTTCTCTTTCTAGGTGAAGAACTACTGCTTTTCAATTTTCGAATCATTCAATCAACCGTGAAGAAGAAGATTCAAGAAAGTAACAAGTCTTACAAAGATGCCGCAGATGCCCGTTGATGAATTCAAGTTTTAAAAAAAATGATCTTGTTTGGGTTTATTTAAAGAAGAAAGGTTTTCTATTGGTACATACAATAAGCTCAAAGAGAAAAAAAATTGGCCATTGTCAAATTTTAAAAAAGATAAATGACAATGCCTACAAAGTTGAGCTCATAGAGCACATACACACTCATCCTAATTCAATGTCCGTGATTTGACCCCTTACTTTGAAGAGAATGGTCTGAACTCAAGGACGAGTTCTTTCCCACATGGAGAGGATGATGGAATGCAAGAGAATTTGATTACACGGGAGTAATTGCTCTTTTTTTCATCAACTTCAACGACTAAACTACTTTTTTATCAAAATGCTTTAGCTGGCATATTTTATATGATTGGAAAGATCTATGAGTATAGTTTCATACAAAAATAATGTTTCACAATTTTGAGTTTCTACATTGAGATATGGAAATTTTCGTAATGTAGTGCAGTGCTATCTTCACAATCATACGCCCGCGGGAATTGATGTTTTTGAATAACATTTTAGTTTATTTTTCAATAATCTCAATGACATTGATGTCCTTTTAGTTTCCAAAGAGTCTTTTTGTATTTTGTGGTCTAAATAAAGTTTTTATGGTCATTTTCATTTTGTTGTATGCTTGGTAAATGTATTGTCAACTTGGTTATTAATGTTGTTTTGAAAGACGTGCGGTTAGAGGGTTGTTCTAGTTCTCTGCAGTAAAAAAGGGAACATGAGTATTTTAATTATTGAAAGTAGATTATAAGAATAGAAGTTATCTATTTCTCTTTGATTTTAACTTTGTGAAGTCGAATTTTGTATGTCTTTAAATGTTTCATTTTTCATTATTTTCTTTCTCCCAGCAATGAACGATTTGTGATTGAGTTCGACATGGGGATGAAACCACGGACCATGCTTTGTGTACACACTCCCACACACTCTTTTACACTCTCACAAAGTTGGTTCAAATCATTATTTATTTGGCCAAATAAAAAGAATCATTAATTGAACATGTGAGGGGAGAGGAAATGATTAATCATTCCTAAAAACCGGGTATAAAATCCCCTGGTTTTTCTAAAAAGAAGGCAAGTGAGAGGAAATGATTAATCATTAATAGTACGAAGAGGTGGTGGCGTGAGTATATATCTTTCATTTTTTTCTTTTCAATTTTTGTGTAGTAAGATAAAATGATTTTATTTATTAAATTGTTAGTTTAAAATAATTATTAATTATTGTTATTGGAAAATGTTTATTATTCTTGGATTAAGTGACTTGACATTTTACTTTTTATAAAAATGATGTGTGCAATGCATATCCATAGAATAAAAGAAAAATTCATAGAATGAGTTTGGAGAATAAAAAAGTGAAAAATAAAAACCAGGCAATTTGGACAAAGTTTGGAGACAAATAGTAGAATGGCAACGGAGCGGAGCATGGTCGGGGCGGCCATTACCAACCCCGGCCCGTCAAGAATTTTTGGGATGTGGGGCGAGGAGCGAAACGGGAACGGGTATAGAAAAATCATCATTTATCACCCTGTTTAATTAATTAATTAATTTTTTATATTATTTTTTATTTTTTTATATACAATTTAAATTTTAAAATATAAAAATAAAATCAAATAAAAATAATGAGGTCGAGTTCGGAGAATTTGGGACGGGACCATGATCCCGTTCCGCCCCATTTATGCCATCCCTAACAAATAGTGTAATTTACCTTTTGAAATATTGAAATGATTAATATATTAGATTAACTTAATATTTTATTATATAACACAGTCATCATCTAAAAATAAATTTTGATAGTGTATATGATTTTAGTCAACCATATACTACTTTTTAGTAAAATTTTACACATATTATAAAAAGCAAATGTTTATATTTAACATCCCATTTTAGTTTATGAATTTATAAATATTAAATTTTATTTAATAAGTTTGCATTTGTTAATATTTAAATTATGTATACATAATTTATAATTAATTAAAAAAACTTTAAATCATTTATTACTAAATTCTTCAACAAAGTTTAAGTTGAAATTTCCTCTAATATGCATTTTCAAAGAATTATGTATTGACAGTCTTTAAATATTATCTTATTATTAATAGAAAATTAAATTGTAACTAATTGTGGAAAATTTTATCTTTAGTTTACAAATGTATTTTAGGTATTTCAACCTATATGACCTTAAAAGTGGTCAGGAATTAATATTGTACTCAAAACTAGAATTACGAAAGGATAGCGTAATTTTTTAATTGTGATGAGTGTATTTGATATTTTCGTAAAACTCAAGGGGTCTCTCTGATATGTATCAATATAATAATTAAAAAAATCGAGTTGTTACATAAATAGTTCAAAATTGGTGCAAAAAATAGAATGAGAATTCAGTATCATTTTTTAAAAAAAAATAAAATCTTTAGAAGAATTGACAAAAATATCAACAAAGTGAACATTATTTAGAAAACGAAAACAAGGGGTGGTGGACAAGTTTCACTTTTCCTTTCTAAAAATGACCTCTTTATGTAATTTCTCTAAGACAAAAATATATGAGATATCTATTAATTACTTGACCACTTTTGTTCAATATAACGTGCTAAATATGCTAAATATACTTTAATATAAATGATTTTTTTGAAGTAATTTTTTTTAAAAAAAACTATTATAAAATAAATATTCTTCAAATTTCATTCTTTCAAAATTTCTTTTACTATTAGTAATTTTAATTTGGATAAATTACACTCAACATTCTCAATCTTTGAAGGTTGTCTCAATTTTATTGTCATTCAGTTTTATTCGTATCTATCATCTCAATCTTTCAGCAATTCCCGCAAAGAGTCATTTATAACAATTTTACCTTCCATCATTAAAAAAACAGCAAAATAAATAAAAAGGAGAATTTGAAGTAGAGGACCTAAACCTTTCAAAGAGTGTGTCGTAAAGTCTTAAACTTTCTACTCCTAGCACTTAAATCCCAAAAAAAAAAAATAAAAAAAAATTCTTCCCCACCCCTCCTCCTCCAACAACCACCACAAATCGATAGTGTAAAGTGCTATCGCACTATCACTAACCGAGGGGATTTCTCCCTCTGGTTTTCCCAAACTCGAATTGGTGATGGTAATTTCGAGAGTCATGGATTGTGGATTTGGCGTAATGTATCATTTTTTAAAATGAGAAGATTATAGTGCAACAACAATAAACAATCGAACAAATTTTTTTGTCATTTGAGATTAACACAATTAAAATTGCAATGGTTTTTTCTTCTAATCAAAATCTTAGTCCATTTGATTCTACAAGAAACTTAGAAGAAGTCGTAGGGAGATGCATCCACGAGGTGAATCAGATATGTAAACACGAACCACAAGCATCAACAAAAATTTAAATTCCTTGGTCAATTAAAGTCTTGTGAACTACCTTGTGGAGAAAAATTGAGAAAGAGTATTAAATGGCACATGGTGCATCATCTTCCTATAGCAAGATACAAGAGTGAAAATTCATTTTTAAAAAAATACAATGAAAAATCATTGCAAACTCAGGTGTTCCTAGCACTAGACGAGAGATTTGCAAGTGAGGCTTTGGGTAGGTACTGGCGAGAGATTTGGAGATGGACGGTGGGTTGGGGACTGATGGGGATTGAGATGAGGGTTGTTTGAGACTTGAAGAAGAGAGAATTTTGGGGAATAAGAACATACTTTTCTTTTTTCTTTTTTCTTTTTTCTTTCTATTTTTTATTTTTTTTTCTTGTTTTTCTTTTTTTATGGCTTGGGTGCTCCGATTAAAAAGTTTAGAATCTTACTACATATTTTTTAAAAATTTGGGATCTCTGCTGCAAATTCTCTTTTTACTTTTTTTTTTTGTTGTTTTTGTTTGTTCAAGTAGGAGGCAAAGTTTTTTGAAATGAAGTTAGAGACTATATATGTGAAAATAAAATTGAATAATGATGAAATTACAATAATCTTCAAAAGTTAGGTCCCCAAGTGTAATATATCCTTTTAATTTTCAACAATACTGTGCTTCTGTAGTTTTTGGGTCATCGCATGTCCCTCGTGCTCATTAATGTAATGACAATAATAAGGATAAAACACGTACCTTTTTTGTCTCTATTCTTGACTCTTTGGAATCTTTTTTGTTTTTAATTTCTGAAACACCAACAAATGGGACCCACATCCTCGTGCACCACGAGTGCGGTCAGTTCTAATAAAGTTAGCAAATTTCGAAAATATATTAATTAATTAATTATATTAAAAAAACAAAGAAATATATTTAAATTTTCAAGGGAAATACAATGCACGGTGCTTGCAATAAAATAGGAATCTTCTTCACGATAATATAATTTTTTTTAATAATTTTTACAATTATCATCTCGCACTCGTTACATGCTATATCAACTCAACGTTTAAGTTCTACAATTGGCATTAAATATTATTATGTTAGTAAAAAACAATCAACTAAAATTGTTATGATTTTATTATAATTTTCTTCTAAACGGAATTCTTAAAACATTTCAATTATATTTTCACACATTTTAACCTACATCCACGTGATAAATAAGGTTATTAAGTTTTGAATACACAAGTTCTAAATTGTTACGAACCACAACATTAATTTATCTAGATTTAAAATTAAAAGAAAATAAAAGAATATTTCACAATCATGCAATTAATTAAAAAAGTAGCTTAACTCCGTCAAGCATGTACGAGTAGTGAAGAAGTATAGTGAACTTTTAACACGGATCGATTTAGACTATTTTTGAACTATTTTCAAACCAAACCATTTAAAATAGTTTGAAAAAATTACAAACCAAATCAAACTATTTCATTTCCAAACTAAACCAACATACTTTTTGCAATTCGGTTCGATTTTATACCACAGTTTACTTATCGACATAATAACAACGTATTTAAAACAAGTTAAAACATAAGTAAATTGGTCTAAAATTCTTAATACAAGTTTAAACTGATAGTTTTTAAACTTAAATGTTATATTACATTAATATTTGTTTCAATAGTTACATTACATTAAAAATTGTCATAGAAAGAAATAGGAATAGGAAGAAAATTGACAAAAATTAATAAATAACTAGACCAAATAATGAACTTATGTGATCATGGACATGGCCAGTTCTGACAATTTCAAGGCCCCCAAGAAGCCCCGACAAATCACAAAGGGACTGGCTTGGGTGGCTTCAACTTTTTTTTTTTTTTTTAAAAATGGGCACATTCGATTTTGGATCACTACTTAATAATACTCATGATAATTATGGAAAGGGAAAAAATTGATAGATACCAATGTTTAACTTTGCATTTTGATAAATGACAAAACTATCAAAAAATTGTAAAAATCAAGTGTTTTATTTATCTTCAACATATTATTTATCAATAATAATTAAAACAATATTGTTTGGATAATAATAAGATTTTGTAACCGACATTTGAATATGATTCAAGATAAACATGTGATATAAGTATATATTTATATTATCTCTCATCAAATTCTAACCAAAATATTTACGGTTAGTTACTATCATCTTTCACAATTAAAAAATTCTTGTTGGTAGAAAGAGGAAAAAAAAAATTTGTAAGTCTGTGACTGAATAAAGTCAATGTGACTCGAAACTGCCACATTGTGACTCAAAACTGTCACATTGTGACTCAAAACTACCACATTGTGACTCGCGTCTTTGAATGGATATTGCTACTATCTAAAGTCTATCTACGTAGGAATGAAACAAATTCGGGTATGTGAATGAGATAATGCAATATTTTATATTCATATTTGTTTTGACTTTTGATTTTTATAATTTAATTATATATAGTTATCGGTAATAGTTCGTCTTATCATGATTATGTGATCGATTATGTGGTGATAGTTTGTGACATGATAATGTGGTGTATGCTTGTCAAAACTATCGTGTAATGGTTTCTAACCATTGTGACCCTCTTGTTATGGTTTAGTAAAATGATGATTAATTTTGTGACCCATTACATGTAGTTGTGACTTTAATTTCATGTGAAGTATTTGAATAATGTTGTTCGGTTGATAGTTCGTAACGTGGTAATCCTGTGTATTTTTGTCTCTCGGTTATCTTTTATAATTTGTATTTGTTGTTGTTACATGTGGTCATGACTTTGATTTTCATGTTAAGAATATGACGATCATCATTATTGTGATAGTTTGTGACCGCTATATGATTTAATAATTGATTATGAATTGTGCGACCAAAAACTTGTGACTATGACTTTACTTTCATCTTAAGTATTTGATGACCCGCTTATATAATTAAATATTTAATGAATACTGTTTTGGTTATATGAAGAAAAAAAATGTGATGACAAAATATATTCAGTATGTCTACATAAGCAAAAAAAATGATTATGTTAAACATATTTGAATTACACATATTGTGACCATTTCGGAGACTTTATATTTATCACATGTAATTAAAAAAGGATTGAATGTTGTTCTTTGGATTCGATATGTATTTGTTCAAGCCTAAATTTGAAAGAATTTCACAGTCTCATTTCGATTTTGAAACCGCTGCATGCGGATGATGAAAGAAACCCTCCAAGCGAATGATGAATGGAACTCACCGGTAGCGGATGACAATGAAGATGGGTCAGTTTGTTCTGTGATTGGAGTTTGGCTATGAGATGACGATGAAGATGGGTCTCTTTGTTCTGTTATTAGAGTTTGGCCAATGAGAGAAGTTTTGAATTCTAAAATCAGTTTTTCTCAACATCCGGATATCAATTTCTAATTATTATGAAGAATAAATACAAATGTTGATATTATTTCATTTTATAATTAATTAAAATAATTAATTAATTATTTAGATTTTAATTTATTAATTAAAAAACATGATTCTTCAAAAATATATTATTAATCGATTTGTCAAAATGTAAATATAAATGCATTATTAAACCTAATTATCTCTTATGGAAATGCGACTTATTTTACTTTGATGGGCTTCAAATTTTTGCACAAATATTTTTTTAGCCAACTGAAGTAATCAAAAATAATTTTTTTTATGAAAATGGGCCCCTTTAGATTTTGGGCCCGAGGCGGTTGCCTCGACTCAAAATCGGCCTTGGTCATGGGTCAATGATCCAATCGTTTGACAAAAATTAAATAAGTCAATCCAATAAATTTAGTATTGCATTGTACATTGCTCACTTTATAAATGGGTGAGTAAGTATAATTAATTTAATTTTAATTATAAAGAAAATAAAAAACAATTTGATTCGGTTTAAATGATGTTTTAAATATCTTTATATATATATATATATATATATATATATATATATATATTCATTTGTTAAATAATTGTCCAACTTTAGTTGATTAATTATTAGTATTTCAATAGAGTGTAAATAGTACTGCCAGTTCAACTTTTCAACCTTCTAAATTTTCTATGATACTCGATAAAAATGAATAAAATTATGAATTGACATTTCCAATTAAAAAATACATGTCTTGCAGAACAAGATAAATTCACTTTAATTATTAGTAATAACAAATTTGAATGTACATTAATTAATCAATATAAGATTTATAGTATATAAATATTACTAACTGTCTACAAATAGAAAAACAATAAATTTGTAGAATATCATTAACGCAGCCTGCATCTTTGCAATTTAAAAAATAAAATTTTAAATTATAATATAAAAATTAATGGGTCATTTAGCGCTAAAAATTAAGCTGGAAGCACTTCTTAAAAATTAGAAAATTATAATCAAGCATTCCCTTAAATTCAAATTTTTTTTCCACGTTAGCTAAGAAAAAATTTAAAATTAGTTGCAATTTACAAATTTTATATATATATATATATATATATATTAGAAATGATCTCCAAAATTTGGTGATCTCCAAAGCCATAGGTGATGTGACATATTAATTACTATATTGATTACATTGCATATTTATTACCAACAAATGTAATCAATATAGTAATTAATATGCCACATCACCGGTGCTTAGGAGATCATTTATCATATATATATATATATATATATATATATATATATATAGGATAATCGTGGAAAATTTTTCGCACATATTTCCACCATTTTTATTTCCAAATTTGGTAAGTTCGGTCATAAATGCTATATATGAGTTTGTTTTCTTTAATTGGTTTCATACATTGATTGATTTTTTTTTTCATTTTCCTACAAAAATGAAATGTAACATTTAATATTATATATGATAAATGCAACAACTTTTCAGATTATTTAATTGGCTTCATACATTGATTGTTTATTTATTTATTTTTTCTATTTTCATGCAAAAAACTAATTTTAACATTTAATATTATAGATAGTAAATGCAACAACTTTTCAGATTCTTTAATTGTTTTCATACATTGACCGTTTATTAATTTTTTCCATTTTCTTGCAAAAAATGAAGTGTATCATCTTAATCTTAATATATATAAAAATGATAGTCATCAAGAAAAGTCAACACAATTTTTTCGTTCAAGACGTTTCCCACATAATATATATATATATATATATATATATATATATATATATATATATATATATATAATTTAATTAATTATCAATATCAAGTAATTAATAATCAAAATGTGAAGCCCTTGGGATGAGATTCTCAATGATATATTTGTTAAGTAATTGTCCAACTTCGGTTAATTAATTATCAATATTCCAATACTGATGTAAATAATACCGCTCGGTTCAAGCTTACCAAATGTTTTGAATTTTCCATGATAGTCTATAAAATGAATAAAAGTATAAATTGACATATTCAATTAAAAAATACACATATTCCAGAACAAGATAAACTCACTTCAATTATTAGTAGTAACAAATTTGAAAGCAACATTAATTATCAATATAAGATTTAGAGTATGTAAATATTATTAATTGTCTACAGATAGAAAACAATAAATTTGCATAATATCATTAACGCAATATGCATATTTACAATTTAGAAAATCAAAATTTAAATTATAATATATCTGCGCCAAAAAATGAATTAATTGTCTCATACGCTATGACTATCAATAAGAGTCAGGGTCAATCTTTCTCCCCGCGTGAGATTATATCTGAAAAACCAGTTTTTAGTCATGGACAACTTTATGTATTGTCTAGAGTTGCAAATCGTACGAGATTGAAAATGTTGATTTGTGATAGGAATTGAGTGCCAACCAATTCGACAACAAACGTGGTTTTCAAATAGACGTTTGAAAATCTGGATTAGCTATGTTTTTTTTTCAATATCAATAAGTAATCAAATGTTATTTATATGATACTTTTTTTTTTATTTGAATGTAATAAATAAACAATATACTCTTAAAATATTTTAAAATTACTACCATGAAAAATAAGTATCGTGCATCGCACGGATGATATACTAATATATATAAATACACAATCTAAGTGTTAAATAGAGATGAAAAAACACATTCATTTGATTTAAACAAATGATAAGATTTAAACTCTTATTGTAACTGAAAATCAATCAATCTAATAATATTTGTGTCGATTATTAAAAAAATTTATCTATGAATACCCGAAAATTATTTTCAAATTATAATAGAAAATTACTCAATAAGTTTTAATATTATATTATTTATATTATATATTACATAATATTAAAGTATTTATATTATATTTTATAATAATAATATTATTATTTATATTTATGCGGAGTCATCAAAAGAGTATAATTAAATCAAATAATTTTTTTAATATTTTTTAATATTAAAATTTAATTAATTAATTATCCAACTTGAAGAATTAATAATCAGTATTTCAATATAAATAATTAGTATTCCAATACAATTTAATTAGGACGAGCTTTTCAATGTTTTAATTTTCTATGATACTCGGTTAAAATGAATGGTAATAATAATTAACATTTTTTTAAAAAAATACACATCTCGAGAACAAGATAAATTCACTTCAAAACACAAAACAGGTGAAGTTATGTGTTCCAAGGTCTTAATTTATACATGGATTTAAATAAGTTATGTTTTGAAAAAAATGAAACATCAATGCACGATAACTATGGGCAATAATGCAATAGTTTTTGAAAATGGACTTATTTTCCCCACACATTTTTTATGCTTCCTATAGTAATACTAAATAGGTTGCGTTAAAAAAAAAAAATCAATAGACGGAAAATATATAATTGTGTTATATTTATCAAAGTATCTGATTTATTGATTAAAAATAATAAGTTGGTTAAACTAATAAACTAGATATGATAATTTCAAAATTAAATTCATACGATCCAAAGACCGCCTCAGATTATAGCTCATCAAAAGAGTTCTAGACAAATGATAAGCTGAGAACGATAAATAATCAACGTTAAATTTTATTAATGTTTTATTACATATGCTTAAAACCTTAAATAATCGGGTTTTAGCTCTTCAATGTTTTATTACATTATTATTATTATTATTGCTCTATCTTTTAAGTTAATTATAGTTGTCTATTTGTCTCAATTTATACATTTAGAATTGAGTGATGAAGAAATAAAAAATTATACACTCGAAGAGATGAAAAAATATTGCAGAGTAGTGGAAAGAGTCTTTGAAACTTTCAAACAATGTCATTTCCTTAGATCGTATATATTTCAATTCGCAGTAATAGACTTATAAAGGACGGATTGAATTATGATAGAAATGCTCTAACTAAATAATGAAAAAAAATTTGTTTCTAATCTCACAACTGAGCAAAATAACGCTTTTGAAACAATAATGCATCCCGGATGAGATTCTCAATTATTCATTTGTTAAGTAATTACCCAACTTCAGTTAATTAATTATCAGTATTCCAATATATTGTAAATAGTACCGCCGGTTCAACTTCATAATGTTTTGAATTTTCTACGATACTCGATAAAAATGAATAAAATTATAAATTGACATTTCCAATTAAGGTGTGTTTGATTTTGATTAAAATCAAATTTTTTGGTAAAAGTTGATGAAATGTGTGGTTGAAAAGTTGTGGGACTATGAAATGTGTGGTTAAAATTAATTGTTGATTTTGACAAAAGCTTTTTAACAAAATTAATAGTGAAAACAAACAGGGGCTAAAAAATACACATATTCAAGAACAAAATAAATTCACTTCAATTATTAGTAATAACAAATTTGAATGCTACATTAATTAATCAATATAAGATTTATATTATGTAAATATTATTAATTGTCTACAAATAGAATAACAATAAATTTGCATAATATCATTAACGCAATCTACATCTTTACAATTTAGAAAATCAAATTTCAAATTATAATATACATACACCAAAAATTAATTAATTGTCTCATACGCTATGACTATCAATAATATTCAGGGTCAATATTTCTCCATCGTGAGATTATATCTGAAAAAATCAATTCTTAGTTATGGACAACTTTATGTTGCATTGTCTAGAGTTACAAATCGTACGAGTTTAAATATGTTGATTTGCGATAAGGATAGAGTGCCAACCAATTCGACTACAAACGTGGTTTTCAAATAGACGATTGAAAATCTGAATTAATCATTTTTTTTTCAATATCAATGAATAATCAAATATTATTTATATGATACTTTTTTTTTATTTGAATGTAATAAATAAACAATATATTTTAAAATATTTAAAATTAATATCATAAAAAATAAGTATAATGCATCACACTGGACGGATATATTAGTTAAAATTTATACCAAACTATTTTTAAACAGTTTGATTTAATTCAAAACTGAAAAATTGACCGATTCACTTGGAACTAAACCAATAAATTTGATTTGATTTGCTGTTTGTACATAATTAAATGTGTGCACCAAATAATTACAACAAATAATAAGGCGGCCCTACCATCCATTACTTGCTATGGCCAAACCCTATAAAAAAACCCATCAGCCATTTGAATAATGTCAGTCATATCTTTAATTGTGATTTTTCTTTCTTTTATTCCCTTTTTAAATACTAAAATAGAAATATATTTCTCCTTTCCTAATTATAAGAAACTAATAAAAGCACCAACGAAAGAAATAAAGAATAAAAAAAGAAAAAAGAAAAAAGAAAAAAGAACACAACAAAGAATTAGTGTGGTCGTGGCATATATATAAGATCTTGAGGCCCATATACGAGCAAAAAGTCATCTTATAGAAGAGAAATATATTCTAGCACACTTAAATATGATTTTTTTTTTTACCTGCAATCTCATTTTAAATCAATTTGAGCAAATAAGAACAAAAGTTATTTATTATAAAAGTGAAATCCTCCTAACTCTGAGTATGTTTGGTATATATTTTGATAAATTATTTTTTTTTTCAAAATTTATTTTTAATCACATATTTCTGGGACCTACAATTTTTATCAACTTTTCAACCACACATTTCATCAATTTTTTTAAAAACTATTTTAAAACTCTACCAAACAAGTCTCGACCTAATCAAGTTGACACGACAATTATTAATTATTCAAGTACAAAAGTCATTAATTAAAGTGTACTATCGTTTAAGATCATATGAAGTGGCACTAATATGAGCAAAATATAAAAGGATCAAATTGAATCTTTTAAATCCGATAATTGTTTGTTGATCAATATTTCATTATGGTTCTATGATTCAAAGTATCATATCCTATTTGATCCATTTGATTTCTATATTCGAAGTTATGATTCGATGTATTCTGAATTCGCAAAGGTTCATATTCCATTACGGAATATACGGATCATATCTGCATTCTAACAGAAAAGTTATCTCTTATTCAACAACTAATGAATGATAGATAAATTATGTTCTTATTTAAAGAAGTGAAATTCAGTTAGTTCGTCTTCTATTTGTTTCAATCAAATTGATACGAAAAGTATTAAATATTTCCGTACAAAATTCATAAATCAAATTCTAAAAATTTATTTCTTATGCGTACTCTTGTCGAATATCGTTGGCATAAATAGGTCATTACTTTACGAAATGAAATTTTACCAATTCTATTTTTTCATCGATCTGATTAAGTTGACACGACAAGTATTAACTATTCAAGCACAAATTTCATTAATTAGAGTGTATTCTTATTTTTAAGATCATCTCAATAAGAAGAAATATGAGCAAAAATTTATTGCTCAACGAAGTGAAATTTCTTCAGTAATTTTCTATTTGTTCCAATCAAGTTGAGCCGAAAAGTAATAAACATTTACGTATGAAATTGAAAATGATGGCGGAGGAGCTTTCCTCATTATTATTATTTATTATATAAAAACTACAGTCCATGTGATGGAATATAGTATTACAAGAATCAACATTTGATGGCGGAGATCCCAATCCAAAACCCCAAAATCTACAAATAAAGACATGTCTTTGTTGACTGGTTTACCCATTCAACATTTGTTGGCTGTGGCCGCTTCTACTTCTTCAAAGAGGCTCTCTATTTATCCTTCTCCACTCAAATCTCTACTCCTTAGTCGATCCACCTCTGCCGGAAGAAACCCTTTTATTCTCCGTGTGTCGGGTTCTTATTCGTCTGTTGGTTCCCCCTCCACCGCCATGGGTGACGCCGTCGCTGATTCCGGAATGGATGCTGTCCAGAGGCGCCTTATGTTCGATGACGAGTAAGTGACAGATTCACCTTGCGTCCTGATTCATTTAAACATAGATGCATGCAAATAGACACTTACTTATACTAATACATAGACATGTTTTTATGTGCTGCATTTTGGGGGTTCTATTGAAGTGGGCTGTGATGATTTATATGTTTTATGGATTATGGTCATCTGTTTTTCGGATTTTGAACTGAATGCTTTGGAACTTTGCTTTTCCTCTGTTTTTTGTTCTTGAAAGATTTTTTTTTTTTTTTTTGAAAAGTTTTGGTGGAGAAATACAACATTCTTTATCCTGACGTTGCAATCTTCTTATGTTGAAATCATATTGTTCCATTTTTAACAATTTTGGCGAATATCTCATGTGGTTTTAGGTTTAGGGCCTGATGGTGGTAAGAGTGGTTTTACTCTATCTCTCTAGACACACACAGAGGCAGAGAGATGGATATAAATAGATATCCTTCCCCCTTTTATACTTGTTTTTGTACATCTGATTGAAGATATATTAGATCTTCAGCTTTCGTATTAATTAACGTCAGTTCTTTCACTTTTGATGACTCTGCAGGTGTATTTTGGTGGACGAGAATGATAATGTCGTAGGTCATGATACCAAATACAATTGTAAGTTTGATCTTTCGTCTGTAGTAATAATATATGTGATTATGTAGATTTGATCATTGAAACTATTTGGATCAGTTTCTGACATGAGATTGGACATTAGTTACTTTAATAAAAGCAATCAATTTTTTACCGTGCCAATTATGATCCTACTTTGGTCTAATATTTCGTCCTTTTATTAGATTCTGGAATTGGAATGCCCAGAATACAGGAACTGTATAATTTATTTTAGTAAGATACTGTCCGTACATAATCCTCTATCAATTTGTCTGTGTCTTTCAATTCTTTAATATTACATCAGTTGGATCACTGATCACTGATCACTGATCACATTTGGTTCCCGGATTTGGTGATGGGTAAGGAAAATAAAAGTAGTCAACATTGAATTCCAACGTTTCCCTCTCGTAATAAATTGAAAAGAGAATCTAGAGCTTTCTCAATATAATTGAACATCATGAAACTGGAGAAATAAGTGATGCGTCAAATTTTTTAAGTTTCTCTAACTTGTGTTTGTCTCCCCATTTCTGTGTTTTCCCCAGGATTCAGAAGAGAGAGAGAGAGAGAGAGAGAGAGAGAGAGAGTTAGGGTGTCTCTTTCCTTTTCCTCACTGAAATACAGTATCTAAACAAAGACTTTGGAATATTTAATTCAAAAATGCGTTCTTCAAACCATTTGCTTGCATCCTGGATTATGCTGGCGTTTGATGTATTGACATTAATGGTGTTGTTTAGAAATTGTTTTTTATATGTTTCAAACAACTGATTAGGTGTAATTTCAGAGGAGACATGGTTGGAACAAGTCCTGAGTTGACAGTTTTTATACATGATATTTAATTTTACTTGGCAGTCATAATGCTTGAGAAATGGGGAAACTGATCTCACAGTTACCATCCCTTTAGTCATGCGGCTGCAGTTTATGGCATTTGGAGTTCCTTCTAGTTTATTCGATCTACCTATAACTTTGCACTTCCAAACTGAGATATGACCTATCACTTGATCATTATTCAGATTTCCTACTTACTATTTTATGTCAAAGTTCACTTTCAAATGTTGGGAATCAGCTTTTAACAAATGTGCTTTAACTTACCCTGATAACACATAGAGGTCTCATTGGGTCGCAACCTAAAAGGGTTACACCAATAAATGAAGGATTTTTAGATTTTAAGGATAAAGAAGGAAGAAAATTATACAGCATTAATAGTGTGTGGAATTTTACAGCATTCATTTAAAATGGGCTTTATTCTCAGATCTTTGTCATTTGTACATTTCAAATACTTCTCTGGATGTTTTTGTTCACTCGTGGTCGGTAAAATGACATTATATGGTAAACGATATATTTTACTTCTTTATACTGAGAAAGATAGGGGAATCAAATATCTATGTGTTGAAAGATTTTCCTCTTCTTGAGAGAAAAACAGAGAATAGATATGGACGCTGATTTTTGCAACACTTATGATGTCATAAAATTCCTTATCTATCAGCATAATTGAATGTGCCATTTAATCTTAAAAAATAGATGTACTCATGATGTGACACTAGCTTTCCATATGGGTAATTTTAGATGTATTGAGAATATGTTGGAAATTGGGTTTTATCAAAGTTACAGGTTGAATATGTTAAAAATTTCTACTCTTTCTTTACCTCCCTTTTCACTTGCCAAATGGAGTTTAGGGTTAAAGTTGGATTCTGTGTCACATTTTTCTTTATATTTATCATTGAGTCAAAGTTTTGTCATCCGGTTATTCCAGAACTGACAGAGGACAGTGCTAGACTGCTAGGGCTACAGTTTTATTTAGTCCTCACTTTCTAAAGTATGACTTTGTAACTGGATATTGTGTTTCCATAAATTGTTGTCTTTTAGGTTTTAGTTGGTACATACTATGTGGGAGCTCTGCATTCTTCTTCTTGATGTAGATCAAATTGCTTTGGGTATTGCATTGTTGACTTGTCAACATCTCTAATATGCAGGTCACCTGATGGAGAAGATCGAGTCTGAAAATTTGTTGCACAGAGCTTTCAGTGTGTTTCTCTTTAACACAAAATATGAGCTTTTGCTTCAGGTATGTGTTAATCCGGGGTGTTGGATGCATTGTGCTACTAGGAGCCTAATTGGATTTTAAACGCTTATCTTTTCCTTCAAGACATATGAGCGTAATTGATGTTGCATCGATGTGTATCTCAATGATATGTCATAAGATTTATAGGAAAAATGTAGGGATTTGGTATACAAAAAATATTCTCAGACACATTGGGAAGACATTATTAAAATAGGATTTCTTGCTAAAAACTACCTTCCATTCAAATTAAATATCCCAGATTGACTGACAACAAAATTTGTAGTGCGAGGAAAAAACACTGTTGCTTTTACACTTATCTAAATTTACTATTAATTTGAACATGCGAGACTGTAAATGTAGGAGCTGCATTGACCTCTGAAGCCCTTCCACCACTTACTTTTCTTGAACCCTGTCTAGTCTCCCGCTCTGTCTGCAACTTTCCTCGATAATACTACCTTGACTGGAGTCTGAAAAAACTTCTTTCTTCTTTCAAACCTCTCATGTACCTGGCGGTTTAACAATTCTTTAGCTTCCAGTTCGACATGCTTATCCTGAACCTCCAGTTCTTTGTTTCACATTTCTCCAATCCAGGACTAGATCATTTTCTTTGTCCATTTGTTTTATATCAGAGTCACAAATAGTGTGTAAGAATGAGAATGTCAGAAGGTTGAAAGAAAAGTTGATGTAAACCTCTTCTAAAATGCAACAACGGAGATACTATCTCATTCTTCTGGCTAAATCATGTTGAATTCTAAGATTATATGGCAGTTCATGTTATGCCATGCTTCCTATTTCAGATGTTAGACTTAAAAGTATGATAAGTATTTGATGCTCTGGCCCTTGCAAATATTTTACACCGTCAGCTTTATGGTAAGTGATAAACTCTGGACTTGCACCTGTGTGTATTAGAATAACTGTTAAGAAATCTGCTTGGTTCGGTTTTGGAGAAATGCAAATTTTTGATCTTCGCTTATGGGCGGCAAAATTAAACACTTATTGGCGACCATAGTTGTTGCCCGCAATCTTCAATCATGAAAAAGACAATATATAGATCATTTTAGTAACTCATTGACGGAAATGTGATGAGACATTCCACTGAAAGTGTGGAGTGCTACTTCACGGCTATGTACATTTGTTAAGCTTCAAATGCAGGCTTATTAGTGAAGTTCCTAACCCTTATGGTTGTGAGCATAGTACTCTGGAAGCTATCAGATCTGTATGCGTGCTTGCTTATCATATAAAATTGACCAATAGGTGATCTTGGCACGTGAACAGATTACAAATTTGTGATTACTTAAAAATGTTCTTCCAATTGTTCTGTAGGCATGTTGTGACTTCATTTAGTTATTTCAACACATACAGATTATTATTGATTAATAATTATTATATAAAGAAGATATGTGTCGATACACATTTGATCACTGACTGTTATTATAACCTCTATATACGCAATGATAAATGTTTGTGCGTTTTTAAATTATGCTTGTGATAGAAACACATTTATGGGTGACTATGGAGTGTGCGCATCAGTCATGATCCCAGGCTGTCTTCATCACCATGCTTGTTCTCTTTTTCTTCTGCTTTCTCTCAATTTGGTCAAGTCTCTTTATCCTTGATGGACTTTCCAAATATAAATGTCTTATTCGGTGAATACGCTGAGGAAACATAATTTTTGAATAGAAACTTTAGAATGGTGTGTGGAATTCCCATCTAAGAATCTGTAATAATCTATGTAGAAGGCTTGCTAACACATGTTCTTATGTTTGTTATTTGTGCAGCAACGATCTGCAACAAAGGTCACCTTTCCTTTGGTGTGGACGAACACCTGCTGCAGCCACCCCCTTTACCGAGAGTCTGAGCTTATCCCTGAGAATGCACTTGGTATTTATTCTGTTCTGTTTCAATTTCAGAAATAATTCTACACAGTTGCCCATCTTTTTATTCACCAAATTTCACATTTCAAATATAAGGGGTGAGGAATGCTGCTCAAAGGAAGCTCTTGGATGAACTGGGTATTCCTGCTGAAGATGTCCCGGTCGATCAGTTCACACCATTGGGCCGCATTCTGTACAAAGCACCATCCGATGGAAAGTGGGGAGAGCACGAACGTAATAATACATACTTTTTTGATTTATATTGAAGCTCTTCGTTGATAGTAACTTTTTATTGTCAGTTACAGTTTACTTATGATCTTCATCAAATATAACCAAACAGCCACTTAGTGCGTGGATTAGATAATACTCGACAAAATTAGGAAAGAAAAAGAAATCAAAACCTTGTTCATTATACTGCTAAGTCGTATCTAGTGCTACTTACCAAGCATTCACTTATTTGTTTTTCTCGTTGTCTCTGCATGCCATTATTTATGGGGTATTGTCTGATCCACCTTTTTTTTTTTTTTTTTCTGTAGTTGATTACCTGCTCTTCATTGTTCGGGACGTCAATGTCAACCCAAATCCCGATGAGGTAGCTGATATCAAGTACGTGAATAGAGAACAGTTGAAAGAGCTGTTGAGAAAGGCAGATGCTGGCGAGGGGGCTGAAGCTGTCCCCATGGTTCCGACTAGTTGTTGACAACTTCCTGTTCAAGTGGTGGGATCATGTGGAGAAAGGGACTCTGAGCGAAGCAGCTGATATGAAAACCATTCACAAGTTGACTTAGGAACGCAGTCGGCTAAGGATATGGTATTTTGTGGCAGATTTTCAGTTTATTGAAATAAATAACTTGTTTAATAAGAGGTCCTTGAAACCAATAAAGTTCGATTATGTCAGTTACATGAGGAATGTTCTTATGAATTTGCATAGCTTGTGTGTTAGACCACAGTATTTTATTTGGCTTTTCAATTAGAACTCAATAAAGAAATGCGTTGTTATGTACTTATTGGTTTTGTTTATATTATGGTTTAAATTACTACAAGTTTTTTGTTGAATTTCCTCTATTGTCTTGGAATATATCAGAGTGGTACCATCTGGAAATAGCTAAAAAATGACTGCTTACTATTTATTCTGCAATGTTTGAAATGAAGCTTATAAATGAGAACTAAGAAGCACGGGATGCGCAAGACACGAACATGTTGACACAAGTTTTTTCAGAAAATGAGGGCATGAACATGTTGACACAAGGTTTTCAGAAAAGTAGGACACGGATGTGTTTCAATGTTAATTTAAATTATTTAAAAATTGTAGATTTATGTCTTATATATTTATTTTTTAATAAAATCAATATTATTTTAATTTGAATTATATTCGTGAAGTCTTTTAAATGGGATGAGTAACTATTTTATTTTTTTGGGAAAATACAGTGGCGAAACAATCAACTTAATGATATTGAAAGACAGATTCTTTTAATGTCTCATTTTTGAGTCCAATAGAATTCATAGGTATATGAAGAAATCTCTTAAATAGAGATTTTTTCTTTTTCATATTTCGATTGTTAATACAATATATAAGTACCGCTACTACAAAGAGTATTATATCCTTAATCATGAAATGTCGATTGCTTGTTGAACCCCATTAAAATAACAAAGTATATATTACTCCTGTTAGAGAAGAAAGTTGCATATAGTACGCAATTTAGAGACTAGAGTATTAGAGGAACGTTGGTGATCGACACAATACAATGCATTTTGGAATAAAAGTGTTTGTGTTCCATAAAATAGAATCATTTTTTGTTGGCCGAAGTTGGGTTTGACTATATTCAGGATTTTACTCGACCAGACATGTATGATTATGTTTGTTCAATCTTCTTTACTAATTTTTTTTTTTTTTGAAGAACAAATTTTTTTATATAGCTTGTTTGGCTCAGTTTAAATTAAAATTTCAATTGATCAAACATACTTTTTATTCACATATTTTATAGGATCCACATTTTATAGACGCTTAAAAAATAATTTGAGAACGGCCAAATATGCTATTTTGATATGTTAATGTGGATAAGTAAGACTAAAAAAGTAAGATTGAGAGTATGTTCGATTGTGTTTGAAAGTAACTTTAAACATACTTTTATTAAAATTATCTAAAAGTGTACTTTCAAAAAAAGTAAGTTTCAAATTACTTCTTTTTAAGTACTATCAAATATGCTATCAATAAGATTATAGAAGGGACAATTCTTAAACAAATTTTATGCCATTGCCACGGCATATCACTCCTCGCTCACCTCTTCATATTAGCAAAAATGGTCTACATCATGGTTGTCTTCTTGGTCCTCTTCGATATGGAAGTGCTCATTTTTCAAACATGTAATACTTAGAACTTTACTCAAATTAATAAGTAAACTCAAATGAAAATTTTGAAAAAAATAAAGAGCGACACACGGACGTGTACTCTATCATGTTTTCGTGATACACTTGACACTTAAAAACGTGTGTATTCTTTTATAATTTTACAATATAGTTTATTTTATTTATCACATATTTCGACTTTTCTTATATAACGGAGATAATCTACGTAATAATACTTTTGAGTTTTGAACAAATTAATTGTAGCAAGCCAAGTATTAACCTTGACTCGACTAAAGACAATATTTAAAATAAATAAATATGTCTCTTCATTATAAAAGATTTAGTCCAATCTCATGCCCCACAACCATACATGAACTTGTCACTGATTTTGTACGTGGAGGCTTGATATTGATCATCTCCTGAATGTCGCTCTTGTTTCGGTTCGAAGGTATTATGCCGCTCATGTTTCACATCGTGGATTATGTATTTAGATTTTTCCCGTCGTATACCAGTATTTAGATGTTCTTGCATGTAATGATTTTATCTATTGTGAATCCATTGTGAAATCTGAGCTGTTTTCTCCACAATAAGATGGCTGGCACTGAGAATGATCCAAATAAGCGGGCCAAGAGTTGCGAAATTGGTGTTGGTGGAAATGAAATTGATGATTTTAGGGACTATATTTTGAGATTACCATGCCATATAATTATTGAAATTTTCCTGAAATTACCAGTGAAAACCCTAGTACAATGCCGATGTGTGTGTAAGGTATGGCGGGCATTGTTCTCTGATCCTCATTTCACTAAGTTGCATTTTTCAAGAGCGCCCACTTGCTTTTTGCTTCACTCTAATAGGTCTTTTAAGAGGAATTCGCAAAATCTCTTATTGGTTGAGCTTGGATTGCCTAGTGGTGATGCGATTTTGAGGATCAGTAACACGCCTGATTTTCCTAATTTTGGGATTGAGCTTGTGGGATCGTGTAATGGATTGATGTGCATGTATGATCGTCAGAAAAACGGGCCGATTTATGTGTCGAATCCGGTGATTGGAGAGTATATGAGTGTTCCTAGTGCTGTGGATGATCAAACATTTCCTTTGGTGTGTGGGTTGGGATTTAGTCAAAAGGACAATCAGTATAAGTTGATTCAAATTGTCCCTAAACTGAGTTTTGATGATGATAAAATGGAGGCAAAAATGTGGACATTGGGATCTGATATATGGAGGTCTATTGGGGATGTTCCATTTTTATTCTCTCCTCCATCTTTTGGCACATTTCTTCATGGAAATCTTCATTGGATTGCAGATTATTCCAGGGGTTCTGAATTGATCTGCTGCCTTGATCTTGAAACTGAACAGTTCCGAGCACTTCCACCTCCCCCTGCTTACAGACCTTCTGAAAATCGTTTGTTTTGGGAGAATCCAGGGGTATTGGAAGATTGCCTCTATTTTACTTGTTGCTTAGACAATTATGCTGACACTGTGGACATATGGGTGATGGAGGAATATGGTATCAAGACCTCCTGGACTAGAAAATTTGTTGTGAGAGATCCAGGACAAAGTTGGTGGGATCCAATTGGTTTTCGAGTGTTAAGAGTTTTGAAGTCATCTGGGGGACTGCTCGTCTTGTGTAATTTCCGGTTGTACTTCTATGATCCAAAGAAATGTATTTTCAAAAGGGTTGAAATTGATGGAATTCAATCACAGGTAGAAGCAATGTGCTATTTTCCGAGCTTCACTTCACTCAAGGATATCATAAAGGGGGAAATCTCAAAGGTATGAAGAGTAATTTGAAATAGTTTACGCTTTCTTTCTGAATTTTGGTTCTTTGTAGCACTCTGTAATGTATTTGTCACTGAGAGTTCACGTGTCCCACACGTCCTTCGGAGTCAGAGTCGAGAAGTACTGTTCTTCCCTGTCCTTTCTTTCTATCTGCCCCACCCAGCAAGATACGGTTCAGCCAAAATATGGAAACATCCCTCTAATGAATTCCCTTGGAATATAGTAAATGGAATGTATAGAATTGTGATCAATCAAATATGGCAAAGCTTCTGGTATTTATATATCACTAAATGCTCAGAATGACCTCATGCTGTTGTTTGCAATGTTATTTTGGATGTGATATACTGATATTTCTGGCTAATTTTCACAACTTTGAGAAATATTACGGAAATGAAAACTGGTAAAAGCTTATTTAATGTTCTGAAATATCTCCATTCATGAAAAAGTTAGGGAAACATAATAATGCCGAAGTTATATATAGCATATTGTCAAATTATATTAGCTCAACATGAAAATATCAATTATCTGAACAAAAGTTCCCGTTCATGGTTCAATCATATTTTTGTTCATCATCGTGCGAGAGTGTCTTTTGCAAAATTCAAGCGATCATAGACATGCTTTTGCTGCTTTTCTTTCATGTTACCTTATAGTTGTATATTTAGGAATGCCAACTCCCTCTCCTTTGTCTGAGGAGGTATGGTGTTTTATATCACACAATACTGATATTCTAGTGTTCTAATTCCCGTCCCGAGAACTGGAAAAGAAATGGTTTAAAAGCACTTAACACTTCAAACTCAAAATAAATCCAAGTTAGGTTAGATATGTGCAGTTTTTGAGGTTATTTTACTTGAATCATCTATGGAATAGGCTTCTAACAAGACAGTCCTACCTTTTCTTTCTTCCATTTTCCGTATGGTTTTGCAAGAGTTTCTTATAGCATGATAGTTTCTTAGGTGGAACTACCCAGTTTTACCCAAAATCACTACAGGTATTCATTTCTGGCCAGAATTAATTTTCAGGAATATCAACTCTCTAGAGTTTATCCCCAGTATTCTGTTTTTTCAATTATTAGAATTGAGTAGAGAAATGAAATACATCTAAAAGAGGACTTCGTTCTATTTTGTGTTGTCATCACAACTTCATGTCCTACTCTCTCCTCAACTTTCGATTGGCTTCTAAGTGTGAACTGTATTGAGCTTGACATTATCCACTTTTCAAAAGGGATTTTTAAGCTCTGATAAATCTGTTATTGTGATTGACTTCTGTTTGTTGAAGGCACTATAAATTGTATGCTCAAGTGATTTGGCAAAATTTCAATGACTCCGGTAACTTTTTATTTATTTGCAGGGATGACGATGGCGCAACAAAGCAAAACTAGCACGATCTGGACAGGATGTGGGACTCCTTTGGGAATGCATGGCAACTCTTTCACCTCTTACTTTAGAATCTGTTCTCGACGAATTGCAAATATCCTGCATCCCAACACTGAGATGGTCTGTTGTTCTTTCAATCTACATGTTTGATTTGATTTTAAAGTTTTCGCGTACTGTTAAAATTGGATAGACTACTTGTTTTGAGCCAAGTACTAGGTGGTCTCAAAAGTTTCTTTAGCACATGAAATTGGTATCCAGAAAATGTTTGGTATAGCCAACCCTAAAATTCTAAATTTATCGGGAATAAAGATTAATTTGTTGAGCTCTAGCCATTAAACTTTGAACCTTCATAAATTTCCAGTTTTTGTTTGCATAGCCAAAGGTTCTAGCATTCTGCATTTTGTGTGATCATCAATATTTTGCCTATTTGGTACGCATTTTGTAAGACTTATGTTTTACATTTGCATTTGCTAAAATTACATGCTCTTATTTTCTCCCCCAATTTGAGTTGTTGACAGATTTTCAAGCCACTGAAGAAAAATGAAAGGTATAGAAGGAAGGGAAAATAACAGCCACTGTCTCTAATCTTTATCTTTATTGCACTTCGATTCTCAATTTTTATTTTTTGGTATTCCTATTTCCAATCTTTTATTTATTGGCGTCCGCTGTTCTCGCTGATGGATTATGTCTAGAAAAACCGTTAAATAGACGTGTATGTGATCAGAATAAGAAAGATAATATTGTCGGTTCACCATTTAAGTATTAAAAGTTTACAAAATAGAAAAAAAAAAAGGAAAAAAAGAAAAAGAAAAAAGGAAACATGAACAGCAGTCATCCTTTATGGACCCCCGAGGATTTTCAAAAATTGCATAATGCCAAGTGCTAAAAATTGCATAATGCCAAGTGCTTGTTTGTCTCATCTTAAACTATAATTAAAAATGGTCAAACATAGTGCCAGTTTAGTAGAATTTAAAAATAGTTTTTTAGGAGATTTTAAAAAAAATTGGTGAAGTGTATGGTTGAAAAGTTGATAAAAGTTGTGAATCCCATAAAATATGGTTGAAAATGAGTTTGAAAAGAAAAAAGTTCAAATAAATCCACACCAAACATGCTTATAATTTTTAACCACACATTTGTAGGACCAACAACTTACTAAATATTTATTATCCATACGTTCTATAGAATTCACAATTTTTAAGCACTTGAAAAATAATTTCAGTACCATCAAATATGTGCTTAAAACACATCCAATAGAATATTGTTGCGGCAATTCACACTCGTAACCAATATTCACCAACATCAATCAACAAGAAAAATAACAGATTTAAAGAAAATAACACCAAATATGTTTGTCTCTTGTTGGGTTAGGCAGTTCGGCCTAGTACGACGTCTACTTATGTCTTTGAGACTATAATTGTAGATCGACCTTTGTTACATTAGATCAACCAACAAAATGGTCAAAAATGAAGTTTACAACGGGTAATCCACTCACAAACCTAGATCTACTCGTACTCTCATATTCTTCATTCTTCTCTCAAAAGATTACACAAATGACCCTTAACCACAACACATCACAAGCCAACTACCTTAGAAGCACATTAATCAACGTGCGGTTACTGTAGCAACACAAATTTCAGAGCCTAACTATAGAATTGAAAGTTTAATACTAAAGAAAAAAGAAGAACAAAAGAATCACACAGAGAAGTTGTGTTCACTGTTGGGTCTCAAGTCCAACAAATTAGTTCAAATTAAAAAGGCCTAATAGTAATTAATTTGGTGAAGCAAAGACTTCTTGTCCAATTATGATTAGGGTATCCTTAAGTGAAAATTGGAAAATAAAGGTTTCATTATGACTTTATTTGATACCTTAATTAACATTATAAATTTGAGTTATTGGCCATGTATGAGTGCATGAAAGAGAAAAATGAACCCACTCAAAATAGGGAGAAAACTCGAGAGTAACAATATAGCAAATTCATAAAATCTGGATTGCCTATGCCTGTGGTAATCAAAGGTTAATATCTCAGCGCTCCACAGTCTGATCGTCGTGAAATTTGGACATAAAGTTCACTAACTCAGTAACTATCAAATCCAGCAGCTAAGATAAAGATTCAATAGTTGAGGAATTGTTATCCGAACTGTGACAAATTTAATGAGATATTTTCTTTGTTGTTTTTTAGTAGTATTGCCAATAACTTGTTCTTGAGAGAGTTGTGCTTTGGTATATTGTTAGTATTTCTTTTGAGGGATTCCATCTTTGATAGACGAGGATTATTTGTGTAGCAAGACTTGTGTTCATGATATTGATTGTGCCTCTAATATTGACTCTAGAGACTTTGTGGATTTCCATCTTTATTAGATGATGGTTTGGTACCAAGAATTGTTTAGTTCTTGATGATTTGGTGTGCCTCTAGTGATATCTAGAAAAGAACGTTGTACTCATTATTATTGATTATAATGAAAGATTAATTGGAGTAGGATTGTAGACGTAGGTACGTTGTCGAACCACGTTAAATATTGTGTCGTTTATTTCGCGCATTATTTAGTTTGGTTATTTTCTATTTGATTAATTCCTATTAGGTTTACACTAGAAATGAGAAATTTTTATTCCGTTGCTCTGTTCCTAATATATTGTATTCGATATTTATTGATTATTGGTCGAATTTTCCCAACAAGTGGTATCAAAGATTCGGTTATCGTTGCTTTGAGATTCTTGTGTTGAACGATGGAGGTTAATATAAATAGAATGGTTACTCTGAATGGTTCAAATTACCATATTTGGAAAGGAAAGATAGAAGACCTTATTTACGTAAAGAACTATTATCAACTCTTGTTTTCTAAGGAATACCCTGCTAATAAGACCATCGAGGAGTGGAACTTGCTTCATCGACAAGTGTGTGGTTACATTAGGTAATAGGTGAATGATAATGAATTGAACCATATCAGTGAAGAAATTCATGCACGTAGTTTGTGGAGTAAGCTTGAGCAACTGTATGCTCAAAAGACCAGAAATAATAAGCTATTTTTGATAAAACAGGTGAAGGCTTTGAGGTATGAAGATGGAATTTCTTTGAAAGACCATCTCAATACATTCAAGGCTATTATTAATCAATTGGCTACAATAGGTATCAAATTTGAAGATGAGATACAAGGATTGTGGCTCCTTGGTACTTTGCCGGATTCTTGAGAAATTTTTAGAAAGTTATTGTCTAACTCATCCCCAGATGGTGTGATCTCAATGGACTTAACCAAAAGTAGTGTCTTGAATGAAGAGATGAGGAGAAAGGCACATGAGAACTCTTTACGGTTAGATACTTTGGTTGTTGAGAATAAGGGGAGAAGTTAGGGTTGAGATTCGAAGAACAGAGATGCGAGCATATCGTTGTGGTAAATAGGAGCACATTAAGAAGTTTTTTCGGCAGTTAAAGAAAGACAACAATAATGAGAAAGGTAAAGAAAAGAAGAAGAATGAGGATGCCGATGTTGATCATGATTCTACCGTTTCAGATGATTTGTATATCATCTACGATGATGGTGTTGTCAACTTAGCTTGTCATGAGACTTATTGGGTGGTTGACACGATGCTTCTTTTCATACTACGTCTTAGAAAAAATTATTACATCTTATACACCCGGTGACTATGGAGTTGTAAAGATGGATAATGGTTGCTTGGCAAAAGTTTTGGGTATGGGAGATGTGTTGACGTCGGAACCTGCAACGTCCATGTGCCAACAGATCTCCAGTCACTCCTCTGCCAACCTGTATGTTACCTGCACACTTAGACAATCGTTAGGCACCAAGATCTCCGAGAAAAAAGAGTCTGACGATCGTTGGTACTCTGACGATCAAGTCAATTGTCGGTATTAGAGCAATACACGGGGGGCAAAAGTAATTGGGTGTGGGAGAGACAAGCAAGCAGAGATTTGAGCAGAGTTTAGGGTGGGATTTTGAGTGCAAAAAGAGCGTACCTTGGAACAACCGGAGACGTCAGATTAGAAGCGCATGAGTCCCGATTGATTCAGGTAACTAATCAATCAGATACCCAATCGGATCCTCTTCCTTATGGGATAGGGATCATTCCTTGTCAAAGTAATCTCCAAGATTACCTTCCTTATTTGAGCTTATCACGTTGCATGATTTTAGGAGATTATGATTTGGTTTCCTTGTGAGGATCCGTGCGCCAAACCAACGTAATCTGTCTTCAATTATCTCTCTGGTCTTTCTAGAATATTGTGCCG
Organism: Forsythia suspensa; assembly: GCA_023638005.1. Lineage (NCBI taxonomy): Eukaryota > Viridiplantae > Streptophyta > Magnoliopsida > Lamiales > Oleaceae > Forsythia > Forsythia suspensa. The sequence goes on from CM042674.1 coordinate 35,954,905, forward strand.
TCTGCTAGTTAAGGTTGATACGAAGCCCTGCGAGGCCCTATGACTCGGCTGTGAGCGTCGAGGTCTTCTCTGGGCCTCGCGGCATTCTAGCTGTAGAAGGCTAAGATGTCTGGTGGGCCTCCGAAGCCCCTTTCAGAATTTACGAGGCCTTTACTAGGCCTATATGGGAATCTCGTTGGGCTTTTGCTGACGTGGAGGCCCTATCAAAATTGGGTGGTAACAATAGTCCCCCAAGTCCAAGTCTATTATTCATAATAGGCGTGGGACTTTGAGAGTGAGGGGGGAGGGTTTTGACACAGAAAATTTTGAATTTCAGCGGAAAACGCGGAGTGTGGCCCTCGCGTATGGTCCTCGCAAATTGGGTTATGAACTGGACTTCATCCAGTATAGTCCTCCAAGTCTGAGGCCGAACATTTATGACGGGCGAGGGCTTCAAAAGACCATGCCTTTGGTGATGTGTCTGCGGTTGGTGTAATACTGTCAATCAAGGCTATCAATCTGTGGCCAGACAATCATGAGTGAGAGGATGTATGTATTTAATGCAATGGTGCGTGGCAGATAACGGGGGAAAGCGTGAGGCGTGTGCGTTCTTGTTGTACTAAACACTTGGGGTTCCGTTTCCCGCTGGTTGCCCAATTTTAAACACGCGTCCACCATCCGATGGCTCAGATGTAACGTTTGGAAGTTGGACGGTGGGGATTGGAATGCCTCAATCTATAAAGCTCGGCGCCCTCCTCATTACAACTTTTTCTTACTTTTGTGCCCATTGTGAATGTTGCGGATGCTCTGCAGGTAATCGAGAAAATCCAAGTGTGGGTGTCGTTCCAACTGCATTTCAGAGGTAAGCGCGCCGAGAGTTGCTGTGATTAATTTCGTTGGTTGCTTTTGTGATTATTTCTTGGTTCCATAGTATGGGGATTATACTTTATTGCGCGTTCCGACGACAATAGGGGCATCAACTTCTGGGGTAGAGAAGGGTTTAAAATGTCGTCCGGAAACGACGAATCATAGAATCAATTGGACGCCTTGCATGCAGACCTAGTATTGGGGTGAGTCATCAACATCTCGCCTCATCATCTTCCTCCTCCGAGGTCGTGGGAGAAGTCAACCAGCGCCTTTAGCCAAGTCCCGGTTGCCTGGCCCACAAGTGGGAGGGAGGTCGCCCATCCCGCCCGCCTCAAGAGACCACGGAAAAGAGGGGTCGACACTGGGGTGCTTGAGATGAGGGGGTCGCTTGATAAGAGGGATGCCCCGGCAGCCAAGGCGCTTGACGAGGAGCTCAAGCGGTCGGCTACCGAAGCGTCCATGGCGCGCTCGAGGATCGCTGAGGGAGAATTGGAGGATATACGGCGATCCTATGATATTCCCGCGTCTATAATACTTAAGGCTCCGTGCCTAGAGGAACGCGCTGACGACCTTCCTGAAGGATTTGTCGCGATTTACGAACCTGCGATGCAGCAGGGCCTTCGCCTGCCTATGCATCATTTCTTTCGCGAGGTTCTGAAGGATTGGAATTTGGCCCCTTGCCAGATAACACCGAATGGTTGGAGGCAGATGGTGGCGTCATACCTATTATGGGGCATTGCCGAGGCGGGAGGGAACCTGACCCCGAGGGAGTTTGAGTCTATATACAGGCCCTACCGATCCGCGGGTTGGTATAACATTTCTCCTCGGCCAGGCGATAAATGGGATACGGCCACCGACAGTCCCAACAAAGTACATAACTGGAAGGAAATGTTTATCTTTGTAGGCGGTGACTGGGAATTTATGCCAGATGACCCTCTTCTCCATGTGTCTATTCCTCGTCAATTTGGAGAACTTGGTATATACCGCCGCATTTGTATGGAATTTTGATCATAGTTCCTGACTTAATGTATTGCTTGCTTTTACAGACTGCGGGAAGCCACTAATCCCAAAGAGGGGCCAAGGAAAACTGAGGTCGAAGTGGAATAAGGTGCGAGGTCTCAGCAGCGACTTCAGGAGCCTCAGCAACTTGTTGAAGGATGACAACTTATTGGCCAGCTGCGAACTGATGGGTGAGTTCCGTAAGTTTTGATATATCGGTGTCGTTGTGGAGAGTTGCCTAAACGTGTTGCAAATTGGTGTTTGTGCTAACAGCTTTCAGGTTCAAAACTATTCATGCGCCTGCCTTGCCCGCCCCCGCCGGTGGGAGGGTTCTTCGCCTGTGCGCGCCAAGGAGGCGTCACGGTCCATTACAAGAGATCCAGGATGCTATGCCATCGTGGTGCATCCACCGCCGCTTTTGATCCTCCCAATTTTAGCTGAACGTTCCTTCTCCGCCCCGCTCGTCCTCCCCGCCTCCATCCGGTCCCATTCCATCCAAGGATAAAGAGAAGAGAATTGCAGAGGACACGAGTGATGCGGCCTCGCGAAAGAGAAAGGCTCCCTCACCTGCGAGAGGGTTTATGATGGATGCTTTCAAATCGAGTCGGGCTGAGGGTGCAAAGCAATCAGGCTCTTTAGCTTGACAGGGGAGTCCTGTCCACATTTCCCAGCGCAATGGGGACCTGGAAACCTCCGTCATGGAAATGCTCCCTGCTCACCCTGCAATGATGGCGGCAAGCGTGCACAAATACTGGACCTAAAAGTGGAAAAAGGCGACCGAGGAAGCCACTGTTCACGAGCGGCTGCAGATGGCGGAGATTGAACTTAATACGGGGATTGGTTATGACCAAGGAATTATTCAAGACCTTGAAAGCTTTGATGGCGATTCAGTAGCGAGGAAGAGGCCAAGTCTAAAAGAGCTGAAGGCCATGAGCCTCGAGAAGTCGCAGTTGGAATCTGAAAAAAGGGGTCTCCAGTTCAAGTTGTACTTGGTTGTGACAAAGGAGGCAGACATGAAAGGCAAATATGAGATCGAGCTGAAGGCTGCCAAAGAGAGTTTGAAACAAGCCAGAGATTAGAAGAGGGCTGCCGAAGCTTCTCAGAAGCGCGCTGAGGAGGCTTAGAAACTGGCTGAAGACCGGACCCTTGTCACTGAGAGTGCGCTAGCCGCTTCGAACAGCAGGGTAGAGATCGTCATCGCGGAAAAGGAGAAGTCGCTGACCGAGGCGAGACTGGAGTTGGAGAGAGTCTGAGCTGAATGTGCGGGTGCCAAGACCAGGGCGATGGAGGCATCCCAGGACGCGTTCGTGGATACGCCTGAGTATCAGGACCTCACTCATCGCTTGATGACTATTGGGGGCGAATAGTTGGTGGAGCGGATCACGGAAATCCATCCAGAGTAGGAATTCTCCTTCATTTGGCAGGCTCCCACCGAGGCTTTGGCGCCTGAAACCGTCCCCGGTGAAGCCAATGATCAAGCCCCTTCATCGGTTGTAGAGGAAGGCCCGAAACGTGTCGACCCTTAGAGAGGCGGCGAGGTATCCGAACTTTCGTGTCATTTTCTTTCGCGTATGTTCCGTAATTAATTGCCAAACTTATTTTCCCTAATGTATATTCTGTCCCAAAGATTTAATTTTATGAATGATTATGCATGGAGAACATTTCACAAACTCTAGGAATCATTCCCTGGGCATTAATGGTGCATTGTTGGCGTAATCCGAAGAGTCGGCGTCTTTAATGCCCCGGGAGGTGGCACATTGTGTGGCCTTCCAAATCCCCTTGGAACATTCAGATTCATTGCTTTGTGCCAAGTTCCAATGCAAAGATCTATATATAAGTAAAGAATACATTGAGAGCCTTCTATCGTGCTCCTCATGCACGCGCAACTCTAGTAAATTGCGTGAATTGGACTCTTGCGTCTCGAAATTTCTCGAATCGTTTGATCGGGCCTTCCGTTTCGAACGTTCTATGGAATTACGGATAGAGAAACGGCGTTCAGAATGCCTACCAACTGGAGAATCAACATTCAGAGGACAAAACACCCATCCAATCAACGTTCAGGAGACCAAACGTATGGGGGGTTGGGCCTAGCAGCCTTAGCCTGACCATGCCCCGAACGGGGGGTCCCTGATTTGGGTGATGGTGATGGGGCTGGGGGCCCACTACCAAAAGGTGTCAACGACATTATTTTAGCAATGTGGCCTAATTAGTCATCAAATCAACTCATGTTGGTTCTGGGAGACTCCCGATTATGGTGGAATCAGATCCCCAACTCCTGATGGCGTTCGGGGTGACAAAGACCAAGGAATAGGCTTAGTAGATCGAATATCCCAACATGTGCCGACCCGAAGAGGCGGCGGGGTAGGTGGATAATTATCATGCGTATTTTTTTTTGCCCTGTATTCTGAATTATGTTGAATAAAACACGATTATGCCAAAATTCCCATGGTTGTTTCATTTATGTTGATTGCTTGTGGTACCTGGACTTCGAATTTTGTCGGCATTTTGGGACACGTTGCGCATTGCTGAGTTTCGGCGGTTTGCGCGGAATAGTCAATACTTGCATGCCATATTGTAGTTCTGGCGATCGCACGATAGCTAGGCATATGGATCAGGCCATCCTCGCCCGCCTCGCGGGGCTATCACCCTTTACGTTTCCACGTGGGGCAGTTGTTGGCGATATTACCATGCATTGACGTTCGTGCAACCTCCGTCTGATTGAACATCCTATAATGGTTGTTCGGTAGACCGGGTGAGCGCCTTTTCTGAAAGCAAGAAAAACGAGGTTCGGGAGAGTGTCGCCCATCTCTTACATTGCGATCTCATCTCTCATTCTCGCCTTCTCCCTCGCTTCTCGATCGTCTCTCTCGATCGATTTCGACTTGGACCAAGTCCAACAGCTGATTGTAGGTCTTTGGTTGACTGTTCTGTACATCCCTCCAGAAGGGAGTGCGTATGTGCAGTCCAGTTACCAGTGCATCCAGGGCCTTTTCATCGGTCACAGTCTCGATTGAAGTAGCTCTTGACAGTTTCTCCTTCCTTCTACCAGATGTCTTTGAGCTGGGCAATGTCAGCTATCATCGTCCGATTGCCAATGAAGGTATTGACGAACTCCCTTTTTAGTTGAGGCCAGCTCCGGATGCTCCCCGGTTTCAGCTTATTGTACCACCTCTTCGCGTTGGATGCGAGCGTGGTATAGAAGTTCCGACACTTCACCGCAGGGGACTGGCCTTGGAGCTTCGTCTTATATGTATTTATATGATCCAAGGGTTGCCCCTCCCGTTGTATTTGTCAATGAGAGGCATTCAGAACTTCGCAGGTATCTCCATGGCCTTCATGTAGTGGGTAAATGGGAGGTTCTCGTCATCCTCATCCTCATCCTCATCCTCGTAACATTCCATCATCTCTTTCTCCTCCTCGTGCTTTTCGTGACTTTGCTTCGGGTCCTTCCTCATTTCCGTTCGGGCCTCGCTGTGTTCGCTGCTCCTGCTGTGTGCGGGTAGGGGTGGTGCTATGGAGGACCCCACCTCCAACCTGTCGAACACGCTTAGCAAAGGGAACATGGCGCTTTTCCCGCACCGGGAAAGGTCTTCCCCTCTGGTCACCCTGCGAGGGCTTCGAGGTGAAGTTACGTGGGTTCCGACCGTTTGAGACGGGGGGTTCCTCTTGGGAACAGCGGCTTTCCAGTGAACCGGACCGGGAAGGGCTCCTCCTAGCATGACTACGCTTGGGTCCATGATGGAGGGATTGATTCTCCAACAGTTCAAGCGCGGCCTTCATCTGGGCATTGTCCAGTTTCAGATCCTGGTTCTCCTGCTCAACCGTTTGCTTTTGCCGTTGTCTTCTCCTCTTGCGGCGGGTTACGTTCTGTAGGTCCTGAATGCTCTCCTGTCGCAAGTTAGTGTGGTGAGACTCTACTTCTTCCTCCATGGAATGTTCGGTTGCCATGCTCCTCCTAGTAGAAAACACGTTTTTACCACAAGTTTCGGTTGTGTAACGTTTTTCGGTTCCCATAGACGGCGCCAATCTGCTGACATCGGGACCGCAACATCCACGTGCCAACAGATCTCCGATCACTCCTTTGCCAACCTGTATGTCACCGCACACTCGGACAATCGCTAGGCACTAAGATCTCTCGGAAAAAAAGGGTCCGGCGATCGTTGGTACTCCGACAATCAAGTCAACTGTCGGTATTAGAGCAATACACGGAGGGCAAAAGTAATTGGGTGTGGAATAGACAAGCAGACAGATATTTGAGCAGAGTTTATGGTGAGATTTTGAGTGCAAAAAGAGTGTACCTTGGAACAACCGGAGACATCGATTTATAAGCGCAAGACATCGATGATAGCGCAAGAGTCCTAATTGATTCAGGTAACAAATCAATCAGATACTCAATCGGATCCTTTTTCCTTATGGGATAGGGATCATTCCTTGTCAAAGCGATCTCCAAGATTACCTTCCTTATTTGAGCTTATCATGTTGCATGATTTTAGGAGATTATGATTCGGTTTTCTTGTGAGGATCCGTGTGCCAAACCAACGCAATCTGTCTTCAATTATCTCTCTGGTCCTTCCGAATATTGTCTTTGTCTCGCTAGTTAAGTTTGATACAAAGCCCTACGAGGCCCTATGACTCGGCCGTGAGCGCCGAGGTCTTCCCTGGCCTCGCGGCATTCTAGCCGCAGTAAGGCTAAGATGTCCGGTGGGCCTCCAAGCCCTTTTCGAATTTACGAGGCCCTTCCCGAGCCTATATGAGAATTTCGTTGGGCTTTTTTGCCGACGTGGAGGCTCTATCAAAATCGGGTGGTAACAAGATGTAGACCTAGAAATCAACAATGGCACAAGATTGATTCTTAAAGATGTAAATCATGTTCTTGAAATGCGATTGAATTTGATTTTTACCAGTAGACTCGATGACGAGGGGTATTACAATTCTTCCGATAATGGTGAGTGGAAACTTACAAAAGGTGTTATGGTTGTGGCCAGTGGTAGAAAATATTCATCATTGTACTTGTTGAATGCAAAACTCTCCAAAGAAATTGTTGATGTAGTGGAGAATGAAAGAGCAGTTGACTTTAGTCACAATAGGCCAACTCACAAGAGTGTGAAGGAAAGTAAACTTCCAATCAAGAAAAAATTTGGATCCGAATGAAGAGTATAGAGTTACAAAAATGTGCTTGTCGCTTGATAAAGAAGCAAAGGAAAGTTAAATTCAAGTGCTCCACTTAGACATTTATGTACAGTTTGGAAGAGAGGATGATAGACACGAATAGTTACCATTCTGAGAAGTTTCAACAACTATTCTTCTAAAAAGGTCTACGATAGACGGACAACCTTCCATGTGTCATTTTCCTGATGAATATGGATTGATTATTGACGAGGGAGTGTCAAAGATTTCTAGAGAGATTTTTAGAGAAGTTGTAGAAGATGAACACAATGAGGAATCGGTTAATATACTGCCAAAGAGGAAGAACCTTGATGATTTCCATCCCATCGCGGGGATGACGACTCCTTCCAGGACATGAGGCAGAAAGGGAGATTTGTAGTGTATCATTTCCATGTCTTGGAGTAGATCAAAGGTCCAAGTTCAAAAATTATCCCAAATTAAAAAGTCATAATGGTAATTAATTTGGTGTAGCAAAGACTCCAAGTCCAATGGTGATTAGGGTATCCTTGGGTGAAAATGTGTGAAGGACAATCCTATTAGGATTTTATTTGATGCCTTGATTAACATTAAAAATTGAATCATTGGAGATTAGAATCCACGTGTGAGTCCATTAAGGAAAGAATCCAACTAACCCAAAATAGAGAGAAAACCCGAGAGCAACAATATAACAATTTCGCATAATGTTGACAACATGTGCCTGCGGTGATCAAAGGTGGATATCTCAGCGCTCCATGGTCCGATCGTCGTGAAATTTGGATAGCAAGTGCAAAACTCATTAAAGATTAAATATATGGTTAAGATCAAGATCCAATAGTTCATTCGAGACGAATTGTTAGCTAAAAGTGAAGAATTTGGTGAGATATTTTCTTTGTTGTTTTTGAGTAGTATTGCCAAGAACTTGTTCTTGAGAGAGTTGTGCTTGAGTATATTGTTAGTATTGCTTTTGAGGGATTTCGTTTTTGATAGAGGAGGACTATTTGTGTGTCAAAACTTGTGTTCTTGATGTTGAATGTGCCTCTAGTATTGACTAGAGAGACATTATGGGTTTCTATCTTTGTTAGATGACGATTTGGTACCAAGAATTGTTTATTTTTTGATGATTTGATATGCCTCTAGTGGTATCTAGAGAAGAAAATCATATCCATTATTGTTGATTATAGTGAAAGATTAATTAGAGTTAGGTTGTGGACGTAGGCACGTTGCCGAACCACGTTAAATATTGTGTCATTTATTTCGTACATTATTTAATTTGGTTATTGCTCTATTTGATTAATTTATATTAGGTTTTATATTAGGTTTACACAAGAAATGAGAAATCTTTATTTCGTTGTTTTGTTCTTAATATATTGTATTTGATATTTATTAATTATTGATCGAATTTCCCCAACACTCACACACACTAACCCTAACCTAAGAAAAGGGTATATATATGTAATATAACCAACGGTTGAGATCAAGCATAGCAATCTAAAGACTGAGACAAACTCAAGGCATTTAATTAGAAAACGCATTTCTGAAAATAAACTAAAAGCGCACTTCCAACAAGTCACGCCAGCATAATGGGCTTCATAAACTTTGGGCTTAATCATCATACACTCACCATCATTTATAATTAGTGTAAATTACACCAAGTAATTGTATTTTTAGAAATAATTTTAATATTGCAAACATTGTCATTTATTGTTAAAAATACTTATATTATTTTATATTTTTAATATATTAAATTAAAATAGATTGAAAAACATGGATAATAGTTTTATCATATTCCTATATTGTCGCACACAAAATACAAGATGAATCATTAAATTGCGGCCATTTTCATTTTGGATAGAATTCTCAAAGTGTAGTTCTCTTCAATTTTGAAGTAGAATACCCAAATTTCTTCTCCAATTTTTTAATTGTGAAACCCCTAAAACATGTAGAACTCCATTATCATCTTCTTTAGGAGTTTGAAGCTCATAATCTGGGGAACAAAAATTGTGGTAATAGATACTCCAAATCATAGGGTTACTCGGTCCATAACCAAAGTTGAGTAACCGGTAGCGATAGAGGAAAATGTTATTTGTTTAGATACACCAAGCGCGCTTGCTTATCTCAGTCGAAGTCGAAAAATGAGTCGTCAGCTTAATCAAAATCGGCATGATTGTAAAGTTTCAATTCGTCGGCACATGAAATATTCACTCTCAAAAGAGTCTCCAAAATATCAAAGGTCTAATAGATGTGAATTTAATTGTAGTTATTCCTTACCATTTGTAGCAACCCATATATCATTTGTAACAATTAGTGTTACAAATGGTATTCAAGTGATAGTTATGGGTTGCCAATTGTGTGATAGTGTTTGTGTAGAATTGTTCACATTAATATTTCATGGCATGTCACAAATGTGATTTATGTAACAATTCAATAACATTTAGTGTCACAATTGTACTTTTATCAATTGAAAACTACTACAATTGATAATATGATATGTATCACAAATTATAATAAATGTGTTAATGTGTGATTTTTGATTCTTTTCATTTTATGTCAACTGATTGTGCATGCTTATGGAAAGAGACTCTTTTGAGCTGGTCGGATAGTCCCCTATTTTATGAGTGATTTCCTATGCTTTCCTTCATTTAGCACATTCGTATATCCTAATATTAATCTATTGAAGTCATGTTAAAGCATCGATGGATTACGGATATATATATATATATATATTATGGATGGATCGGATATATATATATATATATATATATATATCCTTAACTATACTAAAAGTATGTATGGGTCTTTTACTATTCAAACATTCGTCCAAAACACACCGTTTTCTCGTTCAATTTTGTTTTTTAATTATTAAATACGTCACCGTTTTGGACTTTTTTTCCTCCAGTTTTGTTGAGATTCTCGACACAATTGAAAAACATAATTTGATTCCTAGCCCATTTGCCATTTTGCAAAATGGGAGTTCCCATTTGTCAAGAAGCTCGACAAATGGGAACAATCCTCGACAAATGAGAATTGTTCCCATAAAAAAAAGGGCCAAATTTATCGACAAAATGGGTAATTTATCCTCTTTTTTTTCGTGATATATGACTGGTTTTTTATGTTTATCCTTTACTTTTTATCCACATTTTTTCGTGCCAGCAAATGAAACATTTTACACTTTTTTTCTCCAATTATGTCGAGAATCTCGACACTTGTTACACTTTTTTTTTGGTCGAGAATCTTGACACTGGGAACCAAATATTTTCCCAATTTGCATGCCAAGCAAATGGGCTTTTGCAAAAAAAAAATTTCTTACTTTTTTTTTAAAAAATTTTCTTTCTACTTTTTGGTTCTCAATTATGTCGAGATTCTCAACATAATTGGTCCTTAACTATATTATGGGTCTTTTACTATTCACACCTTCATCCAAAATGCATCGTTTTGTCTTTCAATTTTGTTTTTTAATTATTAAACACACCACCGTTTTTGGATTTTTTTTCCCTCCAGTTTTGTCGAGATTCTCGACACAATTAGAAAACACAATTTAGTTCCTAACCCATTTGACATTTTGCAAAAAGGGAGTTCCCATTTTCGAGAGCTCGACAAATGAGAATTGTTCCCATAACAAAATGGGCCAAATACTGTATCTTTCTCGAAAAAATGGGCAATTTATCTTCTCTTTTTTTGTGTGAAATATGACTGCTTTTTTCACGTTTATTCTTTACTTTTTATCCACTTTTTTCGTGCCAACAAATGAGACATTTTACACCTTTTTTTTTCTCCAATTGTGTCGAGAATCTTGACACTGGTTACAATTTTTTTTCGTGTAGAGAATCTCGACACTGGGAAGTGGGAACCAAATATTTTCCCAATTTGCATGCCAAGCAAATGGGCATTTTGCATTTTCCTTAATTATTTTTTATTTTTTCTTCTTTTTGATTCTCAATTATGTCGAGATTCTCGATACAATTGGAAAACAAAATTTGGTTCACATTTCTCATGTTAGCAAATAGCTTTTGTCCTTGCTCATTTTGCAAGATTTATTTTTTTTTTTTTTTTTCCTTCGAACATATTATAGCTCATCCATTCAGTTTTTTTTAACAATTTTTATTTTTTGTATTTGATTTTATAACAAGCAAATTCTACACAATTTGCTATTCTCTACACAATAAAATGAGGTTTTCAAGCGCTACACATCATTTTGCCGAGGAGGATTCCGGCCAAAGGTTTGTAAAATATTAATGTTTACAAATCTTAGTTTTAAATTTTTGTGAAGCATGTATTTAGTTTTTTTTTTTTATTTAAATTTTTGTATGACTTATGTATTTATTTGGTTTATGTAATTCATATTTTCGTGGGTTATGCTTTTCTTAATAGCACGTTTGAATTTCAACATTTTACTTCTATGATCTTCTTATTCAAAGCTTATAGGCATTTGTGGTTACATTGATTCAAGAGTTAATTTACAACGTAATAAATGGTATGTTTAAAAATATATTTTTTATATTTATTATTTGTGGACTATACATTTAGAATTTTTTTCAGTGTATAATTGAATTCGATTTTGTCCCATTTTAAAATGTCGACAAAATAGGATTGTCAACATTGTCGACAAATGATGAGAACCAAATTTGGTTCCCAATTCTCATGCCAGTAAATTCAATGCCCATTTGCCCATTTTTGCAATTTTTTTCTTACAATTGTGTCAAGAATCTCGACAAATTCATGCCCGCCCTTTTGGCCAATTTGCTAATTTCCCTTCTTTTTTTTCTATTCCATTTCATACCCCCTTTGGCCAATTTATATAATTTTGTGTGTGTGTTTTTCCCTTTATAAGCTATATATATTACAACTACCTAAACGAAATTTTGTTTATCCAAACGTGGTAAAGCAAATGTTTTGTAACACGAAGTGCTACAATTATTATTATTATCATGAGCTTGATGTACTATTCACTAAAATATGTATCGCAAGTGTACGGGTCGCGTTCAAGTAATAAAGTGTTGAGAGAGTGTCGAACCCACGAGGATAGATATTTTTGCTAAAATTCAAATCAATCTAGCCCTATTTTAAACACACAATAAAATATATTGTCTTGATGATTAAACTATGAATTAAAAGCTAATAAAAAATAAGCTAACGAGAAAATTACTATAAGAGAAATGTTTAGTAATAAAATCAAATAGAGAATTAAACTAGGAATTCGACTTCACCAATTACTCTATTTTAAAGTTTCATTTTTCATTATCAATTCCAAAACGAGGAAATTATGGCAATCAATACTCTTAAAATATCTAGCAATCTCTCCCAAGTAGAGCTAAACCTATTCTCACACAAGACTCTCAAGCATTCCTACCGAGAGAATGCCTATGTAAGAATGCAATAAACCCAAGAACATTTATTAGTGATTGCACAAAGTGTGAAAATGTATTCATTCATTCCATAAGCTTTATATTGTTCATTAAATGTGCTAAACCTAATTTCAACCTCCCGGTAGCAAACTAAGTCACAAAAGTATTTCAATGGTGATCAATCATCTCAATACACAAGAAATCCTAATAAATAACAACCATAAAAGCCAAGTATAAGGAATCAATAACAAGAAAAATGCACTTTAAAACTTCATAAATGGATTCATCTCATTCCTAGTAAATAAAATTAACCCATAGTATTTACAAAGACAAAATAGAAAATAGATACAAAATACATCACCGAATTTGATAAAGTCAAGAGAAATGGAAGATTTAGCTTGAGCCCATGGTTGTTTTCATTTGCCCACTACGAATCTCCATTCATCTTCCTCTATTTTACAAAATGCTCACAATGATGTACAAAAATCAAAGAAAACCATTTACATAGAGTTTTCAAATAGTCATAATCTTCTTCTTCTTGGAGAGCTTTCTATGTGAGAGAGAGTATGAGAGAATGCCCTCAAATTGCAGACAAAACGGCACCTTTAACCCTAGCATTGGTGAAAAATCAAATTCCCAAAATACCCTTAAAAAACTAGAAAAAAATGCGATCGACGGAAGAAAAAGAACCACCATGCGATCGCATGGCATAGGGAAAAAACATTCTGCAGGGATTTTGGGACATAGGCGATCGCATGATATTCTAGCCATGCGATCACAGAGATCATTTGCAGCTTGGACCCTGCTTGAAATTTGCCACTCCAGGTCCCTTGAACTTTGTGGAATGCTGACTTTAGTCCTTAAATTCTTGGTTTTCTTTCATATCAATCCTCCATAAATTGCAACTCTGGTCCTCTATCTTTTGACATTTTTATAATTTGGTCTCCATATTCCTCGATTTGTATTCATTTAGACCTTTTTGCTCATATTTCGCGTGGATTTCTTCCCTTCACCATCCAAGCTCGGGTTTTACCTAAATAATCAAAAGAACAAAAATAAGTAGTGAACTACTTGAAAGAACTCACAATTATCCATTTTTAAAAGTTAAAATAAGTGCAAAATCCGCACTTATCATGTACCACAAATTGTTACAAATGTGTTGTTGTGATTCGGAGAAGAGAGTTTTATTCTTTCAATAAAATTCACTAATATCCGTGTGGATTTATTTTTGTGAAGAGGGCGATTTTTTTTTCTAACAGATATATTAAAGTTATATTTGGATGAATGAAAGAGTTATCCCATAATTAAAGATCCTGCAATCTTGGATTACAATGATTATCGTTTATTTAGCTTTTAGTCATGGTATTAAATGTAATTAAAAAATAACATTACTAATTATAAAAAAAATGACGGTACCCGTATTTTTATAATATACAATACATATATATTTAACTATATTTTTTTTTTCAAATAGTAGTTTATTTGTATAAAAATCCTTTATAATTATATCTCCTAAAATCATTACACATTTAATGGATTTATTTATCTTTTCATGTTGGGAAAATGCAATATGATGAAGTTCTATTACATCCTCAATACGAGTTAATGGCAAGGGGTCGAGGGATTAATGGCGGGGAGCGTTAATTTGTCTGAAAAATATAATTATTTTAGTCACACATTTTGTAGGATCTATTGTTTATAGTTTACAAATTTTTTACCAAACATGTACTTCCCTTTCCTATTTTTGATTATGTGATGTGCACATGCCAATTTAACACTTTTTTTGGATGTTATCTGTCAATGAGGGCATCGTCCGTGAATAAATGAAAGTTTTGGGATAGCGATGTCAAAAAATAAGGATTGGGGATAAAAGTGCAAAAAGACTAAAGGTTAGGGATGGCAATTACAATTTTCCAAAAACATAAACTCTTAGAGCATCCTTGGGAGCTTTGATGTACCGATTATGAGAATTTTTTAAAGTACAAGTTTTGGATGTTGAGGAGTCTGATTTTGAGTTGTAATTTTTAAATCAGTCCAACCCATACTCGAGAATTATTATCGAACGATTTTGAAACTAATTTAAAAGAATAAAATTATAAATAATGGATTAATGAGTGAAATATTTATTTTAACAAATCAATCTTTCAAACCATAAATTCAAATAATTTATCTTAAAAATGAAATATGTCTAACACCTAAACTTGTAAAATTCAAAAGAAACATGAAACTAGCTCCACGAGAAAATTTATTTATATTTATATTTCTTAAAAAGGATCTCTACAATCTGTATAGTATCCTCGTGCCAACGACCTTGAATAATCAATTATCTGAAATAAGAATCATAAAAGGGATGGTAATTAATCTCAATAAGTATGCGTGAGTAATTAATTCATACATATATATTTCAACGAAAAAATTCATACTTGTATAGAGAGACACGAAAATTAGACCGAACTTAGATAGTGCCAATCTCCGTGCGTAGCGCTACTAAACTCCAGTCCATTCTTACTAGATCATACATAATATGGACCAAAACTAAAACATAGTGGTAGAAATACATACAAAAAATTATTCTTATAATAAAACATATGTACACACTTACCGTTACGTAACAGTAGTTAAGGATAAAGAGAAATTGTTGATTGTATTTCAAATTTCGAACTGCATGTATGGGTGGTGGTCTATACGTTTGTATGTATGTGTGTGTGTGTGTGTGTGTGTGTGTGTGTGTATGTGTGTATAGGATGAGGTTAGGTTAAATTATATCAACTTAAATATGACAATGAATAATTTTTGTCTCCCTTAATTTACATGAAATTTAAGAAAAATTTCTTTCTCATTATACACACATCATTCCATATTTTGCACCCAATTAATGACATAATTTCATACTAATTACAATCACCTTTCTTCCTATATATTATTTACCTATTTACATATATACACATATAGAGTATTTATTTTTACCCTAAATAAAAATTTAGAATAATAATATAATGAACATAAATTCGAGTATCTAGCAGTTCCCAAAAACTACTTTTGCGAAAAATTGTACCATAGTCTTTCAACTATTTGCCATTCACCAATGGGTTCCTAAACTTTCATAAAGTCTTAAATTCGAATGGGGTGACAATTCGAGATGTCACAATCTACTCCCCTTAAAATGAATTTCGTCCTCGAAATTTATCTTGAAATTCTTCGAAGAGTTATGGGAACTTGGCTCACATTTCTGCTTCTCGCTCCCAACTTGTTTCTTCAGCCGAGTGATTACGACACTGCACCTTTACTAAGGGAATCACCCTATTTCAAAGCGCCTGAAATTTATGATTAATGATTCTCACATGAAATTCTTTGTAACTCAAGTGGCGTTGTAACTCAATCGACTGATGATTAACTAAATGGCTCGGATCAGGTACGTACTTTCTGAGCATAGACATGTGAAAAACGTCATGTACTGCTAAAAGTTATTGGGGTAAGGCTAAATGATATGCCACTTTCCAACACATTTCAATATTTGAAATGGGCCAATAAATCTTTTCCGTAACTTTCTTTTCTTGTCAAAACGTAATATTCTTCTCATGGGTGCAACTTTGAGAAACATTTTGTTCCCTCGAAAAATTCCAACTCTTTAATTCTCTTATCTGCATAGCTTTTTTGTCTGTCCTGAGTTGTTTTCATACTATTTTGAATTTTGTCATTAGCTTACATTGTCTGTTCAATGATCTCTAGGCCCCAAATCTTACACTCGCCAATCTTATCCCAATGAACTGGCAATCTGCACTTTCTTCCATACAATGCTTCATACGGTGCCTTGCCAGTAGAAGCGTGATATATGTTGTTGTAAGCAAACTCATTTAACAGTAAGTGCTTCTTCCAATGCCCTCCAAACCGTAGATCCTATGCATATCCTCCAATGTTTGAATCGTCCCCTCAGATTGCCCATCTGTCTGAGGATATAAGGCTATACTAAATTTTAGCTTAGTCTCTAATTCTCGGTGTAGGCCCTTCTAAAGAACCTTGGGTCTCTGTCTGAAACAATCGAAAAAAGTACCCCATGCAGTCTTACTATCTCATTCACATACAATTGCGCTAATTGGTCCATAGAAAATGTCATCCGTACTGGAAAGAAATGAGCCGATTTGGTGAGTTGATCCACAATGACCCAAATGGCCTCATGACCTCTTGTTGACTTTGGAAAACTGACAACAAAGTCCATCGTCATATGTTCTCACATCCATTCTGGAACTTCTAATGGTTTAAGTAACCCATACGGTTGTTGGTGTTCAGCATTCACTTGCTGGCATACTAGACACTTCTCAACATACTCAGCTATATCGTTCTTCATTCCCTTCCACCAAAGCACACCAAAACACTGTTTTTAGGTCCTGATACATCTTTGTGCCTCCTGGGTGTATTGAATATGGAGTAGAGTGAGGATCTTTTAGAATTTCCTTTTTCCATTCTCTGAAGTCTGGTATGCACAATCGTCCTTGACAAACAATGCCTTATCCTCGGCTATGGTAAAGTCCTTTTGTTTCTATGTATCTATCTTAGCTTTAATGAACTCAAAGGACTGGCCACCCTTTTGATAACTTTTAATCCTATCACAGAGTGTTGGTTGGATTGAAAGTTCTATTATCCGAGCGACAACATCAGGCGAGGCTGAGACAATTTTGATACTTAATTGTTCGAACTATTTCCACATAGGTCTCTACACAGTCAACATTTTCAATTGACCAGTTGTTTTCCTACTCATGGCATCAACCACAACATTCGCCTTTCCAGAGTGATAATAGATTTCGCAGTCATAATCTTTCACCAACTAGAGCCATCTCATTTGTCTCATGTTCAATTCTTTTTGAGTAAAGATATACTTGAGACTCTTGTGATATGTATTAATGTCACACCTTTCTCTATAAAGGTAGTGCTTCCAAATCTTTAGGGCATGGACTACCGTAGCAAGTTCTAAGTCATGCGTGGGGTAGTTCTATTCATATGACTTCAACTACTTCGAAGCATAGGCAACCACTTTGCCTTGTTGCATCAAGACACAACCAAGAACTTGCTTAGACGCATCACTACAGATTACAAAACCTTCTGACCTTGACCCTTCCGAAATAGTTAACACTGGTGTGTTCACCAATTTTTGCTTCAACTCATCAAAACTATGCTCACACTTTTCGGTCCAGCCAAACTTTGCACCCTTAGAATTAACTATGTCAATGGTCCATATATTATTGAAAATCCCTCAATGAACCTCCTGTAATATCTGGCTAGGCTTAGAAAACTATAAATTTTCCCTACATTAGTTGTTTGTTCTTGACCAATTTAGAATTGCTGCAAATTTACTTGGATATACTTCTATTCTTCAGGCTGTGACAACATGTCCGAAGAATGCTACTCGTTCCAACCAAAACTCACATTTCTTAAGCTTAGCATACAATTTCTCCTTCTTCCTCAAGTATTCCTTGTGCTCTTTTCCACTTCTTGAGTAGACTAGGATATCATAGATGAATACGATGACAAATCGATCAAGGTATTCATGAAAGACACGATTTATCAAATCTATGAATACTCTGGGAGCGATGGTGAGATCAAATGGCATAACTAAGAACTCGTAGTGACCATATCAAGTCTTAAAGGTCGTCTTTGGAATATCGCTAGTCTTGATCCTTAACTGATGGTAGTCAGATCATAGATCGATTTTGAAAAATACCATTGCACTTCGAAGTTAGTCAAACATGTCCTCGATCATGGGAAGATGATACTATAGCAATCATGTTCAGCTCTCGATAATCGATGCACATCCTCATCGATGCAACCTTCTTCTTGATAAATAATACTGGTGCTCTCCATTGTGATACATTGGGACAGATGAAACCTATTTATAACAATTCTTTAATCTGTATTTTTAATTTCTATAGCTCTTTCAACACCATCTTATAAGAAGCCTTAGTGATAGGTGCTGACCTAGGAATGAGATTGATCTTGAACTCCACTTCTTCTTCTGGATGCAAGCCGGTAATTTTTTTGGAAAAACGTCGGAGTATTTGCGTACCATTCTAAAATCATTAACAGTCAATTCTTTATCTCATTCCTGGCTTACTATTGACATAAGGAATCCCACACCACCTTCATATTGTAAGATCTGCCGTGCTTGCAATGCAGAAACAACATGGGACAAGAACGCATTCTTTGTTACAGATAATCAAAATTCTTTTTCTCCTGGCATTTGGAAGACCACTTTCTTCTCGAAACAACGAATTGTTGCGTGATTCTGGGATAGCCAGTCCATCCCAAGAATAGTGTCGAATTCGTACAAATCTAGTACATATAGCTCTTCTCTAAAGATCTATCGTCAATATCTATCTTTGCTACCTTAACTATGTTATTTGTATTCAACACACCTCTGGAGGGATAGATACTTCTACGGGCAAATGTTCAGGTTCAATAATCACATCAAGTCTTCGTAGAAACTTATTCAATATAAAGAGTGAGTGGCAACAGATTCTATCAGTACATAGATAAGTAAGTCAAATATGAGGACGTTAGATGCTAAAACATTGCGGTTCTAATCCTCTTCCTATTCTTTCAGTGCTAAGATCCTTGCATGCCCCTTAGATTTATATCCCTGTTTCTATTGTGCATCCCTTTGTTGCTTGTTCTTAGGGCAAAACATAGCCACATGCCCTTGTTCTCCAAACCGAAAACATACATTCGTCATCATAAGACAAGTCGCTAGGGTGGTGTTTATGGTATTTATTGCAAAGAAGATAGCTCTTATCTCTACCTTGGGTCTTTTGCCCTTCTTAGCATAGTTCTATCTTTCTTTGCCCTTGTTATCTTTCCACTTGCACTTTTCTACTTGTCCATACTACTGCTTGTTCTCTCCACTAGAGCGGCCCCTGAAGTCTGCCAACTGCACCTTTGCTAGCACTGATTTCAGTTCAAGCACTACCACTGCTTGCCTTAAGTTGTCTCTCAACCACTACTAGAAATGTCTCGTCTTTTTCTCTTCCATGTCCACAAAAGTAGGGGCCTAATGGGATAGATCTTCAAGCTCATAATTAGTTAAAGACATTGAGCCCTGAGTTAAAGTGAGAAAATCAGCCTCATTCTCAGACACTTTGGGATATTAGTTCTTTCCTTATATTCATTCCATGTCCAGATATGCCCACAGGCCCTCGACCTAGTGGTTGAGTCCCACCGTCTAGCACCTTTTTTCAACATGAATGTTGCGTATGTAACCTTTCTAGGATCTAGGTAGTCAATGAGATCGAAAATTCTTTCCATACCTGCTAGTCAATCCTCTGCTTCTAAGGGTCTATACTACCCTCAAAAGTTGGAGGTGTTGTTTCTGAGTAGCTCTATGATAACACCAGCATTGATCCTTGTGTCATCCGCCGCCGCGGTGCTTAATGGTGAGGTGGTGGTAATGGTTTTGTCGGCTATCATGGTGGTTGTTACGGCACCGTTGCATGGGTGCATCATGGCTAGGAATTGCTAGGCAAACTGTGTGTCTACGCCATTAGGTTGGGGTTGTTTAGATCGTTCACTGTTGTTGCTAGCTCTTGTGGCTCGAGTTGCCATAGCCTTAATAAACAGTATGAAGCTAATTAAAGACCAAACGAGGAAAGATATTGCATCTTTTATTTATAAGCTCTCAAAAATTTTCATAAATAAAGGACCACATGGAATACCCGGCAAAAAAAAATGGAAGATACTACACTAAAGGCAATATACTAAACATCGAAGACTATTGTCTAATAATCAATATACTAAACATGGAAGACTATTGTCTAAGAATTCTCTCTAGTGCTCTCATCTAGGTTTAGTTATGGGTCCTCATCTTCTTTTGGGTCTCCGGGAACATATTCTATTATGTCACCCTTGTTGTCCACTTCTAGAACTTACTCATAACCTTTTTCTTTGGGTGCGTTATGAGGCTGGCACGACGACAGTCAGGTTCATACCCTACTGGCCTTTCCATTACTCTGTAATCATTGTTGTTGATCATCCACCTCTCTAAGGTTAGTAATAAGGATTTTGGTAGACATCTTACATCAAGCTGTTCAGCGAAATCTCTCAATATCTAGTAAGGATTTTGAGGAGGTGGAAAACTGCCTAGTCTCTATAAAGCTCGTGTTCATTTAGGCTAACCCCCTGATGAATTACTTCGATAGCATCCAAATGTTCCATGAGATCATGGTTTGAGTTTCTAGTATAAATCCTAATGAAGTGCAAGAATCTTGACATGTTCTATCTTTTGACCTCTCTCTTCTTATCTAAGTTGGACCTCCAGCCATCTACAAAATGGCATAAAAACTAATAAATACCTTGGTTTGTACTTAGGATTCCAAATTGAAATTTTCCAAATTTAGAAGTTCAAAAAATTTTTTTTTTTTTTAAGCTTCCAACAATAGAAGTTACTTGAAATGAAGATTTTCTGAAATAGAGGTTTCTAATATAGAAATTTCATAAAATATGAGATTTCTTGAGTAGAAGTTTTTAAAGGTTTTTTTTATTTATAAAAATAGAAGTTTCTAAAGATTGAGACCTTCATAAATTTAAAATGAGTTTGCAATATTGTCTTTGGTTTGTTAATTTGAATAACACGCATTGAAAGGCTTCTAGGTAAGGAAGGATACCAAAAGTGGACTACTTAAGTCTCAAGCTCTCCTTAGATAGTTTAGATCTTTTTGACAAAGACTTTAAATTTTGTGAGTACACTAATCAGAACAATAAGTAGAAACGGAAGTGTCTAAAAATAATACATTTTCCTATTTGGGTATTCCCTAATCGACACTCTCAAACTTAAAGGCTTTGCATAAATATAGAAGTCTCCTGACAATTTAAATTTAGATGGTGAGTAACACATGATTAATTGCGAATATATTGTACACTTATTTAAGTGGCATATACTTAATTACAAACATGTTGTATACGAAAACTAAACATATATCGCTAACACATACACAATTAATCATAGATGTTTGAACCTTTTAAGATATCACAATATCTCATACTATACATACGTTCATAAATCATATTTTCTACATATTTATACATGGTGAAAATTAAATAAAACAAAACAAAATTTCTCAGGCAAACAATCTAGCACACAAGTTACTTGATTCAAAGAGCTGTAGCTTGGGGTATGGTGTAGATGAGTGACTTAAATTAATTAATTAATTTTTTTTTAAACAATAACTTATCTCTAAAAAGTAAGTACTTATATTAAACCTAATAACTTACTTGAAATAATTTATTATATATATTATTAAAAAAAATTAGTGAGCATTGGGCACTGTTCACGCCACTGTCGTGAACATTTGACTGTGTGTCTGTTCACACTGTCACTATTCAACGCAAAATATAACCCAATTTTTTTTTGAAAGTCTACAAGATTGTAAATATTTTGATACCAACCATGACGACCCGAGTTCTTAACTATTCTAGTGTCACCAAACACACTTTAAAATTATTTGAGGGGACATCAATTAAACAAAAAATAATAATGAATTAATGAGTGAAATATTTACTTTAACAAATCAATATTCCAAACCATAAATTCAAATAATTTATCTTAGAAAATAAAAAATATCTTAACACTTAAAAGTCGTAAAATTCAAAAGAAACATGAAAGTAGCTCCACGAGCAAATTTATTTATATGTTTATTTCTTAAAAAGGATCTTTGCAGCTATATACTATCCCCATGCTAACGGCCTCGAATAATCAATTATCTAAAATAAGAAACATAAAAAAGGTGAGATTTAATTCTATTAAGTGTGCGTGAGTAAATAATTCATACATATATGTCAATGGAAAAATTCATACTTGTATAGGGAGACACAAAAATTGGATTGACTTAGATGGTGCCAATCTCCATACGTAGCGTTACTAAACCCCGATCCGTTTTTACTAGATTTTATGTAATATGGACCAAAACTAAAACATAGTCGTAGAAATACATATATATATATATATAGTAGTTTTTTGGCGGTCGTTGCACGTGTCGTATTTTTTATACTGTAATTTTAATTGTTTAGATATTATTGTATATTATATAATTAGTGGTGTAAAACAAACAATCAATTACCAATATACCTTTTCAAAACGTATCTTCACAATTGATTCATTAAAAACATTTCATTGTCTATAGCTGCAGTAGGAGCAATATGATGCTAGATTTATTTAGTTTGGTGGGCCGTGTGGGCATTCAAAAACCCCTTCATTAAAAAACTCCTTAAAAACAACATAAAACATGTGCCCAACATTCCTCAATACCCACAAAAGTAAGAATGGATTCCCGAATTTAGGGATGGTAACGAAACGGGACAGAACTGAAACAGTTATTACCATTCCTGCCCTGTCGGGGATTTTTTTGAAGTGGGGCAGGACGGGTATAAAAAAAAATTCTCATTTATCGCTATGTTTAATTAATTAATTAATTAATTTTTAATATTATTTTTTATTTTTTTACATATAATTTAAATTTTAGAGCATAAAAATAAAAACATTCGGGACGAGTTGGAAAAATTCGGGGCTAGGCAAGACAGGGCGGGTTAAGGTCGAATTTTTTTGCCATCTCTACCTGAATTATCCTTCAAGAAATAGTGTACCACATGATTGCCCCTCTCTTTTGACACATATTGCTCTCTCCACTCCACAAAGTAGTGCTCAGTTGCATCCATATTTTGGTAATACAAGAGAACCCTTGATTGGAATTAGACTTGACAGCCCATTAGATTATCCACGACACCACATTTGGAAGCTTGATCAAAACTCGATTTATGAAGGTCAAGATTATGCTGAAAAACAAAAAAAAAAAAAAACTCAAATTTCATATCAATATCTAGTTAACTTTCTTGTTAACCACACTCGTTAGTTTAGTCAAGAAAAATAAATAGAATAAAACATAAGAAATTGACAAAAAGTAAAACAAAATTCTATCATTAGTATGTCGAGATAGAGCGTGGGGAAAGACTGGTGGCGGAGCATTCTCATCCTGCCCTCTTGGAGGGCTACTATTAATCTCAGCCATTAGAGAGCAACAAAAAGTGAGAGAAATCAGGGGCTAGGATTATAGTATAAATAAGCAAAATATCAAACAACATTGTCCAAATAGGGATACATATACAATAGATAAAGACATAAACATATGAATATATTCAATTCAATTGAATTCCATAATATTGTTTATACAATAAAAAGTAGTAATTCCAAAAAACACAGGAGCTATAAGTTAGATCAAAATATGTATTGATCAAGTCCATGCAATCTAATATGAAGTATTATTAAGAAGATTTCAATATAATCTATTGTGACAATGTAATATGTCTTATTATACACACAAAATAATGTATTCAACAAAATTTATGTAGCCATAAACCTCAGTTGAAAATCAAACGAAAGAAGCCCTAATTTTGTTGAAAATGAATGAAAAAACATACTTTATTTTTCTATCCAGGTTAGAGATTCATTTGATGATACTGGATGGAACATTGACCGACTTCTTTAACTAGTACCATATATTATTGTTGAGCAGATAGGGAGCATCCCTATCATTGCTGAGGTGCACGATCAGATTATGTGGAAGGATACTCTGGATGGTAGATTTGCTACCAAGTCTGCATGTTCGTATAGGGCATACTATTCAGGCTGTATACAACATGATTTGGAGTTCTATTATCCAGACGACTGTCTCTTTCTTCTGTTATGTTGGAGACTATAACAGGGTCTTATCCTAGTTGATGTTGTGATTCAGAGGCAGATTGGGAGTCATATGACTTCTCGTTGTCAGTGTTGCTCGGCTGTTGAGACTATTTAGCATTTATTTATTGACAACTGTATTGCCAACCAGGTTTGGTGATAGTTTTCTGCATTTTTCATATAACCCTTTGGTTGATGGAGGGTTTTCAGTATTGCTTTCACTCTTGGCATTTCTCGGGTCAGTTTGTCAGGCAGGATCATATTCGCACGGTCATTCCTCTTTTGATTCTCTGGTTTATTTGGACTACGAGGAATGTACCAGGATATCTCTATGAAGCCGAGACGGATCATCTGGAGAGTATACCATACTATCTCCCTACTACATATAGGCCATTTATTTCATGTTATTCATTGGCGAGAGGATATGGATATTGCTTATCTTTTTGGTATCTCTCTTACTACTCCATCCTCCCCCTGTTTTGGTTTATTGGCGTACTCCACCAGTAGAATCTTACAAGGTCAACACTGATGGATGCGTCAAAGATAGATTTGCGATTGGAGAGAGAATTATTAGGAATTCATTATGTTAGTGTGTTCGCGCCTTCTTCTCTTCATATGGCGAGTGCCCTATTCTAGAGGCCGAGCTCAGGGCTATTCTTGACGATATCATTCTTGCTTAAAGGATTGTACTCTCAGATTTATTGATTGAGCCCGACTCTATTTTGGCCATTCACTGCATCACCAGAGGTGGATGACCTTGGTCTATTCAGGCCACTCTTCACCACATTAGATATCTCATGCCTTTGACCGTGATACTATTTCTCATATTTATTGCGAGAGAAACCAGGTGGCTGACTGACTTGTTTCAGAAGGTTGGAATCGTCGTTGCTATTTCAAGTACATCACTTAGGACTTACCGCGTCGTTACCGCAGCTTAGTTCAAATTGATAAACATGGACTTCCTACAATTAGAGGTCTATATAATTTTCTAGGTTTGTTTAGGAAGTAGTACCTCATTATTTATTACTTTATTATTTATTCATTTATTTGTTGGCTTTAACTTTTATGATTGAAGGTCAGGTTTTATATCACCCTCCTATATATTTTTTATGAGTTATTTATATATAGTTGGGGTATCAAACCCTCCATTCTTTCTTGATGGAGGCCTAACAACCACGCTGGGGATATAATGGTGTATTGAATTTAAAAAAAAAACTTTATAATCTTTGATTTAACCTTAGAAAGTCTCGTTGTTTGATAGACTAAAAGCACAAAGAGATCAAATCAAATCCATTAGGAATTGCACACGATTTTCATCAACCTGCTATATATACAAATTTTCAGATGCAATGGAGCTCAATGATGAATTTAAATAGAAAAAAAAATACTAAAAAGAAAAATATATACATTGTGCATTTTTTTATACATTCAACACTTACTTAGATGAATGAATTAGTTAATTTAACAAAAATAGAATAAAATAAGTGTACTATTATTTACACTTTCATCAAAGGAAAAGGCAATTTAAGACAAATAAAAAAAAAAAAATTGGAATCTAACATTGCTAATTTTTCTATATTACACACATTTCACACGAGAAAATAAATTTGAATCGAGATAGAGATATGAAAATTGCACCGAACCTTAGAAATATGAAAGCATCCCCCACAACAAGCCTTTTTGAACTCACAGAGGCGCTCTTCCGTGGTTGACCTAGATTTTAGTAAATCAATTGCAAAATTACAAGTCAACAATCCAAACCACATTTTGGGAGAGCTGTATAGCAGCACAACAAAAAGATCCATTAATGAACCCGTACTAAACCAATTTAAAAGGCATTCTACCTAGAAAAGAATAATGCTACCATTTGGACTAGACTTTATATGCTAGCCAGTTCCAATCAATTATATAATTTGTATTAATAGATTAAATTTTTTGGTTCATTTTCACTCAACCGCATACATCATATGCATCATCCTATTCACACAGGCCATAGCAAACATGGAAAAAAAAATCAATGAAAACATATTTAAAATAACAAACCAATAAAATTTACAAAAGCCAATAGATACACAACAATCAAATTGTTCAAAATTCAACACTCAAAATACCTTTAACAAAACAGTAGCCACACGCCAAATGATCTTTGGTGGAAGATTATATACCGGCATCTGCTGCTGGTGCAAAATTTGGCTAGTTGACGTCTCCACTTATATAAATGAACACCAATAATATAAGAGCCTTATTGAGCCTTTACTATTCAATTTTTTTTTGTCCAAAAGCGACGTTTTGAACACCAATAATATAAGAGCCGTATTGAGCCTTTACTATTCAATTTTTTGTCCAAAACGACGTCGTTTTAGCCCTTTTTTCTTTTTCTTGCTATCGTAATTAGTTAGAATTCACAGGCATTTTCTCTCTTAAAAAAAATAATATACGTCTTGAGGTTTGCACCCTTTGATCAACCGAACTCTCTCTCTTCTCGATTCTGTTCTCTTCATCTCTTTCTTTCTTCGAATTATTGATCTTGGGTGATCAACAATGGGTTTTCTTCGAAAGATAATCACCCCACGAGTGATTAGTTGTTCTGTGAGAGTTATTAGGTTTTGAGTAATCTTGGTGAAAGTAACTTTAGGATAAGTGTATTCTTGAGTGAGTTCTTGGCTGATCTTGTACTCTTGAGTGAGTTCTTGGATGGTCTAAGGAAAGGAGTGACCTCTGGCTATGAGTGATATGCTATGCCCATAAAACAAGCTCCTAAATCGATGATATACATGTGACCGATTCTCTGAGTTGATGCTAAAAGGGAGTGAATCTATTTTGTGTTCTTGATAAATATCTTTTTTCATTTTTTAGTTTCTTGTATTCAAGTTTCAGTTTAGTTTTTTGTAACAATTTTTGTTTTGTACTAATTTTGGATCTGTAACAGTTTGTTTTGATTTCGACCGTGTTTTTTCCTTTGCTCCTAAGCAATATTATGGAATTCAACACTTTTGACAACCCCTCCCTCTCTCTCATCCTCCTCTCTCTCTCTCTCTCTCTCTCTCTCTCTCTCTATTTCTCTCTCTCTCAATCCCTTTGCTTCAAGATAAAAAACTTAGGAAACAAATTTCACGTAAAATCTTCTAATTCACCAAAATTTCGGTATAAACAAACAAAAATGTTATAAGCTCGAAGTGGCTAATGTTTGCAGAAGTGCAATTTGATTAAAAAATCAAACAAAAGGTAAAAATGTACAAGTAACAAGATAGACTAATTTATGAATAGAACCAACACTACCAAGACAAAATTCCACTTTTCTCCGAAAATTGAAGATGCTTGCAAGAAAACTAATCACTTTAATTAACACTGATGGGAGAACAATAAATGTGCGACATAAAGGAGAGGCAATAAAATAAGCATGCTAGTTTTTGTACATACCCACAGGGAATATGAGATAAGATTACACAACAAATTTACAAGCTATTTAGGAAGATAAGATAAGGTTATTCTAAACAACAAATTTACAAGCTATTTAGAAGATAAATTATGATTAACACAAGCAAAAAAAAAAAAACATGACAAAGAAAAAAAGAAAAAAGAAAAAAACTAACCATATAAATGGTTGAAAAAGAGTTTAGTAGCTCTTGTAGATTTCACAATTTTAAAAGTGGAGAAATACTATCATTCGATCTCTTTGTGACAAGAGAAGTACCTAGGTTCTTAAAGAGGCATCAAGATAAGCCAAACTCTTCTTAAGCCACCATTTTGAAATCCTTCGAGAGTCATAGTTGTTAGAATATATTAGAATAATGTTAGAATATATTATAATATATTATGATTGCTTACCTAATATAGATTAGGATTTTCATTACTATAAAAACTCTCTTGTAGTTGTATTTTTCATTATGACGTCTGCCTAATAAAGTGGTTGTTCTTTCTTTTTGTGTTCTTTTCTATTCTTTCTTCTGTTCATCTTTACTCTTTCACATGGTATCAGAGCCTCGGTTATGTTTTGAATATTAAGTTCTTTCTTTTTCCTCCCCAACTCAAAGTTCCACACATCAGTAAGTAAGGCGTGCCCACGACTTATGCACGGTTGGCTTCTGCATTAAGAAAAAGACTTTGGCTGCTCGAGTCAGTAAGGTGTGCCCACGGCTTATGCAAGGTTCACTTCTGCAATATGCATCTTTTCGAGCTTCAATTTTCCTCTCCATAACTTGTGAAATTGAGTCCAACTTGATCCAACTCTTTCATATAATCATGGCAAACGAAAGGAATGATTCTCTTCAATCTATTAGTGTAAGATTAATTGGCGTAATTATTCTTATTGAGTACCGTAATGAAAATTTTTCTCAAAGGTAAAAAATTGTGGGGTTATGTTATGTTATTGTGCTAAGACTATAGTGATTATCTATACTAACGATGTTGATGCTTGGGAATCAAACAATGCAAAAATTCTTACATGGATTCACAATTCTGTTGAACATTCCATTGGTACACAGTTAGCAAAGTATGAAACTGCAGAAGAAGTCTGGGATCATCTGCAAAAGTTATACACTAAGTCTAACTTTGCAAAACGATACTAGTTGGAGATTGATATACGAGCCTTACAACAGAAAAATATGGGTATTCTGGAATTTTACACTGCTATGACATCGATTTGAGATGAGTTGGCTTTTACAGAATCTGCAGGATTGAAAGCATGTGAGGATTATATTGTTTATAGAGAGGAGCAACGACTGGTTCAGTTCTTGATGGCACTTCGTAGTTCCTTTGAGGGCCTTAGAGGCTCTATTTTGCATTGTAGCTCCTCTTCCTTCTGTTGATTTAGTGGTTAGTGAACCTGTGGCTGAAGAAACACGTTTGAAATCTCTAATAGGTGAGGCATCACTTCCTACTTCTAGCACTTGGTTTTGGTTTGTCCTTCTCGACCATCTACACAGAATCAGAACAGATGTTATGTGCGAGTTGCTAGTGATGAGTGTAGCTTTTGCAAAAAGAAAGGACATTGGAAGGTTTAATGTCCTAAGAAGCTATAATATCCACAAAGTCTACTTGATCCACAACAATGATTCTATCGTCCCAATGCTAACACAGTAGCAGCCATGTCACCTTGTGATTCATCTATTCTTAGAGCACCTCCCCCTGATCCCCAGCTAACTACTCTAGCTGTGCAGTTTCAGAAGTTCCTTGCCACTCAATCACATGCCATGTCAGCCTCTACTCATGTAGGTTTGTCATCCCAAAGCCCTCCTAAGGTATTTCTTCCTCATGGATCTTTGACTCAGGTGCCTCTAAACACAAGTCCTCTGACTCCACACTGTTTGAGTCCTTACACCCTTCTACTTTATCTGTATCTATTATGACTGCTGATGGCACTCCACTGCCTTTGGCAAGAGTTGGTTCTGTTAACACACATAATTTATCACTCTCAGATGTCTATTGTGTTCCAGCTCTTTCTTTGAATCTTATATCTATTAGTCAGTTGTGTGACTCTGGATACTTAGTTCAATTTTCTTCCACTACTTGTCATGTGCAGGATCATCAATCTTAGAAGCTAATTGGGATAAGCCATAGAAAAAGAGGTCTATATGGTTTGGACAATCTAAGACCACCGCATGCTGCAGCCTCTAGTGTTGATTTGTCGTCATTTTCTTTGAATTCTTCTTCTTCTAGTTTTTATTTGTGGCATTCTTGCCTTGGACATGTTTTTGGTAGTCGTTTAAAATTTTTAGTTTCTAAAAGACAATTGGGAGATTTGCGACCTCGTGATATTTCTGATTGTAGTGGTTACAAATTAGCTAAATTTTCTACTTTACCTTTTCCTCGAAGTGTTTCTCATTATGTTGCACCATTTGACCTTGTTCACTCTGATATGTGGGGGCCTGCGAGGGTCTAGATATTATGTCTCGTTTATCGATGATTATAGTCGTTATTGTTGGGTTTATCTTATGAAACGACGTTATGATTTTTTTCCATTTACTTTTTTTTAGAGCACTTGTTAAAACTCAACATTCTGCTGTTATTAAGTGCTTTCGATGCGACTTGGGAGGGGGAGTATACCTCTATTGACTTTTCTACATTGCTTGCTTTGATGGCACAATTCATCAATCTTCATGTACTGATACCCCACAACAAAATGGTATTGCTGGACGAAAGTATAAACACATTGTTGAAACTGCCCGTTCTTTACTCATATCTACCAAAGTTTCTAGTGAATTTTAGGGAGAAGCAATTTTAAACTGCTGTCCACTTAATTAATAAGATTCCATCCTCTCACACTTTGGGTTTGTCGCCTTCTGAAACACTATTTGGACATCCTTCTGATTATTCTCTTCTAAGAGTTTTTGGGTGCACATGTTTTGTCCTTCGTCCTCAAGTAGAACGTAGTAAGTTGACTTCACATTCTGCTATTTGTGTCTTCTTAGGATATGGGGAGGGACAAAAGGGTTATCGCTATTTCGATCCTATTATTAAAAATTATATGTTTCCCACCATGTTGTGTTTCTTGAGTATATTCCATTCTTTTCTATTTCTGATAATACTCATATTGTGACTAAGACTGATCTCATTCATATTGATCCATTTTCTGATGATATCGATAGCTCACCTTCCCATACCCCTCTTGTTGTTGACCCTTCTTCTACTACAGGTACGCATGTGCCACCTCATAATGATCATTCTCTTTCTATGGCCACCCAAGCACCATCTGAGATTATTGATCAACCTCATTCTCTTCGATATCCTCCACATATTCGTAAGTCTACTCAGTTACCTAATTTTACTTATTCTTGTTATTCAAAATCTTTCTGCTGTTTTCTAACATCTATTCACAAGCTTTCTGAACCCTCTTCCTATAAAAAGCTATTCTAGATCCTATTTGGCAACAGGCTATGGCTGATGAACTCTCTGCTTTACATAAGACAGACACTTGGGATTTGGTTTCATTGCCTCAGGGTTACATGCTATTGGTTCTCGTTGGGTCTATAAAATCAAAACCAAATCTGATGGTTCGATTGAGCGATATAAGGCTAGGTTGGTTGCTAAGGGGTTTAGTCAGCAGTATGGTCTAGATTATGAGGAGACTTTTGCTTTTGTTGCAAAGATGACTACTGTTCGTACACTTATTGCGATTGCTTACGTTTTGCCGGTGGAATCTTCTCTCGGTTGGATGTTAAAAATGCATTCACGAATGGAACCCTACGGAGGGCGTCTATATGGTTCCTCCTCCCGGTGTTTCATCATCGGATATGTCTCGCAAACTTAAGAAAACACTTTATGGTCTCAAACAAGCATCTCGCGTCTGGTTTGATAAATTTTCTACTGTTGTTGCCTCTCTTGGCTTTTACATCCAGCCATCATGATTTTGCTTTATTCTTTAGATGCACCTCATCTGGTCGTATTTTACTCCTATTATATGTTGATGACATGATTATCACTGGTGATGATGTTGATGGTATTCTTTGCCTTAAAATTTGATTTGGATTTCGTCGTTTTGAAATGAAGGATTTAGGTCATTTATCTTATTTTTGGGGATCGAGGTTTCCTCTCTCTTAGAGGTTATCTTCTCACTCGCTCTAAGTATGCAATCGATGTTATTGAGCGTGCTCGTCTAACTAATACTAAGGCTAGCGATATTCTTATTGAAACCAATGTTTGTTATTCACCTTCTAACGGTATCCCTTTGCCTGATCCTAATCTGTACCGCACTATCGTTGGAAGTCTCGTCTAGCTCACCATCACCCATCCCAATATTCTTAATGCTATTCACATTGTTAATCAATTTGTTTCTGCTCCGACTACCGTTCACTGGGGAGCTGTTGTTCGTATTCTACTCTATCTTCGTGGTACTTGCTTTCAGAGTCTCTTATTCCCATCGACCTCATCCTTGAAGCTCTACCTATACTCTGATGCTGATTGAGCCAGCAACCCAACTGATCATGAGTCCACTACTGGTTTTTGTCTATTTTTAGGTGACTCACTTATCTCTTGGAAGAGTAAGAAGCAGTCTGTGGTTTCTCGTTCTTCTACTGAAACAGAGTATCGTGCTATGACGTCTACCAATACTGAGATTGTGTGGTTACGTTGGTTACTTGCTGACATGGGTGTTTCTCTTTCCTCTCCAACTCCTATGTATTGTGATAATAAAAGTGCTATTCAGATTTCTCACAACTCTGTATTCCATGAACGCATGAAGCATATTGAGATTAAGTGTTATCTTATTCGTCACCATCTTGATGGCATGTCTTTTTTTTTTGTTTCTTCATCACTGCTGACCCTCTTCGACTTTTTTACAAATTCACATCCGGTCCATCGTTTTCGTTTCTTACTTGACAAACTCTCGCTACTTATTGCTGTAGCATCGTGAGTTTGAGGAAGGATGTTAGAATATATTATGATTTCATACCTAATATAGATTAGAATTTTCATTACTATAAAAACTCTCTTGTAGTTGTATTTTTCATTATGCCATCTACCTAATAAAGTGGTTGTTCTTTCTTTTTCTTTTCTTCTTTATTCTTTATTCTGTTCTTCTTTATTCTTTCACAATAGTGCCATTCGGAATTTATCAAACCAAATTTAAATACAAATTGTAGATAAAATTGGATCTTATCTACAAACAAAACCACACACATAGAGAAGAATGGTTTAAAATAAATCTTGAATGTACAATTATCTTTCAGAACTTCAATGAAGCTTAAAGAAATCAATTAAATTTGTTTGATATCAAAAAAATGTTAATCTTTCAGTTTAAGAAGGAACCCATGAAAGTAAAATTGCTAATTTGAATGCAGAATCTTATAATCAATTGAATAATCACATGAAATAACTACAAATTCATATTATTAAGGCAACAAATAGCATTTCTTGATCCATTGCCAATTCTAAAAATAACTGAATGGTTTTAGAATAAAAAATTATAATAAAGAATGGAAGTAGGGAATTTATAGTGGATGTTGTAGAGAGAGACAATGTCGTCGCCATTATTTCTTCATAGGCACAATTTTTTATGTGAGATTGTGAGTATGCTGTGAAGTGTCTGCGAGATGAGGTATTCGCTCCCCAAATGACAAACAAAAGTATTTTTGTATGAAAAGATGCATGTTATGCGTTTATAATTTTAATAGTTTAAATGTATAAATGGTGGTACAAAGAGTTTGAATAGTTATTTGTTATAAAAAATAATACTAATTGAAATTTCTAAGTGTTTGTTTGAATTTTAATTTTTTTAATAACATTCCATAGAATTTGCACAATAATAATATTACATTTCTATTCTAAATTTTTAACTATTGGGATGTTCTAAGGAATCAAGCAATTCAAATTTAGTATATAAAATGAATTCAAAATTTAGAAAAATACAATAACAACAAAGTGGGTGAAACATCTTAAATTCTGCTTATATTAAGTTAGCAACACAATAATCAAGATTCCAGCAAATACATAGTTCTAAGTCATTTCTTTTGTCGATCATTGAATTGAAAATGAAACTTAGGAATACCTAATACGGGAGCATATACATTCTATCTACGGTCGCATAAAGATCTAGAAAGGAAAAAAAAAAAAAAAGAAAAAAGAAAAACGCCATCAAGTTGCTGTATTTTGAAAGAAATATATACTCTATTATATCTCATAAAAAGGAATAACGGGCAACGTCAAAGTAAACAATACTAACATTACTTGTCCAAGAATATTAAAAGATAACTTAATCAATTATATCCTATATTATAATAATACAGAAAATTAGAACTTTGAGAGCAACCCGACCTCTCCCAACAAACAAATTATAAAAGAAAAGACATAGGACCTAGAGAAACACATTCATGGGCAGGGAAAATGTTGGCACATTGTATAGTTATACTACTATCAATCTGAAAGTGATCCCATTTGGAAAAACATCAATTTGAATACGAGTAAAACTCAATAACACAAACTAATACTGTTGCACTATTCGTTCTTTTTTACCATTAGCGACATCATGGAACCTAAAGAAATTGGAACCCATTTGAAGCATGTGATCGAATGTTGTTACTATGTTGTTGATCCTAATTATTGCATTTTCATTATGTATAATTTAGAAAAAAGTCCAAACAACTCATTACTTCTCCACTTCGGCATAACAAAAATACAAATATATATAACAAGCTCCCACATAAAAACATATATTATTGTTGGGTGTACTCTAAGATTCTAAACATGCATCATTCATCAATCACACAAAGTAATTCAGAAAACATGCAAAGAAATAAGAACAAGAACACGAGATTTGTTTTGCCGGTTAGGCAGGCAGTTCGACAAAAGTCTACTCTGTCTTTGAGGCTCCCAAATGGGATTACTGCCTCTCTGCACTAAGAAATGTAAACCAGTGTTCAATATACAATGGAGATCAACCCTCCAACTCAAAAACCATAGAGACTCACCCACACGATTACAACCCCAACTTCTCTGAGAATTACCCAGCGTTCATTTTTCACACATCTGAACAGAATACCAGACACCTTTACAATTTTCTCTCAAAGAAAGGTTTAAAGATGTAAAAGGGAAGAAAAGGAGAAGAATCAGATTATTCTCGGTAGAAAAAAAACAAAGTGTCAAGCTTTCCCTAGAATCTGAAGGGAAGAAGTCCTTTTATAAACACAATCAATGGATCAGATTGCTTCAAATGATCCAACGGTCCAGCCAGCATCAGAGAGTTAAGTTGTCATTTGATATAAAATGTATTTCCAATCAAGAAGCAACTTAAGTTAGTTACAAAAATATCAACATTCTCCATCATTTTTGTATATCACAGTTACATCTTCAAGTATCAATTATGCAAGAGAAATAATCACCATTGTTCATTGCCTCCAGTACCTGCAGTATCAATGTTTACCCTTTATCAATATTTAATAAACTCAAACAGTTTATAAATTTGTTCAGAGGAAGTACCTTAGTTCTCATATCGTGAGGGGTTCACATCAGTGTGAATCTTATCAAGTTGAATCACATTATTGGCAACGATATCACGAATAAAGTGTAATTTTATATCTACGTGCTTAGTGCATTCATGAAACATGGGATTTTTACATAGATGAATTGCACTTTGAGAATCAGAAAAAAGAGTAGCATGTTGATTTAAATAACCAATTTCATTTAACAAACCTTGAAGCCAAATTGCTTCCTTGACTGCTTCAGTAACAGCAATGTATTCTAATTCAGTAGTAGATAATGCAACAATAGATTGTAATTGAGACTTCCAACTTATACAAGAATCACATAAGGTAAATATATAACAGGTAGTGGATCTTCTTTTATCCCTATCACTAGCAAAGTCAGCATCAACAAATCCTCTAAGTCTAATGCCTTCAAGACTTTTACTGAAGGTTAGGCCTAACTCTCTAGACCCCTTTAGATATCTTATAAGCCATTTTAAAGCTTTCCAAAGTTGTTCTAACCTGAGGGTTAGACATATATCTACTTGAGGAGCTAATAGCATGAGCAACATGAGACCTCGTACACACCATAGTGTACATACAGAACCTACATCATTAGAGTAGGAGACATATTTCATTTTCGCTTCTTCTTCATCACACGAAGAACAAAGATCCTTGCTAAGCTTAAAATAATTTCCTAAGGGAATAGAAGTAACTTTAGCATTTTTCAGACCAAATTTATCTACAATCCTATCAATGTAATCAATCTGATTTAGAGATAAAGTGTGTGCACTTCTATTTCTAATGATATTCATACCAAAAAATTTCTTAGCATTTCCCAGGTCCTTCATGTCAAATTTAGAATTTAAAGAATTTTTAATTCTATCAATGTCTTCAAAAGAATGACCATACAATAATATATCATCAACATATAGCAGTAGATAAACAGGTAAAGAGATTAAACTTTGTAATCTGAAATACATACAATGATCATAATCACTTCTGTTGAAACCTAGAGATAAAACACAGGAATCAAATTTCTTATACCATTATCTGGGAGCCTGTTTTAAGCCATAAAGGGATTTCTTTAATAAGCACACCATGTCAGAATTCTGTGTTTCAATAAAACCTTCAGACTGGGACATATAAATTGTTTCTTCAAAATCACCATGAAAGAAAACAGTTTTGACATATAATTGTTCTAATTTCCAGCTTAAGTGAACAGTGAGGGCAAGTATAACTCTAATTGTAGTATATTTCACTACTGGGGAGAAGATTTCGTGATAATCAACTCCCTCCCTTTGAGTAAAGCCCCTAGCAACAAGTCTAGCCTTATATCTGACTTGTTCATTTAAAGTAATTCCAGGTTTTACTTTGAACAACCACTTATAGTCAACTAAGGACATACTATCAACTTTAGGAACTAATTCCCAAGTGTTATTCTTATATAAAGAGGCTATCTTACCTTTCATTACACTAATCCATTTATCAGAATGCTCACTTTCTATAGCTTCTTGATAAGTTTTTGGTTCAGTATCAAGAAGTTCATGCATGGAAAGTAAGACAACAGAAACACATTCAGAATAACCTAATTTGTTAGGGGGTCTTATTTATCTTCTAATTCTGTCTCTGGTAAGTTGGTAATCAGTTAAAGAATTAGGGTCAACATCATTGTTTTCAAAGTTACTATCATCAAGTTGTATTTCCTCAGTATCATCTAAGTTCTGATCAGGCTCCACCTGATCATGGACAACATCATTTCTGGTAGTAACAATAGGTGAAGTAAGCTCCACCTGATCACTGTTACTATTAGAATTGGAATTTTCAGACTGAGTAGAAATATCTTTACTTAAACAAGGCATGTCATCTTCATTAAAAATGGCATCTCTATTGATAACAACTTTGAAACCATGATCATCTTTATCCCAGAGCCTATAACCCTTAACTCCATCAACATACCCTAAGAAGACACACTTCTTAGACCTAGGTTCTAACTTTCCTATATTTTGATGAGCAAAGGCAGCACATCCAAAGACCTTTAAAGTGTCAAAGTTAGCAACCTTGCAAGATAGTTTTTCAAAAGGAGTTTTTCCATCAATGGCGGAAGAGGGAAATCTATTTATCAGGTAACAAGTTTGTCATATGAGCTTCACCCCAGAACATCTGAGTCAAACTAGAGCTGGATAACATACATCTGACTCTTTCAAGGAGGGTTCTATTCATCCTTTCAGCAACCCTATTTTGTTGGGGTGTGTGCCTAACAGTTTTATGTTTTAGAATACCATTTTCACTACAGAATTGATCAAATTTAGTATTATAGTATTCTAGACCATTATCAGTTCTAAGGACCTTAACCTTACTTCCAATTTGATTTTCTATTAAAACTTTCCAGTTTTTGAACTTTTGAAAAGCATCAGACTTTTGTTTTAATAAGAAAATCCAAACCATCCTCGAATAGTCATCTACAATAGACATGAAATATCTATTTCCCATATGAGTGGACTTGCTAACAGGTCCCCATAAATCAGAATGAAGATATTCCGGGAGAGCCTTAGACTTATGAGTTCCAGTAGCAAATTTTAACCTATGCTGTTTTCCTATAAGGCATTGACCACAGAAGGGAATATGATTTATAGAATCATCCCCAAAAATACCTTGAGACTTAAGAATTTGAAGACCCATCAGACTTATGTGTCCAAGCCTTCTATGCCATAGGTTGCTGTTATCAATGTTTGGCACCATCATAGCAGCTCCAGTATCTAAGACTAGTTCTGGTTTGATAACATAAAGGCCATTTCTAATGAAGACTTTCATGTGCATTAAAGAACCGTTAAACATTTTCATTCCCCATCAAACTTACCAGACCAACCACATTTGGCTAAGGAAGCAACAGAAATAAGATTTCTAGTTAAGTTAGGAACATACCTAACTTTCTCAAAATTGTACACAATTCCAGTGTCCAATTTTAGAATAATGCTTCCTATTCCTTTGACTTTACACAACATGTTGTTTCCCATAAGAACATGACCCATATCTTTTTCTACCAGAGTGTTAAACCACTCCCTTTTATATGTCATATGAAAGGTACACCCTGAATCTAATATCCACTCTTGTGGATAATCACTTGTAGAAGTCACATGAACTTCTACAAGATTTTCAAAAACTTCAGCAATATTCTCCTGAAGCTTTTTCTTTCAACTCATTTTTCTTTTTGTAACAGTCTTTAATGAAATGACGAGTCTTACCATATCCATAACACTTCCTACCCTTTACCCTGGACTTGGATCTAGACTTGGACTTATATCTATCCTTTTTACTGGGCTTATCTTGCTTATAGTCCCTAGTGTTACTCCTCCCTCTAGCAGTTAACCCCTCACCATCAATTTTGGTGGACGTTAACTCTAACTCTCTACTCTTAAGAGAATTGACAACTATCTCAGGAGTTAGGACATATCTTCCATACTTGATAGCATTTTTATCTCTCTTGCAGATTCAGGAAGAGAATTTAGGAGAATGATAGATCTGTAATCATCAGAAACTTTATCTCCAGTATTTTCAATAACTTGGACAATCTTATTGAACATGTCAAGACTCTCATCAAGATCCTTTGAGGGATCAATTTTAAAACAAAACAATTTTTCTAAAAGAAACATTTTATTTGGTAGAGACTTGATTAAATATAATTCACTAAGTTTGTCCCATAGAGCTTTAGCAGAAAGTAAGTTTTCTACCTTTCTAAGCACAGAGTCATAGAGGTGTAAAATAATAGAGGTATATGCAAGTTCATCAGCTTCATCTTTTTGATCCTCAGAATAAGAATCAGGATATTTTCCATCTACAGCTCTGGCAACTTTCTATTGCACTAATATGACTTCCATTTTTTGTTGTCAAATTGGAAAGTCACCTTTTCTATTAAAAAGTTCCAATTGGAATTTTGTGGAAGTCATATTGGTGTGACAGAACTTCAAGAAAACTAGATAATACAACTTAACACGGAAGTCAAGAAAGTTTTCAGAAACAGACAAAACTTCAAAAAAACTTAACAATACAACTTAACACAAAAGTCAAGAAAGTTTTCAAAATAACAAACAGAACTTCAAGAAAACTCAATATGTAATAAAGAAGATGCATGAACCACTCAAGGATAATTGTGAACTCCAAGATTCAGGCCCTTCAAGAGAGCACAGACATGAAAGTTCAGCAATTTCCTCCTAACTCTATTGAATAAGAACCACACCCCAGATGCAGATGCTTGAAGAGTAATAAACAAATATTTTTCACACAATTAAGTCAAAGAACTTTATTGATAATTTCTCAATCAGTGTATGTAACTACACAAGTATACAAAACACAGAAAATGGAAACCAAGAAGTCAAACAGCACAAATATTTATATATGTATCATGAAAAATGAGTTTAAACATAACAAATCTTTCAACGAGAAAGAGACAACTAATTTGCCCTAGGATTTTTCCCAGAGCTCTGATACCATTGTTGGGCGTACTCCAAGATTCTAAACATGCATCATTCATCAATCACACAAAGTAATTCAGAAAACATGTAAAGAAATAAGAACAAGAACACGAGATTTGTTTTGTCGGTTAGGCAGGCAGTTCGACAAAAGTCTACTCTGTCTTTGAGGCTTCCAAATGGGGTTACGGCCTTTCTGCACTAAGAAATGTAAACTAGTGTTCAATATGCAACGGATATCAACCCTCCAACTGAAAACCACAGACTTCACCCACGATTACAACGCTAACTTCTCCACTGAAATTACCCCACGTTCTTCGTTCACACATCTGAACAGAATACCACACACATTTACAATTTTCTCTCAAAGAAAGGTTTAAAGATGTAAAAGGGAAGAAAAGGAGAAAAATCAGATTATTCTCAGTCTAAGAAGAAACAATGTCAAGCATCCCCTAGAATCTGAAGGAAAGAAGTCCTTTTATATACACAATCAATGGATCCGATTGCTTCAGGTGATCCAACGGTCCAAGCGACATCGAGAGTTAAGTTGTCATTTGATATAAAACGTATTTCCAATCAAGAAGCAACTTAAGTTGATACAAAAATATCAACAATTATATATATAAAGAGTGCAGCAGACACGAAGGTAGAAAGAGGTGAAAAGAAATAATTCACAAATATCAAAATTTGCAACTCTTAAATCTATATAGAAATGATCTTCAACTAAATACCACACAACATCAACCATTACTTGCACAAAACAATTTTCTTTATCACAAAAAACCAAACAATCAAACCACAAAGTCAAAAAACACCATAAAATTAATGAAATCAACAAAAATTTTAAGATAACGTACTTGTAGAATGAGGAAACATCCACTACTGTGTGCATATTAGTACCAGTCACTGCACGTGGTTATTAATCACTAAAAATACTCAAATTTTCAACTTTTCCATTCAACATACCCAACAAGCAACATGTATATTCATGTTTTTCATTATTGATTCACACACAAACACACCGTTATATGTGTGTTTGTGTGTGTGTATTCCTGTATATAAATATATAACTATTTAAACTTTCATATCCAAAGGTAAACCCTATACATGCAATTATTAATCACTAAAAATGATTGATTTCATAAAATGGTCAACCCCATGCTCTAGTAAATAGAAAAACGAAAACCTGACTTAGAAACCCAACAAAATTTGCTATGAACTAAAGAAAAATAAATTATTCCATACCAAAAAAATTCAACCAATCCAAGCAAAAGAAATAAAATTAAACAGTAAATAAACTATGTATAACACGGAAACGTGCAAAAAAATCAAAATTTCTACAATGAAGAGAAAAATATTCGATTCTATACAAAAAAGAATCGACCAACCCAAACAAAAGAAAAGAAAATAAACGAAAAAAAAAACCTTCGTATAAATACTTGAAAATCTTCATAATGAAACCCTATGAATTGTTGTTTAATGATTGAGTGAATTTGTGGGTAAAATTGGGGTGAATTATTGGTTAATGAGAGAGTGGAGTTTGCAATCGTTTGAGAGAGAGAGACGGGTCTGCAATCGGGGAAGGAAAAGGGTAAAAACAAAAAAGAACCAAAAAAAAAAAAAAAAAAAATGGCCAGAATGGCATCGTTTTGAACATTATATGAATAGTAATAGTACACTTTTATATATTAGTAGTGATATTCTTATATATTAGTAGTGATATACATGCCAACCACCACTGGTTCTCTAAACTTTTATAAACTCTTAAATTTGAATTTAATGAGTAGAAGTAAAATTTGAGATGTCAAGTATTGCTCTATTTCTCAATGTAAAAAATCAAATTCAAGAGAATTAAGAAAAGAGGGGAAGAAGAAAAAATGAATTATGCTCTGAAAATCCCGTCAATTTGTTATTCCCATAATGTTTCATGGATTTGGCCCGAACCCATTTACAGAAATCACCCAAACGTCACCGATTCTCGCTCATTTTCTTCACCACGGGTCAGTAATAAATTATACGTTTTCATTCATGTTTATTGTTCCTATTCTTGTTAATTTTAATGGGCTTTAGGGTTTTGATTTTGTTCAAATAGACATGTAAATTTTGTTTTGTAATTTTTCTTTAAATCAGTGATTTGCTGAGATTTTAAATGTTCAGTTTTTTAAAATCCGTTTCAAGGTTTCAGTTTTCAAAATGATCCATGGTTATGTGCACATATATGAAATATAATCTACACAACCCTTTTAGTGGTAGAGCCTGACATTTTTATTTTTTTTGGTGGAGTCAAAAATAATGACAGAACCGTATGAGTGGAGTTGAAATCTGACATTTTCAATTCGTGGTTCCAAGTAAAAAATAACATCATCAATTAAATGTAAAAGAATCATTATGAAATTTAACGAATTGATGATTGTAAAGTTTTTATCGTCAAAAACAAATATGGAATCTCTACGACAGATCTCAACTCGTATGAACTGATATGACGAATTTTGTATCGTCAAAACAAAATAAATCTCTATGACAGAAAATACTTCCAATTCAACAAGTAAACTTCAAATGGTGTTTTGAAGACAACTCACTATACAAGATAGAAATAAAACCTTCTTTGAAGACAAACTTTTTACATCTATTCATCAAATCCTCTGAAACATACAGATTCAGAATCTCCAGTGCCTTCTTCGAAACTCACTCCCGTCTCCTCCCTGGTTATTGTAATGCTGGAAGCCAATGAACCAATAGGTTCCGGCATCATCCCATGAAGCATTGCTGCCTTTCTTTTGCTTCTACTTCGTTGCCATCTTCTCACTGACTCTGACACCCCCCTCTCCTCTTTTACTCGTGGCTCTTTTGACACTTCCACTGACGAACTTTGTTCACCGGTGTTGCCAAAAGTAGCCATAACAGGAAAGATGAGGGGCTTAAAGAAAACAACAAGCAGCATTACAAGCATGATGTATATATATAAAGAAGTCCAAACATAAAATGTCCATTTCCATCTGTAAACCAATTCTTTTCTCCAAGGAAGCTGAGAATTCATGACAATTTCAGCATCATAAAATTGTGGAAGGAACAAAGTTCCAGCCCGAGGAATCAAAGTTATTCTTATTTCTTCTGTTCTTGGATAACCTTCCTTGTGCTTCAATATAGGAAATGAAATCCTTTGAGTTTCGGTCGCAATCCCTAATAACAAGGGGATGCCCATAAAAAATGTCCTCATCAGTCGAATCGGCCAGCTTCTGAAGTGTAACATGCAAGGACGACTTGATTTTACCATTACTTCTCCTTTGGTTGATATTAATTCAGCAGTTAACTAAAAGAACAAGTGACAAGTATTTCAAAATGAGCATCCCATAACACCGAACAAATTAATCAAGGCGGATAATTTAATTTTAATTTCAATAAACAACCGATGCTATATATCCCTATAATCTTTCCTCAAGTGTTTTGGTGCTTTGCTAATTGATACGAATCTAGTCTATTGGTACAATGCCGGAAAATTAAGTACTTTTTACACGTAGCTTTAAGAATATCATGATTTGTTTACTTACAACTATATGTCTACGATGATTAATGACATGTTTGGTATGCTAAACTTAATTATTTACTCAAAATTATGTCTATAAGAATTATTGACATGTTATTTACTAATAGTAAATTCCCCAAGAAGGAAACAAGGGTAAAGACCCCTATGTGTTATATTGTTGAATCAAGGTTACCCATTAGGACTCGTCTCCTCGGGAGCTTATTTTTTCTGGGAACCCCCTACCCCAACACCACCATCACATAAAATTAACGTTCTTACTTTCGTTTAGAGTAGGGCTGCGTTTATTAAGATACTTAAACTAACACCTTAGGACATCATATGACCAGTTTTGTATGCATCAAAACCAAGGGAAAAAAAGGTTACAATTT